>CM022303.1:200597462-203040834 GCA_011799875.1 Thinopyrum elongatum
GTTCTCTTCTGTTTCGCATTCCTGTTTTCTGGCCCTTCACCGTTTCTTAAATTCCCGGAGATCCGTAACTCGGATTGCGCTGAAATTTTTACACGATTTTTCCATAATTATCTTTCTTGCGCCAGAAGAAGGCCCCCAACCGACTTACGGGGAGGGCACAAGACACCTGGGCGCGCTAGGGGGTGCCCAGCGCGCCCTGGTGGGTTGTGGAGGCCGTGGGCCTCCGTTAGCTTTGATTCCACCTCCCAAAAATCACATATATTCCAAAATAATTCTTCGTAAATTTTTATCACGTTTGGACTTCGTTTGATATGGATTTTCGGTGAAACAAAAAACATGCAACAAACAGGAACTGGCACTGGGCACTGGATCAATAGGTTAGTCCAATAAATCATACTCCCTCTGTCCCAAGATTCTTGTCTTAGATTTGTCTAAATATGGATGCATCTAGTTACGTTTTAGTGTTAGATACATTCGTATCTAGACAAATCTAAGATAAGAATTTTGGGACGGAGGGAGTATAAAATATTGCCAAAAGTATGTGAAAGTTGTATAATATTGGCATGAAACAATAAAAAATTATAGATACGACGGAGACGTATCAGACATCCTTTTTGGAGGAATTTTTTCTTAGGGCATGGTGTGTTGTTCTCAAACACGTGCCTACAAATTTTGAGCCTTTTTCGAGGTAATCTTCACCATTGCGTCGGTGTCAAACCATACCAACAACGTTGCTCCACGGCTGCCGACCTGCGGTAGACAGGTCATCGCTTCGTCGAGCTGAGGTCAACCTCATCGCATCATCACCCCGGCGAGCCGACTAAGAGTTCAGCATTGCGAAGGCTAAATCATCACCAACATCGTCGGCCCACGGATTGCACAGGTCGGGCGCGCTGGCATCGCCGTGCGGTCATTTCATCAAGCCGGCATTGACCGCGTCAGAAGTTACAACCTGCGTCGGCATGGCCGCGCCATTGCTTCTTCAAGCTGATGTCCACCATGCTGACCTGCTTCGACACCTCGGTAGGCAAGGGGGCTTTAACGTCGCCTTATCGACCTGCTCCGTCACCTCGGCTGGACCCGGGGCTTCACCATCTCTTCATCAACTTACTCCCGGGACTTCGGCATCACCTGCCGACCAGCTTCGCCATGTTAGCTGGACCGGGGGCTTCGCTTCGCTGCATCGACCGTGCTGCATCGACACTTCGTCGAGCCGAGCTCCTCGCTCAAACACCTCGGGCTTGGGGGTCGGGACCTCGGCCAAGCTGAGGACTACATCTTCGTCCCACCACGAGCCCAGACCTCATCATCAACATCGAGCGCATTAACCAGCTAAGTCGCTTTCATGCTCAAATTTTCTAATGCTAAATTTTTGTGCAGTTCAACTAAGCATTATATTTGTGTTAAACAAAAAAGCTGGTTGTTAAAAACTTAGTTTGTTAAAAAGGTTATTTGTTAAAAACACTTCTTTTACCCAAGTTAACCGGGGCTCTTAAATTTGTATGAGCCGTTTTATAATAAGTGTTTTCTTCTAAGTCGTTGCAAAGTCTTTTTCTACCACTCCTTTATCGACTCGAGTGTGTGGTCAATATCCGGATAACCTGGTTTCTCTCTAAAGCCGCTCGAGTTTAGTTCGCTAAACTAGCCTGAGAAGCACTCCGCCTTCGGGATAGGAGGTTGAAGCCGAAGGCTGACCCGCTTGAAGTCTTGAGATCAGATGTGTCATGTTAAAGCATGACGGAAGCACAAACTAATTTTAAGACCAATTTTCAGATTGGCACAAAAAAACTTGATTTGCCTCGGACGTAAAGTTTTCGCATAAGTTTTTTGGTTTTTCGAGCTTATAACTCTTTTAACCTATTTTATATTTTCCTTTCAGGAGGCGGGACATCCTCTTGATCGAGGTGTTTTGCGTGATGGTTTTGCTTGGGAAATCTTTTCCGACCCGCAACTCAGCATCTTTCCTGCTGACCTACACCTCGTTGATGGCGACACTCAAACGCCGACCGAACAAGTTCCTAAGGAGGTACGATCCTAGGGTCGGCCATGTGCCCAACCCAAGTCTCAGGGGCTACTGCATTGTTGATTCAATGTAGAAAAGTCAAAGTGCAAAAAAGTTTCCGAGGAGATTATGATCCTCAGGTTGGTCGGCCGCACCCAACCTGAGTCTCGGGAGCTATTGTGCACCGCGTTTTGATACATCCATTTTGCATCATGTTTTCCTACTGTTATTTATAATGTTTTTATGCATAATAATACTTTTGGGAGTAATTCTAATGCCTTTTCTCTCATAATATGCAAGGTTTACACAAAGAGGGAGAATACCGGCAGTTGGAATTCTGGACCTGAAAAAGCACGTCTGAGCTACCTATTCTACACAACTCCAAATAAGCTGAAACTTCACGGAGATTTTTTATGGATTATTTAAGAATTATTGGAGCAAATAACTACCAGAGGGGGCCCACCAGGTGGGCACAACCCACCTGGGCGCGCCAGGGAGCCCAAGCGCACCCTGGTGGGTTGTGCCCTCCTCAGCCCACCTCCAGTGCCCCTCTTCTGGTATATAAGTCATTTTGACCTAGAAAATAAATAAGGAGAGGACTTTCAGGACGAAGCGCCGCCGTCTCGAGGCGAAACTTGGGCAGGAGCACTTTTGCCCTCCGGCGGAGCGATTCCGCAGGGGGAACTTCCCTCCCGGAGGGAGAAATCATCGTCATCGTCATCACCAACAACTCTCCCATCTTTGGGAAGGCCATTTCCATCAACATCTTCAACAACACCATCTCCTCTCAAACCCTAGTTCATCTCTTGTGTTCAATCTTTTTACCGGAACCTTAGATTGGTGCTTGTGGGTGACTAGTAGTGTTGATTACTATATGGTTTATTTGGTGGAAGATTATATGTTCAGATCCATTATGCTATTTAATACCCCTCTGATCTTGAGCATGATAATTATTTGTGAGTAGTTACTTTTGTTCTTGAGGTCACGGGAGAAATCATGTTGCAAGTAATCATGTGAACTTGATATGTGTTCGATATTTTGATGGTATGTATGTTGTGATTCCCTTAGTGGTCTCATGTGAACGTCGACTACATGGCACTTCACCATATTTGGGCCTAAGGGAATGCATTGTGGAGTAGTTATTAGATGATGGGTTGCTAGAGTGACATAAGCTTAAACCCTAGTTTATGCGCTACTTCGTAAGGGACTGATTTGGATCCAAAAGTTTAATGCTATGGTTAGATTTTATCTTAATACTTTTCTCGTAGTTGTGGATGCTTGCGAGGGGGTTAATCATAAGTAGGAGGTTTGTTCAAGTAAGAACAACACCTAAGCATCGGTCCACCCACATATTAAATTATCAAAGTAGTGAACACAAATCAAACCAACATGATGAAAGTGGTATGATGAAATTCCCGTGTACCCTCAAGAACACTTTGCTTTTCATCAGAGACTGTTTTGGCCTGTCCTTTGCCACAAAAGGATTGGGCTACCTTGCTGCACATTATTTACCATTACTGTTACTTGCTCGTTACAAATTATCTTGCTATCAAAGTATCTGTTACCGACTATTTCAGTGCTTGCAGAAAATACCTTGCTGAGAACCACTTGTCATTTCCTTCTGCTCCTCATTGGGTTCGACACTCTTACTTATCGAAAGGACTACGATTGATCCCCTATACTTGTGGGTCATCAAGGCTCTTTTCTGGCGCCGTTGCCGGGGAGTGAAGCGCTCTTGGTAAGTGGAAATTGGTAAGGGAAAATTATTACTACGTGCTGAAATTTACTGTCACTTGTTACTATGGAGAATCATCCTTTGAGGGGTTTGTTCGGGGTATCTTCACCTCGACCAGAACCAAAATTAGTTGTCCCTCAACCTACTGCACCTACTGAAAATATTGGTTATGAAATTCCTTCGGGTATGATAGAACAACTGCTAGCTAATCCTTATGCAGGAGATGGAACTGAACATCCTGATATGCACTTGATATATGTAGATGAAATTTGTGGATTATTTAAGCTTGCAGGTTTACCCAGAGATGAAGCTAAGAATAAGGTTTTCCCTTTATCTTTAAAGGGAAAAGCATTGGCATGGTATAGGCTATGCGATGATATTGGATCTTCGAACTGGAATCGATTGAAATTGGAATTTCACCAAAAAAATTATCCTATGCATCTAGTTCATCGTGATCGGAATTACATATATAATTTTTGGCCTCGTGAAGGAGAAAGTATCGCTCTAACTTGGGGGAGGCTTAAGTCAATGTTATATTCATGCCCCAATCATGAGCTCTCGAGAGAAATTATCATTCATAATTTTTATGCTCGGCTTTCTCGTGATGATCAATCCATGCTCGATACTTCTTGTACTGGTTCTTTTATGAAGAAGACTATTGAATTCAGGTGGGATCTTTTGGAAAGAATTAAACGCAACTATGAAGATTGAGAACTCGACGAAGGTAAAGAGTTAGTTATTAAGCTTGAATTTGATTGTGTTAAATCTTTTATGAATACCGATGCTTTTCACAAGTTTAGTACTAAATATGGACTTGACTCTGAGATAGTACCCTCTTTTTGTGAATCATTTGCTACTCATGTTGATCTCCCTAAGGACAAGTGGTTCAAATATCACCCACCTATCAAAGAAGAAATTAAAGAACCCGACATAGCTAAAGATGAAACCATCATTTACAATGTTGATCTAGTTGTGCCTACTGCTTATTTTGAAAAACCACCTTTCCCTGTTAGGATAAAGGAACATGCTAAGGTTTTGATTGTGGTCAATAAAAGTAATATTAGAGTACCTAAACCTGCTGAACAAACCAAAGTAGAACCTAGTGTTGCTATGGTTAAAGACCTCTTGGTAGAAAATATTGATGGGCATGTTATTTACTTCTGTGATGAAGCTGCTAGAATTGCCAAACCCGATGAAAAAGATAAACATAGACCTGTTGTTGGCATGCCTGTTGTCTCTGTCAAAATAGGAGATCACTGTTATCATGGTTTATGTGACTTAGGTGCTAGCGTGAGTGCTATTCCTTTTACCTTATACCAAGAAATTATGAATGACATAGCACCTGCTGAAATAGAAGATATAGATGTTACTATTAAACTTGCTAATAGAGACAGCATCACACCACTTGGGATTGTTAGAGATGTTGAAGTCTTGTGTGGGAAAATAAAATACCCTACTGATTTTCTAGTTCTTGGTTCCCCACAAGATGACTTTTGTCCCATTATCTTTGGTAGACCTTTCTTGAACACTGTCAATGCTACTATAGATTGTCTTAAACAAACTGTCGGTGTTTGCTTTGGTGATGAGTCTCATGAATTTAATTTTTTCAAGTTTAATAGACAACCTCACAAGAAAGAATTACCTAGTAAGGATGAAATAATTGGTCTTTCTTCTATTGCCGTGCCTCCTATTGATCCACTAGAACAATATTTGCTAGACCACTAAAATGATATGCATATGCATGAAAGAAATGAGATAGATAAAATTTTCTTTGAACAATGACCTCTGCTAAACATAATTTGCCTATTGAAACTCTAGGAGGTCCTCCTCCACCAAAAGGTGATCATGTGTTTGAATTGAAACAATTGCCAGACACTTTGAAATATGCTTATCTTGATGTGAAAAAGATATATCCTGTTATTATTAGTGCTAACCTTTCTGAGCATGAAGAAGAAAGATTATTGAAAATTCTGAAGAAGCACCGAGCTGCTATTGGATATACTCTTGATGATCTTAAGGGCATTAGTCCCACTCTCTGTCAGCACAAAATTAATATGGAACCTAATGCTAAACTCATTGTTGATCATCAACGATGTTTGAATCCTAAGATGAAAGAAGTGGTAAGAACTGAAATACTAAAGCTTCTGGAAGCAGTTATAATCTATTCCATAGCTGATAGTAGATGGGTGAGTCCCGTTCATTGTGTCCCTACAAAGGGAGGTATTACCGTTGTTCCTAATGATAAAAATGAATTAAATCCACAAAGAATTGTTACTGGCTATAGAATGGTAATTGATTTTACAAAATTAAATAAAGCAACTAGAAAAGATCATTACCCTTTGCCTTTTATTGATCAAATGCTAGAAAGATTATCTAAGCACACACACTTTCGTTTCCTTGATGGATATTCTGGTTTTTCTCAAATACCTGTTTCACAACCTGATCAAGAGAAAACCACTTTTACTTGCCCTTTTGGAACTTATGCTTATAGACGTATGCCTTTTGGTTTATGCAATGCACCTGCTACCTTTCAAAGATGTATGACTGCTATATTCTCTAATTTTTGTGAAAAGATTGTTGAGGTTTTCATGGATGATTTTTCGGTATATGGATCTTCTTTTGATGATTGCTTAAGCAACCTTGATCGAGTTTTGCAGAGATATGAGCAAACTAATCTTGTCTTGAATTGGAAGAAGTGCCACTTTATGGTTAATGAAGGTATTGTCTTGGGGCATAAAATTTTTGAACGAGGTATTGAAGTGGATAAAGCTAAAGTTGACGCAATTGAGAAAATGCCATGTCCTAAAGATATCAAAGGTATTCGTAGTTTCCTCGGTCATGCTTGTTTCTATAGGAGGTTTATTAAAGACTTCTCTAAAATTTCTAGGCCTCTTACAAATCTTTTACAAAAGGATGTTCCATTTGTTTTTGATGATGATTGTGTAGAAGCCTTTGAAACACTTAAGAAAGCCTTAACTTCTGCACCTATTGTTCAACCACTTGATTGGACCTTGCCTTTTGAAATTATGTGTGATGCTAGCGATTATGCTATTGGTGTTGTTCTAGGACAAAGAGTTGATAAAAAGTTAAATGTTATCCATTATGCTAGCAAAAATCTAGACAGTGTCCAAAGAAATTATGCTACTACTAAAAAAGAATTTTTAGCAGTTGTATTTGCTTGTGACAAATTCAGATCCTACATTGTTGATTCTAAAGTTATTGTTCACACTGATCATGCTGCTATAAAATATCTCATGGAAAAGAAAGATGCTAAACCTAGACTCATTAGGTGGGTTCTCTTGCTACAAGAATTTGATTTACATATAACTGATAGAAAGGGAGCTGAGAACCCCATAGCTGATAACTTATCTAGGTTAGAAAATATTCTTGATGACCCACTACCTATTGATGATAGCTTTCCTGATGAGCAACTAGCTGCAATAAATGTTTCTCATAACACTCCTTGGTTTGCTGACTATGCTAATTATATTGTTGCTAAATATATACCACATAGTTTCACATACCAACGAAAGAAAAAATTCTTCTATGATTTAAGACATTACTTTTGGGATGATCCACATCTTTACAAAGAAGGAGTAGATGGTATTATTAGATGTTGTGTACCTGAGTATGAACAGGAACAAATCCTACGGAAATGTCACTCCGAAGCTTATGGAGGACATCATGCGGGAGATAGAACTGCTCACAAGGTATTGCAGTCTAGTTTTTATTGGCCTACTCTCTTCAAGGACTCCCGTAAGTTTGTTTTATCTTGTGATGAATGTCAACGAATTGGTAATATTGGTAAGCGTCAAGAAATGCCTATGAATTATTCACTTGCTGTTGAACCATTTGATGTTTGGGGTTTTGATTATATGGGACCTTTTCCTCCCTCTAATGGGTATACACATATTTTGGTTGCTGTTGATTACGTTACTAAGTGGGTAGAAGCTATTCCAACTAGTAGTGCTGATCATAACACTTCCATTAAAATGCTTAAAGAAGTTATTTTCCCAAGGTTTCGAGTCCCTAGATATTTAATGACTGATGGTGGTTCACACTTTATTCATGGTGCTTTCCATAAAATGCTTGCTAAGTATGATGTTAACCATAGAATTGCATTACCCTATCATCCTCAGTCTAGTGGTCAAGTCGAACTTAGCAATAGAGAAATAAAATTAATTCTACAAAAAACTGTTAATAGGTCCCGAAAGAATTGGTCTAAGAAATTGGATGATGCACTTTGGGCCTACAGAACAGCATATAAAAATCCTATGGGTATGTCTCCTTATAAAATGGTATATGGCAAAGCTTGTCATTTGCCTCTTGAGTTAGAACATAAAGCATATTGGGCAATTAAAGAACTCAACTATGATTTCAAACTTGCCGGTGAAAAGAGGTTATTTGATATTAGCTCATTAGACGAATGGAGAACCCAAGCTTATGAAAATGCCAAATTATTTAAAGAAAAAGTTAAAAGATGGCATGATAAAATAATCCAATAGCGGGAATTCAAAGTTGGAGAATATGTTCTTCTGTACAACTCTCATTTCAGATTCTTTGCAGGAAAATTTCTCTCTAAATGGGAAGGACCTTACATCATCGAAGAAGTTTATCGTTCTGGAGCTATTAAAATAAATAATGCCGAAGGTACTAACCCGAAGGTTGTCAATGGGCAAAGAATTAAACACTATATCTCAGGTACGCCTATTAATGTTGAAAGCAATATTATTCAAACCATGACACCGGAGGAACACATAAAAGAAACTTCCGGAACACTCCAGAATAACTAAAAAAGAGGAGGTATGTGATACGGTAAATAAACGAACTCCGAAAAGTCCGCAAAAATATTTTCTGTCAGTTTTGGAATATAACAAAATTTAGCAAAATAAGAAACAACTAGGAAGGCAACCCTGGTGGGCACAAGACAGCCAGGCGCGCCCAGGTGGGTTGTCCCCACCTCGGGTACCTTCCGGACTCCGTTTTTCTCTCGTTTGCTTGTTTCCCAAGATAAAAAATCTTTATATACCCCCCGAACCTATTGACCACCGTATCGCGGAGAAATCTTCTGTTCTTCTTTCTTGCTGTTTTCTGATAGATCTAGATCGCCATGGCCGGTTCGAGCTCCTCCAAGGATAAGTTCTTCGAGAACGTCATCAACCCGTATCTGCGGGAGGTGATGCAGCACTCTCAAGACATTGAGATGCGTGAGGGGGTACTCCACATCCGGGACGTCCAGGGCCCCAAGGGGACAGGGACCGTGGATGCTCGGCGCGAAGCTATGGAGCAGGAGGTCTTCAAGTGCAAGGGGATGGTGGAACATGGACTCAATGCCAATCACCTCATGGTCGCGGATTACACCCGTGATCTCAAGGTGGATGGCAAATCCATGAAGGACATCGTCTTCACCTTCAACGAGCAAATCAACTTTCTGCAAAGTCAAATCTATGATCTCCGAAACCAAGTCTTTGAATATGAGGCAAGGTTTAAAGGTATGAGTTTGGCTGATAGTTGCAGGACTCGCGAGACTCTCTCCTCCTCTTATGATGGTGAGCCATTGCCATGGAAACCGGAAGATAAGATCGCCGCTACCTCATCACCACCACCACCTTCTTCATCACCAAAGGAGACTTGAGTTCATGGTATGGACACTCCCCTTGGCTTGTGCCAAGCTTGGGGGAGGTGTCCCGGTATCGTATCACCACCACTATCTTTGCCTTTATCTATTTTAGTTCGATCTTTAGTTTCCTTTGATTTAGTTGAATAAAAGTTTAGTTTGATTCTTTCTTTTCGAGTGTTTGCTTAGTGATCTATCAATCGATGTAATCGTGTGCGAGATATATAATAAAGAGTAGTTTGAGTTTTGTTTCTTTACTTTAATGTTGCAATAAAAAGAAAGGAAAATAAATGAAAAAGATTATATGCTAATCTTATGGTAAGTAATGACATCACATAAGGAAAAATATAAGTGGTAAAATTTGTTGGAGATTGACAAACATAGTATTGGTCAATGATGTAATTCATGAAAGAATTAATAAGGGAAGAGAAGATTCACATGCAAATACACTATCTTGGACATCTTTTATGATTGTGAGCCCCCATTAAATTTTTTGTGTCAAAATAGTTGACGTTGGACAAGGAAGATAACGTAATGATTTATGTTTGTTTATATTCACATAGAAGTTATATTGTCATAGATCCTTTAACATATGGTGCTTGCTCAATATCTTTTCTAGCCAAAAATTCCGCACTAAGTAGAGATACTACTTGTGCATCCAAAAACCCTTAACGCAAATCTTATTTTGAGAGTCCACCATACCTACCTATCGATTGAGTAAGATCCTTCAAGTAAGTTGTCATCGGTGCACTAAGGCAATAAAAATTGCTTCTAAATGTGTTGCATCATTTAGTGTAAGAGAAAATTGAGCGTTGTACGAACTTGTGATGTCAAAGTAATAAAAGTGACGGACTGCATAATAAAGGTTGCTATCATAAGGGGCAATATAACATGACGTTCTTTTGCATTAAGGGATTTGGCATACAAATAAATAAGCGCATGACAACCTCTGCTTCCCTCTGCGAAGGGCCTATCTTTTACTTTTATGCATTTACTTCTATGAAGAGTCAAAATTTTCTTCCCTATTCCTTTTTATTTTCTCTTTTTGCAAGCATCATGTGGTGAGGAAAGATCTAGGCACATATATCCAGTTGAATATGAGTGGGCATGAGTTATTATTGTTGACATCACCCTTGAGGTGAATACGTTGGGAGGCGAAACTATAAGCCCCTATCTTTCTATGTGTCCGGTTGAAACTTTTTGTTCATGGGTATGCTGTGAGTGTTAACAATCAGAGAAGATTAAATGATGGTTGAGTATGTGGACTTGCCCAAAGGCTCCGATACGTGGCCCTTCTTGAAAATATGATGAATTGTAGTTGCAAAGTTGACTGAGAACACAGTTTGTTGGTTTTCAATAAAGTTTATGCTTTATACTTCAATGTTGTGATGAATTGTTACTTGCTCATGAGAAGTTATATGATAAAAGTTATGTGACAAAAGTTGTTTGATAACGTTTTATGTTAACATTCCTTGCTGTTATAACAATATGCATGATGCATCTATGTCTGTATTTTGTTTTTATCGACACCTCTCTCTCTAAGTATGTGGACATGTTTTTCGATTTCGGTTTTTGCTTGAGGACAAGCGAGGTCTAAGCTTGGGGGAGTTGATACGTCCATTTTGCATCATGTTTTCCTACTATTATTTATAATGTTTTTATGCATAATAATGCTTTTGGGAGTAATTCTAATGCCTTTTCTCTCATAATATGCAAGGTTTACACAAAGAGGGAGAATAACGGCAGCTGGAATTCTGAACCTGAAAAAGCACGTCAGAGCTACCGATTCTGCACAACTCCAAATAGACTGAAACTTCACAGAGATTTTTTATGGATTATTTAAGAATTATTGGAGCAAATAACTACCAGAGGGGGCCCACCAGGTGGGCACAACCCACCTGGGCGCGCCAGGGAGCCCAGGCGCGCCCTGGAGGGTTGTTCCCTCCTCGGCCCACCTCCGGTGCCCCTCTTCTGGTATATAAGTCATTTTGACCTAGAAAAAATAAGGAGAGGACTTTCGCGACGAAGCGCCGCCGTCTCGAGGCGAAACTTGGGCAGGAGCACTTTTGCCCTTCGGCGGAGCGATTCCGTCGGGGGAACTTCCCTCCCAGAGGGGAAAATCATCGTCATCGTCATCACCAACAACTCTCCCATCTTTGGGAGGGCCATCTCCATCAACATCTTCAACATCACCATCTCCTCTCAAACCCTAGTTCAGCTCTTGTGTTCAATCTTTGTACCGGAACCTTAGATTGGTGCTTCTGGGTGACTAGTAGTGTTGATTACTATATGGTTTATTTGGTGGAAGATTATATGTTCAGATCCATTATGCTATTTAATACCCCTCTGATCTTTAGCATGATTATTATTTGTGAGTAGTTACTTTTGTTCTTGAGGTCACGGAAGAAATCATGTTGCAAGTAATCATGTGAACTTGATATGTGTTCGATATTTTAATGGTATGTATGCTGTGATTCCCTTAGTGGTGTCATGTGAACGTCGACTACATGACACTTCACCATATTTGGGCCTAAGGGAATGCATTGTGGAGTAGTTATTAGATGATGGGTTGCTAGAGTGACAGAAGCTTAAACCCTAGTTTATGCGCTACTTCGTAAGGGACTAATTTGGATCCAAAAGTTTAATGCTATGGTTAGATTTTATCTTAATACTTTTCTCGTAGTTGCGGATGCTTGCGAGGGGGTTAGTCATAAGTAGGAGGTTTGTTCAAGTAAGAACAACACCTAAGCACTGGTCCACCCACATATCAAATTATCAAAGTAGTGAGCACAAATCAAACCAACATGATGAAAGTGGTATGATGAAATTCCCGTGTACCCTCAAGAACGCTTTGCTTTTCATAAGAGACTGTTTTGGCCTGTCCTTTGCCACAAAAGGATTGGGCTACCTTGCTGCACATTATTTACCGTTACCGTTACTTGCTCGTTACAAATTATCTTGCTATCAAAGTATCTGTTACCGACTATTTCAGTGCTTGCAGAAAATACCTTGCTGAGAACCACTTGTCATTTCCTTCTGCTCCTCGTTGGGTTCGATACTCTTACTTATCGAAAGGACTACGATTGATCCCCTGTACTTGTGGGTCATCACGTTTCTGTTCCTAAAGTATGCTGCCGAGTAAGGAATTGATCCTCAGGACGATTTCGTGAATCGACCTGAGTCTCAGGGGCTACTGGGATCAGCTCTTTTTATATTTCAGGTGCATCTCGGATTTTAGACCGACACACACCTTGAGGGCTACTGGTTATATATCTTGTCAGCAAATAAATTGCACCAATCGAAAATAAATTCCGCAAAAAATCTGCCCACGGCCGAGGTGGTGCACCACCTCGGAAGCAGTCCGGCGTAAAGCTTGGATGTAAGTGGCTGTCTCCGTAGAGGGCATTTCCGGCATTAAGCTCGGCTACAAAAGGATACCTCGGGTGCAGTCCGGCGTTGGAGCTCGGATGCAAGAGGACACTGTCGCGTGGGAAAAACTTCGAACCCGAGGTGTACCATAAAAATAACAAGGCATTGATAGAGGCCGAGAAAATAAAGGGTTCTCGGATACCTGATTTGTAAACTCTTCGGATTCACCTTGGCGATCCTCAAGACCAAAGATGGGAAGATTTGTTGAACCAGTTTTCAAGACACCAAAGACAAAGAACAATTCAGAATAACCGAGGAGCGTCCCCAACTTGAAGACCGGTCCAGGGGGCTACTGACGGTGTCCTGGACTAGGGGGTACTCACCACGTCGTCTCCCGGCCAGAGGGCCGGGCCGAGGACCCCCATGACGGTTCACTATTGGACCATTTTCGGGCAGCCCATGACATATACGAGGAAGATTCCACAAGACTTGATGATCAATACAAGGACTCCTCTCCACCGACGTATTCGACTAGGACTCTTATTATCCTAGGCCTCGGGTGCATTATATAAGCCGGAGGGTTTAGCCCGTAGAGGGGACGGAATCACAATTGCACTCACCTAGCCCTAGAGGTAGAACACAACTTACGATCTTGAGGTAGATCTACTCTGTATTTAGAACAAGAGCAGGACGTAGAGTTTTATCTCCATCAAGAGGGCCCGAACCTGGGTAAACATCGTCTTCCCTGTTCCTGTTACCATCGATCCGAGATCCACACCTCGGGACCCCCCACCCCGAGGTCTGCCAGATTTCACACCGAGATAGGTGCCATCAAGGATCAATCTAGAACCACAGACGTGCGTAAGCTAAATAAGTGCGCACATGAACGCTCAGGGCCCAGCCACTAGTACGAGTTATATACAGTAACAACGTCAGGCTAGTGATAGCGAGGAGCAACTTTAGAGCATCTGCATCTCTAACCTACCAGTTAAAGGAGGATAAATTCATATTTCTTCCCTAATGTACACGTAACCGACCCTTTATAATTGTTAGAGAAGAATAATTTATCCGTCGCGACCTTTAAATATACTCATTTGTCCATCCATGGTAAAAAAAAATTGCATCCGTCTCGCCCATCGTTCTTCCCCGCTCGGCTGCATCCACTCCGGCGCCGCCCTCCTTGCCAATGCCGAACACCACACGGCACCGCCGACACCCCGTAGCCCAGCCGACCTCCGGCCGCCAAATTTCGGCAGGATTTCGACGTTCTTTTTTTCTTTATTTTTTGTCCTTCCCATCATCTCCGGCCACGACGGTGCTTCTCCTGGTCGTCCCTAGCCCGGTGGTGCTCCTCCCATCGTCCCCATCGTTGACACCCGGCTACACCCCACAGCCTACCGGCGACGGGTCTCGCTCCGCTCGCTCGTCAGAAGTTAGTCTTTCTCTTTATACTTGAATTTAGATCACAACATAACACCACGGCACCACCGGCACCACCGCCCACCATTGCTGGCCAAATAGTCATCCGCGGCTGGTGTCATTGTCGTGCTGCCTCGCTGGCCCACCTTGCCCAAGCCATTGCTTCGTCGAGATGTCGTCGCTCGGCCAACCCTCTAAACCCTCACACAGCCACCTCACTCTTTGGCAACGGCGACCCACCCGCACCCATTCAACGACGAACTACCCTTCCGGCAGCGATGAAAACCCGAAATCGTCCTATCCATGCGAAATTTCAAGGGAACTGACTAATAGCAAACTTGAAAAGAGAGAGCAGATAACTAATGTTGTATGCATTTGACCAAAAAGGGTGCTCAAGAATGTGAGTACATACATCAACGATCTGGAGATAACATCCTCGAACAGGAGAAAACAACTAACGTGTCATGTCAAGAGGAGAAAAAAAGAACTACACTAGGCGTATCCGCTTGCATTGCTGAGCACCGTCGAATCGTTGGCCGGCGCACGGCCGCAGACCCTGCTCCACCACGCCGCCGTCGGTGCCGGTCGCACACCGCGCCCCTGCTCCATCTCTGGCAACGGCCGCCATGGTCCTCTTCACGCGGAGCATCTCCCTGAACGTACCCTCGTCGCCGTGTCGCACTTCAAAGTCGTTCCACCGTTTCCAAAAGTCAGGGTAAGCCATGGGATCCGTGAAGGCCGCCGCGTAGGCGTACAGAGCCCGAGCGCGCGCGACTTCCCCGAGCCCGATCTCGAGGTCGGCGAACCTGACGCATATCGCCCTCGCGCCCTCGTCGGGCAGCCCGCCGCCGACGATCGCCTGGCGGTACACGTCCCTCGCCTTCAGAAGGCCGAAGAGCTCGGTAGCCCGCGCGACGTACACCTCGTAGACGCCGAGCCTGTCGCCGGCGGGGACGGCGCTCGCGGCGTCCTCGTACACCTTCATCGCGCGGCTCGCGAGGCCGAAGTCCTCCTCGAACCTCGCGTATTTGAGGTACACGGCCTTCTTCCTCTCCGGCGGCGCCTGCAGGACGGCCGCCTGGAACAGGTCCCGCACCCTCTCCGGCCGGCTCTTCCCGTGCCTCTGGACGAACTTGGTCAGGTACGCCTCCCGTATGGTGTCGGCGTGCGGGTGCTTGAAGGACCTGACGCCCCGCTTGTACACACGGAACGCGTCCTCGAACCGGCTGTGCTGCTCGAGCAGGGTCGCGTGGTCCAGCACCAGCAATGGCGTGACGACGCCGAGGTCGTGCATCTTGTCGTAGACGGCGCAGGTGGACTCGAGCGACCCGTGTGTTGTCATCAGGTCCAGGTACACGAGCCACAGCTTGAGACACCGGTGCAGTTTCCCCCGAACGTCCTCGCCGCCGGAAGCAGCGGCGCGAGTCGTGGCCTCGATCGATGGTAGCGTGTTCGTTTGCCGGATGAGTTCGATGGCCCGCTCGGGATCCTGGTGCCTCACATCCATGTGGGCCCACTCGCAGTAAACCGCGGCGACGTGCTCCGCCGCCGTGAAGTTCGCCTGCGTGGCTCTGTGGAGGACGTCTCGGGCGCAGTCGACGCTGCCACGGTCCTCGTACATCTTGGCCAGCGCCAGCCAGAGCGTGTGCGGCGGTTTCCCCGTCGCCTTCGCCGCTTGACGGCCTCCACGTAGGTCGCGGCGTGACTCGCGGGATCCTTGTGGAAGATCTTGGCCCGCTCGTGCCACGCCTGGACGTCGTGCGGGTTCTGCCTCAGCAGGACGCTGTTGAGCAGCTCCGGCCGGCGTTCGAGCAGCCGCTCCAGCCTCGCCATCGTCAAGTCTGTGCTGTCCCTGTCCGCGAGCCAGCAGTCCTGGACGTCAACGGTGTCCGCTTGGCCGAGCTCGAGCTCCGTGGCGGCCATGGCGTCCTCGAAGTGCAAGTATGCGTCGTACATCATCCGGAAGTCCTTGACGGTGGTCGCCGTGGTCATGGCCTCCTCGAACACGTCCCTCGCCTTGCCGTGGAGGCCTTTTCGCGAGTAGTGGCTGGCCAGACATGTCCACAGTACGCCGGCTTCCTCAGGGAACTTGCGGATGCTGCCGCGGAGGATGGCGTCCACCGGCATCCCGGCGACCTCCTCCGGGTGCTGGGCGAGCAGGCCACACAGGTCAAGCAGGAGCTGGCGCTTCGTTGTGCCCTTGACGGACACAAAACCTTCGTCGTCGATGGCCGCGGCGACAGTGGCGGAGCGTGACGAGCAATCCGGGGGGGGGGGGCAAATTTTTTTAAACTAAAAGCAAAACGTGGAAAACAGATGCAACTCAGTCTCACCTCTTATCTAAATCATAACATGTCCAATACTGATGTATATAGCACAAAAATCATGAATACAAGTGCAGGCAGCAGCAACAGCAGCCAGCGCCTAGCAGCAGCAGCAGTTTAGTAGTCACGAGTTATCCGGCAGCAGATGCAGTCACTGTGCGTTGAAGAGGTTGCCGGTTCATTTGGATGGCATGTTGTGGCCGATGCTTAGTACTAAATTTTTCTTTTTGATTTTGGAGGGGGGGGGGGGGAGGTCGTGGCCCCCTTTGGCCTCCATGAGGCTCCGCCAGTGCGCGGCGAGGTGGTGGGCGGCGTCCCGCCATCTGCCGGCAGAGACGAGGAAGGCGATGAACTCCTCGGCGTGGTCGGGGTCGAACTGGAGGTGGCGGCCATGCACTCGGAGAGCGGTCGGGGCCGGGCAGTCGGGCAGGGAGGCGAGGCGGAGGTGGAGTGGCCACACGTGGTGGTGCTGCGTGACGGGCAGCGAGCGCAGCGCGCGGTCGAGCACGCGGCGGGCGCGGGTGAGGAGCCGCTGGTGGAGAAGCGAGGAGGCGTATATGTGCCAGACGCGCGGCATCCGGGACATGCCGGCGGCGAGCGCGCGCTCGAAGGCGGCGTTGAGGCCGGCGTGTGCGGCGTGGGTCACGGGCAGCGCGGGCGCGGCGTCGCCGAGCTCCGTGAGGTAGGCGTGCCACAGCTTGTAGGATCCCGGGAGAGCCCGCAGCGCCCGCTCGTATACGGCCGCGCGCTTCGCCGGCGGCGCCGCGCGGCGAGCCGACAGGTAGCGCAGCCAGCCGGACAGCCTGAAGGGATCCCGCAGGACGTCCTCCTCGTACGCGACGTCGTCCTCCGAGACCTCGATCTCCATGGCCGCCGCCATGACTGACTCTTTCTTCTCCTAAGTTGGCGCCTCAACTCAAGCTGTGAGCGGTCGTGAAGACGTGATGAGCGGGATAGGTACGGCTGAGAACCTGCGAGCGCCTCTCTGTATTTCAAAGCTGACACGTCCGAGCCCGTCACGAAGTCGGTTCTTCGTGGAGGGCTGCAGTCGGCTACAGCCCACGAGATCGCTGCTGCGCGCCCCGGAATCGGTTTGTTGGGTTGGGCCAGATATGCAACGCAGCGGCGTAACATACCTGGACCGGGCCCCGCGGCTCTAGTCACACGACACGAGCGACAGGCACCCCTAAAAAAACCCAAACGTTCGGGATTTGCCATTTGAAAATCAAACGTTTTTTTAGTAATTTATATCAGTTTTGCTAAAGCACATCTAGATGTGCCCTAAGTATTGCACAGCTAGGTCCCATGTCCTTGATTTTACGCGAAGATTTGTGCAAACATTTTCTTTCCTCTTTTTTCTTTTCATTTCTAGTTTGATTGAGCCACTTAGACGTGCAATAACTAGAGCACCTAAACAAACCCAATTTATATACGCGAGGTATGGCAAGTTTATTTGGTACGGTCAGTTAGTTTTTGCCAGAAAATTATTGTGCTTGTCAATAAAAACTTGCCATCTTCGCGTCAACTAAAGCTGTCATAAAAAATATTCGATTTGCCATGGGCAAATCCTGAAGTTCGGGTTTTATCATTTCCGGAGAAAAATCAGAGCAGCGAGACGAGACGTGTGCGAGACCTAACCAGAGTCCAAAGTAATGGGGTTTTTTAAAAAGGACGGTGCTAGGCGCCAGCCCACCGGCGCCAGTTCTTGGCCTGTCGCATTTGGTACGTCACTACGTTGTTTCCCGGCCATCAGATCTATCCTTCACGTTGGTTCTCCTCCTCCCTCCTAAAAAAATTCAAACCCAATCTTGCTCTTTCACAGAAGGAACATTGATCATTGACGCGTGTGGCGACAAGCCCGAAGCACCGCCGGCATGAAGGAACATTGATGCTTGCTCTTTTACAGAGGTGTGGATGTTATATTTTAGCTACCCCCTATTTCTAAATGTCTACACAAGCTTGGCAAATGTGGTTCTTGTCGTTTAAAGCATGTTCATAGCCTCTACATTGTTATGGTTGTAGATATAATACATATTCGACATACTCTTGCTGTCTGGAGCAAACATTGGAGCATATCTGACCACATACTTGGAATTTCGGTGAATTGCTCTCTTATGGACAAACAGGTGATAGGCCAGAACACGTCTACGAGTGTTGTTCCACGCCCGCAAAATTTCATTGTCCGCCATCTCCATGCCTGCTCCCCGCGTACACCATTCACCACTTGAGAATGTTCCTCGCGAGCCAGGATACGACGTGCTTTTGAGTATCGTGCAAATGCGGTTAGGGCATCTCTAAGAGTAACCCGCAAAAAACCTCCCGCATCCGTCCACGGACAGAGGGGACCAGTCCGTGGACACGGATGCGGGAGGCAGCCATCCAACGCTAGCCGCATACATTTTCACAACAACTCAAACCAACCGAACAAAATTCGTTCAAACAAGTCTGGATTTCATATAAACACGGGCTAATTTCATATAAACATACCTGATTTCATATAAACATGACATATTTCATTACAAATACATCAAAGCGGTCCCGGGCGGGCTCTGAAGTATAATTAATATCTAATCTAAATGATCGCCGGCGTCCGGTCCCCGTCTCCGACCATCAGCCCCGAGAACTGAAGCTTCACCGTCTTCAGTTCCGCCTCGGCGTTCTCCAGCTCCGCCTTTGTGACCTCCGCCTCCGGAGCCTCGAGAACTGAGATGTCCGCCTCGACGTCGCCGCCAAGCGACTAATCGGCTGAAGATGCTGAGCCCACCAACCTTGGCGTCGACGGGAGGGAGGAGCGGTGGCCTTCCTAGGACACGAGCGGCGGCGACCTACCGTGCACTACTCTTCCTCGCTGCCGGCGGCGCCTGCGGACGTGTCGGCTTCTTCATTATCATGGCGCCGGGGCGCGGCCTCCTCGTCGTTGGTGTCGCCAAACAACGCCTCGCCCGCGTCGTCGTCACGTTCCTTGCCGACGGCCGCCATCTCCGCCACCCGCCGCCGGTACCGCCAGCGGGCAAGGCGGATCTCACGGGCGGAGCGGTAGGACTCGAGTAGCACCGCCTGCTCTGCTAGGTCCGTGTCCGGCGTGACCGCCCTGCCGGCGGCGACCTGCTCCTCCGCCAGCAGATGCTCCTGGAGGAGGTTGTGGTTGTAGTTGGCGTCGGCCTTCGCCTCTCGGAACTGCTCCTCCCGCTCCTGCTGCACCATGTCCATATAATGGGCACCAGCCTCCCCGATGGTCAGGGTGCAATGCACCGCGTGAGGGTGGAGCGGAGGAGGAGGGTGCCATGGAGGAAGAGAAGGGTTCCACAGAGGAAGAGGAGGGTAGCGCTGGCTCGTCATCAGAGGCGCCCTCCATTTGCACGTCTTCTGGCTGCCCGACGGCCTGCCAGTCGGCAACAATGGCGGCTGTCGGGGGAATTACCCGCGGTTAAACCCGACTCATGACATTAAGTCATCTCTGGACTTAAGCAGCCCTATTAAGTCATCTCTGGACTTAACCCGGCATCTTATTTAACCCGGCATGAGTAACCCGGCAGATTGTGTAACTCGGCATCTTACTTAACCCGGCAAATAAGTCCTGGGGTTAAGAAGCCCGTTATAAGAAGCCCGTCGTAAGAAGCCCGACATAAGAAACCCGTCGTAAGAAGCCCGTTGTAAGAAGTCAGAATAGGTTAAGTCTTAATCCTCCTAGTACTCTACATGTAAGCCGCCCCTTCAACTTATATAAGGAGAGGCAGGGCACCCCAAGAGGGACAGGTCAAAATAGACAGGTCTTAGACAAGTCTCGAGACAGATGTTTCAGTAGGTCTCGAGACAGATGTTTTGATGGCTCTCCAGATGAGGCAACAAGATAGCGCCCTTGTAATCGAGACCATGATGATCAATATTATAAGCATGATGTAGGCTTTTACCTCCACCGCGAGGGGCCGAACCTGGGTAAAACTCGCGTCTCTCGATTCCGATCAACCCCATTCAAGCTACCACCTAGTTGCGATGGCCTCACGACAAAGTCCTCACACTAGGACATCTGTCGTGACAAAACCACGGCAGTTGGCGCCCATCGTGGGGCCTACGCACGGTGATGCTGAGTTCTCGGAGGGATCTTTCCCAGGATCGAGAAGCTCACGATTGGCCGGAAGAAGAGCAGGCACAGAACGATTTGCAAGATGACCCGACATGGAAAAATCTTGGTAGAACCGGCAAATTCATCTTTTTGTGTTCAGAATCATGATTAAGTTTGGAGCTGGCAGTACGAGGTCAAGAGGAATTAAAACACCAGCACCGAGGCCTACAATCCGCCGAAACCGAGAGGAGATCAATTTTGAACTACCCCTTCGATCTGTCAACACTCACGCGTTTTGTCAACCGAAGCAGGCGCGTCAAGTCAATCCGCAAGTCATCATCGCTGGTTCACGCACAGCAGTTCAAGTCTAAGGGGATTAGAGACAGTGAACACGAATCACATCTGAAAATTAAAACCCGATAGATTTTCTGGCTCCCCCACGTGAAGATTAAAAAAGAGAAGACTACAACTCGGGCATGGAAGTAGAGACCACCATGACCCGGAGGCTTTGTCCGACCCGCCTCGGAGTTATCTCTGCCTTTCGCCTCCTAGCGGCCCCTGCGGTCGCCATCAAGTCGCCGCCGCCCCAGCTCCTGAGCCGCTTCGTCCTCGTTTTCCCCTCGGCTGTGTCAAAGCCGCCCCTGCCGTGTGACCCGCCGTCTCCAAGCCGCTCCTCCGCGCCGGCCCTCCGCCGGCCTCGTTCCACTACTGCCTTTGCCATCGCGGCATGCTACTTCTTGAGCTTGCGTTGATTTTTCCCTTGAAGAGGAAAGGGTGATGCAGCAAAGTAGAGATAAGTATTTCCCTAAGTTAAGAACCAAGGAATCAAATCCAGTAGGAGATACAAGCAAGTCCCCAATCTATGCTCCTACACAAACAATCAAACACTGCGATAAAGGGGTTGTCAATCCCTTCACGGTCACTTGCAAGGATGAGATCTGATAGAGATAGATATAAAAGATTACTAAAACATAAAACAAAATAAATTGCAGCAAGGTATTTTTGGGTTTTTTGGTTTATAGATCTGAAAATATATGATGGAAAATAGACCCGGGGGCCATAGGTTTCACTAGAGGCTTCTCTCTTGAAGGCATACGGTGGGTGAACAAATTACTGTCGAGCAATTGATAGAAAAGCGCAAATGATGCGGAGCATCCCACGGTCATCCCCATGGATCTACCTATGTCTCCCACGACACCACTTGGACCTATGACAAGAGCTCGAGCAAGGGCTATCGCGACTAAGGTGAACTCGCTCCTCTCCGAACTACCTCTTTCTACACATGAGACATGGCTACTACCTCAAGCAGAGACCCTATGCGTGATCAGGTACTTGGAGGAAGGCCACGGACCAGCTACGCCCAACGGGCAAGACGGCGAGGACCCCAAGTACAAGGAGCGAGAAGAGAAGCAGCCGGAAAGTCTCCAGCCACCGGACGTCTGAGACGTGTCGGGCGTCCGACGCCTGATGCATCAGCCCGCCAGGCCAACCCCATCCTGTGAATGCTACAGCGGCCGGACGACTGACGCGCCTCGGACGACCGACACCTCCCAGCGCCCGGACGACCGAGCCCCGCCGGACGACCGACGCCACCAGTCCAGAACCAAAACGTCGAAAGTATGGAGGCCACCGGACGACCGACGCCTTGGACGTCCGACAAAACCTGACCCGAGCCGAAACGTCGGACTTCTGACAAGTACCGGACGCCCGAGCCCCCTCGAGATGCCGGACGACCGGTAGCTGTCGGACGTGTGACGCCTGTGAGTTGACTGCGTGTTGGGCCGAGGCCCATGTACCCCTTCCCCCCTTAGACTATATATGCTCCTCCTCTCCCCTCTTTTTAGAGTTAGCAAAGTAGTAGCTCATTTGAGATAGAGCTTTGCTCTCCACTTGATCCCTTCTCCATCGGAGTTTACGACCTCTACGGAGAAGATCCCCCAAGTGGATTCAAGACCCCTCACAGGAAGACCCCTCAAGACCTCCTCACGGAGAAGAACTTGCTACTTGTATCGTCCTTTGTTGATCGTGGATCATGTATCTCTTTGTGTTTCGAGGATCTAGCACATGTGTAATCGAATCTTGTTGGTTTGAGTGATTCCTCTCGTGTTTTCCCCTCGTGTTATTCGTGTTCTTCGTGGGATCCGCTCCAATTGTGAAAGATCGGGCATCTAGGGTTCTATCCTACATCATCTTGGTATCATGAGCCAAGGTTGATCATGATTTTGGAGCCCCTACCCTTGTTTTCTAGCCTTGTTTTGTTGTGTTCTTCCCCAAATTCGAAAATTCCCCACCAAAAAATAGCCCAATTTTTTTTGTGATTTGTTGGTGTGATGAAGTTTTGTTGGATTTGATCCGTGGATTTTGTGTGTAGCAGGTAGATCTAGCTTTCCCCCATCACTTTTCCCCTTTCCATCCACAAATTCGCCAAATTTTGCCACAATTTTGCCCCTCCACCACGATCCCTAGTAGTTCACCCCGTGCCCAAAATCGCCCAGGCACCGGACGTCCGACGAACCCTGACGAAACTGAAATTTTTCGCCCGAAAATTTTCAGCCACCGCCCATACTTCCGCATTGCCACTCCATTACCAACTTCCGCATATGCACTTGCATACCACCACCGCTTGCCGCAACCACCATAGCTTACCCGTTTCCCAACTCCGAAATTTTGACACGTTTTCTTCTTTGAGAATTTGAGTTGCGATTTCCGTTTCCTAACGCGTTTCGGCAACTTAGGGACGGCTCGACATCAACACCACCGCCGCTCATTTTCACCACGGACTCGTCATCGACAACAACCGCTCAACAATTTTGATACCCTCAACCGTAAGCAAGGATGGTAACTTCGACGACATCTTTGTCTACTCCTTGCCATTACATTGATAACCCCATAGCCCATTTTTGCGTATCTTTCCTATCGAGACTAGCCTTTGAGTATTGCCGGCAACGTCACTTGTGCACATTAGTGATCATAGCTCCCATTGCATATATTATCTTGGTATCACATCATCTTGGTATCCATATCTTGGTATCGTCTCTTGTGTCACAAGGTTGTCATAGCATATACGCAATTGCTATCTTGGTTCGTGAAGTTTTGCATGAGAAAGAGCTCAAAAGAGAAAGAGCCAAACAAGCTTTTAAGCAAAAGGAAAAGATAAGCAAAGAGTTTTTGAGCAAGAACCATAGCATCATACTACATTAAGATTGTCATACTCGATCATCTTGGATCATATCATAGGAACAACATACATATAGCATACTTGGGATAGAAGTCGTTGCATTTTTGCTTAGTAGGTTGTGGACAAGTCTCGTATCCGCCTATTATGCAATCGTGCTAGCGTCTCTCTTGTGTTGTGCAACACGAGCATTTTCCGTGGATTCCACATTTTTCGCTCATTTTTGGTTTGCACAACCCCATTTATCTATTTGCGCGTGTGTTCCCGTGTACCATATCTTGCTATTGGTCTACTTGTTGCATTTGCGAATTTGCGAATCTTTTTCAACATTATTGAGTCTCACTAACAATTGCATAAATTTTGTCCCACCATCCTAACCGAGCTCCACCATAAGCTTTCTTTGTGTAGGTGTGAGAGATTGACGAGATACGGTACCAATTGTGCTATTTCCTTGTTACATCATTGAGTGATCTTTGATCCACCCTCAACATCGGCCAAGGTACATTTGGTATTGTTCTTCCTTTCTTCCACCCTCACATTTGTTTGGAATGATGGATAGGCCAAGTTCTTCTACCAACCCACTCTTCATCGAGCAAGACAAGGACCCGAACAACTACGTCACCAAGAACCACCTCTTCGGTGCACAACGAGCTTTGCATCAAGAATAACAAGCTATGAGCGACCGCATCGACAACCTCGCCACTGACTTGCGACTCTTCGAGCAACGTACAAGAGACTACTTCGACAACAAGCTCGACGAACAAAAACAAGAGAACAATGCAAGAATGGACGAGATTTGTGCCTTGTTGGTCAACCGCTCTTCTACCACTTCATCCTATTCAAGACGGAGCCGCTCGAGTCGACACTCCGACGACACCATCTCCGGCTCAAGTACACCGACATTGAACACTCTTCAATGAGCCGCGTGCCAAGACCGTCAAGAAAACCGCAACCCTCTACACGGCAATGAGCGTCAAGAGCAACTCCTAGAGCAAGAACACCGGCATCGTCAAAATCAAGCTACATTTGCACAAGCACAAGAAAGGCAATGCCAACGCCAACAAGTGGAAGAACAAGAACACCTCCGCCAACGAGAGCAAGAGGAAGAGCGAGCGCGCCAACATCAAGATGAGCAAGACGCCATCGCGCTACGTCAACAACAAGAACGGCGTGAAGCTCAAGCACTTGAAGCGCTACGTGCCCTACGACATACCAATCATGCTGTTGCCAACCGGAACCACAATACACATCAAGAAGAAGAAGCACTTCGCGACGAAGTTCAAGAGCGACTATATCAAGCACGATCGCACCGACAAGCTCCACAAGCTCCTCCTCAAGCTAGACAAGAACCACAAGTTCGCCAAGAGCAAGAAGACAATGGAAATCCTCCACGCCAAGAGCAACTTGAGGTTGGCAATCCTCCATGTCAAGGGCGTCATCACCCTCGACCACAACACAATGAAGAGCAACACTATGGCAAGCTCAAGTTCACCATGCCCAAGTTCAACGGAAGCAATGATCCCGAAGAGTACCTTTCATGGGCATTGAAGGTCGACAAGATCTTTCATTTGCACAACTATGAGGAAGAGAAGAAGATCGCCATGGCATCCCTTGAGTTCCAAGACTACGTCCTCATTTGGTGGGAACATGTCATCGAGCGCCGTGAAGCAAGAGGTGAACCACCCATCACAACATGGGCGGAAATGAAGGATGTCATGAGAGCGCGTTTTGTGCCAACCTATTACAACCGCGACCTCTTCAAGAAACTCCAACTACTCAAGCAAGGAGCCAAGAGCGTTGAAGAGTACTACAAGGAAATGGAGATTGCCATGATACGAGCCAATGTCACGGAAGATGATGAGCAAACTATGGCACGTTTCTTGAATGGACTCAATCACCCTATCAAGAAGATCGCCGACTTCCAACCTTACTCCAACATCATCGAGCTAGTGCACCAAGCTACCAAGGCGGAACGTCAAGTGCAAGATGACTTCAAGTACGCCAAGTACTCTTCCAAGAACTACAGCTCCAACAACCAAGTTTCAACGACTCCAATAACTTCTACCTCAACCAAACCTTCTACAAACAACGGCGACAAGTCAAGTTACAAGAAAACTTCGACATCCTCAAGTCGTCCTCCTACTACAAGCAACTTCAAGCCGAGAGCTTCATCATATACGACTCCACCGGATGAGACCACCAAGACAAGTTCCATCAAGTGCTTCACTTGCGGCGGCCGAGACCACAAATCCTTCGAGTGTACCAACAAGTGCACCATGATCCTCAACGACGATGGCACCTATGACTCCATGAGTGAAGAGGAAATGGAGGCCCTTGAGCAAGTGGCCATGCACCGACGCGTGAATGAGGATGAAGATGATCAAGTCTTTTGTGACGAAGATTCGAGCCCCGCTCTCATTGTCTCCAAAGTCTTGACACTTCAACATCAACAAGATGATGACCAAAGATGCCATATCTTCCACACCAAGGCGGGCATCAAAGGTCGTTCCGTCAAGGTCATCATCGATGGAGGGAGTTGCCATAACTTGGAAAGTGAAGAATTATGCTCTAAGCTCCAATTAGTCAAGATGAAGCACCCGCATCCCTACAAGGTCCAATGGCTAAGCGACTCCAGCACAATTCAAGTCGACCATATGGTGCAAGTTTCCTTCAAGATAGGAGCATACGAAGATACTTTGGAGTGTGATGTCGTTCCGATGTCCGTTTGCCACCTCCTTCTTGGACGACCATGGCAATTCGACCGCGGCGTCATCCACAACGGGCGTACCAATCACTATAGCTTCAAGATGTAGGGAAAGGAGTACGTGCTACGACCTATGTCTCCAAATCAAGTGATTGCCGACAAGCAAGCCACCCATCATGGAGAGAATAGTGAGAGAGCGAACCACCCAAAAGAGAGTGAGCGCCACAAGCCCAAATTGAGTGCCTCCACGACGAGCGACAAGAAAAACTTAGTGCTATTTGCCACCAAAAGTGAGATGAGAGTAGTGTGTGAGAACCCATCAAGTGTTATGCACTATGTCCTATTGTGCAAGGACGAGGCACCAAAAACTAACACCTCTCACAATCTACCTTTAGTGTTATCTTCTCTATTGCAGGAATTCCAAGATGTATTCCCCGACAAGCTACCTCCGGGTCTACCTCCTCTTCGAGGCATCGAACACCGCATCAACCTCATCCCCGGAGCACCTCTTCCTAACAAGGCTCCCTACTGCGTCAACCCCGAGGAAACCAAGGAGATCCAATGGCAAATACAACAACTCATCGACAACGGCCATGTACGCGAAAGCTTGAGCCCTTGTGCTGTCCCGGTAATCCTTGTTCCCAAGAAAAATGGTACATATCGCATGAGTTCCGATTGTCGTCCTATCAATGCTATCACGGTTAGATATCGCTACCCCATTCCACGCTTAGACGACATGCTAGATGAGCTTAGCAGAGCCACTATTTTCTCTAAAATTGATCTTAAAAGTGGCTATTACCAAATCCACATACAAGAAGGTAACGAATGGAAAACCGCATTTAAGACCAAATTTGGCTTATATGAATGGCTTGTTATGCCAATGGGCTTATCCGAAGCACCCAGTACTTTCATGCGAGTTATGCATTTTGTTCTTCGTCCCTACATTGGTGTATTTGTTGTGGTCTACTTTGACGATATTCTTGTCTTTAGCAAATCTCTCAAAGCTCATGTCACCCATCTTAGAACCGTTCTACAAACTCTTAGAAAAGAGCACCTTTATGCTAATATGGACAAATGCCTTTTTGGTGTTGATAAGCTCGTTTTCTTGGGTTTCGTCGTGTCTTCTAAGGGTGTTCATGTAGATGAATCTAAGATCAATGCTATTAAAACTTGGCCGCAACCAACCAACTTGCAACAAGTGCGAAGTTTCCTTGGCTTAGCTGACTTCTATCGTAAATTCGTTAAGGACTTTAGCACTATTGCATCCCCTTTACATGCCTTGAGTAAGAAAAATGCACCCTTTGTTTGGGAAACATTACAAGATACCGCATTTAATGAACTTAAAAATTTGCTTACTCATGCTCCCGTGCTTGCATTACCCAACTTTGACAAAACTTTTGAAGTTCATTGCGATGCTAGCGGTAATGGCATAGGAGGTGTGTTAACGCAAGAGAAGCGCCCCATAGCTTACTTTAGTGAAAAACTTTCCGGAGCGCAACTCAATTATCCTATCTATGACAAAGAGCTATATGCTTTAGTGCGAGTTTTGCATGAGTGGGAACATTATCTCCGCCCTCATGAATTTGTCATTCATACCGACCATGAAACGCTCAAGTACCTTAAGGGTCAAACTAAGTTGAACAAGTGTCATGCTAAGTGGAGTGAGTTCATTGAGTCATTTCCTTATGTCATTAAATACATCAAAGGCAAAGAAAATGTTGTGGCGGATGCTCTTTCCCGCAAATGCATGCTTGTTACCCAACTTGAATTGAATGTCATTGGTTTTGAGCACATAAAAGACTTGTATGCGCATGATCCTACTTTTGCTATTCCTTATGCCAAATGTTTGACGCATACATCTTGGGAACGCTATTACATCAAAGATGATTATCTTATTAGAGCTAACAAATTGTGCATCCTCTTGTCTTCTCTTCGTTTGTTACTTTTGCAAGAGGCACAGGGAGGAGGACTTATGGGACACTTTGGACGCGACAAGACCTTTGCTACGCTCTCAAAGATCTACTTTTGGCCCAAGATGTTCCGCGACGTCTCATGCTTCACCAACCGATGCTCTACATGTCGCAAAGCTAAGTCTAAAGCTCAATCCCATGGTCTATATATGCCACTTCCTATTCCGTATCACCCATGGGAAGATATTAGTATGGACTTTGTGCTCGGTTTGCCTAGGACTAGAAATGGCAAAGATTCCGTGTTTGTTGTTGTGGACCGATTCTCTAAAATGGCTCATTTCAACCCATGCAACAAGATAGAAGATGCTTCACATGTTGCAAATCTTTTTTGTAGGGAAATTTTGAGCTTACATGGAGTGCCAAAGACTATTGTCTCGGACCGCGATGTCAAGTTCTTGAGCTACTTTTGGAAGACATTATGCGCCAAGCTCGGAATCAAGCTCTTGTTCTCTTCGGCATACCATCCACAAACCGACGGCCAAACGGAGGTGACGAACCGAACGCTCTCCACTCTACTACGCGTGTTGATCAAGAGGAACATCAAGGAGTGGGAGGAATGTCTACCCATCGCCATGTACGCCTACAACCATGCAGGACATTCGACTACCGGCAAGTCCTCCTTCGAGGTCGTCTACGGTTTCAACCCCTTGTCCCCATTGGACATTCTTCCTCTACCACTACAAGAGCGCATCAACATGGACGCGAGTGCACGAGTGAGCTACCTCAAGAAGATACAAGGCACACCATCGAGCACCAAGTACAACGACTCGTGTCCAAGCTAAACATCAACAAGCAACCCATGATATTCAACATTGGAGATCTTGTGTGGCTACACCTTCGCAAGGACCGCTTCCCCACCGAACGCAAATCGAAGCTTCTACCTTGAGCTGACGGACCCTTCAAGGTGCTAGCACGCTACAACAACAACACTTACAAGATCGATCTCCCGCGTGAGAAGTACAACGTGAGCGATGTCTTCAACGTCAAAGATCTCTCTCTACCATGGTGATGAGGATTTCGATCCGAGGTCGAACCTTTCCCAAGGGGGGGGGAGATGATGCGGAGCATCCCATAGTCATCCCCATGGATCTACCTACGTCTCCCACGACACCACTTGGACCTATGACAAGAGCTCGAGCAAGGGCTATCGCGACTAAGGTGAACTCGCTCCTCTCCGAACTACCTCTTTCTACACATGAGACATGGCTACTACCTCAAGCAGAGACCCTATGCGTGATCAGGGGCCACGGATCAGCTACGCCCAACGGGTAAGACGACGAGGACCCCAAGTACAAGGAGCGAGAAGAGAACAGCCGGAAAGTCTACAGCCACCGAATGTCCGAGACGTGTCGGACGTCCGACGCCTGATGCATCAGCCCGCCAGGCCAACCCCAGCCTGCGAACGCTACAGCGGCCGGACAACCGACGCGCCTCGGACGACCGACACCTCCCAGCGCCCGGACGACCGACGCCACCAGTCCAGAACCAAAACGTTAGAAATATGGAGGCCACCGAATGACCGACGCCTCGGACGTCCGACCCCGACCGGACGTCCGACACAACCTGACCCGAGCCGAAACGTCGGACTTCCGACAAGTACCGGACGTCCGAGCCCCCTCGAGACACCGGACGACCGGTAGCTGTCGGACGTCCGACGCCTGTGAGTTGACTGCGTGTTGGGCCGAGGCCCATGTACCCCTTTGCCCACTTAGACTATATATACTCCTCCTGTCCCCTCTTTTTAGAGTTAGCAAAGTAGTAGCTCATTTGAGATAGAGCTTTGCTCTCCACTTGATCCCTTCTCCATCGGAGTTCACGACCTCTACGGAGAAGATCCCCCAAGTGGATTCAAGACCCCTCACGGGAAGATCCCTCAAGACCTCCTCACGGAGAAGAACTTGCTACTTGTATCGTCCTTTGTTGATCGTGGATAGTGTATCTCTTTGTGTTTCTAGGATCTAGCACATGTGTAACCGAATCTTGTTGGTTTGAGTGATTCCTCTTGTAATTCCCCTCATGTTTTCCCCTCATGTTCTTCGTGTTCTTCGCGGGATCCGCTCCAATCATGAAAGATCGGGCATCTAGGGTTCTACCCTACATCAGCAAAGTTATGACGATATCCAAGGCAATGATTATGCATATAGGCATCACGTGTGTGTCAAGTAGACCGAAATGATTCTGCATCTACTACTATTAATCCACACATCAAACGCTATCCAACATGCATCTAGAGTATTAAGTTCATAAAGAACGGAGTAACGCCTTAAGTAAGATGACATGATGTAGAGGGATAAACTCAAGCAATATGATGAAAACCCCATCTTTTTACCCTTGATGGCAACAATACAATACGTGCCTCGCTACCCCTACTTTGTCACTGGGTGAGGACACCGCAAGATTGAACCCAAAACTAAGCACCTCTCCCATTGCAAGAAGAACCAATCTAGTTGGCCAAACCAAACTGATAATTCGAAGAGAAATACAAAGATATCAAATCATGCATATACGAATTCAAAGAAGATTCAAATAATATTCATAGATAATCTGATCATAAATCCACAATTCATCGGATCTCGACAAACACACCGCAAACGAATATTACATCGGATAGATCTCCAAGAACATCGAGGAGAACACGGTATTGAGAATCAAAGAGAGAGAAGAAGCCATCTAGCTACTAGCTATGGACCCGTAGGTCTGAGGTAAACTACTCACGCTTCATCGGAAGGGCAATAGAGTTGATGTAGAAGCCCTCCGTGATCGAATCCCCCTCCGGCAAGATGCCGGAAAAGGCCCCAAGATGGGATCTCATGGGTACAAAAGGTTACGGCGGCGGAAAAGTATTTTGGTGGACGCTTCTGGTCATTTGGGAATATTTTGGAATTTATATGCCAAAGATTAGGGTTGGAGGACTCCTGTGGGCCCACAAGCCAGGGGGCGCGTCCCCCCTAGGGCGCACCCTGAGGGCTTGTGGAGCCCTCGGGACTCTTCTGATTTCCTCTCCAAGTCCTACGTGTGTCTTATGGTCCAAGAAAAATCATCGTAAAGTTTTATTCCGTTTGGACTCCGTTTGATATTCCTTTTCTGTAAAACTTAAAAACAAGGAAAAAACAGAAACTGGCACTGGGCTCTAGGTTAATAAGTTAGTCCCAAAAATAACATAAAATAGCATATTAATGCATATAAAACATCAAAAACAGATAATATAATAGCATGGAACAATTAAAAATTATAGATACGTTGGAGACGTATCACGGCACGAGCCGCCGCGGCCGCCGCCTCTGACTATGAGCCGCCCCAGCTTGGCTCTGCTCTGGGCCGCCGGCGAGCCGCCCTGGCCCCGCTCTGCCTCACCTCCTTTGGCCGTGCCCTGAGCTGCGGCCGCCTCGACGCCCTCCTCCTCCGGCCGTGCGCTTAGCCCCCGGCCGCCTTCAATCCGCCATCACGGCCTCGTCAAGCCACCGCCATGGCCTCGACTCGCCTCCGCGCTCGCCACCTCCAAGCGAGTCGGCCTCGCTTGGCCTCACGCAGAGCCGCCTCGGCCTCAAGCCGCCGCCGCCGTCTCCACCGGCGGGCCTCGCTGCGACCTGTGCCGCGTGATCGCAGCCCCGCCAAGTCGCCGCTACCGCTTCGCCTTCCTCCGCTGCCACGCACCAAGCCGCCGTGCTCACTTCCTCGCCGGGTCTCTGCCCATTGCTCGCCGGCTGCTGCCGGCCTCTTCTTCGCCGCCTCAACCTTGGTCCGAGCTGGCCGCCTTGCCCTGCGACCACATCGTCGCCTCAGCGCACCTCCGAGCTACCGATGCCTCTCTGCCATGGCCGCTGAGCCGCCCCGGCCTCTGCTCAAGCCGCCTCGCCTGTGCCCTTCCGCCGCCTGCAAGCCACCCCGTTCGCCGGCTCGTCTCTGGTGCCCCATTTCTTTCGCCACAATAGCCCGTGGCCCCGCCTTGAACGCCTCCGAGCCGCCCACCGAGTCGCTGCTCCTACTGCTGCTTTTTCTGCGGCTGCAAGCCGCCGTTTGCCTTCCGGTGCCTTCCTTGCTTGCGTACAATTTCCTCAAATTGCTTACTTCCGGCAAGGCTCTTGTAAACACCTTTCTCTATAATTCCCTTCAATAAGCTATTTTCTTGCTCAAGTGTAACTTGGCTAAGAGAATCATTAGTGGAATCAAGAGAACTACTAGAAGCAACAATATTGGATTTAACATTGTTATTGTTACTACTAGAAGAAGAATCTTTCTTGTTCTTATTGCTAGATTTTACTTGTGGCATATAAGTAGACAAGAGTAAACGCTTGGCAATGTAAGAAGAACTCTTCTTTCAAAGATCATCATTGATTGCTTTTAGGAATCCATGCTCTTGCTCTAAATTTAGCTTCTCGAAGCGTAGCTTCTCATGAGTTCTTAGGAGCTCTCTATGATCCTCTAGAGTTGTTTCATGAGCTAACTTAAGAGTGTTTAGCTCTTTAGTTAGATGCTCAATCTCCTTCTTATCATTGTCATTCGTTTCATTTTGATTAGCATGATTAATAGCAATTTCATCATAGTTTTCATCACTAGTGTTGTCTACAAGTAAATCACCATCACCTAGCAAATCATCTTCATCACTATTGAAATCAACATACTTGGGGTGTGATACCTTAGGGCCTTTAACCATGAAGCATCTTCCAATTCCTTCATTTGGTGAGTCAAATATGTTGTAGGAGTTGGATGACACAAGTGCAAGACCGGCAACACCTTCATCTTGAGTATATTCGGAGTCGGAGTGATAACTTCTCTCGGAGTAGTTGTCGGAGTCGGAACCGGATACCCATTCACGAACGTGAGCTTGATGTCTTCGTCTTGTGTAGCTCTTTGATGACTTGTCCTTCCTTTCTGAATCCTTGCTTCTACAAGAGGGTCTTCATTCATAACGACCATCTCTGCTCCTTCTCTCTCTTGGTGGTGATTCATCTCGTTTACTTCTCCACTTAGGTGAATCTTCTCTTTTCTTGTAGGGAGTCGTACACTCATTGGAGTACTGTCCAGGTCTTCCACAATTGTAGCAATTGTGATCACGACTAGAAGATCTTTTGTCATTGTAGGATCTTGACTTGGAACTTCTTTCTTTGCTTCTATTCTTGTAGAATTTGTTGAAGTTCTTCACCATTAAGCTCAATTCTTTATTGAAGACTTGTTTCTCACTTGATGTTGTAGGAGCATCACATGAAGCTTTATAAGCACCACTAGACTTGTTGTGGAGCTCTTCCTTATCCTTGAGTGACATGTCATGAGCAACAATTCTACCGACTTCCGTTGGCTTGAGATCTTTGTAGTTGGACATCATTTGGATCAAGGTGCACACGGTATCATATTTTCCATCCAAGGCTCTTAGGATCTTCTTCATGATGAATTTGTCGGTCATCTCTTTGCTTCCTAAGCCGGCAATCTCATTTGTGATGAGAGCAAGCCTAGAGTACATCTCAGCGACTCCTTCACCATCCTTCATTTTGAACTTGTCAAGTTGACTTTGAAGCACATCCAATTTGGATTCCTTGAGGGATTCAGTACCTTCGTGCATATAAACCAAAGTATCCCAAATTTCCTTTGCATTCTCAAGGCGGCTGATTTTGTTGAATTCTTTGGGACACAATCCATTGAAGAGAATATCGCAAGCTTTAGCATTGTATTGCAACATCTTCAATTCTTCCGCGGATGCTTCACGATCCGGTTCTCTTCCATCCTCGAAGTATTCACCTTGCAAGCCAATGCGCACAATAGCCCAAACGGCAGGGTTATGACCAAGAATATGCATTTTCATCTTATGCTTCCAACTAGCAAAATTAGGACCATCAAAGTAAGGACCTCTATGGTGGTAATTTCCCTCGCTAGACGCCATACTCTCCTAGGTTGTGAAACCAAGGCTATGATCACCAAAGCTATGGAAATCAAGGCAAATGGAGACCAAAGCTCTGATACCACTTGTAGGATCAAAAGTAGGTCTAGAGGGGGGTGATTAGACTACTTGACCAAATAAAGATCTAACTTTTTCCCAATTTTAGTTGTTGGCAGATTTTAGCAACTAGTACACGTCAAGCAATCAACCTACACATGCAATTCAAAGAGTGTAGCAGCGGAAAGTAAAACATTGCATATGAAGGAAAAGGGAAGGGTTTGGAGAAGGCAAACGCAATGTAGATACGGAGATTTTTGGCGTGGTTCCGATAGGTGGTGCTATTGTACATCCACGTTGATGGAGACTTCAACCCACGAAGGGTAACGGTTGCGCGAGTCCACGGAGGGCTCCACCCACGAAGGGTCCATGAAGAAGCAACCTTGTCTATCCCACCATGGTCGTCGCCCACAAAGGACTTGCCTCACTCGGGTAGATCTTCACGAAGTAGGCGATCTCCTTGCCCTTACAAACTTGTTGGTTCAACTCCACAATCTTGTCGGAGGCTCCCAAGCGACACCTAACCAATCTAGGAGACACCACTCTCCAAAAGGTAATAGATGGTGTGATGATGATGAAAGGGTGATGCAGCAAAGTAGAGATAAGATTTCCCTCAGTTAGAGAACCAAGGTATCAATCCAGTAGGAGCTACAAGCAAGTCCCCAATCTATGCACCTGCACAAACAATCAAACACTTGCACCCAACGCGATAAAGGGGTTGTCAATCCCTTCACGGTCAATTGCAAAGGTGAGATCTGATAGAGATAGGTATATATGATTGCCAAAACGTAAAACAAAATAAAAGTAAATAAATTGTAGCAAGGTATTTTTGGTATTTTTGATATTTATTTAGATCTGAAAATATATGATGAAAAATAGACCCGAGGGCCATAGGTTTCACTAGAGGCTTCTCTCTTAAAGGCAAATAATACGGTACGTGAACAAATTACTGTCGAGCAATTGATAGAAAAGCGCAAAGTTATGACAATGTGCAAGGCAATGATTATGCATATAGGCATCACGTCCGTGTCAAGTAGACCGAAACGATTCTGCATCTACTACTATTACTCCACACATCGACCTCTATCCAGCATGCATCTAGAGTATTAAGTTCATAAAGAACGGAGTAATGCCTTAAGTAAGATGACATGATGTAGAGGGATAAACTCAAGCAATATGATGAAAACCCCATATTTTTACCCTTGATGGCAACAATACAATACATGCCTCGCTACCCCTACTTTGTCACTGGGTGAGGACACCGCAAGATTGAACCCAAAACTAAGCACCTCTCCCATTGCAAGAAGAACCAATCTAGTTGGCCAAACAAAATCGATAATTCGAAGAGAAATACAAAGATATCAAATCATGCATATACGAATTCAGAGAAGATTCAAATAATATTCATAGATAATCTGATCATAAATCCATAATTCATCGGATCTCGAAAACACACCGCAAAAGAATATTACATCGGATAGATCTCCAAGAACATCGAGGAGAACATGGTATTGAGAATCAAAGAGAGAGAAGAAGCCATCTAGATACTAGCTATGGACCCGTAGGTCTGAGGTAAACTACTCATGCTTCATCGGAAGGGCAATAGAGTTGATGTAGAAGCCCTCCGTGATCGAATCCCCCTCCGGCAGGATGCCGGAAAAGGCCCCAAGATGGGATCTCACGGGTACAGAAGGTTTCGGCGGCGGAAAAGTATTTTGGTGGACGCTTCTGGTTGTTTGGGAATATTTGAGAATTTATAGGCCAAAGATTAGGGTTGGAGGACTCCCGTGGGGCCCACCAGCCAGGGGGCGTGTCCCCCCCTAGGGCGCACCCTGAGGGCTTGTGGAGCCCTCGGGACTCTTTTGACTTCCTCTCCAAGTCCTACGTGTGTCATCTGGTCCAAGAAACATCATCGTAAAGTTTTATTCCATTTGGACTCCGTTTGATATTCCTTTTCTGTAAAACTCAAAAACAAGGAAAAAACAGAAACTGGCACTGGGCTCTAGGTTAATAAGTTAGTCCCAAAAATAATATAAAATAGCATATTAATGCATATAAAACATCCAAAATAGATAATATAATAGCATGGAACAATCAAAAATTATAGATACATTGGAGACGTATCACGGCACGAGCCGCTGCAGCCGCCGCCTCTGACTATGAGCCGCCCCAGCTTGGCTCTGCTCCGGGCTGCCGGCGAGCCGCCCTGGCCCCGCTCTGCCTCACCTCCTTCGGCCGTGCCCTGAGCCACGGCCGCCTCGATGCCCTCCTCCTCCGGCCATGCGCTGAGCCCCCGGTCGCCTTCAATCCGCCATCATGGCCTCATCAAGCCACCGCCGTGGCCTCGACTCACCTCCGTGCTCGCGACCTCCAAGCGAGCCGGCCTCGCTTGGCCTCGCGCAGAGCCGCCTCGGCCTCAAGCCGACGCCGCCGTCTCCACCGGCGGGCCTTGTTGCGACCTCTGCCGCGTGGCCGCAGCCCCTCCAATTCACCGCTACCGCCTCGCCTTCCTCCGAACAAACCCCTCAAAGGATTGCTCTCCATAGTAACAAGTGACAATAAATTTCAGCACGTAGTAATAATTTTTCCTTACCAATTTCCACTTACCAAGAGCGCTTCACTCCCTGGCAATGGCGCCAGAAAAGAACCTTGATGACCCACAAGTATAGGGGATCAATTGTAGTCCTTTCGATAAGTAAGAGTGTCGAACCCAATGAGGAGCAGAAGGAAATGACAAGCGGTTTTCAGTAAGGTAATGTCTGCAAGCACTGAAATTGTAAGTAGCGAGTAGTTTAATAGCAAGATAATTTGTAACGAGCAATTAATAATAGTAGTAACAAAAGTGCAGCAAGGTAGCCCAATCCTTTTGAGGCAAAGGACAGGCCAAAACAGTCTCTTATGATAAGCAAAGTGTTCTTGAGGGTACACGGGAATTTCATCTAGTCACTTTCATCATGTTGGTTTGATTCGTGTTCGCTACTTTGATAATTTGGTATGTGGGTGGACCGGTGCTTAGGTGCTGTTCTTACTTGAACAAACCTCCTACTTATGATTGACCCCCTCGCAAGCATCCACAACTACGAGAAAAGTATTAAGAATAAATTCTAACCATAGCATTAAACTGTTGGATCCAATCGGTCCCTTACGGAATAGCGCATAAACTAGGGTTTAAGCTTCTGTCACTCTCGCAACCCATCATCTAATAACTACTCCACAATGCATTCCCTTAGGCCCAAATATGGTGAAGTGTCATGTAGTCGACGTTCACATGACACCACTAAGGGAATCACAACATACATATCATCAAAATATCGAACACATATCAAGTTCACATGATTACTTGCAACATGATTTCTCCCGTGACCTCAAGAACAAAAGTAACTACTCACAAATGATAATCATGCTCAATATCAGAGGGGTATTAAATAGCATAATGGATCTGAACATATAATCTTCCACCAAATAAACCATATAGTAATCAACTACAAGATGTAATCAACACTACTAGTCACCCACAAGTACCAATCTATAGTTCCGGTACAAAGATTGAACACGGGAGATGAACTAGGGTTTGAGAGGAGATGGTGCTGTTGAAGATGTTGATGGAGATTGCCCTCCCTAAGATGGGAGAGTTGTTGGTGATGATGATGACGATGATTTCCCCCTCCGGGAGGGAAGTTCCCCCGGCGGAATTGCTTTGCCGGAGGGCAAAAGCGCTCCTGCCCAAGTTCCGCCTCGCGACGGCAGCGCTTCATCCCGAAAGTCCTCTCCTGATTTTTTCTAGGTCAAAATGACTTATATACCAGAAGATGGGCACCGGAGGTGGGCTGGGCTGAGCACAACCCACCAGGGCGCGCCTGGGGGGGCCTGGCGCGCCCTGGTGTCTTGTGCTCACCAGGTGGCCCCCCTCCGGTAGTTATTTGCTCTAGTATTTCTTATTTATTCCATAAAAAATCCTCGTGAAGTTTCAGCTCATTTGGAGTTGTGCAGAATAGGTAGCCTGACGTAGCCTTTTCAGGTCCAGATTTCCAGCTGCCGGAATTCTCCCTCTTTGTGTATACCTTGCATATTATGAGAGAAAAGGCATTAGAATTACTCGAAAAAGCATTATTATGCATAAAAACATTATAAATAATAGTAGGTTAACATGATGCAAAATGGACGGATCAACTCCCCCAAGCTTAGACCTCGCTTGTCCTCAAGCGAAAACCGAAATCGAAAAACATGTCCACATGCTTAGAGAGAGAGGTGTCGGTAAAACATAATACGGACATAGAAGCATCATGTAATTTATTATAACAGCAACAAACTTTAACATAAAACTTTCATCATAGAACTTTTATCATAGACTTCTCGTGAATAAGTAACAATTCATCACAACATCGAAGTATAAAGCATAAACTTTATTGAAAACCAACAAACTGTGTTCTCAGTCAACTTTGCAACTACAATTCATCATCTTTTCAGGAAGGGTCATGTATCGGAGCCTTTAGGCAAGTCCACATACTCAACCATCATATAGTCTTCTATGATTGCTAACACTCACCTCGTACACATGAGCAAGATGTTTCAACCGGACACATAGAAAGATAGGGGCTTATAGTTTCACCTCCCAACGTATTCACCTCGAGGGTGATGTCAACAATAATAACTCATGCTACCCATATTCAACTGGATATATGTGCCTAGATCTTTCCTCACCACATGATGCTTGCCAAAAGAGAAAATAAAAAGAAATAGAGAGAAAAACTTTGACTCTTGCATGAAAGTAAATACATAAAAGTAAAAGATAGGCCCTTCGCAGAGGGAAGCAGAGGTTGCCATGCGCTTTTTGTTTGTATGCTCAATCCCTTAGTGCAAGAGAACATCACGTTATATTGCCCCTTGTGATAGCAACCTTTATTATGCAGTCTGTCGCTTTTATTCTTCGCCATCACAAGTTCGTACAATGCTCAATTTTCTCTTACACTAAATGATCCAACACTTTTAGAAGCAATTTTTATTGCCTTATAGCACCGATGACAACTTACTTGAAGGATCTTACTCAATCCATAGGTAGGTATGGTGGACTCTCAAAACAAGATTTGGGTTTAAGGGTTTTTGGATGCACAAGTAGTATCTCTACTTGGTGCGGAATTTTTGGCTAGCAAAGATAGGGGCAAGCACCACATGTTAAAGGATCTATGACAATATAATTTCTATGTGAATATGAACAAACATAAATCATTACGTTGTCTTCCTTGTCCAACGTCAACAATTTTGGCATATAATATTTGGATGGGTGCTCACAATCACAGAAGATTTCCAAGATAGTGTATTTGCATGTGAATCTTCTCTTCCCTTATTAATTCTTTCATGAATTGCTTCATTGACCAATACTATGTTTGTCAATCTACAATAAAATTTTCTACTTATACTCTTCCTTGTGTGATGTCATTACTTACCATAAGATTAGCATATGATCTTTTTCATTTATTTCCTTTCTTTTTATTGAAACATGAAAGTAAAGAAAGTAAAACTCAAACTAAACTTTATTATATATCTCACACACGATTACAAGGATAGATCACTAAGCAAACTCTCGAAAAGAAAGGATCGAACTAAACTTTTATTCATCTAAAGCAAAAGATAACCATGGATCGAACTAAGAAAAGTAAAGGCAAAGGATAGTGGAGGTGATACGATACCGGGGCATCTCCCCCAAGCTTGGCAAGAGCCAAGGGGAGTGCCCATACCTGATACTCAATTTTCTTTTGGTGATGAAGAAGGAGGTGGTGGTGATGAAGTAGAGGGTTTGTCTTTCTTCCTGAGCTTACGCTTGAGGATAGAATTCTCATCTTTCAATTCACCGATCTCCTGCTCAAGCTCCAATACCTTTTTGCATAAATCTTGCTTGTTTTCCTGCAAGAGACGAAAGGGGATAAACTGGATCTTAGGCTTCTTTGCTTTGTCGGGGAAACTCGACTTCTTAAATTCAAAGTGCATGTCCCCAGGTTGAGGCAATGGGGCTTCATCCTCATCTGAGCTTGTCTCCTCCTCCCTCTTCGGATCATAGTCTTCTTCTTCTGAAGTCCAGCTATAGTGCTACACATCCCCATAAACCTTAGGGTTTGCGACATAATCAGCAACATAGCTCTCACCCTCCGAGTCTTGGGACGACATATTTTCAGATCTGTCTGGAAAACAGCAAGAAAAGAAAACAGAAGATTTCTTCGTGATACAGAGGTCAATAGGTTAGGGGGGTATATAAAGATTTTTTTTATCTTGGGAAACAAGCAAATGGAAGAAAAATAGAGTCCGGAAGGTACCCGAGGTGGGCACAACCCACCTGGGCGCGCCTGGCAAGCCAGGCGCACCCTGGTGTCTTGTGCCCACCAGGGTCACCTTCCTGGTAGTTTCTTATTTTCCTAATTTTCTAAATATTCCAAAACTGACAAAAAATATTTTTGCGGAATTTTCGGAGTCCGTTTACTTACCGTATCACGTACCTCCCTTTTTTCACGATTCTGGAGTGTTCCGGAAGGTTTCTTTTATGTGTTCTTCCGGTGTCATGGTTTGGATAACATTACTTTCAATATTAATGGGCGTACTTGAGATATAATGTTTTATTCGTTGCCCATTAACAACCTTCGGGTTAGTACCTTCGGCATTATTTATTTTGATAGCTCCAGATCGATAAACCTCCTCGATAACATAAGGTCCTTCCCATTTGGAGAGGAGTTTTCCTGCAAAGAATCTGAAACGAGAGTTGTACAAAAGAACATATTCTCCAACTTTGAACTCACGCTTTTGGATTCTTTTATCATGCCATCTTTTAACTTTTTCTTTAAATAACTTGGCATTTTCATAAGCTAGGGTTCTCCATTCATCTAATGAGCTAATATCAAATAACCTCTTTTCACCAGCAAGTTTGAAATCATAGTTGAGTTCTTTAATTTCCCAATATGCTTTATGTTCTAACTCAAGAGGCAAATGACAAGCTTTTCCATAAACCATTTTATAAGGAGACATACCCATAGGATTTTTATATGTTGTTCTATAAGCCCAAAGTGCATCATCTAATTTCTTAGACCAATTCTTTCGGGACCTATTGACAGTCTTTTGTAAGATTAATTTTATTTCTCTATTGCTAAGTTCAACTTGACCACTAGACTGAGGATGATAGGGTGATGCAATTCTATGGTTAACATCATACTTGGCAAGCATTTTACGGAAAGCACCATGAATAAAGTGTGAACCACCATCAGTCATTAAATATCTAGGGACTCCAAACCTTGGGAAAATAACTTCCTTAAGCATTTTAATAGAGGTGTTGTGATCAGCACTACTAGTTGGAATAGCTTCTACCCACTTAGTAACATAATCAACAGCAACCAAAATATGAGTATACCCATTAGAGGAAGGAAAAGGTCCCATGTAATCAAATCCCCAAACATCAAATGGTTCAACAGCAAGAGAATAATTCATAGGCATTTCTTGACGCTTACGGATATTACCTATTCTTTGACATTCATCACAAGATAAGACGAACATACGGGCATCCTTGAAGAGAGTAGGCCAATAAAACCCAGATTGCAATACCTTATGAGCAGTTCTGTCTCCCACATGATGTCCTCCATAAGCTTCGGAGTGACATTTCCGTAAGACTTGTCCCTGTTCATGCTCAGGTACACAACATCTAATAATACCATCTACCCCTTCTTTATAAAGATGTGGGTCATCCCAAAAGTAATGTCTTAAATCATAGAAGAATTTTTTCTTTTGTTTGTATGTGAAGCTAGGTGGTATGTATTTAGCAACAATATAATTAGCATAGTCAGCATACCAAGGGGTGTTATGAGAAACATTTATTGAAGCTAACTGTTCATCAGGAAAGCTATCATTAATAGGTTGTGGGTCATCAAGAATATTTTCAAGCCTAGACAGGTTATCAGCTACGGGGTTCTCAGCTCCCTTTCTATCAGTGATATGTAAGTCAAATTCTTGTAGCAAGAGAACCCACCTAATAAGTCTAGGTTTAGCATCTTTCTTTTCCATAAGATATTTTACAGCAGCATGATCGGTGTGAATAGTCACTTTAGAATCAACTATGTCGAATCTAAATTTATCACAAGCAAACACAACTGCTGAAAATTCTTTTTCAGTAGTAGCATAATTTCGTTGGGCACTGTCTAGAGTTTTACTAGCATAATGGATAACATTTAGTTTCTTATCAACTCTTTGTCCTAGAACAGCACCAACAGCATAATCACTAGCATCACACATAATTTCAAAAGGCAAGTTCCAATCAGGTGGTTGAACAATAGGTGCAGTAATTAAGGCTTTCTTGAGTGTTTCGAAGGCTTCCAAACAATCATCATAAAAAACAAAGGGAATATCCTTTTGCAAAAGATTTGTAAGGGGCCTACAAATTTTAGAAAAGTCTTTGATAAATCTCCTATAAAAACCAGCATGACCAAGGAAACTACGAATACCTTTGATATATGTAGGACATGGCATTTTCTCAATTGCATCAACCTTGGCTTTGTCCACCTCAATACCTCTTTCATAAATTTTATGGCCCAAAACAATACCTTCATTAACCATAAAGTGGCACTTCTCCCAATTCAAGACAAGATTTGTTTGCTCACATCTCTTCAAAACTCGATCAAGATTGCTTAAATAATCATCAAAAGTCTTCCCATAAACAGAAAAGTCATCCATGAAAACCTCAACAATCTTTTCACAAAAATCAGAGAATATAGCAGTCATACATCTTTGAAAGGTAGCAGGTACATTGCATAAACCAAAAGGCATACGTCTATAAGCATAGGTTCCAAAAGGACAAGTAAAAGTGGTCTTTTCTTGATCAGGTTGAGAAACAAGTATTTGTGAAAAGCCAGAATATCCATCAAGGAAGGAAAAATGTGTGTGCTTAGATAATCTTTCTAGCATTTGATCAATAAAAGGCAGAGGATAATGATCCTTTCTAGTTGCTTTGTTTAATTTTCTAAAATCAATTACCATTCTATAGCCTGTGACAATTCTTTGTGGAATAAGTTCATTCTTATCATTAGGAACAATAGTAATACCTCCCTTCTTAGGGACACAATGAACATGACTTACCCATCTACTATCAGCTATAGGATAGATTATACCTGCTTCCAGGAGTTTCAATATTTCTGTTCTTACCACTTCTTTCATCTTCGGATTTAACCGACGTTGGTGATCAACAACGGGTTTAGCATCAGGTTCCATACTAATTTCGTGCTAACATAGAGTGGGACTAATGCCCTTAAGATCATCAAGAGTAAATCCAATAGCAGCTCGGTGCTTCCTTAGAACTTTCAATAATCTTTCTTCTTCATGTTCTGAAAGGTTAGCACTAATAATAACATGATATATCTTTTTCTCATCAAGATAAGCATATTTCAAAGTGTCTGGCAATTGTTTTAATTCAAACACAGGATCACCTTTAGGTGGAGGAGGACCTCCTAGAGTTTCAATAGGCAAATTGTGTTTAAGCAGAGGACGTTGTTCAAAGAAAATCTTATCTATTTCATTTCTTTCATGCATATGTAAATCATTTTCATGGTCTAGCAGATATTGTTCTAAAGGATCAGTAGGGGGTACAACAATAGAAGCAAGACCAATAATTTCATCTTTACTAGGCAAATCTTTCTTATGAGGTTTTCTACTAAACTTAGAAAAATTAAACTCATGAGACTCATCACCAAAGCTAACACCGACAGTTTGTTTCTCACAATCTATTTTAGCATTAACGGTGTTCAAGAAAGGTCTATCAAAGATAATGGGACAAAAGTCATCTTGTGGGGAACCAAGAACAAGAAAATCAGTAGGGTATTTTACTTTCCCACACAAGACTTCAACATCTCTAACAATCCCAAGTGGTGTGATGGTGTCTCTATTAGCAAGTTTAATAGTAACATCTATGTCTTCTATCTCAGCGGGTGCTATGTCATTCATAATTTCTTGATATAAGGTAAAAGGAATAGCACTTACGCTAGCACCTATGTCACATAAACCATGATAACAGTGATCTCCTATTTTAACTGAGACAACAGGCATGCCAACAACGGGTCTATGTTTATCTTTCCCATCGGGTTTGGCAATTCTAGCAGCTTCACCAACGAAGTAAATAACATGCCCATCAATATTATCGACCAAGAAACCCTTAACCATAGCAACACTAGGTTCTACCTTGATTTGTTCAGCTGGTTTAGGTGTTCTAATATAACTTTTATTGACCACAGTTGAGACTTTAGCATGTTCCTTCATCTTGACAGGGAAAGGTGGTTTTTCAATATAAGCAGTAGGAACAACTGGGTCAACATTGTAGATAATCATTTCATCTTTAGCTATTACCGGTTCTTTAATTTCTTATTTAATAGGTGGGTGATATTTAAACCACTTCTCCTTAGGGAGATCAACATGAGTAGCAAAAGATTCACAAAAGGAGGCTACTATCTCAGAGTCAAGTCCATATTTAGTGCTAAACTTTTGAAAAGCATCGGTATTCATAAAAGATTTAACACAATCAAACTTAAGCTCAATACCTGACTCTTTACCTTCATCGAGTTCCCAATCTTCAGAGTTGCGTTTAATTCTTTCTAAAAGATCCCACCGAAATTCAATAGTCTTCTTCATAAAGGAACCAGTACAAGAAGTATCGAGCATGGATTGATCATTACGAGAAAGCCGAGCATAAAAATTCTGAATAACAATTTCTCTTGAGAGCTCATGGTTGGGGCATGAATATAACATTGACTTAAGCCTCCCCCAAGCTAGAGTGACACTTTCTCCTTCACGAGGCCAAAAATTATATATATAATTCCGATCACGATGAACTAGATGCATAGGATAATTTTTTTGATGGAATTCCAATTTCAACCGATTCCAATTCCAAGATCCAATATCATCGCATAGCCTATACCATGTCAATGCTTTTCCCTTCAAAGATAAAGGGAAAACCTTCTTCTTAGCTTCATCTCCGGGTAAACCTGCAAGCTTAAACAATCCACAAATTTCATCCACATATATCAAGTGCATATCAGGATGTTCGGTTCCATCTCCTGCATAAGGATTAGCTAGCAGTTGTTATATCATACCCGAAAGAATTTCATATTCAATATTTTCAGTAGGTGCAGTAGGTTGAGGGGCATCTAATTGTGGTTCTGGTCGAGGTGAAGATACCCCGAACAAACCCCTCAAAGGATTGCTCTCCATAGTAACAAGTGACAATAAATTTCAGCACGTAGTAATAATTTTTCCTTACCAATTTCCACTTACCAAGAGCGCTTCACTCCCCAGCAACGGCGCCAGAAAAGAGCCTTGATGACCCAAAAGTATAGGGGATCCATCATAGTCCTTTCGATAAGTAAGAGTATCAAACCCAACGAGGAGCAGAAGGAAATGACAAGCGGTTTTCAGTAAGGTAATGTCTGCAAGCACTGAAATTGTAAGTAGCGAGTAGTTTAATAGCAAGATAATTTGTAACGAGCAAGTAACAATAGTAGTAACAAAAGTGCAGCAAGGTAGCCCAATCCTTTTGAAGCAAAGGACAGGCCAAAACGGTCTCTTATGATAAGCAAAGTGTTCTTGAGGGTACACGGGAATTTCATCTAGTCACTTTCATCATGTTGGTTTGATTCGTGTTCGCTACTTTGATAATTTGGTATGTGGGTGGACTGGTGCTTAGGTGCTGTTCTTGCTTGAACAAACCTCCTACTTATAATTAACCCCCTCGCAAGCATCCGCAACTACGAGAAAAGTATTATGAATAAATTCTAACCATAGCATCAAACTTTTGGATCCAATCGGTCCCTTACGGAATAGCGCATAAACTAGGGTTTAAGCTTCTGTCACTCTCGCAACCCATCATCTAATAACTACTCCACAATGCATTCCCTTAGGCCCAAATATGGTGAAGTGTCATGTAGTCGACGTTCACATGACACCACTAAGGGAATCACAACATACATATCATCAAAATATCGAACACATATCAAGTTCACATGATTACTTGCAACATGATTTCTCCCGTGACCTCAAGAACAAAAGTAACTACTCACAAATTATAATCATGCTCAAGATCTGAGGGGTATTAAATAGCATAATGGATCTGAACATATAATCTTCCACCAAATAAACCATATAGTAATCAACTACAAGATGTAATCAACACTACTAGTCACCCACAAGTACCAATCTATAGTTCCGATACAAAGATTGAACACGGGAGATGAACTAGGGTTTGAGAGGAGATGGTGCTGTTGAAGATGTTGATGGAGATTTCCCTCCCTAAGATGGGAGAGTTGTTGGTGATGATGATGACGATGATTTCCCCCTCCGGGAGGGAAGTTCCCCCGGCGGAATTGCTCCGCCGGAGGGCAAAAGTGCTCCTGCCCAAGTTCCGCCTCGAGACGGCGGCGCTTCGTCCCGAAAGTCCTCTCCTGATTTTTTCTAGGTCAAAATGACTTATTTACCAGAAGATGGGCATCGGAGGTGGGCTGGGCTGAGCACAACCCACCAGGGCGCGCCTGGGGGGCCTGGCGCGCCCTGGTGTCTTGTACTCACCAGGTGGCCCCCCTCCGGTAGTTATTTGCTCCAGTATTTCTTATTTATTCCATAAAAAATCCTCATGAAGTTTTAGCTCATTTGGAGTTGTGCAGAATAGGTAGCCTGACGTAGCCTTTTCAGGTCCAGATTTCCAGCTGCCGGAATTCTCCCTCTTTGTGTATACCTTGCATATTATGAGAGAAAAGACATTATAATTACTCCAAAAAGCATTATTATGCATACAAACATTATAAATAACAGTAGGTAAACATGATGCAAAATGGACGTATCAGTAAACTACTCACGCTTCATCAGAGAGGCAATAGGGTTGATGTAGATGCCCTCCGTGATCGAATCCCCATCCGGCAGATCACCAGAAAAGGCCCCAAGATGGGATCTCATGGGAACAGAAGGTTGAGGCGGTGGAAAAGTATTTTCGTGGCTCTCCCCTAGGGTTTTGGAATATATGTGAATATATAGGACGAAGAAGTAGGTGGGTGGACTCCCGAGGGGGCCACAAGCCAGGGGGCGCCCCCCCTAGGGCGCGCCCCTACGGCTTGTCGTCGCCTCGTGGGTCTTCTGACTTCGACTCCAAGTCTCGTAGGTGTCTTCTGGTCCAAAAAAAATCATCATAAAGTTTTATTCCGTTTGGATTCTGTTTGATATTCCTTTTCTGCGAAACTCAAAAACAAGGAAAAAACAGAAACTGGCACTGGGCTCTAGGTTAATAAGTTAGTCCCAAAAATAATATAAAATAGCATATTAATGCATATAAAACATCCAAAACAGATAATATAATAGCATGGAACAATAAAAAATTATAGATACGTTGGAGACGTATCAAGCATCCCCAAGCTTAATTCCCGCTCGTCCTCGAGTAGGTAAATGATAAAAATAGAATTTTTGATGTGGAATGCTACCTAACATATTTATCCTTGTAATTTTCTTCCTATGCATACATATTTTGATGTGGAATGCTACCTAACATATTTTTGATGTGGAATGCTACCTAACATATTTTGATGTGGAGCATCATAAAACATGTGACAAACATATTTAAGTCTAACATACTTCCTATGCATAGGCATTTTATAAGCAAACAAATTATCAAGACAAGCAAAGACTAGCATATGCAAGGAAGAAGAAAGAAACAATAGCAATCTCAACATAACGAGAGGTAATTTAGTAACATGAAACTTTCTACAACCATATTTTCCTCTCTCATAACAATTACATGTGGATCATATTCAAATTCAACAATATATCTATCACATAACACATTTTCTAGATGATCCACATGCATGCAAAGTTGACACTCTTCCAAGATAGTGGGATTAACATTAACTAAAGTCATGACCTCTCCAAACCCACTTTTATCAAAAAATTCATAAGATTGATCATACTCCAAAGTAGTGGGATCATTATTACCTAGAGTTGACACTCTTCCAAACCCACTTTCAATATTATTGCAAATATATTCATCATGAGGCTTAAATAAATTTTCAAGATAATAAAAAAAATCACCCCAATCATGATCATTGCAACAAGTAGTGAACATAGCAAAATTAGCATCCCCAAGCTTAGGGTTTTGCATATTATTAGCACAATTGACATTAATAGAATTTATACTAACATCATTGCAATCATGCTTTTCATCCAAGGAGCTATCGTGAATCACTTCATAAATTTCTTCTTTTAACACTTCCTCACAATTTTCAGATTCACGAATTTCAAGCCAAACTTCATAAAGATAATCTAGTGCACTCAACTCACTAGCAATTGGTTCATCATAATTGGATCTCTTAAAAAGATTAGCAAGTGGATGAGGATCCATAAACCTTTTGTTTCTGATTTGGAATAAAATACACAATTATGCAAAGCTGAGCAAACAAACCAAGTAAGACATAAGGGCAAAGGGAAAGACGAACGAAATAAGGGCGAATAAAAAGGCAAATCTTTTTGTATTTTTCTGAAAATCATTTTAGATGTGGGGGAGAGGAAAACAAGAGGCAAATGGCGAATAATGTAATGCAAGAGTGTAGCGACCCGACCCGAATGGATCGAATCTCTGTGTTCAAGTGTCATCCCTGGATCGGTAATGCTGACACACACAATACTCGAAGGATTTATAACAGAGTGCAATCACACACTTATTACATCGAATGTCTCAAAAGAGAACTGGATACAATAAATATGGCTTAAGGCCATCTAAATAAGATAACAGCGGAAGGCTTGGAAGATAAAGTGAGTCCATCAACTCCAACGGCATAGCTGAGTGCACGACAACGACCTAGCACACCTTACTCTTCGTCTGAAAAGTCTGCAACATGATACGTTGCAGCCCGAAACGGGTCAGCACATGGAATATGCTGGCAATATAACACAGTAGAGCAATGAACAGAATAATTGCTAATACTACATGCATATTTGGCTGGTGGAAAAGCTCTAGGGTTATACTGTTTTGCGAAAAGCCAATTTTTCCCTACAACAAAGGAATATATTTTATTTAACTATCATGGTGGTTGTTGAACATTGAGAAGGTAAATCCCCCTCTCAATCCCAATTAAAAGTAATTATTAATCCCAACCAATTTAATTTAGAGTGATGGGATTCAATATGATGATCCAAGAACCAGATACTCAAGATGTCCATAACCGGGGACACGGCTAATCATGACTAGTTTGTACACTCTGCAGAGGTTTGTGCACTTTTCCCCACAAGACTCGATCTCCTCCGTTGGATTTCTCGCACTACATGGTGTTTGAGAAACGGATGACCGAGACACAGTCTTTCAGAAACATTTACTCTTTACTCCGGGTAGACCGTTACACCTACTTTCCCCTACATCTGCTAGCCTACCACTGAAAGAGGTCATGTAACATACTCAACTATGCTAGAGCCCATAATAGCTTGTGGCTGCACACGGAAGTTTCTAGCATGAACAATCTTATGATTCCCTTTGAGCCTGGGTGGCGGACCGTAGGAGGATCACACGGTATAACCCCGGGATCTCCTAGGACAACACTGGTATATCCCCAGGTGCCCAAACAAGCAATCCACCCAGATGTGTGTTAAAGTTGCCACCTTAAGTTGAACCATTCATTAAAAATCTCACATCTGTCATGGAATACACTCAAACCCAATCCACGTCTACGAGCATAGCATGGCAACATAAGCATAGCGTAGAAGTAACTCCCAAGGGTTTGTTATTAAAAGGGCAATAGGTTCTACCTCATCATCTACTTCCCAGTACCCACAAGTTAATCACATCCTAATCATGCAATATTTGAGGGTCGAAACTAATGCATAAAAACTGGGTAACGAAGAAGTATGATCAATGTGTTACTTGCCTTGCTGACGATCCGCAAAACCTAGGGACTCGTAGTAGCACGCTTCGCACTCCGGGAATTCTATCGCAAACAAACAATAGCATACATAAGCAATCAAGCGAAGATGCACGGGTAAAACCCAAATGAGAAGATCTAACCAGAAAGTTCAACTGAAGAACTCCGGTTTGCAAAAAGAATCGAATCAAACGGAGCAACGAAACTCAAACTGCGAAAGAAACAAGCTTTGATTGCTAATCTGGACTAAAGTCAAATTTTACAGTAGCAAAAACTTGTTTAAGTTGGTTAAACAGAAAGAGGGCTTCGAGACGAAGATCTAGGCGCTTGAATCGCCTGATTCCGACAAACGAGCGAAAAGTTATACTAAAACGAAAATCGGATCAGAAATCGCGATCGAAAATAATCGCGGAAAATCCGAGAAAAAGAAAACTAACGAACAGGCTAACGAACGAACGTTCGCTGTCTGCGGTTAAACGGTGAAAACCGTTCGTTAAAACGAACGTACGGACGAACGTCCGCTAAATAACTAAACCGACGGAAAACCGATCTAAAAAGAATAAACCGGTATTTAAAAAAAACCGAACCTAGATCTAGGGTTTAAACAAAACCGATCGGTTTTCTCGCGAAAACCGAGGCGGCGGCGGCTACCTCCGGCGGGGCGGCGGCGGCAGCGCGGGGCGGGGCGCGGCGCGGCGGCGCGATGCGGCGGCGGCGGCGTCCGGCAGCGGCGGCAGCGGCGGCGAGCGGCGGCGGCTGGCGCGGCGAGGGCAGGCGGCGCGGCGGCTCGGCGGCGCGGCGGCGGCAGGCGGCGGCGGCAGCTTGGGGCTCCAGGGGGGCGGCTATTTAAGGGGGAGGGGGTGGCTTGGGCGAGGGGGCGACGGGGCGGAGGCGCGGCGGCGGCGGACTCCTCCGGCGGAGTCCGTCTCCGGCATGGGACGGGAAGGCGGCGCGGGGCGGCTGGGCCGGCTGGGCTTCGGCCCAGTTCGGTCCGGCGGAGTTTTTTTTTTTTTTTTAATAATTCCGCGCAGAAAAACAAATAAAAGAAATACTAAACGGACTCCAAAATTCCCGAAATAAATTTTCCCCGTCCTCTAAAAATCTCCCGGACAAGGTAAACATTTATTTGGGACTCTAATGCAATTTTGAAAAATGCATATTTTTCTAAATCCAAATAAAATTGCAATAAAAATCCAAATAAAATATTTATTTGATTTTAATATTTTTCCTCCAATATTCCATTTATTTTGGAGAAGTCATATTATCTCCTCTCATATATTTTTAATATGAAATATTTTCGGAGAGAAAAATAGTTAAACCAAATTGATCCCTGTTTCAATATTTGAGAAAATTCAAATATGAAAACGGTGAAATCCCCAACTCTCTCCGTGGGTCCTTGAGTTGCTTAGAATTTTCGAGGATCGCAAAACGAAATGCAATAAAATATGATATGCAGTGAATGATCTATGTATAACATTCCATATTAAAAATTTGGGATGTTACAAACCTACCCCCCTTAAGATGAATCTCGCCCTCGAGATTCGGGTTGGCTAGAAAACAGGTGTGGGTGGTCCTTCCGGAGGTCTTCTTCGCGCTCCCAGGTGGCTTCATCTTCGGTATGGTGACTCCACTGAACTTTGCAAAACTTGATAACTTTGTTGCGTGTAACTCGGCTGGCAAACTCGAGAATCTTGATGGGTTTCTCCTCGTAGGTTAGATCACTATCCAATTGAATTGCTTCTAGGGGCACTGTATCTCTTAGAGAATTATCAGCCATCTCCGCATGGCACTTCTTCAACTGGGAAACATGAAACACATCATGAACTCCTGACAGTCCTCCGGGCAATTCCAACTTGTAGGCAACTTCACCCATACGTTCCAATACTCGGTATGGTCCTACAAATCTCGGGGCTAACTTTCCTTTAACTCCAAAACGTTTCACTCCTCGTAAGGGTGATACTCGTAGATATGCTCTGTCTCCGACTTCATAGGTTACCTCCTTGCGTTTTGGATCGGCATAACTCTTCTGTCTGGACTGGGCTACTTTCAGTCTATCTCGAATCAGCTTAACCTTCTCTTCGGATTCCTTAATCAAATCCGGTCCAAACAACTGACGGTCTCCAACTTCATCCCACATCAACGGTGTTCTGCACCTCCTTCCATACAAAGCCTCGAAAGGTGCCATCTTCAAACTGGCTTGGTAGCTGTTGTTGTATGAGAACTCCGCGTAGGGCAAATTGTCATCCCAACTAGATCCATAATCTAGCGCACAAGCTCTTAACATGTCCTCCAGAATCTGATTGACTCTCTCGGTCTGTCCATCTGTCTGCGGATGAAAAGCTGTACTAAACTCTAGCCTGGTTCCCAATGTCTGGTGTAGTTGGCGCCAAAACTTTGAAGTAAACTGGGTTCCTCTATCTGATACGATGGTCCTTGGAACTCCGTGCAGACATACGATCCTGGTCATATATATCTTGGCCAACTTCGCACTCGTATATGTGGTTTTCACTGGGATAAAGTGAGCTACTTTGGTCAACCGATCCACTACTACCCAGATAGAATCATATCCTGATCGGGTCCTGGGTAATCCGGTGATGAAATCCATGCCAAGCTTATCCCACTTCCATTCGGGTATTGGCATAGGCTGTAGCAATCCTGCGGGCTTCTGATGCTCTGCCTTCACTCTCTGACATACATCACATACGGCTACATACTCAGCAATATCCCTCTTCATACCCGTCCACCAGAAACGCTCTTTTAAGTCCAAATACATCTTGGTGTTTCCGGGGTGTATCGAGTATGGCGAGTCATGAGCCTCCTGTAGTATCAACTTCCTGATCTCGGCATTATTGGGTACATACACACGGTCCTCAAACCATAAGGTGTCGTGCTCATCTTCACGAAAACCTTTGGCTTTTCCTTTGCGCATTCTATCCTTTATATCGGCAATTTCTTTGTCCTCTTTCTGAGCTTCTCGAATCCTTCCCAATAATGTTGACTGAACTTCCATAACTGCAACAAAACCTCTAGGGACTATCCCCAAACGAAACTCCCTGAGATCTTCGGATACCCCTTTGGTAAACCTCCGCTTTTGAGGGTATTGACATAACTCTTCCGGCTCAAAGCGTCTGCTACGACATTGGCTTTTCCTGGATGATAATGCAACTTCATATCATAATCCTTTATAAGTTCCAACCATCTCCTCTGCCTGAGGTTCAGCTCCTTCTGAGTGAAAATATACTTCAAGCTCTTGTGATCCGTGTACACATCACAACGATTCCCAATAAGAAAATGTCTCCAAGTCTTAAGTGCATGAACTACAGCTGCTAACTCCAAGTCATGCGTGGCATAATTCAACTCATGCGGCCGAAGCTGACGTGAGGCATATGAAACAACTCTTCCTTCCTGCATAAGTACTCCTCCCAGTCCTAAGCGAGAAGCGTCGTAATACACTTGGAAATCCTTGCGTATATCTGGCAGAATCAGAACTGGGGCTGTAACCAAACGTTTCTTCAGTTCCTGAAAACTTGCCTCACATTCATCTGTCCATTTGAACTTAGTGTCCTTCTTCAGTAACTCCGTCATAGGCTTCGCAATCTTAGAAAAATTCTCGATAAATCTCCGATAATATCCTGCAAGTCCAAGAAAACTGCGGATCTCCCCTACTGAGGTGGGTGCCAACCACTCAGTGACAGACTGAACCTTAGTGGGGTCTACTGCTATACCTTCGCCCGATATAACATGTCCAAGAAATCCAACTTCCTTCAACCAAAACTCACATTTGCTGAACTTGGCATACAACTGATGTTCCCTGAGCTTCTCGAGAACTAAACGCAGATGCTCCTTGTGCTCCTCTTCATTCTTTGAGTATACCAAGATATCATCAATGAACACCACGACAAACTTATCCAAGAACTCCATGAACACCTTGTTCATCATACTCATGAAATAGGCAGGGGCATTAGTCAATCCAAATGACATAACTGTGTACTCATATAGCCCATACCGGGTGGTCTTACTAACATGGGTGTCCTAAGTACCTTAGTGGGCAACTTATACTTATCCACGAATCCCCTTGATATGTATGAATGCGATGCACCAGTATCGAAAAGAACAATTGCAGTAAAAGACTTAACCAAAACTTACCGATAACTGCATCAGGCTGCTCCTCAACCTCCTCCACGTTCACGTGGTTCACTTGTCCTCGGTTGAATGGATTGGGCTTCTTCCCAGCGCTTCCATTACCATTGCCGTTCTTCAATTCTGGACATTCATTGGCATAATGTCCAGTCTTCCCGCACTTGAAACAGGTAACGTGGCTTTGATCCTTCTTGGCGGGTGTGGCTGGGTTAGAGCGGTTCTGATTACTGCCTGCTCCATGTCCATTTCCATTCTTGTGGCCATTATGGTTGTGTGAACTTCCTCCATTGTGGTTATGACCTCCATGGTTATGAACAAGCCCTCCCGAGTTCGGGGTGAACCGGGGCTTCTGCTGAGCTCCTGAGTTGAACTTCCCTTGTCCATACTTCCTCTTGCGGCTATCAATCTGCTGCTGCTTCCCTTCAATCATAAGAGCTTTGTCTACCAACTCCTGGTAGTTGTTGAATGTTGCCACCATCAACTGCATACTCAGCTCATCATTCAACCCTTCCATAAACTTCTCCTGCTTCGCGGCATCAGTGGCCACATCATCCGGGGCATAGCGAGCTAATTTACTGAACTCATCCACGTACTGCCCCACGGTACGGTTTCCCTGGCGTAAGTTGCGAAACTCACGCTTCTTCATGCTCATAGCTCCTGCTGAGACATGTGCAGTGCGGAAAGCTTGCTGAAACTGATCCCAAGTGACATTGGCTGTAGGGAATGTGGCTGTGAAATTTTCCCACCATGAGGCTGCGGGTCCATCCAATTGAAGTGCGGCAAAACGCACCTTCTCAGCGTCTGTGCATCCTGCGGTGGTCAACTCCCTTCCAATCCTGCGTAGCCAGTCATCCGCAACTATTGGCTCGGTGCTACTGGAAAACACCGGCGGCTGCAACCTCAGAAAACGGGCTAAGTTGTCAACTGGTGGTGGTGGCGGTGGGTTGTTGTTGTTGTTGTTGCCTTGGTTCTGAACTAGTAGCTGCATCAGGGTATTCTGCTGTTGAATCAACTGAGTGAGCTCCGGTGGGAAAACAAATCCGGTGTCGCGTCTCGGAGGCATCTGATGGGTTTAGAGGGAAGAGATTAGAATAGAGTAAGGTCTAGTGAGAAAGCACTACCCATATGCACATGAGACAAACACATTCATAACACACCACTCAATTCAAGCAAGAGCATACAATCGATCTAACTACCGTTACAAAAGTGCTCGGACTATTACTATTTACATGGGGAAAATACTAATGATAATATGGTGGTCATCTAGAAATTTTGATCGGTGGAAGACTCCATGATATCCGCTCCAGCTTCGTCTTCATAATCATCATCACTACTGTCGGGGTTGGAGTTGGTGTCGTCGATGATGATGTAGTCTTCAGATCGAATTTCCTCAGGTTCGTCGTCTTCTTCTCCGGGCGCGGGGTCTCCCATGAATACTCCTAGCTTCCTTGTCAGGTCGTCATTCTTTTCCACTAGTATTGCGATTTCCTCCTCGTATCCGTCGCGTGTAGACTTGAGTTCCTCTTCTAGCTCCATGTTCCTGGTCATCACCTTCTTCAAATCTATCATGCTTGCACACATCTGGTTCTCCTGTCGACGAATGTGCTGGTTTAACTCCTGGATGAAAGCTGCAATGGACCTGTCCCTCCGGGTGCTGATCATCTCCCATTGCTCATCTCGGCGCCCACATAACTGGTAGATCGTGTCCTTAAGATCCTTGTGATACACTTCGCCGATGCGTCCCATGGCGATGTGGGCTGCCATGCTCTTTCCTAGACTCCAGGTTGGTGCATCAAAGGAAAACTCTATGGGCTCCGTAACTGGCGTGAATGTCCTTCCTGGAATTTGAACTCGAATCATCCAACGCTCCTCTTCTGGTACAGTGGCGGTGTAGGTCCCGGTGAAGCTTGGTATTCCGATGTTCAGGTACCTAGTGACTTCCTTCAAGTGTCGTCCAAAAGGTGAGTCTTCATCCGGTTGTGTAAACTTGTTCCTTGGGTCTGCCATCCTAGAGAATAGAAGATGGAGAGAAGTCAGAAATGAGTAGAGAAGAGTGTCCTATGGCTTTTCTTAGTGGTCGTGTCCTACAGTCAACCTGGCTCTGATACCATCTCTGTAGCGACCCGACCCGAATGGATCGAATCTCTGTGTTCAAGTGTCATCCCTGGATCGGTAATGCTGACACACACAGTACTCGAAGGATTTATAACAGAGTGCAATCACACACTTATTACATCGAATGTCTCAAAAGAGAACTGGATACAATAAATATGGCTTAAGGCCATCTAAATAAGATAACAGCGGAAGGCTTGGAAGATAAAGTGAGTCCATCAACTCCAACGGCATAGCTGAGTGCACGACAACGACCTAGCACACCTTACTCTTCGTCTGAAAAGTCTGCAACATGATACGTTGCAGCCCGAAACGGGTCAGCACATGGAATATGCTGGCAATATAACACAGTAGAGCAATGAACAGAATAATTGCTAATACTACATGCATATTTGGCTGGTGGAAAAGCTCTAGGGTTATACTGTTTTGCGAAAAGCCAATTTTTTCCTACAACAAAGGAATATATTTTATTTAACTATCATGGTGGTTGTTGAACATTGAGAAGGTAAATCCCCCTCTCAATCCCAATTAAAAGTAATCATTAACCCCAACAAATTAATTTAGAGTGATGGGATTCAATATGATGATCCAAGAACCAGATACTCAAGATGTCCATAACCGGGGACACGGCTAATCATGATCAGTTTGTACACTCTGCAGAGGTTTGTGCACTTTTCCCCACAAGACTCGATCTCCTCCGTTGGATTTCTCGCACTACATGGTGTTTGAGAAACGGATGACCGAGACACAGTCTTTCAGAAACATTTACTCTTTACTCTGGGTAGACAGTTACACCTACTTTCCCCTACATCTGCTAGCCTACCACTGAAAGAGGTCATGTAACATACTCAACTATGCTAGAGCCCATAATAGCTTGTGGCTGCACACGGAAGTTTCTAGCATGAATAATCTTATGATCCCTTTGAGCCTGGGTGGCGGACCGTAGGAGGATCACACGGTATATCCCCAGGATCTCCTAGGACAACACTGGTATATCCCCAGGTGCCCAAACAAGCAATCCACCCAGATGTGTATTAAAGTTGCCACCTTAAGTTGAACCATTAATTAAAAATCTCACATCTGTCATGGATACACTCAAAACCCAATCCACGTCTACGAGCATAGCATGGCAACATAAGCATAGCGTAGAAGTAACTCCCAAGGGTTTTATAATAAAAGGGCAATAGGTTCTACCTCATCATCTACTTCCCAATACCCACAAGTTAATCACATCCTAATCATGCAATGTTTGAGGGTCGAAACTAATGCATAAAAACTGGGTAACGAAGAAGTATGATCAATGTGTTACTTGCCTTGCTGACGATCTGCAAATCCTAGGGACTCGTAGTAGCACGCTTCGCACTCCGGGTACTCTATCGCAAACAAACAATAGCATACTTAAGCAATCAAGCGAAGATGCACGGGTAAAATCCAAATGAGAAGACCTAACCAGAAAGTTCAACTGAAGAACTCCGGTTTGCAAAAAGAATCAAATCAAACGGAGCAACGAAACTCAAACTGCGAAAGAAACAAGCTTCGATTACTAATCTGGACTAAAGTCAAATTTTACAGTAGCAAAAACTTGTTTAAGTTGGTTAAACAGAAAGAGGGCTTCGAGACGAAGATCTAGGCGCTTGAATCGCCTGATTCCGACAAACGAGCGAAAAGTTATACTAAAACGAAAATCGGATCAGAAATCGCGATCGAAAATAATCGCGGAAAATCCGAGAAAAAGAAAACTAACGAACAGGCTAACGAACGAACGTTCGCTGTCTGCGGTTAAACGGTGAAAACCGTTCGTTAAAACGAACGTACGGACGAACGTCCGCTAAATAACTAAACCGACGGAAAACCGATCTAAAAAGAATAAACCGGTATTTAAAAAAAACCGAACCTAGATCTAGGGTTTAAACAAAACCGATCGGTTTTCTCGCGAAAACCGAGGCGGCGGCGGCTACCTCCGGCGGGGCGGCGGCGGCAGCGCGGGGCGGGGCGCGGCGCGGCGGCGCGATGCGGCGGCGGCGGCGTCCGGCAGCGGCGGCAGCGGCGGCGAGCGGCGGCGGCTGGCGCGGCGAGGGCAGGCGGCGCGGCGGCTCGGCGGCGCGGCGGCGGCAGGCGGCGGCGGCAGCTTGGGGCTCCAGGGGGGCGGCTATTTAAGGGGGAGGGGGTGGCTTGGGCGAGGGGGCGACGGGGCGGAGGCGCGGCGGCGGCGGACTCCTCCGGCGGAGTCCGTCTCCGGCATGGGACGGGAAGGCGGCGCGGGGCGGCTGGGCCGGCTGGGCTTCGGCCCAGTTCGGTCCGGCGGAGTTTTTTTTTTTTTTTTAATAATTCCGCGCAGAAAAACAAATAAAAGAAATACTAAACGGACTCCAAAATTCCCGAAATAAATTTTCCCCGTCCTCTAAAAATCTCCCGGACAAGGTAAACATTTATTTGGGACTCTAATGCAATTTTGAAAAATGCATATTTTTCTAAATCCAAATAAAATTGCAATAAAAATCCAAATAAAATATTTATTTGATTTTAATATTTTTCCTCCAATATTCCATTTATTTTGGAGAAGTCATATTATCTCCTCTCATATATTTTTAATATGAAATATTTTCGGAGAGAAAAATAGTTAAACCAAATTGATCCCTGTTTCAATATTTGAGAAAATTCAAATATGAAAACGGTGAAATCCCCAACTCTCTCCGTGGGTCCTTGAGTTGCTTAGAATTTTTGAGGATCGCAAAACGAAATGCAATAAAATATGATATGCAGTGAATGATCTATGTATAACATTCCATATTAAAAATTTGGGATGTTACAAAGAGATGAGAGTTTATGATGGGTACTTGGTAGGCTTGATGTAGACCTCCCCGGCAACGGCGCCAGAAATTCTTCCTGCTACTTCTTGAACTTGCGTTGGTTTTTCCCTTGAAGAGGAAAGGGTGATGCAGCAAAGTAGAGATAATTATTTCCCTCAGTTAGAGAACCAAGGTATCAATCCAGTAGGAGGTACAAGCAAGTCCCCAATCTATGCACCTGCAGAAACAATCAAACACTTGCACCCAACGCGATAAAGGGGTTGTCAATCCCTTCACGATCAATTGCAAAGGTGAGATTTGATAGAGATAGGTATATAAGATTGCCAAAACGTAAAATAAAATAAAAGTAAATAAATTGCAGCAAGGTATTTTTGGTATTTTTGATATATAGATATGAAAATATATGATGGAAAATAGACCCGGGGGCCATGGGTTTCACTAGAGGCTTCTCTCTTGAAGGCAAATAATACGGTGGGTGAACAAATTATTGTCGAGCAATTGATAGAAAAGCGCAAAGTTATGACGATATCCAAGGCAATGATTATGCATATAGGCATCACGTCCATGTCAAGTAGACCAAAACGATTCTGCATCTACTACTATTACTCCACACATCGACCGCTATCCAGCATGCATCTAGAGTATTAAGTTCATAAAGAACGGAGTAACGCCTTAAGTAAGATGACATGATGTAGAGGGATAAACACAAGCAATATGATGAAAACCCCATCTTTTTATCCTTGATGGCAACAATACAATACGTGCCTCGCTACCTGTCGTGGATTTGTCACGGCAGATGTCCTCGTGAAAAAGGACTTAGTCGTGAGGCCAACGCATCTATGTGGTAGCTTGAGAGGGGTTGAGTGGGACGAGAGACGTGAGGTTTTACCCAGGTTCGGCCCCTCACGGTGGAGGTAAAAGCCTACATCCCGCTTCATTGATATTGATCATGGTGATGCTCACGATTACATGGGTGCTCTTTCGCTACCTCTATCTCGAGAGCTATTGACTTGTCTGTCTTAACTTGTCAAACTTGTCCCTCTTGGGGTGCCCTTCCCCTCCTTATATAAGTTGAAGGGGCGGGTTACATGTGGAGTCCTACTAGGATTAGGACTAGCTTATCCTCTATTACAAGCCGGATACAGGTCTGGGTCTTGCTTCCTTGTAAGGAAAATATTCCTCATGCCTTTCCTCTTAAGCCGGCCCACCATAATATGAGCCGGCCTTCCCACGAGCCGCCTTCTGGGCCGTTGGGTCTTGTCGATCGTCTGAAACACCTGCCGGGTCACCAATGAGTCATCAGCCCGGGCGGGTCATCAGTGAGTCGCCAGTCTTTGGGCGGTTTACCGATGAAACGCCAAGTTCCAACCGGGTCATATCTCCGGCCGGGTCATACCACGGGGTATATCCCCGACATTAGCCCCCAGTTTAATTTGGATTTATCCATGTTAAACTGATCCTGCAAAATAAACACAAGAACAAATTTGACAGGTTGTGCTCCGGGTTAAAAGTTTTGTCTGAATCGGCACCTGCTCATCCTTAAGTCCTTGTCATCTCCTTCTTCTGGAAAGTCCGGGTCAATAGACCAGCTTCATAATCAATTTGCTTGTAGGAAAATATTGTAAAAAAGAATCCATTTGAGTCGGCCTTCAATGCACTGACTTAATAAAAATATTGGACTTAAGATGTCCTTCTAGAGCTGAACCAGTTTTTGACTACTCTCGCTTAATGATGCTAGAGCTTGTCAAGTTGTGATCCTCGAAATTGCCGGGTTATGATTGATAATGCCGGGTCATGATTGTTGCTGACACCGGGTCAATCTTATGGCGACTTGGTGCTTGCTTATATAAACATAGTTTCCAATCATTGGGTCGGCTCTCCAAGCCTTTCTATGAATAGCTTGGAAGAAATAAACTTTGCAAATTCCTCCAATAAGAATATGATACTTGGTTTGCTCAAAACTGAGAATTTGAAGGTGTATCTCCCTTATATCCATATTACCTGTAGCCCCCAAGTCTTGAGTAGAGCAAAGTGATAACTTAAGACTTGCTCAATATAAATACTGCAACTTTGGAGAAATTCGGGTTGTTCATGTAAGTCGCCAATCATAATCTGAACACTTTGTACTTCCCATATGTAGCCCCCAAGTGCCGGGTCATTATGCAATAATGAGCAGGGACTTTGTAGATATGATCATGTAGATTTAAGCAGCAACGTGTAGCCCCCAAGGGCTGGCTCAGTAAGATAATACTGAGCTGGGACTTTATGTGTACTTCAAAAAATAACACCAAATGATGTAGCTCCCAAGTTTCGGGTTACCTTTGACAGGAGCAATTAGTAGCCCCCAAGAGCCGGCTCATTATGATGTGATGAGTCGGGTCTTCAATAAGGTGAGTTAAAAATAACCTTGCATTAGCCCCCAAGTGTCATGGTGCATGCTTGCAGCGACATGGGACTTGCATACTTAAAGTAATCTCAATTTGAATAATGTAGCCCCCAAGTGCTAGGTCGTAAGCCTGCAGCAACTCGGGACTATTCCTTCCATTGTAGAATAAATCATATCCATTGATAAAGAAATAATAGCCGTTGCGCTGAAGCGACTTTGAAAACCTCAATCATAATACTGGTTATGAAAACCTCAATCATTCAATACCATAATGAAAATCCAGCCATGTTGGCTATTCAAGATTTGAATAATATAATCCGGAGTAAAACACCCGGCGGCTCTTGGCCGATGGCGACTTAATGCGCATCCATTGCACCCTAGGATGCAACCCGGCGGCTTATAACCTTTGCAAAAAATCAGGAATTGATAACCCTTTGAAATACCAACTTTAATCTTTAATGATGAGCTTGCATTTAATCATTTATATAAACCATAGCTCTGCATATTCTGCATACAATGTAAACAACATATGCCCTGGCGACTTAACGTCAAAAGCCAGGGTGGGTAACAACCCATAATATAGTCTTTATGCAATTATGAGAAAGACTAAAATCAAGGCCATTCAAGCCAAAACATACTGGCGACTTAAAGTCGAAATCCAGGGCGGGTTATCAAACCTCGCATATTCATATAACAAGTAAAAACATACCTGTAGATTAATATCATGGTGATGCCTTGATAATTATAATCCGGAGCCAGTATCAACCCGGAGTCATGAAATATCATCATTTTGATTACTCAAGGCAAAGATATCCTGGCGACTTAACATCTGCTATCAGGACTGGTTATCAAACCCAAAGATACTCAATGATGAGTCAGATAATCAAGGCTACATGGCCTGTGAAATCGGTTCATACTGTCGGCTTACAGCGCCATATGCAATAAGGGTAACAGCCCAAAAGACTTAGAGCACAGAACTCCAAGTGCACAATCAAGGCATACTGGCGACTTATCGTCCAAAGCCAGGCCGAGTTATCAAAACTCCGGATATACTCAAATATGAGTCATAAGGATTAAGGCGACATGGCCTGAATCAATTTTAAACCACATACCAATATGGTACAAAAATATGAACCAAACAATGTTCAAAACAAATAGCAAATCAGGTAAAAACAAGGCCTTCATAGGCTGCCAAGCCTCAACATCAAGTGCTGTTCAAGGGCCGCACAACCACTGAGTTAATCCTTTATTCAAACCTGTAAGCCGGGCCTCACATGACCAATCGCCATTTTAACTTTGACAAGTTCAGGGTCTTTATAAAATTGACTATCAAGAGTACGGCGAGTCATTCCAGGATTACCTGGGCGGAGTGGCAGACATATAAAGGCAGGATAACCCGGAGTTTTGGTGAATACACCTAGCGTCCAAGCCGATCAAAAGGGTGAATATAGCTATGTTCATTGAACAGGAAGCCCCCAAGTGACCTTTAACAAGCCATCAAGGCAGGTTACCTATGTTTGAACTGCACATTATAGCAAGTTCTCTTTGGTAACAATTCAACTTGGGCAGAAAACCCCCAAGTTATTTGCAATCAAGGCGTACAAGCCGGATCAGTAGGGTAGTCATAGCTATGCTCAATGAGCAGGAAGCCCCCAAGTAATTTTTAACAAGGCGTGTAAGCCGGATCAATAGGGTAGTCATAGCTATGCTCAATGAGCAGGAAGCCCCCATGTTATTTGTAACAAGGCGTGTAAGCCGGATCAATAGGGTAGTCATAGCTATGCTCAATGAGCAGGAAGCCCCCAAGTGACCCATAATATGATAGGCCAATAAGGCAGGATACCCATGTTTGAACCGCGCATCATGGCAGCAAGTTCTCTTTGGCAACCTTTAATTTTTCTGAGAACTCGAACTTTGCGAGAGATAAATTCTTTTTGAGCCGGGATTTTAAACCGGATATTGAGAACTTCAGAGTTTTGTGGGAGACAGATTTCCCTTGAGCCGGATTTTAAACCGGAATAATTCATTTTAAGCCGGAAACTTTCTGACGGCCTTTAAATTTCACCAATAGGGCAGTAGCCTCCGGGGCCAGGTTATTTTTCCCTCCAATGACCCGGAGTTCTTGAATTCACTGAACCCGGCCAATTCTGCCGAGTCATGTCATTGTAGCCCCCGAGTCTTAAGACGAATCGAGGAGTTGTCTGAGATTCTTCATACTTGACTGTGATATAAACCGGTATGTAGTTGAACAGCGGAACGCTGTAATATGTTGAAGATCGGTGGGTTATAAATGACCCCGTATGATTTGTTTCAGTAATCCGGCCAGTGGTTCATCCCAGCCGGCTGCTGAGGTTAAGCAAACCGTAGTGGCGGCAACTTGTACGCCTATCCATTGAGCAATCCTGTGGAGGCAGAGGCTAATAATATATCATGACTTGCTTCAGAGTTGTTGGAACAGACCGGGCCGCAGGGCGGCGACTTGCACACACATTTGTTGAACAATGCGATACAGTCGGATACTGGCGCATGACAATATTGGCGCGAGCTTTATATCCATGGCATGACCATTGCTCTTGCAGTGAACAATCATCCTGCATCAAAAAACATCGCAAGCCAGAGTAATTGTTCTTTAAAGAAATAAAAAAGACATATCAATAAAAATTGACCGGACAGAATTCACCTGATTTGCCCGAAAACTATGGTAGGGACCAGTGAGCAGGGGCGGCTCAACAAAGCTGACCGGCGACTCAATACAACCCCGGCGGCTCAGGCTCAAACCGGCGACTCGGCCGCCAGGGGCGGCTCAACGCAGAAGACCAGCGATTCAATATGGCCCCGGTGACTCAATACAGCCCCGACGGCTCAGGCAAAACCGGCAACTCGGCCACCAGGGGCGGCTCAACACGCGTCCGCGGGGTCGGCGGCTCACCGCAGAAGACCAGCGATTCAAATCGCAACCTTAATTTTCTTGAAAATCTCAGAATATGAATCTGGACCAATGAACTCAAAGCCGATGTCGCCCCTTTCGAACCGACTCTTCTTCATCCAAAAATTGCGAACTTCTCGATCCCTGTGAGAGATCCCTCCAAGAACTCAACACCACCATGCGTAGGCCCCACGGTGGGCGCCAACTATCGTGGATTTGTCACGGCAGATGTCCTCATGAAAAAGGACTTAGTCGTGAGGCCAACGCATCTATGTGGTAGCTTGAGAGGGGTTGAGTGGGACGAGAGACGCGAGGTTTTACCCAGGTTCGGCCCCTCACGGTGGAGGTAAAAGCCTACATGGTGCTTCATTGATATTGATCATGGTGATGCTCATGATTACATGGCTGCTCTTTCACTACCTCTATCTCGAGAGCTATTGACTTGTCTGTCTTAACTTGTCAAACTTGTCCCTCTTGGGGTGCCCTGCCCCTCCTTATATAAGTTGGAGGGGCGGGTTACATGTGGAGTCCTACTAGGATTAGGACTAGCTTATCCTCTATTCCAAGCCGGATACAGGTCCGGGTCTTGCTTCCTTGTAAGGAAAATATTCCTCATGCCTTTCCTCTTAAGCCGGCCCACCATAATATGAGTCGGCCTTCCCATGAGCCACCTTCTGGGCCGTTGGGTCTTGTCAATCGTCTGAAACACCTGCCGGGTCACCAATGAGTCATCAGCTCGGACGGGTCATCAGTGAGTCGCCAGTCTTTGGGCGGTTTACCGATGAAACGCCAAGTTCCAACCGGGTCATATCTCCTGCCGGGTCATACCGCGGGGTATATCCCCGACACTACCCCTACTATGTCACTGGGTGAGGACACCGCAAGATTGAACCCGAAACTAAGCACCTCTGCCATTGCAAGAAATACCAATCTAGTTGGCTAAACCAAACCGATAATTCGAAGAGAAATACAAAGATATCAAATCATGCATATAAGAATTCAGAGAAGATCCAACTAATATTCATACATAATCTGATCATAAATCCACAATTCATCGGATCTTGACAAACACACCGCAAAAGAATATTACATCGGATAGATCTCCAAGAACATCGAGGAGAACATGGTATTGAGAAACAAATAGAGAGAAGAAGCCATCTAGCTACTAGCTATGGACTAGTAGGTCTGAGGTAAACTACTCACACTTCATCAGAGAGGCAATAGGGTTGATGTAGATGCCCTCTGTGATCGAATCCCCCTCTGGCAGATCACAGGAAAAGGCCCCAAGATGGGATCTCACGGGAACAGAAGGTTGCGGTGGTGGAAAAGCATTTTCGTGGCTCTTTCCTAGGGTTTTGGAATATATGTGAATATATAGGACGAAGAAGTAGGTCGATGGACTCCCGAGGGGGGCACAAGCCAGGGGGGGTGCCCCCCCTAGGGCGCGCCCCTATGGCTTGTCATCGCCTCGTGGGTCTTCTGACTTCGACTCCAAGTCTCGTAGGTGTCTTCTGTTCCAAGAAAAATCATCGTAAAGTTTTATTCCGTTTGGACTCCGTTTGATATTCCTTTTTTGCGAAACTCAAAAACAAGGAAAAAACAGAAACTGGCACTAGGCTCTAGGTTAATAAATTAGTCCCAAAAATAATATAAAATAGCATATTAATGCAAATAAAACATCTAAATCAGATAATATAATAGCATGGAACAATCAAAAACTATAGATACATTGGAGACGTATCATCAACAAGTAAATCATCATCACCTAGCAAATCATCTTCATCACTATTGAAATCAACATACTCGGGGTGTGATACCTTAGGTCCTTTAGCCATGAAGCATCTTCCAATTCCTTCATTTGGTGAGTCAAATATGTTGTAGGAGTTGGATGACACAAGTGCAAGACCGGCAACACCTTCATCTTGAGTATATTCGGAGTCGGAGTGATAACTTCTCTCGGAGTAGTTGTCGGAGTCGGAACTGGATACCCATTCACGAACGTGAGCTTGATGTCTTCGTCTTGTGTAGCTCTTTGATGACTTGTCCTTCCTTTCCGAATCCTTGCTTCTACGAGAGGGTCTTCATTCATAACGATCATCTCTGCTCCTTCTCTCTCTTGGTGGTGATTCATCTTGTTTACTTCTCCTCTTAGGTGAATCTTCTCTTTTCTTGTAGGGAGTCGTACACTCATTGGAGTAGTGTCCGGGTCTTCCACAATTGTAGCAATTGCGATCACGACTAGAAGATCTTTTGTCATTGTAGGATCTTGACTTGGAACTTATTTCTTTGCTTCTATTCTTGTAAAATTTCTTGAAGTTCTTCACCATTAAGCTCAATTCTTCATTGAAGACTTGTTTCTCACTTGATGTTGTAGGAGCATCACATGAAGCTTTATAAGCACCACTAGACTTGTTGTGGAGCTCTTCCTTATCCTTGAGTGACATCTCATGAGCAACAATTCTACCGATTTCCGTTGGCTTGAGATATTTGTAGTTGGGCATCATTTGTATCAAGGTGCACACGGTATCATATTTTCCATCCAAGGCTCTTAGGATCTTCTTGATGATGAATTTGTCAGTCATCTCTTCACTTCCTAAGCCGACAATCTCATTTGTGATGAGAGCAAGCCTAGAGTATATCTCAGCGACTCCTTCACCATCCTTCATTTTGAACTTGTCAAGTTGACTTTGAAGCACATCCAATTTAGATTCCTTGACGGATTCGGTACCTTCGTGCATATCAACCAAAGTATCCCAAATTTCCTTTGCATTCTCAAGGCGCTGATTTTGTTGAATTCTTCGGGACACAATCCGTTGAAGAGAATATCGCAAGCTTGAGCATTTCATAGCAACATCTTCAATTCTTTCACGGACGCTGCACACAATAGCCCAAACGGCGGGGTTATGACCAAGAATATGCATTTTCATCTTATGCTTCCAACTAGCAAAATTAGTACCATCAAAGTAAGGACGTCTACGATGGTAATTTCCCTCGCTAGACGCCATACTCTCCTAGGTTGTGAAACCAAGGCTATGATCACCAAAGCTATGGAAATCAAGGCAAATGGAGACCAAAGCTCTGATACCACTTGTAGGATAAAAAGTAGGTCTAGAGGGGCGGTGATTAGACTACTTGACCAAATAAAGATCTAACCTTTTCCCAATTTTAGTTGTTGGCAGATTTTAGCAACTAGTACACGTCAAGCAATCAACCTACACATGCAACTCTAAGAGTGTACCAGCGGAAAGTAAAACATTGCATATGAAGGTAAAGGGAAGGGTTTGGAGAAGGCAAACGCAATGTAGACACGGAGATTTTTGGCATGGTTCCGATAGGTGGTGCTATCGTACATCCACGTTGATGGAGACTTCAACCCACGAAGGGTAACGGTTGCGCGAGTCCACGGAGGGCTCCACCCACGAAGAAGCAACCTTGTCTATCCCACCATGGCCATCGCCCACGAAGGACTTGCCTCACTCGGGTAGATCTTCATGAAGTAGGCGATCTCCTTGCCCTTACAAACTTCTTGGTTCAACTCCACAATCTTGTCGGAGGCTCCCAAGCGACACCTAACCAATCTAGGAGACACCACTCTCAAAAAGGTAATAGATGGTGTGATGATGATGAACTCCTTGCTCTTGTGCTTCAAATGATAGTCTCCCCAACACTCAACTCTCTCTCACAGATTTGGCTATGGTGGAAAGATGATTTGAGTGGAAAACAACTTGGGGAAGGCTAGAGATCAAGAATCTTGTGGTAGGATTGGAATATCTTGGTCTCAACACATGAGTAGGTGGTTCTCTCTCAGAAAAATGAGTAGTGGAAGTGTAGGCACGTTCTAATGGCTCTCTCACATATGGAGAAGGGGGTGGAGGGGTATATATATAGCCTCCACACAAAATCCAACCGTTACACACATCTGACCCAACTCGGTCAGACCAAATAGAAGAACTCGATGAGACCGATTCAGTTCAAAATGTGAACATTAGGAATCTCGGTGGGACCGACTGGAACAACTCGGTGGGACCGATGTGCTAGGGCTTAGGGCAAAATCAACTCGGTGGCACCGATTGCATCAACTCGGTTAGACCGAAGTGAAGGAATAGGGCAACAGAGAGGATGTCAAGCAAACTCGATGGGACCGATTGCACATTTCGGTGAGACCGAAATAATTGCAACAGGCAACAGAGAGTTCGCAAGGCCATCTCGGTGAGACCGAGATCCGTATCGGTGTGACCGAATTGCTAGGGTTTCTGGCTGTGGCTATGTCAACTGAACTCGGTGGCGCCGGATGGATCACTTTGGTGGGGCCGAGTTTGACTTTGAGTTTTGGACATATTTGGAAGAGAAAGTGGTTGAGGGTTTTGGAGCAATATCACTAAGCACTTTGAGCAAGTAGACCATTAAGCAACACCTCATCCCCTTTTAAGTATTGGCTTTCCTATGGACTCAATGTGATCTTGGATCACTAAAATATAAATGAAGAGTCTTGAGCTTTTGCCAATATGTGTCCTTAGCATTTTGAGGGGTCCACATCTCTAGTCCATGCCATGCAATCATTGAACTTTATGAAATATTAAACTTGAATGGATATTAGTTCAATGAGCTATATGTTGTTATGAATTACCAAAACCACCCGGGGATTAGTTGCACTTTCAATCTCCCCCTTTTGGTAATTGATGACAACATATAGATCAAAGATTCGACAAAAGATAATATGAATGAAATACATCATCGCTTTGAGAAGTATGTGATAAGCAAGAGCTCCCCCTAAATTTGTGCATTATTTGAAATTTGCTTTTGAATGCAAATGCACAATCGATTAGGATTATGGGTCACTCTTCCATGTCACATACATCTTGGTGGAGCGCTCAAAAATGTAATAGTTAAATAACATGCACTCATCACCAAGGGTACAAGTGATTGATCATACATAAACATAACATAGATATAACCATGCAAGCACACATTAAGCATCATATGATCAAACACATGATCACATAAGTATCTCACGAGCATAACACAAATTGTAGCATATGAATCAAACAACCAAACGATCAAAGTAGCAAGAGAAGCAAATGAAAGCAAGACACATTCTCTCTCTCTCTCTCGAAGCCTATGATCTATACACTTTCTCCCCCTTTGGCAACAAGTTACCAAAAAGTTTGAAAACATATAGTGCTATCCGGCACTCTAGGCACGATCTCCATGAGCTCCTGAAGAGGTCTTCTGGCTTGTTGCTCCAGTGTGCGTAGATGGCATGGAGAGGAGGGCATCTGCAAAAGCTTCAGTAGAAGTCTGTGGAGCTGGAGGGGTTGACACTGGAGGTACAACCATGGCAGTTGCTGCAGGTGCTGAAGTGGTAGTCTTGGAGTCTCTGACAACTGGCACAACTGATGACCTTTGTGCCCTTGGCACTCTCTGGAAAGTATCTGTAGTTGGTCTATCCTTCCTGTCCTCAGCATCCTCTTGGAGCTTCTCCACAATGGTCTGTATCTCAGTGACCTTCACATCTAGGTCATGGAATTTAGTCTCAATGATCGAGTCAGGGTGGCCAAGCCCTTCTCAATTCTCACGGTAGCCTCAAGCAGATAACTAAGTTGATCTTGCTTGGTCTTGAGTAGCACTGTGGAGGCATCTGGTGCACTTGCTGCCTTTGCTGCTTTGGCAGCCTTTGCTCTCTCTATCTTCTCCTGGGCTTCAGCACAAGTAGGATGGGATGCATCCATGACAACCTCGTTGTCCTCAAAGTCTGGCCTCAGGGGTAGATGCTCACTGTCTACTAGATATGTCCCAGTTCCCATCTTGGAATTGATCAAAGTCTGAATGTGAGGGGCATATCCACAAGATCTTTTCTGATCTGCAGCTGTTCTCTTCATAGTCTCTACAATCAGGCTCATCACCTTGAACTTCTGAGGAACATCAAACAAGTGAAGTAGATTGATGGAGTGACCACAGATCATTCTATGATCTCCTGACTTGGGCAAAAGAGTATGCCTCAATATAGTGTTGATGGTGGTCAAACCAGCAAGCAGATAGTATATAGATCCAAACTTGTGAGTGTCCAAGGCTTTATCAGGAATTGGCTTGTACATGTTAGCCATGGAGTTGTGATCCTTCCTAGGATTAGCATACACATCAATGTATTCTCCTCTTCCTCTGGGGCATTGATCAGCTTGGCCCATTCTGAGATAGTAGATTGATATCTTGTTCCTTCAGTCATCCAGACTATCTTTCCATCAGGGTAGAAGTGAGCAGTGGAATAGAATTGCATGATCATCTCATCGTTCCACTTAGTCAACTTCTGACCAACAAACTTGTCAACACCATTCATTCTGAAGCTCTCATGCACACTTGGGAAATAGTCTTCATTGTCATCAATGTATTTCCAGTCAACCCATTTCATATCACAAACAATGGGCTTCTTGTCCAAAAGGACAGTCTCATAGAAATCATGCTGTTCCTTGGTGTGAAAGCGATAGTCCACATCAGTTCTTCTCCTGGTGGCATAGGGATCTGTCTATCTACATAGTCTCAGACAAGCATCCTTCCTCAATTTCATGTTCTCTGCCACAGGATGATCATCACTATTATCTGGGATCTTGGGCTTGAGCTTTCTGAGCACTTGTGGCTCTTCTACTTCTTGAGCTTCAGGCACTGGGGCCTTGTTCTTTTCAGCAGCAGAAATATTCCTTGTTGATCTCTTGGGTGCAGTTTGCTTGGGGGCTTGAGCTTGAGCTGAAGACTTGGGGGCAGACTTGGGGTTAGATGGAGCAGCCCCAATCCTGATGGAATCCCCCATCAGCTTTTGAGTCTTTGCAGGAGGTGCAGCAGGCTCTTCCTCCTCCTCTTCTTCTTCATCAGAATCTCTCATCATAGAGGATCTACCAAGGACTCTGGCAATAGTCTTTCTGACTCTTTCCTTCCTCTTCTTTCCTCCATCAACCTCTTCCTCTCTTGGTTCAAGTGTAAACTCCATGGTTTCTTGAGTTGAGGCTCTGGCTTTTGACATTGGAGTTCTTTTGGCAGGAGCTTTCTTCTGCATTCCAGGCTTTCTGGCAGCAGCATATTATTTCTTGAGCACCTTCTTCTTGGAGGTCACTTCCTCCTCAACAACAAAATCTTCATCCTCAGATTCAGATGTCCTTTTCTTCCTTTGCTAGTTGCAGCCTTAGGCAAGTTGCTGGGAGTGCTCCTACTCCCCTCATCATAGCTGCTAGAGGGACTAGTGCCCTCACTGAGGTTGAGCTGCTCTTCAGATCTGTTCTGACTATCACTGCCCTCTGACATTGCTGAAACTGACCCTGTGAATAGTTGGGTGTAGATAGAGTAGATGAGCATCACAAAGTGCAGCTTATTTTGCAAAATATTGAGACAAAAACTTAACTTTAGTTTTCTGCAGAAAGCATTTCGGAGCTACCGATTTGACAAACTCGGTGACACCGAAGCACTAACAGAGTCTAAACACACAGTTTTGGTCAGACTGAAATGCAGTTTGGTGACTCTGAGATGCTAGGGTTTCACAGAGAAAGTGATTTCGGTCGCACCGATCAGTACACTTCGGTCAGACCGAGTTGTACTTGTGCAATGGCCAGGGCCAATCGGTGTGACCGAGATCCTCAGATCGGTCGGTCCGAGATGGGTTCGGCAGAAACCTAACCCTAAGTTTTTGCATCAAATCTATTCTATGGAATTTGTTTGGTGGATGAATTGATCTCATACGTGGGAAGAACATAGGCATTATACTTTGTGCAAGAATCAAAGTAATGGAAAGCACAAAGGGTCAAATCCGTACCCTAACTTGGCGGCGGATTTGCTACGGCGGCAACGGCGGTGAGGATTCCGTTGACGGCGGCGGAGACCAGTGGTAGAAGGTCATTGGCGACGATCCGGAGACCACGGGCGGCAGTGCTGGGGCGCGAGCTTGTGCGGTTGAAGTGATTTTCAACCGTACGGGTACGCAGAGTATAAATACCCAGGTGCTGTTGGTGTGACCGAGTGGAACGACTCGGTGGCACCAAGATGCAAAACTGCTAGCAGTTGCTGCAACTCGGTGTGACCGAATTGTTCTAATCGGTTGCACCGAGATAAAAACCTAGATCAATTTAATGATTTCGGTGAGACCAAGTGGGAATGAGTTGGTCTGACCGAAAGGCATTAAGAGGTTTTGGAAGTTAAGCCCTTGACGGATCGGTGGCTCCGAGTGCTCCTCAGCCGGAGGATCCAAAAGTGACTTGTTCAAACTTTGTGATGTAGCATGAATAGAGTTTGAGACGAGAAAAAGCATAGATAGCTAGAGGGAGTACTTAGGCATTCTTGTCCATCCATTTGGCAAAAAGAAAAACCAAACAATCAAAGCAACAAATGGATGACCTCGAATGAAGAAAATTATGCAACCAACATGCTCACACAATAAGATGGCAAATAAAACATGTGGCAAAGCATGCACAAACACTCTAGCATCTATCAAGCAATTGGCGATGACTAGGTCATCTATATATGAGTATATTGACTTAGGAGTCAAATGAGAACATTTGATCATAGGTCATACTCATCGTTTAAGCACAAGTGGGGTTACCACTTTTTCATAAAGCATTGTTGTATTCACATCATTTGAGTTGCTTTAGCTCAATTCTTAGAGGAAAGCTCCCCCTAGATGTGATATCCCCCCTAGGAGGGATGAACTAACCTTGGGTTTTGTCGATGATGACTTCATGTAGATGTTGAAGATGTGGATGCTCAATGTTGATGTAGATCATTTGGAGCAATCCATTGGAGTGAGTTGCACTTTCAATACCTACATGGGTTAGTCCCACAAGGAACATGCAAGAATATCCATAGACATAGAGTAAAACACACATATGATGATGTCTATGAAAGCATTAGATTACCTTGTCCCTTGTCTTACACTACTAGGGAAAAGCCTAGCAGTAGCACTGGTTTTTTGCCTATCAGTAGCGCGGGGTGCCGCGCTACTGATAAGGCGCTACAGCTAACATGTAGCAGTAGCGCGTGTTGTCCCACGCTACTGCTATACATGTCTAGCAGCAGCGAGCTTTAGTGAAACACGCTACTGCTAATAGCTGCAGCGCTTTTAACTAGGACGCGCTGCTGCTAACTTTATTCCCCTCGCTACTGCTAGTTTTATTAGTTTTTGTTTTTTTTCTGCATATTTGTTTTGTATTTGAACAGGCTTTATACAATAATCTTTAGCATATCATACACATACAAATGTAATCATAGCATATACATACAAATAGTCTCATCAAATCATGTCATCATCATAATCATCATCCAACACAAAGTGGTCTCTCGTCATCATCTCGAAAATAGCGATACAAGTCTCGATTACTTGCAACTACATCGTCATCCATCTAAACAATGATATACGCGAGAAGAGCTATCACTATGAGTGAGAGCGGAACTATGCAGTACACGAGTTCGTATCCCTCTCTCGCATTAGCGTGAACCTAAACTAACTACTGGCTATCGCTCGGAAACCGAAAACCGATACACCTGGGCCTGACACTCCGGCCACTCGTCGTATACTCCTGGCGTAGCACTTCTTCGCCATCGATGATCTATGCACCTGCATCGTCACATGAGTCGATGATATGCAACATATATAGTTGAGCAACAGAAAGAGACAGACTTGGCAAAAATAGAAGCAACATATCATAAACATAAATAACAAAGTTCATCGTACCCAAAATGCCCTAACTAGAGTGATCTTCGCTAGTTGAGGAGGACGGTTTAATTACTTCACAAATAAAGTTTCATCGTGCATAACTCAAAGTTTTGTCATACAGAAAGTATGGACTAAACGGACACATTGTCATATATCGTCAATCAATCCAACATGTCGTGCCATCCATCCAAGTCAGGGAGATAGTCCCCGAGCTTAGTGAAAGGCTTCAGGTCGAGACGCTGAGCGGCTACGCGTGTTCGGACGTCTTCCCATGACATTTGCCCTTCCTCGTAGAACATCCCTGTTTTTTTGAGGACCTCCTTCATGATGATTTGGGCAAGTTCACGCTGGATGTGATAGAACTCAGCTCGAAGTCGATGATCCGGGATATCTCCTAGGTTCTTTGCCCATTGCAGAATATGGGCATCGCCGGATGTAGGTGACATGCGAAGGTTCTGCCGATCCCGTCTGTACTCCAGCATGTGGTGGAGGACATAGAATCCATCACTAAGAGTACCACTCGGTTGCTGGATGCAGTAGAAGTCGGTCTTATGGCCGAAGCAGGGCCTGTGGTCCCTTGTCTTCTTGGTCTGGATCTATCCACCCCGTTCGCCGTAGATAAAGATAGCACTGTCGAGAACAGACTTGATGTGGGTGTAATCCTTTTTCTTCATGTTCTTCGATGAGTCCAAGTAAAGAGCGTGGGAGAATCGGGGGTAAAGGATGATGAGGACGGTGTGCCCGTCGCTGCGCAAAATAAGTACACCTCAAATTAGCCTCCACCGTGCAAATGAATGATTGAAATCGAAGGAAGGATATCCGCGCGGATGACTTACATGGGATGATAAGGCACGAGAATCATCTCCTTGTCCTTATTGGCGACCATGAAATTGGCGATGTAGTCCCTCGCGTATTCACAGTGCTCTGGGCAGACTGCCAAGAAGGCCTCGTGCAGGAAGTACGGGTCAGTGACACAGATATAAGGTATGTGCTCAATCATGATGATGTAGTTCATGTGCAAGGCAAAAAGGCGGACAAATGTAAAATCTAGCTTTTTCAAGTGAAACATGTCAAAGATGTAATCGAATCGAAGGAAGAACTTCTCTGCGGGGAATGTGTCGACGTAAACCTTTGCCGCGACACGTTAACCACGTAGAGTGGGTATCCTGGATTTTCCGAGGCGATTAGGCTTTTCTCTCTCTGCAGCACATCATCATGAAGTCTCCTTAGATCGCCGTATATGGCCTCTAACGCTGCCTTAGGTAGGATCGGATGACCGGGGATATGGTGTTTTGCCGCACCGGGGATAGGTGTACGGTCTTGAACCCGAGGCTGTGGAGGCGGCTGGATCATAGAAGCAGCTTTGTTGCCTTTCCTCGCTCTCTTCCTATGCTTCTTTGGTACTGGAGGGTCGTCTATAATACGTTCAGCCTCTGGAGGCGGTAATTCAGGCACCGACTCATGACGCTCAAACCCTGAGTACTCATACTGCTGAGCCATCAATCCTCCATCGTCATAGGTGCCAGTATTGATAAACTGTAGAGTGTCATCGCCATCCTCATCCATGGCATCGATATCATGCATTGCTTCTTCAATGGCGGCGACATCATCAGCGACTAATGGAGCCTCTTCCTCACCCCGTCCGCTATCACCCGGCATGATAGGCGACGCTAATTGGGTAGGTGGGGTGTTGATGTTCATACCTTGCTGAGGCTGCGTGGTCGTGGTTGTGCTCCCGGCCGCCTCCAGACGAAGCAGACTCTTTGGCCACAGCAGGACCCACCTCTTGCAATCGCCAAGCCGCCGCGGGGTCTCGTCGTCATCTCCCCCTGGTACAGGAGGAGCCAAATTCTCGTGGCCCGGTTTGACACTGGCCACGAAAACCTTGTAGACGTCGGGGGGGATCGGTCGGCTGTGGAACAATGGTTCCTTCGGCTTCACTATCGTCGCCTTCCCCACGTCCACCTTCTGGCCACTGATAGTGTACAGTATGGTGCACGGGGTTTCGTCGGCCTGCAAAGACATGTCTGCGATGTGAGACATCTGAAAGGCAACGGAAACGGGAGATTATACATTTATTGAAGAGGGCCGGTGTGACAGGTACCGTGAGGGCGTCGAGCTCAGCCAAAGACGAAGCACTGCCGAGCACGTCCGAGACGGAGGACGGGCTGCTATGAGCAGGTGCGGGAGCTGGTGCGGGAGCAGGTGCTGGTGCAACGCTAGTCGAGCTACTCCCGAAGAAGTTGGCAAGGGGAAAGTCCGCTGCATCTTTATTTGGATTTTCCCTGCTCCAAGCGACGATAGCCAGAAGCAACACACCATACGAAGCTGCCATTTCCTCTTTTGCGGCAGCTACCGCTGCTTTGACTGTCTCGGTTGATTTCTTATCAATCGCAATCGCAACCTTCTTGTCGATGTTTTCTTCAGTTAACCTCCGTCTTTCCTTTCTCTCCTCCGTGGTCTCACGGTAGTACTTCTTCCACGTGGCGCCGTCTCCAATGCTGTGCACGCATCCATAAGACGGCCGAGTGTCCACCGGGAGTCCTTTCAATATGTTCAAGGCCCGGTTGAATGGGGTGTCCCACTTGGGCCTCGCCAACGCCTCAGATGGTGAGTCACTTTCGGCCGCGATCCTGTGCTGCTCTCTCTGCAAAAGGAACAAGGATGTTTACAAATATGACTAAACATGCAGTCGAATTGATCAGAAGCTAAAATTAGGGGGTAATTAAAAATTACCAGTAGTCTCATGAACTCCGTCGTGACCGGGTCCATCTCGAAAACCTTCTTGACTGGGTCCCAATGGTACCGGGCCCTGAGGACATCATGCTCCTGCGTGATGGTGAACTCCGCCAAGGGGTCTGGGATGCCCAGACTTTCGTGTTCCGCGTCCTCCTTGGCCCATATGGACCTCTTCCCCGCGTAACCATGGCTTCCGAGGTGATGGCACCCCATGTTCCTCTCTTGAAGCCCCTTCATGTACTCCGACTTTTCTTTGGCAGCTTTGGCAACGCAAGCCGCCTTGAATATTTCAAACTGCTCTTCCGTAATTGTCGGATTATCCTTTACAATCTCGGAGTAGGGCTCCTTTTTGTTGATGATCCTTGCTTTCACCCTTACTTTCCAAGCGGACAATGCGCCGCTAAACTTACCCATGGCGCGTCTGTTTATCTTCTTCATTGTCGGGTCTTTATTTGGATTTTTATATTTGCTTTCATCCCGGCCTGGGAACAAGAACACCTGGTGCAGCTTCGTTAGGAGGGACTGCTTCATATCTGGTATCTTCTGTAGTTTCACATCGTTGATGGTGGCGCAAGCCCGTAGTATGCAGCCTATTTGATTGCCGTAGCACGCGCACGCTTCCGCGGGCTCTTTTGGCTCAAAATTGCCGTCGTCCACCTCCGTGACCACCACTCTAGTAGTGATGAGCTGGTTTGGGCGCCGTTGCCTCTTTGGTTTCGGTTCTATACCGGCTCCGCCAGTCTCGGTTCCGGTCTCGGCGCCGGTCTCGATGTCGGTCTTAGTCTCCGATGTGACAGGTGGGCCCTGCAACAACCGTTGCTCATCGAGAAGGTTCAAATAGGCGTCTGCCGCCTCGTAGACGTTGAAATCACTAGAACCCTATCCTTCATCGTTGCTAGCCATGTTTCCTACGATTAAATCTAGTCAATTAATTCTAGACCTAATAAAATGGATAATAACATAAAAAAAGGCCTATGTTTTGCTAGAACGTTGATTCATTCCCGGTGCAGCAAATCCCGGGCACTCGATATGTCCTAGTTTGTAGCACAAGTCATGCTGAAATTCACGGAAAGTTTCGGCATGACCTTTGCTAAAAAGTGGACAAATGGAGCACCTGAAATTTGCCGGAACGGAAATGAATCAACATTCCGGCAAAACATAGGCCACTCGGAATCATTCCCTGCAAACAGCAAAAGGCCACTTGGGCACAATCGAACCACTTCAATGTTGCATATAACAGGACCACTTAAAAACATGTACATGAGCAACTACAACAGTAGATAAACATGAGCAAACACAATTGAGGAATTTGCATATATCATGACCACTTAAATGTTTTACACTTCAAGAAAATCTACACAAATTTCAAATTATGAACCCTAGAACTCAATTCGAATTATGTCCTAAATTTCTGTCATAATAAAAAATCAGTAAAAATTAGGAACCTAGTACACTTGCAACACTGATCAAAATTTATATTTTTATACTGAATTTTCTCTCTAAAATAAACCCTACTGCCCTAACCCTACTGCCCTAGTACTTAGGCATCTACAAGTACTAACTAATTAGATGAACCCTAGCTAGCTACTTAAGCATCTACAACTACTTAAGCACCCATTGATGAACCCTAGGAATTATACAACTACTTAAGCATACATTGGGTGCAGAACAACTATATAAGTACTTAAGCAACTATATATACAACCCTATAATATATTTAGTTAACTACTTAAGCATATACAAGTTTGTCCTAAAAATAATATTTAGTTAAGTACTTAAGCATATACAAATTTGTCCTAAAAATTCAGTTAACTACTAATTTCATTCATTTAGGTCATTCATTTAACTTCACCTAATTAACCTAGTAAAACCCTACTTCCCTAACTAAAAAACATCTAATTAACATCTACTAGTACCACTACTGCCCTAACCTAATTAACCTAAGTTAATTCCTAGGGTCCTGTTATATGCTGCTGCTCTACTGCCCTAACCTAATTAACCTAAGTTAATCTAATTAACATCTACTAGTACCACTACTGCTAATTCCTAGGGTTCATAACTAAATTCACCTAAGTTAATTAACCTAGAGAGGAGGGGTGGGGCTTACAGAGAGGAGGGCGTTGAGGGTGGCTCGGGGGAACGGTTGCGGGGAGGCAGGGGCGTCGAGGGAGGCAGGGGCGGCGAGGAGCGGACGAGCTGGCTCCGAGGGTGCGCGGCTCCGGTGGCGGCGATGGCGCGCGGCTCCGGTGACGGTGATGGAGGCAGGGGCGATGAGGGAGCAGGGGTGGCGAGGAGCGGACGAGGGTGTGGCTCCGGGGGCGCGCGGCTCGGGCGCAGGGGCGATCGATGGCGGCGACAGATCGACGGCGGGCGAGGGTGGCGGGAGAACGGGAGAGGGGGAAAAGGACTTAGCAAAATTTTCAGCCCGCGCGTGTGGTTAAGTCAAACAAGCAGTAGCGCTGGCAAGGAAAACGCGCTATAGCTAAGGTAGCTATAGCGCTTTCCACTAAAACGCGCTACTGCTACTGGAAGCAGCTATTTATTTTCCTTTTCCTTTTCCTTTTATCTAAGGAACTTAGCTATAGCGCGCGACCAGAAAAGCGCTACTGCTAAAGTAGCTATAGCGCTTTGTGAGAACAAGCGCTACTGCTATGCCTTTCTCCTCTATTTTTCTTTTTCTTTTTTTCATTTCTCCTTTTTCTATTTCTTTCATTTTCATTTATTTTTCTATTAATTTTTCTACTTATTTTCTTTTTCTTAGCAGTAGCGCTCTACCATAGAAACGCGCTGCTACAACGCACTTAGCAATAGCGTGTTTCAAACAGGCTCGCTACTACTATTCCTAGCCTACCGACAACAGTGTGGGAATTATAGTAGTAGCGCGTTTTTGCGCAGAGGCGCTACTGCTATAACTATAGTTGTAGCGTGCTTTTGTGACGAGCGCTTAGTTTTGACCAGCGCTACTGCTATACCTCTGTGTATAAGGTTTTCCCTAGTAGTGTTACCAACAAGAGGGTTTGTGACTCCTTGAACTAGTGCAAGATATAAAAGTTGATTGCACTTGTCCTTGCCAAAGGAATGTGAGTGAAGCATGTTGGCGGAGTCACACTCAAGAACTCTCTAGTTCTTCTTCTTTGGGATCCACATCAACTTGATGGGAATCCTTGGAGTTGTAGTCATACTTGATGTAGTGGAACTTGATGTAGTCTTGGGAACCTACTTGACCATGGCCTTAGGAGCTTCTTCAAATGAATCAATTTCTTCTTGAAGCTTGTCCTTGCCTTTTAGCTTGTGCTCTTGTGGTGGAAGATCATCTTGAGCTTGTGTTCCTTTAAATGAAGTGGGGTCATACTTCTCTTGTTGAGGAACAAACTTCATCTTGGGATATTGATCTTCTTCCCACTCAACTCCATTGGCATTGAACATTTGTTCAAAACCAACACCTTGATTCTTCCCGTGCCTTCCTTGCTTGCGTACAATTTCCTCAAATTGCTTACTTCCGGCAAGGCTCTTGTAAACACCTTTCTCTATAATTCCCTTCAATAAGCTATTTTCTTGCTCAAGTGTAACTTGGATAAGAGAATCATTAGTGGAATCAAGAGAACTACTTGAAGCAACAATATTGGATTTAACATTGTTATTGTTACTACTAGAAGAAGAATCTTTATTGTTCTTATTGCTAGATTTTACTTGTGGCATATAAGTAGACAAGAGTAAACGCTTGGCAATGTAAGAAGAACTCTTCTTTCGAAGATCATCATTGATTGCTTGTAGGAACCCATGCTCTTGCTCTAAATTTAGCTTCTCGAAGCGTAGCTTCTCATGAGTTGTTAGGAGCTCTCTATGATCCTCTAGAGTTGTTTCATGAGCTAACTTAAGAGTGTTTAGCTCTTTAGTTAGATGCTCAATCTCCTTCTTATCATTGTCATTCATTTCAATTTGATTAGCATGATTAATAGCAATTTCATCATAGTTTTCATCACTAGTGTTGTCAACAAGTAAATCATCATCACCTAGCAAATCATCTTCATCACTATTGAAATCAACATACTCGGGGTGTGATACCTTAGGGCTTTTAGCCATCAAGCATCTTCCAATTCCTTCATTTGGTGAGTCAAATATGTTGTAGGAGTTGGATGACACAAGTGCAAGACCGGCAACACCTTCACCTTGAGTATATTTGGAGTTGGAGTGATAACTTCTCTCGGAGTAGTTGTCGGAGTCAGAACCGGATACCCATTCACCAACGTGAGCTTGATGTCTTCGTCTTGTGTTGCTCTTTGATGACTTGTCCTTCCTTTCCGAATCCTTGCTTCTACAAGAGGGTCTTCATTCATAACGATCATCTCTGCTCCTTCTCTCTCTTGGTGGTGATTCATCTCGTTTACTTCTCCTCTTAGGTGAATCTTCTCTTTTCTTGTAGGGAGCCGTACACTCATTGGAGTAGTGCCCGGCTCTTCCACAATTGTAGCAATTGTGATCACGACTAGAAGATCTTTTGTCATTGTAGGATCTTGACATGGAACTTCTTTCTTTGTTTCTATTCTTGTAGAATTTGTTGAAGTTCTTCACCATTAAGCTCAATTCTTCATTGAAGACTTGTTTCTCACTTGATGTTGTAGGAGCATCACATGAAGCTTTATAAGCACCACTAGACTTGTTGTGGAGCTCTTCCTTATCCTTGAGTGACATCTCATGAGCAACAATTCTACCAACTTCCGTTGGCTTGAGATCTTTGTAGTTGGGCATCATTTGGATCAAGGTGCACACGGTATCATATTTTCCATCCAAGGCTCTTAGGATCTTCTTGATGATGAATTTGCCGGTCATCTCTTCGCTTCCTAAGCTGACAATCTCATTTGTGATGAGAGCAAACCTAGAGTACATCTCAGCGACTCCTTCACCATCCTTCATTTTGAACTTGTCAAGTTGACTTTGAAGCACATCCAATTTAGATTCCTTGACGGATTTGGTACCTTCGTGCATATCAACCAAAGTATCCCAAATTTCCTTTGCATTCTCAAGGCGGCTGATTTTGTTGAATTCTTCGGGACACAATCCGTTGAAGAGAATATCGCAAGCTTGAGCATTGTATTGCAACATCTTCAATTCTTCCGCGGACGCTTCACGATCCGGTTCTCTTCCATCCTCGAAGTATTCACCCTGCAAGCCAATGTGCACAATAGCCCAAACGGCGGGGTTATGACCAAGAATATGCTTTTTCATCTTATGCTTCCAACTAGCAAAATTAGTACCATCAAAGTAAGGACCTCTACGGTGGTAATTTCCCTCGCTAGACGCCATACTGTCCTAGGTTGTGAAACCAAGGCTATGATCACCAAAGCTATGGAAATCAAGGCAAATGAAGACCAAAGCTCTGATACCACTTGTAGGATCGAAAGTAGGTCTAGAGGGGGGGGGGTGATTAGACCACTTGACCAAATAAAGATCTAACATTTTCCCAATTTTAGTTGTTGGAAGATTTTAGCAACTAGTACATGTCAAGCAATCAACCTACACATGCAATTCTAAGAGTGTAGCAGCGGAAAGTAAAACATTGCATATGAAGGTAAAGGGAAGGGTTTGGAGAAGGCAAACGCAATGTAGACACAGAGATTTTTGGCGTGGTTCCGATAGGTGGTGCTATCGTACATCCACGCTGATGGAGACTTCAACCCACGAAGGGTAATGGTTGCGCGAGTCCACGGAGGGCTCCACCCATGAATGGTCCACGAAGAAGCAACCTTGTCTATCCCACCATGGCCATCGCCCACGAAGGACTTGCCTCACTCGGGTAGATCTTCATGAAGTAGGCAATCTCCTTGCCCTTACAAACTTCTTGGTTCAACTCCACAATCTTGTCGGAGGCTCCCAAGCGACACCTAACCAATCTAGGAGACACCACTCTCAAAAAGGTAATAGATGGTGTGATGATGATGAACTCCTTGCTCTTGTGCTTCAAATGATAGTCTCCCCAACACTCAACTCTCTCTCACAGATTTGGCTATGGTGGAAAGATGATTTGAGTGGAAAACAACTTGGGGAAGGCTAGAGATCAAGAATCTTGTGGTAGGATTGGAATATCTTGGTCTCAACACATGAGTAGGTGGTTCTCTCTCAGAAAAATGAGTAGTGGAAGTGTAGGCACGTTCTAATGGCTCTCTCACATATGGAGAAGGGGGTGGAGGGGTATATATATAGCCTCCACACAAAATCCAACCGTTACACACATCTGACCCAACTCGGTCAGACCGAATAGAAGAACTCGATGAGACCGATTCAGTTCAAAATGTGAACATTAGGAATCTCGGTGGGACCGACTGGAACAACTCGGTGGGACCGATGTGCTAGGGCTTAGGGCAAAATCAACTCGGTGGCACCGATTGCATCAACTCGGTTAGACCGAAGTGAAGGAATAGGGCAACAGAGAGGATGTCAAGCAAACTCGATGGGACCGATTGCACATTTCGGTGAGACCGAAATAATTGCAACAGGCAACAGAGAGTTCGCAAGGCCATCTCGGTGAGACCGAGATCCGTATCGGTGTGACCGAATTGCTTGGGTTTCTGGCTGTGGCTATGTCAACTGAACTCGGTGGCGCCGGATGGATCACTTTGGTGGGGCCGAGTTTGACTTTGAGTTTTGGACATATTTGGAAGAGAAAGTGGTTGAGGGTTTTGGAGCAATATCACTAAGCACTTTGAGCAAGTAGACCATTAAGCAACACCTCATCCCCTTTTAATAGTATTGGCTTTCCTATGGACTCAATGTGATCTTGGATCACTAAAATATAAATGAAGAGTCTTGAGCTTTTGCCAATATGTGTCCTTAGCATTTTGAGGGGTCCACATCTCTAGTCCATGCCATGCCAATCATTGAACTTTCTGAAATATTAAACTTGAATGGATATTAGTTCAATGAGCTATATGTTGTTATGAATTACCAAAACCACCCGGGGATTAGTTGCACTTTGACCCGGCTGCATTAAGCCGCCATCGCTGGCTTTCCCCGTTCACCGCCCTCTCACTCCCCCACCACCTCTCGCGCCGTAGCGCTGGTCGCCTGCTCCACCTCCCGCGTGCCGGCTAGCCGCTGCTGCGTCCCGCTCGGGCCGGCTGCGCCCCGGCTCGCCCCTGCCTCTGGCTGCTCGTCGCTGTAAGTCGCCGTAGTAGCTCTCTGCCCACGCGCCTCCATCGCCGCAGGCCTCGGGCTGGCCCTCTGCCGCTACTCTGAGCCGCCGTGAGCCACCACCTGCTGCTCCGACCCGCCGCTGTGAGCCGCCTGCGAGCCACCGCCGCTCTCATCCCCGCCACCGAGCCGCCTTCGTCGACTCGTCGGCCGCCGCGCATCGCTATGGCCTCCGCTAGCCTCGACTCCTGCTACTCAGCCGCTGTGGCTGGCTGTTAGTATAGAGGAGAGATGGCTGCCCGTGCAAAAGAAAGCAGAGCCGGCTGAAAAAAGTGGCCAGGTGCCCGTGGGTAAAAAAAGAAAAAAAAATGTGCGGTCAGCTCGAAGTTCATCAGAGTACACACGCCAATTATTATGAGTATCTCCAATTTGCCCGCGGTTGAATTCAGCTCTGCCTCAGTCATCATCAACCCCGTGGCTGATAATTTCCGACAAAACATATCAGGTGAAATCCATCCAGTCAATTTTTATTAAGACATTTTTATTCTTTCGAGAACAATTACTTTCGCCTGCGATATCTTCTGTGCAGAACAATTCTTCACTACAAAAGAGACCATCAAAATGTGGGTACAAAGCTCCCGTTTGCATCATCCTGTGACTGGCGTTGACATTACCGATGGTGAGGTGTGTAGGCTGCGGGATCTGCGGTCCAGTCTACAATGACACATGGAGGCCGTACTGGCATACGTTCGCATCACGCCTCTCAATAGACTAGCATCCAACCTATCATCTCGGCGGTCCATTCTATATTAACATGCAAGAGCTTGACTTACATCACACTATTCGGCAAACACGCTGCTCATCATGCAGTGGTCTGGTCTACAACGATACATTGGAGGTCGTAGCATTGACACATTGGAGGTCGTAGCAACGTTTGCACCTGGCACTGCCCGACGGACACACACAATGCCTATCACCCTTGCATTTCGATCAGTACCGGCCATAAACATGTGGAGCCAGAGGAATCAACCCTGGAAGAACCAGGGGACCCGGCGACTTAAACATCGACAGCAGAGGTCAAAATCAAGAAACCCTGCGAAGAGCCTAATGATATCATGGGATGATCCAATTCATTACGAAGAATTCAGTGGTCGTGCCCACACAAACATAATTTTGGCCCTGGAGAAGCTAGTAGAGCCGGACCAAGTGAGAATCGCAAAGAATGGGAGGACATACGATGAGTATCACAAAAATCATCAACTCGCCACATTGCTTCCAGCTTCAAATATATTCCAGCTATCAGCTGGCAATTATACGCCGGTTATGCCACGACCAAGTATGAAGAATTTCAAATCAACTCCTCAAGTTGATCTAAGACTCGGGAGCTACACAGACAACACTCGGCAAATTTGATCGCTTTCACAAATTCAAAGAACCCCGGGTCATTGTAGGGATGACAACCTGGACCTGGGTATCCTGCCAGATCAGCAAAAAATTAAAGGTTGCCAAAGAGAACTTGCTGCCATGATGCGCAGTTCAAACATGGGTATCCTGCGAGATTGGCGAAAAAATTAAATGTTGCCAAAGAGGACTAGCTGCCAAGATGCGCGGTTCAAACATGGCTATCCTGCCTTATTGGCTTATCATATTATGATCAACGTAATAAAGCCAGCATCCCCAAAACTCGGGGCCTCTGTCGTTTCATCTCATATATTGTGCATGAGTCTTTTATTAATTGATCATAAGGTCACTTGGGGGCTTCCAACTCACCGAGTTCAGCTATCTTACCCTCTTGACCGGCAAATAAACACCACAATATAGGTTAGACCTGCCTGTCTGCTTGATGCTACTCCGAAAAGGTGACTCGCCGTACTCTTGACAGTCAATCTTTATGACCCTGAACTAGTCAAGGTTAAAACAGCGGCTTAAGTCATGTGAGAGTCGGCTTACAGAAAGCGAGGATAAACCTACCTGTTCGCTTGATGCTACTCCAAAAAGGTGACCCGCCGTACTCTTGATAGTCAATCCTTATGACCCTGAACTAGTTAAGGTTAAAACGGCAGCTCATGTCACGTGAGAGTCGGCTTACAGGAAGTAAAAATAAACCAAGGCTATCATGCCAGCTTCACTAAAACAAGACTCGAGCCTCGAAAGCCGGTCCTTTTGTTGTGCCTTGAAAGCCGACATTTTTATACTCTATTATCATACAAATACATCGTCATACATTGCATCATCATACCATGCATCATATATGCATGGATATACCGGTTTATGTTGTAGGAACCGGTTTTTCAAACTGGGTTACATTATTCAAATCTTTAATAGCCAACATGGCTGGATTTTCATTATGGTTATCATAACCAGTATTTAATGATTGAGGTTTTCAAAGCCGCTTTAGAAAAATGGCTATTATTTCCTCATCCAAAAATACCAGCTTACAGCAAGGAGCATGGTTCAATATTGATATGCAAGGCATTCAGTAACATTATCCAGACAATGGATATGATTTTATTCTACAATGGAAGGAATAGTCCCGAGTCGCTGCAGGCACACACGACCCGGCACTTGGGGGCTACATTATTCAAATCATGATTATATCAAGTATGCAAGTCCCATGTCACTACAAGCATGCACCACGGCACTTGGGGGCTAATCCAAGTTATTTTTCAAATCATCACATTGCCAACAGACCGGGTTATCACTGGGAGATGAGCCGGCCTTCTATAAATTTCTAAAGTCCCAGCCCAGTATTATCTTACTGAGCCGGCCCTTGGGGGCTACACATTGCTCCTCAAGTCTATATAATCAGATCTGCAAAAGTCCCTGCTCATTATTGCATAATGACCCGGCCTTTGGTGGCTACACTCGCTGAAGTTTTATGAGCATAAGACAATTGCAAGTCCCAAGTTGTTGCAGGCAAGACAACCCGGTACTTCGGGGCTACATATGTGGAATGCAAAGCATTCAACTTATGACCGGTGACTCAGACGAACAACCCGGATTTCTCCAGAGTTGCAACATCTATATTGAAGCAAGTCTTAAGCTATCACTATGTTCCCCTCTTAAGACTGTGGGGCTACAGGTAATATGGATATAAGGAAGGTATACCTTCAAATTCTCAGTTATGAGTGAACCAGGTCTCATATTTTTTATGGAGAAATTTGCAAAGATTATTTCCTCTAAGCTATTCAGACAAGTCTGAAGCATTGAAATTTGGTAAAACATCAGATAAAATTTTCTTTTTATCAAGCCAAGGCGTTTTTGAAGACAATTCAAAATATCATATGGGTTATTTTTTTCTACATGGAATTACCATTGGCATATTGATATGACAGAGACCCAGATTTTCAGGAGCCGGTTCACAATCTATTATTATTTCAAGAAGCTTAGCATGAATGCATGCCAAGCCTGTATTCAAGCTAATCTGGGGCTAATGTCGGGGGAATTACCCACGGTTAAACCCGGCTCATGACATTAAGTCATCTTTGGACTTAAGCAACCCTATTAAATCATCTCTGGACTTAACCCGACATCTTATTTAACCCGGCAGGCGTAACCCGGCAGGTGTATGTCGGGGTACGACACCTATGGGATCCCGAGAGACCCCTTTACGATTCGGCGGGGGGAGAGGTATACGCAAAGAGCAGAACCAACGATCGACGCAGGAAGATTTTACCCAGGTTCGGGCCGCTGATCAGCGTAAAACCCTACTCCTGCCTTGTGTTCTTATTAATGTTCTTGAGCCCAGCCTTCAGGAGCGCTTGCTGTGAATAGTACGTTCAAAGAGCAGCTACGCATGCAGAATGGGCCAGAAGTTCTCCTCCTCTGTAGCAGTTGCCTTGGGCCTCCTTCTATACGCTCAAAGGGGTCACCACAGTGGCAAAATGTACATACATTGAGGTGTAAAGTAGCTACAGGGTATCATACCTAACCCCTGACGGATTAGGACAAACGCATTTAATGCACCGTGAGGTGTCCGTTTAGGTGTCCTCACTTTCTTGGGGATGGAAAAAGGGTCCATCCCATCAGCACCGCTTAAGCTCTCTTCCATTGGCGCGTCGCCACACGTCCAAAGAAGGACCCAGAATGTCGGGTTTGTCGCTGTGCTAGAGCAGTGGCACAGCAACAAAACCTTGCCGGGCGTCGAAGCTTGCCGGGCACCAAGCCTTGCCGGGCTCCGCAGGCCACCCCGGCAATATCTTACCGGGGAAGCTGGCCTTCGGATTCCAGCTCTTCTTATCTGCTGATCCTCAGATCTCTGACTTGATGATTTCTTTGATGGCTTGAATCAACCTCGAACTGTTCCCCGGCAAGCCTTGCCGCGAGGATGGCTACAACTGCCCGTGCACAAGTACGGGGTACTAGTGGCCCAATACTTAGTACACCGACAGGAGCCCCCGGGCCTAGGCCATACACGAGTGCGAGGCGTTGTTGGGCTAGGCCCAAACAGTGCACGGGCACGCGAGGCAGGGGATTAACTGCTCGTAAATATCTCGTTTATTGTGCCCCCCACTACACGCACCGAGCACGCGACGTGGGAAGCATGCCTCAAAGGCTGCAACTGCAACGCGCCTATAGAGGCGCATTCACATTGGGGAATAAAAGAGGCGGCCCCACTCCTTCCCCATAAAAAGGAGAAGCCGCAGAGGCACAAGCCTATTTACCCCCTCTTCTTCTCAATCTGGCCGTCGCCATCGCCTTCCTCCTCTCGAGCTCAGAGCGAAGCTTTTCCTCTTCCGCCGGCCGCTTCCACGCTCGCTCCACCCCCGGCTTCCGCCCTCATAGCCGCCATGCCGCCCAAGGCCAGCAAAGGCAAGGGCAAGGAAGCGAAAGCCGATGTCCTGGAGAGCGAACTGGTGAAGATGCGGAAGAAGTGTGTCGTCTTCCCCCCATCGCTCGATGCTGAAGCTCTGAAGGGGCGATACCAGTGCATGTGGGCGAAGGAGACGCAAGCTCACCCCGCCACACGCTTGATTCCAGGTTCTTGTTCCAAAAGTGGATCGGACAGATACCCTTTCTTCGTTGCGTATTTCTATTGCGGGCTCTGCCCCCCATTTTCTGACTTCTTCAATGATATCATGTACACATACGGCTTCCATCTTCTCGATTTCACGCCGAATGCGGTACTATGCATGTCCATCTTTGCCCATCTTTGCGAAAACTTTGCCGGCGTGATTCCCAACTCTACTCTTTTTCGCCATTACTTCTTCCCCCGCATCCAAAAAGGAGAGGCCCTCTCTGGTTCTATCGCCTGGATCCCAAGGGCTTGGAATAAGGAAATATACCCAGAAGGAGTTTACCGCAAAAAGTGGGACGAATGGCGGGCTGAATGGTGCTGGATCAAGGAAGCAGATCCCCATCCGTTTTGTCTTCCCCGGCAACAGAAGGTGGTCCGCGGCAAGGACTAGAGCGATCTCGCCGCGGAGGACGAGAGGCTCACAATCGCCACCACCCGGATCCTTCGCCTGAAAGCTGCCGGGCTGACAATGGAGATGATTGGCATCGACTTTCTCCGCCGCCGCATCGCCCCCTTGCAGAACAGGGGAAGGCCAGCTTGGGAATACCGAAACGCGGCAGATATCATGAGATTGCGCCCCGGGCTGAATAATAATCTGACCGCTATGCAGCTTGGCGCTCTTCGTCAAAAACTATTCCAGCGCGAAGACAAGCATCGGCTGCCGGCAAGGATCGTCCCTTTGTGCAACAACTCTGCCTTGGGGTCAATCATTGCCTTCATGCCAATGTTCAACGCCCACGGTCTTGACGCGACTTGGGCCGAGCCAACCGAGGAGGAAGCACAGAAGTTTTTTGACAACTTGACGGAGAGACCCGTCCGGCAAGAGGCAGATTTCATCCGAGCCACCACCGACCAAGAAGTAGCTTACATTGCTACTAGGGTGGAGGAGGCAAATCTTGCCGCGGAGGCCGGTAGCGTCGGCTTCACAGAATGGGAAGCCAGCGACGCAGAGGTAGTAGTGGAGGTAAAACCTGCCGGGAAGGACAAAGCTGCCGGGGAACAGAGCGGCACAGCCGCTGAGAGCTCGTCCGACGAGGACACGACAGAAGAAGAACCGCAAGAAGAGCTCCCAGCCCCGAAGAAGACGAAGCGTGTTCTTCGGAAGGCTGCATCTGGCATCCCGGCAAGCTAGCCTTCTTCGAGCGGCAAGGCTCCCGGCAAGAATGTGGCCGGCAAGACTGCACCGCGGCAAGGGGCTCGTCAACAACCTGCGCGGCACGCGAGACCCACACCAGCGGCCACTGCTGGGGCGGCAGGGGTGGCTCGTACTACCGTACCAGAAGGTGCCCTGGCGCCTGCCACAGCCAAGCGGCCTAGGACCCCTCCTCCGCCTCCCCACTCAGATATCGCAGCGAAGGCCGATTTCGACATCTCCGGCTTTAGTCCAGAGCGAGAAGAAGAAGAGTGAGTACTTTGCCACAGCCTTTATATTCCAATCTTGGATCGATCTTACTGACTTGCTCGTATTATCTCTGCAGTGATGCAGAAACCTTGCTGGAGAGGATGGCGAAGAGGACAAAGACTTCCACGGGCGACGAGCCCCCGGCAGGCTCCACGAGCATGCCAGAAACCGTCGTCATCAACCCGGAGCCCAGTCCTCAACGCAGCCCCCAGCACAGCCCCCAGCGCAGCCCCCAGCGTAAGTTCACTGTTCTTTTTCCGCTAGCGGGTGCTGAGGCTTCCATTCTTGCCGCTGATATCCTTGGGCTCGCAGGAGAAGAATGGCAACAAGGAGGGTTGCCGGAAGACATCCCCGTCGTGCCACCTTCATCGACCACGCCGCCCACAAGCACGTCCCCGGCAAGAGTTCCTATCGATGAGCCCATCTTAATTGAGGAGGAGCCGGCAAGCACGGACTCCGGCAACCCACCCCCGGCAACCGAATTTGCCGGGAGGGGCGAGGCCACCTCCCAACAGCTCGACGCAGGTAACTGATTGCCTCAGAGTGCTTGTTACTCTTTCCCTTATCTCTCTGTCTTTAGTTGCTTCAAACATCAATCTCGATCTTATTCTGTTCTCCTCCTTCGTCCTTCAGAGTTCCCTGTGACGAAACACATGGATGTCGACGTTGTCATCGAGGAGACCGCCAGGGACGTCGCTGCCGAAGCAGACAGGATCGCTGCCAGCGAGGCCACCAAGGATGACACTGTCAAGGCTGGTGGTGCTCTTGACGGGGAGGCCGCCAAGACTGCACAAGAGGAACCTGCCAAGGAACCTACTAAAGGGGGCGACATGGAGGCTGATGACCGTACTGACGGCATTCCTGCCGCAGGAGCGCCAGGCGCTACACCGGCCACGGAGCCCCCTGCCACTGGTGAGGCGGCCGCTGAAGACCAACCGTCAACATCTGAAGGCCCCTCATCCAGCAAATACCTCAAGGTTGGCGAGAACCTGTTCGTCAACTTGTCGGGGACGGCAAGCATTGGGGCACCAGCCGAAGGAGAAGTTTTTGACGAAGAAATCATCGCTGCTGCCGGGCTCGAGGTTGTTGACGATCCCAGCTCTAGCAGCGGCAAATCTGAAGAGGATCAGCTCCTTCAGGCCATGGGCGAGAATTTCCACAAGCTCCAGGCTCTCCACCGCGCCCGAAAAGATAAAGCGGATTCCAGAATGGCAGTCGTCGAAGCGGCCGAGGCAGATTTCCAGAGGCGCGTCGAACAAATGCAAACCTGGTACGCCGAGGCCCTCCAAGAGCTGACTGCTGGCCGGGAACAGGTGAGCCAACAGTGGATAGAGATCCTCCTGAAGCAATCTGATATGGAGATGGCACATGATGAAGCTACTCAAAGGATCGCCGCTGAAGATGCCCTCCTGACGGGGCGCCGCGTTGCTCTTGATGCTCATGAGGAAGATCTCACTGCACGTGAGTAGGCGCTCGCCGCCAAGCTTCACAGCAAAGATGAAGATATCGAGAAGCTTGTCGCACGGCGGACCCAGGAGCTGGAGCAAAAACATAAAGAAGCGCCCGAAGCTCTGACTGCAAGTCACGCCGGCAAGCTCAAGGAGGCCGTCGATGCTGCCGAAGCTGCAGAGGCCGCCAAGAACGAGCTGAGCGACAAGGTAAAGAGGCTGGAAATAGATCTCGAAGAGCACGGCAAGGAGCTCTCGACGCTCAAAGGTGATAGGGAAAAAACCCTCCACTCCTTGGCGGAGATGCAAGTTGCCTTGTCCAATAAAACCAAGCAGCTCTCCTCTGTGGCTGATGACATTGCAGTCCTGGAATTGAAGCTGACCACGTTGCAGAAGTCTCTCGAGGCCGGCAGGGCCCGTGAGAAAGCTCTACTCAAGGATCTCCAAGGAGAGAGAAACCTGCTCAAGAGCGCTGCCGCCGCCCAACTCGATTACGAGAAGGGGGTGGAGATCTGGACTAGACGTCTCATCGCCGCTGCGGAGAAGCTTACGGCAGAACTGTCAACCATGGGCCTGTCGAACTTCAGGTATTCTTCCGAGGAAAGGATATCTCCAAGTGCCAGGTTGACGATGTTCTTTGAAAGCATCATCGACGCCTTGAGGGTGCTCCAGTCTAGTCGGGCGACCCAATTGGCCAACGAGACTCGCCGGCTTTGCCGGGCCGTCCTTCGCAAGGTGCTTATCAAGGTGGTGCACAGTGGCATCGACCTTTCCAATGCGCTCGGCCATCTGCCAAGGGACGCAAATGTCGAGGCACTTGAAGAATGCATCGCGCCTATCCTTGAGAAGGTGGACTCCATCAAAACGATTGAAGGCCAGCGCAGGGATTAAGTGCTCCCCCTTTTCTTGCTGTCATCATTCCATGTAAAAGACAATTAAGTCTCAAGTTAGAATCGCGGCAACTCATGAATGTAACATAACTCGCCTATGTTTAGGTTCATGCTTGCTATTTCCCTTGTCTGATTCCTTTATGTATGGAGTTCACCCTACGCTTACTGAAAAACTAGCCGGCGCGCAACCTGCCGCGAGCGCTGGGTGCGGGACTTCAGCAGCCTGCTGGAGGCGCAGCGGCCGGCAAGACTCCTTGGCATTCTCAGTGCAGCCACTTAAATCGTTGAGCGGGCTCGAAACAAAATAAGGGCGCAACTGATTACAACAAGGGTTCCTTCGCGTGCAGATTTTCCATACAAGAGTCGGAATCGTCCAAGGAAATAACTTTATAATAAAAGAAACTTGCTCTAAGTTTTTAGAACTTAGCTTTCTGTCGCTATCCTTCCTCCGGCAAGCGTCGATTCCGAACGTCGCCAACTGGTACTCATATCTCCCCTTCCACCCCCCCCCCGGCAAAGGTGCACGAGAGGAATCCTTCTGTCTTTTAAAAAGAAAGAAGAGAAAATAAAGACATGAACCCTTGGCGGTTCGTTAGAACTTACCGGGAGTAGGTGTTATACAACATCTTAGACAAACATGCATATATAAATATGAACATGGGAATCAATAAGGGAATGTACAACACTTAAATTTATTCATCTGCACTCAGGGTCTGCGCCTGGCTTTGTACAAAGGATTACATGCCTTGCCGGCAAGACTTGTACAAAAGGGTGGTTGCCGGGGGCCCCCGGCAACCGCGCCTTATGAGTAGAACTTGCGAAGATGTTCGATATTCCAGGAATTGCTCACTGGAACGCCATCTTCAGTCTCCAAGCGGACAGTGCCGGGCCTGGTGACTCGTACTACCCGATAAGGGCCTTCACACTTTGGCGTTAACTTGTTTGAATTCTTGGCGGACTGAATCCGCCGAAGAACAAGGTCGCCTTCCTCAAGGCTTCGGGCATGAACTTTGCGGCTATGGTAGCGGCGCAAAGCTTGCTGGTAGCGTGCAGCTCGCACAGCAGCCTGAAGACGATTCTCCTCAAGGAGCACAGCGTCATCTTGCCGCAGTTGCTCTTGCTCAAGCTCATCATAAGCGAGCGCTCGAGGTGATCCGTACGTGAGTTCCGTGGGGAGAATTGCTTCCGCTCCGTAGACCAGAGCAAAGGGCGTCTGGCCGGTGGCTCGATTCGGTGTCGTTCTGATTGACCAAAGAACCGCCGGCAATTCATCAATCCAGCGTCTTCCACACTTTTTCAGCCTGTCAAAGGTTCTGGTCCTGAGACCGCGCAGCACTTCTGCATTGGCCCTCTCCGCTTGGCCGTTGCTTCTCGGGTGAGCAACAGAGGTAAAACAAATTTTGCCGCCAAGGTCTTGGACGTACTGCATGAAGGTGCGACTTGTGAACTGCGTGCCGTTGTCGGTGATGATCCTGTTGGGTACACCGAAATGGCAAACTATCCCTTTAAAGAACTTGACGGCTGATTGTGCTGTCACCTTCCTCACTGCTTCCACTTCCGGCCACTTTGTGAACTTGTCGATAGCAACGTACAAGTACTCAAAGCCCCCGGTAGCACGGGGGAAAGGGCCCAGTATGTCGAGCCCCCAGACCGAAAATGGCCAGGAGAGAGGGATTGTCTGAAGAGCTTGAGCTGGTTGATGTGATTTCTTCGAATGAAACTGGCACGCTTCACACTTGGTGACTAGCGCAGTTGCATCCTGGAGAGCGGTGGGCCAAAAGAAACCTTGCCGGAATGCTTTCCCGGCAAGTGCTCTTGATCCTATGTGAGAACCACATATGCCTCCATGTATCTCTGCCAACAGCTCTAGCCCATCCTCTCGAGGAATGCATTTCAATTTCACACCGTTTGGTCTCTTTCTGTACAGGACGTCATCGATGAACTTGTACATAACAGACCGACAGGCTACTCTTTCTGCTTCTTCCTGTTCCTCAGGGAGTTCTTCTGTCTGAAGGAAATGGACAATGTGCTGCGCCCATGCTGGAGCCTGAGGCTCGACAGCTAGGACTAAAGGCGTCTCCTCCGCCGGGGGAACGTTTGTCTCGACAGCAAGGGCCCGAGGCCCTGCCGGAGCCTGTTGTTCCCCGGCAGGCATGTCGATCCCGGCAACTTCCTTGCCGGCGGCTCCAGGGAGCTCTGCCGGGAAGTACTGGCCAGAGTTCAACTTTCTTCTCTTTTCTTGCCGCATCGATGGCGCCACGGATGGTTGAGTCAATTGGAGCACAAAAGTTCCTGGTTCCACAGGCAACTTGAGGGCGGCACGCTTTGACAGGTCATCAGCAACACTGTTCTCGGCACGAGGAACGTGCTCCATTTGCAGACCGTCAAAGCGCTCTTCCATTTTCCTCACTTCATCCATGTAGGCTTGCATCAATGGACTTTGATAACTCTTGTTAACTTGCCTGACGACAAGTTGTGAATCACCTTTGATGACGAGCTTTTTGATACCAAGGTCTGCCGCGATCCTGAGACCGGCAAGCAAACCCTCGTATTCTGCAGTGTTGTTGGTCGAACTCTCCCGGGGAAAATGCATTTGGACTACGTACTTGAGGTGCTCTCCGGTGGGTGCGACAAGCAGCACACCAGCACCGGCGCCTTGCAGCGAGAAAGCCCCGTCAAAGTACATAACCCATTGCTGATCGATTTCCTTGCCGGGAAGAGTTGTTTCCTGAGCCTCTTCGTCTGGCGTTGGGGTCCATTCCGCAATGAACTCCGCCAAGGCCCTGCTCTGAATCGTCGAAGTGCTTTCAAACTTGAGGCCAAAGCTCGACAACTCCAACGCCCACTCCGCGATCCTGCCGGTTGCTTCTGGATTTTGCAAAATCCGTTGCAACGGAAAGCTAGTGACGACGGTGATTTCATGTGCTTGAAAATAATGGCGCAGCTTCCTCGAGGCCATAAGAAGGCCGAAAAGCAACTTCTGCACACCAGAATATCTTGACCTAGCTCCTTGTAAAAGAGAGCTAACAAAATAAACTGGGCGCTGCACCACCTTCTTCTTCTGCACTGGTTCTTCTGTTTGCGCAGATCCTGTCTTGCCGGGATCAACCCTTGCCGGGGAAGATCTTGCCGCGTCACCTGGCGGTCCTGCCGCTGGTGTTGCTTCCTCATCAGCCTCTCTCTGCGCCACTAGCGCAGCACTAACCACTTGATTTGTTGCTGCCAGATACAGCAACAACGGCTCTTGTGGTTTAGGCGCGACTAGCGTCGGCGAAGAGGAAAGGTATTTCTTCAAATCTTGCAGCGCAGCCTCCGCCTCCGGAGTCCATTTCATTGGACCTGCCTTCTTCAAAATTTTGAAGAAGGGCAGGGCGCTCAGCAGATTTGGAAATAAACCTGCTTAGAGCAGCAACACAGCCGGCAAGACGACGCACATCTTTGACGCGTCTTGGCGCTTCAATTTGCTCAATAGCTTTGATCTTGTCGGGGTTCGCTTCGATTCCCCGGCAAGATACAAAGAATCCGAGGAGCTTGCCGGAAGGAACACCAAACACGCACTTCTCAGGATTGAGCTTCAAGTTGATCTTGCGCAGATTTGCAAATGTTTCTTCTAAATCTTGAATGAGCGTCGCTTTGTCTTTGGTTTTGACCACTATATCATCCATATACGCCTCCATATTTCTATGGAGTTGAGGCTCAAAACCAATTTGGATTGCTCTCGCAAATGTCGAACCGGCACTTTTCAACCCGAAAGGCATTCGTATAAAACAATACGTACCACATGGGGTGATAAATGCGGTCTTCTCTTCATCTTCTTTTGCCATAAAAATCTGATGATACCCTGAATAGGCATCGAGGAAGGACAGGAGATCACAACCAGTGGTGGAATCCACAATCTGGTCGATGCGCGGCAAGGGAAAGGGATCTTTTGGACAGGCTTTATTGATATCTGTATAATCGATACAAAGCCTCCATTTCCCATTCGCTTTCCGCACTACAACCGGATTGGCCAACCAGGTTCGATGAAGCACTCCTTTGACCAATCCTGCCGCCTCCAACTTTCTGATTTCTTCGGCAATGAATTCTTGCCGCTCCAAGGCTTGCTTCCTGACCCTTTGCTTGACGGGCCGCGCATGAGGACAGACAGCAAGGTGGTGCTCAATTACCTTCCTGGGAACACCGGGGATGTCAGACGGTTGCCATGCAAACACGTCGACATTCGCCCGCAGGAATGCAACGAGCGCGCTTTCCTATTTGTCAGCTAGGGTAGAACTTATGGTGAAAGTTCCCCCTGTTCCGTCCTCCCTGACGGACACCTTCTTGGTCTCCGGCGGAGCAGCCTTGGATTTCTTGTTCTTGCCGGTGGAACTCTCTGGTGCATCCTCGACGGAAACGCAGCACTCCGAGGAGGTGCGCTTGCCGGAGTTCGCGCCAAGGTTCTTGCCGGTCTTCTTCTTCCCCCCGGGAGTTCCAGCGGCAGGGGCAGGTGCCTTGATGGCAGGTGCTGCAACTGCTTCCCGGTAAAGTTGGTCGGCACAGATGAGCGCATCCTTCTTATCAGAATGGATAGTGATGACGCCCAACGGCCCAGGCATCTTCAAAATGTTGTACGCATAGTGTGATGCCGCCATGAACTTAGCCAGCGCTGGCCGACCAAGGATCCCATTGTATGACATGGGGATCTTGGCGACATCAAACACCACCTTCTCGGTCCTGTAGTGAGCTCGCTACCAAATGTCATCGGCAGGGTAATCTTGCCCTTGGGCTGGGTTCTTCCCGGATTGACCCCTTGAAATGTACCCGTTTCTTCGAGGTCCTCGTCGGGAATTTGAAGCTTTTTGAGCACATCCGGTGAGATTAAGTTTAGGCCGGCCCCACCGTCAACTAGCATTTTCGTCACCTTGAGGTTGCGAATCGTTGGCGAGACCAACAATGGCAAGCACCCGACTGCAGTTGTGCGATCAGGGTGATCCTTGGCGTCGAAAATGATTGGCGTGTTGGACCACTTCAGGGGCCTACATGCATATGGGGATGGCTCTGCTGCATTGACTTCCCGCACCCACTGTTTGAGTTGACGGTGGGAAGAATGCAGCGAGGCACCTCCATCGATACACATAGCCTCTGTAGCTTTCTGGAATTCTTGCTCACTGGACTCATCATCTTCTTCATCATCATCTTCTTCTTTGTCTCGGCCCCGAGCGGGCCTATCCTTCTGTTGCTTGGCCTTGCCACGGCGCCCCCCTCGGCCACTGTGCTTCTTGCCGGATCCGTCAGCACCATCTTGGGCCTTCTCCTTATCGCGCCTCTCATATTCGGCCCTCTGTTTCTCGGCAAGCTTTTCAACTTGCCGGCAGTTCTGGAGATCGTGGCCCTTGGTGCGATGGATCTTGCAATACTGCTTGCCGGAGTTTTCTGACTTGTCGGCAGCCGCCAAGGCCTGACAGGAAGGGCACCCGGCAAGATCCTTGCCGGGGTCACCAACCTTGGCATTCTTGGCGGCGCCGGGGTTGTCGGATTCCTCGACAGCAAGCACGGCCTTGCCTCCGCGTTTCCTGTTTCGCCGCCGGCCTTTCCTTGACGGGGCCGCGGCATCTTCTTCTTCGGATTCGCCCGTCGCGCCAACAGCCTCGCCAGGGAGTTTCCTTCCCTCTTCAGCTCGAGCACATTTATCGTCTAGAGCGTAAAGCTCGGCAATACTCCTGACTTTGTTCATTGCCAGCTCTTCCCGCATTCTACGGTTACGCATGTTCTGGTGAAACGCGCTAATGACAGCGGCAGGGTCAACGTCAAGAATATTGTACTGCACCCAGCTGAACCTCTGCATAAACTTGCGCAGGGACTCGCCCTCCTTCTGAGGGAGATATGCAAATCACTCTCTTGGCCAGGAGCTTGGTGGCCTCCGACAAAGGCGCCAACAAACTGATGGCACAGATCTGACCAGGAAGAAATAGAATTCTCTGGCAGATGCATCAACCACGACCTGACGTTGGGTTTGAGCACCAACGGGAAGTAGTTGGCAAGTATCTTGTCATCTCGGCCCCCGGTAGCCTGCACCGCAATGGTGTAGATGCTCAGGAACTCCGAGGGATGGGTCTTACCGTCATATTTCTCCGGGACCTCCGGCTTGAAGGTTCTGGAATTGGGCCACTGGACTTGCCGCAGCTCACGGGTAAACGCTGGAGTCCCTACCTCATAAGGCAAGTCTCCTACGTCCCCTGGCGTAGGCTCGTCGACAGCCGGCCCCACGCGGTTATCAGATTGATAGCGCGCTTCCCGTCGCCGCTCGATGGTAGTTCGAGCGTCCTCCTTGCCTCGTTCCTGGAGGACTTGACGCTGATCGCGGCGCATCCGTGGATCGGATGACGCCGTGGAAACTTCTTCACGGCGGTCGACCTGCTGGGTTGTCGGCCGCCGCTGGTGCCGTGGGGGGGGAGTGCACTGTGGTTGCACCACCTCCGGTTTTCTCCACATCGGCTCGCGCCGGATCGATGGGCTTTCGCTGCGAGGGCCCTGCCTCTTGCTGTCCATCTTTGTTGGCGAAGCCGATAAGGCTCTGGATAGTAGCTCGCCACTCCTCCATCTTCTCCGGGAGAGGAGGAAAATCGAGGAGCAGCTGCGCACGTGCCAAGGCTTCCGCTGGCGTAGGCGGCGGCGACAGGTGCGAGGTACGTGAGGTGCTCTGACTCCTAACCATATTAGAAGGAGCACCACCACGGTCACGCGACCGCGCGCCACCCCTGCCAGCAGCTCGGTGTGCATGCTGGTCCCGCGCATCTTGGGATCGAAGCGCAGAAATCTTTTCATGGGGACGCCCTGAACCACCAGCGCCATGACGTCGCTCATCGTGCACGACCTGGGTAGGTCGTGAGGCTTGCGCCGGCGCGGGAGCTCCAGCAGGCGCCCTTCGATCTCTGGAGTTCGTTGTGCCACCCGTAGGCAACACAGCGCCGTCTCTAGATCCAGCGGCGTGCAGGTTACCACTGCCACTGCGAACGATGCCGCTCGCCTGGCTTGGATCACCAGAACGCCGTGGGGGTTCTAGTCCTCTTCCTTCTGCACCCACGCCGTCGCCCGTACGCGAAGGCGTAGGCAAAGCGGACGTGGACGGTTGCGCCTTCGCGGCGCTCTTCTTCTTGGGCGGCATGATGATGAAGAAACTAAGGCGCCGATCACTAGATCAGATTCACGCAACCTTCAATCCCCCTACCTGGCGCGCCAAAGATGTCGGGGTACGACACCTATGGGATCCCGAGAGACCCCTTTACGATTCGGCGGGGGGAGAGGTATACGCAAAGAGCAGAACCAACGATCGACGCGGGAAGATTTTACCCATGTTCGGGCCGCTGATCAGCGTAAAACCCTACTCCTGCCTTGTGTTCTTATTAATGTTCTTGAGCCCAGCCTTCAGGAGCGCTCGCTGTGAACAGTACGTTCAAAGAGCAGCTACGCATGCAGAATGGGCCAGAAGTTCTCCTCCTCTGTAGCAGTTGCCTTGGGCCTCCTTCTATACGCTCAAAGGGGTCACCACAGTGGTAAAATGTACATACATTGAGGTGTAAAGTAGCTACAGGGTATCATACCTAACCCCTGACGGATTAGGACAAACGCATTTAATGCACCGTGAGGTGTCCGTTTAGGTGTCCTCACTTTCTTGGGGATGGAAAAAGGGGCCATCCCATCAGCACCGCTTAAGCTCTCTTCCATTGGCGCGTCGCCACGCGTCCAAAGGAGGACCCAGAATGTCGGGTTTGTCGCTGTGCTAGAGCAGTGGCACAGCAACAAAACCTTGCCGGGCGCCGAAGCTTGCCGGGCACCAAGCCTTGCCGGGCGCCAAGCCTTGCCGGGCTCCGCAGGCCACCCCGGCAAGATCTTGCCGGGGAAGCTGGCCTTCGGATTCCAGCTCTTCTTATCTGCTGATCCTCAGATCTCTGACTTGATGATTTCTTTGATGGCTTGAATCAACCTCGAACTGTTCCCCGGCAGCCTTGCCGCGAGGATGGCTACAACTGCCCGTGCACAAGTACGGGGTACTAGTGGCCCAATACTTAGTACACCGACAGTGTAACCCGGTAGATATAACCCGGCAGATTGTGTAACCCGGCATCCTAACCCGGCATCTTACTTAACCCGGCAAATGAGTCCTGGGGTTAAGAAGCCCGTTGTAAGAAGCCCAACGTAAGAAGCCCGTCGTAAGAAGCCCGTTGTAAGATGGCAGAATAGGTTAAGTCCTAATTCTACTAGGACTCTACATGTAAGCCGCCCCTTCAACTTATATAAGGAGCGGCAGGGCACCCCAAGAGGTACAGGTCAAAATAGACAGGTCTTAGACAAGTCTCGAGGCAGATGTTTCAGTAGGTCTTGAGACAGATGTTTTGATGGCTCTCGAGATGAGGCAGCAAGATAGCGCCCTTGTAATCGAGACCATGATGATCAATATTATAAGCAGGATGTAGGTTTTTACCTCCACCGCGAGGGGCCGAACCTGGGTAAAACTCACGTCTCTCGATTCCGATCAACCCCATTCAAGCTACCACTTAGTTACGATGGCCTCATGACTAAGTCCTCACACTAGGACATCTGCCATGACAAAACCACGACAGCGGCCATGGCCTTCTTCTGCTCCGACGTAAGCCCGTCCCAAAGAGCTTTGGTCGCGGAGGGATCCATGGCGGGGAGTGGTGTGGAGAGGGATGACTGTGGCAATGGCCGGGGCACCGGGGCAACGGTTTATATAGCAGCGGTGGGCGGCAGATGGACGGACGAGTGACACCGGAGGAGACGCCTCGGCAACCGCGTGCCATCAGTTCGGGCGGCAGACGGACGGACGGGCGGCCGTCGTGTCATTTGAATGTGCGGCGCTCTCTCGGCCGGCGCGCCGCTTGAATGCCGGCGCCAGTGAGCGGTCGCGTCCGCTCTGGGCGGGCATGAATGCGAGCGCTGACGCTCTGGAGCGGCGCTGACCGAAAATGCGCCGGGAGGGGGGGGGGGCAAAGGGGGTTTTGGTGGGCCAGAGCGGTCAGAAACGGCTTGGGATCGGTCCGGACTCCCGCAAACCTCCCTCATTTTTGTATCTGGTTTTCGGAAGAAATCACGTCCGGACCGTCTTGCGGACCGATACAGGCCCTTGTTGGATGGCTACCGCGGTTCGAACCGTTGCGCCAGGTTTGCGGGTTGGAGATGCACTTATCGTCTTGCGTGGGCAACCGAAACAAGCTATTTTTACAACCACTGACCTAGTTGAAGTGGATGCGAGCAATCAAACACGACACAACAGGTACTGTTACTTCACCGTAAGGGTGTAACGTAAATGTGCCTCGCCGCGCGGCTCCAACCATGCCAGTACGCCACGAGTCACGCGTGTGCTGAAGACATAAACACACACGGCGACGACAAGGCCCCGCCGAGCCAAACATCAAGGGCAGCAGGCGAGACGAGCGGCGCGGGAGACCCAACCAGAGTCCAGAGTCGAGAGTAGTGGGCGGGCGGTACCATGCATCGTCACCTCGGTCGTTAGTACCACCCGACCACCCACCGGGCGCCGCCCCCATAAATCAGCAGCAATCATTAGCAGCGCCACCAGCCGCGACTCCGAATTCAACCCCCCAAACCCCCACCCCGGTCGGTCGATCGACCCCTTCACGAGGCGGCCCAGAAACCTGGAGCGCCGACGCTGATGGGCAACTGCCAGGCGGCGGAGGAGGCGACGGTGGTGGTGCAGCACCCGGGCGGGCGGGTGGAGCGGCTCTACTGGGCCACCAGCGCCGCCGAGGTCATGCGCGCCAACCCCGGCCACTACGTCGCGCTCGTCACCCTCCGCGTCACCGAGGAGGAGGGCCAGCAGCAAAGGCGCGGCGCCGTGCGGCTGACGCGGGTGAAGCTGCTCAAGCCCCGGGACACGCTGCAGCTGGGCCACGCCTACCGCCTCATCGCCGTCGACGAGGTCACCAGGGCCGTGCAGGCCAGGAAGGAGGAGAAGACCAGGAGGGCGCAGCGGCAGCGGCAGCAGGCCGGCGGGGGGCCGGCCTCCGCCGGCGATGACCAGTCCCTGATGGACGACGGTCTCGATCAGGTATAGCACCTTCTTGGTCATAACTGCTCCCCCATGTTTCGCTGTTCATCGATGGCAGCTCCTTGTTTCTGTACCATGCATGTTCTTCCGCGTGATAGTCAATCATCAACCAATAGTACTTTGCATTGTAGTACAAACTTTTCCTTTGGTGTGTGGTCTCCAACTGTTTGCTGGTTCATTCCAGCTCTTCACTAATCACTACCACTACTGCCTCACTATTAATTTGAACTAGTAGTGCATATGTGCGATTGATCAATACATGTCATTACTAAGTCTCTAAAACTTTGGTATCTGACGAAATAAGGAAGGCGATTCTCCTCTCATCGTTTGTTCTTCAGTAATTTGTATCTGTGTCCTTCTAATTTTGAAATTTGTGAGTTCATAAGAGCATTTAGTCCTTATCCAATCTCCAATATACAAAGAGGTTTTTCTTGATTGTGACGTAAGAATAGGTAACTGCCTAGTTAGTTAACCTGCTGATGCTGCAGTCTGCTGTTAACTCGGGGTAGCTTTGACCATAACACCATTTGCACTTGTTATTTTTCTTGTTTAGTTGGCCACCCTCCCAAATTGTATACCTTACTATATGAGTTAGTATGACACAATAGTACCTAACCGCCCAACCATTTTGATTTACTAAAGATATCATACATTAAGCCCATCATGACACAATGATGACTTGAATAATGTACGCTAAACATGACATGATAGCTCCTTATACATATAATGGGCAAATTATTCCCACTCAGAGCTAAACTATACTTTAGGCCACATCTTGCTTTGCTCACACCACATGGAAACGGCAGCGATGGATACCTAAAATTTCCTGCCGCCGCCTAAACAAAATCCTGCGAGCTAGGTTGACATTCTCCAATCGCAATGCCAGATACATGAGGAATATGGCGCCTACCAACAACTAGTGGACAAGGAATCATTCGCCATTTATTCTCTCAAAGCTTATGGGAATCGTCACTCATTAGGATCTTTAAAACTTAGTACAACATGGCAAATTGGCATGTTCTGATTACTCTGCTGCCGCCCATCGTATGTATTGCAGTTGGAGCAGCAGGACAGGGACGGCCACCCGAGCAGCTCGACAAAGAGCTCGAGGCATCGCCAGTGGCGCCCGTCTCTGCACAGCATCGCCGAAGTCAGCAGCTGATGCGGCCGACGCATGGCCTGTATTTTAGAGTCCAAGTTCATTTCATCAGATGGTTTCTAGATTATTCAAGCTCAACAGCTCAACGCCGGAAGATGAGCGCCTGCAAATTACCGGTTTTAACTCATCTTTTTAGTGAGATTAATGTTGGTGCCTCTGCATCTCAGTGTTGGGAGTTGGGACTCGCTGTGTGGTGCAGTAGTAGTAGTATATTCAGTTATGATGCAAAGTACGTATCTTTGCAGGTGGGTTTTGAGGATCTTGCTGTTGCTGTGTACTGTAATGTATTGTTGTTGTTGGTGCCGAATTCGCAATCATAGGCTCGGCGCATATTTGCAATCATAAGGTTACTGCAATGATATATATAATCAGAGCTGGCTGGAATCCACACTTTTATTTGTTGGAAGCAAAGTACTACTACATGTATCCGATTGTTATTGTTTGTGCAGGTGGAGTGGGTGGTGACAAGGCCGAAAGATCCTTGATCAGGCGCGCGCGCACCTGAAATGAATGAACGTGGGGCTGCTTGGAACAATTGTTTCAGCATAACGAATCAAGAGGCATTTGGCCATGTTTCTACAACCTCCAAATAAGTATACCCTGCAATGCAAGTAGCTAGGCGTATATGTTGATGCAAGTAGCCCACTGCAGGTTACGAGATACTCCATGAGTAATTGTGGTACTCTCTACGGCTAAAGTGGTTTGTTTTCTTGGAGATGGGATTGGTGCCTAACTGATTTCAGACAGCGGATTGTGATGTCCTAGCGAGTAGCATCCTGTGCAGGAGTAAGATACGGTCACTGGTGCTCGCCACGCTGACCTACCTACCAAAGCGATTCCCCACTTTCACTGACGGGCTTTCAGTCGAGCAGGGCAGTCCAGCGCGCGGCAGCGCGACACGTAAACGAAGCGGCGAACACCGTTGTTTTCAGGCGACAGGCGCACCCGGAAAGCGGGCGGGCCTTCTCTTCTCTGCCCACTCTGGCGCGGAGCCAGGCCACAAGCAGGCCACGCCGAGGACGCGACGGACGGGCGCGCCCATGCCGTTCCAGTGCATGCGGATGCACCACTGCTTCCACATGTTTGTCTGTGTGTGATCCTCCTCGTCCCCGCCGGTACGCTGTAACGCGACGCCCATACGGCTGCAGCCTTTTTTGACTCCGATGGAATGATGTGTGGTCGCTGTTCCGGGCATTTGGTTGGGTTCTTTTGACGTGCCTTTGGCCGAAAGGAGCCCCGCGAGGACACACGTACGCCGCCCGCATGCATGATTTGATGTTGTCGAGTGGCACGAACTGGGATGTGTACCAAAAGTGGCCGTGGCATAGGGCCACCGTCGGAATGCTCTGCCTCGCTGCCTTTTCATTTCGTTTCGTGGTTCACGGTGGAAAGGAGGCAGTACCGGCGCATGCCGTCCGCATGCGCCCGGCGCGCATTCACGCGTGGCGTTTGACAAAGCTGTGTCACGTCATGGGCATATGCGGTTCCAACTGTACTACAAGTACAAAGCTGAGCCAGTACAGTCGAATAGTTACTGTGCGAGGTGCTCTTGGGCCAACAGAGTCAGCTCTTTTTTTTTTTGCGAGATGGCAACAAAGTCATCTCACTGATGCACATTAAAACAACATATTTACCAACTGAAGTTTCTTGACTGAACCAAACAATTAGCTAATTGTATTTACACCAATGACCCGTCTTTTTTTGTGTGTGGAAACCAATGACCCGTCTTTATATATCTAAATAAACACAATACATCTGCATCAGATCAAAAACACTGGAAGAAATACAAACAACATCGATCGGTGATAAAACTGAAAGCTCCATCAATGTTTCTCAAACTCGGTGCCTCTCTTTTGTGTATTAATTTTTTAAAATGACTCGAGTGAAAACACTACGGAAGACTGAGCCTACACAAGCTGGGCTAGTAACCTCGAGGTTTTGAAAAGTCGCTTGAAAGGATCGATATGGTTGACTAGAGGAGGGGGGGGGGGGGGGGGGAGTGTAACACACCGAGAATCATGCTATAGTAATCCTAACCTAATGATGCCATGTCACCCTGTTAGTTAAGCTTAATTGCCCCTGAATAAAAATCTAACTCAAATTCAAATTCAAATCATAAGTGAAATTCAAAATCTCACAAACATGAAAACTAAAATGTTCAACTTGTGGAAAATAATCCATAACTAATTATGGTGGTGAACCAACATTTTTTTATAAAATGGTTTAATGCCCTATAATAAATAAAACAGTGGCTTAAACAATCATTTAAATGCCTTTTAAATAATATAAATATGCGAGGTATTTTGTTATTGCCCCAAACTTTTGTGGCAGTAAAGTATTTAATAATAATAATTTAGAAACTAGTTTTGTATTTTATTTAAACTAAAATAATGCGAAGGTAAAAAGAAAACAGAAAAGGTTAAAGAGAAAACAAAGACAAAAATATAAAAAGAAAAGGAAACGAACCCCTGTCCCCTTCCCCCCCCCCCCCCTAGGCCTTAGCCCACCCAGTCAGGCAGGCCTAGCCTACCAAACCCTCCCCTTCTTCCTCCCTGTTCACCGAGGCGCGGTGGCCGCATGCACAACGTCCGTGGGCGCGGATGCGCACGCGGCGGCCATCCGAGGACCCTGGTGACCTACTAGGTCACCCCGCGCCCCTCTGGGCAAACCCTAGCCCCCAGATCCTTTCCCCCCTCTCTCCCACGCTCTCTCTCTCTCCTTCCCCCAGCGACCGAGCGCCTCAGTCGCCGTCGACTCGCCATAGACGCGGCCACCGGCCACCTTTCGCCGTCCGCTCGTGTCCGGGTGGATCGTCGTCGCCCTCTACATCACCCATGCGCCACCGTTCGAGCTCGGAGGCTCGGGATCCCCGCCATCGACCGCGTCGTCCACTTCCAGACGCCCGAGCTCGCCGCCGTTGATCCTCTGCACCGAGTTCTCCCTGCGCCCGCTTAAGCAAATCTACAGGGCCAATGTGAGCCCTTGCGCGCTGCCCCTCTCTCCCCTGTTCCTTTGCCTAGCCGTAGCCGCTCCAACCCGTTGCCGAGCTTCGCCGCCCGCCATGGCCGCCGCCCGCGTGTCGTGCACGCTCCCGAGCTCCTGCGCGAGTCACTGGCGCGCTCCAGGGCGCGCGCAGCACCATGCCGTAGCCCCAACCGCACCCCTAGGCCGCTCCCGCCGCATTTCGAACGAGGTCCCGAACGCCGCCGTCGCCCGTGCTCCCCACCGCCGTCGATTCCGTCCTCCCCTGATCGCGCCACCCCACCGTCTGACGCGCATTGCCGCGGGCGTTCGAACGCACCTAGCCGGGCGTCAAACGGAGCACTGTGCTCGTTTTCCGGCCGTCTCCAGCGAAGAGCCGCCACGGGAGAGGCTCGCCGGAGCTCTCTCCAGCGCCCCGCCTACGTGGCACCGCCCCGGGGCCGCCCACTGGGTCGCTGACCAGTGGCCCCGCTGGCCCCACCCCTGACCTATTGACCCGGTCAACCCTGCTGACTGGACTGGCCCAGCCACTGACATATGGACCCCACACCCCCTACTTACTAATTAGAATAACTAGTTTAATTAGTTAAACAAACTACTCACTGACTGGTGGGCCCCTGCTAGCTAATTAATTAAATTAGTTAAATTTAAACTGCTAAACTAACTAAGTCACTGACAGAGGGGTGCCACATGTCAGTTTTGACCAGTGAGCGCCCTGTTGACTGCTGACGTCAGCATGACATCGTGTCGACGCATTAATTCTATTTTTGAATTATTTTTTAAATCTGTTCAATTTCAGAATATTAATATAACTTTGAAAATTAATATTAAATCAACCGTAACTCGGATGAAAATAATTTATATATGAAAATCGATCAGAAAAATATGACGAATCCGAATATGCCTTCCGTTCGTTTGTCACCTGCCCCTAGCATAGTGAACATGGAACCGTCCCCTCTCTTTCATCTGTCCGAAAAAGGCCAAACACCGGGAAAACCCCTCCGGGTGTTTTCCCTCTCCGTCTGCAACATGTAGTACCGCGTTAGAACGCCCCTGGCTCTGCCTGTTGTCATGTCATACATCTGTTTGCTTTATATTTACTGCTTCTTCCTCCTCTTCTCTCTGGTAGACCCCGAGACCGCTGCTGATGCCACCGTGATCGCCTACATCGACGATGACCCTTCTTCCTTTTCAGCAGAGCTACCAGGCAAGCAAACCCCCCTTGATCATTCTGATATCGCCCATTCTATTCTCTCTCATGTGTGCAAGCTCCAGCGATCCATCTATGGACTGGTGCAAGCATCTCGGAGTTGGAATAAACGCTTTGATGAGGTGATCAAAGCATTTTGGTTTTATACAGACTTATGGTGAAGCCTGTATTTACGAGAAAGTGAGTAGGGAGCTCTGTAGCATTTCTAATATTATATGTGGATGGCATATTGCTGATTGGAAATGATATAGAATTTCTGGATAGCATAAAAGGATGCTTGAATAAGAATTTTTCAATGAAAGACCTCGGTGAAGCTGCTTATGTATTGGGCATCAAGATCTATAGAGATAGATCAAGACGCTTGATAAGACTTTCAATGAGTACATACCTTGACAAGATTTTGAAGGAGGTCAAAATGGATCAGTCAAAGAAGAAGTTCTTGCCTGTATTGTTAGGTATAAAGTTGAGTAAGACTCAAAGCCCGACCACGACAGAAGATAGAGAGAGAATAAAAGTCATTCCCTATGCCTTAGCCATAGGTTCTATAAAGTATGCCATGCTATGTACCAGACCTGTTGTGTGCCTTGCCATGAGTCTGGCAAGGGGATACAATAGTGATCCAGGAGTGGATCACTGGACAGTGGTCAAAATTATCCTTAGGTACCTAAGAGGACTAAGGAAATGTTTCTCGGTTATGGAGGTGATAAAGAGTTCATCGTAAAGGGTTACGTCGATGCAAGCTTTGACACTGATCCGGATGACTCTGAGTCTCAATCTGGATACGTATTGAAAGTGGGAGCAATCAGCTAGAGTAGCTCCATGCAGACCATTGTAGACGTAGAAATTTGCAAAATACATACGGATCTAAATGTGGTAGGCCCGTGGACTAAACTTATCTCACAAGAAAAACATGATCACACCTTAGAACTCTTTGGGTGTTAATCACATGGCGATGTGAACTAGATTATTGACTCTAGTGAACTCTTTGGGTGTTAATCACATGGCGATGTGAACTAGATTCACTACTGCAGGATCCTGCTAACGCAACACTACAATCAGAGACCCTTCGACGAAATTGTGTGCGATGCATTAATTGCAAACGGTGATGTAAAAAACCATAAAAAAGATGCAAAACGTTTGCGATGGCGAATACATCAAACACGGTTCAGATTTTAGTTGCGTGTGTGATGTGGGGCATACGGTTCAGTTCAATGAACTGTTTGCGATGCGGAAGAAGAACAGAAACGGGCAGCCAAATGAAGGCGTATGCGATATACGGCATACAGTTTAGTCGGATTAACTGTTTGTGATGAGGCGGAACAACAGAAACGGGCAGCTAGATGAAGGTGTGTGCGATTGAGGGCATACACTTCAGATGGATGAACTGTTTGCGATTAGGCAACACAACAGAAACGGTCAGCCAGATCAACGTGTCTGCGATTCACGGCATACACTTCACACAGATGAACTGTTTGCGATTAGTCACAACAAACCGAAACAGTTAGACAGATCAACGTGTGTGCGCTAGACGGGCACACATTCTAATTAAAATAAGCATGCGCGATGGTAATAACGAGTGCGCACAGTTGTTGGAACAAGACAGGGCCGGGCCCATTGGTGTACAGAGTGTGCGGCCCGCACAGGGCCCATGAATTTTGGGGCCCCAAATTTTTATAGGCCTAATATGTATTTTTCAAAAAAAAATGTTGTTTCTGGGCCTGGGCGTGGGCCGCTTGCTTCCGTGACTCCGCGTGAGTCGAGGCGCAGGCCGCTGCTCGATCCCACGCGATCCCACGTTGCTCGATCACAACCTTGTCCCACGGATCGTCACACCTCAAACAGAAAAAGAAAAACAGAATCGTGGGGACGGGAGTCTATCGCCGTCCGCTAGAATTCTGATCGCTAACACAACCCTCGCGCACAACGACTCCTACATATCGGCGCCGCCGTCACTGGCAGTTGCCACATCTCCATCTGTCGGTCTCTCCGTGCCGCCGGCAGCGACACAGTGTCTCGCCGATCCATCACGCAATCGCAAGTAAGCTCCATTGATCCAGCCTCCTTGCTCTTATTTTGTACCCCATCCATGCTGCTAGTGCTGCGGACTCACGGGAGAGAAACTATTGGAGAATTTGCATTTGGATCTTTTCCATATGAACACTTAGATGCATCGACAGAAAGAACATAAACAAACTAGTATGCAACTACAGGGGACTTACGGGAAACTAGAGTCTACAGGACAAGCTGTTCGTACTTTCAGCGCTCCTAGAAATTTATAAGACATAAGTAAATTTATTATTAATTTAGTTTGTAATGCACTGTTGAACCATTTTATTCATCCTCTACCTACATATATACCTGCCGTATTCCTGTAAGTTCATTTTGGAAAATGTCGTTTTCCCGTGTGATTGTATTCGTATCCCCGTATCTGTATCCCCGTACTATGTAACATGGGGAATCAGATCAATCGCAAAATAGTAATCGCGTCACCATCGCTACAGCCTACAGGAGGATCGATCGGCGATTCGGCGACAGTCCTCAGGCTGCTTCTTGACTGGAAACATTATATTATATAAATTATAATTTTTTACTGCAAGATACGTATACTTGATAATTGCTCGTTAGTTCATTTTTTCTAGTGAGATAGGGCCCCATTTTTCAGTTTCGCATAGGGCCCCGGATTTTGTCGGCCCGGCCCTGGAATAAGACGTGTGCTGACTTTGCCTATTGCGGTGCACCCTATGGTGCAAACGCCACGTACGCGGCCAAGAAAGCATGCCCACCTTACGCCGTCCGGGAATAGTGCCACACTTAGAAATTATAGAACCGTCAATAAATTTTGTGCCCGCGTCCCGTCACATTCCAAATTACTACCACGCTATATTTAATTGGAAACCTGTTCACACCGATCAAAACCTAAATGGTTTCCCACTTAGGAGCGTATTAGTACTCGGTTATAAATACTACTACTCCAAGATGACTGCACATTCCTCCTCAACTCCTCATCCACAAAAACAAACAAGTCATTCATCGTCGTTCCCTTGCGTCTGCCATGGCCAGCGTGAGTTCTGGGTCGAGAGATTACCACCAGGGAGAGGCGAGCATGGAAGCGGAAGCACGAGAGATGTCCCGCCTTGCCGCGAAAGCAGCCGACATGTCCCGCCGCGTGGACGTAGCAGCACAGAGGTCCCGCCGCGCCGCCGAAGCAGCACAGAGGTCCCGCCGCACCGTCGATGCAGCAGACTGGTCTGGTCGCGCCGCGGAAGCAGCAAAGATGTCCCGCCGCGCTGCGAATGCAGCTGAGATGTCCTCCCGCGCCGCGGCGGCCTGGGAAAATGTCTCGCGGGCAGGCGAGGACTCTCGTAGGTGCATGCGTGCTATGCTCGATGACCTGATGGGTCGGATCTCCGACTGGATGAAGCAGTAGGACGAGATGAATGCCTCCTTTGAAAATGCTACCAGCGTCATCCGGGGACTAGGGGAGGACAAGGCGAAGCTCCGCACCAAGCGCGACCTGCTGAGGGCGAAGCAGCACGAGGAGACCACTACCTTGTTGCACAGGACCGGCATCATCGTTAAGAAACTTATGGACGAGAATGCCATGCTCTGCATCAAGCGCCAAAGGCTGGTGGAGGAATCCGTGGATGCTCTCAAGCAGCATCTTGAGGACACGAAAGAGCTCATCGCCGCTCGCCGCGGGAACTAGTCTCCGCAGCCTGCAGCAACGCATCAAGAAAGTAGAGATCAGCGAGCCAGATCGTTGTCTTCCTTCTTCTTTTGCCCTTGTGTATTTCGGGCGTTGCCGCATGTGGCTTTTTTAATTATCTTCCTAGATATGTAAGACAATTATTATCCATTGTCATCGTCCTTGTATTCATCAGTCTTGCTATAAGTCGCAGTCGATGCTATATAGATCCGTCTGATCATACATCAAGATCCGTGTAAAACTTTCTTTTCAGATTTTCTTTTTTCTCTCTTAAATCTCAGTCGAGTGAGACATAGCCACACCATGAAACAGGGGCTCGGGCGCCATTAATGGAGACGTTGGGAGAGAGGTGGGCGGCGGATAGAGGTCAAATGGCTCTCCTGCCGATGAGCACGCGCAGGGGTCTGATCGCACGCCTCCCGTACTCAAATAGCTACCCCGCACGACACCTCCTAGCCAATAAAAAAGAGGACACATGGCGGCACGTAAATGGTAAGTAGAACGCCCACGGTTTCAATAATACTTGTGTTTCCGATTTGTAACGTGATAGCACTTGTTCCAAAATGACTTTGTTGATTGTTAATGTGTGCGCCTTCACAAATCGGACAAAAATTTTACCACAGCATGTTGGTGCCATGTCATGACACCATGCCAAGTTTCATGATTTTCAGGCGAGTTTTGGATTTACGGGAATTTTAAAAACCAAGTTTCTCGATGTTTCTGGCCGAGCCAAGACGCCCAGATGTTTGAATTCCATTCCCACTTCTTGCATGGGACCTAGAAATTCGCCCAAGTACACATAAATGAGTTTTCAACTGACTTTGGCGCACTGGAGCATGCGCTTGTACTTCAAATCTGAATTGTGTGCATTAAATGCCTGGAATGCCTGGAAATTCAATTAATGTATAAAAAAGGCCAAACAAACCTGGAATAATTCCAAAATTTAGCATGAAACTCCTATTTGGTCTAAGCTGCCTGTGTAAAAAAATCAAGGCGGGAGAAGGCAATGTATGTCGTTTCGCACACGGAGGTGACACGTTCCCTCTCGGAACCACGAGCCTTCTTCAGAGAAGCTCCGGTTTGCAAAAAGCTTATACCAAAGCTTGTCCCAATTCGGCCAAAAAAATTACCACAGCATGTTGATGCCATGTCATGACACCATGCCAAGTTTCATGATTTTCAGGCGTGTTTTGGATTTACAGGAATTTAAAAACCAAGTTTCTCAATATTTCCGGCCGAGCCACGACGCCCAGATGTTTGAATTTCATTCCCATTTCTTTAATGGGACCTAGAAATTCACCCAAGGACACACATGTGATTTTTCAACCAACTTTGGTGCACTTGGGCATGTGCTTGTAGTTCAAATTTGAATTATGCACACTAAATGCCCAGAAACTCAATTAATGTATAAAAAAGGCCAAACGAACCCGGAATAATTCCAAATTTTAACACGGCACTCATATAGTTCTATGTTGCCTCTGTAAAATATCAATGGGGGGGGGGGAGGCAGCGTATATTGTTTCGCACACAAAGGTGTCACGTCCCCCCTCGGGAACCACGAGTCTTCTTGAGAGAAGCTCCGGTTTGCAAGAAGCTTATACCAAAACTTGTCCAAATGCGGCCAATTTTTTTACCACAGCATGTTGGTGCCATGAAATGACACCATGCCAAGTTTCATGATTTTCAGACGAGTTTTGAATTTATAGGAATTTGAAAAACCAAGTTTCTCAATGTTATCAGCCGAGCCACGACGCCTAGATATTTGAATTTCATTCCCATTTCTTGCATTGGGACCTAGAGATTCACCCAAGGACACACATGTGATTTTTCAACCAACCTTGGTTCGCTGGAGCATGTGCTTGTAGTTCAAATTTGAATTATTCACATTAAATGCCCAGAAACTCAATTAATGCATAAAAAGGGCCAAACGAACCTGGAATAATTCCAAATTTAAACACGACACTCATATAGTTCTATGTTTGCTTTGTAAAAAAATCAAGAGGGGGCAGCGTATGTCATTTCGCACACAAAGGTGACATGTTCCCTCTCGAAACCACACGCCTTCTTCGGAGAAGCTACAATTTGCAAGAAGCTTAAGCCAAAAATTGTCCCAATTCGGCCAATTTTTTTACCACAGCATGCTGGTGCCATGAATTGTCTCCATGCCAAGTTTCATGATTTTCAGGCGAGTTTGGGATTTACAGGAATTTAAAAACCAAGTTTCTCAATGTTCCCGGCCGAGCCACGACGCCCAGATGTTTGAATTTCATTCTCATTCTTGCATGGGACCTATAAATTCACCCAAAGACACACATGTGATTTTTCAACAAACTTTGGTGCACTGGAGCATGTGCTTGTAGTTCAAATTTGAATTATGCACATTAAATGCATAGAAACTCAATTAATGCATAAAAATGCCAAATCAACCCGGAATAATTCCAAATTTTAACACGACACTCATGTAGTTGCATGTTCACTGTAGATAAATGTTCTAGCAATTCAAACACCGTCCTTTCCCTCTGTAACACCATTTTGTCTTTCAAAACATAATGAAAAGATCAGGTATACCACAAACAGTTTACTAGCAAGAATCGTGTGGAATGCAATATAAAATATCTTGGTGCACCGTCTTGTCTAGCTTACGCAGGAAGCTTCGTCGTCTACAGACCACCGCCCGCGCTTGAACCACACTTGCGCGCCAGTTTCTCGCTGCACCGAGCGAAATTTTTCTGCCACCACGGAAATATCTATCTCCCCGCCCCCTCCCTCCCACCAAAAGCCGCATTTCCACTGTTCCTCCTTGCTTTCCAAGTTTAAACCTTCACTGCTTCTTACTGGCAGCTCAGCCTCCTCGTCGGCGACCCTTCTTCTTGCAGCACCGCCTCCTCGCCGGCGACCCTTCTTCTTGCAGCGCCGCCTCCTCGCCGGCAACCCTTCTTCTTGTAGCGCCGCCTCCTCACCGCCGACCCTTCTTCTTGCTGCGCGGCCTCCTCGCCGGCGACCCTTCTTCTTGCTGCGCTGCCTCATCGATATGGTCAGGTAATCCACACCCCACCCACACCATCCTCCTCCTTCCCCATCCCACATGCCCCGACCGACGACGCGTCACCTTCCACCGAAATCACTGGCCCCGTCCTCCAATTAAGAGCCGCCCACAGCCATTTTGCACGTAGTATAACATGGAGCTCAGTAGCATCTGGCAGCGGAGAAGCAAATCGCGGCCGCACACGCGAACGAGGTCGCTATGGCTGCCATGCGTGCCGACCGCCAGATCTTGGAGGAGCACCTCGTCTTCGAGGCCACCGTCGACACCGCCACGCGGTTGCTACTTTAAAATACAGTTCGTGTTGTTTTCTTGAGGCCACCGCCAGTACCTTCTAGTGATTTGTCTTCTGTAATGTTAATATGCAATCTGATATTCTGAAATGTAATGTTCAGTTAACAGTTTGGTCCAACAATTGCTACATTTCATAGTACTGTTCTCAAGCATTCTTTGTTTCGTTAACTGTCTTATCTTCTAGTACATGTTTCTATTCTGCAATGTCGTGCTCAGTTAACTGTTTTGGTTCATTTGGTTTGCTGTCCACTTAACTGTTTGGTTCAATTCTGCAATTTGATTTTCATTTGTTGTGGGTACAATTTTGTATTGTTATGCACGTGAGAAATAAATCGAATTTGGCTGTACTCAATACATATTCTACTGATAGTATGGCAACTCTCAGTTAACCTGATCAAGATCTTCCTTATATGTGTTGCAGGGAAACAATGGGAGACACTGTGATTTACCATCGAGGTTTGCTCATGCATGGTCCTTTCGCTAATAGCACATTATTGTGCAGTTGCAAGAATCATTCTAATATTTAGGTTTCTTACAATTTGGTCTTGCACATGTAGGTCCTGCTGTCAGAGGCTTAGACCCACTATTTGACCCATTTTGCATATGGGGAAATGAGATGTCCATGAATATCAGTCAAGTCAAGAAAGTCAGAAAGATTGTTAGGATGAAGAAACTTGCGACGAATAATAGCAAGATATTTGTTTGCACAATGAAGAAGACATCAGTCAACTATAGGATGGTACTAACTCTTTTACCTTGTTTTTACCCCTTGCACCATTTCAAAATTTATAACAGTGATTTATGCATATCTTTGTTTTCAGTACTTTTCAAAGCAGTTCACCGATGATTACCTCTCAAACCACCTGCATGGTCAAGAGGCGAGGAAGGTATTCATTGAACACCCACGGTACAATATTGAAGTCTTCCTGAAGAGGATGAAGGTTGGGCGGGCAATTATCCATAGCCACTGGCCTAAAGTTGCAAGGACAATCAACATCACTGAAGGCTCAATATTTGCCTTCCGCTTCTGCAGTTTCCCAGATGAGATTCATCTGTCTATTTACCGTGTATGATGCTACTTTTCCAAAGGTTTTCGATGTTGCATGTGAAACTTGGTGCTGTTGTGTAATGGCGTAGCTAGCTATATCCCTCTTTGGTGTAACTGAGTGCTCAAGCTATCTGATGTAATTCGATTATGAAATCCTGGTTGCCGTTATATGGATATGAAATATCTAGTGTGTTTTATAAGAAATGTCAATTTGATTACTACATGGATTATCAATAATTGGCTAATTACCCTGCTTATTGGGGTTTTCTATTGCAGACGGTTACTCAGACAACACCATGGGCGATGAACTCAAACAACCCACACGGTTTCTAGAAAGTAGGCATGTTGGATCAACTAACAATCACACACGGCTTCCGGCAGAGAACTGTTTGCGTTAGGCCACCTTGCACAAATGTTTTCACACAAAAAAACTGTGTGTGATATACATACGAACGGAAACGTTTTTCTGGGATTCACCGTGTGGGATGTACATACGAACGGAAACGATTGGGTTTCGATGCCTCGCCCAATCGCACACGAGCTCATTTTGCCCCCGCCAGTGTGGCCGGAGGGCCTATCCCCGATGGTTTCTGGGTCATGTGGGAAGGACCCCCCTATCGCACACACTCACTAGGCGACGGTTTAAAACTCTGTCACGGAAAGGGGGTAAAAACCGTTTGTATAGCACATCTCTGCACCAGTGATTATTGACTCTAGTGCAAGTGGGAGACTGGTGGAAATATGCCCTAGAGGCAATAATAAAGTTGTTATTATTATATTTCCTTATTAATTATAAAGGTTTATTATTCATGCTAGAATTGTATTGACCGGAAACTTAGATACATGTGTGGATACATAAACAAAATACCGTGTCCCTAGTGAGCCTCTACTAGACTAGCTCGTTGATAGAAAGATGGTTAAGGTTTCCTAACCATAGACATGAGTTGTCATTTGATACTGGGATCACATCATTAGGAGAATGATGTGATGGACAAGACCCATCCGTTAGCTTAGCATATGATCGTTCAGTTTATTGCTACTACTTTCTTAATGTCAAATACATGTTCCTTCGACCATGAGATCATGCAACTCCCGGATACCGAAAGCATACCTTGTGTGCTATCAAATGTCATAACGTAACTGGGTGATCAGAAAGATGCTCTATAGGTATATCCAAAGGTGTCTGTTGAGTTGGCATGAATCGAGATTGGGATTTGTCACTCCGTGTATCGGAGAGGTATCTCTGGGCCCTGTCGGTAATACACATCATAAGAAGCTTGCAAGCAAAACCAAGGAGTTAGTTACGAGATGATGTATTATGGAACGAGTAAAGAGACTTGCCGGTAACGAGATTGAACTAGGTATGGAGATACCGACGATCGAATCTCGGGCAAGTAACATACCGACAGACAAATGGAATTACGTATGTTGTCATAAAGGTTCGACCGATAAAGATCTTCGTAGAATACGTAGGAACCAATATGGGCATCCAGGTCCCGCTATTGGTTATTGACCGGAGAGTCGTCTCGGTCATGTCTACATCATTCTCGAACCCGTAGGGTCCGCACACTTAACGTTCGTTGACGATATAGTATAATATGAGTTATGTGAATTGGTGACCGAATGTTGTTCGGAGTCCCGGATGAGATCACGGACATGATGAGGAGCTCCGGCATGGTCCGGAGGTAAAGATTGATATATAGGACGATGCTATTTGGTCACCGGAAAGGTTTCAGAGTGTACCGGGTAATCATCGGATCACCATAAGGGGTAACGGGAAGCGCCGGGAGGTTAATGGGCCATATGGGCCAAAAGAGGGGAGCACACCAGCCCACAAGGGGCTGGCGCCCCACCTCCTATAGCCGCGGGCCTTGGGGAGAAAAGGAAGGGGGGAGTCGGCCTCCCCCTGCCTTCCCTCTCCTCCTCTTTCCTTCCCCCCTTGTGCAAACAAGGAAAGGGGGCGCCATAGGGCAGGAGCCCAAGGGGGGGGGGGGCGGCCGGCCACCATGGGGCACCATTGGGTACCTCCCCTCCCCCACCTATATATATATATATGAGGAAGGGGGCGCCACACAAACCCACGACAATCTCTTAGCCGTGTGTGGCGCCCCTCTCCACAGTTTTATCCTCTGTCCAGTTTTTCCGCAGTGCACGGCGAAGCCCTGCGGGAACAAGTTCACCACCACCGTCACCACGCCATCGTGTTGCCAAAACTCATCTACTACTTCGCCCGTCTTGTTGGATCAAGAAGGCAAGGACGTCATCGAGCTGAACGTGTGTTGAACACGGAGGTGCCGTACGTTCGGTACTTGATCGGTTGGATCGCGAAAGGTGTTCGACTACATCAACCGCATTAATAAACGCTTCCGCTTAACGGTCTACGAGGGTACGTAGACACACTCTCCCCTCTCGTAGCTATGCATCTCCATGGATAGATCTTGCGTATGCGTAGAATTTTTTTGTTTTCGATGCAACGTTCCCCAACAGTGGTATCAGAGCCAGGTCTATGCGTAGATGATATGCACGAGTAGAACACAAAGAAGTTGTGGGCGGTGATGTTCATACTGCTTACCACCAATGTCTTATTTTGATTCGGCGACATTGTGGGATGAAGTGGCCCGGACCAACCTTACATGTCCACGCACATGAGACCGGTTCCTCCGGCTGACATGCAACTTGTTTTGCATAAAGCTGGCTGGCGGGTGTCTGTTTCTCCTACTTTAGTTGAATCGAATTTGACTACGGCCGGTCCTTGAAGAAGGTTAAAACAGCAAACTTGATAAACCACCGTTGTGGTTTTTACGTAGGTAAGAACGATTCTTGCTAGAAGCCCGTAGCAGCCACGTAAAACTTGCAACAACAAAGTAGAGGACGTCTAACTTGTTTTTGCAACGTATGTTGTGATGTGATATGGTCAAGATGTGATGTGATATACGTTGTTGTATGAGATGATCATGTTTTGTAATATCGACAACCGGCAGGAGCCTTAGGGTTGTCTCTTAATTATTGTATGAATTGCAAGAGCCATGTAATTGCTTTACTTTATTGCTATGCATTAGCAATAGTTGGCAAGACGACCCCGACGCAACGATGGAGATCAAGGTGTCGAGCCGGTGACGATGGAGATCATGACGATGCTTTGGAGATGGAGATCAAAAGCACAAGATGATGATGGCCATATCATGTCACATATTTTGATTGCATGTGATGTTTATCCTTTATGCATCTTATTTTGCTTAGAACGACGGTAGCATTATAAGATGATCCCTTCAATTAATTTCAAGTTAAAAGTGTTCTCCCTGAGTATGCACCGTTGCCAAAGTTCATCGTTTCGAAGCACCTCGTGATGATCGGGTGTGATAGACTCTACGTTCACATACAACGGGTGTAAGACAGTTTTGCACATGCAGAATACTTGGGTTAAACTTGACGAGCCTAGCATGTACAGACATGGTCTTGGAACACTGGAGACCGAAAGGTCGAACGTGAGTGATATAGTAGATATGATCAACATAGAGATGTTCTCCATTGAAAACTACCCCATCTCGCGTGATGATCAGACATGGGTTAGTTGATTTGGATCATGTATCACTTAGATAACTTGAGGGATGTTAATTTAAGTGGGAGTTCATTAGTAATTTGATTAGTTGAACTAAGATTTATCATGAACATAGTCAAAATGTCTTTGCAAATTATGTTGTAGTTCAATAGCTCGCGATGTAGCTTCCACATTTTTTTGATACGTTCCTAGAGAAAACTAAGTTGAAAGATGATGGTAGCAATAATGCGGACTAGGTCCGTGATCTGAGGATTATCCTCATTGCTGCACAGAAGAATTATGTCATGGATGCACCGCTAGGTGACAGACCTGCTACAGGAGCTGATGCAGATGTTATGAACGTTTAACAAGCTTGATCTGATGACTACTTGATAGTTTAGTGCGCCATGCTTTACGGCTTAGAATCGGGGCTCCAAAGATGTTTTGAATGCCATGGGACATATGAGATGTTCCAAGAGCTAAAATTGGTATTTCAGGATCATGCCCGTGTTAAGAGGTATGAGACCTCTGACAAGTACTTTGCCTACAAGATGGAGGAGAATAGCTCAACCAGTGAGCATATGCTCAGAATGTCTTGGTACTACAATCGCTTGAATCAAGTGGGAGTTAATCTTCCAGATAAGATAGTGATTAACAAAGTTCTCCAGTCACTATCACCAAGCTGCTAGAGTTTCGTGATGAACTATAATATGCAAGGGATGATGAAAATGATTCCCAAGCTCTTCGCGAAGCTAAAATCGGCGAAGGTAGAAATCAAGAAAGAACATCAAGTGTTGATGGTTAACAAGACCACCAGTTTTAAGAAAAATGGCAAGGGAAAGAAAGGGAACTTCAAGAAGAACAGCAAGCAAGTTGATGCTCCCATGAAGAAGCCCAAAGCTGGACCCAAGCCTGAAATTGAGTGCTTCTACTGCAAAGGAAATGGTCACTGGAAGCGGAACTGCCGCAAATACTTGGAAGATAAGAAGGATGGCAAAGTAAACAAAGGTATATTTGATATACATGTTATTGATGTGTACCTTACTGGTGCTCGTAGTAGCCCTGGTTATTTGATACCGGTTTAGTTGCTGAGATTAGTAACTCGAAACAGGAGTTGCAGAATAAATGGAGACTAGTTAAGGGCGAGGTAATGATGTGTGTTGGAAGTGTTTCCAAGATTGATATGATCACCATCGCACACTCCCTCTACCTTCGGGATTAGTGTTGAGCCTAAATAAATGTTATTTGGTGTTTGCGTTGAGCATGAACATGATTAGATCGTATTTATTGCAATACGGTTATTCATTTAAGTCAGAGAATAATTGTTGTTCTGTTTACATGAATAAAATCTTCTATGGTCATACACCCAATGTAAATGGTTTATTGAATCTTGATCGTAGTGATACACATATTCATAATAATGATGCCAAAAGATACAAAGTTGATAATGATAGTGCAACATAATTGTGGCACTGCCGTTTAGGTGATATTGGTGTAAAGCGCATGAAGAAACTCCATGCGGATGGACTTTTTGAATCACTTGGTTATGAATCATTTGATGCTTGCGAACCATGCCTCATGGGCAAGATGACTAAAACTCCGTTCTCCGGAACAATTAAGTGAGCTAATGACTTATTGGAAATAATACATACCGATGTATGCGATCCGATGAGTGTTGAAGCACGCGGCGGGTATCGTTATTTTCTCACCTTCACTGATGATTTGAGTAGGTATGGGTATATCTACTTGATGAAACACAAGTCTGAAATGTTTGAAAAGTTCAAAGAATTTTAGAGTGAAGTGCAGAATCATTGTAACAGGAAAATAAAGTTTCGATGATCTGATCACGGAGGTGAATATTTGAGTTACGAGTTTGTCCTTCATTTAAAACAATGTGGAATATTTTCACAACTCACGCCACTTGGAACACCACAGCGTAATGGTGTGTCCGAACGTCATAACCATACTTTATTAGATATGGTGCGTTCTATGATGTCTCTTACTGATTTGCCACTATCGTTTTGGGGTTATGCATTAGAGACAGCCGCATTCACGTTAAATAGGGCACCGTCTAAATCCGATGAGATGACACCGTATGAACTGTGGTTTGGCAAGAAACCTAAGTTGTCGTTTCTTAAAAGTTTGGGGATGCAATGCTTATGTCAAAAGGCTTCAGCCTGATAAGCTCGAACCCAAAGCGGAGAAGTGCGTCGTCATAGGATACCCGAAAGAAACTATTGGGTATACCTTCTACCACAGATACGAAGGCAAGGCAAAATCTTTGTTGCCAAGAATGGGTCCTTTCTAGAGAAGGAGTTTCTCTCGAAAGAAGTGAGTGGGAGGAAAGTAGAACTTGATGAGGTAGTTGTACCTTCTCTCGAATTGGAAAGTAGTACATCAGAGAAAGCCGTTCCCGTGATGCCTACACCAACCAGAGAGGAAGCAAATGATGATGATAATAAAACTTTAGATCAAGTTACTACTGAACCTCGTAGGTCGACCAAAACACGTTCCGCACCAGAGTGGTATGGCAATCCTATCCTGGAAGTCGTGTTGTTGGACAACAGTGAACCTACGAACTATGAAGAAACTATGATGAGCCCAGATTCCGAAAAATGGCTTGAGGCCATGAAATCTGAGATAGGATCCATGTATGAGAACAAAGTGTGGACTTTGGTGGATTTTCCCGATGATCGGCAAGCCATAAAGAATAAATGGATCTTTAAGAGGAAGAAGGACGCTGACGGTAATATCACTGTCTACAAAGCTTGACTTGTTGCAAAAGGTTTTCGACAAGTTCAAGGGGTTGACTACGATGAGACTTTCTCACCCGTAGCGATGCTTAAATCTGTCCGAATCATGATAGCAATTGCCGCATTTTATGATTATGAAATCTGGCAGATGGATGTCAAAAACTGCATTCCTTAACGGGTTTCTTAAGGAAGAGTTGTATATGATGCAACTGGAAGTTTTTGTCAATCCTAAAGGTGCTAACAAAGTGTGCAAGCTCCTGCAATCCATCTATGGACTGGTGCAAGCATCTCGGAGTTGGAATAAACGCTTTGATGAGGTGATCAAAGCATTTTGGTTTTATACAGACTTATGGTGAAGCCTGTATTTACGAGAAAGTGAGCAGGGATCTCTGTAGCATTTCTAATATTATATGTGGATGACATATTGCTGATTGGAAATGATATATAATTTCTAGATAGCATAAAAGGATACTTGAATAAGAATTTTTCAATGAAAGACCTCGGTGAAGCTGCTTATATATTGGGCAATAAGATCTATAGAGATAGATCAAGGCGCTTGATAAGACTTTCAATGAGTACATACCTTGACAAGATTTTGAAGGAGTTCAAAATGGATCAGTCAAAGAAGGAGTTCTTGCCTGTATTATAAGGTGTGAAGTTGAGTAAGACTCAAAGCCCGACCACGGCAGAAGATAGAGAGAGAATGAAAGTCATTCCCTATGCCTCAGCCATAGGTTCTATAAAGTATGCCATGCTGTGTACCAGACCTGTTGTGTGCCTTGCCATGAGTCTAGCAAGGGGATACAATAGTGATCCAGGAGTGGATCACTGGACAGCGGTCAAAATTATCCTTAGGTACCTAAGAGGATTAAGGAAATGTTTCTCGGTTATGGAGGTGATAAAGAGTTCGTCGTAAAGGGTTACGTCGATGCCAGCTTTGACACCAATCCGGATGACTCCGAGTCTCAATCTGGATACGTATTAGAAGTGGGAGCAATCAGCTAGAGTAGCTCCATGCAGAGCATTGTAGACATAGAAATTTGCAAAATACATACGGATCTGAATGTGGCAGGCCCGTTGACTAAACTTCTCTCACAAACAAAACATGATCACACCTTAGAACTCTTTGGGTGTTAATCACATGGTGATGTGAACTACATTACTGACTCTAGTGAACTCTTTGGGTGTTAGTCACATGGCGATGTGAACTATGGGTGTTAATCACATGGCAATGTGAACTAGATTATTGACTCTAGTGCAAGTGGGAGACTGAAGGAAATATGCCCTAGAGGCAATAATAAAGTTGTTATTTTATATTTCCTTATTCATGATAAAGGTTTATTATTCATGCTAGAATTGTATTGATTGGAAACTTAAGTACATGTGTGAATACATAAACAAATACCATGTCCCTTGTAAGCCTCTACTAGACTAGCTCGTTGATCAAAGATGGTTAAGGTTTCCTAACCATAGACATGTGTTGTCATTTGATAACAAGATCACATCATTAGGAGAATGCTGTGATGGACAAGACCCATCTGTTAGCTTAGCATATGATCGTTCAGTTTATTGCTACTGCTTTCTTAATGTCAAATACATGTTCCTTCGACCATGAGATCATGCAACTCCCGGATACCGGAGGAATGCCTTGTGTGCTATCAAACCTCACAACATAACTGGGTGATCATAAAGATGCTCTACAGGTATCTCCGAAGGTGTCTGTTGAGTTGGCATGAATCGAGATTGGGATTTGTCACTCCATGTATCGGAGAGGTATCTCTGGGCCCTCTCGGTAATACACATCATAAGAAGCTTGCAAGCAAAACTAAGGAGTTAGTTACGAGATGATGTATTACGGAATGAGTAAAGAGACTTGCCGGTAACGAGATTGAACTAGGTATGGAGATACCGACGATCGAATCTCGGGCAAGTAACATACCGACAGACAAAGGGAATTACGTATGTTGTCATAAAGGTTCGACCGATAAAGATCTTCGTAGAATATGTAGGAACCAATATGGGCATCCAGGTCCCGCTATTGGTTATTGACCAGAGAGTCATCTCGGTCATGTCTACATCATTCTCGAACCCGTAGGGTCTGCATGCTTAACGTTCGTTGATGATATAGTATTATATGAGTTATGTGAATTGGTGACCGAATGTTGTCCGGAGTCCCGGATGAGATCACGGACATGACGAGGAGCTCCAGAATGGTCCAGAGGTAAAAATTGATATATAGGACGATGCTATTTGGTCACCGGAAAGGTTTCGGAGTGTACTGGGTAATCATCGGATCACAAGAAGGGGTTTCGGGAAGCCCCGGGAGGTTAATTGGCCATATGGGCCAAAAGAGGGGAGCAGACCAGCCCACAAGGGGCTGGCGCCCCACCTCCTATGGCTGTGGGCCTTGGGGAGAAAAGGAAGGGGGGAGTCAGCCTCCCCCTGCCTTCCCTCTCCTCCCCTTTCCTTCCCCCCTTGTGCAAACAAGGAAAGGGGGCGCCATAGGGCAGGAGCCCAAGGGGGCCGGCTGGCCACCTTGGGGCGCCCCTTGGCTACCCTCCCTCCCCCCACCTATATATATATGAGGGAGGGCGCCACACAAACCCACGACAATCTCTTAGCCGTGTGCGGCGCCCCTCTTCACAGTTTTATCCTCCGTCCAATTTCTCCGCAGTGCACGGCGAAGCCCTGCGGGAATAAGTTCACCACCACCGTCACCAAGCCGTCGTGTTGCTGGAACTCATCTACTACTTTGCCCATCTTGCTGGATCAAGAAGGCGAGGACGTCATCGAGCTGAACGTGTGTTGAACGCGGAGGTGCCGTACGTTCGGTACTTGATCGGTTGGATCGCGAAAGGTGTTCGACTACATCAACCGCGTTAATAAACTCTTCTGCTTAACAGTCTACGTGGGTACGTAGACACACTCTCCCCTCTCGTAGCTATGCATCTCCATGGATAGATCTTGCGTGTGTAGATTTTTTTTTGTTTTCCATGCAACGTTCCCCAACAGGTAGACCGCCCTAGAGAGAGGGGGTTGGGCCTGGCCCTTGCCGTATTTCCTTGAGACGGGGCGACGGGGTCACATGATCATGAGTCTCTGCTCATCTCCGTGAGCTCCCAATACACTAATGGTTTGGGTATTTGATCTGAGTTGGCCACTGGCCTATACGCACTAACCGCCACGCGGGAACAGTTATGGGCACTCGGCGTCGTATGTTTCTTCCGAAAGCTTTGTCAGACGTACAGTTCAGCATTCTGGCTTGGTCGGATCGTGCCATCCACTACACGGGTGGTGCTGGTATTCACCCTGCGCACAACGACCTGGAGTGCAATGGGCCCAAGACCCCGGAGTGATTAGGATGTAGACCGGCGGGGACCTCTCTGTGGAGCCTAGGTAGGACTACGACGTGTTGATCTTCCGAGGCCGGGCATGACCCAGGAAAGTGTGTCCGGCCAGAGTAATCAAGCGTGTTGGGTAATGTGGTGCACCCCAGCAGGGAAGTAATCTATTCGAATAGCCATGTCCACGGTAACGGACGCTCGGAGCTGTATCCCGATCTATTACAACTAGAAATGGATACTTGAGATATGGGATGGATATGTTGGCTCCGGGATTGCTTTCTTGCAGGGAGTCAAGGAAGGATCTGTGGGCGTTAATGCTACAACATGCTTGTTAATTATAAACTGCTATTCTGTACTCTTCTGAATGCTGCAAGATGCTTGAAGATGCTAGTCTTCGATAGGCTAGGCTTTCCCTTCTCCTCTGGCATTCTGCAGTTCAGTCCACCGATACAGTTCATTCCTTTGATACTGATGCATATCTAGAATAGATCTGATGTCAGTCTTGAGAGTACTTTGGATGAGTATTCACGGTTGCTTTGCTACCTCTTTTTCCTCTATACCCGGTTGCTGCGATCAGTTGGTGGATCCCAGGAGCCAGATGCCACCCCATCGACTACTACTACCCGGAGGGTGCCTACTTCTACTTGGAGACCGCCGATGACCAGGAGTAGTTAGGAGGTCCCAGGCAGGAGGCCTTGCCTTTTCGGTCATTGTTGCTTTTGTGCTTGCCTTCTTAAGGCATCCTTGTTTAACTTATGTCTGTACTCAGATATTGTTGCTTCCGCTGACTCTTGTGTATCGAGCTATGTAATCGAGCCCTCGAGGCCCCTGGCTTGTAATATAAAGCTTGTATTATTTTATTTGTGTCTAGAGTTGTGTTGTGATATCTTCCCGTGAGTCCCTGATCTTGATCGTACACGTTTGCGTGTATGATTAGTGTACGATTGAATCGGGGGCATCGCAAGTTGGTATCAGAGTCAACTGCCTGTAGGAACCCCCCTTTCCAACTCCTTGGCCGAAGTTGAGTCTAGTCTTTGGAAAACTTTTACTAACATTGTTGTGTGGCTTACAGGCCCACAACACAACTGGGTGGTGTTAGGATCTTTTATTCCTCGCCTTTACTCTGGGAATTCTGGTCTCTCTTCTATTCAGGTTAAAGCTTTTGCTAACTCTAACATTAGGTTCTCGTAACTACTTTCTCCCGGAGAGCCCCTTCATTCCAGATGATCGTCTGCTTCACCAGAAGATTACGAAGATACTCGTCGATGTTTCCTGAGACCCTTGTGCCCACCGCCATTGCAATTCCCTACCACCGATAAGTCCCTATGGATAACTACATACACTTGAAGTTCATACAATCATTCCCCGTTGATCTTGTTATTACAAGATACCCCGAAATTCTCTCTATTGTTCCGAGAATACTTTGTGCGTACTGCCTTGCAGTTCTTTGCCATATGAATACCCCTACGGATAATTCCTCGCACTTACTGAGTATCCGTTCATCCCCAGTTGTTCATATGTTTCATAAGATACTTTGAAATACTATCCGATCTTCTGAGAATCCTTTGCAACCTATTACTATGGAAAGTCTTGCTTGCCTGCATTATGGTTACTTCCATATGTCTAGAAATATTCATTAGCATCCTTTGTCATCGTCATTTTGAGCATTTGATTCGACATGTTTGTGAATGCTCGCAATCATCACTCACAATTAGAATCCTTCCTTCGGCTCAGATGTCACTCTGGATATGATCTGGTGTACGGTAAATTAAACCTTAATTGATTGTTGTTCTAATTCTATCCAACTAACATATCTTTTGGTCAGAGCATCTTCTTCTGATCCCCCGATTCGAAAATCTTAGTTTCTTTGTATTTAAGACTCGAATTATTCAGATAATTCAATAATTTGATGCCTTTGCATTCTTTCTTCTTCTGGCTAAGTACCGTGATACATCTCCGTCGTATCTACTTTTCCTAACGCTTTTACTCTTGTTTTGGACTCTAATTTGCATGATTTGAATGAAACTAACCCGGACTGACGTTGTTTTTAGTAGAACTACCATGGTGTTGTTTTTGTGTAGAAATAAAAGTTCTTAGAATGGAACAAAACTTTTTAGAGAATTTTTATACAATAAAAGAAAAATACTGAAGCCAAGAACCACCGGAGGGGGGGTCCCTGGGGGAGCACAACCCATCAGGGTTACCCCTCCTGGCGCGCCCAGGTGGGTTGTGCCCACCTGGTGGCCCCGCTGACCCTATCTCCGATGCTATAAAATCCTATTTTCGGAGAAAAAAATCAGAGAGGAAGAATTATCGCGTTTCACGAGATGGAGCCGCCGCCACCTCCTGTTCTTCATCGGGAGGCCAGATCTGGAGTCCGTTTGGGGCTCCGGAGAGGGGGATCTTTGATCTTCGTCATCACCAACCCTTCTCCATCGCCAATTCCATGATGCTCCCCACCGGGAGTGAGTAATTCCTTCGTAGGCTCGCTAGTCGGTGAGGGAGTTGGATGAGATTCATCATGTAATCGAGTTAGTTTTGTTAGGGCTTGATCCCTAGTATCCATTATGTTCTGAGATTGATGTTGTTATGACTTTGCCATGCTTAATGCTTGTCACTTTGGGCCCCGGTGCCATGATTTCAGATCTGAACCGTTTATGTTATCACCATTATATCTATGTTCTAGATCCGATCTTGCAAGTTATAGTCACCTATTACGTGTTATGATCCGTAAACCCCGGAGTGACAATAGTTGGGATACTTTCCGCTGATGACCGTAATTTGAGGAGTTCATGTATTCACTATGTGTTAATGCTTTGTTCCGGTTCTCTATTAAAAGGAGGCCTGAATATCCCTTAGTTTCCTTATCGACCCCGCTGCCACGGGAGGGTAGGACAAACGATGTCATGCAAGTTCTTTCCATAAGCACGCATGACTATTTACGGAATACATGCCTACATTATATTTATGAACTGGAGCTAGTTTTGTATCGCCCTAGGTTATGACTGTTATATGATGAATATCATCCAACGAGTTCACTGATCCAGTGCCTACGAATTTTCCACATATTGTTTTTGCTAAGTTACTATTGCTATTGCTGCTGTCACAACTGCTACAAAACCATTGCTATCATTGTTACCGTTACCGCTACTGTTACTACTACTATCATATTACTTTGCTACTGATCATCTTGCTGCAGATAATTAATCTCTAGGTGTGGTTGAATTGACAACTCAGCTGCTAATACTTGCAAATATTCTTTGGCTCCCCTTGTGTCGAATCTATAAATTTGGGTTGAATACTCTACCCTCGAAACCCCTATACTTGTGGGTTATCAAGACCTTTTTCTGGCGCCGTTGCCGGGGAGCATAGCTATATTTGTTGAGTCACTTAGGATTATTATCTATTTATCACTATGAAGAATCTGAAGGATACAAAGACCAAGATCGTTCCCTCTAGGACAAGGGGAGGTAAGGAACTGCCATCACACTCTGCACTTGATTCACCTTCTGTTTTGAGTAGACTTGCAACACCACCACCTGCTATTAATCCTGATATGTCGCAAGTTATTGATGATGCTACTTCTATAAATACTACTCATGATGATGCTAGTACCTTGCTTGATGATGGTGTGCCACTAGGTGATTTTCTTGATGAACAAATTGCTAGAGCTAAAGAGAATGAAGTTATTGAAGCTGATGAGATCATTGAAACCGATGAAATACCTGAAACTGAAAATCTTGAAACACCTATTAGACCTAGCTCTCCTAGATATGAATTTTCTAAGATACCTGAAGGTTATGTTATGGATGAGGAGACAGCTAGAGATTTTCTTGCTTGCAATGATAGAGATGATCTTAAGAAATTATTATGCAAACTGAAGGAGAAATCTTTGAATGCTAGAATGAAGTGTGATCCCAAGTTTGCTACTTCACCTATCTTTGTTGATGATAAGGATTATGAATTCTCTATCGACAAAGAGTTAATTACTTTGGTTGAATCTGATCCTTTCCATGGCTATGAAATTGAAACTGTTGTGGCACACCTTACTAAATTGAATGATATAGCCACCCTATTTGCTCATGATGAGAAGATTCGCTATTACTATATCCTCAAATTATTTCCGTTCTCATTAAAGGGTGATGCTAAGACTTGGTACAATACTCTTGCTCCTGGTTGTGTGCGTAGTCCCCATGATATGATTTATTACTTCTCTAAAAAATATTTTCCTGCTCATAAGAAAGAAGCTGCCTTACAGGAAATATTTAACTTTGTGCAAATTAAAGAAGAGAGTCACCCACAAGCTTGGGGGAGGCTTCTCCAATTGCTTAATGCTTTGCCTGATCATCCTCTTAAGAAAAATGAAATAATTGATATCTTCTATAATGGTCTAATCGATGCTTCTAGGGACTTCCTAGATATTTGTGCTGGTTGTGTTTTCAGGGAACGAACCGTGGAACAAGCTAAGGAATTATTGAATAATATATTGAAAAATTATGATGATTGGACTCTTCCTGAACCACCGCATAAACCCACTCTAAATAAGAGGGGTATCTTATATCTCAGTCCGAAAGATATGCAAGAGGCAAAGAAATCTATGAAGGAAAAAGGTATTAAAGCAGAGTATGTTAAAATTTTACCTCCTATTGAAGAGATGCATGGACTAGATACACCACCACCCAAGGTGGTAGAGTTAAACTCTTTAATGAAATTTGATGAAAGGGACAATCCTTATAATATGCATCCTAGTCAATGCCTTTATGAGTTTGATAATTACATTAGAAAGCAAGATCACTTCAATGAAAATGTTATGAAACAATTGAAATATAATTCTGATATGATTGCTTGCTTAAGTGACTTGTTATTTAGAATCTCCAATGATGTTAGAGGTGTAGGAAAACATGCCTCTATGGTTCAAACTCAACTAGAACAAGTTGCTAAATCTCAAAGAGAATTGCTTGATGAAATGAATAATAATATGAATGATCATGTAGTTAGAGTAATGACTAGAGGAGGTAGAATGACTCAGGAACCACTTTATCCTGAAGGTCTGATACGTCTCCAACGCATCTATAATTTTTGATTGTTCCATGCTATTATATTATCCATCTTGGATGTTTTATATGCATTTATATGCTATTTTATATTAATTTTTGGACTAACCTATTAACCTAGAGCCCAGTGCCAGTTTCTGTTTTTTTCCTTGTTTTTGAGTTTTACAGAAAAGGAATATCAAACGGAGTCCAAATGACCTGGAAATTTACGGTGATTTTTTATGGACCAGAAGAAGCCCCCGAAGCAAAAGAGTTGGGCCAGAAGAGTCCCGAGTCAACGACAAGGGTGGAGGGCGCCCCCACCCCCCTAGGACGCGCCCCCCTGCCTTGTCGCTGACTCGTGGACCCCCCTGACGTGAAACCGACACCAAAAATTCCTATAAATCTAGAAACCCCCAGAAAGAAACTTAGATCGGGAGTTCCGCCGCCGCAAGCCTCTGTAGCCACGAAAAAACAATCGGGACCCTGTTCCGGCACCCTGCCGAAGGGGGAAACCATTACCGGTGTCCATCTTCATCATCCCGGCGGTCTCCATGACGAGGAGGGAGTAGTTCACCCTCGGGACTGAGGGTATGTACCAGTAGCTATGTGTTTGATCTCTCTCTCGTGTTCTTGATTTGGCACGATCTTGATGTACCGCGAGCTTTGTTATTATAGTTGGATCATATGGTGTTTCTCCCCCTCTACCTTCTTGTGATGAATTGAGTCTTGCTCTTTGAGGTTTCGTTATGTTGGATTGAGTATTAGATTTGAGAACACTTGATGTATGTCTTGCGATGGGATATCTGTGGTGACAATGGGATGTTCTATTGATTCACTTGATGTATGTTTTGGCACTCAACTCGCGGATTCCCGAGGTGACATTGGGTAATCTATGCATAGGGGTTGATGCATGTTTTCGTCCTACGTTCTCTGATAGAAACTTTGGAGTGACTCTTTGTTGCACGTTGAGGGATTGTTATGTGATCCGATTATGTTATCATTGTTGAGAGAACTTGCACTAGTGAAAGTATGAACCCTAGGCCTTGTTTCCAAGCATTACAATACCTTTTCCGCTCACTTTTACTACTTGCTACCTTGTTGTTTTTATATTTTTCAGATTACAAAAACCTATATCTATCATCCATATTACACTTCTATCACCATCTCTTCGCCGAACTAGTGCACCTATACAATTTATCATTGTATTGGGTGTGTTGGGGACACAAGAGACTCTTTGTTATTTGGTTGCAGGGTTGTTTGAGAGAGACCATCTTCATCCTACGCCCCCACGGATTGATAAACCTTAGGTCATTCACTTGAGGGAAATTTGCTACTGTCCTACAAAACTCTGCACTTGGAGGCCCAACAATGTCTACAAGAAGAAGGTTGCATAGTAGACATCAAGCTCTTTTCTGGCACTGTTGCCGGGGAGGCTAGGTAAGCGGCACTCACATCCCGTTAACGAAGCTCTTTTCGGGCGCCGTTGCCGGGGAGGTTAGTGCTTAAGGGTATATCTTTAGATCTTGCAATCGAATCTTTTAGTTTCTTGTTTTATCACTAGTTTAGTTTATAAAAGAAAACTACAAAAAAAAATGGAATTGAGGTTGCCTCATATGCTTCATCTTTTTAATGTCTTTCGTGAAAATAAGGATTCCGATAATTGTGCTCAATTGCTAGAGGAAGAAGTCAATAAAATGTTTGGCACTAAATCTTTGAATGATGAGCATGATTGCAATGTTGCTGGTATGAATTCTTTGAATATCCATGATGCTAATGATATGCAAAGCTACAAGCTTGGGGATGCTATGTTTGATGAAGATGATATTTTTAGTCCCCCAAGTTTTGATGAGAAAATTTATTATGATGATAGCATGCCTCCTATTTATGATGATTATATTGATGAAAGTGGGTTTGGAAGAGTGTCAACTCTAGGTACTAATGATCCCACTATTTTGGAGGGTGTTGAATCTTATTACAACATTGATGAAAGTGGATTTGGAGAGGTCATGACTTTATTTAGTGATGAATCCACTATTTCGGAAGAGGTTCCAATTGATTATGACTACAAAGTTGCTATCTATGATGATTATTGTGATGACATGTATGCTATAAAGAATAATGATAACCATGAAAATTGTCATCATGATTTTAATCAAGTATCTCATGATAGCTATTTTGTTGAATTTGTTCCTTCCACTACTATGAATGAGAAGGATTTTGCTTATGTGGAGAGTAATAAAATTTCTATGATTGTGGATCATGAAAAGAATGCTTTATGTGATAGTTATATTGTTGAATTCATTCATGATGCTACTGAAAATTATTATGAGGGAGGAGTATATACTTGTAGGAATTGCAATAATATCAAGTTTCCTCTCTATGTGTTGAGAATTTTGAAGTTATACTTGTTTTGCCTTCCTATGCTAGTTGATTCTTGTTCCCATAAGTTATTTGCTCACAAAATCCCTATGCATAGGAAGTGGGTTAGACTTAAATGTGCTAGTCATATAATTCATGATGCTCCCATTATGTTTCAATTCTTATCTTTTATGTGAGCATCATTGAAATCATCATGCCTAGCTAAAAAGGCATTAAAGAAAAGCGCTTGTTGGGAGACAACCCAATATTTATCCCTACTGTTTTTGTATGTTAACATGATTAAGCTACTGTATTAATCATGTTTTATAGCTTTTGTTTCAATAAAGTGCCAAGTAAAGCCTTTGGAATAGTGTGGTTGATAGTTGACTTGATTCTGTGCAAAAATAGAAACTTTTGCGTCGAGTACAGAAATTCCTATCTTTTACTGGAACATGGAAAAACGATGAATTTTTTACAGTTTATTGGCATACAAATTTTCTACGTTTTCCTAATTTTTCAGAATTTTTGAAATAACAGAAGTATGATCTTAATTCAGATCTTTACAGACTATTCTGTTTTTGATATATTCTATTTTCGATGCATAGTTTGCTTGTTTTCTAGTTTCTATGGCTTATATTGCTTAATATAAATTGTAGAAATGATAGGGTACAGTAGTAATCTTGTGATAAAAATTATGAATCTTGTCTTGATAGTACCAAAGTGAATGATTTGTTTTATTATACTAACGGATCTCACGAAGGTTTTGTTAAGTTTTGTGTGATTGAAGTTTTCAAGTTTTGGGTGAGATATCGATGTGAGGAGAATAAGGAGTGACAAGACCCTAATCTTGGGGATTCCCAAGGCACCCCAAGGTAATATTCAAGGAAGATCCAAGCAACTAAGCTTGGGGATGCCCCGGAAGGCATCCCCTCTTTCGTCTTCAACATTATCGGTAACCTCACTTGGAGCTATATTTTTATTCGTCACATGATATGAGTTTTGCTTGGAGCGTCATTTTATTTTATTAGTATTTGCTTGCTGTTACTTAGAATAATGTTTTTCATCTTTTAGTTCAATAAAAATGTCAAGTGTAGCCTTTACCATGCTTATTTTGCAAGTCTATATGTTGCTGATTTGAAAACAGAAAGTTTTCTATCATTGTCTGAATTCTTCTGAAAGTCAGAACGTGGTAAAATCTTAAAAGTTTTTCACAATGAGTAAAAAAAAATCTACAGTGTGGTATGTTTTTAGAATTTTTGGAGTTAGGGAAGTATGAGTACAATTGCAGTCTTTACAGACTGTCCTGTTTAGACAGATTGCTGTTATGTTTGCATTGTTTGCATATGTTTACTTGTTTAATGATTCTATTTGAGGATAGGAGTATTGAATATGCAGAGGCATTTAGTATGCAATGTCAAATAATAATTTGAGTGATTTTCTACAGTAGAGAATGATAAGTTTTTGCATTTGATTTATACTAACTTTTCTCACGAGTTCTTGTTGAGTTTTGTGTGGATGATGTTTTTAAGATTTAGGGAAACCGTGATATAAAAGGAATTAAGGAGACACAAAAGCTCAAGCTTGGGGATGCCCAAGGCATCCCTAGTTAATATTTCAAGAAGTCTCAAGCATCTAAGCTTGGGGATGCCCTGGTTGGTATCCCACCTTTCTTCATCAACAATTATCGGTTAGTATCGGTTGAGCCTAAGTTTTTGCTTCTTCACACGATGTGCGCTATTTTTAGAATGTCATTTTATTTTGTTTTGATTGCTGTTTGAATAAAGTACTTAAGATCTGAAATTCTTTTATGAGAGAGAGTCTTCACATAGCAACATAATTATTTGACCACTCATTGATCTTCACTTATATCTTGTTGGAGTAGTTTGTCAGTTGCTCTAGTGCTTCACTTATATCTTTTTAGAGCACGGCGGTGGTTTTATTTTGTAGAAATTGATGAACTCTCATGCTTCACTTATATTATTTTGAGAGTATTTAAACAGCATGGTAATTTGCTTAGGTTATGAATTTAGTCCTAATATGATAAGCATCCAAGAGGGATATAATAAAAAATTTCATACAAAGTGCATTGAATACTATGAGAAGTTTGATTCCTTATGATTGTTTTGAGATATAAAGATGGTGATATTAGAGTCATGCTAGTGAGTAATTGTGGATTGTAGAAATACTTGTGTTAAAGTTTGTGATTCCCGTAGCATGCACGTATGGTGAATCGTTATGTGATGAAGTCGGAGCATGATTTATTTATTGATTGTCTTCCTTATGAGTGGCGGTCGGGGACGAGCGATGGTCATAAACACATGGGAAATATCATCATACATGATTTCCTCTAGGGCATATCTCCAACAGTCTCCCACTTGCACTAGAGTCAATCAAATAGACATCGTATGCTCATAGCGCTAACGTGCCCCTCATGCTTGGGTTGTGGAAGCGGCTTAGTCAACGGACCCGCAACATTTGCATCCGTGTGAATTTTGCATAACTCTACATCACCATTCTTTACGATCTTTCATATCAGGTGATATTTCCGATCTATGTGTCTGACCTTGTGGTGATTCCTCGGCTCCTTGGCTTGTGCGATGGCACCAGAATTATCACAGAAAGGTCCAACGGTTTTACCGAGGCTGGGAAAATACCAAGATCATCCAGAAAGTTCCGGATCCAAACACATTCCTTTGCAGCTTCACAAGCCGCAATGTATTTGGCTTATGTGGTAGAATCGGCCACCGTATATTGCTTGGAACTCATCCAGCTCACTGCTCCTCCGTTCATGACATACACGAATCCGGACTGTGATCGACAATCATCTATGTCAGTTTGGAAACTAGCGTCGGCGTAACCCCTTACGACGAGCTCTTCCTCACCTCCATAAACAAGGAACATCTCTTTAGTCCTTTTCAGGTACTTCAAAATAGTCTTTACCGCTGCCCAGTGACTCTCACCTGGGTTGGCCTGGTATCTACTTGTTAGGCTTATTGCAAAAGCAACATCAAGCCGTGTACATATCATGGCATACATGATGGATCCGATTACCGAGGCATACGGAATCCGACTCATCCTGCTTTGCTCATCAGATGTCGAAGGACTCTGAGTCTCGGTTAGCCTTATACCATGTGAGACAGGCAAGAACCCTTTCTTGGCCTCACTTATGTTGAACCGCTTCAACACTTTATCTATGTACATGCTCTGGCTCAAGCCAAGCAACCTCCTCGATCTATCTCTATAGATCTTGATGCCTAAAATGTAAACTGCCTCACCAAGGTCCTTCATTGAAAACTTGCCATTCAATGATTCCTTAACCGAGTTCAGCATCGAAACATCATTTCCGATCAGTAGTATGTCATCCACATACAAGATCAAAAAAACTATCGAGCTCCCACTTAACTGCTTGTATAAACAAGTGTCCTCTTTGCTTTTGATGAAACCGAGACCAGTGACGACCTCATCAAAACGAATGTTCCAACTCTGAGATGCTTGCCTCAACCCATAAATGGATCTCTTGAGCTTGCATACCTTACTAGCGCTAGTCGGATCGACAAAACCCTCGGGCTGTATCATATACACGTCCTCGGTTAAATTTCCGTGGAGGAAAGCCGTTTTGACATCCATCTGCCATATCTCGTAATCGAAATATGCAGCTATAGCTAGTACGATCCTCACTGACTTCAGCATCACTACCGGCGAGTAAGTCTCGTCGTAGTCAAATCCTTGAACTTGTCCATAACCTTTAGCGACAAGCCGAGCTTTGTGGATCTGAAAATTTCCATCCACATCAGTTTTCTTCTTAAAGATCCATTTGCAACCAATGGCTATTACGCCAGGTGGCGAATCAACCAAGTCCCAGACTTGATTCTCATCCATGCACTTTAACTCGGATCTCATGGCCTCTAGCCATGCCTCGAAATCTAGGCTCACCATCGCCTCCGCATACGTAGCCAGCTCGTCGCTCTCCAGCAACAAAACATCGCGCACTCTACGCAATCTTTTCGACCTCCGTGGCTCCGGTGTTGCTTCCACTACGGGTTCCTTGACTGACTCCGGTATGATTTCATCACTAGCCAAGTCGTCCCCGAGTGGTCCTCGAATTTCTTCGAGTCGGACCGTTCTCCCACTGGCCTCCCGACTGAGAAACTCTTTCTCAAGGAAAACCCCGTTCCGAGCAACAAACACTTTGTTCTCTTCCCGGTTGTAGAAGTTATATCCCAAGGTTTCCCTCGGATATCCCACGAATATGCATTTATCTGACTTGGGTGTAAGCTTGTCTGACATAAGTCGCTTGACAAATGCTTCACAACCCCAAATCTTTAGAAAAGACAAACTGGGACTCTTCCTAGTCCACATCTCATGTGGTGTCTCGTTTACGGATTTTGATGGTACCCTGTTAAGTGTGAAAGCTGCAGTTTCTAGAGCGTATCCCCAGAATGACAAGGGTAAATCGGATTTGCTCATCATTGATCGGAACATGTCCAACAAGGTCCTATTCCTCCATTCCGACATGCTGTTTCTCTGTGGCGTACCCGGAGGTGTGAGCTGAGGTACTATACCTCGGCTTTTCAGATGATCATCAAACTCCTGGCTCATGTACTCACCTCCATGATCTGATCATAGAAGCTTTATAGTCTTGTCGAGCTGATTTTCAACCTCGTTCTGAAACTCTTTGAACTTTTCAAAAGTTTCCGACTTGTGCCTCATCAAATAGATATATCCATATCTACTCAAGTTGTCGGTAAAAGTCACGAAGTACTGATAGCCGCCTCTGGCAGTTGTGCTCATTGGACCACACACATCACTGTGTATAAGCTCCAACAGTTCGGACACCCTCTCGCAACTCTTTGCAAAAGGAGACTTAGTCATCTTGCCGAGCAAGCATGATTCGCATCTCTCGAACATCCCAAAGTCGGACGAAGTTAGGAGCCCATCATCATGGAGCTTCTTCATGCGTTTCAGACTAATGTGTCCAAGCCAGCAATGCCAGAAGTATGTCGGATTTATCTCATTAGGCTTATGCCTCTTGACATTCACGTTATAGACTGGTTCCTGTTCTAGATTCAATATAAAGATCCCATCAACAATGGGTGCATAGCCGTGGAACATACCATTCAAATAAAACAAACAACCATTATCCTTTAAATTGAATTCATAACCCTGACTCATCAAGCATGAGGCAGAAATAATGTTCCGACTAAGTGCAGGAATGTAATAACAATTATTCAATTCTAAAATAAATCCAGAAGGAAGTTGGAGCTGCATCGTGCCAACCTCCAACGCAGCAACTCTTGCTTTGTTGCCGACCCTGATGTCAATCTCCCCTTATGCCACATGCCTAGTTCTTACCAGCCCCTACATCGAGTTGCAAATATGAACAACCGATCTGGTATCAAATACCCAAGAGCTACTAGGTATGTCAGCAAGGTAAATGTCTATAACATATGCAACAAGTGTACCTTTGCCTGAAGAAGCATTTCCAGCCTTCTTGCCATGCTCTGCAAGCCACTTGCTATAGTTCCTCTTCTAGTGACCGGTCTCCTTGCAATGATAGCAAATGGTCTTCGAGTCCAGTCCTAACTTCGGCGCAGCGGCAGAGGTTACCATCTCCGTGCCCTTTGCCTTAGCCTTTTTCTTGGACCAACTCTTCTTTAACTTAGCCGATTTCTGCACCATCAACACTTGATGTGTGCCTTTCTTAATATCCTACTCTGCCACTTTCAGCATCCCATGCAATTCAGTGAGCTTCTTGTCCATGCCATGCATATGATAGTTCGAGATGAATGTCCCATAGCTAGGCGGAAGAGAACCCAGAACTGCATCTGTAGCCAGCTCATCCAAGAGTGGGAAGCCTAACCGATCCAAAGCTTGCACGTATCCGATCATCTTGATCACATGCGGGCTCAGTGGATCACCTTCCTTCAGCTTGCAATCCATCAAGGATCACCAGACGTTGAACCTTTCGGTCCTAGCCTGTACCTGAAACATGCTCTTGAGACTCTCGATCATATCGAAAGCCCCAACATCTTCGAAATGCTGCTGCAAATCGGGCTCCATACAAGCCAGCATGAGGCAGCTGATTTCGTTTGATTCATCAACAAGTTTCTGGTAGGTATTCCTGGTTGTGGCATTAGCATTATCGGCAGGTTCTTCTGGAAGTGGATCCTCTAGAACATGTTCCTTTTTATCGTGCTTGATAACAATTCTCAGATTTCTATACCAGGTGGTAAAGTTTGTTCCATTCAGTTTATCCTTTTCCAGAATTGATTTCAATGCAAAGTTGGGTTGAGCAGGTGGTGCCATTGATCTACAACAGAAAATATGCAATCACTAAGCAATGTGTTTATGTAGAGTAATTCAAGCCTAAACATAAATACTCCCACTGAAGTCGGCATCCCTCCACAAACTCTCAGTGATTTAGGATCCGACTAGCGCATGCGACTAGTGAGCTTTAGCATCACTGCTAGCCAACATACCTATCCGGTAAGCAACTCCTTGCTAATCGTATCTCTATGCGACTCCTGTCGGTCGGGAAGGTATCTCATACCCCGGCTCCAAACCTTCTTTGCCACAAAGCCCAAAACCGTTTTGATAGCCTTGTCAAGATAACCTGATGCAGTGCATGTCCGTGTCTAACACGAACCCTTCAGTTCAAGGACACCTAGCAGCACCCCAATTTTATGAGCCCACCACTAGACGTACTTGACGTGTGAAGGTGCAACATCGGGAATGGCAAATTGCTTGATATTAACGAGGGATCTTTCTACCATTCTAACATGCATAGAAAACAAGAAGAATAACAATCACAAATAAACATATATTGTGAAATAGTATGGCTCCTTCATGGATGTTCTTCCAGGTCGGCTCCGACTCCGATGACCATCTAGGAACTCCACCTTGTTTGTCACGCCAGGACGCCAATCCACCAACATGATCTCTATTATCCAACTACTACAACTAGTAATGAATTGCATAGAGTCACAAGTCGACACGCAGGTCGTTATACATCATAATGACAGCACTTTGGCTCCTGCCGGCTGACAAACATGACACGCAGGCCATGTATAATTTACACACATGCATCACATACACATGAGCCATACTATTCACATCAAACCCTGCAAAATAAAGTTATGCACAGAATCGCATTCTACCGGTTTGAGTGATCGTGTACGAAATACAAGGTGCTACGCACACGGCGGTCCCGCTAGCCGGTTGGCGGGCGGGGTTCGACGTTTTTGGAAATCACAGATCATATCTGTACTCCGATCACACCGAATTTTCCGATCTGATCGATTTTATCGATCATCGTGAATCCGATTCGGATTTACGTTTCACTGTTAACCCCGATGATGGATACCGACCGATAGGGGTAGGTTGTGTCACGACCTCATCTATTTCGATCATCAGAAAACATAGCCACATCGATCCCCATGTGCAGTTGATCTCATCAACCGTGCACATAGCCAATTCCAAAAAACGACAACAGATCTGATCTGTCGCCTCCACATATCTAATATGCATAAGATCTGAATCCAAATCCTATAGCAGAGGCTCTGATACCACTGTTGGGTTCTACGGTAGGGTGCGTCGACTGCAAATTAAAATTTTCCTACGCACAGAACAACTAGGAACATGCTACGGGAATGGATCACAGATCGTTACCACTAGACGCGCAGTGCCGTGCAGCGGAAGAAGAGTTGGAGCAGCGCGTCCGCGTGGTTCGTCTCCTCCTCGTTTGATCTCCCTCGAACAGCCGGTCGTCCGATCCCTCGTACAGGTTCGCCGGAGCGGCGCAGGTGCACCGCCTCTAATGGTATCTGCACGTGTAGGAGGAACGTCGTGCGGCGGACTGCTAGGTCCGATCACACAACCGGCGGCGAGTGGAGGTGTCTATTCGCAACACATGCAAACCCTAGTGACAGCGTCGAAGCGATCAACCGCATGAGTGTGTCGCACCTGCACTTTATATAGGCATTCGTCACGGGCTCAACACTTGGGCCTCGCACGGACCATAAAGCCCAAAGTCTGTTCGGCCTAGATCCGAGTCCGAGTAGTATCACATCTGACTCGTGGAGTCCGATCCGGCCTCACAGGTTCCTTCCCTTAAGCGCGCGACCCCTTAGGTTCAAGTCGGCTTGGTCGCAGGTCGGATCACCTCCGACCTGCTCGGCTGGTAGCGGCCTCTAGCAAGGTGTGCCAACCACCAAGTAGACAATGAAGCCGGTTGGCAAACATGTACATCACACTTTTATTTCCTTTGCCACACGATATATGTTGTCGGGCTCAAGGCGAGTCTGTCATCCTTGTGCTAGCCCGACCTCTTTCTCGTTCCAGTGATGCTGATCACAAACCGGATTATCTCATAATCCTTGTCGCATGGCCATGCTTATCCTGGTCGGATCACACGAGGGGCCCAGAGTATATCTCTCCTCATCGGAGGGGCAAATCCCATCTTGCTCGACCATGTCTCGCAGCATGGGTCTGGACAAGCCCGAAACCTACCTTTGTAACTACCCAGTCACGGAGTAGCGTTTGGTTGGCCCAAAGCAAGTCTGTCACCATCCCGAGTACATGCGCCAGCTTAGGTCTTAGGACATAGAACGTATGTTGTACTAGAGACTCACAGATGACATATCGCTGCGTCTCATAGTTGGGTCTGTCCGACTCGGACCTTATCTCAACTCGGATCCGACTACGTCGAATCCGACCAGATCCTTCCGAGTCCATATTATGCGGTTAGCATCCAATGCTCCATGGCTAGTGAGACCAAGCCATCGACCGTGTCATATGCTAGTCTAGCCGGCTGCGCGTCCACATAGCCCTTTCGACCAGGGACCTTTTAGGACAGTCATCATAAAATGCATAGTCCCACAAACAAGTCACGTACTTGTTGATACACATCATTGATAATGTCCAAGGACTATCTTTATTCATAAACATATAGGAAATATCATCATACATGATTGCCTCTAGGGCATATCTCCAACAAAAACTGCTTTGTGTGATTTAGGAGCTGGTGTAGTGTTATGCCTTTCTCTTTATATAAAAGACTTGATTTGAATAAACTCACACCTACTGAAATATCTTTGCAAATGGCTGACAAATCAACTGCCATACCTATTGGTATTTGCGAGGATGTGCCCGTTGTTGTTGCAAATGTTACTATCTTAACTGACTTTGTTATACTTGAGATGCCCGAGGACGACAACATGTCTATTATCCTTGGTAGACCCTTCTTGAATACTGCAGGGGCTGTTATTGATTGCAATAAAAGCAAGGTCACTTTTCATGTCAATGGTAATGAGCATACGGTGCACTTTTCGAAGAAACAATTCCAAGTGAATGGTATTAATGTTATTGAAAAATCTCCAACACTCACTGTTGGAAGTTTTCAACTACCTCTACCTACTGCCAAAAAGAAATATGAAATGCTTATTGTTGGGGACATGCATATCCCCGTTGAGGTAACTTAGTGTTTTCCGAAAGTTCTTCGGTTTCATGCTAATCGAAGGTGGTTGTTAATAAGACTTGATCAACCTTATTAATGGATCATTTTTTAGAGGTATGAAGTTGATGAATTTAGTGAGCACAACTTTCTGTTTCCAATGTTTGTTTTCTATTTTTCTTATTTAAATAAAACAAAATGCCATGTTTTGTCTGTTTTCTGAATTTCCCATGCAATAAAAAAATGACCCAAAAATAAAAGTTCTCAGAATGCCCTGAAATTTTAATATGATTTTTTCTGAATATTTAAGAATTTTTGATGCAAATAACATCAGAGGGGGTGCACCAGGTGGGCACAACCCACCTGGGCATGCCAGCAGCCCCAGGCGCGCCCTGGTGGTTTGTGGTCCCCATGTGGGCCCCCTCACTTGTCTCTTTAGCCCATGTCATCACCTACCTCCAGAAAAAATTCACCATTGCTCTCTCTACCGTGTTCTTGCTCTCAAACCCACGGATTTCGATCTCTTTGCTTAAAGCTCCATTTCCGAAACTATTTTAGGGGATTGCTACTTGGTATGTGACTCCTCCATTGGTCCAATTAGTTTTTGCTTTAGTGGATTATATTTTGAATAATTAGCTACTCTTGGTGCTGTTGTAGATGAGCTTGCATGTTGAATTCTTAGAGTTCTAAGTAGTTTGAATGCTCAATATAGCCTCTATGCATCCCTATGAGTAGTTGCTATCAAGCTTGTGAAGTTTTGTTGACTAAAAATTTCAGAATTTTATTTATAGGAATAAGATGAGTTTCTTTAGGAAGTTTGCTTCCAAGAAAAACTCTAAGGGAGTCATTGGGGAGTCATCGGACAACAATCTCCACACTCGGAGAATGGTGGAGGTGCGGCCGTGCGATGGCCACATAACCCCTTCATGGATGGAGCCGGGATCCGTCAAGAGTTCGCACAATTTGCTGCTAATGCTGGTCTCACCGACTTCATCGCAGCTGAGTGTGAACAATATCATCTCCTTACAAATTCCTTTGTGCAAAGTTTTCATTTTCTGAGTAGGAATAACCCTCCTGAGGTGCAGTTTAATTTATATGCTGAAACCCGTCAGATACCACTTACTGAATTATGTGACATATGCTTGATCCCTTCTGATGGGAAATTGTTTGGGAAACGTTGCATGGAAAACAAAAAAAATCTACGCACACGCAAGATCTATCAAGGAGATGCATAGCAATGAGAGGGGAGAGTGTGTCTATGTACCCTCATAGACCGTAAGCCGAAGCGTTTGACAATGCAGTTGATGTAGTCAAACTTCTTCGCATTCCAACCGATCGAGCACCGAACGTACGACACCTCCGCGTTCAGCACACGTTCAGCTCGATGACGTCCTCCGCCTTATTGATCCAGCAAGACGGCGAGGTAGTGGATGAGTTCCGGCCGCACGACGGCGTGGTGACGGTGATGGTGAAGCTATCTCCGCAGGGCTTCGCCTAAGCACTATGAGAATATGACCGGGGGTGTAAACGGTGGAGGGGGGCGCCGCACACAGCTAGGCAATTGTCTGTTGTGTGCTAGGCGCCCCCCTCCCACATATATATAGGTGGGAGGGAGGGAGGAGCAGCCAAAGGGGGCGCCCAAGTAGGAGGAATCCTACTTGGGGTCTCTCCCAAGCCGCACCCCCTGCCTTATATAGGTGCGGGGGAAAGGCAGGGCAGGGTGGCGCCCCCCCTTTCATTTCTCCCATTAGAGGGAAAGGTAGGAGGGGCTAGCCCTCCCCCTTTTCCTTCCCTAGGGCTGGCCAGCCAGGGAGAGGGGCGCACCAGCCCCCTGTGGGCTGGTCTATCCCTCCCTTGGCCCATTAAGCCCATAACACCTACCGGGGGTGTCCGGAACCCCTTCCGTTGACCCGATGGCTACCCGGTGCATCCCGAAACCCTTTCGATGTCTGAATACCATCGTCCTATATATCAATATTTACATCTCGACCATTTCGAGACTCCTCGTCATGTCTGTGATCTCATCCGGGACTCTGAACAACATTCGGTCACCAAATCATATAACTCATATAACACTATATCATCAACGAACGTTAAGCGTGCGGACCCTACGGGTTCGAGAACTATGTAGACATGACCGAGACACCTCTCCGGTCAATAACCAATAGTGGAACAAGGATGCCCATATTGGCTCCTACATATTCTACTAAGATCTTTATCGGTCGAACCGTTATGACAACATACGCAATTCCCTTTGTCCATCGGTATGTTACTTGCCCGAGATTCGATCGTCGGTATCTTCATACCTAGTTCAATATCGTTACCGGCAAGTCTCTTTACTCGTTCCATAATACATCATCCTGTAACTAACTCATTAGTCACTTTGCTTGCAAGGCTTCTTATGATGTGTATTACCGAGAGGGCCCAGAGATACCTCTCCGATACTCGGAGTGACAAATCCTAATCTCGATCTATGCCAACTCAACAAACACCTTCGGAGATACCTGTAGAGCATCTTTATGATCACCCAGTTATGTTGTGATGTTTGATAGCACACAAGGTATTCCTCCGGTATCCGGGAGTTGCATAATCTCATAGTCGAAGGAATATGTATTTGACATGTAGAAAGCAATAGCAATAAACTGAACGATCATTATGCTAAGCTAACGGATGGGTCTTGTCCATCACATCATTCTCCTAATGATGTGATCCCATTATCAAATGACAACACATGTCAATGGTTAGGAAACCTTAACCATCTTTGATCAACGAGCTAGTCTAGTAGAGGCTTACTAGGGACACGGTATTTGTTTATGTATTCACACATGTATTTAAGTTGCCGATCAATACAATTCTAGCATGAATAATAAACCTTTATCATGAATAAGGAAATATAAAATAACAACTTTATTATTGCCTCTAGGGCATATTTCCTTCAGTCTCCCACTTGCACTAGAGTCAATAATCTAGATTACATTGTAATGAATCTAACACCCATGGAGTCTTGGTGCTGATCATGTTTTGCTCGCGGAAGAGGCTTAGTCAACGGGTCTGCCACATTCAGATCCGTATGTACTTTGCAAATTTCTATGTGTCCATCCTTGACCTTTTCACGAATGGAGTTGAAGCGCCTCTTAATGTGTTTGGTTTTTTGTGAAACCTGGATTCCTTCGCCAAGGCAATTGCTCCAGTGTTGTCACAAAATATTTTCATTGGACCCGATGCACTAGGTATTACACCTAGATTGGATATGAACTCCTTCATCCAGACTCCTTCATGTGCTGCTTCCGAAGCAGCTATGTACTCCGCTTCACACGTAGATCCCGCCACGACGCTCTGCTTGAAACTGCACCAACTGATAACTCCACCATTCAATATAAATACGTATCCGGTTTGTGACTTAGAGTCATCCGGGTCAGTGTCGAAGCTAGCATCGACGTAATCATTTACGACGAGCTCTTCGTCACCTCCATAAACGAGAAACATATCCTTGGTCCTTTTCAGGTACTTTAGGATGTTCTTGACCGCTGTCCAGTGATCCACTCCTGGATTACTTTGGTACCTCTCTGCCAGACTTATGGCAAGGCACACATCAGGTCTGGTACACATCATATCATACATGATAGAACCTATGGCTGAGGCATAGGGGATGACTTTCATTTTCTCTCTATCTTCTGCAGTGGTCAGGCTTTGAGTCTGACTCAACTTCACACCTTCTAACACAGGCAAGAACCCTTTCTTTGACTGATCCATTTTGAACTTCTTCAAAACTTTATCAAGGTATGTGCTTTGTGAAAGTCCTATTAAGCATCTCGATCTATCTCTATAGATCTTGATACCCAATATATAAGCGGCTTCACCGAGGTCTTTCATTGAAAAAATCTTATTCAAGTATCCTTTTATGCTATCCAGAAATTCTATATCATTTCCAATCAATAATATGGCATCCACATATAATATTAGAAATGCTACAGAGCTCCCACTCACTTTCTTGTAAATACAGGCTTCACCGTAATTCTGTATAAAACCACATGCTTTGATCACCTCATCAAAGCGTATATTCCAACTCCGAGATGCTTGCACCAGTCCATAAATGGATCGCTGGAGCTTGCACACTTTGTTAGCACCTTTAGGATTGACAAAACCTTCTGGGTGCATCATATACAACTCTTCTTTAAGAAATCCATTAAGGAATGCAGTTTTGACTTCCATCTGACAGATTTCATAATCATAAAATGCGGCAATTGCTAACATGATTCGGACAGACTTAAGCATCGCTACGGATGAGAAAGTCTCATCATAGTAAACTCCTTGAACTTGTCGAAAACCTTTCGCGACAAGTCGAGCTTTGTAGACAGTAACATTACCATCAGCGTCACTCTTCTTCTTGAAAATCCATTTATTCTCAATGGCTTGCCAATCATCGGACAAGTCCACCAAAGTCCATACTTTGTTCTCATACATGGATCCTATCTCAGATTTCATGGCCTCAAGCCATTTATCGGAATCTGGGCTCATCATCGCTTCTTCATAGTTCGTAGGTTCGCCTTGGTCTAGTAACATGACTTCCAGAACAGGATTACCGTACCACTCTGGTGCGGATCGTGCTCTGGTTGACCTACAAGGTTCAGTAGCAACTTGATCTAAAGTTTCATGATTATTATCATTTGCTTCCTCTCTAGTTGGTGTAGGCATCACTGGAACGGTTTTCTGTGATGTGCTACTTCCCAATTCGAGAGAAGGTACAATTACCTCATCAAGTTCTACTTTCCTCCCACTCACTTCTTTCGAGAGAAACTCCTTCTCTAGAAAGGTTCCATTCTTGGCAACAAAGATCTTGCCTTCGGATCTGTGGTAGAAGGTGCACCCAATTGTTTCTTTAGGGTATCCTATGAAGACGCACTTCTCCGATTTTGGTTCGAGCTTATCAGGCTGAACCCTTTTTACATAAGTGTCGCAACCCCAAACTTTAAGAAACGATAGCTTAGGTTTCTTGCCAAACCACAGTTCATACGGTGTCGTCTCAACGGATTTAGACGGTGCCCTATTTAATGTGAATGCGGCTGTCTCTAATGCATAACCCCAACACGATAGTGGTAAATCAGTAAGAGACATCATAGAACGCACCATATCTAATAAAGTATGGTTACGACATTCGGACACACCATTACGCTGTGGTGTTCCAGGTGGCGTGAGTTGTGAAACTATTCCACATTGTTTTAAATGAAGGCCAAACTCGTAACTCAAATATTTGCCTCCGCGATCAGATCGTAGAAACTTTATTTTTTTGTTACGATGATTCTACACTTCACTCTGAAATTCTTTGAACTTTTCAAATGTTTCAGACTTGTGTTTCATTAAGTAGATATACCCATATCTACTCAAATCATCTATGAAGGTCAGAAAATAACGATACCCGCCGTGTGCCTCAACACTCATCGGACCGCATACATCGGTATGTATTATTTCCAATAAGTCATTCGCTCGCTCCATTGTTCCGGAGAACGGAGTTTTAGTCATCTTGCCCATGAGGCATGGTTCGCAAGTATCAAATGATTCATAATCAAGTGATTCCAAAAGTCCATCTGCATGGAGTTTCTTCGTGCGCTTTACACCAATATGACCTAAATGGCAGTGCCACAAGTATGTTGCACTATCATTACCAACTTTGCATCTTTTGGCATCAATATTATGAATATGTGTATCACTACTATCGAGATTCAACAAGAATAGACCACTCTTCAAGGGTGCATTACCATAAAAGATATTATTCACATAAATAGAACAACCATTATTCTCTGACTTAAATGAATAACCGTCTCGCAATAAACAAGATCCAGATATAATGTTCATGCTCAACGCGGCACCAAATAACAATTATTGAGGTCTAAAACTAATCCCGAAGGTAGATGTAGAGGTAGCGTGCCGACGGCGACCACATCGACCTTGGAACCATTTCCCACGCGCATCGTCACCTCGTCCATAGCCAATATTTGTTTCTTCCGCAGCTCTTGTTTCGAGTTACAAATAAGAGCAACCAAACCAGTATCAAATACCCAGGCGCTGCTGCGAGCATTAGAAAGGTACACATCAATAACATGTATATCAAATATACCTTTGTTCACTTTGCCATCCTTATCCGCCAAGTATTTGGGGTAGTTCCGCTTCCAGTGACCAGTTGATGTCGACTACACAACTTGTTCTTGTAGACTCATGTTGGGCCTCCAAGCGCAGAGTTTTGTAGGACAGTAGCAATTTTCCCTCAAGTGGATGACCTAAGGTTTATCAATCTGTGGGAGGTGTAGGATGAAGATGGTCTCTCTCAAACAACCCTGCAACCAAATAACAAAGAGTCTCTTGTGTCCCCAACACACCAAATACAATGGTAATTTGTATAGGTGCACTAGTTCAGCGAAGAGAGGGTGATACAAGTGTAGTAATGATAGTAGATATTGATTTTTGTAATAGTAACAATAAAAAACAGCAAGGTAACAAGTAACAAAAGTGAGCACAAACGGTATTGCAATGCTTGCAAATGAGGCCTAGGGTCCGTACTTTCGCTAGTGCAATCTCTCAACAATGCTAATCTAATTGGATCATATAACCATCCCTCAACGTGCGATGAAGAATCACTCCAAAGTTCTTATCTAGCGAAGAACATAAGAAGAAATTGTTTGTATCTATTCTTTCCGATCGATCTATCCAAGAGCTCGTACTAAAATAACACCAAGTTATTCTTTCCGATCGATCTATCAATAGTTCGTATTAAAATAACACTAATTTATTCTTTTCGATCGATCTATCAGGAGTTCGCACTAAAATAACACCAAAGCAAATTCAGATTCATAATACTCAATCCAACACAAAGAACCTCAAAGAGTGCCCCAAGATTTCTACCGGAGAAACAAAGTCAAGAACGTGCATCAACCCCTATGCATAGATTACCCCAATGTCACTTCGGGAATCCGCGAGTTGAGTGCCAAAACATATATCAAGTGAATCAATATGATACCCCATTGTCACCATGGGTATTCATAGAAAGACATACATCAAGTGTTCTCAAATTCATAAAAGTATTCAATCCGATAAAACGATATCTCAAAGGGAAAACTCAATTCACAACAAGATAGAGAGGGGAAAACACCATATGATCCAACTATATTAATAAAGCCTGCGATACATCAAGATCGTGACATCTCTAGAACACGAGAGAGAGAGATTAAACACATAGCTACTGGTACAAACCCTCAGCCCCGAGGGTGGATTACTCCCTCCTCCTCATGGTGGCCGCCGGGATGATGAAGATGGCCACCGGTGATGATTTCCCCCTCTGGCAGAGTGCCGAAACGGGGTCTAGATTGGTTTTTCGTGGCTACAGAGGCTTGCGGCGGTGGAACTTCTGATCTAGGGTTGCCCCAAGAGTTTTTGGAATATTTGGCAATTTATAGGGCGAAGAGGCGGTGCGGGAGGCCACCGAGATGGGCACAACCCACCAGGGCACGCCTGGGCCCCCAGGCGCGCCCAGGTGGGTTGTGCCCCCCCTCGGGGCACCCTTCTGGTACTTCTTTGGCCCATCCTGGTTCTTCTGGTCCAAAAAAATTCTCCAAAAAATTTCGCTGCGTTTGGACTCCGTTTGGTATTGATTTTCTGCGATGTAAAAAACAAGCAAAAAACAGCAACTGGCACTGGGCACTATGTCAATAGGTTAGTCCCAAAAAATGATATAAAGTTGCTATAAAATGATTGTAAAACATCCAAGGATGATAATATAACAGCATGAATACTTCATAAATTATAGATACGTTGGAGACGTATCAGCATCCCCAAGCTTAATTCCTACTTGTCCTCGAGTAGGTAAATGATAAAAAAAAATTATGAAGTGTTAATGCTAGCAAAATGCATAAGTTTGATCAATGATAATTTCAATCACTTTTTCTAGCATCATAATAGCAATTCTTTCTCATAAAACTTCTCATGTTAAAGTAGCAACCAATTCACATGTTAAGGTTCAAACAATGAATTCTCTTGAAACTCAACAACCTATGTTCTCAGTCACCAAACAATTGCAATTCAACTTATTCAACAAAATCTAAGTAAGAGCTCCACATACTCAATCATCATATAGTCTTCTATGATTGCTAGTACTCAAAGCAGATTCTTAGAACAAATGGCATCCATCGAACACGGAGAAAGATATGGGCTTAATATTTCGCCTCCCAACTCATTTATCATAGAGATAATTGTCAACAATAATAAATCATGATCAAATATATTTGACTGGTCATATGTGTCTAGATCTTTCCCCACCACATGATGCTTGCCAACTAGAGAATAATTGATGTTGAAATGAGATTTCATACTATTGACTCTTTGCATAAAAGTAAATACTGAAAAGTAAAAGATAGGCCCTTCGTAGAGGGAAGCAGAGGTTGTCATGCGCTTTTTATTTGGATGCCCAAGCTCTTAATGCAAAGGAACGTCACGTTATATTGCCCCTTATGATAGCAACCTCTATTATGCAGCCCGTCACTTTTATTACTTTGCCATCACAAGTTCGTACAACGCTCAATTTTCCCTTACAATAAAAGATCAAACATATTTAGGAGCAATTTTTATTGCTTTATGCACCGATGACAACTTACTTGATGGATCTTATTCAATCCATAGGTAGGTATGGTGGACACTCATGGCAAGAAACTGGGTTTAAGGGTTTTTGGATGCACAAGTAGTATTTCTACTTAGTACGAATTTTTGGCTAGCAAAAGATCCTAGGCAAACACCACATGTTGGAGGATCCATAACAATATAACTTCTATGCAAATATACACAACCATAACTCATTACGGTGTCTTCCTTGTCCAACTTCAACTAATTTTCTCAAGTTTGAAAATAATTAATGGGTATTCACAATCATAGAAGATGTCCAAGATAATATATTTGCATGTGACAGTTCTCTTCCTTATACTAATCATTCATGAATTGCTTGTATGACCAATATTGTGATTGTCAAGCTTCAAAACATTTCACTTTCTAAACCCAATGTGAAGCTACTACTAGGCATTATATGAACATATAATTTCAACTTCATGATATTCAATTCATTCAACAATTTACTCATAGGATATAAGTGAGGCACAAGATTAAATAACAAACTACTCCAAAAAGATATAAGTGAATATCAAGCGAGTAGTTAGGTAAATGGGTAGCTATTTGAGGACTCTCTTTTATTTAAAAACTTTCAGATCTAAGTATTTTAATAAAACAGCAAGCAAAACAAAATAAAATGACATTCTAAGAAAAGCACAACTCATGTGAAGAAGCAAAAACTTAGGCTCAACCGATACTAACCGATAGTTGTTCATGAAGAAAGGTGGGATGCCTACCGGGGCATCCCCAAGCTTAGATGCTTGAGACTTCTTGGATTATTAACTTGGGATGCCTTGGGCATCTCCAAGCTTGAGCTTTTGTGTCTCCTTAATTCCTTTTATATCACGGTTTCCCTAAATCTTAAAAACTTCATCCACACAAAACTCAACAAGAACTCGTGAGATAAGTTAGTATAAATCAATGCAAAACCTTATCATTCTCTACTGTAGCAAATCACTAAAATTATTATTCAATATTGCATACTAAATGCCTCTGCATATTTAATACTCCTATCCTCAAATAGAATAATTAAACAAGCAAACATATGCAAACAATGCGAACATAACAGCAATCTGTCTAAACATGACAGTCTGTAAAGACTGCAATTGTAATCATACTTACCTAACTCCAAAAATTCTGAAACTTTACTACACTGTATAAAATTTATCAGATCTTATTGTGCAAAAAATTTAAACATTTTATCACATTCTGACTTTTCTGGATAGTTATTGCAACAGCGATAAACTTTCTGTTTTGAAACAGCAACTCATATATTTGCAAAATAAGCATGGCAAAGGCTATACTTGACATTTTTATTGGAATGAAAGATGCAAAACTTTATTATAAATATCAGAAAGAAAATACAAACAAAATAAAATGACGCTCCAAGCAAAACACATATCATGTGACGAATAAAAACATAGCTCCAAGTGAGGTTACCGATAATGTCGGAGACGAAAGAGGGGATGCCTTCCGGGGCATCCCCAGCTTAGTTGCTTGGATTTTCCTTGAATATTAACTTGGGGGTGCCTTGGGCATCCCCAAGCTTAGGGTCTTGTCACTCCTTATTCTCCTCATATCGATATCTCACCCAAAACTTGAAAACTTCAATCACACAAAATTTAACGGAACTTCCTGAGATGGGTTAGTATGATAAAGACAAATCATTCACTTTGGTACTGTCAAGATAAGATTCATAATTGTTCTCACACAATTACTACTGTACCTTATCATTTCCACAATTTATATTTAGCAATATAAGCCATAGAAACTAGAAAACAAGCAAACTATGCATTGAAAACAGAATCTGTCAAAAACAGACTAGTACGTAAAGATCTGAATATTAGTCATACTTATACTCCTCCAAAAATTCTGAAAATTTAGGAAAACGTAGAAAATTTGTATTACCAACTACTGTAAAAACTTCAGATTTTTTCGACGCTCCAGTGAACTTAAAAAATTCTGTTACTGGGCGCAAAATTTTCTGTTTTTGCACATAATCAAGTCAACTATCATCCACACTATCCCAAAGGCTTTACTTGGCACTTTATTGAAACAAAAGCTATAAAACATGATTCTACAGTATCTTAATCATGTGAACACACAAAAACAGTAGGTAAAAGTGATGGGTTGTCTCCCAACAAGCGCTTTTCTTTAATGCCTTTTAGCTAGGCATGATGATTTCAATGATGCTCGCATAAAAGATAAGAATTGAAAACATAAAAAGAGCATCATGAAGCATAAGACTAGCATATTTAAGCCTAACCAACTTTCTATGCATAGGTATTTTGTGAGAAAGCAACTTATGGGAACAAGAATCAACTAGCATAGGAAGGCAAAACAAGCAAAACTTCAAGATTTTCAACATAAAGAGAGGAAACTTGATATTATTGAAATATGTGGAAGCATAAATTCCTCTCTCATAATAATTTTCAGTAGCATCTTGAATGAATTCAACAATATAAATAGCACATAAAGCATCCTTTTCATGATCCATATACATAAAAAAATTATTAGTCTCCACATAAGCAAATTTATTCTCATGAATAGTAGTGGGAGCAAACTCAACAAAATAACTATCATGTGATTGGAAATTAAAATCATGATGACAAGTTTCATGGTTATCATTATTCAATATAGCATACATGTCATCACCATAATCATCATAGATAGCAACTTTGTTGTCATAGTCAATTGAAACCTCTTCCAAAGTAGTGGATTTATCATTAAATAAAGTCATGACCTCTCCAAATCCACCTTCATAGTTATAATCATCATAAATAGGAGGCATGATTTCATCATAGTAAATATTCTCATCAAAACTTGGGGGACTAAAAATATGATCTTCATCAAACATAGCATCCCCAAGCTTGTGGCTTTGCATATCATTATCATCATGGATATTCAAAGAGTTCATACCAACCACATTGCAATCATGCTCATCATTCAAATATTTTTTGTCAAACATTTTATAAAATTCTTCTTCTATCAATTGAGCACAATTTTCCTTTCCATCATTTTCACGAAAGACATTATAAAGATGAATAATATGATGCAACCTCAATTCCATTTTTTTGTAGTTTTCTTTTACGAACCAAACTAGTGATAAAACAAGAAACTAAAAGATTCGATTGCAAGATCTAAAGATATACCTTCAAGCACTCACCTCCCCGGCAACGGCGCCAGAAAAGAGCTTGATGTCTACTACACAACTTTTTCTTGTAGACTCGTGTTGGGCCTCCAAGCGCAGAGTTTTGTAAGACAGTAGCAATTTTCCCTCAAGTGGATGACCTAAGGTTTATCAATCCGTGGGAGGTGTAGGATGAAGATGGTCTCTCTCAAACAACCCTGCAACCAAATAACAAAGAGTCTCTTGTGTCCCCAACACACCAAATACAATGGTAATTTGTATAGGTGCAATAGTTCGGCGAAGAGATGGTGATACAAGTGTAGTAATGATAGTAGATATTGATTTTTGTAATAGTAACAATAAAAAACAGCAAGGTAACAATTAAGAAAAGTGAGCACAAACGGTATTGCAATGCTTGCAAATGAGGCCTAGGGTCCGTACTTTCGCTAGTGCAATCTCTCAACAATGCTAATCTAATTGGATCATATAACCATCCCTCAACGTGCGATGAAGAATCACTCCAAAGTTCTTATCTAGCGGAGAACATAAGAAGAAATTGTTTGTAGCTATTCTTTCCGATCGATCTATCCAAGAGTTCATACTAAAATAACACCAAGTTATTCTTTCCGATCGATCTATCAAGAGTTCGTACTAAAATAACACTAAGTTGTTCTTTCCGATCGATCTATCAGGAGTTCGTACTAAAATAACACCAAAGAAAATTTAGATTCATAATACTCAATCCAACAGAAAGAACCTCAAAGAGCGCCCCAAGATTTCTACTAGAGAAACAAAGTCAAGAACGTGCATCAACCCCTATGCATAGATTACCCCAATGTCACCTCGGGAATCCGCGAGTTGAGTGCCAAAACATATATCAAGTGAATCAATATGATACCCCATTGTCACCACGGGTATTCATAGCAAGACATACATCAAGTGTTCTCAAATCCATAAAAGTATTCAATCAAATAAAACGAAATCTCAAAGGGAAAACCCAATTCACAAGAAGATAGAGAGGGGAAAACACCATATGATCCAACTATATTAACAAAGCCCGCGATACATCAAGATCGTGACATCTCAAGAACACGAGAGAGAGAGAGAGATTAAACACATAGCTACTGGTACAAACCCTCAGCCTCGAGGGTGGACTACTCCCTCCTCATCATGGTGGCCGCCGGGATGATGAAGATGGCCACCGGTGATGATTTCCCCCTCCGGCAGAGTGCCGGAACGGGGTCTAGATTGGTTTTTCGTGGCTACAAAGGCTTGCGGTGGCGGAACTTCTGATCTAGGGTTGCCCCGAGGGTTTTTGGAATATTTGGCAATTTATAGGGCGAAGATGCGGTGCGGGAGGCCACCGAGGTGGGCACAACCCACCAGGGACCGCCTGGGCCCCCAGGCGCGCCCAGGTGGGTTGTGCCCCCCTCGGGGCACCCCTCTGGTACTTCTTTGGCCCATCCTGGGTCTTCTGGTCCAAAATAATTCTCCAAAAATTTTCGCTGCGTTTGGACTCTGTTTGGTATTGATTTTCTGCAATGTAAAAAACAAGCAAAAAACAGCAACTGGCACTGGGCACTATGTGAGTAGGTTAGTCCCAAAAAATGATATAAAGTTGCTATAAAATAATTGTAAAACATCCAAGAATGATAATATAACAGCATGAATACTTCATAAATTATAGATACGTTGGAGACATATCACCAGTCCCTTTGCAGTAGAAGCACTCAGTTTCCGGCTTGGGTCCAGATTTGGGCTTCTTCCCAGGAGTGGCAACTTGCTTGCCATTCTTCTTGAAGTTCCCTTTCTTTCCCTTGCCCTTTTTCTTGAAACTAGTGGTCTTGTTAACCATCAACACTTGATGCTCCTTCTTGATTTCTACCTCCGCAGCCTTGAGCATTGCGAAGAGCTTGGGAATTGTTTTGTTCATCCCTTGCATATTATAGTTCATCTCTATGTTGATCATATCTACTATATGACTCACGTTCGACCTTTCGATCTCCAGTGTTCTGAGACCATGTCTGTACATGCTAGGCTCGTTAAGTTTAACCCAAGTATTCTGCATGTGCAAAACTGTCTTACACCCGTTGTATGTGAACGTAGAGTCTATCACACCCGATCATCACGTGGTGCTTCAAAACGACGAACTTTGGCAACCATGCATACTCGGGGAGAACACTTTTATCTTGAAATTTAGTGAAGGGATCATCTTATAATGCTACCGCCGTTCTAAGCAAAATAAGATGCATAAAAGATAAACTTCACATGCAATCAAAATATGTGACATGATATGGCCATCATCATCTTGTGCTTTTGATCTCCATCTCCAAAGCATCATCATGATCTCCATCGTCACCGGCTCGACACCTTGATCTCCATCATTGCGTCGTGGTCGTCTCGCCAACTATTGCTTCTACAACTATTGCTAACGCATAGCAATAAAGTAAAGCAATTACATGTCGTTTGCATTTCATAGAATAAAGAGACAACCATAAGGCTCCTGCCGGTTGCAGATAATTTACAAAACATGATCATCTCATACAATAACGTATATCACATCATGTCTTGACCATATCACATCACAACATGCCCTGCAAAAACAAGTTAGACGTCCTCTACTTTGTTGTTGCAAGTTTTACGTGGCTGCTACGGGATTCTAGCGAGAACCGTTCTTACCTACGGAAAAAACCACAACGGTGTTTCATCAAGTTTGCTGTTTTAACCTTCTTCAAGGACCGGCCGTAGTCAAATTCGATTCAACTAAAGTAGGCAAACAGACACCCGCCAGCCACCTTTATGCAAAACTAGTTGCATGTCATGTAAGGTCGTCCGGGCCGCTTCATCCCACAATACCGCCAAATCAAAATAAGACGTTGGTGGTAAGCAGTATGACTATCACCGCCCACAACTCTTTGTGTTCTACTCGTGCATACCATCTACGCATAGACCTGGCTTGGATGCCACTGTTGGGAAATGTTGCATGGAAAACAAAAAAATTTCTACGCACACGCAAGATCTATCAAGGAGATGCATAGCAACGAGAGGGGAGAGTGTGTCTACGTACCCTCATAGATCGTAAGCGGAAGCGTTTAACAACACGGTTGATGTAGTCGAACTTCTTCGCGTTCCAACCAATCGAGCACCGAACATATGACACCTCCGCGTTCAGCACACGTTCAGCTCGATGACGTCCTCCGACTTCTTGATCCAGCAAGACGGCGAGGTAGTGGATGAGTTCCGGCAGCACGAAGGCATGGTGACGGTGATGGTGAAGCTATCTCCGCAGGGCTTCGCCTAAGCACTACGAAAATATGACCGGGGGTGTAAACGGTGGAGGGGGGCGCCGCACACGGCTAGGCAATTGTCTGTTGTGTGCTAGGCACCCCCCTCCCACATATATATAGGTGGGAGGGAGGGAGGAGCAGCCAAAGGGGGCGCCCAAGTAGGAGGAATCCTACTTGGGGTCTCTCCCAAGCCGCGCCCCCTGCCTTATATAGGTGCGGGGGAAAGGCAGGGGAGGGTGGCGCCCCCCCCCCCCCTTTCCTTTTTTCCATGAGAGGGAAAGGCAGGAGGGGCTAGCCCTCCCCCTTTTCCTTCCCTAGGGCTGGCCGTCCAGGGAGAGGGGTGCACCAGCCCCCTGTGGGCTGGTCTGTCCGTCCCTTGGCCCATTAAGCCCATAACACCTCCCGGGGGTGTCCGAAACCCCTTCCGGTGACCCGATGGCTACCCGGTGCATCCCGAAACCCTTCCGGTGTCCGAATACCATCATCCTGTATATAAATCTTTACCTCTCGACCATTTCGAGACTCCTCGTCATGTCCGTGATCTCATCCGGGACTCCAAACAACATTCGGTCACCAAATCATATAACTCATATAACACTATATCGTCAACGAACGTTAAGCGTGCGGACCCTACGTGTTCGAGAACTATGTAGACATGACTGAGACACCTATCCGGTCAATAACCAATAGTGGAACCTGGATACCCATATTGGCTCCTACATATTCTACGAAGATCTTTATCGGTCGAGCCGTTATGACAACATACGCAATTCCCTTTGTCCATCGGTATGTTACTTGCCCGAGATTCGATCGTCGGTATCTTCATACCTAGTTCAATCTTGTTACCGACAAGTCTCTTTACTCGTTCCTTAATACATCATCCTGTAACTAACTCATTAGTCACTTTGCTTGCAAGGCTTCTTATGATGTGTATTACCGAGAGGGCCCAGAGATACCTCTCCGATACTCGGAGTGACAAATCCTAATATCGATCTATGCCAACTCAACAAACACCTTCGGAGATACTTGTAGAGCATCTTTATGATCACCCAATTATGTTGTGACGTTTGATAGCACACAAGGTATTTCTTCAGTATCCGGGAGTTGCATAATCTCATAGTCGAAGGAATATGTATTTGACATGAAGAAAGCAATAGCAATAAACTGAACGATCATTATGCTAAGCTAACGGATGGGTCTTGTCCATCACATCATTCTCCTAATGATGTGATCCCATTATCAAATGACAACACATGTCAATGGTTAGGAAACCTTAACCATCTTTGATCAACGAGCTAGTCTAGTAGAGGCTTACTAGGGACACGGTATTTGTTTATGTATTCACACATGTATTTAAGTTTCCGATCAATACAATTCTAGCATGAATAATAAACCTTTATCATGAATAAGGAAATATAAAATAACAACTTTATTATTGCCTCTAGGGCATATTTCCTTCAGAAATAAGAGAGCATAGGCCTGTAGAGTTCGAGGGCTTTTATCGTACTCTGTCAGTGGAAGATGAGAGAGGGGTATCGAGTGTCACGGCCACTAGCTTGCAGTTTCCTTCTGTGCACTATTTTGCTCTATTTGTCGCGAAGTGTTTACTTGCTAGAGAGAAGGTTGGTGCATTTAGTGCTCCCGATTTCGCTGTCTTACGCCATGCACTATACGGCGATAACACCTTTATCCTAGGGGTTATTATTGCACGTTGTTTGCACCTTAACAGGACCAAGGGAAAATTCATGGGGGTATTTACGCTACTCGCTTATGAGTCATTTTAATGTTCAGATATGCCAACATGATCATCTTTTGCCTAAGGTTGACCTAGATCGCCAGGTAATGGTAGCTCATCAGTTTATTGATGGCGAGGACACTATTAATAATGTTCCTTACAACTTGGTTTTCAGTGTGGATACCCATGATATTATTCCGTTGCCTGCACCTGCTTTGTTTGATTCTATTGCCAGGGGCGGATACAGGATCATGCCAGATGACATTATTGCCTACCGGAACAACCAGGCAGCGGCTGAGGAGGAGCCTCAGGAGTGGGACGCTCATGTGCCCGCTCCACAGCACTTCAACGTGGGAACGGAGGGCTACTACGAGTGGTGATTACCAAGCTAGGCCAAAAGCCTAAGCTTGGGGGAGTACGTATTTCCACCGACATTTCCTTCATGTTCACATATTTCATTCCAGTTGTCGGTGATCACACTTTTTCATTGTATTATCCATGCTAGATTTATTTTCTAGCTTTCTTCTTGTGTGTTTGAAAAACTTTGAGAAAATCACAAAAAATGTTGTTTGCTTCTTTTCGGTTTTTATTTCTAGTTTAGTTAGTTGTAGTATTTAGAAGAAAACCCAAATAGATTTCCTTGTTCTTCTTTTGCTTGTTGGGAGCTCTCCCGTGTAAATAGTTTTTCTCGTTTTTGTTTTTCTCTTTAACCTGCTTTGTTCAAGAAAAACTAAAAACTCAAAAAATATTTCAGTGTGTTTCTCTGAAATTCTTTTCCTTTTATTGAGTCATACCGAGGAGAAGACCACGATGAAAATGTTGAGTGGCTCTCATATGCATTATTGTTGATCTAACAAAGAGCTCAAATTGCCTTGTCTTCTCCTTTTGAATAAAATGTTTGCAGATTCCAGCTTAGTCCACGGCACGCTTGCACTATTATTATTTTCATATCATTCGGTCGTGCAAGTGAAAGGCAATAATGACGATATTTGATGAACTGGCTGTGGCAGAGAGAAACGGGTATGAACTCAACGTGTTCTGTTTTTGTAAATATGTTTAACCTAGTATCCATGATTCAGCCTATTATGATCAAACATGTTTTTAATGACAATTAGAGATTATAGTTTCCCATGCTATGCTTAAGTAGCTAGGAGTGGATAATGATTTATCTTGGATGTCAACATGCATTAAAACGATTGTGATGTGGTATGATGATATGGTATCCTCCTCCGAATGTTTCGAGTGGCTTGACTTGGCACATGTTCATGCATGTAGTTGAATCAAAACCAACATAGCCTCTATGATATTCATGTTCATGGTGTTCATATCCTACTCATGCTAGTATCCAATGTTCATTATGCATAATCACCTTGGTCAACTCTCTTGCTACATCCATGATTAACTTTGCAATGTGCACATTGCAATTAAATCCAAGTTTCATCCAGTACTTTGACAAAGTAAGAAGGAGATTCGTTTGGACTAATAAATCAGAACATGGAGAGACCTGTAACTCTTTGGTTGCTTGGAAGAGAGTGTGCTGCCCCAAGGCTCATGGAGGTCTTGGTGTCATCAATCTGAAAGTGCAAAATCAAGGCCTTCTCCTCAAATTTCTGGATAAATTTTACAACAGGGCAGACCTACCTTGGGTCCATCTCATTTGGGAATCTTATTATCCGCTGTCTATTCCTCATGCATCACCAATTTGTGGCTCCTTTTGGTTGAAGCAAATCTGCAAACTCATGCGCATTTTCAGAGGCATATCTTCCCCAGTGGTAGGCAATGGACATGACATAGCCTTTTGCCACGACAAGTGGCATGGGACCCCTTTTGCCACACGCTTTGCATGTCTCTTCTCGTACGTAATTAATGAGGATGTTTCGGTTGAGAATTTCTATGCGACCACTGAATGGCCCAACATGTTTCATACACCTCTCTCTCCAGAAGCATTTGCGAAACTTCAAACTGTAAGATCTCTTAAGCCGGATGCACTCAATCACGCTTATGCGGTTGACTCTTGGGAGTACGAATGGGGACAAGCTTACTCCCCTAAAAAATTCTATGAGCACTGCCATAAAGATATAGTGGCACCTCCTCCATTTGCGTGGATCTGGAAGTCAAAGCTTCATATGAAACTTAAAGTTTTTATGTGGTTTTTGTTGGCCGACAGATTGAATACCAGAAACATGCTGAAGCGGAGACACTTTAACATTAATGATGGATTTGATTGTGTCCTTTGTGACCCCGGTGCTGAAGAAACTATCAACCATTTAATCTTTCTTTGCCCATTTAGTGTGTCCTGTTGGACAAAGGTGGGTATTTCTTGGAATCTGGATCATTCCCGGATTGAAGCCATACAAGCTGCTAGAAGGACATTTTCCAGAGACCTATTTTTTGAATTGGTGGGTATTGTTGCCTGGAATATCTGGAAGGAAAGGAACAACTATATTTTCAGGCATATAAACCCATCTCTGGCAGCTTGGAGAGATAGAATCAAGGCAGACCTGCTTTGGCTAAAATTCAGAGTGGATAAAGCTTATTGGGACTACATTACTTTGTTTGCTCTCACTTTATAATTGTTGATCCTCCACTGATCTAGTATCAGACACTCTCCCTTTGACTAGTTTATCTTGTAACTCCTTTTGAGTTTTGTTTATTTTTTAGGGTCTACCCTCAAGTGTTTGTACATACATGTAACTCTTATATACTTTTAATATATCATAGTAGGAGCCTCTCCTACTGTTTCCTGGTCAAAAAAAAAAATACTGGAGCCAAGAACCACCGGAGGGGGGTCCCTGGGGGAGCACAACCCACCAGGGTGCGCCCCCTCCTGGCGCGCCCAGGTGGGTTGTGCCCACCTGGTGGCCCCGCTGACCCTACCTCCGACGCTATTAAATCCTATTTTCGGAGAAAAAATCAGAGAGGAAGAATTATCGCGTTTCACGAGACGGAGCCGCCGCCACCTCCTGTTCTTCATCGGGAGGCCAGATCTGGAGTCCGTTTGGGGCTCCGGAGAGGGGGATCTTCGATGTTCGTCATCACCAACCCTTCTCCATCGCCAATTCCATGATGCTCCCCACCGGGAGTGAGTAATTCCTTCGTAGGCTCGCTGGTCGGTGAGGGAGTTGGATGAGATTCATCATGTAATCGAGTTAGTTTTGTTTGGGCTTGATCCCTTGTATCCATTATGTTCTGAGATTGATGTTGCTATGACTTTGCCATGCTTAATGCTTGTCACTTTGGGCCCGGGTGCCATGATTTCAGATCTGAACCATTTATGTTATCACCATTATATCTATGTTCTAGATCCGATCTTGCAAGTTATAGTCACCTATTACGTGTTATGATCCATAAACCCCGGAGTGACAATAGTCGGGATACTTTCTGGTGATGACCGTAATTTGAGGAGTTCATGTATTCACTATGTGTTAACGCTTTGTTCCGGCTCTCTATTAAAAGGAGACCTTAATATCCCTTAGTTTCCTTATCGACCCCGCTGCCATGGGAGGGTAGGACAAAAGATGTCATGCAAGTTCTTTCCATAAGCACGTATGACTATTTACGGAATACATGCCTACATTATATTTATGAACTGGAGCTAGTTTTGTATCGCCCTAGGTTATGACTGTTATATGATGAATATCATCCAACGAATTCACCGATCCAATGCCTACGAATTTTCCACATAGTGTTTTTGCTAAGTTACTATTGCTATTGCTGCTGTCACAACTGCTACAAAATCATTGCTATCATTATTACCGTTACCGCTACTGTTACTACTACTATCAAAACTATCATATTACTTTGCTACTAATCATCTTGTTGCAGATAATTAATTTCCAGGTGTGGTTGAATTGACAACTCAGCTGCTAATACTTGCAAATATTCTTTGTCTCCCCTTGTGTCGAATCTATAAATTTGGGTTGAATACTCTACCCTCGAAAACTGTTGCGATCCCCTATACTTGTGGGTTATCATACCGTTACTCACATCAGATCCTTTGTGTTCCGCTAGATCCTTTGCTGGATTATTATCCAAAAGTTCCACATATTCAAAATCCTTGTGAGTTCTTCCTCTGTTACAAATGCCTTTGACAATGTGGTATCATTTAATTCTTGTCGTCTGTATTCTACTTTGAGATGTTATCTGTTGCTTCTATAAGTTTGTGGTATAGATTCGTAAAATGTCCCAATGGGTTGTGTCTATGCCTTCGCTATCTGTGAGGACCCAAAAGTTTTCATGGGTCATATTCCTCTGATAATTCACCAGGTGGTTCTTCACATTCAAATAATTTTTAACAGAGAAGTGAATGAAAGATTATGCATTGGAGAAGTGGGAGTCGACCTTGAACTTTGTGTTCATGCCCATGGACACGATGTAGATCATATCATGGAAGCTTCTCTTAAAATTAATTGTCTGCTTGGTATAAGTTCATCTTTATCTGGGATTTGGTCTTTTGAAGTCGTGGTTCCGACCATATTGTTCTTCTTTGATCCTGTCTCTCGGACAAGTTAAAGTATTGGTCTTCTGTAGGTTAATACACATGTCCAACTTTTATTCTGTCCTACCTTCGAGTATTACCCTCTGGTTTCTCGATAATATCACAAGACCCATGTTGCATATTATGAGTCTTCATAAAGTATTAATTCTCACCGCTTCCAAACTTTCCTGGATTCTGAGTTGTTAATCACTCGAGAACACCGATAAGTGAATCGAGTTCGCACTACGATGCCATAACTCTTAGTAATATTCTTTACTTGTGAGTTGTGTTCGATCATGTCATTCCCAGTCAATTGGCCCCATCCTCATATTTTCCTTGCTGAAATTGTATGACTTATTTTATAAATTGTTTCCGGTGAATCCTTTATGTATCCAAAGTGTGACCTTTACCTGGTGACCATGTCAATGCTATCCCGAAGCATGACTGTGGTACTCGAACATCAACAAGAACGTTGGAAGCTTAATGCTAAATGTTTCTTGATCAGGAGTTCCTCGCCCCTTTTCCCTAGATGTTTATCTACTTGCAGTCCTGTCATTTTCCTTTCCATTGTTCTATTTAATCTGAAAATCACATTCTCCTTTCCATTGTTTTGTTTAACCTTTCTTGAGATCTATATGAAATAAGCAGTAATATTTCCCTACTTACGTAAGCACCTCGGTGTACAACTCTGTCGGTAAGACCCTGTTACTACTGTTGATGACATTCCGGTAACCACCGAATGGACGAGAACTTTGCCTATTGGTCTGCCTCATTCCTGCGAGCAGGAAAATGGTTCTCTTCATCCCTCGCCCTTGGTACCAACGTTGTTGCCGACATAACTGACAGGCTATCCTCTGACATGTCTTGCTATCATGACCGTGCAAAATATCACCGCGCTTTCTACTTTTAACCCACATGGTGGGCCCATAACCCACAGTTCCACAGGATCAACACCTAACTCTCCTGTACACCCCCTGTTTCCAAAGTTATTTCTCATACTTGGCTTTGTATGTAATTCACGAGCCACCTTCCGAGAGATCATCAAATTCTGTTATCAGACACAATACTTATTCCCATTACTCTGAACCGCTTTCACATTCCGTTTCAGGCAACGAACGAGTGTCTACCTGCTTGAAACTTCTTATTGCACCTTCTTACTTTGCTCTCAATGTCTTCTTGAATTTCAACTCGAGAGATGCATCTATGCCTCATTCACTGAGATAGCCCCTAGGTAGCTAGCATGTGTTGAGCTCCGTCCTTCCCGAGTTTGTCCACTTATCTTTTCCGTAAGTACGATGAAGATCCTGAAGGAAGAATGCCAACTTCGTCCCGATGCCCTGAAGTAGAGGAATGAAGGCATCAACTAGAGGGATCAACTTCTTCGAGAAGAGCAACCAAGCCCGAGAAGATCCGTTAGAATTTCGTAACTAGAACTTTCCCCCTTACTCCACCTCTTAAATCTCGGGACGAGATTTCTTGTAGTGGATTTGTAACACCCCGAGAATCATGCTATAGTAATTCTAACCTAATGATGCCATGTCACCCTATTAATTAAGCTTAATTGCCCCTGGATAAAAATCTAACTCAAATTCAAATTCAAATCATAAGGAAATTCAAAATCTCACAAACATGAAAACTAAAATGTTCAACTTGTGGCAAATAATCCATAACTAATTATGGTGGTGAACCAACATTTTTTATAAAATGGTTTAATGCCCTATAATAAATAAAACAATGGCTTAAACAATCATTTAATTGCCTTTTAAATAATATAAATATGCAAGGTATTTTGTTATTGCCCCAAACTTTTGTGGCAGTAAAGTATTTAATAATAATAATTTAGAAACTAGTTTTGTATTTTATTTAAACTAAAATAATGCGAAGGTAAAAAGAAAACAGAAAAGGTTAAAGAGAAAACAAAAACAAAAATATAAAAAGAAAAGGAAAAGAACCCCTGTCCCCCCCTTGGCCTTAGCCCACCCAGTCAGGCAGGCCCAGCCCACCAAACCCCTCCCCTTCTTCCTCCCTGTTCACCGAGGCGCGGTGGCCGCACGCACAGCGTCCGTGGGCGCGGATGCGCACGTGGCGGCCATCCGAGGACCCTGGCGACTTTCTAGGTCACCCCGCGCCCCTCTGGGCGAACCCTAGCCTGCAGATCCTTTCCCCCCTCTCTCCCACGCTCTGTCCCTCTCCTTCCCCCACCAGCCGAGCGCCTCTATCGCCGTCGCCTCACCATAGACGCGGCCACCGGCCACCTTTCGCCGTCCGCTCGTGTCCGGGTGGATCGTCGTCGCCCTCTACATCACCTACGTGCCACCGTTCGAGCTCGGAGGCTCGGGATCCCCGCCATCGACCGCGTCGTCCACCTCCAGACGCCCGAGCTCGCCGCCGTAGATCCTCTGCATTGAGTCCTTCCCGCGCCCGCTTAAGCACCTCTACAGAGCCAATGTGAGGCCCTGCGCGCTGCCCCTCTCTCCCATGTTCCTTTGCTTAGCCGTAGCCGCTCCACCGCATTGCCGAGCTCCGCCGCCTGCCATGGCCACCGCCCGCGCACCATGCACGCTCCCGAGCTCCCGCGCGAGTCACTGGCGCGCTCCAGGGCACGCGCAGCACCGAGCCGCAACCCCAACCGCACCCCTAGGCCACTCCAGCCACGTTTCGAACGAGGTCCCGAATGCCGCCGCTGCCCGTGCTCGCCACCGCTGTCGATTCTGTCCTCCCCTGCTTGTGCCACGACCACCGCCCGACGTGCGCTGCCGCGGGCATTCGAACGCACCTAGCCGGGCGTCAAACGAAGCACTGTGCTCGTTTTTCGGCCGTCTCCGGCGAAGAGCCGCCACGGGAGAGGCTCGCCGGAGCTCTCTCCGGCGCCCCGCCTACGTGGCACCATCTCGGGGCACCGCTGGGTCGCTGACCAGTGGCCCCGCTAGCCGCACCCCTGACCTGTTGACCCGGTCAACCCTGCTGACTGGACCGGCCCAGCCGCTGACATATGGACCTCACACCCCCTAATTACTAAATAGAATAACTAGTTTAATTAGTTCAACTAACTACTCACTGACCGGTGGGCCCCTGCTAGCTAATTAATTAAATTAGTTAAATTTAAACTGCTAAACTAACTAAGTCACTGACAGAGGGGTCCCACACGTCAGTTTTGACCAGTCAGCGCCCTGTTGACTACTGACGTCAGCATGACATCGTGTTGACGCATTAATTCTATTTTGAATTATTTTTTAAATCTGTTAAATTTCAGAATATTAATAAAACGTCAAAAATTAATATTAAATAAACCTTAACTCAGATGAAAATAATTTATATATGAAAATTGATCCGAAAAATATGACAAATCCGAATATGCCTTCCGTTCGTCTGTCACCTGCCCCTAGCATAGTGAACATGGAACCGTCCCCTCTCTTTCATCTGTCTGGAAAAGGCCAAACGCCGGGAAAACCCCTCCGGGTGTTTTCCCTCTCTGTCTGCAATGTGTAGTACCACTTTAGAACACCCCTAGCTCTGCATGTTGTCATGTCATACATCTGTTTGCTTTATATTTACTGCTTCTTCCCCCTCTTCTCTCCAGTAGACCCCGAGACCGCTGCTGATGCCACTGTGATCGCCTACGTCGACGACGACCCTTCTTCCTTTTCAGCAGAGCTTCCAGGCAAGCAAACCCCCCTTGATCATTCCGATATCGCCCATTCTATTCTCTCTCATGCTTGCATTAGATTTTTCTACTGTATTTGGTTGCTCCTATTCTGATGCATATCCTACATTTGTAACCTGCTGTTGTACCTTACCTGCTTAGTATAGGTTTGCTAGTGATCCATCAGTGACCCCTCACCTTGTCCTAGTTGCCTCAGCTTGATGACCGATGACTCGATCAACGTGATCAACGTCTAGAGCCCGACACATCACATCACACCCCCTTTTGTTGCTCGACTCTGCAGAGCTACTATCGAGTGCCGAGGGTGATACCTCGTAATGCACTCCTGATGATAACTCTGTAGTGTAGCTATTCGGTCGTGGTCATCGAGGGTGATTCCTCCTTCACCACTCCCGATACAACTCTGTCGTGCAACACCTCAAGTGTGATCCTCGAGGGTGATTCCTCCGAAGTTCACCTTGACGATTACATCGAGTGGAGTCCATCGAGGGTGATTCCTCGGATTCACCCTTGATGTTTTGGACACACGGTTACCTTGACTTTACTTCAGACCTTTGTTAAAGTCAGGTCGACCCCGAGGGGTACCCGCGAGAGATACCTGTGGAAGTCGGGCGGGCCCGGAGAGCACCCGCGAGATAATTACGAGGCATGACCTGGCAGGTAGACCGCCCTAGAGACTCGTAGATTTTATATGGGTACATGGGTACCTTGGTATCGGTTATATGATCCCATACCCATGCCCGCTCTACCCAATGGGTTTCAGATTCCCCTATTTATATACCCATGGGTAACTTTCTGTCCCATACCCTTACCCTATTAGGGTTTTTACCCACAGGGTACGTGGGTAATGGGTACCCATTGTCATCCCTAGACGCGAGAAAGGAACGAGGGTGCAAATGAAAATGTGTACGTGTTGATTCTACCCAAACCTTTTGAAGCGGACCCCCTCTTTAGGGGTGGGCACGGTTAAACCGAAAACCGAAAAACCAAACCGAACCGAACCGTATTAACCGATATGTCGGTTAATTCGGTGGTTTGGTTTTTGGTTCGGTGGGAAATTTTAAGGTTGTTCGGTGTTTGGTTTGTGTTCGGTTTTCAGTGCCCAGAAACCGAATAGACCGAACAAACCGATATGTAGGATGCCCCGTGTAAATACCATGTTCACTCCATCAGGCGGAGATCTCTCCAAAAAGTAAATTAGGCGGCGACCTCTTCAGCCATTGGCGAACAATTAAACATCCGGCCTGACTCCGGCGAGCTAGCAATCACCGGCAAATCCTTGTTAGTTGTGGCGGACATCCGGCTAGCCGGTAGATCACATGTACTTTTACAACTGCTCTGAGTTTCTAATCTCCCAATCAAACTAATAATGTCCATGTATATCTGGTATGTATGCATGCCTCTTGGTCGTGCAAGTAACTACTAGTGTATCATTTAGTGCATGAGCTGCTCAGTTTGGAGGCATCACACGTGTTCTTCCGTACATAATACATGGCACGTTTCATGTGATTTTTCCACTTAATTATGTTCACTTTTTTGCTTGACCGAATAAAGCATTGCCTGATGTTAAGGTTGCTAGCTCTTGTGACTATTTTATGCATTCTATACAATGCAAATCAGTGCTCATGAATCATTACACTTACACTGACCAGTGCATGTATTTCGGTTTTTCGGTTAACCGAAGAAACCGAACCGATATGTTATGGTTAATATGGTTCGGTTTCTTAACTTTGTGTGCTTGTTTCTTTTTCCATTTCTTCAAAACCGATATTATAAAAACCCGAATAAACTGAACCATATTAACCATATAAACCGAACGCCCAGCCCTACCCCTCTTAATAGTATGGTTCTCCTACGACTCAAATCCACAGAAAAAACGTAGGAAAAGAACCGTATTCACTTTTAAAACTCCGAGGGGCTCGGATCGTCTTGTGCCATATAATAGATTATCTGAAATGCTCAATGCACACAGTTAGTCCGCAAATGCATTGTCATCAATCATCAAAACCACTAAGGGAGAAATATGCCCTAACACCGCTTGAACCACCTACCCTAATAGTCAAGGTTCTGATATCCCCAATGCACCATGGTTAGGGGACACACCCTTTGCGTGCCAAGTTGTTGAGCCGTTGTTTCCTAGGCGTATCGGTGACGAAGAAGACCGGGGGAAAGAATGAATATGAGAACCCATCACGAAAACTCAATTGGCACTATCGTCGCCACAACCCCCCACCATACAAGAAGAAGCGTTGGACAACAATCTACAAGATTTGAATCCATCAGTCTGCGGAACTAAAACACCACAAGATCTCCAGGTGGATCGTGTCAGGCATAACGACAGCACCAGGACGAAACAATGTTGTGGACTTCTATGCTCCATTACAACCTTTGGGAAGTCGGATCAATCATTCCATATTATATCCAATATGTCAGAATCAAACATGAATAGTATCAAATATCTCTGTTCTAAAAGCAATAATATCAAATATCATAATTAACTACCTCCCACCCATAGGTCTATTAGTATTGGAATATATATAATTGCATGTCATATCTACTTGAATTATGTACGATTTCCTACTTAAATTCTTTTTCATAGAATTAGCACCAAAAGTTGTTCGGTTGATTGTAGAAAAACTAAATCATTTTTGTCGAGAAGGTTGAGTCAATGATTTTCCTTATGCGAAACGTTTTGCAAAAGGATAGTATGAAAAAAAAATACCTATAAGCTTTACCTTTACAAATCATACAACCTGCATTTGAAAAGAAAGGTAAGGACAACAATCCCTTAAATTTACCGTGGAAACTCTTTGAAGAGGCCCTGTGTTTTTCATGAGCATAGAAAATTGTCGAACTCTAACAAAAAACCATAAGCTTTTTTTGCATGATAATATGTGTATCATTCATATAATAAAGATCAAGTTATAAGTCACGTAAACATCTACCTGCCAAAACAGGAAAGACAATAAAACTCTAGGCTTTGCACAAAGGACCACCAACCATGGAGGAAAATTATGATCAAGACTGAAGAATCCCTTGAGCATGACCGCAACGCCCATCATCCGCCTCCGACACCACCTCAGCAGGGTCGCAACAGCCACCGAAAGAAAATGCAACGGATCACCTCTTCACCCGACCTCGACGCGGCTCCATCACTCATATGTAGTTTTTGGGACCTCCAAAGTAGCTTACCAAAGACGGAATATTTGTTGTTGAAAGAATCGGGCCGGGGAAACACCCCAGACACACCATCAAACTCTAGATCTAACACCCCCGCTCGACGATGATGTCATAAAAGGAAACAATACCCGCTAGCCACCAACCACAAACTCAACACATAACCCACAATATTCCATTTACCGCTGATGCAGACCATTGTTTACATTATCTCATGCACTATCCTAAGCTTGCTGATTAGGTTTTGGCTCTAACTTGCTCCCTCGCCTACAAGGCTACACTATAAGTGAGTGGAGTTGTGGGGGGGGGAGGAAGAGAGAGAGAGAGAGAGAGAGAGAGAGACTGGCCGCGAATTGATGGTGCACGATGATTATTTTTTGTGAGCTTGTTGTGTCAATTTTTTTTGTATCCTTGGGCCAAGAAATATGACCATGCAGGAAACGAAGCCGAAGATATTCCCACCAAACTGGCCAAGTGGACCGCAAGTCGCGTGCCTACTCGTGAGCACATGTGCTCGGCTTGTCACGGGCCTGGCCCGGCACGCAGCACCCCTTGAGCCGTGCCTGGCTCGTCATGACACGATCCGTTTAAATTATATATAGAGGCAAAAATAGCCTAAATAGCCCCAAAATAGCCCATTAGGCCGAAGTACGCGGCCCACATGGGCTAAACGTGCAGCGGGCCGGCCTGGAGGCGCGAAATACGGGCCGGCACGGCAAGGCCCGTTAAAGTAAACGTGGCATGATGGGCCGCGTGCTGTGCCAGATTTGTTCCCACGCGTCGGCCTGATTTTTCTTCCTTCTCACTCGCACGGCGCGGCCCAATCCCCGACCTAGTCGTCGGCTCCCTTCCCCTCCAACGCCGAAGCCCTAACACGCAGCTCCGGCGGCTCAGCTCGCAGTCCGCCGCCTCGCACCTTCGTCGCCAACGCGCTAGCACCCTCACTGACGGCTAACTACGCAGCGAGGCGCAGCCTCCTTCGACCCCCGGTTTGTCTTTCCCTCTCTCGATTCCCAATACTACTCGCGTCCACCCGCCTCGCGCTCTCTTGCGCCGATGCTTACCAGGTGTTTGCTGTAATGCCTCCCCAGACGAAGCAGGCGGGGAACCTGACGCTGCACCGCGCGGCTTTGGGCCAGATGACGAGGACCAGCGGCGCAAACGGCGGCGGGCAGCAGGGGTCCGGGAAGCTCCCGCGGAAGCGCTTCTACCGGGCGCGCGCGCACAGCAACCCGCTCAGCGACTCGCACTTCCCGATCCCGATATCGCCCGACGACGTCGACCTCTCGCAGCACTACCCGCGCTACTTTCCGGCCGACAAGGGCGAGCACGGTGATGGGGACGGGGACGCGGAGGCGCCCCGGATCCGCTTTGCTGACGTCGGGTGCGGGTTTGGTGGGCTGCTCGTAGGGCTCTCGCCGCTCTTCCCCGACAAGCTCATGATTGGCATGGAGCTGAGGGACAAGGTAGTTTTGATGCTCTTGCTTCAATTTAGCTTTGCTGCCGTTGAAGGGTTTAGTCATACGTAACAAGTAACAACAAGGGATGAAAACTAGCATATACTCTGAACTTTTACCAAGTGCTAACTGCAAGTTCATGGACATAGATACACAGTTCATAGAAAATGCATGTGCCATCCCTGGTGGAGTGCCCGATATTGCTGTGGGCATGTCCCCTTTGTTCCAAATAAGAAAAAAAGAATGCACATTATGCGTTTTAGTAGGCCAAACATGTCAAGAGTTTATTTGATTTGTTTTCTGATAATGGACATGAATTTCCGCTAGACAAGCATGCTTAATTGAGTATGTGATGGTATAATACCATGGATTTGTACGTAGCGAAAGAAATGTAAACTTCCCCCCTTTTCAAATTACTCCCTCCGTCCCATAATATAAGATATTACATCCAATATACTGATGTTATAAGAATGTAATAACATCTTATATTATGGGACTGATGTTTACTCTAGTTGAGTAGTTCAAAGTTCAAGGTGCAATTTATGACTGATTGTTTTGTCATATTTTGATGCAGGTGACTGAGTACGTCAAAGAGAGGGTTCTGGCTTTGAGAGCATCAAATCCAGGACAGTATGACAACATATCCGTTGTGCGCACCAATTCAATGAAATACATTCCTAACTACTTCGGAAAGGCTCAGCTCTCCAAAATGTTCTTCCTGTTCCCTGATCCTCACTTCAAGGAGAAGAACCACCGGAGGAGGGTGATTAGCATGCATTTGCTCGATGAATATGCTTACGTGATGGAAGTAGGAGGAATCATATACACTATTACTGATGTTGAGGAGCTTGGTATATGGATGCGCACATGTCTGGAGAAACACCCACTCTTCGAAGCTGTTCCAGAGGAAGAGATAAAAGTCGATCCAGTTGTGAAGCTACTGTCTAGTGCCACCGAAGAAGGCCAGAAGGTCGCGAGGAATGGAGGGCAGACTTTCCAGGCCATCTTCAGGCGCATCTCCTTACAAGAGGAATAAGCAATTTTGGAAGTTTCTAAGCTCTAGCACTAGTAAACTTTCCTCGACTTTGCTAGATGGATTTGTGCCATTTCTATACATTTGTGTAGCATGATTTCACTATGTAGTAGTCTTACGTAGCTCTGCCATCTCAAATGTTTGGCTCTACTTTAGAAAAATTTCTGGAAGATTGCTATGAGTTCACTCAGATGATGCGAGTTCTTTGCATTCCCATGTTCTAGTAATTTGCATGTTTGAGAACTGACATTTCTGTTTGGAAATCGGTACCAGGTTGCATTTTGTGAATGTTCATATTTACGCAAATCTGCAAGTGTTGGATGAAAATTGTTAAGTTGCTTCATACGTCGACATAAAGCGAGATACTTTTGTACATGATAACTTTTTAATAGTATGGGAATATTCAATAATGATGAAAAAGTAGGTTCCCATATGAAAAAGAGGAAAAGGGGGAAATGACTCTTTTGAATTCCACAGTTTGAAGAAAATACAATCACAACTTTATAATGTTGCAATCATGTACTCCCTCTGTCGCATAATATAAAATCGGTGTAGTGTCAAATACGCCAACACCAACTCGTCTCTGAAGGCTGTTAATCCAGTTACATCTGATGCCAGCTTTATGCAATTACATTATATCACCAACTGAGATACCCTGTTCAAGTAGTTTGATTTCCTGTATGCCCACTGCTTATCCCAAGGCATGATGTACAGACAGCATGTCCATGAGAACAACTGCAGAGCAAATTTTCCAAGTTCCAAGCTGCATGGAGTACTCAAATAGGACAATTTCATCTAGCGCTGACTATTTCGTCCTTGTCGGGTTACATGTTTCTGGTTCCATCTACATAAGCTTCTAGAATCCGGATGCAAAGGAGCGATCAACAGTCCACGAACAATTGGAATAATCACCTTAAGACAGAGTTCCCATGTTCTACTAACTTTCTAACATTTGATCTTTGTCTCGAACTTTTGTCAGAACAGAGCCTCACACACCTCTGTTAGCTGGAACAAGTTTGAGAAGCTTTGCCAGATCATATGAGTTGAAATCCCTTCCGAAACATAAGCTCAGGTCCAATGGAGTCTTCCCACCCTGTAATGTGTAAACATAAATCCAAACGACTTATGAGTTCAGACTTCAGGCATCATCATTTGGTCCTCAGGTAACATAACGCATCAACCCATGTAGTTTAGACAGTAGCTTATGAGTTCAGAGTAAAGAACAAGATATGCATCGCATGAATAGTGGTCTAGATAGAACGTCAAGATTCAAGAAGTTGTACAGTGGATATGAACATTTCTCAAGGCGACTGTCGAAATTTTGTGACGAAACATACAATGGCATGAAAATGTACACGAAATAGGACCTGAGCGCATAAGAAGCAAAGATTATAGATCCAAAAACATTAAACCAAAAGGGCCATACATTGGTTCTTCTTGTCTGATCAGCACCATTGACAAGCAATATCTTTGTTATATCTCGATTTCTACTCTGTACCGCTAAATGCAGTGGTGTCCAGCCATCCTGCATGACAGGAAAAATACGAGAAAATAACTTTAATGTCTCAGAATGGTTGAGCTGGTAAGAGAAGTGTGCCCTTTCAACTTACAACATCAGCAACGTTAACATCTACCCTGTACTTAATCAGCAGCTTCACGGTTTGCAGGGCACCAACTTGAACTGCATAATGTAATGGTGTGGCTCCATCCTGCAAACGGGTGAGACCAAATTAAAGGGCCAACGTACAGGAATAATCTTAAACTTCAAGATGCGAACTGCATTGTTGCTAGTGAGGAACCAAATCCATCTGACAAGTGCTAAAGTGTAAATGCCACTTTCCAAAGTTCAGTTAGTATCTTCCACTTTATTATGGGATTAGAGAAAAATAAATCATAAAAAGGATATTGCCGGTTACCCTATCTGTGACATGAGGATTTGCTCCTTTTCTTAGGAGATGGCTAATGACAGCCTCCTTTTTGCCTATTATCGCCTTGTGAAGAGGAGTGAAACCATCCTGTATCAGCAACACCACCAATATTAGCACTACTATCCTAGATGGGGTTTTGGACAGGCATCACAACGAATTAAGCCGGACCTACTTTATCAACTAAATCGATATCAACACCATTGTCCAGCAGCTTGTCCATGAGAGGTATCTGCAGCGCCAACGCGTATGTATGAAGCGGATGCCATTTCGGCTGCACCAAGCAATGCAATTTCAGAGGTTAGAATCAACATCCAACATTCCGACAGTTCACGCATCTACATTACTCATTACTCAGATGCCAAAAATAGATATGTTTATATGCTAGAAAGATCATCCTTCCAGTCCCTGCATCGCCCGATGTGATGCACACGCCAAATGAGGAATGATGTCGAAGTCAGCTTACAAAATGGTAACAGATGTCACGCTGGGCTAGCGTCCGTGAAGAAACAAGTCACCGCCAACTCACTGCATTTTACTTTCCAACTAGCATAACCACCTAAAGTCGCAAACAGCACCAAACCTGATAAAGAACAACTCTCCAACACAGTGGAAGACACTTACAAACTGGTCTGTTAAGATAGTGAAACACACTTAACTGATGATATTTTGGTGACATCGGCAGTCTCATTCTGATCCAAGATAGCCTCTTCTTCCGGCGTTAAGAGAAGCTCGATTTCTAGACAAACAGAACAGCAGCACAATAAGGTGTATACAATTCAAAAAACAGTAACTGTAAAATACTGAAATGAGACGTGAGAGGCATATAAACAGCTTAACAGCACAATCTTTTCTGAGCGCAAACTGGAAGAACAGAAGCACGTGAAGAAAAGCTGAAGGAGTAAATTTGGTTCGGAGACGCAATCGATACCTCTCCGGAGCTCCTGCTCTTCCCGCTCCTGCTGCCGCGTTGCAACGAGCCTGGAGAGCGGGAAGGGGGAAGGGAAAGGAGAGCTTCTTAGTCCGGTTGCTTGCTTCCCGTCATCCTCGTAGTCGCTCCCGGAGCCGTCGTCTGGCTCCTCCCAGAAGGCGTCGCCGCCGCGAGGGAGGGCACGTGCCGGGGCCCGGAAGCCAATTGAGAGCGGCGGCGGGAGAAAAGGAGACGGACGGCAGGAAGGTAGTGCAGCGCGGTGGGAAGCGGGGAGTGGGGAGGCATGGAGAAGAACGGCGGCGGCAGCGGCGGCGGAGGAGGCCGTGGCCGCCCATGGGAGCATCTCTCGCCCGGCGCCTCTTATCACAGAGGGGCTGAGCCGAAGGATGCTTCTCGCTCTTGGGTCTTCACCAGGTTTTGACTGTCAGCCTTGTAAGAGCATCTACAGCGGGGGCTCTCCGTATACTTGGACGAGCTGCTCAATCTATCACAAAATTTTAACTCAGGCAGACGACTCAAACGGCCGTCAAACGTCTGGGCTGAGAGGCATCCCTCATATTCAGCGCAAATATGGGACGGATATAGGACGTCTGTGCACGTCCGCCACGTCGGACCCGGCCAACGCTGCCCACCCGATCTCACATATATTCCTCTCCATCCGCACGCCGGACCAAACCCAAGCCACTCCCCTCAGCCACCCAAGCTCGTCTTCGGCGCCTTCTGGCCATCTACGGCAAGGTGGGCAACGGATCCGAGTCTTTCACTTCCAGATCCGTCGACTCCGAACTCATCCCACACAGCCCCGAGGAGGAGATGGCCGTCCGGCTTGCGCTCCGCCGCGCCCGGGAGGAGACTCGTGCACGACAGCGCTCGGACTCCTTCCGTCGGGAATCCACTGCGTCCGCCCAAATGGCGCATGGATCCGGCGCTAGGCCAGCCGTAGCTGCCTCGCCGGAGGCGGTGCGGTCCGTCTGGCGTCCGAACGCGGTGGCGGATGCATAACCCCTTCGTTGGCGCGCCCAGCATCGGGACGCACCATGGGCCTCGTCCGACGAGAGCATGGCACGACGCGTCGGAGGCGGCGGCAACCCTCTCAGTGGTGGACGTCGGCGAGGCGGAGTCGCATTCTCCGGTGCCCCATATGGCGCATCAGTCCGGGCACCGCAACCTCATCGTGGTGGACGTCGCCGGCTCGTGGCGAACCAACACTCTAAGGGGCACAGCCGGCTGCCGGACATGGCCACGACGGAGCCGGGCGAGCGGGGAGCGGAACCGGACGAAGCTCCGCTCAAAGATCGTTGTGTTGCATGTAATAATATGGATTTGTGGTTTCTAATTTGAGGTATCTGAATGTGGAATGCATTTTTTAAGGTGTGACCGATCACTGTCCGTAGACGTGGGCGCATCCGCAAGCGTTTGAGGGGTCGGATTTACCAAGTCCGGCTGTAGATGCTCTAACGTCTCGTGAAGAATAGATCCATATTTTTTTAGGGAAGAATAGATCCATATTTTCATATGCAAGAATATTGGTGAGTAATTATACTTTAGTAAGAATATCGGTGTTAAAGTTTATGATTCCCTATGCAAGCACGAAAGTCAATAGTTATGCAATAAAGTTACATCCTACTTGTGGTGCATTAATCAGTGTTAGTTATGTTTAATACTCGTTTATGATCGTTTTTATTTTTTGGTTGGTGATATGTCTCCAACGTATCTATAATTTTTTATTGTTTCATGCTGTTATATTATCATTCTTGGATGTTTTACAATCATTTTATAGAAACTTTATATCATTGTTTGAGACAAACCTATTGACATAGTGCCCAGTGCCAGTTGCTGTTTTTTGCTTGTTTTTTACTTCGCAGGAAATCAATACCAAACGGAGTCCAAAGGCAGCGAAACTTTTTGGTGATTTTTTCTGGACCAGAAGACACAAGTTGGGCCAAGAAAGTACATGAGGGGGGCTCCGAGGGGAGCACAACCCACCAGGGTGCGCCTGGGGGCCCATGCGCGCCCAGGTGGGTTGTGCCCACCTCGGCCACCTCCCGCACCGCCTCTTTGCTCTATAAATACCCCAATATTTCAGAAACCCTAGGGGAGTCGACGAAAATCAATTCTAGCCGCCGCAAATTCCAGAAACCACAGATCCAATCTAGACACCATCACGGAGGGGTTCATCATCCTCATTGGTGCCTCTCCGATGATGCGTGAGTAGTTCATTGTAGACCTACGGGTCCGTAGGCAGTAGCTAGATGGCTTCCTCTCTCTCTTTTGATTCTCAATACAATGGTCTCTTGGAGATCTATTTGATGTAACTCTTTTTTGCGGTGTGTTTGTTGGGATCCGATGAACTTTGAGTTTATGATCAGATCTATGTTTTTATCCATGAAAGTTATTTGAGTCTTTTGATCTCTTATATGCATGATTGCTTATAGCCTCATATTTCTTCTTCGAATCTTTGGTTTAGTTAGGCCAACTAGATCGATTTTTCTTGCCATGGGAAGAGGTGCTTTGTGATGGGTTCGATCTTACGGTGCTTGATCCCAGTGACAGAAGGGGAACCAACACGTATGTATTGTTGCTATTAAGGATAACAAGATGGGGTCTATTTCTACATAAATAGATCTTGTCTACATCATGTCATTGTTCTTATTGCATTACTCCGTTTCTCCATGAACTTAATACACTAGATGCATGCTGGATAGCGGTTGATGTGTGGAGTAATAGTAGTAGATGCAGGCAGGAGTCGGTCTACTAATCTTGGACGTGATGCCTATATAATGATCATTACCTGGATATCGTCATAATTATTTGAAGTTCTATCAATTGCCCAACAGTAATTTGTTTACCCACCGTATGCTATTTTTCTTGAGAGAAGCCACTAGCGAAATCTACGGCCCTCGGGTCTATTTTCTCGTCATATATTTTCAGATCTATTTTGCTATTTGCCTTTTTATTTATTTTCCACTTTTATTTTCAGATCTATATTTCCAAAAACCCAAAAATATTTTGCTTCACTTTATTTTATTCGCGATCTATTTATCCAACCTACTACAATTTATCTCACGTCCGTTTGCCAATTTCTGGCGCCGTTACCCGAAACGGATTGACAACCCCTTTAACACGTCGAGTTGCAAGTATTTGTTCTTTGTGTGCAGGTGCTGTTTACGTAGTGTTGCTTGGTTCTCCTACTGGTTCGATAACCTTGGTGTCATCACTGAGGGAAATACCTACCGTTACTGTGCTGCATCATCCCTTCCTCTTTGGGGAAATACCGACGTAGTTCAAGCCAACATCAAAAGGAATTGCTGGCGCCGTTGCTGGGGAGACATCATCAACATCTACCAGGTTCCTAATCAAAAATCTCATCTCCTTGCAATTTACATTATTTGCCATTTGCCTCTCGTTTTCCTCTCCCCCACTTCACAAAAATTTGCCGTTTTATTTGCCCTCTTTTTCGTTCGCCGTTTTCTCGTCAGATCTATTTTTTAGTGCAATCTTGTTGCGTAGTCACAATGACTCAAGAGAACACCAAGTTGTGTGATTTCTCCAATACCAACAACAATGATTTTATTAGCACTCCGATTGCTCCTCCCGCCACTAGTGCGGAGTCTTGTGATATTAATGCCGCTTTGTTGAATCTTGTTATGAAAGATCAATTTTCTGGTACTCCTAGCGAGGATGCCGCGTCCCATCTTAACACATTCGTGAAATTATGCGATATGCAAAAGAAAAAAGATGTGGACAATGATATTGTGAAGTTGAAATTATTCCCGTTTTCTTTGCGAGATCATGCAAAAATTTGGTTTTCTTCTTTGCCTCGCAATAGTATCAATTCTTGGGATAAGTGCAAAGATGCTTTTATTAATAAGTATTTTTCGCCCGCGAGAATTATTTCCCTTAGGACGCAAATCATGAATTTTAAGCAACTTGAGCATGAACATGTTGCGCAATCTTGGGAAAGATTGAAATTGATGGTAAGAAATTGTCCTACTCATGGTTTAAATCTTTGGATGATCATACAAATTTTTTATGCGGGATTGAATTTTGTTTCTAGAAATCTTTTAGATTCCGCCACGGGTGGTACTTTTATGGAAATTACTTTGGGTGAAGCTACTAAATTGCTAGAAAATATTATGGCAAATTATTCACAATGGCATACCGAAAGAGCTCCTACTAGTAAAAATGTTAATTCGGTTGAAGAAATTTCTTCTTTGAGTGAAAAAATTGATGCTCTTATGAAATTGGTTGCTAATAAAAGTGCTCCTATTGATTTTAATGATGTGCCTTTGTCTACTTTGATTGAGCAAAATAGTGATGCTGTAGATGTGAATTTTATCTCTCGAAACAATTTCAATAACAATGCTTATAGAGGTAATTTTAATCCTAGGCCTTTTCCTAGCAATTCATCTAATAAGTAGTGGTCATTCCTATGGTAATCCTTCTTATAATAATAATGGGAACACCTCTGATTTTGAGAATAATATTAAATAATTTATCAATGCTCAAAAGAATTTTAATACTACGATGGAAGAAAAATTGAGTAAAATTGATGATTTGTCTAGAAGCGTTGATAGAATTTCTCATGATGTAGAAAATCTCAAGATGAAAATTTTTGTGCCTAAGGTTGAAGAATCAATTAAACCTTTATATGTTTCTATGTATGAAAGTAAGAAAAGAACCTCTATGCTTAGAGCTATAAGAGAATTTTTAGAAAAAACGTTTTCCAGTGATTGCTTTCATAAAAATGATGAAGATTTTAAAGTGATTGGTGTTTCTTCTATTGATTCCTTATTTAGTAAAATTAAAATTGATGAAAAAGGGACTGAAGAAGAGTCAACTTTAGCTAGAAGGCGTCCCGATAATTTGGAGGGTGAAAATCTTGTTGAGAAAATTGATAAAAGTGGGTTTGGAGAGGTTAAAACTTTAACTAGTGATGTGCCCACTCTTTTGGATTACAAAAACTTTAATTATGATTATTGCTCTTTGATTGATTGTATTTCTTTGTTGCAATCCATGATAAATTCACCCCATGCCTATGAACAAAATAAAGCTTTTACTAAACATATTGTTGATGCTATGATGAAAGCTTTGGAAGAAAAGTTGGAATTAGAGATTTCAATTCCTAGAAAATTACATGATGAATGGGAACCTACTATCAAAGTTAAGATTAAAAATTATGAATGTTTTGCTTTATGTGATTTGGGTGCTAGTGTTTCTACAATTCCGAAATCTTTATGTGATGTGCTTGGTCTTACCGATATTGAAGAATGTTCTTTAAATTTGCAGTTGGCGGATTCTACTATTAAAAAGCCTATGGGAAGAATTAATGATGTTCTTATTCTTGCAAATAGGAATTATGTGCCCATATATTTTATTGTTCTTGATATTGATTGCAATCCGTCTTGTCCAATTATTCTTGGTAGACCGTTTTTGCGCACTATAGGTGCCGTGATTGATATGAAAGAAGGGAACATCAATTTCCAATTTCCTTTGAGAAAGAGTATGGAACACTTCCCTAGAACAAGAATTAAGCCACCATTTGAATCAATCATGAGGGCATCTTATGGATCTAGAAACAAAGATGATGCTACTTCTTGAGCTTGCGTTGGTTTTTCCCTTGAAGAGGAAAGGGTGATGCAGCAAAGTAGAGTAAGTATTTCCCTCAGTTTTGAGAACCAAGGTATCAATCCAGTTGGAGACAACACGCAAGTCACCGAATACCTGCACAAACAAACACCAAACTTGCACCCAACGTGATAAAGGGGTTGTCAATCCCTTCACGGTTATTTGCAAAAGTGAGATCTGATAGAGATAGGTAAAACTAAACAAAAGATAAAGTAAATATTTTTGGGTTTTTTGGTTTATAGATCTGAAAATAAAAGATTGCAAAATAGTAGATCGGAAAGTAATATGATAGAAAATAGACCCGGGGGCCATAGGTTTCACTAGAGGCTTCTCTCAAGATAGAAAATAATACGGTGGGTGAACAAATTACTGCCGAGCAATTGATAGAAAAGCGCAAAGTTATGATGATATCTAAGGCAATGACCATGAATATAGGCATCACGTCTGTGTCAAGTAGACCGAAACGATTCTGCATCTACTACTATTACTCCACACATCGACCGACTCCTGCCTGCAGCTAGAGTATTAAGTTCATGAAGAACAGAGTAACGCATTAAGAAAGATGACATGATGTAGAGGAATTAACTCAAGCAATATGATGAAAACCCCATCTTTTTATCCTCGATGGCAACAATACAATACCTGGCTTGCTGCCCCTACTATCACTGGGAAAGGACACCGCAAGATTGAACCCAAAGCTAAGCACTTCTCCCATTGCAAGAAAAACCAATCTAGTTGGCCAAACCAAATCGATAGTTCGAAGAGACTTGCAAAGATATCAAATCATGCATAAAAGAATTCAGAGAAGATTCAAATAATATTCATAGATAAGCTGATCATAAATCCACAATTCATCGGATCTCGGCAAACACACCTCAAAAAAGTATTACATCGAATAGATCTCCAAGAACATCGAGGAGAACGTGGTATTGAGAATCAAAGAGAGAGAAGAAGCCATCTAGCTACTAGCTATGGACCAGTAGGTCTGAGGTAAACTACTCACGCTTCATCGGAAGGGTAATGGTGTTGATGTAGAAGCCCTTCGTGATCGAATCCCCCTCCGGCAGGACGCCGGAAAAGGCCCCTAGATGGGATCTCACGGGTACAGAAGGTTGCGGCAGTGGAAAAGTCTTTTCGTGGATGCCTCTGGTGGTTTGGGCATATAAGAGTATATATAGGCGAAAGAATTAGGTCAGGAAGTGCACGAGGGGCCCACAAGGGTGGGGGGCGCGCCCTCCGTCCTTGTGGCCGCCTCGTGGCTTCCCTGACTTGCACTCCAAATCCTCTGGTTTCCTTTTGGTCCAAGAAAGATCATCGCGAAAGTTTTATTCTGTTTGGACTCCGTTTGGTATTCCTTTTCTGCGAAACTCAAAAACAAGGAAAAAACATGAACTGACACTGGGCTCTAGGTTAATAGGTTAGTCCCAAAAATAATATAAAATAGCATATTAATGCATATAAAACATCCAAAACAGATAATATAATAGCATGGAACAATAAAAAATTATAGATAAGTTGGAGATGTATCAAGCATCCCCAAGCTTAATTCCTGCTCGTCCTCTAGTAGGTAAATGATAAAAACAGAATTTTTGATGTGGAATGCTACCTAACATATTTATCCATGTAATTTCTTTATTGTGGCATGAATGTTCAGATCCGTATGATTCAAAACAAAAGTTTAATATTGACATAAAAACAATAATACTTCAAGCGTACTAACAAGATAATTATGTCTTCTCAAAATAACATGGCCAAAGAAAGCTTATCCCTACAAAATCATATAGTCTGGCTATGCTCCATCTTCATCACACAAAATACTCAAATCATGCACAACCCCGGTTTTAGCCAAGCAATTGTTTCATACCTTAGTATTCTCAAACTTTTTCAACTTTCACGCAATACATGAGCGTGAGCCATGGACATAGCACTATAGGTGGAATAGAAGGTGGTTGTGGAGAAGACAAAAAGAGGGAGATAGTCTCACATCAACTAGGCATATCAACGGGCTATGGAGATGCCCATCAATAGATATCGATGTGAGTGAGTAGGGATTGCCATGCAACGGATGCACTAGAGCTATAAGTTTATGAAATCTCAAAAAGAAAACTAAGTGGGTGTGCATCCAACTTGCTTGCTCATGAAGACCTAGGGCAATTTGAGGAAGCCCATCGTTGGAATATACATGCCAAGTTCTATAATGAAAAATTCCCACTAGTATATGAAAGTGACAACATAGGAGACTCTCTATCATGAAGATCATGGTGCTACTTTGAAGCACAAGTATGGAAAAAGGATAATAACATTGCCCCTTCTCTCTTTTTCTCTCATTTTTTTTATTTTTCTTTTTTTTCTTTTTCTTTTTTTTCTTTCTTCTTTTTTTCCTTTTCTTTCTTCCCTCTTTTTTTTTCTTTCTCCCTTTTTTTCCTTTTTTTCTTTCTTTTTTCTTTCTTTATTTCCTCACATGGGACAATGCTCTAATATTGAAAATCATCATACTTCTATTTACTTACAACTCGATACTAGAACAAAATATGACTCTATATGAATGCCTCCGGCGGTGTACCGGGATGTGCAATGAATCAAGAGTGACATATATGAAAGAATTATGAATGGTGGCTTTGCCACAAATACGATGTCAACTACATGATCATGCAAAGCAATATGACAATGATGATGCGTGTCATAATAAACGGAACGGTGGAAAGTTGCATGGCAATATATCTCGGAATGGCTATGAAAATGCCATAATAGGTAGGTATGGTGGCTGTTTTGAGGAAGGTATATGGTGGGTACCGGCGAAAATTGTGTGTCACTAGAGAGGCTAGCAAAGGTGGAAGGGTGAGAGTGCGTATAATCCATGGACTCAACATTAGTCATAAAGAACTCACATACTTATTGCAAAAATCTATTAGTCATCGAAACAAAGCACTAGACACATGCTCCTAGGGGAAGGGTTGGTAGGAGTTAACCATCGCGCGATCCCGACCTCCACACAAAGGATGACAATCAAAAAAATATTTCATGCTCTGACTTCGTTACATAACGGTTCACCATACGTGCATGCTACGGGACTCACAAACCTTAACACAAGTATTTCTCAAATTCACAAATACTCACTAGCATGACTCTAATATCACCATCTTCATATCTCAAAACAATCATAAGGAATCAAACTTCTCATAGTATTCAATGCACTTTATATGAAAGTTTTTATTATATCCCTCTTGGGTGCCTATCATATTAGGACTAAATTTATAACCAAAGCAAATTACCATGCTGCTTTAAAGACTCTCAAAATAATATAAGTGAAGCATGAGAGTTCATCAATTTCTATAAAACAAAGCCACCGCCGTGCTCTAAAAAGATATAAGTGAAGCACTAGAGCAAAATTGCCTAGCTCAAAAGATATAAGTGAAGCACAAAGAGTATTCTAATAAATCATGATTCATGCGTGTCTCTCTCAAAAAGGTGTGTACAGCAAGGATGATTGTGGCAAACTAACAAGCAAAGACTCAAATCATACAAGACGCTCCAAGCAAAACACATATCATGTGGTGAATAAAAATATAGCCTCAAGTAAAGTTACCGATAGATGAAGACGAAAGAGGGGATGCCTTCCGGGGCATCCCCAAGCTTAGGCTCTTGGTTGTCCTTGAATATTACCTTGGGGTGCCTTGGGCATCCCTAAGCTTAGGCTCTTTCCACTCTTTATTCCATAGTCCATCAAATCCTTACCCAAAACTTGAAAACTTCACAACACAAAACTCAACAGAAAATCTCATAAGCTCCGTTAGTATAAGAAAATAAATCACCACTTTTGGTACTGTTGTGAACTCATTATTTAATTATATTGGTGTAATATCTACTGTATTCCAACTTTTCCATGGTTCATACACCCCGATATTACCCATAGATTCATCAAAATAAGCAAACAACACATAGAAAACAGAATCTGTCAAAAACAGAACAGTCTGTAGCAATCTAGAAATCTCGAATACTTCTGTAACTCCAAAAATTCTGAAAAATTAGGAAGACATAAGAAATTTATTTATTAATCTTCCGCAAAAAGATTCAACTCAAAATCACTCTTTTGTGAATTATAGAAATTATTTTCCTGGGCGCAAAAGTTTCTGTTTTTCAGCAAGATCAAATCAACTATCACCGTAAGCTATCCCAAAGGTCTTACTTGGCACAAACACTAATTAAAACATAAAACAACATCTAACCAGAGGCTAGATGAATTATTTATTGCATAGCAGAACCTAAAAAGCAAAAACAAAAATAAAATTGGGTTGCCTCCCAACAAGCGCTATTGTTTAACGCCCTTAGCTAGGCCTAAAAACAAGAATAGATCTAAGTATTGTCATCTTTGGTATGCAATCCATAAGTGGCTCTCATAATAGATTCATAAGGCAATTTAATTTTATTTCTTGGAAAGTGTTCCATGCCCTTCCTTAATGGAAATTGAAATCTAATATTTCCTTCTTTTATATCAATAATTGCACCAATCGTTCTAAGGAAAGGTCTACCAAGAATAATAGGACATGTAGGATTGCAATCTATATCAAGAACAATGAAATCTATGGGCACATAATTCCTATTTGCAACAATAAGAACATCATTAATCCTTCCCATATGTTTCTTAATAGTGGAATCCGCAAGATGCAAATTTAAAGATCAATCATCAAATTCACGGAAACCTAATACATCACACAAAGTTTTTGGAATCGTGGAAACACTAGCACCCAAATCACACAAAGCATGGCATTCATAATCTTTAATCTTAATCTTAATAGTAGGTTCCCACTCATCATAAAGTTTTCTAGGGATAGAAACTTCCAATTCAAGCTTTTCTTCAAAAGATTGCACTGGTACAACGAGGTGCTATACAAACGGTTTTTAACCCCTTTCCGCGACGGCATTTGGAACCGTCGCCAAGTGAGTGTGGGCAATAGGGGGGTCCTTCCCACACGACCTAGAAACCGTCGGGGATAAGCCCTCCTGGCACACACGCTCGGCAAAATGAGGTCGTGTGCGACCGGCGAGCGATCAAATACGGTTATACGTACAGTAGTGCTAAAAAAAATACAATTATACAGGCAAAATCATTTCCGGTCGTAAGTACATCCCACACAGTCAGTCCCCGCTAAACGTTTCTGTTCGTATATACATCCCACACAGTCGCTCCAAGGAAAACGTTTCCGTTCGCAGGTACATCATACACGATATTAACAATTTTATCGTTTGCGTTATTGAATGCATCACACACGGTGCGTAGAAGAAACTGTGTGGCAAAGGCTGTCCATCACACACAGTTTTTATGTGGTAAACGTTTGCGCAAGGTGGCCTAACACAAACAGTTTTCAAGAGAAGGTCGTGTGTGATTGTTCATTGATCCAACACGGTTTATTCCTAGAAACTGTGTGCGTTGCCTGAGGTCATCGCCCACGGTATTTTCTCAATAACCGTTTGCAATAGCAAAATCCAATTAGCAGGCTAATTGCCCTATTATTAATAATCCATTTATTAATCTAATTGACATTCATATTAAGCACATAATATATTTCATTTCCATATTAAGGAAGCAGGATTTCATAACTGAAATACATCAGAGTACAACATGATATAGCTTCAGCACTCAGCTACCCCATTACACAACTGCACCAGCACCAAGTTTCACATGCAACATGTAGAACCTTTCGAAATTAGCACCATAGACGGTACATAGACAGATGCATCTCATCTAGAAAACTGCTGAAGCGGAAGGCGAATATTGAGCCTTCATTCATGTTGAAGGTCTTTGCAACTTTAGGCCAGTGCCTGTGGATGATTGACCATCCGTCCTTCGTCCTCTTCAGGAACACTTCAATATTGAACCGTGGGTGTTGTATGAAAACCTTCCTCACCTCTTGACCATAGAGGTGGTTTGAGAGGTAATCATCAGTGAACTGCTTTGGAAAGGCCTGAAAACAAGGATGTGCATAAATATCTTCTCTATATTGGAAATGGGGCAAAGGAATAAAAAAAGGCAAGGTATAATAGTTAGTACCATCTTGTAGTGAACTGATGCCTTCTTCATTGTGCAGACAAAGATCTTGTTGTTTTTTGTCGCTAATTTCTTTATTCTAACAATCTTTCTGAGTTTCTTGACTTGATTGATATTCATGGACAACTCATTTCCCCATATGCAAAAAGGGTCGAACAGTGGGTCAAAACCTCTGACAGCAGGACCTACATGTGCAAGACCAAATTGTTAAAAACCTAAATATTAGAATGGTTCCTGCAATTGCACAATAATGTGCTATTAGACAACGGACCATGCACGTGCTAAGCTCGATTGTAAACCTCAGTGCTTCCCATTGTTTCCATGCAACACATATAAGATAGTTAGTCATCAGGTTAAGTAAGGGTTCGCATGCTATCAGTAAAATATGTTGATGAAAAATAAGCACATTGCAGATTCATCAGATTAATTCAAGCCACATGGAAAACCCATTTATCCAAACCAAGCATGATTAAGAACTAGGAAATATAGCACTTGTATATGTTTCTCATGTATTAAGTGCAGCCAAATTTGATTTATTCCTCACATGCACAACAATACAAAATTCTACCCACGACAATTGGACATCGCATTGCAGAATTGAACCAAGCAGTTAACTAAACACCACAACAAATGAACCAAACATTAACTGAGCACCACATTGCATAATATAACATACTCCTAATAGAAGATCAGACAGTTAACCAAACCAAGCATGCTTAACAACTTGGAAATATAGCAATTGTATTTGTTTCTCATGTATTTACTACAGCCAAATTCAATTTATTCCTCACATGGTATACAATAACAGAATGCACCCACAACAATTGAACATCGCATTGCAGAATTGAACCAAACAGTTAACTAAACACCACAACAAATGAACCAAACGTTAACTGAGCACCACATTGCACAATATAACATACTCCTAATAGAAGATCAGATAGTTAACCAAACCAAGCATGCTTAACAACTTGGAAATATAGCAATTGTATTTGTTTCTCATGTATTTAGTACAGCCAAATTCGATTTACTTCTCACATGGTATACAATAACAGAATGCACCCACAACTATTGAACATCGCATTACAAAATTGAACCAAGCAGTTAACTAAACACCACAACACAAATGAACCAAATGTTAACTGAGCACCACATTGCACAATGTATAACCAAACCAAGCATGCTTGACAACTTGGAAATATAGCAATTGTATTCGTTTCTCATGTATTTTGTAAAGATAAATTTGATTTATTTCTCACATGGAAGACAATACAAAATAGCAGCCTGAAGAATTGAACATCACATTTGCAGAATTGAACCAAACAGTTAACTGAAGACGATAACTAATTAACCAAACAGTTAATAAGTGAGCACCACACTGCACGACATATAGAACATATACACTAGAGCAACAGATTGCATGGTAAAATTAGATAGCACAATTCACTAGAATTTGTTAAGGAAAGGCAGGAGCAGCACACGCAACGGGTAAACCGAGCATGCTTAACCGGCGTAGCTAGCAAATGGCAAGGTGCTCCTCCAAGATCTGGGGGTCGGCACGAATGGCAGCCATCGCGACCTCATCCGCGCGTGGGGCCGCGATTTGCTTCTCCGCTGCCAAATGCTCCTTGAGCTCCTGGCTATACTGCGTGCACCATGGCTTAGGGCGGCGCTTATTTGGTGGAGGGGTCGGTGATTTTGGTGGAAGGTGTCACGCCAGCGGTCGGGGCATGTGGGATGTGGAAGGAGGAGGAGGATGGGGGTCGGGTGTGGATTACCTGCCTAGATAGACGAGGCCGAGCAGCATGAAGGAGGGTTGCCGGCGAGGAGGCGGCGTTGCAAGCAAGGAGTGAAGGTTTCAACTTGGAAAGGAAGGCGGAAAAAGGGGAAATGTGGCTTTTGGTAAGGGGAAGGGGGCGGGGAGGTAGATATTTTCGCGGAAGCCAAAATTTTTGAATCGGTTCAGCGAAAAAACTGGCGCGCAAAGTGTCATCAGACACGGTCCCTTATTCAGAACTGTGTACGATATGTGAACATCACAAACGATTCAGATAGCTTAACCCGTGTGTGATGAGTTTGAACGTCAAAATTTTTGGTTCCAATTTCCCTGGTTACAGTGGTCATCCACGTCATTGCATAATTTGGGTACACAGCACACCCACACTTCTTAATCGAGCAAGTTCAGCAATTAAACAGAGCTAGCTGGCCTAAACATCACTCTAACAAATTAAAGACCAGCGCTCTTAATTAAACAAAACAAAGAGTACTACTACGGCTGGTGCTCGTCAATCTCCGCCGCCTCCTCTATGTCCAGCTCGCTCCCGACGGTCTCCTGGGGAAGGGGCTCCATGGCATCCATCGCACCATACTCGGCAAGCATCTCGCCATCCGCGTCCGCCATCTCTTTGGAAAAGGCCGCCACGAGATGGGCGTGGGCGGCCGCGATCTGGGCTTCGACGGGCTCCGTCGTCGCAAGGTATGTGGCGGAGGAACGGACGGCTGCTCGAAAGCTCTCGGCGATTGCCAACTCTTCGGCCGTGGGTTGCCGACTGTTGTCGGAGAAGCTTCGTTCAATTTGTGCGGTGACCGCCACGAGCTGGGCGTGGGCGGCCTCGACATGGTCGTGGGCGGCCTCCATCAGGGCTAAGGCCACCGCTGCGGAACGGACAGCTACTGTGCCGCTCTCGCCAGTTGCTATCCCCGAGGCAGATGTTGCTGCCGCCACCTGAGAAGCAACAGCGGCCGTTTGGGCTGCCTTGGCCGCCCGTTCACAGATTGCGGCCGCGCACATGCATCTTGTTAGCACGCGCATGGCGGCTGCGGCCGCACTCTCACCGGAGTGGGCCGCCGAAGTTGCCCTCACGACGCGGGTCCACGTCCCCATTTTCACCGGCGACGATTGAACAGTGAAATGATATTTGGGGAGCAAGCTAGTGTGCTTGACATGCCGACTGTGGACTGTAGCCGATGCACCTTCTCGCGTAAGCCATAGGCGTACTATACACCGACGGTGCTCCAGGATATTTTATACTGCATCTCACACGGTTGGTGATAATAAACTGTGTGGGATCTACTTGATTTTTCATCTTGATTTGAATTACATAATGGGGTCACAGCGGCAATGGACGGTGTTTGAATTGCTAGACCTTTTATCTGCAGTGAACATGCAACTATATGTGTGTCGTAAAAAAATTGGAATTATTCAGGGTTCGTTTGGAAATTTTATACATTAAATTGGTTTTCTAGCCATTTCAGGTGCACAATTCAAAATTAAAGCACATGCACATGCTCCAATGCACCAACATGGGTTGTAAAATCATATATGTGTCCATGGGTTTATGCTTATGTCCCATGCAAGAAATGGGGATGAATTTCGAACACCACGGCACCGTGGCTCTCCGGCAAATGTTGAGGTACTTGCTTTTGTAATTCTAGTAAATCCAAAACCCGTCTGAAATTCATGAACCTTGGCATGCTATCATGGAATGGCATCAACATGCTGGGGTAAAAAATATTGTCCCATTTGGGGCAGGTTGTGGTATAAGCTTCTCACAAACCAGAGCTTCTCACAAGAAGCCTCATGGTTCCGTTAGGGAAACGTGTCACCTTTGTGGACAAAATGATATTCGTCGCCTCTTCTTCCTTTCAATTTTTTTCCTGGTGTCAACATAGAGCAACAGGAGTGTCGTGCTAAATTTTGGATTTTTTCGGGGATCGTTTGGACATTTTTATACGTTAATTGAGTTTTCTAGGCATTTATGTGCATAGTTCAAAATTGAACTACATGCACATGCTCCAGTCCATAAAAACGGGTTGCAAAATCAAATGTTTGTCCTTGGTTGCAAGATTAGGTCACATGCAAGAAATGAGAACGAATGTCAAACACCTTGACACTGTCGCTCGGCCGCTAACATTGAGATACATGGTTTTAAAATTCTAGTAAATCGAAAACTCGTCTGAAATTCATGAAACTTGACATGATATCATGGAACGGCAGTGACATGCCGTGGTAAAAATATTGTCCCATTTGGGGCAGATGTGGGTATAAGCTTCTCGCAAATCAGAGCTTCTCTCACAAGAAGCCTGATGGTTTCGGTAGGGTACGTGCCACCTTGGGGGACGAAACGATATCTGTTGCCTCTTCTTACTTTCAAAATGTTTCTCGTGTCAACATAGAACAACACGAGTGTTGTGTCAATTTTTGGGATTTTTCGGGGTTCGCTTGGACATTTTTATACATTAACTGAGTTTTCTATGCATTCATGTGCATAATTCAAATTTGAACTACATGCACATGCTCTAATGCATATAAATTGGTTGAAAATTCAAATCTGTGTCCTTGGTTGCATGCTTAGGTCCCATGCAAGAAATGGGAATGAATGTCAAACACCCTGCCACCGTCACTCGGCCGCAAACATTGAGATACCTGGTTTTTAAATTCTAGTAAATCCAAAGCCTGTCTGAAATTCATGAAACTTGGCATGCTATCATTGAGCGGCATCAACATGCCGTGGTAATTTTTTTGTCCCATTTGGGGCAGGTTTGGGGATATGCTTCTCACAAACCAGAGCTTCTCACAACAAGCCTGATGGTTTATGTAGGGAACGTCCCACCTTTGGGGACGAAACAATATCCATTGCCTCTTATTGCTTTCAAATTTTTTCTCGTGTCAACATAGAACAACACGAGTGTTGTGTCAATTTTTGGGATTGTTCGGGGTTCGTTTGGACATTTTTATGCATTAACTGAGTTTTCAATGCATTTATGTGCATAATTCAAATTTGAACTACATGCACATGCTGTAATGCATATAAATTGGTTGAAAATTCAAATATGTGTCCTTGGTTGCATGCTTAGGTCCCATGCAAGAAATGAGAATGAATGTCAAACACCCTGCCACCGTGACTCGGCCGCAAACATTGAGATACCTGGTTTTTAAATTCTAGTAAATCCAAAACTCGTCTGAAATTCATGAAACTTGGCATGCTATCATGGAGCGGCATCAACATGCCGTGGTAAATTTTTTGTCCCATTTGGGGCAGGTTTGGGTATATGCTTCTCACAAACCAGAGCTTCTCACAACAAGCATGATGGTTTCGGTAGGGAACGTCCCACCTTTGGGGACGAAACGATATCCATTGCCTCTTATTGCTTTCAAATTTTTTCTCGTGTCAACATAGAACAACACGAGTGTTGTGTCAATTTTTGGGATTGTTCGGGGTTCATTTGGACATTTTTATGCATTAATTGAGTTTTCAATGCATTTATGTGCATAATTCAAATTTGAACTACATGCACATGCTCTAATGCATATAAATTGGTTGAAAATTCAAATCTGTGTCCTTGGTTGCATGCTTAGGTCCCATGCAAGAAATGGGAATGAATGTCAAACACCCTGGCACCGTCACTCGGCCGCAAACATTGAGATACCTGGTTTTTAAATTCTAGTAAATCCAAAACTCGTCTGAAATTCATGAAACTTGGTATGCTATCATGGAGCGGCATCAACATGCCATGGTAATTTTTTTGTCCCATTTGGGGCAGGTTTGGGTATAAGTTTCTCACAAACCAGAGCTTCTCACAACAAGCCTGATGGTTTCGGTAGGGAACGTGCCACCTTTGGGGACGAAACGATATCCGCTGCCTCTTATTGCTTTCAAAAATTTTCTAGTGTCAACATAAAACAACAGGAGTGTTGTGTTAAATTTTGGAATTTTTTGGGGTTCGTTTGGACATTTTTATACATTAACTGGGTTTTCTAGGCATTTTATGTGCATAATTCAAATTTGAACTACATGCACATGCTCCAGTGCATATAAATTGGTTGAAAAATCAAATCTTTGTCCTTGGGTGCATGCTTAGGTCCCATGCAAGAAATGGGAATGAATTTCAAACACCAGGGCACCGTTGATTGCCGGCAAAATGTCGAGATACTTTGTTTTTAAATTCTAGCAAATCCAAAACTCGTCTGAAATTCATGAAACTTGGCATGCTATCATGGAATGGCACCCGACATGCTGTGGTATTTTTCTTGTCCATTTTGAGAGAAGGCACACTCGAATAACAACCAACAAAGGTATTTTGAAACAAATAGCTGCCACTCTAACATCGCAAACGTTTGTATAATTCAAATCGTGTGCATTATGTTAACCATTCACGTGACGCCATGTGTCTTCGTTTTAATGGCTATAGGAGGTGCCGTGCGGACAGCTGCTTGACTGAACGGGAGGCGTGCGAGCGCAGTCCGGTGCGCAGGCTGACCGAGAGGCGTGCAAGCTGTCCTCCAATGCGCAGGCTCACCGGAAAGCATGCGAGCTGTACGCTGCGCAGGCTCACTGGGAAGCGAGCCCTTTGACTTCCATGGCCGCCCGCCTTCCTCTCCATTAATGGCGCCCGAGCCGTTGCTTAATATGGGCGGCCTTACTGTTCGCCTCCCATTCCCCTCCCTCCCGCAGACCTCCACCAATGCCATGGCACAGAAGGATCTTCTGCCACTAGTCTTCAAGTTTGGTGAAGTCGACTCCGAGCAGGAGGAGATAGAAAATAAGGAGGAATGGAGCCTCATGGACATGGCCCACAACGAGCTGGCCGCGGCGGTTGCTGCCCCCGCTCCCGTCCCAGCTCCCATCCCCGCGCCCGCACCAGCGACCATCCCCGTAGCATTGACGGGCTGGTCGTCGAGCACTATCGCAGAGCTGGAAGCCGCGGGCGTCAGCGAGGTCTCCGCGGACCCACGCGAGCTCGTGTACATGCCAGCGCCCGTGCCCGTGCGTGTCCCTCCACCCACCGTGGCACCGGTCCCCGTGTGTTTGGCTGCACCCACCGCGCCCGTGCCTGTGCGCGCGCCGCCCTCAGCGGCATGGGACACCGTCGTCGACCGCTACCTCTCAGTGCCGCCAGCTGCTGTCCTCCCGCGCCCCGCCCGTCGATCGCGCGACGACACGATGTTTGATTTACATGTGAAGAACATTCGGTGCTGCATTGAAGACTTCAACAACAGCGTCCCGGAGGACAACAACGACAACGACGGCGCGGTACGCCGCCTCCGCCGCCGCTGGAAATAGTTTTTTTTTCTTGGGTTTAATACTGTATCTTGATCATATGAATATAAATTCGCAGTATGACTGAATGAAAGATATGGTTTGAGCGAACTTGCTTTTTTTCTCTTAATGTACAGACTTATCAAACGATTTTCTTTTGAAAAAAACGTCAATAGTTTTTAAATATAAAACACTCATCGCAAACGTTTTAGTTAGAACACCCGTATGCAAACCGACAGCTTCCCCAGGAAGCCAAGGGAAAATGTGCCGAGCAGGATTTGTGCAGCTCTTGATCGCAAATGTTTTAGATAGAACACCCATATGCAAAGTGAGAGCAGGATTTGTGCATCTCTTCAACACAAACGGTTCTTTTGGATGACCCGTGTGCAACCACTTACAAACAATTTGGTAAGATTTGCATCTGTCATATTGGGTATGTTGCCATTTGTCAAACTGGAAAGATTGACATTTGTTGATCTAGTAACATTGCCATTTGTCAACCTTGTAACACTGGGATTTGTCAAAATATGAAGCTAAAAATCATGGTCGGTAAGCATTGGGATTTTGGGGGATTTCACCGAGTCCGGCGGGAAGCTTGCGCGGGAACCTGCGAGGTTGCGCGGGAACGGGCTCACCGACGATTCATTGGCGCCACCGTTTGGCCAAAAGAATGCCCCCGCGCGCTGCGCAAGCTTGCGCTGTAAGCCGTCTATAGCAGCGGGGTGACAAGACGTGCGAGAGGAGGACGAAAGGCCACGTACACATACGGTTAATAAAAAAAACATTTGTAATTTAATTACCTACTATACCCCCGTCCTGGTTTATAAGTAGGATTTAACTAATAAAATACGAATGCATGTCGCCAAAGATTATATAGTTGGATTCGTTGACATGAGAGAGTGTCTTCTTCCTGCCCCAGACGAGGGATCGAGCCACAGAGCAGTGGCGGGAGCATCACAAGAAGTAGATGACTAGACGATCGTTTCTCCTAGTTTAGAATGCATACAATTGTTTATTGAGGTGTGTGTGAATTATCTGTATAGTCACTTATGTAATTCTTCTGTAGACAGAGCAAATCACACGGCTTATTAGTAGCAATCGTCTGTGTTATTATTTGTCTTCGCACACATTTCTTATTACGGACCTGTCTGCCGCGTATTACACACATCTTGTTCAGTTGAACCATTTCTTTTGTGTTGCCTAATCACAAACAGTTCATCCGAGTGAACCGTATGCTGTATATCGCACACACCTTCATCTGGCTGCCCATTTTTGTTCTTCTTCCTCATCGCAAACAGTTCATTGAACTTAACCGTATGACCTTCATCGCACAAGCAACTAAAATCTGAACCGTGTTTGATGCATCCGTCATCGCAAACATTTTGCAACTTTTTTGATGGTTCTTTACATCACCGTTTATAATTATTGCATCGCACACAGTTTCGTCGAAGGGTCTCTGATCGTAGTGTCGCGTTAGCAGCATCCTGCAGTAGTGTTGCATCATAGCATGAACGATATGTTTAGTAAAAGCTTTGTTTTGATTATAAGCATGAGGATAATTCAACATGGATTGCAACAAAGAAATACAATCTATTAAAGAACAATTATCATAATTAAATTCCTTGAAATCCAAAAGAGTGGGTTCATTGCTACTTAGAGTTTTGACCTCTCCAATCCCACTTTTATCAATTTTTGCATCAATATCTAAAAACTCCGAATCATTGGGACGCCTTCTAACTAAAGTTGACTCATCTCCAGTCCCATCTTTATCAAGATTTATATTGGAAAACAAAGATTCAATAGGAGTCACATCAATCACTTTAAGATCTTCATCATTATTTTCACGGAAACTAGAATAACACGTTTTTACAAACCAATCTTTTTTAGCACGCATCTTAGCGGTTCTTTCTTTGCACTCATCAATGGAAATTCTCATAGCCTTGAGAGACTCATTGATATCATGCTTGGGTAGGATAGATCTAAGTTTCAAAGAATCAACATCAAGAGAAATTCTATCCATGTTCCTAGCCAAATCATCAATCTTAAGCAATTTTTCTTCAATCAAAGCATTGAAATTCTTTTGCGAACTCATAAATTCTTTAACACTATTCTCAAATTCAGAGGGCATCTTTTTATAATTTCCATAAGAATTGTTGTAGGAATTTCCATAATTGTTAGAGGAATTACTAGGAAACGGCCTAGGATTAAAATTGCCTCTATACGCGTTATTACCAAAATTGTTCCTACCAACAAAATTCACATCCATAGATTCATTATTGTTTTGAATCAAAGTGGATAAAGGCATATCATTGGGATCCAAAGAAACACTCTTGCTAGCAAACAATTTCATAAGTTCATCCATATTTCCACTCAAAACATTAATCTCTTCAATTGCATGCACTTTTTTACTAGTGGAAGATCTTTCGGTATGCCATTGAGAATAATTAACCATAATATTATCTAGAAGTTTAGTAGCTTCTCCTAGAGTAATTCCCATAAAAGTGCCTCCTGCAGCCGAATCTAAAAGATTTCTAAAAGCAAAATTCAATCCGGCATAATTTTTTTGTATAATCATCCATAAATTCAAACCATGAGTAGGGCAATTTCGTATCATCAATTTCATTCTCTCCCAAGATTGTGCAACATGCTCATGATCAAGTTGTTTAAAATTCATAATATCGTTCCTAAGGGAGATGATCTTAGCGGGAGGAAAATACTTGGAAATAAAAGCATCTTTACACTTATTCCATGAATCAATACTATTTTTAGGCAAAGATGAAAACCAAGTTTTAGCACGGTGTCTCGTAGTGAGAACGGAAATAGCTTCAATTTAACAATAACATTATCCACATCTTTCTTCTTTTGCATATCACACAAATCAATGAAATTATTTAGATGGGATGCGGCATCTTCACTAGGAAGGCCAGAAAATTGATCTTTCATAACAAGATTCAGCAAAGCGGCATTAATTTCACAAGATTCCGCATTAGTAGCGGGAGCAATCGGAGTACTAATAAAATCATTATTATTGGTGTTGGAAAAATCACACAGTTTGGTATTCTCTTGAGTCATCGTGACAAAGCAAGCAATCCAACACACAAGCACACAAAAAGCAAACGAAGAAGACGAACGGAAGAAGGGCAAAGAAAAGGCAAAGAGAGAGGGGCGAAGAAAAGGCAAACTTTTCGAAAATCATTTTAGAAGTGGGGGAGAGGAAAACGAGAGGCGAATGGCAAATAATGTAATGCGAGAGATGAGATTTTATGATGGGTACTTGGTGTGACGACCCCGGCTTAATCGTGCACTAATCATACACGCAAATGCACACGATCAAGCCTAAGGACTCACTTGAAGATATCACAACACAACTCTAAAACATAAACAAAATCATACAAGCATTTATTACAAGCCAGGGCCTCGAAGGCTCGAATACAAAGCTTGATGACAACAAGCATTAGCGGAAGCGCTAGATATCTGTGTACAGATATAAAACAGAAAACAGAGAAGCCTTTAGAAAGGCGGGACAAAAATAAAACACTACGATCGAAAGGCGCAGGCCTCCTGCCTGGGACCCTCCGTTCCTACTCCTAGATGTCGGCCAACTTGTAGAAGGATCCACCCTCGGGGAAGTAGTGGAAGTCGTCGGTGGGGCAGCTGTCTCAGGGGCTCCGTCGACTGGTTGCATCAAATGAATATGGGGAAAAAAGAAAGTAAAGCAACCGTGAGTACTCATCTGAAGTACTCAGCAAGCCAAGGATCTACACTACATATGCAACATTATCAAAGGGAGGCTGTATATGTGGACTAGGCTGCAGAAATGCCAGAATAGAGGGGGAAAACCTAGTCCTAGCGAAGACTAGCATCTTCAGCATCTTCATCGGTCTTGCAGCATTAGAAGAGTGCAGATCAGCATAATGTAAAAGTAGTAATAGCATCAAGTAACAGTCTCGCCCAGAGATCCTTCCTTGACTCCCTGCGAGAAAGCGATCCCAGAGCCACATATCCAGGTATCATCTCAAGTTCTAGCTGTATCGATCGGGATACAACTCCGAGTGTCCTTTACCGTAGGACCGGCTATCGATAGATGTGTTCTTCCCTGCAGGGGTGCACCAACTTACCCACCACGTTCGATTAACTCCGGCCGGACACACTTTCCTGAGTCATGCCCGGCCTCGGCCAAACGATACACCGCAACCCTACCTACAGCTCAGCAGAGAGGTCCCCACCGGTCTACCTTCTAAGTGCAAGGGGGTCTTGGGCCATCACCCCTCGCCCTCCGGGTCGTTGTGTGCAGGGTGGATACCAGCACTGCCTCGAAAGGCTGATACGATCCGACCGTGCCACAATGTTGAGCTGGACATCTGACAAAGCTTTCGGCTGATGTTACGATGTAGAACGCCCATACTATGCCCACGTGATGGTTAGTGCTATCAGGCCAGAGGCCTGCTCGGATCAAATATCCAAATCGTTAGGACTAGGGGCTTGCGGAAACGAGCGGAGACTCACAAAAGATGTGACCCCGTCGCACCGTCTCGAGGACTTGCTGCAAGGGCTAAGAATGCCCGGCCGCGCCTCGTGGAATAACTCACGGGTAACTATCCATCATCCGTGGTTACCCCTTAGGGTCGACCCGCCTTTCCAAGCATCAGTGTCAACAGTAATGTAAGGCATCCGTGTGGTCACCATATCAAGGGGAATCCGAGGCATCACCCTCGTTGGACTCCCACCTGATGTAACATCTAGATGGACATAGGAGGCATCACCCTCGAGGTCCACACGTGGGGTGTTGCGCGGCTTTGTCAGTATCGGGGGTGATGTAGGAGGTATCACCCTCACTTACCACGACCGATCAACTAACCTACAAGGTTATCATCAGTATTGCTGACGAGGTATCACCCTCGGCACTCGATAGTAACCCAGTAGTGTCGAGCAACTAAGGGGAAAGTGAGGTGCGGTGCCGGGATCTGGTCTTCGATCCCGTTGATCGGGTCTTCTGAGAATCCAGCAGGGCAGTCAGGATAAGTGGGGGTCTCTGATGGGTCTCTACCCAGTCTATTCTAAACAGTTTAGGAAACAGTAAGGTATCAATAGCAGGTTACAATAAACAGGCTATGCAGCAGTAATAGGTAAAACAGTAACAGTAGCAAAATCTAATGCAAGCAGGGGATATTAGAATGGGTGATATCGAGATGATCAAAGGGGGGGGGGGGGCTTGCCTGGTTGCTTGGCGGCAAAGGCAAGGTCGTCGGTGGTGTAGCCAATCACCGGAGCAGCGTCGGTCTCGGAGACTACGTCGGTACCGGGATCTAACGAGAGAGAAGAAGGGGAAGAATAGTAAATACAAAGCAACAGGTGCATGACATGTCAACAAGCAGAGCTAGCGGTGTTCTATCGCAGGGCTAGGTAATACCGGCGAAAGAGAAAAACATCCGGGAAAGTATTCCCGGTGTCCGGCATTTCGGACATACGCAAAAGAGGGGAACAGTTGCACGTTCGCTATGTTAGAGACGTGTGGCGGACGAACGGACCGCGTAATTGGATTCGTCTCGTCGTTCTGAGCAAGTTTCATGTACAAAGTTTTTCCATCCGAGCTACGGTTTATTTTCTATTGAATTTCAAAGTTTATTCTATATTCTGAAATTGTTTTAATTACTAAATTCGAATTTTAAACAGTGGAAGAAAATTATATGTGTACCCAGTTTTGTACCCAGCTGAGCAGCACAGAGGCTGGCCAGTGGGCCCATTGACTGGGTCTAAGATCCAGTCAGCAGAGGCTGACATGTGGGCCAGCTTGCTGACTCAGCAGCTGACTGTGTATCCCTTATCCAAAACAACAGTGCTGCGGGCCCCACATGTCATTCTCAGAGGGGCTAATCAGTGTCTATTTTAGCTAAACTGGGTTAATTAGAGGTGGGCCCGGGTGTCAGTGACTTATTAGCTAAACTAATTAGTGATTAAACCTAACCGCTGTTAATTAGTGAAGTGGGGCCCGCTTGTGAGTCGCATAGAGGCGGGGTTAGGGGTTAGCGGCGCCAGACACGTCAGCCGGCCGGCGTTTAGCCGCCGACGACCACCCAGCGCGGCGGCGTCCTTCGGGATCTTGCCACAGGCCACCAAAACAAGCGCGAGGGGTCGCGTTCGATTGCACGTTCGACGCCACGACTGATGGCAGGGTCAGTTGGGGTCGGGGAGGTACTACATGGTGGCGGCAGCAACAGCGGTGGCGGCCGGAGCAAGGGGTGCTCGGGATCGAGCCCACGAGTGTGCAGTCGACGAATGCAAGGGCTCGAGGGCTCCTACGCGATGCCACGAGCACGACGACGTGCTCGGCCGAGCTCGAGGGGCACTAGGTGGTCAGTAGGAAGATCGACAGCGGCAGCGGAGCTCTGGCAACAGCGGCAGCATAACAAGGCTCGAACACGATAGGGAAGAGGGAGGGGGGGATCCAACGGGAAGCTCACCGAGGAGCGCACGAGTGGCTCGGTGAAGGTTTAGGAGCAGCAGACGAAGTGGATCGAGGTGACGGAGCTCCGGTGGCCGACGGCGAAGACGTGGTCGATCCCATCAAGGTGGTGGCCCCCGGCTTGTAACGAGGGGCGTAGTCGACGTAGTCGAAGCAGGGGAAGCTCGAGGACTCGCCGGCTTGGCGAACGGTGGCCGGTGGCCGTGGTAATGGTGAGCGACGGCGACGGTGGCGTTCGGCTGGGGAAGGGGAAGAAGGGAAAGCGAGGAGGAAGGGGGAGAGTGAGGCGAGGCGACAGGGGCGAGGCTGGGGGCTTCTCCTTATCCCCTCTCCGTTGGTGGGCGTCGCGCTGTTGTCTCCTCACCGGCGCGCGCACGTGCGTCCACAGCGGGAACGACACAGGGAGGAGGGAGACGGTAGAGGAGAGAGAGAGGCCGGCTGGGCTGGGCCTCCAGGTGCTATGCACTGCTGGCCTGCCAGGTAAGTGGCTTGGCCTTTTTTTTCTTTTACTGTTTTAGCTTTTATTTATTAAACAGAGGTAGAAAATGATTTCAGTGGGCCACCAAATATTTTAGAAAAATGTGGGACTAATCCACAATATTTCTTGGCAATATTTGGCACTGCCAGCAAAAGTTCAGAGGCCAAATGAATAGGTTAGATATTTTTAGAAATTGAAAAGGAACGGATTAATGCTGTTGGACTACTGCTTAAAGTCCAGGGGCATTTTTGTAAGTTCCAGAAACATTGGTTTCAATTTTATAATTGCCTTGGGATTATTTGCTATCTAATGAACATTTTAGTTTTCCCAATTTTAACAGATTTTATTTTCACTTTGAATTTGAATTTATTTCAGAGAGGAATTTGAAATGAAGTGTTTAACCACTGTGATCTAGCATTGCAAATGGGTATGACTTGGCATGATTAACATTATGTCACAGTGCTTGTTACACAGGGGTGTTACAATTCTCCTCCTCTAAAAGAAATTCTCGTCCCGAGAATTAAGAAGTAGAGGGAAAAAGATCGGATATTCCTTGCGAAGATGATCCTCGCGTTCCCAAGTGGCTTCATTTTCAGTATGATTCGACCACTGTACTTTTAGGAACTTGGTAACCTTCTAACGAGTCCGTCGTTCAGCTTCATCAAGAATGCAGATCGGATGCTCCTTATAAGATAGGTCATCTTGCAAATCGAGCATCTCGTGATCCACTGCGCGGTGCGGAGATTCTTTGAAGCATTTACGAAGCTGCGACACATGGAAGACGTCATGGATATGAGAGAATTGCGGCGGCAACTCCAATTTATATGCCACCTGACCACGTCTGGCAACAATGCGAAAGGGACCAATGTAGCGGGGAGCTAGCTTGCCCTTGATTCCGAAACGGTGAGTGCCCTTCATAGGAGTGACTCGTAGATAAGCCTGATCACCAGGTTGATAAGTCAAACCCCATCGTTTGCGATCATAGTTGCTCTTCTGGCGGTCCTGAGCCGCCTTGAGATTTTCTCGGACAATACGAACTTGTTCTTCTGCGTGTTGAATAATGTCCGGTCCAACAAGAGGCCGTTCCCCAGTTTCTGACCAATTCAGAGGGGTTCGACACTTACGTCCATAAAGCACTTCGAAGGGGGCCATTTTCAAGCTGGCTTGATAGCTGTTGTTATAAGAGAACTCGGCATACGGGAGAGATTCTTCCCACTTCTTACCGAAAGAAATAACACAAGCTCGCAGCATGTCTTCAAGCACTTGATTTACTCGTTCGACTTGGCCTTGGGATTGAGGATGATATGCTGAACTCCAGGTGATATGAGTTCCCATAGCTTGTTGGAAACTTTCCCAGAACTTGGAAGTGAAAAGGCCGCCACGGTCCGAACTGATCTCTTTCAGAATACCGTGGAGTGAAACAATTCTGGAGATGTATAATTCTGCTAACTGACTAGCAGTGATCGTCTCCTTGACAGGCAGAAAATGTGCAACTTTAGAAAGTTGGTCGACGACGACAAGAATAGCATCGTGACCTTTCTAAGACTTGGGAAGACCAGTAATGAAATCCATCTGCACTTTATCCCACTTCCACAAAGGAATAGGGAGCAGTTGCAGAATTCCAGCAGGCATCATACTCTTGTGGCTTTCCCACCATTGAGCAGCTGGACCCTTCAAGTGAAATGTCGCAAAGGTGACATAACTGGCAGGGGCAACGTTAGCTGACTCCATCTCAAATATGATGTCACGAAGCCAATCATCAGCATGCATAGGATTGGTGGAGCTGCGGAAAACAGACGGGTTGAGGCGCACGAATTCTGGCAGAGCTATTGGAGCAGTCTGTTGCTGAGCATTTTGAGTTGGGAACTGAGCCAATACTCCGGTCATAAACTGACGGTTGAGTTCAAACTGCTGCCTCATTTCAGCAATATAAGATGGAGGTGGAGGATCGTCAGCCATCCTGCCAAATCAACAGGGGCAGTTTAGCAAGAAAAACTGCAGGTGTATGGAATGATTCATGAAGTAAGGTGCACAACAGAAGGAAGTGCGATAGATACTTCATAATATTCACACCAGACATTCAAATCCACACATAGCCTCGGTTACCAACTGTCATTACGACAGCTGAAAGGGGAAGGCTAGACAACTAGGTGGCGCGTAGGCACGCGGTAAGGAAGTACACGACGAGACATAGCAAAGGCTACATCAACGTCGGAGAAAACTGTTGGAGCGAGGAATCTGCAAGTGACAACACAGGGTGCCCTCGACAAAAGGATCCTGTCAGCAGAACCTGGCCCATAATCTCGAAGCAAGGGGGGATATTTCAGAACTCCGGGTGGATGTGATAACGAGATCCTAATGTCAGAGTTTGTAAAATTTTTAACCCAAAAGGAAGAGAGAACAGAGTCCCAGAGTAAAGACGAGGAATAAAAGATCCTAATACCACCCATTCGGCGACGTGGGCCCGTAAGCCACACAGCCAAGTTAGTAAAACAGTTTTCGGACCACTAGACTCAACTTCGGCCAAGGAGTTGGAAGGGGGTTCCTGGAGGCAGTCGGCTCTGATACCAACCTATGACGACCCCGGCTTAATCGTGCACTAATCATACACGCAAATGCACACGATCAAGCCTAAGGACTCACTTGAAGATATCACAACACAACTCTAAAACATAAACAAAATCATACAAGCATTTATTACAAGCCAGGGCCTCGAAGGCTCGAATACAAAGCTTGATGACAACAAGCATTAGCGGAAGCGTTAGATATCTGTGTACAGATATAAAACAGAAAACAGAGAAGCCTTTAGAAAGGCGAGACAAAAATAAAACACTACGATCGAAAGGCGCAGGCCTCCTACCTGGGACCCTCCATTCCTACTCCTGGACGTCGGCCAACTTGTAGAAGGATCCACCCTCGGGGAAGTAGTGGAAGTCGTCGGCGGGGCAGCTGTCTCAGGGGCTCCGTCAACTGGTTGCATCAAATGAATATGGGGGAAAAAGAAAGTAAAGCAACCGTGAGTACTCATCTGAAGTACTCAGCAAGCCAAGGATCTACACTACATATGCAACATTATCAAAGGGAGGCTGTATATGTGGACTGGGCTGCAGAAATGCCAGAATAGAGGGGGAAAACCTAGTCCTAGCGAAGACTAGCATCTTCAGCATCTTCATCGGTCTTGCAGCATTAGAAGAGTGCAGATTAGCATAATGTAAAAGTAGTAATAGCATCAAGTAACAGTCTCGCCCAGAGATCCTTCCTCGACTCCCTGCGAGAAAGCGATCCCAGAGCCACATATCCAGGTATCATCTCAAGTTCTAGCTGTATTGATCGGGATACAACTCCGAGTGTCCTTTACCGTAGGACCGGCTATCGATAGATGTGTTCTTCCCTGCAGGGGTGCACCAACTTACCCACCACGCTCAATTAACTCCGGCCGGACACACTTTCCTGGGTCATGCCCGGCCTCGGCCAAATGATACACTGCAACCCTACCTACAGCTCAGCAGAGAGGTCCCCGCCGATCTACCTCCTAAGCGCAAGGGGGTCTTGGGCCATCGCCCCTCGCCCTCTGGGTCGTTGTGTGCAGGGTGGATACTAGCACCGCCTCGAAAGGCCGATACAATCCGACCGTGCCACAATGCTGAACTGGACATTTGACAAAGCTTTCGGCTGATGTTACGATGTGGAACGCCCATACTATGCCCACGTGATGGTTAGTGCTATCAGGCCAGAGGCCTGCTCGGATCAAATATCCAAATCGTTAGGACTAGGGGCTTGCGGAAACGAGCGGAGACTCACGAAAGATGTGACCCCGTCGCCCCGTCTCGAGGACTTGCTGCAAGGGCTAAGAATGCCCGGCCGCGCCTTGTGGAATAACTCACGGGTAACTATCCATCATCCGCGGGTACCCCTCAGGGTCGACCCGCCTTTCCAAGCATCAGTGTCAACAGTAATGTAAGGCATCCGTGTGGTCACCATATCAAGGGGAATCCGATGCATCACCCTCGTTGGACTCCCACCTGATGTAACATCTAGATGGACGTAGGAGGCATCACCCTCGAGGTCCACACGTGGGGTGTTGCGCGGCTTTGTCAGTATCGGGGGTGATGTAGGAGGTATCACCCTCGCTTACCACAACCGATCAACTAACCTACAAGGTTATCATCAGTAGTGCTGACGAGGTATCACCCTCGGCACTCGATAGTAACCCAGTAGTGTCGAGCAACTAAGGGGAAAGTGAGGTGCGGTGCCGGGTCTGGTCTTCGATCCCGTTGATTGGGTCTTCTGAGAACCCAGCAGGGCAGTCAGGACAAGTGGGGGTCTCCAATGGGTCTCTACCCAGTCTATTCTAAACAGTTTAGGAAAACAGTAAGGTATCAACAGCAGGTTACAATAAACAGGCTATGCAGCAGAAATAGGTAAAACAGTAACAGTAGCAAAATCTAATGCAAGCAGGGGATAATAGAATGGGTGATATCGAGATGATCAAAGGGGGGGGGGGCTTGCCTGGTTGCTTGGCGGCAAAGGCAAGGTCATCGGTGGTGTAGCCAATCACCGGAGCTGCGTCGGTCTCGGAGACTACGTCGGTACCGGGATCTAACGAGAGAGAAGAAGGGGAAGAATAGTAAATACAAAGCAACAGGTGCATGACATGTCAAGAAGCAGAGCTAGCGGTGTTCTATCGCAGGGCTAGGTAATACCGGCGAAAGAGAAAAACATCCGGGAAAGTATTCCCGGTGTCCGGCATTTCGGACAGACACAAAAGAGGGGAACGGTTGCACGTTCGCTATGTTAGGGACGTGTGGCGGACGAACAGGCCATGTAATTGGATTCGTCTCGTCGTTCTGAGCAAGTTTCATGTACAAAGTTTTTCCATCCGAGCTACGGTTTATTTTCTATTGAATTTCAAAGTTTATTATATATTCTGAAATTGTTTTAGTTACTAAATTCGAATTTTAAACAGTAGAAGAAAATTATATGTGTACCCAGTTTTGTACCCAGCTGAGCAGCACAGAGGCTGGCCAGTGGGCCCATTGACTGGGTCTAAGATCCAGTCAGCAGAGGCTGACATGTGGGCCAGCTTGCTGACTCAGCAGCTGACTGTGTATCCCTTATCCAAAACAACAGTGCTGTGGGCCCCACATGTCATTCTCAGAGGGGCTAATCAGTGTCTATTTTAGCTAAACTGGGTTAATTAGAGGTGGGCCCGGGTGTCAGTGACTTATTAGCTATACTAATTAGTGATTAAACCTAACCGCTGTTAATTAGTGAAGTGGGGCCCGCTTGTCAGTCGCATAGAGGCGGGGTTAGGGGTTAACGGCGCCAGACACGTCAGCCGGCCGGCGTTTAGCCGCCGATGACCACCCAGCGCGGCGGCGTCCTTCGGGATCTCGCCACAGGCCACCAAAACAAGCGCGAGGGGTCGCGTTCGATTGCACGTTCGACACCGCGACCGATGGCAGGATCAGTTGGGCTCGGGGAGGTACTACATGGCGGCGGTAGCAACGGCGGCGGCGACCGGAGCAAGGGGTGCTCGGGATCGAGCCCACGAGTGTGCAGTTGACAAATGCAAGGGCTCGACGGCTCCTACGCGATGCCACAAGCACGACGACGTGCTTGGCCGAGCTCGAGGGGCACTAGGTGGTCGGTAGGAAGATCATCAGCGGCAGCGGAGCTCTGGCAACAGCGACAGCATAACGAGGCTCGAACACGATAGGGAAGAGGGGGGGATCCAATGGGGAGCTCACCGAGGAGCGCACGAGTGGCTCGGTGAAGGTTTAGGAGCAGCAGACGGAGTGGATCGAGGTGACGGAGCTCCGGTGGCCGACGGCGAAGACGTGGTCGATCCCGTCAAGGTGGTGGCCCCCGGCTTGTAACGAGGGGCGTAGTCGACGTAGTCGAAGCAGGGGAAGCTCGGGGACTCGCCGGCTTGGCGAACAGTGGCCGGTGGCCGCGGTAATGGTGAGCGACGGCGACGGCGGCGTTCGGCTGGGGAAGGGGAAGAAGGGAAAGCGAGGAGGAAGGGGGAGAGTGAGGCGAGGCGACAGGGGCGAGGCTGGGGGCTTCTCCTTATCCCCTCTCCGTCGGTGGGCGTCGCGCTGTCGTCTCCTCACCGGCGCGCGCGCGTGCGTCCATGGCGGGAACGACACTTGGAGGAGGGAGACGGTAGAGGAGAGAGAGAGGCCGGTTGTGCTGGGCCTCCAGGTGCTATGCACTGCTGGGCCTGCCAGGTAAGTGGCTTGGCCATTTTTTTTTCTTTTACTGTTTTACTGTTTTAGCTTTTATTTATTAAACAGAGGTAGAAAATGATTTCAGTGGGCCACCAAATATTTTAGAAAAATGTGGGACTAATCCACAATATTTCTTGGCAATATTTGGCACTGCCTGCAAAAGTTCGGAGGCGAAATGAATAGGTTAGATATTTTTAGAAATTGAAAAGGAACGGATTAATGCTGTTGGACTACTGCTTAAAGTCCAGGGGCATTTTTGTAAGTTCCAGAAACATTGGTTACAATTTTATAATTGCCTTGGGATTATTTGCTATCTAATGAACATTTTATTTTTCCAAATTTGAACATATTTTATTTTCACTTTGAATTTGAATTTATTTCAGAGAGGAATTTGAAATGAAGTGTTTAACCACTATGATCTAGCATTGCAAATGGGTATGACTTGGCATGATTAACATTATGTCACAGTGCTTGTTACACAGGGGTGTTACACTTGGTATGTCTTGACTTGGTGTAGATCTCCCTGGCAACGGCGCCAGAAATTCTTCCTGCTACTTCTTGAGCTTGCGTTGGTTTTTCCCTTGAAGAGGAAAGGGTGATGCAGCAAAGTAGAGTAAGTATTTCCCTCAGTTTTGAGAACCAAGGTATCAATCCAGTAGGAGACAACACGCAAGTCACCGAATAACTGCACAAACAAACACCAAACTTGCACCCAACGCGATAAAGGGGTTGTCAATCCCTTCACGGTTATTTGCAAAAGTGAGATCTGATAGAGATAGGTAAAACTAAACAAAAGATAAAGTAAATATTTTTGGGTTTTTTGGTTTATAGATCTGAAAATAAAAGATTGCAAAATAGTAGATCGGAAAGTAATATGATAGAAAATAGACCTGGGGGCCATAGGTTTCACTAGAGGCTTCTCTCAAGATAGAAAATAATACGGTGGGTGAACAAATTACTGCCGAGCAATTGATAGAAAAGCGCAAAGTTATGATGATATCTAATGCAATGATCATGAATATAGGCATCACGTCCGTGTCAAGTAGACCGAAACGATTCTGCATCTACTACTATTACTCCACACATCGACCGGCTCCTACTTGCATCTAGAGTATTAAGTTCATGAAGAACACACTAACGCATTAAGAAAGATGACATGATGTAGAGGAATTAACTCAAGCAATATGATGAAAACCCCATCTTTTTATCCTCGATGGCAACAATACAATACGTGCCTTGCTGCCACTACTGTCACTGGGAAAGGACACCGCAAGATTGAACCCAAAGCTAAGCACTTCTCCCATTGCAAGAAAAACCAATCTAGTTGGCCAAACCAAATCGATAGTTCGAAGAGACTTGCAAAGATATCAAATCATGCATAAAAGAATTCAGAGAAGATTCAAATAATATTCATAGATAAGCTGATCATAAATCCACAATTCATCGGATCTCGGCAAACACACCGCAAAAAAGTATTACATCGAATAGATCTCCAAGAACATCGAGGAGAACGTGGTATTGAGAATCAAAGAGAGAGAATAAGCTATCTAGCTACTAGCTATGGACTCGTAGGTCTGAGGTAAACTACTCACGCTTCATTGGAAGGGCAATGGTGTTGATGTAGAAGCCCTTCGTGATCGAATCCCCCTCAGGCAGGATGCCGGAAAAGGCCCCTAGATGGGATCTCACGGGTACAGAAGGTTGCGGTGGTGGAAAAGTCTTTTCGTGGATGCCTCTGGTGGTTTGGGCATATAAGAGTATATATAGGTGAAAGAATTAGGTCAGGAAGTGCACGAGGGGCCCACAAGGGTGGGGGGCGTGCCCTCCGTCCTTGTGGCCACCTCGTGGCTTCCCTGACTTGCACTCCAAGTCCTCTGGTTTCCTTTTGGTCCAAGAAAGATCATCGCAAAAGTTTTATTCCGTTTGGACTCCGTTTGGTATTCCTTTTCTGCGAAACTCAAAAACAGGGAAAAAACAGGAACTGGCACTGGGCTCTAGGTTAATAGGTTAGTCCCAAAAATAATATAAAATAGCATATTAATGCATATAAAATATCCAAAACAGATAATATAATAGTATGGAACAATCAAAAATTATAGATACGTTGCAGACGTATCAAGCATCCCCAAGCTTAATTCCTGCTCGTCCTTGAGTAGGTAAATGATAAAAACAAAATTTTCGATGTGGAATGCTACCTAACATATTTATCCATGTAATTTCTTTATTGTGACATGAATTTTCAGATCCGTATGATTCAAAACAAAATTTTAATATTGACATAAAAACAATAATACTTCAAGCATACTAACAAGATAATTATGTCTTCTCAAAATAACATGGCCAAAGAAAGCTTATCCCTACAAAATCATATAGTCTGGCTATGCTCCATCTTCATCACACAAAATACTCAAATCATGCACAACCCCGGTTTTAGCCAAGCAATTGTTTCATACTTTAGTATTCTCAAACTTTTTCAACTTTCACGCAATACATGAGCGTGAGCCATGGACATAGCACTATAGGTGGAATAGAAGGTGGTTGTGGAGAAGACAAAAAGAGGGAGATAGTCTCACATCAACTAGGCGTATCAACGGGCTATGGAGATGCCCATCAATAGATATCAATGTGAGTGAGTAGGGATTGCCATGCAACGGATGCACTAGAGCTATAAGTTTATGAAAGCTCAAAAAGAAAACTAAGTGGGTGTGCATCCAACTTGCTTGCTCATGAAGACCTAGGGCAATTTGAGGAAGCCCATCGTTGGAATATACAAGCCAAGTTCTATAATGAAAAATTCCCACTAGTATATGAAAGTGACAACAGAGGAGACTCTCTATCATGAAAATTTGAATGGGTTTTTTTACAGTACTTAAAGTAAAGATTGGTTTTCTTATACTAACGGATCTCAAGAAGGTTTTGTTGAGTTTTGTGTGATTGAAGTTTTCAAGTTTTGGGTGAGATCACGATGGATGAAGGAATAAGGAGTAAGAAGAGCCTAAGCTTGGGGATGCCCCATGGCACCCCAAGCCATTATCCAAAGAGAAGCAAGCAACTAAGCTTGGGGATGCCCGAGTGGCGTCCCCTCTTTCTTCTAACGACCATCGGTATTTTACTTGGAGCTATATTTTTATTCGTCACATATCATGAGTTTTGCTTGGAGCGTCTTGTATGATATGAGTATTTACTTGTTTTGCTTTTTATTTTTAGTCATGAATCCTTGCTAGACACACCTATTTGGGAGAGCCAAAATTATGCTATGACTTGTTATAATTGCTCTCTATGCTTCACTTAAATCTTTATGAGCTATGGAATTGCTCTAGTGCTTCACTTATATCTTTTTGAGCACGGTGTGCTTTAGTATTTTTGAAGAAATGCTCTCATGCTTCACTTAGATTTATTTGAGAGTTAGTAAAAATTTTAAGAAATTTTCTCTTGCTTCACTTAAATTATTTTGAGAGAAGAAATTTTTTATGCTCATGTTCTTCACTTAGATTTGTTTGAGCTATCAAAAGCAACACATTAAACTAGTCCCAAAGTGATAGATATTCAAGAGGGATATAATAAAAACTTTCATGAAGATCATTGGACAAAATAAACTTGATTCCTTGTAATAGTTTTGCGATATGTTGATATAATATGTGAGTTATGTTGATGAGTAATTATGCTGTAGTAAGAATATTGGTGTTAAGGTTTGTGATTCCCTATGCAAGCACGAAAGTCAATAGTTATGCAATGAAATTACATCCTACTTGTGGTGCATTATTTGGTGTTAGTTATGCTTAATGCTCGCTTATGAGATTTTTCGTTTCTTGGTTGGATGCTTCTCAATCTTTTGCTAGCCTTCATTTGCACTAAGTATGATCACTACTTGTGCATCCAAAATCCTTAAACTAGTTTTGCCATATGAGTCCACTATACCTACCTATATGCAGTATTTCCGTGCCGTTCTAAGCAAATTTGTATGTGCCATCTCTAATTTCAAAATAAATTTCTCTTTTGTGTGCTCGTACCGCTCATGAAACGGTAGGGGGTGGCTGATATATTTCCATGCTAGATGTGTTATTCTCAAGATGAGTGTTTATTCACTTGTCATTGCACGAGAGTATGGCAAAGGTATTAGGGATGCCCAGTCTCGAAATGAAAAATGAATTTACTTTATGTTGTCAAATAATAAATTCCTTGGAAAGTGTTGGTATGGAGGGCACCCATGGATATGGCTAGCCATGGAAAGTGAAAGTATGGTGGAAAAAGGAATAAACTTTATTTTCTGTTTGGGAACCGCCTATGATATATCTAGCATGGAAAGTATTGGAAACTACTAGATCGTTTTCGTTGACAGGAAAAGCATGCCACCCAAAATGTTTTATCTCTACTTTTTTTGCTTTGAGCTCTGGCACCTCTACAAATCCCTACTTCCCTCTGCGAAGGGCCTTTCTTTTACTTTATGCAATTTTTATTTTGAGTCTCCATCTTCTCTTATAAAAGCACCAACTAAGGGGCACTATGATCGTACTTGAGCATTGGGTGTAACTAATATGCGAGTGTGTTTCATGAATGGATCAATGATTGAGCATAATGGGCTAGGGATAACTTGCTTTAGTGTTGATATTTTGAAAGATATGGTTGCTTGTTGATATGCTTGAGTATTGAAATCTTCATGTCAAAACTAGACTATTGCTTTGAATCATATAAAAGTCCAAATGTCCATGCTACAAAGAAAAGAATATGTGATGAACATGTTAGGCAGCATTCCACATCAAAAATTCTGTTTTTATCATTTACCTACTCGAGGACGAGCAGGAATTAAGCTTGGGGATGCTGATATGTCTCCAATGTATCTATAATTTTTGATTGTTCCATGCTGTTATATTATCATTCTTGGATGTTTTACAATCATTTTATAGCAACTTTATATCATTTTTTGGGACTAACCTATTGACATAGTGCCCAGTGCTAGTTGCTGTTTTTTGCTTGTTTTTTACTTCGCAGGAAATCAATACCAAACGGAGTCCAAACGTAGCGATACTTTTTGGTGATTTTTTCTGGACCAGAAGACACAAGTTGGGCCAAGAAAGTACCTGAGGGGGGCTCCGAGGGGAGCTCAACCCACAACGGCGCGCCTGGGGGCCCAGGCGCGCCCAGGTGGGTTGTGCCCACCTCGGCCACCTCCCGCACCGCCTCTTTGCTCTATAAATACCCCAATCTTCCAGAAACCCTAGGGGAGTCGACGAAAATCAGTTCCAGTCGCCGCAAGTTCCAGAAACCACAAATCCAATCTAGACACCATCACGGAGGGGTTCATCATCCTCATTGGTGCCTCTCCGATGATGCGTGAGTAGTTCATTGTAGACCTATGGGTCCGTAGGCAGTAGCTAGATGGCTTCCTCTCTCTCTTTTGATTCTCAATACAATGGTCTCTTGGAGATCTATTTCATGTAACTCTTTTTTGCGGTGTGTTTGTTGGGATCCGATGAACTTTGAGTTGATGATCAGATCTATGTTTTTATCCATGAAAGTTATTTGAGTCTTTTGATCTCTTATATGCATGATTGCTCATAGCCTCGTATTTCTTCTTCGAATCTTTGGTTTAGTTAGGCCAACTAGATCGATTTTTCTTGCCATGGGAAGAGGTGCTTTGTGATGGGTTCGATCTTACGGTGCTTGATCCCAGTGATAGAAGGGGAACCGACATGTATGTATCATTGCTATTAAGGATAACAAGATGGGGTCTATTTCTACATAAATAGATCTTGTCTACATCATGTCATCGTTCTTATTGCATTACTCCGTTTCTCCATGAACTTAATACACTAGATGCATGCTGGATAGCGGTCGATGTGTGGAGTAATAGTAGTAGATGCAGGCAGGAGTCGGTCTACTAATCTTGGATGTGTTGCCTATATAATGATCATTGCCTGGATATCGTCATAATTCTTTGAATTTCTATCAATTGCCCAATAGTAATTTGTTTACCCACTGTATGCTATTTTTCTCGAGAGAAGCCATTAGTGAAATCTACGGCCCCCGGGTCTATTTTCTCATCATATATTTTCAGATCTATTTTGCTATTTACCTTTTTATTTATTTGCCACTTTTATTTTTAGATCTATATTTCCAAACACCCAAAAATATTTTGCTTCACTTTATTTTATTCGTGATCTATTTATCCAACCTACTACAATTTATCTCACGTTCGTTTGCCAATTTCTGGCGCCGTTACCCGAAAGGGATTGACAACCCCTTTAACACGTCGGGTTGCAAGTATTTATTCTTTGTGTGCAGGTGCTGTTTACGTAGTGTTGCTTGGTTCTCCTACTGGTTCGATAACCTTGGTCTCATCACTGAGGGAAATACCTACCGTTGCTGTGCTGCATCATGCCTTCCTCTTTGGGGAAATACCGACGTAGTTCAAGCCAACATTAGTTGGTCGCTTCTTAATCTATTTGCTAACCTTCATTTGTACTAAGTGGGAATACTGCTTGTGCATCCGACTCCTTAAACCCAAAGTTGTGCCAAATGAGTCCATCATACCTACCTATATGCGGTATTTCCATGCTGTTCCAAGTAAATTTGTATATGCCAACTCTAATTTTCAAAATGAATTTCCTTTTTGTGTGCATGTACCGCTCATGAAGCGGCAGGGGGTAGCCAATATTTTCCATACTAGGTATGTTATTCTCAAGATGAGTTTTTATTCACTTGTCATTGCACCAGAGTGTGGCAGGTAATAGGGATGCCCAGTCCCGAAATGATTTTTTTACTTATGTTGTTCATAATAAATTCCTTGGAAAGTGTTGGTATGGAAGGCACCCGTGGATATGGCTAGCCATGGATTGTGAAAGAATGGTAGAAAAGGAAATAAACTTTATTTTATGTTTGGGAACCACCTATGATTTACCTAGTATGAAAGATATTGGGAATTCTCGGTCGTTTTCGTTGACAGGAAAAACATGCCTCTCAAAATAATTTTATCTCTTAATTTAAGCTTTGAGCTCTGACACCTCTACAAATCTTTGCTTCCCTCTACGAAGGCCCTATCTATTTACTTTTATGCAATTTTTTTATTGAGTCTCCATCTTCTCTTATAAAGCACCAACTAGGAAACACTATTATCATACTTGTGCATTGGATATAGCTAATATTTGAGTGTGTTTCATGAAGGGATCAATGATTGAGCATAATGGGCTAGGGATAGCTTTCTTTAGTGTTGATATTTTGAAAGACATGGTTGCTTGTTGATATGCTTGAGTATTGATGTCTTCATGTCAATTATAGACTATTGCTTTGAATCATCTAAAGTCCAAATGTCCATGCTACAAAAGAAAAGAATATGTGATGAACATGTTAGGCAGCACTCCACATCAAAAATTCTGTTTTTATCATTTACCTACTCAAGGACGAGTAGGACTTAAGCTTGGGGATGCTGATACGTCTCCAACGTATCTATAATTTTTGATTGATCTATGTTGTTATATTATCAATCTTGGATGTTTTATACACATTTACTAGCAACTTATATCATTTTTTGCCACTAACCTATTGACATAGTGCCTAGTGCCAGTTTTTGTTTTTTGCTTGTTTTTTTTACTTTCCAGAATATCAATACCAAACGAAGTCCAAATGTCGCGAAACTTTTTGGAGATTTTTTTGGCCAGAAGACAGCCTGGGAGACAAAGGAGCACATGAGAGGAGGCCCATAGGGCCCACTAGGAACCAGGGCGTGCTAGGGGGTCCAGGGGTGCCCTGGTGGGTAGTGGAGCCCACGAGAACCTTCTTGGCCTACCTCCGCCTCTATAAATACTCTAAAATCCCCAAAACCCTACGGAAGCCGAGAAAATACAGTTTCTGCCACCGCTAGTTCCAGAACCACGAGATCCAATCTAGAGGCCTTTTCCTGCACTCTGCCGGAGGGGGCAACGATCACGAAGGGGTTCTTCATCATCCTTGTTGCCCCTTCGATGAAGCGTGAGTAGTTTACCACAGACCTACGGGTCCATAACTAGTAGCTAGATGGCTTCTTCTCTCTTTTTGATCCTCAATGCAATGTTCTCCTCGATGTTCTTGGAGATCTATTTGATGTAACTCTTTTTTGTGGTGTGTTTGTTGGGATCCGATGAATTGTGAGTTTATGATCAGTTCTATCCATGAATATTATTTGAGTCTTTGCTGAACTCTTATATGCATGATTGTTATAGCCTCGTATTCCTTCTCCGAAATTTTGGTTTGGTTTGGCCAACTAGATTGATTTTTCTTGCCATGGGAAGAGGTGCTTTGTGATGGGTTCGATCTTGCGGTGCTCAATCTCAGTGACAGAAAGGGACATGACACGCATGTATCGTTGCTATTAAGGGTAACAAGATGGGTTTATTCATACGTGAGTTTATCTTGTCTACATCATGTTATTGTTCTTATTGCATTACTTCATTTTTCCATGAACTTTACACTAGATGCAATGCTGGATAGCGGTCGGTGTGTGGAGTAATAGTAGTAGATGCAGTCAGGAGTTGGTCTACTAATCTTGAATGTGATGCCTATATACATGATCATTGCCTTGGATATCGTCATGATTATTTGCTTTTTTATCAATTGTCCAACAGTAATTTGTTTACCCACCGTCTGATATTTTCTTGAGAGAAGCCTCTAGTGAAAACTACGGCCCCCGGGTCTATTTCCTATCATATTAAACCAAAAATACCTTGCTACAATTTTTATTTCTTTATTTTATTTTGTGTTTTAGCTAGATCTATTTATCAAAACCTGTACAATTTAATCTATCTCAATACCGAGGAGGAATTGACAACCCCTCTTATGCGTTGGGTTGCAAATTTTTGTTGTTTGTGTGCAGGTGCTGTTTATATAGTGTTGCTTGGTTCTCCTACTGGATTGATAACCTTGGTTTCATAACTGAGGGAAATACTTACTTTTGCTGTGCTGCATCATTCTCTCCTCTTTGGAAAAATACCAACGCAGATACAAGCAATCACTTATCATGCAGCTTGAAGCCGGTATTATCGAACTCCTTCGTCTTCTATCACTTCCATTTGGTTTCTTGGACACATAGGATATCAACACCGCTCCTCACTATGATATTAAATAACTCCTATAAGAGCATCTCCAGCCATTGGCCCCCCAGGGGGCTTAAAAATCACCGCCTTGGGGCCAGCCGGCGCGAAAATCGGCTCTGGGGGCGATTGGGTTCCCAGCCGCCGCCCCAAGGGCGCGTGACGACCCCGGCTTAATCGTGCAGTAACCATACACGCAAATGCACACGATCAAGCCTAAGGACTCACTTGAAGATATCACAACACAACTCTAAAAACATAAATAAAGTCATACAAGCATTATATTACAAGCCAGGGGCCTCGAGGGCTCGAATACATAAGCTCGCATACAAGCGTCAGCGGAAGCATCAGATATCTGAGTACAGATATAATACAGAATAGAGATAAGCCTTTAAGAAGGCGGGGCAAAACAAAAGCTACTATCGAAAGGCGCAGGCCTCCTGCCTGGGACCCTTCGAACCTACTCCTGGTCGTCGAACGGCTCCTCGTAGTAGTACTCGCCGGGAGGGTAGAAGTAGTAGCCGTCGGCGGGGGCAGCTGTCTCAGGGGCTCCGTCATCTGGTTGCATCAAATGGATATGGGGAGAAAAAGAAAGCAAAGCAACCGTGAGTACTCATCCGAAGTACTCAGCAAGCAAGGATATACACTACATATGCAACATTTTCAAAGGAAGGCTGTATATGTGGACTGGGCTGCAGAAATGCCAGAATAGAGAGGAAGGCCTAGTCCTATCGAAGACTAGCATCTTCAAGCATCTTCAACGGTCTTGCAGCATTAGAAGAGTGCAGATTAGCATAATGTAAAGTAGTAGTAGTGTTATCAATGTCGCCCAGAGATTCTTCCTCGACTCCCTGCGAGAAAGCAATCCCAGGGCCATACTATCCAGTTATCATCTCAAGTGTCCAGTTCTAGTTGTACCGATCGGGATACAACTCCGAGTGTCCGTTACCGTAGGACAGGTTATCGATAGATTAGTTCTTCCCTGCAGGGGTGCACCAACTTACCCACCACGCTCGCTTAACTCCGGCCGGACACACTTTACTGGGTCATGCCCGGCCTCGGCCAAACGATACGCCGCAACCCGACCGAATACTTAATAGAGAGGTCAGCACACCGAACTAAACCTATGCGCCCAGGGGTCTTGGGCCTTCGCCCCGGGAACTCCTGTGCATTGCGAGGGTGGCCGGAAGCAAACCTAGCCGCCTTAATACAAGCGCGGGCTTAACCAGTCCAATCCAGCGCGCGCCGCTCCTCGCTGACGTCTATTAAGCTTCGGCTGATGTAAACGACACAGAACGCCCATACTATGCCCACGTGATGGTTAGTGCTATCAGGCCAGAGGCCCCTCGGATCAAATATCCAAACCGTTAGTGTGTTGGTAGTGCGGTAACGAGCAGAGACTCATGAAAGATGTGACCCCGTCGCCCCTTCTCGAGGACTTGCGGCAAGGGCTAAGAATGCCCGACCACACCTCGTATTCATCTCTTGGGCACCCTCCAGGTCAACCCGACTCCACATCTCTCGCAATTAAGCTCGCGCGGGTACCCCTCAGGTCCGACCCGTCTTTAGTAACATGGTTCAGTGTAAAGTCATAGTAACCATAGTCTCCGTGTGTCTAACACCAAGGGGAACCCTAAGGAATCACCCTCGATGGAATTCCACCTGATGTTATCGTCAAGGTGAACGAAGGAGGAATCACCCTCGAGGTCCACTCTTGAGGAGTTGCACGACAGTGTCGTTACCGGGAATGGAGAAGGAGGAATCACCCTCGATGACCATTACCGATGAACTAACCTACAAGGTTAACATCAGAAGTGCTGATGAGGTATCACCCTCGGCACTCGATAATAACCCAGTAGTGTCGTGCAACTAAGGGGGAAGTGATGTGCGGTGCCGGGGCCTGGTCTTCGATCCCGTAGATCGGGTCTTTTGATAATCCAGCAGGGCAGTCGGGCCAAAGTGGGGGTCTCTGATGGGTCTCTACCCAGCCTATACTAAACAGTTTAGGATAAGCCGGTAGGTAACAACACCAGGTTACAATAAACAGACTATGCAGTAGATATAGGATAACAGTAACAACATCAATTTCTAATGCAAGCATAAGAGAGAAGAGAATAGGCGATATCGGAATGTTCAAAAAGGTGGGTGCTTGCCTGGAGCTGCGTCGGTCTCGGGAGCTACGTCGACGTCGGGGTTTAACGAGAGGGAAGAGGGGGAGGAAACAGATAAATACACAGCAAAAATGCAAACAATATGCATGACATGACTAAATGATATGCAGAGGTGTTCTACTGCCTAGCTAAATGTTTTAATTTAGGAATTTATTTGGATTTATTTTATTAAAGTTGAGCACTATTCATTTAACAAAATCAGTCAAAAAGTTCCATGTTCAGGTAGTTAGAGGCATCTGACAGGAACACGAAGGGCGTATTCTGATTCGTATCGTCGCTGTGAGCAACTTTCATGTACAAAGTATTTTCATCCGAGTTACGGATTATTTTCTATGATTTTCTAAAGTTTTAATCATTTTCTGAATTTATTTATCTATTTAATTCTAACATTATCCAGAATAGTGTCTGCTGATGTCATCATGATGCAATGCTGAGGTCATCAGTCAACAGTGCGGTTGACTGGATCAAATCTGACCTGTGGGTCCAGTGGGACCCGTGTGTCATTGACTGAACTAACTAAACAGAGTTGGTTTAATCTAATTAACCTAATTAGCTGGTGGGGCCTACTGGTCAGTGAGTGTTAAATACTTTAATTAACTAACTAACTAACAGTTTATTTATTTATTTTAATTCATTTATTTATGCGGGACACATATGTCATAGACACAGGGGGCGGCCACGTCAGCGTTGACCCAAGTCAACATGTCAAAGGGGGCCCTTGGGCCCACCAGTCAGTGGCCCAGGCGGTGGCACATGGACGCCATGTCGGACACCGGCCGGAGACACGCCGGAGCTGACTCCGGCGAGGCAAACGCGGTGGCGCGGCTCGGGAGGGGCACAGATTTCGCGCATAGGGGGTCTGCGGGGTTGTGGCTGGGCGCGTTCGATGCGTCTCGGCGTCGCACGTCGAACGGTGGTGGCCGGAGTGGTTGGAACGGACGGGGGCGAGCGCTTCGAGCTCGCTGGCGGCGAGGTGCTTCGGGCGAGCAACGGCAACGGTGGTACGACGCGAGTTCGGGCAATCCAGAGAGCGGGGCGAGGCCTACGTGCACGCGCGAGCAAGATGGGCGTGAGCAAATGACCAAAAGTTCGCCGGAACGACACCGGCGACGAGCTACGCGGAGGCGCATCCGGTCGGAGCATGGGATCGGTGCTACGGGGCTCGACAGAGTGCTAGGACGGGTGCAACGGGCCAGCACGGACGTGCTGAGCACGATCCCGAGCTCATCTGAGCTCGACGGGCAGCAACGGCACGGCTACGAGCACGCCGGCGGAAGCAGAGGCACGGTAATGGCGGTGAACTAGCTAGGGACGAATGCGGCCGCGGAAGAAGAAATGGAGGGAGAGAAGAGCTCACCGAGCGGCCAAGAAAGGCCCTCGACAGCTTTGTAGCAGCAGGGGATGCCGAAGACGGCAACGGTCATCGGCGACGGAGAAGACAGAGACGAGCTCGATCCGCTCGATGCCGAGCCCGTCGTCTCCAGTGGCCCGGCTCAGGCGACGCAGCGGAGGGCGGCGAAGCTCCGTGACACTCGCCGGGGCTCGAGGTCGTCGGAGAGCTCGGGATCGACGGCGGCGAGCGGTGGAGGCTATCGGGCGAGTGGGGAACGAGGGAGAGAGAGGCGCATGCGAGCGACTGAGGGGGCTAGGGTTCGGGGACGGGCGAGGGGCGCTCGGGGGAGGCCATATATGTGTCGGAGAGCCGCAGGATGCGCGACACGACGACGAACGTCGGCGTGTCGCCGCAGGCGTGCGACAGCACGCGGGAGGTGGGAGATGAGCGCCAGTTGGGCTGGGCCCAATCCTGTAGCAGCAGGCTTAAGTGCACAGTAGAGCTGTAGGTCTTTTTTCTATTTTCCTTTTTCTGTTTTCTTTTCTACTCTGTTTTGCAAATTGTTTGAGCACTAAATGATTTTTATAAAATGTGCGACCTAGCTCATAATTTGCAGTGCAATATATCCTAACACCAAAAACTAGTTTGGGTAGAATACTATTTCATTTTTATTTTGGATTAATTAAAAGGTTATTAAATGTTGTTTTCAGCCACTGTTTGAGGTTGTTAGAGTCACTTAACTAATCCCATTATTGTTAGTTATAATTTTATCATAGCCTCTGAATTATTTGCAACCATATATACATTTTAGTTTCTGATTTGAACAACTTTTAAATTCACTTTAAGTTTGAAAATCCATTTGAATTGGAATTTGAAAGAGATATGATACTAATGATGATTAAGCTCTATTGAACTTGATGACTTGGCATGATCAGAGGGTGATCACTGTAGTGTGATGCTGGGGATGTTACAAATCTCCTCCACTACAAGAAATCTCGTCCCGAGATTTAAGTGGGGAAGTAAGAGGTGACTTCGGGAGAACGGACCTTTGCAAGGTCGATTATCTGGTGGACCATTCAGGGAATGTGGCATGAAGAATCTCTCGAGTTGAAACTTAAGGAAATTTCGAGAGCAAAGTATGAAGGTACAATAGGAAGTTTCGGGCGAATGGACATCCGATCGATACCTGAACAGAGTGTGATGAGGGGTTCAGAGCATTGGGAATAGATCATCTTTCGGAGGGTGGCTCGTGATAACACACAAGTCCAAGAGCAAAGGATACTTCGGAATCAAGGATGTATAGGAGAGTCAGGTTCCGATCCTGTGGAACTGTGATGAGGGTCGATCAAAAGTAGAGAGAGCGGTGACATCTTACCGGTCACGACAACAAGGTATGTCAGAGAATAGTCTGTGAGTTATGTCGGTAACAACGTCGGTACCAAGGGCGAGGGACGAAGAGAACCATTATCCTGCTCGTGGAATGAGGCGGACCAATAGGCAAAGTTCTCGTCCATCGGTGGTTACCGGAATGTCATCAACAATAGTAACAGGGTCGTACTGACCGAATTGTACCTCAAGGTGTTTTCATAAGCAGAGAATTATGTCTGCTTATAACATGTGGATCACAAGAAAGGTTAAACAAACCAATGGAAAGGAAAATGTGATCATCAGTTTAAACAAACTGATTGGAAAGGAAAAATGTTTACACACAAGAATTGGGGTATATGCTTCCCAAGGAAAAGCGGAGCACGATATACATGATAGGACAGCAAGTTCAAAAGTATTAAGATAAAGGGACGAGGGAAGAATCATGATATTACCCATACAACAATGTTTGGATAATAGATCGAGAAACATTTGGCAATGTGCTTCCAATGTTCATGTTGGTGTTCGGAATAACACAGTCATGCTTCGAGGCAGCAAGGATATGGTGTCAAGTAAAGATTGGGTTCGAAGATTTCAAGAGATACCAAGAAACAATTTCAAGGTTATCTCAGAGCGTAAGGAATAACCAAGCACAACCAGGTCTGTGTTGGCAGAAAGTCAAGGTGTCATCGATGATATCACAATTCGTCGAGGGGCAGGGATGGTATTTCTAGCCATGAATTCAATTGATATCCTGAAAGAGCTCGGAATATTGATGATGATCATGGCTCATTTGTCGAGAGGTTTCAAGAAGATGTAATCGGTCAGCGATGACATTAAGCAAAAGGAATGTCGAAGCGAAAGGTTATTGGAACCACGGATACGTCATAAGCTCGAAGTCAAGCTTGTTGTTTGAGGTGAAATGACAAGATGAGGAAGATCGACGTAAGCTTAGCTCATCGTCGGAAGTTGCTCCGGGCATAAGGACCAGGTAGCACAGTTAAAATTAGTACGATAATTATATAGCCGATCAGGCTAGGAATGATGGGATGGAGTTTCACTCCAATAAGAATTTACTAGAGGTAGTGCAATGACACAATATCCTTGAGATATCATGGGGCAATACTTGAAGGTACATCTGAATAGAGGTTGGATAGGTGAAATGATCTACAGAAAACAAGTATTTTAACTTGTCCGGGAAATGGAACCAAGGAGGAAAAATGGTCGGAACCACGATTGCAAAGGATCAATTCATAGATACAAGATGAACTGGTACCAAGGAAATAATTATTTTTACGAGCAACTTCCATGATAAGTTCTACATCGGGTCCGTGGGCATGAACACAAAGGTTCAAGGTCGACTCCCACTTATCCAATGTATAAACTTTTCATGCACTTCTTGTCTTTAGTGAAGTCGAAATGTTGAAAATTTATCTGGCGTAACACCAGTAGAGTATGACCCGTAGAAGTTTCTGGGTTCTCGCAGATGGCAGAAGCATAGATACAACCCATCTGGACAATTTTACGAATCCATACAACCATCAACCAAAGCAAGGGATGCGAGTTCGAAAGTAGAGTATCGAAGTCAAAGAAGATGATACAATTTACCGGAGGTACTGAATACCAAGGGAAGAGCTCATAAAATGTTTGAATATGAAGGATACTGTCGGATATTAATCCAACAAAAGATCAGGTAGACGACAAAGGATTTGACGGGAGTAGCGGTACTCAACCAGAAGAAGAAGGGATGCAAAGGAATCGGTTTATGGTAATATCTGAATAAGCCGAAGCTTGATTACGAAGGGTTTACGATTCCAAAATCGGGGGATCAGAGGCAGAGGCTCTGATAAAAAGATGAGTATGTTGAATAGAATTAGATGGCCAATCAATCAAGGATTGATTTACCGAGAACTAGTTCATGTCCAGAATGACGTCAGAGCTAGAGGAATGAATTCTAGGAATCGACAAATGATAGGGATTATTCTCATTCATATTGAATCAATAGACTCGGAATGACAATGACAAAGAAGGCTAATGAATATCACGAAACATATGGATTTAACCATAATGCAGGCAGACAAGACTTTCGGGAGCACTAGGCTGCAGAGGATCTTCGGGAGATCAAATTGCATTTCGAAGAATTTTGTGAGACATATGAACAACTGGGGACGAACGAATCCCGGTTAAGTGAATTATCCGCAGTGCGAAAAGGAGCTGCAAAGCAGAAGGCACAAAGGATACTCGGAACAGCGGAGAGTATTAGGGGTATCTTGTAACATCAAGAGCAACTGGGGATGAAGGTACAATCGGCAAGGATGTTAATCACGAGGATTATCGATGGTTAGGAACTGCAAAGCAGCAGGCACAGGGTCTCGGGAAACATCGAGGAGTATCTGCAAAATCTTCTGGTGAATTAAGCGATCATTTGTAGTGAAGAGGCTCTCCGGGATGAAGTGGGTACAAGAACCTAGTGCTAGAGTTAGTAAATTTTTTAACCCGAATAGAAGAGAGATCAGAGTCCCAGAGTAAAGACGACGAATAAAAGATCCTAATACCACCCAATAGGCGACGTGGGCCCATAAGCCACAGAGCCAAGTTAGTAAAACAATTTTTCATAGACTATACTCAACTTCGGACAAGGAGTTGGAAAGGGGGATCCTACAGGCAGTCGGCTCTGATACCAACCTGTGACGACCCCGGCTTAATCATGCACTAACCATACACGCAAATGCACACGATCAAGCCTAAGGACTCACTTGAAGATATCACAACACAACTCTAAAAACATAAATAAAGTCATACAAGCTTTATATTACAAGCCAGGGGCCTCGAGGGCTCGAATACATAAGCTCGCATACAAGCGTCAGCGGAAGCATCAGATATCTAAGTACAGATATAATACAGAACAGAGATAAGCATTTAAGAAGGCGGGGCAAAACAAAAGCTACGATCGAAAGGCGCAGGCCTCCTGCCTGGGACCCTCCGAACCTACTCGTGGTCGTCGGACGGCTCCTCGTAGTAGTACTCGCCGGGAGGGTAGAAGTAGTAGCCGTCGGCGGGGGCAGCTGTCTCAGGGGCTCCGTCATCTGGTTGCATCAAACGGATATGGGGAGAAAAAGAAAGCAAAGCAACCGTGAGTACTCATCCGAAGTACTCAGCAAGCAAGGATCTACACTACATATGCAACATTTTCAAAGGAAGGCTGTATATGTGGACTGGGCTGCAGAAATGCCAGAATAGAGAGGAAGGCCTAGTCCTATCGAAGACTAGCATCTTCAAGCATCTTCAGCGGTCTTGCAGCATTAGAAGAGTGCAGATTAGCATAATGTAAAGTAGTAGTAGTGTTATCAACCTCGCCCAGAGATTCTTCCTCGACTCCCTGCGAGAAAGCAATCCCAGAGCCATACTATCCAGTTATCATCTCAAGTGTCCAGTTCTAGTTGTACCGATCGGGATACAATTCTGAGTGTCCGTTACCATAGGACAGGCTATCGATAGATTAGTTCTTCCCTGCAGGGGTGCACCAACTTACCCACCACGCTCGCTTAACTCCGGTCGGACACACTTTACTGGGTCATGCCCGGCCTCGGCCAAACGATACGCCGCAACCTGATCAAATACTTAATAGAGAGGTCAGCACACCGGACTAAACCTATGCTCCCAGGGGTCTTGGGCCTTCGCCCCGGGAACTCCTGTGCATTGCGAGGGCGGCCGGAAGCAGACCTAGCCGCCTTAATACAAGCGCGGGCTTAACCAGTCCAATCCAGCGCGCGCCGCTCCTCGCTGATGTCTATTAAGCTTCGGCTGATGTAAACGACACATAACGCCCATACTATGCCCACGTGATGGTTAGTGCTATCAGGCCAGAGGCCCCTCGGATCAAATATCCAAACCGTTAGTGTGTTGGTAGTGCGGTAACGAGCAGAGACTCACGAAAGATGTGACCCCGTCGCCCCTTCTCGAGGACTTGCGGCAAGGGCTAAGAATGCCCGGCCACGCCTCGTATTCATCTCTCGGGCACCCTCCAGGTTAACCCGACTCCACATCTCTCGCAATTAAGCTCGCGCGGGTACCCCTCAGGTCCGACCCGTCTTTAGTAACATGGTTCAGTGTAAAGTCATAGTAACCATAGTATCCGTGTGTCTAACACCAAGGGGAACCCTGAGGAATCACCCTCGATGGAATTCCACCTGATGTTATCGTCAAGGTGAACGAAGGAGGAATCACCCTCGAGGTCCATTCTTGAGGAGTTGCACGACAGTGTCGTTACCGGGAATGGAGAAGGAGGAATCACCCTCGATGACCATTACCGATGAACTAACCTACAAGGTTAACATCAGAAGTGCTGATGAGGTATCACCCTCGGCACTTGATAATAACCCAGTAGTGTCGTGCAACTAAGGGGGAAGTGATGTGCGGTGCCGGGGCCTGGTCTTCGATCCCGTAGATCGGGTCATCTGATAATCCAGCGGGGCAGTCGGGACAAAGTGGGGGTCTCTGATGGGTCTCTACCCAGCCTATACTAAACAGTTTAGGATAAGCCGGTAGGTAACAACACCAGGTTACAATAAACAGGCTATACAACAGATATAGGATAACAGTAACATCAGCAATTTCTAATGCAAGCATAAGAGAGAAGAGAATAGGCGATATCGGAATGTTCAAAAAGGGGGTGCTTGCCTGGAGCTGCGTCGGTCTCGGGAGCTACGTCGACGTCGGGGTCTAACGAGAGGGAAGAGGGGGAGGAAACAGATAAATACACAGCAAAAATGCAAACAATATGCATGACATGACTAAATGATATGCCGAGGTGTTCTACTGCCTAGCTAAATGATTTAGTTAATTTAGGAATTTATTTGGACATATTTTATTAAACTTGAGCACTATTCATTTAACGAAATCAGTCAAAAAGTTCCATGTTCAGGTAGTTAGAGGCATTTGACAGGAACACGAAGGGCGTATTCAGATTCGTATCGTCGCTCTGAGCAACTTTCATGTACAAAGTATTTTCATCTGAGTTATGGATTATTTTCTATGATTTTCTAAAGTTTTAATCATTTTCTGAATTTATTTATCTATTTAATTCTAACATTATCCAGAATAGTGTCTGCTGATGTCATCATGATGTAATGCTGAGGTCATCCATCAACAGTGCGGTTGACTGGGTCAAATCTGACCTATGGGTCCAGTGGGATGCACGTGTCATTGACTGAACTAACTAAACATAGTTAGTTTAATCTAATTAACCTAATTAGTGGGTGGGGCCTACTGGTCAGTGAGTGTTTAGTACTTTAATTAACTAACTAACTAACATTTTATTTATTTATTTATGCGGGACCCATATGTCATAGACACAGGGGGCGGCCACGTCAGCGTTGACCCAAGTCAACAGGACAAAGGGGGCCCCTGGGCCCACCAGTCAGTGGCCCAGGCGGTGCCACATGGACGCCACGTCGGACACCGGCCGGAGACGCGCTGGAGCTGACTTCGGCGAGCCAAACACAGCGGCGCAACTCGGGAGGGGCGCGGATTTCGCGCACAGGGGGTCTGCGGGGTTGTGGCTGGGCGCGTTTGACGCGGCTCGGCGTCGTGCGTCGAACGGTGGTGGCTGGAGTGGCTGGAATGGACGGGGGCGAGCGGTTCGAGCTCGCCGGCGGCGAGGTGCTTCGGGCGAGCAACAGCAATGGTGGTACGGCGCGAGTTCGGGCAATCCAGAGAGCGGGGCGAGGCCTACGTGCACGCGCGAGCAAGATGGGCGCGGGCAATTGACCAAAAGGTCGCCGGAACGACGCTGGCGACGAGCTACGCGGAGGCGCATCCGGTCGGAGCACGGGATCGGTGCTACGGGCCTCGACAGAGCGCGGGGAGGGGTGCAACGGGCCCGCACGGACATGCTGAGCATGATCCCAAGCTCATCTGAGCTCGACGGGCAGCAACGGCACGGCTACGAGCACGCCGGCGGAAGCAGAGGCACGGTAACGGCATCGAACTAGCTAGGGATGAATGCGGCCGCGGAAGAAGAAATGGAGGGAGAGAAGAGCTCATCGAGCGGCCAAGAAAGGCCCTCGACAGCTTTGTAGCAGCAAGGGATGACGAAGACGGTGGCGGTCACCGGCGACGGAGAAGACGGAGACGAGCTCGATCCGCTCGATCCCGAGCCCGTCGTCTCCAGTGGCTTGGCTCAGGCGACGCAGCGGAGGGCGGCGAAGCTCCGTGACATCTCGCTGTGGCTCGGGGTCGTCGGAGAGCGCGGGATCGACGGCGGCGAGCGGCGGAGGCTATCGGGCGAGTGGGGAACGAGGGAGAGAGAGGCGCGTGCGAGCGACTGAGGGGGCTAGGGTTCGGGGACGGGCGAGGGGCGCTCGGGGGAGGCCATATAGGCATCGGAGAGCCGCGGGATGCACGACACGACGACGGACGTCGGCGTGTCGGCGCGGGCGTGCGACAGCGCGCGGGAGGTGGGAGAATAGCGCCAGTTGGGCTGGGTCCAATCCTGTAGCAGCAGGCTTAAGTGCACAGCAGGGCTGTAGGTCTTTTTTCTATTTTCCTTTTTCTGTTTTCATTTCTACTCTGTTTTGCAAATTGTTTGAGCACTAAATGATTTTTATAAAATGTGCGACCTAGCTCATAATTTGCAGTGCAATATATCCTAACACCAAAAACTAGTTTGGGTAGAATACTATTTTATTTTTATTTTGGATTAATTAAAAGGTTATTAAATGTTGTTTTGAGCCACTGTTTGAGGTTGTTAGAGTCACTTAACTAATCCCATTATTGTTAGTTATAATTTTATCATAGCCTCTGAATTATTTGCAACCATATATACATTTTAGTTTCTGATTTGAACAACTTATAAATTCACTTTAAGTTTGAAAATCCATTTGAATTGGAATTTGAAAGAGATATGATACTAATGATGATTAAGCTCTGTTGAACTTGATGACTTGGCATGATCAGAGGGTGATCACTGTAGTGTGATGCTGGGGATGTTACAGGACGCCCCCAGGCGTCGATATCGGCCCATTTTAGGCGCTATTTTGCCCGCTTTTCAGCCCGCTATCGGCACAAATCGGCCCATATTCGCCGTGGTTTGGCGCAAATTATTTTTTATCACATAGTTCATCACAGAAAATCAATAGAAATCAAATAGTTCAACAAATAGTTCAACACAAATTTTATAGTTCAACAAATAAAAACTCATATTTCATCACACGTCGAGCTAGGCGTTGCCCTTGAGCCTCCATAGGTGCTCCACCAGATCCTGCTGCAGTTGTTGATGCACCTGTGGATCTCGGATCTCCTGACGCATATTGAGGAAGGCAGTCCAGGTTGCCAGTAGCTGATGATCAACTTGCGCAAGAGGACCCTGCCTGTAATATGGTTCAGTGTCAAACACTGGCTCTTCCTGCTCGCTCTCAATGATCATGTTGTGCAAGATGACACAGCAAGTCATGATCTCCCACATTTGATCTTTCGACCAGGTCTGAGCGGGGTACCGGACAACAGCAAATCGAGATTGGAGCACATCAAATGCCCGCTCGACATCCTTCCTGCAAGCCTGCCGAACCTTCGCAAAGTGGGAGTTCTTGCCTCCGGGCACAGGGTTTGAGATAGTCTTCACATATGTAGACCATCTCGGATAGATACCATCAGCTAGTTAGTATCCCTTGTTGTAGTGCCGCCCATTGACCTCGAAGTTCACCGGAGGAGAATGATCTTCAACAAGCTTGGCAAAGACAGGGGAGCACTGCAGCACGTTGATGTCATTGTGAGTTCCTGGCATACCAAAGAAGGAGTGCCAAATCCAGAGGTCGTGTGTGGCCACTACCTCAAGTACCACACTGCAACCGCCTTTGGCGCCTTTGTACATGCCCTGCCAAGCAAATGGACAGTTCTTCCATTTCCAATGGATGCAGTCGATGCTTCCAAGCATCCCAGGAAATCCTCTTGCTGCATTCTGTGCTAGGATCCGAGCAGTGTCTTCAGCATTGGGTGATCGCAAGTATTGCGGTCCAAACACTGCCACCACTGCCCTGCAGAACTTGTAGAAACACTCAATGGTCGTGGACTCGGCCATGCGCCCATAGTCGTCGAGTGAATCACCGGGAGCTCCGTATGCAAGCATCCTCATCGCTGTCGTGCACTTCTGGATTGAGGTGAATCCAAGTTTGCCGATGCAATCCTTCTTGCACTTGAAGTAGCTGTCGAACTCCCGGATGGAATTCACAATCCTGAGGAAAAGCTTTCGGCTCATCCGATAACGGCGCCGAAATACTTTGTCGCCGTGCAGTGGAGCATCGGCGAAGTAGTCGGAGTAGAGCATGCAATAGCCTTCCAGACGATGCCGGTTCTTTGCTTTCAGCCGCCCCGGCGCCGAGCCACCTCGCCGTGGCTTTTCATTGCTCGCGAGCAGGCCGGCCAGGGCGGCGAGGACCATGAGATGCTCCTCGTCCTAGACGGCGGCATCGGCTTCCTCCTCCAGCAGCGCCGTGAGCGCCTCCTCGTCGTCCGAATCCATTCGCCGAGCAGACAAATCACCGAACACCTGGCGGGCATGGTGGGCGCACAGCCGCCGGTATCCCTCCCTGCGCGGCCGGAGCGCCGGGAAACTCGCCCAGGAAAGTGGTGGAGAGGTTGCCGCGGCGAAACCTTCTCTCTTTTTCCGGCGGGCAAGGCCTATCAAGCGGTGGTGGGCGGTGGGCGGCGCCGGGATCGGCAGGGTGGCGGTCGAGCGCGCGGGGGTGGGGGGCGAATCTGGATGATTGTCTTGACTTTTCGCCTGACAGTGTGGCCTAGACGTGTTTTTCCCTTCCGCCGGACCCCCCGAGCGCCCCCCAGTGCGCTGGGTTCGGCCTGGAATCGTCGGGCCCAAAAACAGACCGAGCCGGCGGATTTCAACGTCTTGGGAGCGCGACTGGGGGGTTTTTTCGACGCCAACGCTAAAAAAGTTGCCCTGACGGGTGTTGGGGACGCCTGGAGAAGCTCTAACTAACCCATCTGCGACCATGTTCCACCTGCATGAGAAAGTATCCTGTGCAACGACAGAATCTGTGCATGACAGAATCTGTGCACCTGATGCACCAAGGACTCATGAGCAGGTGGTTACGTACGCAGGCAGCGGTAAGCGGCAGTCATGCTGTACCGCGCGGTAGGCCTCGTCCAGTTTTCCTTTTTCTAATGGCAACTGGCCTGCACTCGGCCTGCTTGTATAATTGTATACTAGCATATATGCCCGTGCGTTGTAATGGAAGATTCTTTTCTTCACGTATACTCAACCTAATATGAGCGTGGCTAGTCAGATCAAAATTAGTCATTCCTTAAATAAATTTAGCAGGTTAATTCTTAATTCCTTTGAATAATAATGCTCACCTTTTGTTTTGTGATGCTTGGATTAGATGGTGAACTTCAGAAACTCGCATAGTAAACATTAGTCACCATGAACCAGGGTTGGTCGGGTCAAAGAACTCGGTCGCGAAGCGCCTTCGTGTCAGTGCATGTGACACTTAGATTCTATATTTTATTTGCACATGCTTGTTAGTTAGGTATTAATATCAGTAATTTTGCGGATTAATTTATTTTAAAAATGTACCTATAAATATATTAGTATCGAAACATGCACCATTTGTTTTTATCTTTGATGAGAATACTACCAAAGGAAAAAAGGAGACATTGAGTGCATAGTGATTATAACGGAGATTTTTTTGCAGATGCTCAATTGTCCACACGTGCACATTATTAACATGCCTTTATACAAACACTGAATACTCAAAGATATAACATGCAGGCTTTACGATTGATTACCTTCAGTTAGTATATATGGTCCGGTCTATTCCCATGATTGGGATGCCTTTATACTCAAGCATGCCCCAACGCCAACAATCCAGCTCTAGCGCCCTCCTATTTTTCATTTCTGTCGTTCATTTGCCTCGTGCAGGGTACAACCCTCCTCTAGGTAAATCATACCTAAATCGATCAAAGCTAGCATTTTTCGAAAGACAAATAAATACCCCCCAAAAAAGAGCTTGTGGATGTTGTGCATTGCTCGCAGTGCCACCAACAAAATGCAAAGTGCTGGAGCACAGACACAGGTTTATGGATGAGTGCGCGTCCCCGCTTAAATTATGCACCTGACAGGCGAGCCCATAATCCTCATTTAAAATCATCCATGTAGTATCCCGCAAAAAAAATAAAATCATCCATGTAGTGGCGTGGCGGGACATCCGCAGCCAGCCTTCTTCCTCCCTTTGGCCTTCCTTAAATATCAGCATCATGATTCGATTCTGCTCCCCTCCTCACATTTTCCTTCCTTATAGTAATATTTACTCTATCACAACCTTCTTCCTCCTTTTAGAATTCAATTATGCTTCCTTCCTACGACAGCTTATTTCCTTTCTTATTGATTCATGAGACAGCTCCTTGATACCCAGAAAAAATAAAAGACGTATATAAGTTAATAGGATTGCATGTAAGCAAGCGATATGGGACTAATAGATGCATCAAGCTTTCCTTACATAACATAACGTGAGGTAGCTCAGTTGGTCATGACATTAGTCGTAAGGTATGAGGTCGCGAGTTTGAATCAGCAAACCGGCAATTATTTTTTTTTCCTCCCCTGGACTGCATTGGGCCGTTCCTCGTTGGGCCATATCGTACCTTCGTTGGCCCACATAGTAGGATGATCGCGGAAGACGGGCTGAAAGCGACGCTGGACGACCGCAGCACACGCACGTAGTTTTAGTTTTCATACGGACGAACAATCAGACACGCACATTATTTTAGTACCACCTTGGATATACGTACGATTTTAGCGGCTTGAAACTGAAAGCGTAAATTCACGGAAAGAAGCGTATTGTGACGGTGAACCCACGGAGTCAATCCGTGCTTTATTATTAGGAAAAGATTAAAGAAAAAAAATATTTGGCTTGCCCAACCGCCAAGTACTACATAGGTAGAGCGTCTGACTTAGCTCAAAAAAATGAAAAAGGTAGAGCGTCTGATGCATCGCCGTAAAGCACGCGTGGACCAGGATCTTCATCACGTATGCACCCAACACACGCCGCCATAGCTCCTCCCGCCCAGATCGCGGCAGACCAACGATGGAAGTTTTGCTCGAGGAGAGTCCCAGATTGCAAGAGATATCGGACACGGCTGCATGCCGGCTGCACACCGTGGCGCACCGGCCGGCGGTGTGTGTCATATGCGAATCTGAGCATTGCTATCCGGTCGACGTTGTCTAAAGTACGTATTATTAACAATTATGTTTCTTTAGTTTGATGATGATTTACTCGTGGAGTAGATCTCAAAGAGATTAAGAATAAAGATCTGGTCTGGACACTGATCTCAGCGAGTAGTTTTCAGATGAACTGTACAATGCGGTTATAAATTGGGTAATTAACTCTTGATAAATAAACTCTTAATTTGCTCATTTGCACAACTAAGTAAGAGTGATACTGAAACATCGTTGTCGAATTTTGAAGATATGAAAGAATAATTTCCATATATTATTCATAACATATCTCATCTATCTTAATTTCTGTTCTGGGATAATACTATTTAGAACATCAATATTACCATTAGTTAGTCCAAAAACTACATTACATTTTGATGCAAATTTCTTATAGGACTATTTAATATACTCCTACAGTTTGTAACACAACCTACCATTTAACATGGATTTGCCATTCTAAGACACACACAGCTATGTCTACACTGGGCCATTATATACTTGTACTCTAGGCTACTCTCGAGGTCGTAGTGACACCGATACCAAGAGCAACATTATATACATATTTATAAATTATTCTTGATATAATGTTTATATTAAGGGCCCCCGAGTTTGAGTTTCGCTCCGGCCCCTAAAATCTCAGAACCGGTATGAAGAACAAAGGGACAAGATTCACTGTTGTGGTGGGCTGCTTGCACATTTGCAAAAGACACCTTGTACTTTTGTAGACCGCTCCTTGTTTTTGCATAATGGAGCAGAGCAGGACAAAATCCGTTGCTTTGCAAACTAATTTCGCTACATCTCTCATTATTTTAACTGTTCGCGAGAGCTGCTATCGGGAGACGAGGAGTTCATCTCACATAGCTATATGTAGTCACGCCATGTCCATGTTAATTGCATCCGTGCTATGTATGTGCAAAGAAATGTTCCAACAACATTCCGGATGCCTCATCGCAGATGCTTTGTACATTTCTTACAAAAAATATATGGAAACAGTAGCAACGGACTGGGCAGAAACAAACCATGAATAACCCAGTTCATGACTTGAAAATCGCATCACCGATTGATTGGATATATGTATAACTTGACGTACATATTTGGCATCACAAATTATGTTCTTACATATATAATGGCATACTTTACAGGAAGCATCAAGTGCCGCTAATGTTTTTAGAAAAGGTCTTCATATCATTACCTCTCACCTCCCACATGGGAATACTTGTAGTAAGTTGTACTTCATAAACAGAGCCTTTGAGCCTTTGAGACTATGCATCCATATCATAGAGAGTTACTTCACTGTTTTGTTACACAAATTTTTTGGAATCATGAATATGAAAACAAATTGGAATCGTGAAATACAAAACGACGAACGAAATAGAATGTTGTAATAGAATCAGGAACAGAGACAAGTACAAGTACCCTGAAAAACAAAGACAAGAACAAGTAGTGATGCTTTCAGCTAGTTCCGTCAAACATAGAAGCACACTTTCCATTTAGTCTGTCTTACCTGCTGCGTAAAACAGTTTCATAAATGGAGGCCATCATTTTATTCAATTCAGAGAAACCACAAGGTTCATTTTGCAAGTGTGCCAGCAGCTCAGCTTGTACCCAGATCTTGTCCGTTCCTTCTCAATCAAATGGCCCATAACTCGCTGGTGCACTAATTCCATCGTTGCATGGGATACGTTCTCCCACCTGCATAAGTGGATCCTACTTAACTCGGCTAGCTTCCTTACACTTTGCACTCGTCGAGTCAAACACGAGGACCTTTGCTCTTTTTTCACTAAATCCTGGCAAAGATGTAGCATGTCACTAAGGATGTGACGACTCAGTCCTTGCTCATGCATCACCGTATCCAGATCAAGATACAAAGTGCCACCAAGGGGGGACGACCCGACCCTTGCCTATTTAACTTCACACATGGATTCAGATATGGTGTGTCGCTAAGAGCGTTACGCCCCAACGATGTTCTTTTGGGTCTCATCTCTATAAGAGTGGCTGAGTTTTGACATTGGCTCGCTAAGGATATCACAACCTTCCTTCTTTAATTTACCTAGGCTTGTGATTGTCCATGTTGAGGTTTTTTTAATATATAAAAAATATTCACTCAAAATGATTACCTAAATTTGTTACACATTCCACAGACTCTATTTTTCATTTTGTGATATGTGAAAATCTGACTAATGGATGTGATTACTAATACTGAAATATGTGAAGTGTTGTGCTTATTATTACTGAAACATATGTGTTGTAAAATTAAAATTGTACTGGAACTGAAATATGTGGAATTATACTAAAATTGAAATGTGTGAATTTGTACTATCTGAAATCAAAATTCCAATGACATGTTCTGATTATTATTGCTAGGAAATTGAAATATACAAAAAAGAATTGTGATTACAAAATATGCTATTTCAGGAATATGGTATATGGAATGGATGTGGTCGGATTACTGAAACACATTTGTCACCGCAGTAGTATGATACATGAAATGGATCTTATTGAAATGCGACATGTACGAGGCTATATGAAATTTTATTGTTATCATTTCAGTAATAATATACTAAAAGTGAAATTTCTGAAATGTTTCGTTGCTGAAATATGATCTATGTACTGATAGACCGAATTACTTGAAAATCCATTTGAATTTCAGTAAAAGATCACTTGTAAAATTCATTTCATTTTCTCATATTTCAATTTCAGTTTCAAGATTTGTATATTGAAATAAAAACACATTTTTATCATTTTTATATTGGATTTTTTAATTTATGATACTGATTAATGTGATATTTAGTCCACTAGTGATAGGATCTTGAAAGTGAAATTTATTTCAGGTTATATGTGAAACTGCAGAAAATTAATGAGTTTCAAATATATCCGGTATTAGTATTGTTTGAAAGGCATTGTCCTCGAATCTTTCAAATATATTTAAAATTTATAAGCAGAATTTGGGTTTATAAGATACGAACCATCTAAAAATGCACTAGAAAAAGTATGCTGGATATTTTATTGGAGGAAGAATAGAGAATGACAAAGCCATGCATGCAAGTTGTGTCATTATCTTTGCCAAAAAAGACGATGGGTCATCTCCAACAACGACCCGCAAATTTCCTCACGCATCCGTCTACGGACAGGGGGACCAGTCCATGGACACAGATGTGGGAGGCTGCCATCCAACGCTAGCCGCATACATTTCAAACTCTTTTTCAACAACCGGATGAAATTCATGCAAACACGGCCAGATTTCATATAAACATGACGGATTTCATACAAATCGGACAAAAACGGTTACATTTCGGACATATTTTAACTAAAAAGGTAAAACTATATGCACGCACGGTCGCGAGGAGCTCCACTCCCATGACACGGATACACTACACTAGTCTACGATCGGCCGCGACAGATTCCTTTGTCTTCTCCATGTCCGGTAGCCCGCTAACCGGACTGCCGGGAGTCCCGAGGCATATTCTTCCCCCGTATCTTCCCTATGTCCGGCTGTGCCACTCATCGGAGTGGCAAAGAGAGTGCTTTAGCCGGAGGGGAAGGGTGCTTCCGTGGAGCTCAGACGGGTGCCCAGAATGGTCTGAGATAAAGAAGAACCAGACAGGTCATTGGCGGTGGCCTTCCTGGGACCCAAGCGGCGCCAGCTTCCCGTGTTCTACTTCTCCTCGATGATGGCGACGGGCATGGACATGCTGGCTGCCACTTCGTCGACATCCACGCAGTCGGCTTCTTTCTTTACCTACATGGCGCGGCTACACACGTGTTGACGACGGATGGCGCGGTCACAGGCACTGGAGGCGCGGTACGACGCGGCGTCTTCGACGGTAGCGACGATGCCCATGCCGCCATGCTCCCCCCTATGCCAGCCTTGAGCAACTCGCCACCTTCGCGAGCTGGCTTGGAGCGGCAAATTGCTGAATCACGCGCCGGCTTGGGGCGACAACTTGCTCCGTCGGGCTAGGCGGGGAAGGTGGAGCAGCGAGCTGCCTCGCTCGTATCCGCCGGGCTTGGCGGGCCATCGAGCCGACTTTTATGTCGGAGAACTACTTTTCCTGCTCGTCGGATGCCATCGAAAGAGCGGAGAAAATGATGGAAGGAGGTGATAGGGAGCGGCGGAGTAGTGCGATTCTTACCCCACGTCTGGCCTCATTTAAATAGAGGGTGTACGGGAGGAGCTTGCCCGGCGTTGCGTTTAATGCCGGCCCGCTCATGAACGGACGCGTGGCCGGAGTAGGTTTCTCAGCTTCCATGTGGGTTTAACGGAGGCGTTTGAATGCAGTGAGGAGGCGTGTTAACCGGGCGTGCAACGTGCAGCGCCCTCGGCCAGCGCGCCGCTTCAATGGCGGAGGCAGTGAGAGGTCGCGTCCGCCCTGAGCCGCCTTCAATGTGGAGCGACGCGCTCTACAGCGGCATGAATGAGGGCAGCTGGGGACGGACGGGTAGCGCGTGCAAGAGGTGGAGGAATCTTGGTGGGCCAGAACGGTGAGAAGAGGGCATGACAGCGGTCCGGACTCCCGCAAATCCCTCATGTTTGTCCCCGGTTTGCGGGAGAAAACGATTCCGAACCACGCCACAGACCGATACATGACCTCGTTGGATGGCTTCTGCGGTCTGGACAATGCGTTCCGAACGGATGCGGGAGGTTTGCGCGTCGATGTTGGAGATGTTGAAATAACTTTAAATTGCTGTATGGATGAGATGCATAACAAATACAAGTACTATACTATACAAATGGAATGTGGGTCACACTTACACGAATCTCTACTCCTAATGTCTCAGTTGGTAGAATAGCCTTAACGGTTTTTTTTCGTCCCACCACTTTCGTCCGGCTTTCTTTCGTTGGTTTTTTTTTTGTCTCCGCTGCCCCCGTATGAACGCAGCCAAAATAAACCATATCACCACGCATGAAAATAAAACCCCATACAACACCGCTCCCCTCCATCCCCTCGAACTATTGTCCTAGGTCGATCCCCTCGATCGCGGCCTCCGACGTACGATCTCACCGCCGTATGGGATTGCCTACGACGTACAATCTCACCGCCACCGCAAGCCTTTCCTCCCACCCCGCCTCCTCTCGTCTCTTTGCCCCCGATCCAGATGGCGCCTCCCATCTCGGTGGGGCGGCGACCTCGAGCGACGGCAGCATCGCTTGATCTCCTCCGCCCCCACTCAATCAATACTGGTACCCGAGGCTCTCCTCCTCGAGCGACCACGAGCAACGCCGCCGCCTCACCGTCTTCTTCTACCATCACCAACCGCCTGCTCGCGTCCCCGCCATCCCCTTGTTTGTGGTCTGTGGTGGAGTGAGGTATCGATGACCATCACCTCTCCCTCGCCATCATATTCCCTAGAGGTGGATACGAAGATTTGGGATGACCTACTCAGTGCTGGCTGGAACACCGACGACGCCGGGCTCCTCGGTGTGGCTCCCACGAGAATGGGAGCACATCGTAATCTGTCCTGGTTTGTGTGGTAGTAGCATTTTTTCTTTTGATTGTAGCTTTTTTAAGTTTCTTGATCAAATGGTGTTTGATCAGATTTTTTTTGGTCAGCAACGCCGACGATTCCATGGCGAAGTACAATGGTGGATACCTAGTGGAGACTATGTTCGACAACAGTAAGTTGGGTTGGTTTCCATCTATAGACTGTAGATGAGAGATGATACCTGGTGGAGGCAATGTTCTGTACAAGTGCTTGATTAGAACGACACTGGAAATAAATTGGTGCCAAGAGGCAAATTCTTGCGCTGCCTGATGAGGACATACTCCTACGTGGATCCAAGTACGAACTGGGAGCAGCATCGATCCGATGAACGCACAAGGAATATCCAACAGATTACCCTTACTTCTATATTTTTGATCCACGAATGTCATCTTGGGCCCCTGTACGAGTTGATTACATGATGTTGTGCCCTCAAACTTTACTCTGAGTTATTTGTTAGATGCTCGGTGAAATTCAGCAATTTTTTCTTCTGTCTTGCCAGTGATGGAAGGTAGATTGAGCTGATAAATTTCTGCACCCACCTTGAGGTCCATAACGTTCTCCTAATTGTATGCAGCACAATCGTAAAGATGTATTTGTTTGAGGGAGAGGACTGTCTGTGATCAGAAGCAACATTATGTGATCATCATGTGTTGGATCTTGATCCCTGTATTAGTTGATTACATGATGTAGTGTCCTCAACATTTACTCTGAATTATTTGTTCGATGCTCGATGAAATTCACAGCTAAGCGTTTTTTTCTTCTGTCTTGCCAGTGACGGAAGGTAGACTAAGCTCAAAATTTTCTGCACCCACCTTGAGGTCCATAATGTTCTCCTAATTATATGCAGCCCAATCGTAAAGATATATTTGTTTGAGGGAGAAGACTATCAGTTATCAGAAGCAACATTATGTGATCATCATGTGTGAGAGAGATGGCAAGAGTATGTGATATTTATTTCTGTGTGGACTACTAATATGTATTGACTGTTCATGTTGCTACAGTAGGTTCATGATTGATTATGGCAACAAGGAAATCACTCGAGAAGGATTTTATTAGTATGCACACTTTGAGACTTGAGAGGCTGTTATGGATTAAGGAATCTTTGTCTGCTAGAGAGGCTGATGCCAAATCAACATCGGAACAAGGGCCAGATAAGGGGACTGAGGTGAAGTCCTTTCTTCTCCGTCTCTATGCTATGCTAATACGTTCAAACTAGCATTTTAACTATTGATACCTATAATTCATTGATTAGCTCAAACAAATGATACTAGACAGAAGAATACTGCAATTGATCTATGAAAATTTGTTAGATTTTAGTATCTATCTATCATCTAGAAGAGAAAAAATGTGATGAACATTTTTTCACAAGGTTATGCATATCTTTAAAATTTGGTACAGAGAGAAGGCTTTAAATGCTTGCAAATCCTCTGTTTTAAGAGCAGCACCTGGATCCAACGAACCAAATATGCAAGCACGCAAGACAATGAGGTTTTTTCTTCTCCATTACTGAATCTTCTTTTTATAAGTATTTAGTTTGGAAGGCACTTATCTAGATATTCGTAGAGACTGGCTGCACGCTGCGAGTTTATCAGATTCAGAACCATGTCTTCTTTCTTACTTCATCTTCTAGCATTGCTGTTCGCAGGTTGTCCATGCTCCTTTAGATCCTTTCTCAATGGATCTTCAGATTTTTTTCATATGGTTGCAAACATCCCTTGCTCCATGTCAACACTATGCCCCACCGTTCTACTATTGCTCATCAGTTCACTTCACATTGGACTTAATAGTAAAACAAAGGTAAATTTGTGGACTTAGACAATACAGTACACTACTTCTCAATAGCCTAATAACTTATATATTTTTCTATTGTGTTTAATTTCCATTTGTTCTAATTTATTTTCTCAGAGACATTTCATTAGCTAATACGCCGGCCTTTTGACCGTTCTGATAGTAGGAGTTGTCCGGTTTGTGTTGTATGTTGGATGATACTTATGAAAGATATTTTAAATATCATGGATGAAAGCTATGTATCATGTTGTTTCCCTTAAACAATACTTTCATATTTTCCCTCCTTTCCACTTTAGGACTATGAACTTTCGTTCTCTAAATGTTTTCTTTTTATACACGGGCTCAGTCTCTTTTCATCAGTGTTAGTGACAACAAGTGAAAAGGTTTCTGCCATGCCAAGTAATAGCGTAGGTTAATGGCTAAAAGCAAGGTATATCACAATTCATCATTGCTTAAATCTATTGCAGACGCACTTCAATTATGTTCCACAACTTGCCGACTTATGTTTTTAATATAATTTCATGTTGCTACACTATTCATGTCGTCAACAAACGTTGTCTAATTGGCTGCTTAATGAGGTCATCGTTTTCAGCCCAAAACACCTGTAAAACTTGCACCCATAAAAAAATCAGTTGTAACTGAGTTCAGTGCTTGGATGGTCGGTTTTGGGGCATATTTACACTTGTTTTCAGAATACACCGATTTTCAGCCGGTATGCGAAACACTGGTCAACCCATCTGTTTTGTACCTCCGTATTCTCTCTCTCTCTCTCTCAGGAAACCTAGGCGAGCGAGGAGACTCTAGCCTGTTGGATTCATCTAGAACCCTAAAAAGATCGGTTTGATCTGTAACATATCATCTACAAAAATTGATTTTTTACATGTAAATCTTTTTGCATTGCTCTTGACCAGATTGTTTTGTAGGGAGCATAGGAGAGCAAGATGGGGTGGTCTGCATCACCTTCAGTTGGCACATGCGCATGCACCTGCAGTAATCATTATCTTTCCCATGGTTAAGATGTATGACGCATGGACTTCTAATATTTTTATGTTAATTTCAAATGGCTGCTGGAAGATGATTTGCTTCTAATGGTTGTTATGTATTGATCCTTGCTTGTTCTTGTTGTAGATGAAATTGACCTGATAGCTCTTATGTTAGCATTTTCTAAAGTTCGCATTTATTACATGCCATTTGTGTGCTCAAGAAATATCTGGACAATCTTTTGCTAGCGGTAAGTTTCATGTTTGTGACTTTTTGCTATGTCAAACGAAGAACAGAAGCCCGTTACTGTGTGAAGGAATGGCCTCCTTCTAAAGATATTTAATTCACAATGCTTATTCAGGTGCGAGTTATGTTTTTGACTGAGATATTTTTCCACTTTATTCCATGTTCAAAAATAAATTAGTATTCAGTTATTGTATGTGTGTGTGTTAGACGAGTTGTTTCATTCCATCTTCAGGTCGAAGTAGTTGTTTGAGTGCATTAGCCTTTTCATTTTCTGTTGCCGAGGTCTATTTTATTCAATCTTGATGTCCTTAAATTGCTTTGTTCACATATTTGCGAAGATTCTGAGTTTGATTTCTACCTGTGTAGCTATGTTGGTATTCAGGTTAGCTTTCCCTATATAATTGTTGCATTTAATTTATTTATTTTTACTACACTTTGTGACCAGTTTGTGACGGAATGGTCTGATTGCTGATCCGGGGTTCTTGCATTAGCGATGAAGTAGATGAGTGCAAGGCTGAAGAGAACAAAGGGGGTGCAATGTGGTTAAAGAAGGGCAAGGAACAGTAAGATACTTGTTGTCATTCAACCTCTATTTTTTTTCTTGTTATTTTTGTTCCGTTGAAACAAATGGGCACTTAAAAAGGAAACAAGTTCAATTCAATTTTCCACTTTTTGGCTACCTAACAAGAGGCGCCCTGCAATCAGAATTTGATTGCGATTTACACCTATGTACATTCGGCATCACTTGCACATATCATATGCTATTTTTTTACTGCTTAATGTCCTATTACTACTGCAAATCTGGACATAAGAGTTTCTTCTCGTCCAACCTAGCTCCTCGGGAATGGAATGAGAAAACGTAAATTTCTCTAATTCCATAATATTTAAAAATAATACGGTACGGATAGATACACATTAATAGATAATATTAAAAATTTATTTTTTTATATAAAATTTGTTAAAATAGAAAAATATCTTGCTCCAGGTTCATGATATGCAGTGCTGCTCCTATTACAGAGAGCATGCTAGATTATTTTTTCCCTATGATTTCAAGATAATGTTCCTTTTATGATTGTAGAGCGAGATGGCATATTTTGAAGCGACAACAATGCTAGAGAAAGATGGATGATGTGCAGGGAAATGAGGGGTGGAGGAAAAGATGTCACTTGTCTTCTCAAAATTAGAGGGTTAAAGAGATAGGACAACTGCCAAGTAGGAAAGTGCAGACGAAGAGAGCAGATATGAAGGGGAAGGACGAAGGAGGGGCGGAGAAAAATATGTCACTTCTCTTCTCAAGTAGAAGATGGTTTCAAGAGACACGACAACCACCGAGGAGGAAATAAGCATGAGAGAGAATTAACTCACATTTTTTGAAATATTACAAATGTTTGACAATGTCTTCTTTATTCCTTGGCAATACACAGGTAGCGGCAACTGGGCTTGATTGCACTCTTTGAAGGATTGACGACTGCTGCAGCGTCTGATCATGTGTGGGTTATAAATATTTTTCTTGCTAAAAACCATTGTCACTTGGAATAATACACGATGGGGGCCTCGTTGGAGTTTATTTTATACCAAAAAACCATGGACTGGTCAATATGGACTCAGAAGTGATGTCATGGGCATGATTGCACTCTTTGGAGGATTGTCAACTGTGGCATCATCTGATCATGTGTGGGTTATAAATATTTTTCTTGCTAAAAAACCATTGTCGCTTAGAGTAATATAAGACCGGGGCCTCATTGGAGTTTATCTTATACTAAAAACCATTGAATTGTCAGTATAGATACTCAAATAATTTAAAAGGCCCGTAGCAACGCAGGGGCATTCTACTAGTCTCAAATAAAATGTGAGTTGGGTGTTTGCTGGTACATATACACTAGTAAGGACTCGTACAGCTCATAGCGTATTCGATTGGTTTAGTAGACCAGCATGGCCTGGGAATTGTATAATCAAATGAGAGGTCATAATCATCCATAGAGTCTTCAGGATGCCTCAGAGTCCTAATCCTAGAACACTTTGCTTGCATATCATCGTCCATGCAAACATGGTAACAAGAGCGAATGTCGAGAGACTCTAGAAGCGGGCAGCTATTAAGGATGAGTTCCAAACCACTGTTGGTGAGCGAATTAGCAGTAAGCTGCAACGACCGCAGCTCCGGCATCATAGCGATCGCCATGGCTGCACTGTCATCCACTCTTGGTGAGTAGAAGGACCTTTGGCTCAGTCGAAAGCGCTTCAGGAGAGGGCAGGCATCCCCTATAACTTCCAGTGTGCGTGGAAAGCGATGCCAACAGTTTGACAGCTCCAACTCCTCGAGCATGGGGAACTTTGTGATCAGCACCTTGAATGTCGAATCCACGATATCATTGCACTCGATGAGTCGAAGGCTCTTCAATGAGGGCGCCCTACACAGCAAAGAAAGTTAAGGATGTAAAAGAAATTGCCAGTAAATTAGAGTTTTTGTTTGAGAAAAATAGGATAAACAAGCAATAAATCCTCACGCATCACCGAGAAGGGACAAGACGTTGTCTGAGAATTCACCCTCGCACCAGAAGGCCTCGCACCGGCCCGCACTGCGTCTCATGGCGGCTCCCACCATCTCAAAGAGTACCCTAGGGTATTGTTCGGCGAAGTGGAAGCGCATATCGATGCGGCGCCACAGCTCGGGCTCGTCCATGGTAGCCCTGCGCCATGGGCTGCACACCATGTCGGGCCCTGTGAGGATATCGATGTGGTCCAGCTTGTGGAACACGGCCAGCAACGCATCCCGCGGCAGCTCCGCCCAGTCCCTCGCCTCCTCCTCCTCCTCCTCTTTGGCCTTCCCTTTCTTCAGCACTCCGTGAGGCTCCTCGAGGAGGCGGAAAGCGGAGGGTGCTGCGGCCATGACATGCACCAGAGGGTGTCAAAGGAAGTGCGGTTCTCGTTTATACAGGAGAGATTGAGAGAGATAAACCACAGTTCCTCGCTAATTCTATATATGCCAAACGGAGACGCTGAAATTAAAAGGTCGCTACCATCGTCGGCGTTACGTTTCTCTCCAGCTATTTCGTCTATCAGCTCAGAAAATGACGTTAATTAGTTATTATCTCATTCTTGTTCGCTAAAGAAGCAACATTCTTGTTGCTAGCTAACCAACGTCGTTGTATCCAAGGCCGGCTGATCAAGCCATCAGGATTTTTTTGTGTGGAGCTGACCATAGAACAAAGTGTTCTACGGTATTTTCATTAAAAAATTATGGTACATAATATAAAGTACAAAGTAAAAAAAAAAAGCTCAAGCAATCCCAGTTTTGTGAAACATCAGGATTTACAAATGATTATCTACCCAGGCTTTAATCTTGACTAATCTGGCTGGCTTAGCTCTGACTTGTGCTATGTTGAGCCCTTCCTTGATGTAAAATTTCCAACTCTGGGTGTGTGCAGCCGTATTCCTAAAAATCTTATCGTTTCTAACACACCAAATGATCCAGCAGCCCATGATGATGATATCCAGCGCAATATCAGAGGGCAAGACTTTGGATGTGAGCTTAATTCCATCATATGGTGAAACGTCCCTCTGTTTATTCAGAGCGATCAAATTCCAGCAGGAGAGAGCAAAAGGACAATCCTAGAACAAGTGCAGAAGAGTTTCTCCAGTTCTGTCCGAATAAAGGGCACATTCATAAGAGTCTAAGAGCATCTCCAGCCGCACCCCCAACAGGCCCCATAGGGAGACTTTTTTTCGCGCCGGCGCTGAAAAAAACCCCAGTTGCGCTCCCAACTCTGGGCCACCACTGTCAAGCGAAAACGCATCTTTGCACATCCAGATTCGCCCCCCCCCCCCCCGGCCGCCCTCCCGCCGCCTTGCCGATCCCGGCGCCGACCACCCCCCACCACCGCTAGATAGGCCATTCCCCCGCCGGAAAAGAGAGAGGGTTCCGCCGCGGCATCCTCCACCCCGTTCCTGGGCGAGCTTTCCGGCGCTCCGGCTGCGCAGGGCGTGATACCGGCGGCTGCGCGCCTACCACGCCCGCCAGGTGTTCGGCGATTTGTCTGCTCGGCGATGGACTCGGACGACGAGGAGGCGCTCGCGGCGCTGCTGGAGGAGGAAGCCGATGCCGACGCCCAGGACGAAGAGCATCTCATGGTCATCGCCGCCCTGGCCAGCATGCTCGCGAGCAATGCAAAGCCGCGGCGAGGTGGCTCGGCGCCGGGCCGGCTGAAGGCAAAGCAGAGGCATCGACTGGAAGGCTATTGCTTGCTCTACTCCAACTACTTTGCCGACGCTCCACTGCACGGTGACAAAGTATTTCGGCGCCGTTATCGGATGAGCCGAAAGCTCTTCCTCAGGATTGTGAATTCCATCCGGGAGTTCGACAGCTACTTCAAGTGCAAGAAGGATTGCACCGGCACACTTAGATTCACCTCACTCCAGAAGTGCACGATAGCTATGAGGATGCTTGCATACGGAGCTCCCGGTGATTCACTCGAAGACTATGGGCGCATGGCCGAGTCCACAACCATTGAGTGTTTCTACAAGTTCTGCAGGGCAGTGGTGGCAGTGTTTGGACCGCAATACTTGCGATCACCAAATGCTGAAGACACTGCTCGGATCCTAGCACAGAATGCAGCAAGAGGATTTCCTGGGATGCTTGGAAGCATCGACTGTATGCATTGGAAATGGAAAAACTGTCCATTTGCTTGGCAGGGGATGTACAAAGGCGCCAAAGGCGGTTGCAGTGTGATACTTGAGGCAGTGGCCACACACGACCTCTGGATTTGGCACTCCTTCTTTGGTATGCCAGGAACTCACAATGACATCAACATATTGCAGTGCTCCCCTGTCTTTGCCAAGCTTGTTGAAGGTCATTCTCCTCCGGTGAACTTCGAGGTCAATGGGCGACATTACAACAAGGAATACTACTTAGCAGATGGCATCTATTGGAGATGGTCCACATTTGTGAAGACTATCTCAAACCCTGTGCTAGGAGGCAAGTACTCCCACTTTGCGAAGGTTCAGGAGGCTTGCAGGAAGGATGTCGAGCGGGCATTTGATGTGCTCCAATCTCGATTTGCTGTTGCCGGTACCCCGCTCAGACCTGGTCAAAAGATCAAATGTGGGAGATCATGACTTGCTGTGTCATCTTGCACAACATGATCATTGAGAGCGAGCAGGAAGAGCCAGTGTTTGACACTGAACCATATTACAGGCAGGGTCCTCTTGCCCAAGTTGATCACCACCTACCGGCAACCTGGACGGCCTTCCTCAATATGCGTCAGGAGATCCGAGACCCACTGGTGCATCAACAACTGCAGCAGGATCTGGTGGAGCACCTATGGAGGCTCAAGGGCAACGCCTAGCTCGACGTGTGATGAAATATGAGTTTTTATTTGTTGAACTATATAATTTGTATTGAACTATTTGTTGAACTATTTGATTTCTACTGATTTTCTGTGATGAACTATGTGATAGAAAATAGCTTCTGTTGAAATTGCGCCGAAGCATGGCGAATATGGGCCGACTTTAGTCAATTTGCGCTGATAGCGGGCCAATTTTGCGCCGAAAGTGGGCTGAAAAGTGGGTAAATTTGCGCCAAAATTAGGCCAAAATCGGCGTCCGGGGGCGACCTGGGGGCGGCGGCTGGGAACCCAATCGCCCCCACGCCGATTTTAGCGCCGATTCGCCCCCAGGCGGCGATATTTCAAGCCCCTTGGGGGGGGGGGGGGGCGAACGGCTGGAGATGCTCTAAATGAAGAGACGTCCTATGAAGTAAGTTTCTAGTGTTGATTCTGACCCATAGAAGAAGCCAAAAAAAAAGATTTTGTGTCTGAGCATTGCAGATGCTTTCCAGAGCGTGCCAAAAATATCATAAGCTGATGTTGGGCCAGTGATGCGTCTGTACATCTTAATGGATGAATCAAAAAGAACAACAACAAAGCCTTTGTCCCAAACAAGTTGGGGTAGGTTAGAGGTGAAACCCATAAGATCTCCCGACCAACTCATGGCTCTGGCACATGGATAGCAAGCTTCCACACACCCCTGTCCATAGCTAGTTCTTTGGTGATACTCCAATCCTTCAGGTCTCTCTCAACGGACTCCTCCCATGTCAAATTTGGTCTACCCCGACCTCTCTTGACATTCTCCGCATGCTTTAGCCGTCCGCTATGCACTAGAGCTTCTGGAGGCCTGCGCTGAATATACCCAAACCATCTCAGACGATGTTGGACAAGCTTCTCTTCAATTGGTGCTACGCCAACTCTATCTCGTATATCATCATTCCAGACTCTATCCTTCCTCGTGTGGCCACACATCCATCTCAACATACGCATCTCCGCCACACCTAACTGTTGAACATGTCGCCTTTTAGTCGGCCAACACTCAGTGCCATACAACATTGCGGGTCGAACAGCCGTCCTGTAGAACTTGCCTTTTAGCTTTTGTGGCACTCTCTTGTCACAGAGAATGCCAGAAGCTTGGCGCCACTTCATCCATCCAGCTTTGATTCGATGGTTCACATCTTCATCAATACCCCCATCCTCCTATAGCATTGACCCCAAATATCGAAAGGTGTCCTTCTGAGGTACCACCTGCCCATCAAGGCTAACCTCCTCCTCCTCACACCTAGTAGTACTGAAACCGCACATCATGTACTCGGTTTTAGTTCTACTAAGCCTAAACCCTTTCGATTCCAAGGTTTGTCTCCATAACTCTAACTTCCTATTTACCCCCGTCCGACTATCGTCAACTAGCACCACATCATCCGAAAAGAGCATACACCATGGGATATCTCCTTGTATATCCCTTTTGACCTCATCCATCACCAAGGCAAAAAGATAAGGGCTCAAAGCTGACCCCTGATGTAGTCCTATCTTAATTGGGAAGTCATCAGTGTCGACATCACTTGTTCGAACACTTGTCACAACATTATCGTACATGTCCTTGATGAGGGTAATGTACTTTGCTGGGACTTTGTGTTTCTCCAAGGCCCACCACATGACATTCCTCGGTATCTTATCATAGGCCTTCTCCAAGTCAATGAACACCATATGCAAGTCCTTCTTTTGCTCCCTGTATCTCTCCATAAGTTGTTGTACCAAGAAAATGGCTTCCATGGTCGACCTCCCAGGCATGAAACCAAACTGATTTTTGGTCACGCTTGTCATTCTTCTTAAGCGGTGCTCAATGACTCTCTCCCATAGCTTCATTGTATGGCTCATCAGCTTAATTCCATGGTAATTAGTACAACTCTGAACATCCCCCTTGTTCTTGAAGATTGGTACTTATGTACTCCGTCTCCATTCTTCTGGCATCTTGTTTGTCCAAAAAATGAGGTTGAAAAGCTTGGTTAGCCATACTATCACTATGTCTCCGAGGCCTTTCCACACCTCAATGGGGATACAATCAGGGCCCATCGCCTTGCCTCCTTTCATCCTTTTTAAAGCCTCCTTGACCTCAGACTCCTGGATTCTCCGCACAAAACGCATGCTGGTCTCATCAAAGGAGTCGTCCAGCTCAATGGTAGAACTCTCATTCTCCCCATTGAACAGCTTGTCGAAGTACTCCCGCCATCTATGCTTAATATCCTCGTCCTTCACCAAGAGTTGGTCTGCTCCGTCCTTGATGCATTTGACTTGACCAATATCCCTTGTCTTCCTCTCTCGGGTCTTGGCCATCTTATAGATGTCCCTTTCGCCTTCCTTCGTGCCTAACCGTTGGTAGAGTTCCTCATATGCTCGACCCCTTGCTTCACTGACAGCTCGCTTTGCGGCCTTCTTCACCATCTTTTACTTCTCTATGTTGTCTACACTCCTATCTAGGTATAGGCGTCTGAAGCAATCTTTCTTCTCTTTAATCGCCTTCTGGACATCATCATTCCACCACCAGGTATCCTTATCTTCGCTTCTCCTTCCCCTGGACACTCCAAACTCCTCCGAGGCCGCCTTACGAATGCAAGTCGCCATCTTCATCCACACATTGTCCGCATCTCCTCCTTCCTCCCAAGGGCCCTCCTTAATGACCCTCTCCTTGAACGCCTGAGCTACCTCCCCCTTGAGCTTCCACCACTTTGTTCTAGCAACTTTGGCATGCTTATCCCGCTGGACACAAATCCGAAAGCGGAAGTCAGCAACCACCAGCTTATGCTGAGATACAACACTCTCTCCAGGTATCACCTTACAGTCTAGGCACGCACGCCTATCTTCTCTTCTCGAGAGGATGAAATCAATCTGGCTAGAGTGTTGGCCACTACTAAAAGTCACCAGATGTGATTCTCTTTTTCTAAAGAGGGTGTTAGCTACAACCATGTCGTAGGCTAGAGTGAAGCTTAAGACATCTTCTCCTTCTTGATTCCTGATGCCATAGCCAAAGCCCCCATGCGCCCCTTCAAAACCTGTGTTAGATGTACCTACGTGGCCATTGAGGTCTCCTCCTATGAAGAGCTTCTCGCCAATCGGTACACTCCTAACCATGTCTTCCAGGCCTTCCCAGAACTCCCTCTTGGTGTTCTCATTGTGGCCTACTTGCGGGGCATACACGCTGATAACATTGAGAACTAAGTCCCCAACTACCAGCTTGACCAGGATAATTCGGTCCCCACGTCTCTTGACGTCTACCACTCCATACTTGAGGCTCTTGTTGATCAAGATGCCTACGCCATTTCTGTTTGCAGCCGTCCCCGTGTACCACAGCTTGAAGCCGGTATCCTCCACCTCCTTCGCCTTCTGTCCCCTCCATTTGGTTTCTTGGACGCAAAGGATATCAACACCTCTCCTCACCGCTGCATCAACTAGCTCTCGAAGCTTTCCTTTTGTCTCCTATGTTCCAGCTACCTAAGCGAATCCTCCTAGGCTCGGCTAGCTTCCTTACCATTCGCACTCGTCGAGTCAAATGCAAAGACCCTTGCTCATTTTCCACTACATCCGGGCGCCGATGTAGCGCGTCACTAAGGATGCGATGACCCGATCCTCGCTCACTTGCGACCGTATCCGGATCAAGATACGGCGCGCCACCAGGGGGGTGATGGCCCGGACCTTGCCCATTTTCCACCACACCCAGGTTCCGATGTGGCGCGTCGCTGAGAGGGTTACGCCCCAACGAAAATCTTTTGGGTTTCATCTGCATAAGAGTGGCTGAGTTTTTACGTTGGCTCGCCAAGCCTATCACAACCCTCCTCCTTTACCCGGGCTTGGGACCGGCTATGTTGAGACAACATAGGTGGAGTTATCTTAATGGATGAATAGTTGCCAGATTTCCATGGATAACTCCATCTATCAGCCTGAGTGGAAATCAAGGAGTTGTCCAGATTGTTATTAAGCATCAAATATTGCTGGTGAGCAACCATAGATAGTGGTCTATGGAACAAGTGCTCCATATTCTCCAGATTAAGGGCCTGCCTAAGAGTGATGTCTTTGTTGCAGGTGAAGGCGAAAAGTTCTGGATAAATTTGTTGTAGTTTGTGCTATCCCCAATCATCAGCAGATGAAAACAAGTATCTCCCACCCCAGCTTTTCAATTAGCAATTTTTTTTATAAAGAGGAAGGAGCTTCAAAATGGCCTCCACTAGAAAGAAGCCACCATCCTATGCCCTGGGTGTTGTGCTGGTAGTACGTCTCCTAGATTATCTGAACCCAAGGCAAGTTCTCTTTGTTCAGGAATTTGCGAAGTAACTTCATCAGCAGAGCTTGATTGTGAGTGTGCAGGTTCAGGATGCCTAAGCCACCATGGATTTGGGTTTACATGCTTTCTCCCAGACAATGAGGGCAATACTTTTTTCCTCAGAGCCAAATTTTCTTCAGAAGCAGTGTTTCAAGTATTTATTGATTTGCTAAATCATTGTCAAAGGCAAGGTGAGGGTGCTCATGATTGTTTTTGGCATGCTAGCAAAAACAGATTTAATCAGCACCAGTTTGTCTCCATATGATAAGAGACTGGAGCAGCCCTGTAATCTGACCTCAATCCTTTTGAGGAGTGGGAAGAAATCTCGAACTTTGGGTTTGGCCAGGCCCAAAGGGAGGCCAAGGTAGGGAATGGGCATATTGCCAATCACTAGTGCATAATTGGCCATTAGTCCCGGTTCGTAAGGGCCTTTAGTCCCAGTTCACCAACCGGGACTAATAAGTCGGGACTAAAGGCCCCCACCCTTTAGTCCTGGTTGGCCACGACCCGGGACCAAAGGCCCACCACGTGGCACGAGCCCGCGCCGGGGGCTGGGGGACCTTTAGTTTCGGTTGGTGACACCAACCGGGACTAGAGGTTTAGGGGTTTAGGGTTTTAGGATTTAGGATTTATGGTTTATTTTTCCTTTTCGTTTTGTGTTTTCCATTTAATTGTTTTTCATTTCAAACATATTTTACGCTACTGCAGTCGTCAAGTGCCACTGCTACTACATACTGTACACGTCATATATATAATAGAATTTCTCGTATGACCAATCATATATCATAGAATTTCTCGTACGACCATGCATACACACACACACACACATATATATACAATTTGGTACATACAATTTCTCCTACAATTTGCAGATCATTACATGTAGGCATTAGGTGTAATGGTATTCTCCTTCGGGATCTATGACCTGGTCAAGTAAAAATCCTGCAATTTCCTCTTGAAGTGCTCATATGCGGTCCGTTGGTAGGAGCTTATCCCGCATCTCTTGCATCTTTATTAAAAAAGGAGATCAATATGAATATATTAGTTGTGTGTATATATATTAGATCATGATAAAAAGAATTGTGAATTGTGTTTACGTACGAAAAAATTTCTTCCACTTTTGCACCTTTCTGTCATAAAGCGAATGTTCTCACAAATGTAGAATGCACACAAATTATTCCCCGACGTCTGCCTCATGCACTTTACGAGAATAAAATTCAATCATATAATAATTAATCAAGCATGATAATGGTATTGAAACTAGAATTAAAGAGATGCGCGGACGTAGCTAGTACTACTTAATTACGTACCCTGGGTCGCACCCATTTCAGCTCTTGTTTCCATGGGCCTTGAACCTATTTGATGAACTTTTGCCAAACCCTGCCCGCCGGCAAAGAAAATGAATAAAGGAGTTATTAATTAGTTGATATCAGGAAATGAACTAAAGAGGCCGACATAGTGTGATAATGATTGAAATTACCTGCCGAACATCTCCTTCACGTTTGAGTATTCTTTAGGTTCTTTAAGCAGTGAGTCAAGTACTTGAACTTTTCCCTCGTCAACTTCAATGATTAGTAGGATCCAGTGGAAACTGCATGATGCGCACACGTTTGTATAATTAAGCGGGCATGTGCATAACTCATCAACTACACTTATTAACATCTAGTAAGCAAAACATAATTTGTAGTACAAGAAAGTAACGACACTCACCCGAAGTTGTAAGGAAGTAGTATTTCTGGTTTGGTATTGAGTTGCTTCAAAAACTCTAGCAAGCTTCTCTCTTTGTCTTTTTTGTTGATTTGCCACACACCTTCATTAACGGTATTTGGGTCTATGAACCCAATGCCATAGTGTCCATCTCTTTTCATTTCATAAATCTTCATTCTGCATAATACCACAGAAAAGAAAATAGTGAGGATAATTACAGGCAATGAACGAGCACAACTAGAGACTTAAATTACAGAAAGAAATCACTTACAGACAATAGCAATTGACGAGAGATTTGTCGAGTGCGTCTTGATTGAATAACTGAAACATTTCTTTCATCTCAACCCACAAATCTTTTTCTTGGAAGTAATGCTCTGCCTTGACTTTCACCATGAGGCTCTCTCGCCCGTTCTTTACTTCTCTCATGTACCAGTCATGCAATCTGCGCATTCTCGTTGATAGAAGCGGGACTCCTCAGGCCTGACCAGAGGTTGGCCGGGGACATATTTCCATGCTAGTTTCTCCTCTTCAAATCCAGGGAGAACCTCAATGCCTAGGAGTTGTTCAATAGTGACACCGACATCTTTAGCCATCTGTCTATGAGCGTCGGTTATTTCCAGCTTATCGGCGGTACTCACATGTGATTGTACAATGAGCAGGGGGGATCGATTGCACTGCCTGTTCTCCCAGCTGGGGAACAATTTTCCAGCTTTTATTAGTACCTGCTTGGCTCGAGCTCCACTCCTTATCTTTTTGTTCACGATATGAGTTCTTAATAGAGCGCTCATAGTCTGAGTCCATTATCTTCACAGCCGATCGAGCCATATCCACAAAGTGCTGTAGGACTTCCTCAGGTATTTTCTCCTTTGGCGGCGAGGGCGGTTTCGGTGCAAAATGGGCCTTCACTTCGGCAGCCACTGTGGCATTGGTTTCCTTGTCAGTCTTCTCATAAGCCAACTTCTTTTTGGCAGGAGGAGAGGCTTTCTTGCTTTGTTCTCTCTTCCGCTTTGGAGAAGGCTGACGCGCCCAAGATCGATATGGCGGACTTGCGCTGATGGGCTCCGTCTCGGGGTGGGGCAGTGGAGTCGGCTTACGCGGTGGCGGACTAGCGCCTTGCTCCGTCTCGGGGTGGGACGGTGGAGTCGGCTGACGCGGTGGTGGACTAGCACCGCGCTCCGTCCCGGGGTGGGGCGGTGGAGTCGGCTGACGCGGCGGACTTGGAGGAGGAGCCGGCTGACTTGACAGACTTGGAGGAGGAGTCGGTGGCCTTGAAAAGACGATGCAATCCTTTCTCTATAGAATGATACGACGTATTGCGTCTCCCATTGTGCGCTCGTCCTCACCTCCAGCAATGTCAAGCTCTAGCTCGTGATATCCCGACATCACTTCATCCACCCCGACACGAGCATAGCCAGCTAGAATCGGGTTGCCATGGAAGGTTGCTTCACGGGGATTTGGTAAAGCATAGCCGTCCGCCACCTTCATGGATATGTTCTTTAATTTCATGTGTAGCTCACAAGGTGTCGAATGTTCGATATCATCCATGGGGTATCTAGCCAGCAGTGCATATCGGCCGGGGTGGAACCCACACTGCTTTTCGGCATAGATGGGATGGTGCTATCCAATGCTGGATCTGCTTGCTGCTACCGCTGAGATGCCCTTTCCTGGCTAAGTGAGTCGATCTACTCCTGCTGCCGCATGAAAGTGCGTTCCAACTACGCGTGCTTTGATTCTACCTGTTGAAGGCGGTCTGCTTCCAGCTTCTTCTGCTCCTCCTCCTGCTTCTTCTTTCTCGCACGGCTTCTGTATGTGGCGTTCCAATCCGCAAACCCCTCAAACCACGGAACAAGGCCGTTGCCTCGTGTTCGTCCTGGTTGTTCAAGATTCTTCAAGGCGAGCATAAGCTCTTTGTTCTCTCTCTCGGGCTTGAACACCCCCGTTCGAGCATCTTCTATTGCAACAAGTAAAGCGTCCGAGGCTTCTTTAAGACTTGCCCGCTCCATAACCAGCCCTATCTTTGGGTCCAACTTCCCCCATGCGCATAAAACCAAGTCCTGCACCTGTCGGGCCAACTCAATGTAACTGGAGTGACCCCTACAACAATCATATGTTCCTCAGATTGATCCCACTTAGGCCGGCCGACCTGGTAGCCACCTGGCCCCAGATTATGGTGAAACTTTTTTTTCGCAGCATTAATCTTGTTTATCCTGGACCGTTCCTGAGCTGCTTCCGATTCCTTGAACTTCACAAAAGAGTCCGAGTGATCTCTTGCCTTCTCCAGTGTTCCCTTGAATTTTGGAGTCTGCTTTCCTTCTGCTTCGTACTTGCCCCATATTCTATTCTTGTGGTTGCAGAAGCACGCAGCCATCTTCTTAAGAGCACTCTTCTTGACTTTCTCCTGTTCTGCATCTGTCAAATGCTCTGGTAGGGTGAAATGTCACATGAGCGATTCCCAAAACAGATCTTTTGCTCTTTCGGAGACAAAACTAACTACTCGATCTCCCTTTGGCTTATTCCATTCTTGAACATAGATCGGGATTTGGTCCCTGACAATAACTCCGCACTGACGCTTAAATTTGTCTGCATTCTTTTTAGGAGCAAGCGGTTCGCCACATGGTCTGATCGCATCGATGTTGTACTTTATGCCAGCCTGCAACCTTTTGGCCGGGCCTCGTACTGCCCTGCTTGTAGAAGATTTGCTCGATCCGGAGGGCTAAAAGAAGAAAGATCGATTCGTTAATATATATATATATATATATATATATATATATACAAATCAATTAATACATGTAATGATCACCAGAGGCCTTATATATATATATACCTCGCCAGTCTTTGTTAATTGAAGAACATTTCCTTCGCCATCATTGTTTGTGCGGCCTTCGTCTCTTCGTTCGTCTTCATCAAATATTCCCTCACCGGAATCGTTCAGATATTGCGAGCCGTCATCTTCAGGCTCATTCTGATCTGGGCTCGGGGAGCGTATGATGTTGAACATGATCTCTTCTCTGGCTCTGTCGGTATCGTCCATAGCTTATATTAACTAATCCGGAAGAAAGATAAAAAAAATCAGTATTCAAATTAGAATGCAATCAATAAGGAAAAACTGAATCATAGTAGATAATATGCATCTCGAATAATATCACTAATACATCTCGAATAATCCAGATAATATGCATCATCGAATATAATCTCGAATACATCTCGAATATAATCTCGAATACATCTCGAGTATTATCACTAATACATCTCGAATATTATCATATAACATCACTAGCATCTCGAGTTGTAAAAGTTTATTAAATATGAGCCCGGTTCCTCACCAAGCTGCGCTCCCCGAAAGGTAGCACCTCCCAGTGCCAGCCCGGCGGAGCCCAGTCCCGGACATGGCGCCTCTCAAGCAGGTTATCGCCACTGAGACGACGACGACGATGCGGGCTGGGCATCGTCGACGTCGAGAACAAAGTCTTATGAAAACAAATTCCTATGCAATAATTATCCTTTTATTATGCTACTCATATTTAATAAACTTTTACAACTCATTAACATTTAACATCCCTTTAATTAACTTCCATATATATTCTTATGTAAACAAAGTACATTAAACCTAACATTTCCATCTACACAAAAAACCTAACATTTCTATTCATCCATCTACATATCCATCTAAAATTCCTATGCAATATATAACATCTATCCATCTACATATCCATCTAACATTCATCTACAAAAAAAAAATTACATACTCCCACACTAATTCATCTGCACAAAAAACCTAACATTTCTATTCATCCATTTAACATATCTATTCTTTTGAAAACACATCCATGCATCCTTGAATCTAACAGTTCCAAAAAATGAAAAAAAGGAAAAAATCACCGGAGGTCGAGGGGCGGCGAGCTCACAGTGGGGTCGAGGTGACGGTGAGGTTCCATCGGGGAGGAGGGCGCGGGCGGCGTTGATGGGGCTCGGCCGGGGGAGGAGGCGCAGGCGGCATCGTGCGGGGAGGAGGCGTGGGCAGCGTCGGGGAGGATCGTCGGAGGCGCGGGCATCGTCTAGGAGGAGGCGCGAGCGGCGTCGGGGAGGAGGCGCGGGCGGCTGTCATCGGGGGAGGCGACGGTGTCGGGGCAGGTGACGGCGAAGCAGCCTGGCGGCGTCCTCTGTAGTGGTCGGCGTCGAGAGTAAGCAGATGATCTGAAATTTTGCAAGTGTTGCTTATATATGCAGAGACCTTTAGTCCCGGTTGGTGCCAGGTGGCACCAACCGGGACTAAAGGTGAATTTTCACCAGGCCAAGCGGCGGGAAGCCCAGGCCTTTAGTCCCGCTTGGTGCCACCAACCGGGACTAAATGCCTGGTGCTGGCACGCTGCAGTGCGGGGGATGTTTTGTCCCACCTCGCCAAGCGAAGGGCACCGAGACCTGTTTATAAGCCCCGCCGTAGCTGCTCCTTCGAGCTCCTCTCTAAAGCAGGCATGCGGGCCTAATGAACCTCTCTCGGCCCTGTTGGGCCTACTCGCCCCGCGGGCCTGCATCCTGGCCCAACTAGTAGTTGGGTTTCTAGTCGTATGCAGGCTATGGTGGCCTAGTAGGTGGGAATTTTTTGTTAATTTTTTTAATTTGTAGTCCCGGTTTGTGGTGGAAACCGGGACTAAAGGTCTTTTTCGAGTTTTTTTGTTTTTTGCTTTATTTATTTTCTTTTGTTTCTACTTACAGCCATATATTTAGAGTTTTTTAGTGAATATTTTTTCTTTAGGTCACAAAAATTATAAACTTTCTGTTAGTGTCTGTAGTTTTCAAATTTTAATAGTTTAAATTTGAATTCTTTGAAATTTGTGTGAATCACTAGTTTGTGAATAACTTTACTTTAAAAATAGATTTTTCAGTGATTCTTTTTCCTGTTGTTTAATATTAGTGTGTTTTATCATTTTATTTAATTTGGTAATTTTTAGGTTATTTTAAATGGGTGTTTTAATCAAAAACAGATTTTGTTTATCTCTTTTAGTTTTATAGCTTAAAAATTTCATTAAATGCATGAAAAATAGCGAATGAAGTCAGAAAGGATTGAAAATTTATGACGTGTCTTTGAATGGTGCATATTGAATGCACAGAAAGTCTGAAGTTAAAATAAGTTTGAAAAATGAAATACCATTGCAACAGATGAGTTTTCGTTCGAAACCCTGATACTTCGAAAGAGATTGTCCATTTTGTACACGAAGTGCATCCAGTTTTTGCCGTAACCCTCTCAACTATTTAGCACATGCTATGTGGGTGAAATGATGATACCATGCCAACTTTCATCCTTTTCAAAGTTCATTTGTAGTGCTTTTCAATTTCAGGGTCTTTTAGCTCAAAAAAATCAGTAAATGCATGAAAAATAGCACATGAAGTCAGAAAGGGTTGAAAATTGATGATGTGGCTTTGAATGGTGCATGTTGAATGCATAAAAAGTCTAGAGTTGAAATAAGTTTAAAAAAATGAAATGTCTTTGTAACAGATGAGTTTTCGTCCGAAACTTGATACTTTGAAAGAGATTGTCCATTTTGTACACGAAGTGCATCCAGTTTTTGCCGTAACCCTCTCAACTTTTTAGCACATGCTATGTGGTTGAAATGATGATACCATGCCAACTTTCAACCTTTTCAGAGTTCATTTGTAGTGCTTTTCAATTTCAGGGTCATTTAGCTAAAAAAAATCAGTAAATGCATGAAAAATAGCACATGAAGTCAGAAAGGGATGAAAATTGATGATGTGGCTTTGAATGGTGCATGTTGAACGCACGAAAAGTCTGTAGTTGAAATAAGTTTTAAAAAATGAAATGCCTTTGTAAAAGATGAGTTTTCGTCCGAAACCCTGATACTTCGAAAGAGATTGTCCATTTTGTACACGAAGTGCATCCAGTTTTTGCCGTAACCCTCTCAACTTTTTAGCACATGCTATATGGGTGAAATGATGATACCATGCCAACTTTCCACCTGTTCAGAGTTCATTTGTAGTGCTTTTCAATTTCAGGGTCATTTAGCTCAAAAAATCAGTAAATGCATGAAAAATAGCACATGAAGTCAGAAAAGGGTTGAAAATTGATGATGTGGCTTTGAATGGTGCATGTTGAATGCACAAAAAGTCCGGAGTTGAAATAAGTTTAAAAAAATGAAATGCCTTTGTAACAGATGAGTTTTCGTCCGAAACCTTGATACTTCGAAAGAGATTGTCCATTTTGTACACGTAGTGCATCCAGTTTTTGCCGTAACCCTCTCAACTTTTTAGCACATGCTATGTGGGTGAAATGATGATACCATGCCAACTTTCAACCTTTTCAGAGTTCATTTGTAGTGCTTTTCAATTTCAGGGTCATTTAGCTCAAAAAAATAGTAAATGAAGTCCTACATAATGCATGAAATATTTTGTTTGGACATAATATTTCTTCGCGTTTCAAATGCCAAAACACATAACTACCCTAACTATTACAAAGATTCCCTCCGGTTTGTCTGAAGTGGGACTTTCCAGATATATAAGTCCGGAAACTCACTAGAGAAGAAAGTGATGACGGTGAAGCCGGTCACATCCCAGAGTGGGATCTTGGGGTATAAAACTTTTTCTTTGCGTGTGTCCCTTTGCACCGTAACCATGGACAATCTTCATCATTTAATAGGATGCTTGGGTCAGTGTTCAGTATGAAGGGAGCAATTTCATGAAACTTTTCATAATCTTCTGACATGTTTGTCTTGTCCTTCACTCCCACGATGTTTCATTTCCCTGAAAGAACTATGTGGCACTTTGGCTCATCGTATGATGTATTCGCTTCCTTATCTTTTCTTTTTCTCGGCTTGGTAGACATGTCCTTCACATAGAAAACCTGCGCCACATCATTGGCTAGGACGAATGGTTCGTCTGCGTACCCAAGATTGTTGAGATCCACTGTTGTCATTCCGTACCACGGGTCTTCCTTTACCCTGCCTCCTGTCAGATTGACCCATTTGCACCAAAACAAAGGGACCTTCAAACCACGTCCATAGTCAAGTTCCCATATCTCCTCTATGTAACCATAATATGTGTCCTTTGGCCTATTGGTGTTTGCTGCATCAAAGCGGACACCACTGTTTTGGTTGGTGCTCTTTTTATCTTGGGCGATCGTGTAAAATGTATTCCCATTTATCTCGTACCCTTTGAAAGTCAATATAGTCGAAGATGGTAACTTGGCCAGCAAGTACAGCTCATCTGCAACAGTTTCGTCATGCATGAGATGTGTCTGCAACCAACCATCGAAAGTCCCTGTTTTTTCATGTGTAATCCAGTCGTCAGACTGCTCCGGGTGTTTGGAGTGTAAATATTCTTGTGTTCCTTGATATACGGAGCCACCAAGGCAGAATTTTATAGAACTGTGTAGTGTGCTTGCGCCGAAGAATGCCCGTCCATACATATTACTTGGTCCTTTCCTAGCGTGCCTTTTCCACCCAGTCTACCCTCATGCCGCAATTCAGGAACACCAATCGGCTTAAGGTCAGGAATAAAGTCAACACAAAACTCAATGACCTCCTCTGTTTCATGGCCCTTGGAGATGCTTCCTTCTGGCCTAGCACGGTTATGAACATATTTCTTTAAGACTCCCATGAACCTCTCAAAGGGGAACATATTGTGTAGAAATACAGGACCCAGAATGGCAATCTCATCGACTAGGTGAACTAGGACGTGCGTCATGATATTGAAGAAGGATGGTGGGAACACCAACTCGAAACTGACAAGACATTGCACCAAATCATTCTGTAACCTTGGTAGGATTTCTGGATCGATTACCTTCTAAGATATTGTATTGAGGAAGGTACATAGCTTCACAATGGCTAATCGAACGTTTTCCGGTAGAAGCCCCCTCAATGCAACCAGAAGCAATTGCGTCATAATCACGTGGCAGCCATGAGACTTTAGGTTCTGGAACTTTTTCTCTGCCATATTTATTATTCCCTTTATATTCGATGAGAAGCTAGACGGGACCTTCATACTTAGCATGCATTTAAAGAAGATTTCCTTCTCTTCTTTGGTAAGAGCATAGCTGGCATGACCCTGATACTGCTTTGGATGCATGCCGTCTTTTTCGTTTATACGTTGCTGGTCCTCCCGTGCCTCCGGTGTATCTTTTGTCTTTGCATACACGCCCAAGAAGCCTAGGAGGTTCACGCAAAGATTCTTCATCACGTGCATTACGTCGATTGTAGAGCGGACCTCTAGTTCTTTCCAATAGGGTAGGTCCCAAAATATAGATTTCTTCTTCCACATGGGTGCATGTCCGTCAGCGTCATTCGGAACAGATTGTTTGCCAGGACCCTTTCCAAAGATTACTTTTAAATCCTTGACCATATCAAGTATATCACGACCAGTACGGTGGCGAGGCTTCTTCTGGTGATCTGCCTCACCTTTGAAATGCTTGCATTTCTTTCTTAAGAGATGCTTGATCGGAAGAAATCGATGATGTCCCAGGTACACATTCTTTTTACATTTATCCAAATATATACTGTCGGTATCATCTAAACAGTGCGTGCATGTGTGGTATCCCTTGTTTGTCTATCCTAAAAGGTTACTAAGAGCAGGCCAATCATTGATGGTTACAAACAGCAACGCTCGCAGGTCAAATTCCTGCTGTTTGTGCTCATCCCACACACGTACACCTTTTTTGTCCCACAGCTGTAAAAGTTCTTCAACTAACGGCCTTAGGTACACATCAATGTCGTTGCCGGGTTGCTTGGGGCCTTGGATGAGCACTGGCATCATAATGAACTTCCGCTTCATGCACAACCAAGGAGGAAGGTTATAGATACATAGAGTCACAGGCCAGGTGCTATGATTGTTGCTCTGCTCCCCAAAAGGATTAATGCCATCTGCACTTAACCAAACCATACGTTCCTCGCGTCATCTGCAAAGTCCTCCCACTTTCTCTTGATTTTTCTCCACTGCAACCGTCAGCGGGTACTCTCAACTTCCCGTCTTTCTTACGGTCTTCTCTGTGCCATCGCATCAACTTGGCATGCTCTTTGTATTGGAACAAACGTTTCAACCATGGTATTATAGGAGCATACCACATCACCTTGGCAGGAATCTTCTTCCTGGGGCGCTCGCCCTCAACATCACCAGGGTCATCGCAGCTGATCTTATAGCGCAATGCACCGCATACCGGGCATGCATTCAAATCCAAGTACTCACCGCGGTAGAGGATGTAGTCATTTGGGCATGCATGTATCTTCTCAACCTCTAATCCTAGAGGGCAGACAGCCTTCTTTGCTTTGTACGTATAGTCGGGCAATTCGTTGTCCTTTGGAAGCATCTTCTTCAACATTATCAGCAACTTTTCAAATCCCTTGTAAGATACACCATTCTCTGCCTTCCATTGCAACAATTTTAGTGTGGTACCCAGCTTTTTCTTGTCATCTTCGCAATTTGGGTACAACAATTTCTTGTGATCCTCTAACATGCGCTGCAACTTCAGCTTCTCCTTTTCACTTGTGCAGTTTCTCTTTGCATCGACAATGGCCCGACCAAGATCATCAGCGGGCTCATCTAATGCCTCTTCTTCAGCTTCTTCCCCCATTGTAGTACCATCGTATTCAGGGAACCCATGGCCAGGATAGCTGTCATCATCCTCTTCTTCTTCATTCTCTTCCATTAGAACCCCTCTTTATCCGTGATTGGTCCAACAGTTATAGCCGTACATGAAACCGGACGTAAACAAGTGGATGTGAATGGTTCTTGAGTTAGAGTAATTGTGATCATTCTTACAGACACTACATGGACAACACATGAAACCATTCGGCCGCTTGTTTGCCTCAGCCACAAGCAGAACAGCATGCACGCCATCAATGAACTGGGGAGAGCGTCGGTCATTGTACATCCATTGCCGACTCATCTTCATTACACAACACCGAAAAGACCAAATTAATACAAGTTCATACACACTTATTCTCATAAAACAACATACAAACTCTCTAGCTAAAGGATTTAAATGCAACAACAAATGCGATCAAGATCGCAACTAAGGTAACAATTGATCCAACAGCATAGTGATACCAAGCCTCTTGATTAACGGCATATTTGCTAATCTTTCTAATCTTCAAGCGCGTTGCATCCATCTTGATCTTGTCATCATCGACGACATCGGCAACATACAACTCCACTTTCATCTTCTCTTCTTCAATTCTTTTCAATTTTTCTTTCAAATACTCATTTTCTATTTCAACTAAATTTAACTTCTCTACAAGAGGGTCGGTTGCAATTTCCGGTTCACATACCTCCTAGATAAAAATATCTATGTCAACTTCATGGGCATAATTGTCATAAACACGAAATGCAATAAATAGTTATAAAAGAGAATATATGTACCACATCCGAATCATAAACCAGATGAGGGCCGACGGGGATGGATATCAAAACCATGCCACTATGGATAACAAACAACCATACGGGTAAGAAAATTATACAAGTAACTATCTAAATCATACAAACATGATTTTTTTATAAAAAGGATAAGAACAAGAGGCTTACCAAGGTGGTGCCGGTGACAGGACGGTGCGGGCGATCGACGGTGGTTAGGACGGGGACGGGAAGGCACTAAGTAAACCACACCTACATATGCAAACTAAGAAGTTAATTTGAGCTCAAATTGCATATAAATCAAATATAACTCCCACATATAATTACTCCCAAACTAAAACCCACAAATCACTATACTTATAGAGCATTGCATGAGCTAATCTAGCAATGAGAGATGAAAGGACAAAGTTGCTAACCTTTGTGAACACTTGGATGGATGGGGTGCCTTCAAATATTGACAAATCTTTGGCAAAAATGGAGGTGAGCTCGAGCAAGGGGAAGAACAGAGGAGAGAAAGGGGAAAAACAGAGAGCTTGGGCTCGGGCTGGACGAAGCACTATATATAGTGATCTCTTTAGTCCTGATTGGTTATACAAACCGGGACTAGAGGGCAACCTCTAGTCCCGGTTTGTGACACGAACCGGGACTAAAGGGGCTCGTGGGGGGCCCAGCCTGACACCAGCCTGCCACCACCCCTTTAGTCCCAGTTTGTGTCACAAACCGGGACTAGAGGTACAAAATGAACCGGGACTAATGATGCCCCTTCCCTAGCCTTTAGAACCGGTACTAATGGTCACATTAGTCCCGGGCCGTTATGAAACCGGGACTAATGATGCGAACGTAAAGTCATTTTTCTACTAGTGAATCTGACAACCAATTAGTGCAGACAATTCACTCATCCTGTTAACAGGGGTATAAAGCCATCAAGATAACTTCAACTAAAATCAAGTATTGTAGCCAATCTTTTCTGGTTGTCAATTTTTTACGAAAAAGAGGATCAACCTTCTTTTTTGCGAGGAAAACTTCCAACCTATTCATCAACTGTCAAGGTAGTACAAAGAACACGAGAAGTAAAAAATACATGCAGATCCATAGACCACCTAGCGACGACTACAAGCACTGGCACGAGCCGAAGGCGCGTTGCTGTCATCGCCCCTTCCTCATTGGAGCCGGGCAAACCTTGTTGTAGTAGACAGTCGGTAAGTCGTCATGCTAAGTGAAAGAGCATGGTGCCCCCATGTTTGGTTTTGGTAATTGATGACAATCTCTATGGACCAATGGTTGCCTTAAGCTATTCTTGAAGGGTTTGCCCATAGGCATTTCTTGAAGTCCATTTGGTAGTTCAAGGAGATTATGTGATGACCAAGGTGCTATTCAATGAATTACCCAAAGATTGGTCACAGAGAAGACAGGATACAAGGTTGATCAAGACTAAGTCAAAGAGTGAATCAAGTTGATCAACACACAAAGCGTACAAGATGTACCGAGAGGTATGGTAAGCAATATCCATTATGCTTTGCGTACTAACCCATGGTCTACTGAGAGTTCTATGTGGGGTTAGGTTTGTTTCCATGGGCTTGCGTCAAGAGGAAGATCTCATGCAACCCATGGAGGATGGCATCAAGTCAAGAATGCGGTGTGCAATTTCAAGTGGAGCATCACTAAGAGATCATGCTTGAAGCTTGCCGTCCATTGTGGTGACAATGGGCTTGTGAAGATGTGTCTAATAGTGGCTCACCCATAGTGGAGTATGGGGGAGCAATCTACTAGTCTAGATCAAGCCAATGCAATCAAGAAAGGTGGTCCATCTTGAGGAGGTCAAGATCATCATCATCTAGCTCAAGTGGATTATGCGCAAGGCAAAGGTTTGCCCTTGATAGGTTTTCTATTTTACCGATCTCATGGTGGTAGTTGGAGACTGGGTTGTAGGATCGATTGCCATACTATCATTGGGGACCTCAAGTGAGTAGCTTGATCGTATCGTTTGTAGAGAGTTCAAACCATTGCATCCTTGCATCATCTTTCTTGGTTCTTGTTTGGTGTTTCTCTTTGTGAGTTTTGGATCTTATGGTCATCTTCATGGCAAGCTCGAGTTCATTGAAAACGGAGTTCTTATGCATCTTCTATGATGTTTTTGATGATGGAGTTTATGTCGGTTCTTCATTCGTAGAGGTTTCACATGTCTATATCATAGAGGTTTCACATCTCTATATCATAGGCATATAGTTGTTGGATAGTACTTGTCGTCTTCTATCCAACAAGTTATGGCAGCTTGTTGTATTCGAAGCTCATTTGTAGAAGTTATGGCAGTTCTGGTTTTCCTGCATCCATTTTTTTGCTTAGGCCTTTGTGTTGCACTCTAGTGGTAGTACCGCCCTGGGTAGCGGTAGTACCGCTTGCGTGGTACTTCCGTAGTCCAATGACACGGGCACTACCGCTTACTTTGGGTCTTCTGTTGTCTCTTCGTGCTCAACGGCACTTGAGCGATAGTAGGGCGGTAGTATCACTTGCTGTACTTCTGCCTCTACTACCGTCCAACTGCTGCAGATCTCGCTGTAGCTCAGTCATATAAGCGAAAGTAGAGCTGCAGTAAGAGCGGTAGTACCGCTTATAAACGGTACTACCGCCCAGTCACTACGCTGCTACTACCGCTTATATTTATGCCCATGGATACGTTTTACCACATCACGACAGTAGGACGGTAGTAGGGCGTGGTAGTACCGCTTCCGCGGTATTGCCGCCGTACTCTGCCCTACCACCGCTATTTCCTGCTTACTTCACCCTAAGCGATAGTACCGCTGGGGCGAGCGGTAGTACCACTCCGGTGGTACTATTGCCTCGGGGTGCTCTGCCCGAGCACCATGTTCTGGGAACTTCCGCCAGGGCGGTTGTACCGCTCCCTTGAGCGGTAGTACCGCTTACGTGCATCTGGTGCACATAACGGTTGGATTTGGGGGAGCCTATAAAAGGGGGTCTTCTTCCCCAATGGATCTTATCCTTTGAGCTCATGTTTGCCCCCATTGTTGACTTTCTTCGAGCTTGCTATCTCTCAATCCCTCCAATGACTCTTGCTAGTTCTTGAGGGAAAAAAGTGAGGGGATATAGATCTATGTTTCACTGGTACATCGAGCTGCTATACAAATGGTTTTTAACCCCTTTCCGCGACAGCATTTTCAACCATCTCCTTGCTAGTGTGGGCGATAGGGGGTCCTTCCCACACGACCCAGAAACCGTCGGCGATAGGTCTTCCGGTCACACACGCTGCGCAAAATGAGCTCGTGTGAGATCGGGCTAGCCATCACATAAAATTATACATGCCCAATGGTTTCCGTTCGTAAGTACATCCCACATAGTGAATCCCAGATAAACGTTTACCTTCGTATGTACATCCCACATAGTCAATCCAAGGAATACGTTTCCGTTCGTATGTGCATCCCACACAGTCAATCCAAGAAGAATGTTTTCATACATATGTACATCCCACGCGATGAATCCCAGACAAACATTTCTGTTCGCACATACATCACACACAATTTTCCCCATCAAATCGTCTGTGATAGCGTTGCCATTGCAGACGATATCAACAATTTTATCGTTTGTGTTATTGAATGCATCACACATGCATGCGTAGAAGAAACTGTGTGACATAGGCTGTCCATCACACACACATTTTATGTGGAAAACGTTTGCGCAGGGTGGCCTAATGCAAACAGTTTTCAAGAGGAAGTCATGTGTGATTGTTCATTGATCCAACATGTTTTCTTCCTAGAAACTGTGTGGGTTGTCTGAGGTCATAGCCCACGGTGTTGTCTCAATAATCATTTACAATAGAAAACCCAATAAGCAGGCTAATTGGCCTATTATTAATAATCCATTTATTAATCAAATTGACATTTCATATTAAGCACACAATATATTTCATTCTCGTATTACGGAACCAGGATTTCATAATTGAAATATATCAAAGTAAAACATCATATAGCTTCAGCACTCAGTTACACCATATAGGCATATAGCTAGCTACCCCGTTACACAACTACACCAGCACCAAGTTTCACATGCAACATCTATAACCTTTGGAAATTAGCATCATAGACGGTAGATAGACAGATGAATCTCATATGGAAAACTGCTGAAGCGGAAGGCGAATATTGAGCCTTCATTGATGTTGAAGGTCTTTGCAACTTTAGGCCATTGCCTATGGATGATTGACCGTCCATCCTTCATCCTCTTGAGGAAGACTTCAATATTGTACCGTGGGTGTTGTATGAATACCTTGCTCGCCTCCTGACCATACAGGTGGTTTGGGAGGTAATCATCAGTGAACTGCTTTGGAAAGGCCTGAAAACAAAGATATGCATAAATATCTTTTCTAAATTTGGATATGGCGCAAAGGAATAAAAAAGACAAGGTATAATAGTAAGTAACATCATGTAGTGCACTGATGTCTTCTTCATTGTGCAAACAAAGATCTTGTTATTTTTCGTCGCTAGTTTCTTTATCCTAACAATCTTTCTGAGTTTCTTGACTTGACTGATATTCATGGACAACTCATTTCCCCATATGCAAAATGGGTCGAATAGTGGGTCAAAACCTCTGACAACTGGACCTACATGTGCAAGACCAAATTGTTAAAAACCTAAATATTAGAATGGTTTCTGCAATTGCACAATAATGTGCTATTAGACAAAGGACCATGCATGTGCAAACCTTGATTGTAAACCTCAGTGCTTCCCATTGTTTCCCTGCAACACATATAAGATAGTTATTAATCAGGTTAAGTGAGGGTTGATATACTATCAGTAAAATATGTTGATGAAAAATAAACACATTGCAGATTCAACAGATTAATTCGCGCCACATGGAAAAGCCATTTATCCAAACCAAGCATGATTAAGAAGAGCAATTGTATATGTTTCTCATTTATTTAGTATAGCCAAATTCGATTTATTCCTCACATGCATAACAATACAAAATTGTACCCACAACAATTTAACATCATATTGTAGAATTGAACCAAACAGTTAACTAAACAGCACAATAAATAAACCAAACATTAACTGAGCACCACATTGCACAATATAACATACTCCTAATAGAAGATCAGACAGTTATCCAAACCAAACATGCTTAACAACTTGGAAATATAGCAATTGTATTTGTTTCTCATGTATTTAGTACAACCAAATTCGATTTATTTCTCTCATGGTAGACAATAAAAAAAATGCACCCACAACAATTGAACATCGCATTGCAGAATTGAACCAAACAGTTACTAAACACCACAACAAATGAACCAAACATCAACTGAGCACCACATTTCACAATATATAACATCCTAGAAGATCAGACAGTTAACCAAACCAAGCATGCTTGACAACTTGGAAATATAGCAATTGTATTTGTTTTTCATGTATTTTGTACAGCTAAATTCAATTTATTTCTCACATGGAAGACAATACAAAATTGCACCCAGAAGAATTGAACATCACATTGCAGAATTGAACCAAACAGTTAACTGAACATGACAACAAATTAACCAAACAGTTAATAAGTGAGCACCACATTGCACGACATATAGAACATATACACTAAATGATCAGATTGCATGGTAGAAGTACATAGGACAATTCACTAGAATTTGTTAAGGAAAGGCAGGAGCAGCACATGGAACAGGTAAACCGAACATGCTTAACCGGTGTAGCGAGCTAACTGAACATAGGTCCTTATAGTGAGCTAATAAGACAAGCTACTCCTCATCGTTGGAGATATCGATGATGATTGGCTCCTTGGACTTGGAAGAGGGCGAGGCCTCCACATCGTGGGTGCCTTACTCGTACTGGTGAGTTGCTTGAGCCGCTATGGGCACCAACCTGCTGGCTCTCGAGTTGAGGTAGGCACGGGCACGCTGAGAAAACACCTCGTAGTCTTCATCGAAGGAACCGACGATGACCTCGAGAAAACGCCACGAAGTATCATATAAAGCAGCCAACCACGTAGCAGTGTCGGCGCGTGAGGCATCAATGCTGACCTCGACGCCAAGGTGCTCCTCCAGGATCTGGGGGTCGGCATGAAATGCAGCCATCACGACCTCATCTGCGCGTGCAGCCGCGATTTGCTTCTCCGTTGCCAAATGCTCCTTGAGCTCCTGGCTATACTGCGTGCACCATGGCTTAGGGCAGCACTTATTTTGAGGATGGGTCGGTGATTTGGGTGGAAGGTGTCGCACTGGCGGTCGGGGCATGTGGGATGTAGAAGTCGGAGGAGGAGGATGGGGGTCGGGTGTGGATTACCTGCCTGGATCGACGAGGCCGAGCAGCGTGAAGGAGGGTCGCCGGTGAGGAGGCGGCGCTTAAAGCAAGGTGTGAAGGTTTGAACTTGGAAAGGAAGGAGGAAACATGGGAAATGTGGCTTTTGGTCAGGGGGAGGGGGCGGGGAGGTAGATATTTCCACGGAAGCCAAAATTTTTGGCTCGGTGCAGCGAAAAACCGGCGCGTAAAGTGTCATTAGACATGATCCCTTATTCAGCACTGTGTACGATATGTGAACATCACAAACGATTCATATAGCTTACCCCGTGTTTGATGAGTTTGAACGTGCAAATTTTGGTCCGAATTTCCCTAGTTACAGTGGTCATCCACGTCATTGCATAATTTAGGTACACAAAAGAGCCTACAGCACACCCACACTTCTTAATCGAGCAAGTTCAGCAATTAAAGAGAGCTAGCTAAACTAAACATTACTCTAACAGATTAAAGACCGGTGCTCTAAATTTAAGAAAGAGTACTACTCTGGCTGGCGCTCGTCGATCTCCGTCGCCTCCTCCATGTCCAACTCGCGGCCGACGATCTCCTAGGGAAGGGGCTCCTTGGCATCCATCGCACCATACTCGGCAAGCATCTCGCCATCCGTGTCCGCCATCTCTTTGGAAAATGCTGCCACGAGCTGGGCATGGGCGGCCGTGCTATGGGCTTGGACGGGCTCCATGGTGGCAAGGTTTGCCGCTTAGGAATGGACGACTGCTCGAACGCTCTCGGCGATTGCCAACTCTTCGGCCGTGGTTTGCCGACCGTTGACGGAGAAGCCTCATGTGATTTGTGCGGTGACTGCCAGGAGCTGGGCATGGGCAGCCTCGACATGGTCGTGTGCGGCCTCCATCAGGGCTAAGGCCGCTACTGCAGACCGGATAGCTGCTGTGCCGCTCTCGCCAGGTGCTATCCTCGTCGCAGATGTTGCTGCCACCACCTGAGCAGCAACAGTGGCCATTTGGGCTGCCTTGGCCGCCCGGTCACAGATTGCAGCCGCGCTCACACAGGTTGTTAGCTCGCGCATGGTGGCTGCGGCCGCGCTCTCGCCTGAGTGGGCCTCCAAAGTTGCCCTCACGATGAGGGTCCGCGTCCCCATCTTTGAGAGGCGGTGATTGAACAGTGAAATGATATTTGGGGAGCGAGCTAGTGCGCTTGATGCACTGGCTATGGACTGTAGCCGATGCACCTTCTCGTGTAAGCCATATACTACTCCGATGTTGCTCCAAGATATTTTGTACTGCATCTCACACGATTGGTGATAATAAACTGTGTGTGATCTACTTGATTTTTCGTCTTGATTTGAAATACATAATGGGGTCACAGTGGCAAAGGAGGGTGTTTGAATTGCTATAACTTTTATCTGCAGTGAACATGCAACTATAGGTGTGTCGTCAAAAAATTTGGAATTATTCAGGGTTCGTTTAGACATTTTTATACATTAACTTGGTTTTCTAGGCATTTCAGGTGCACAATTCAAAATTAAACTACATGCACAAGCTCCGGTGCACCAAATGGGTTGTAAAATCATATACGTGTCCATGGGTTGATGCTTATGTTCCATGCAAGAAATGGGGATGAATTTCAAACACCTCGGCACCATGGCTCGCCGGCAAATGTTGAGATACTTGGTTTTGAAATTCTAGTAAATCCAAAACTCGTCTGAAATTCATGAACCTTGGCATGCTATCATGGAATGGCACCAACATGTTGTGGTAAAAATATTGTCCCATTTGGGGCAGGTTTTGGTATAAGCTTCTCACAAACCAGAGCTTCTCACAAGAAGCCTCATAGTTCCGGTAGGGAACGTGTCACCTTTGTCGACGAAACGATATTCGTTGCCTCTTCTTGCATTCAAATTTTTTCTAGTGTCAACATAGAACAACAGGAGTGTCGTGTTAAATTTTGGAATTTTTCGGTGTTCGTTTGGACAATTTTATACATTAACTGAGTTTTCTAGGCATTTATGTGCATAATTCAAATTTGAACTACATGCACATCCTCCAGTGCATAAAAATGGGTTGAAAAATGAAATGTGTGTCCATGGTTGCATGCTTAGATCCCATGCAAGAAATGGGAATGAATGTCAAACACCTCGGCACCGTCGGTCGGCCGCGAACATTGAGATACATGGTTTTTAAATTCTAGTAAATCCAAAACTCATCTGAAATTCATGAAACTTGGCATGCTATCATGGAACCCAAGAAGCCTCGTGGTTCCGGTAAGGAACGTGTGGCACCTTTCTGGACGAAACGACATTCGTCGCCTCTTCTCGCCTTGATTTTTTTCTAGATGCAACATAGAGCAACAGGAGTGTTATGTCAAATTTTGAAAGTATTCGGGGTTCATTTGGACATTTTTACGCATTAACTGAGTTTTCTAGGCATTTTATGTGCATAATTCAAATTTGAACTAAAGGCAGATGCTCCAGTGTAGCAAATTGGGTTGAAAAATCTTATGTGTGTCCTTGCGTGCATGCTTAGGTCCCATGCAAGAAATGTAAATGAACTTTAAATACCTCGGCATCATGTCTCGACCACAAACATTAAGATAATTGATTTTAAAATTCTAGTAAATCCAAAAGTCGTCTAAAATTCATGAAACTTGGCATGCTATCATGGAATGGCACCAACATGTTGTGGTATTTTTCGTGTGCAATTTGAGAGAAGACGCACGAATCAACAGCCAACAAAGACATTTTGAAACAAATAGCTACCACCTTATCATCTCAAACATTTGTATAATTTAAATCATGGGCGTTCTGCTAACCATTCACGTGACGTCATGCGTCACACTTTTAATGGCTAGGATGTGCCGTGTGGACAACTGCTTGAGTAGACGGGAGGCATGCGAGCGCAATCCGCTGCGTAGGCTGACTGGGAGGCGTGCAAGCTGTCCTCCAATGCGCAGGCTCACCAGGAAGCATGTGAGCTGTATGCTGCGCATGCTCACTGGGAAGCGAGCCCTTGACTTCCATGGCCGCATGCCTCACTCCCATCCTCTCCATTAATGGCGCCCAAGCCGCTGTTTAATACGGGCGGCCTTACTCTTTGCCTCCCATTCCACTCCCGCACACCTCTACCAACACCATGGCGCAGAAGGATCATCTGCCACTAGTCTTCTAGTTTGGTGAAGTCGACTCTGAGCTAGAGGAGATAAAAAATAAGGAGGAATGGGGCCTCATGGAAATGGCCCTGAATGAGCTGGCCGTGGCGGTTGCCGCCCCCGCACCCGTCCCAGCTCCCATCCCTGCGCCGGCACCAGCTACCATCCCCGTAGCATTGACGGGCTGGTCACCGAGCACTTTTGCAGCGCTGGAAGCCGGAGGCGTCAGCGAGGTCCCCACGGACACGCGCGAGCTCGTGTACATGCCAGCGCGAGCGCCCCCGCCCGTGCCCGTGCACGCCCCTGCACCCAACGCAGCGCTAGTCCCCGTGCATTTGCTTGCAGCCGCCGTGCCCGTGCCCGTGCACGCCCCCCTCGGCGTCATGGATGCCGTCGTCGATAGCTACCTCGCAGCACCGCGAGTTGCCGTCCTCCCGTGCCCTGCCCATCGATCGCACGACAACAGAGTGTTAGATTTCCATGTGAAGAACATTCTGTGCTGCCTTGAAGACTTCAACAACGGCATCCTGGAGGACGACAATGACAACGCCGGCGCGGCACACCACCTCCACCGCCGCCAGAATTAGTTTTTTTTGGTTTATTAGTACTGTATCTCGATCATATGAATATAAAGTCATAGTGTGACTGAATGAAACCTATGGTTTGAAAAACCTTGCGTTTTTCTCTCTGAAGGTATAGACTTATCAAGTGATTTAAAAAAACATCAATGGGTTTTAAATTTAAAACACTCATCGCAAATATTTTAGATAGAACATCCGTATGCAAACCGACAGCTTCCCCAATAAGCCAAGGGAAAATGTGCCACGCAGGATTTGTGCATCACTTCATCACAAATGTTTTAGATAGAACACCCGTATGCAAAGCGAGAGCTATGGTCCTTCCCCAGTAAGCCAAGGGAAAATTTGCCGCGCGGGATTTGTGCATCTCTTCATCGCAAAGAGTTCAGATTGAACACGGTATGCAAAGCGAGAGGTATGGTTCCTTTGTCACTAAGCCAAGAGAAAATCTGGCGCGTAGGATTTGTACATCCCTTCAATGCAAATGGTTTTTTCTGATGACCCGTGTGGAACCACATGCAGACAATTTGGTAAGATTTGCATCTGTCATATTGGGTATATTGTCATTTGTCAAACTGGAAAGATTGGCATTTGTCGATCTAGTAACATTGCCCTTTGTCAACCTTGTAACACTGCCATTTGTCAAAATTTGCAGCTAAAAATCGCTAGCACTATCTAATTTTACAACTGAAAATTCAATAAGCATAGATTTCATTCATAGATTAAGCAGTCCTTCTTTATACAAACAGTTCAACTCGACAGCTGAACCGACCAAACTTTTCCCCAATTGTTGCTACCACGTACTGAAATAGCTAGTTCAACTATATATACTAGCTAATTTTAAGTACGTAGTACAGTTCAACCACATCTATAGTCAGATGAACTCAACAAAATAGCCCCTAAATACTACTAGTACAGAGGGGCTTTGTACTACTTCCAGCAGCCTCTCCTCTGCCGAGCACACTCAGTAAGAGCCAGAGGAGGAGGAGGAGGAGCCTATCGACGAGCTGGACAACTGGAATCCTGTGCCTGCTGCTGCTGCACCTTTGCGACGCTCACCTTGAACGCCCTCTGCCGCTCCAGACGACCCCTCTTGAAGTGGCAGGACTCCTCTGCGGTGGCGTGTGCTGCGACCATGGCGGCGGTAAGACCCTTTGCGTGCTCGACCAGGCGGTCCTCCTCCTCCCGCAGGAACTCGATGTAGCGCGCAAGGTCGATGACGCACATGTGGGGCTCCACCTCCACCTCCCACCTTCAGGCGGCGGTGGCGGAGCGGGTGATGACCCTGGCGGTCGACGGTGAGGTGGCGGCCACGACGACCGACGGTGGGGTGGCGGCCACAATGGCCACCTCCCTCCTTTGGGCCGCGGTGGCAGAGCAGGTGATGGCCAGGGTGGCCGACAGTGGGGTGGCGGCCACGACGGCCACCTCCCGCCTTCGGGCCGCTATGGCGGAGCGGGCAATGGCCCTGGCTTTGGACGGTGGTGTGGCGGCCATGACGGCAGATGGTGTGGTGGCGGCAACGACGGCCAGCAACAGCTGCCGGTAGGCAGCGGCGGTGGAGCGTGTGGTGGCTGTTGCGCACACACCCAACAGGGATGCCACGTGCACTACACTACACCAGAGACTGCGTCGCGGTCATGGTGTAGGCTCCCAGCTGGAGCTATCCTCTAATGACGGCGGAGTGGCTGAGCAACGACAACGGACTGGTGCCATTCGCAATTGTGATAGAAGTAGACGAGATAAGCTACAGAGAGGGAGGGGAAAATGCGATGCAAGACTCACCGACCATGAGGGTTTATATAGCAGGCCGGTAAGCATTGGGATTTTGGGGGATTTCGTCATGTCGGGCGGGAAGCTTGCATGGCTATGCGTGGGAACATGTGCGGTTGCGCGGGAACGGGCTCACCAACGATTCATTGGCGCCACTTCGAGCCATCGTTTGGCCAAAAGAACACCTGCACGGTGCTCAAGCTTGCTCTCGAAGCCGTCTGCGGCAGCGGGGTGACAAGATGTGCGAGAGGAGGATGAAACAACACGTATACATATGGTTAATAAAAAACGTTTGTGGTTTAATTACCTACTACCTCCGTCCTGGTTTATAAGTCCTCTTTGTATTTTTGTGCCAAATTTTTACTAGAGATTTAACTAATAAAATACGAATGCATGTCACCAAAGATTATATCATTGGATTCATATTTGAACATAGTTTCCCATTATATTATTTTTATAACATGCATTAACATTTTGTTAGTTAAATTTAAGGACAAAATATAAAGGGGACTAATAAACCAGGAGGGAGGTAGTAGCACACGGCCGCTCTCTACGCAACGTCATGAACGCTTGTTCGACCATCATGTGATGTGGAACGCGACATAGTTTCACATCATGCCATCAGCTCGCAACTGCCGGCCGTCTTGTAGATGACCATTCCCTGCATGTTCAACTGCTTTATGCGTGTTGTTGCTTGCGATTGAGGCGGCCGCGGCGCGCTCTGCTCTCGCATCCCATCACGCGCGCTTTGCTCTCGCGTCCCTCCGCGCGATCTTATCGCGTCCCTCCATGTGCGCTGCCAGTGTTTGGGCCACGTACGTTCGTGCTGCCATTATGCATGCGGTTGCGCTGGGCGCGGCGCCACGATGCAGCTACCCACTGTAAAACCTACCATGCGGACGTGCCAAGAATCTAGGCCGCCCGGCCCCCATTTATTCCCACGACCATTTACCTTAATCTCTCGCGCCACACGAGACAATAAGCACACCCACGACGACACATACAAAGAGGATATCCAGCGGTTGCAATGACATTCCCCATGGCTCCAATGGCACTCCCAGCGGTTGACGATGACAACGGCCGATAGTTCACCACGCATCACGTAGTGGACACCCACGTGAGGGGGAAGGACCTCTCAGTGGTGTACATGAATGAGCCGGTCTCGGTGGAGAGCTCGATCCAAACTATGGAGCGGTTGCTTGCTGAGGACAAGTACCAACTGGCCGGCTTCGACCTCGAGTTCACCAGCGATCTTACCGGGCATGATCAGAAGGTTGCCGTCGCCCAGTTGTGCGTGCGCCATGACGTCCTCGTCTACCACTACCACCTGGCCACAAGGCCTTGTGAGGGTTTCACCAGGTTTATCAACAACCTCGACAACAATTTCGCTACGGTGGACACCACCAATGATCTAAAAGCGCTCGAGGTTTCAGGCTTGGCCTGCTGGAATCTTGTCAACATCCGTGACCACTACAAGGTCAGGGTGCAGCACCAAGAACAATCAAAACTCCCTAGTTGACCTCGCCTCGGCCATCATCGACCCCTACTACATGAAGATGAAGGATGAGAGCAAGAAGGACATGATCTACTGGCACAATGCCTGGGAGCAGAGACTCGATGAAGAACACATCAAGTACGCGGCCATGGACGCATACACAAGCTACGAGATGTATAGGTGGATCATTGACAAGAGTAAGTGCCTTCATCCTGCCCTAGACGAGGGATCGACCCACAGAGCAGTGGCGGCAGCATCACAAGAAGTAGATGATTAGATTATCGTTTCTCCTAATTTAGAATGCATGTAATTGTTTATTGAGGTGTGTGCGAATGATTTGTATAGTCACTTATGTAATTGGATGTTTATTTTGGTTATATATGTTCTTCTTCTGTAGACAGAGCAAGTGACATCACAGACCGAGTAAACTAGGGAACCCGTTGGTCATGAATTCATCAATTGCTGACAATTGTATACCAACAAGCGTTTGCCCACAACACACATGGCTTATTAGCAGCAATCGTCTGTGTTGTTATCGGTCTTCGCACACATTTCTAATTACGAACATGTTTGCCACGTATCACACACATCTTGTTCAGCTGAACTATTTCTGTTGTCTTGGCTCATCGCTAACAGTTCACCAGAGTTAACTGTATGCCCTCTATCGCACACACCTTGATCTGGTTGACGTTTCTGTTGTGTTGCCTAATCACAAACAGTTCATCCGAGTGAACAGTATACCGTATATCGCACACACCCTCATCTGGTTGACCGTTTCTGTTGTTGTGCTCATCGCAAACAGTTCATATGGACCAACTGTATGCCACATATCGCACACGCAACTCTGATCTGAACCGTGTTTGATGTCTGCGCCATCACAAACAGTTCGTATCATTTTTGATGGTTTTCTTAAACCACTGTTTGCGATTAATGCATCACACGTAGTTTCATCGAAGGGTCTCTGATTGTATTGTCGCGTTTGGACCATCTTGGACTAGTGTTTCCACCAATCACTTTCTCCTCTCTATGTGAGGGGGGCCCCTTGGATCTAGATCTTGGAGTTCTCGGTGTTCTCCTTGTTCTTCCTCTCATATTCCTCCATAGCTTTCATTGCTTTGGTGGGATTTGGGAGTGAGGGACTTGACCACTTCGTGTGTTCTTGTCGTTGCATTTGGTGCATCGGTTTGAATTCTCCATGGTGATACGTGGAAGTGAAGTTGAGAAGCTTATTACTCTTGGGTGCTTGGTACCCTAGAGCTTGTAACTCTTGGGTGCTTGGGTGCCCTAGACGGTTGGTGGTGTCTAGGAGCCAAATCATTGTGGTGTAAAGCTCCGGGCAAGCGTCGGGGTCTCTAATTAGGTTGTGGAGATTGCCTCGGGCAATTTGTACGGGTTTCACTGACCGCCCCAAGGGTTGCCAAAGTGTACGGGTTCGGTGTCTACCCCCAAGGGTTAACAATTGTACGGGTTCGGTGACCACCCTCAAGGGTCCCTTAGTGGAATCACGACATCTTGCATTATGCGAGGGCGTGAGGAGATTACGGTGGCCCTAGTGGCATTTTGGGGAGCATTGTGCCTCCACACCGCTCCAAACGAAGATTAGCATCCGCAAGGATGTGAACTTCGGGATGCATTGTCGTCTCTGCGTGCCTCGGTTATCTCTTACCCGAGCCCTTTACTTATGCACTTTACTTTGTGCTAGCCATAGTGTTTCATGTTATATTTCTTGCTATCACTTTGTTGTTTATCTTGCTTAGCATAAGTTGTTGGGGCACATAGGTGAGCCTAGTTGTTTTAGGTTTTGTGCTTGACAAATTAAACGCTAGTTGTTTTCCACATTTGTTCAAGACTAAACCGTAATTAATTTAAAGCAATTATTCACCCCCCTCTAGGCGACATCCACGATATTTCACTAAGGCCCCATAGGACCAGCGCACTAGGACACCAATCACCACTGATGAAGAGATGCGTAGATCAGAAGGATCCAATATGTAGACACACGAACATAGGAGAACGAAGATCGGATCCACGTGGATCCATGGAAGACAAATGCCGACCGAATCCCGTGGGATCCACCAGAGAAAACCTCCACACGCCCTCCGACGATGCTAGAAACACCACCTGGACGGGCACTAGGCTAGCAGGACCTTATTCCATCTTCATAGAGTCATCGCCGCCTCGCCTCTCTAAGTAGGACACAAACCATAACAAAACTCAAAAAACCATCTGAAAACAGGGTATGGTGAATGGAGCTCGGAAAAAAAGAGGATCAACCTTGGCCTAAACTAAATCATAGTAGAACTTATATGGATTGATAGATATATAACTTTTAATATATATTACATCGATCTTTTATTGCCAACATTCACTAAAAAATACTTCCGTGATTATACATCTTTGTCACAATAGGTCACGTTTTCTGTCATGCATGTACTTCCATGCCGATTTTATGACAGAATCAAGATAGTCATACATGTGCTGTCGTAGAAGTGTTCCATGACAATACCAAAGTTGTCATCACGGAAGTGTCCACTTCCATGACGAAAAATGTCGTGTCATGGAAGTGTTTTCGTCAAGGGTGACCGACACATGGCATCCACCGTAACGGGTCACCCTTAAGCTATCGGGTCGGGTTTTGGATCCGCAACCCGTTAACAGCCCCGACCAATGGTGATTTTCCACGTGTAAAATTCTCATTGGCCGAAGGAACCATGTGTCAGCTCCCCGTTGGGACAGATGACTGGAGGCGCCTATGATACATCGACACATGGCATGGCCCAACAGTGGCCCATTTTGGTTAAAAAGGCCGACTCAGTCAAAATTAGCAGGCTGGCCCATTTGGGGCCTACTTGTGTCTGGCCCATTTAGGATCATGGCCCATATGACTTGTTCAAATTCGGCCCGTCAACGGCCCGTTAACTATTTGACACCATTGCAGCCCATCGTCAGTTCAAGCCCGTTAACAACCCGCTATATATTTGGGCTCAATAGCGTCCCGAGGTAATTTTGGCATGTTAACATCCCATTCCAAGGATGGGCCAATTTTCAGGATATACGTCTTTCGGCCTTTTAGCGACCTATTCAAGTGTTGGGCCAATTTACAGCCCGATGTGTCTTTCAGCCTATTAACGTCCCATACAGGAGTTGGGCCATTTACAGTTCGATCTGAGTTTTGGCCTCTTAAATGCCCATGCTCTTCATGGTCCAATATCAGCCCGATGTCTATTTTGGCCTACTAAAGGCCCACAACACAGTTGGGCCATATACAGTCCAAGCTAACTTTTGGCCTCTTAGCGGCCCATGCTCTTCATGGTGCAATACCAGTCCGGTGTCTCTTTTGGCCTGCTAATGGCCCACAACATAGTTGGGACATTTACAACCCGACCTTACTATCAGCCTGTTAACGACCGTGTTGTTAATCGGCCCACTTATTGCTCGCTTCGATTTCGTCCTGTTAAAGACCCGACAGGGAACTGGGCCAAGCATTAACTGTTGGCTCGTTTCAATTATAGCAGCCCAATAGAGCTCTCGGCCTGGTTACGGCTCGTCCACTAATTGGGCCCGCTAAAGTTCAAACATGGCTGTAGGCCCAATTAGCCAACGTCAATTTCAGCCCAGCTATTACATTGAGCCCATTACGAGGACCATTTATGGACAGGACCAAATCCGGTCAATCAAAGGCCCAAGAAAATTTTGTGCCCTGCAAGCCCATTAGGAGGGCCCATTATGGGCAGTGGGCGGCTATCCTTGATAAAGGGCCCACGGCGCTTCGTGCTAGTTATTAATGTCACTGCTTGTTTGGCTTGTTAGCGACCAGTTGAGCTTTTGACCTATAAAGCTTGATTGCGAGCCACGCTAAGCAAATGTACGGCATACAAGAAAAAATGTAGCACATCAAGCATATATTACAGGAAATTACATCCACTGGGCAATCAAAGATTGATGCTAGTGCAAATAAATGAACAGAACTTAATGATCTACAACCTCATAATCTGCAACCTCAGCACAGATGATGCCCATAAGCACATGAGCAAATTCTTCCTTCTTTGCTACATTGTCTCTGAAAACATTGATCAGTTGTCGTTGCGCAAGAATGTGCACCCCTAATTCCTCCACAATTTCCATCATTGCTTTAGCCAGTAATTGGTTCACAAACATAAATTTTTTCCGTTTGATTCAAGACAGAGGAAACTGAACATATTCAGTTGGCGATTTTGGCTGGCTTGGGTAGCATTTGGTTGTTGGGCCATCCACCCTATGGACAGGGATAACCCACTTTCCTAAGGATGCCTCCCGTTTGGTTTAATAGCCAGGGAGGATATGGATAACCAGATTTGCACGCATATTCGGCCGAAACTTGGCTAACAAGAGTCACAAAATTCTCACGGATGAGGGCAGCCACCAACGCGCGAGCCCCCTTTCTTTCCCGCTTCGGCCACATCCCAGTGCGCGAAACTTTCGCCGTTCCCTCTTTATCTCACCCCTCCCTGAAACCTAGCCCTCACAACTCCCTCACCCAGAAGCGGCGGCGGCGGCGATTTTTGCATTGGGGAGGCGACTCGATTCAGCAAGGATCCCAGTGCGGCGGAGGTACAGATCATCTCTGTCCCTCGTTCCTCTCTCTATTCCCTACCTCTTCCAGTAGAGATCGTTGGCCATGGCGGCTGTGGAGTGTGGACTGCCGCCGGGAGGGAAGGGGGAGATCCGCCGGCCGTGAGCGGGGAGATCCGCCGGTGGGGAACGACAAGAGTAGGCCGCTGTGAACGCCGCGTGAGGGGGGGGGGTCTCTCGCAGTGGCGATTGGAGAGAGATCCGGCCAGGAACCTCTCTTTTCGTTGCTTTCTCTTTGTTCGAACCTCTCTCTGTTTGTTCTATATGTGCCTAATGACCTTCTTTCTCTTCTTTTTGTGCAGCTCTTTTGCATCCTGCTAGAGAAGATAAGCAAGCAGGAATTTCCAAAATCGAAGGTATAAACCGTTGGACACAATGTTAGGAATAGGATAATAGGTGGCAACTTTGGTAGATCCGGTGAAGTTGTAAGTCGTTATTTCAAGAAAGTCCTTCATGCTGTTGGAGAGCTACATGGTGACCTTATTAGGAAGCCCTCGTTGGAGACCCAATCCAAAATAGAAGGGAACTACTGGTGGGATCCATACTTTAAGGTATGAGGACGAGTGACAACAGAAATTTGATTTTGTAGGCTAGGATTGACTTAGATCTTAATTCCTTATCTTTTTTTCTTCATGAAATAGGATTGTATTGGAGCTATTGATGGTACACATGTATGAGCCTCCGTAACAAAGGACATGGAGCCTTCCTTTCGTGGTAGAAAGATCCATACAACTCAAAATGTGATGGTAGCCGTTGATTTTGATCTTCGGTTTACATATTTATTGGCTGGTTGGGAGGGGTCAGCACATGATGCGCTAGTTTTACGTGATGTGTTACACCGTCCAAATGGTCTTCGTGTACCACAAGGTAACGAGAGTTAGCAACATTTTGTCAATGGCACTATCGAATATAGCTAAGTAACCCGCTTGTTGCTCATATGCTAGGAAATTTTTATCTAGTTGATGCTGGATATGGAGCCAAGCCAGGGTTCTTGCCCCCTTTTCATGGAGTGAGATACCATTTGAATGAGTGGGGGAACAATCCTCCTATAAATGAAAAGGAGTTGTTTAATCTTAGGCATTCTTCTCTTTGGACGACCGTAGAACGTGGATTTGGGTCACTCAAGGGAAGGTTCAAAATACTTGATGATGCTACCCCATTTTTCAAATATCCTACTCAAGTAGACATTGTTGTAGCTTGCTGCATTATTCACAATTGGTTTATCAATGATGGGATAGATGAGTATATCATAACCGAGGATGAGTGGGTTGCCAATATTAACCATGCTTCATCATCAAGTGGTCAAGAAAGTGAACATGCAGCAATGGTTAATTTTAGGCAAGGAATCGCTGATCAAATGTGGGCAGACCGCCAGAACTACATGCAGCATAATCATATGTAGTAGCTCGAGTCAAACCATTGTAATGTCATGTTCTTCTTTTTGGAAACCTTGTACAAGCTGGAATTTATTTGTATTGTCACATTATTGGTTGTATTGAATGTTTTTACCTCCTTTACTTGCTGAAATTTATTGGTAAACACAGACTATGTGCTGTATTAAATGTTTTTACCTCCTTTACTTGCTGAAATTTACCTCCTTTACTTGCTGAAATTTATTGGTGACGAGAGATTGTGTGCTGAATATAATGTTCTTACCTCTTTTACTTATTAAAATTTATAGTCATGAAACATGTTTGCATAACCTTATAGGAAATGGAGGCTAAACAAGTTGTATGGACAGCTCCGATGACTTCCTTCATGCTTGATCACCTATGCAAGATTGTGGCTGATGGACTTAGAACATCAACTGGCTTCAAGAAGTGCCAATTGGCTCGTTGTCCGACTGCTATGAATGAGCATTTTTAGCTGAATTTGACTCATGCCAACCTTGGTAATCACAATAGGACATGGAGGAGGAAATGGTGAACAATACTCAGACTTAGGGGGTTGAGTGGTGCATTATGGGATGATGAGAAGTCTATGATCGTTCTTGATCATGAGCACTACACTAACCATATTAAGGTATCTCTATATGTCAAGTACAAGCTGGAATGTATTTCTATGTACCATATACTTGTTGGAAATAGTTTATATATGCCATTTAGTTGCTGGAAATTGTTTCTACATGTCAAATATAAAGTGAAATGAGTTTGTATATGCCATATGCTTGCTGAAAATAGTGTCTATATGACATTTACTTGCTGGAATTAATTTTATATGTCAAATACTTGCTGGATATAATTTGTATATGCCATTTAGTTGCTGGAAATTGTTTCTACATGTCAAATATAAGCTAAAATGAGTTTGTATATGCCATATGCTTGCTGGAAATAGTGTCTATATGACATTTACTTGCTGGAATTAATTTTATATGTCAAATACTTGCTTGATATAATTTCTATATGCCATTTAGTTGCTGGAATTTGTTCCTACATATGAAATATAAGCTGAAATGAGTTTGTGTATGCCATATGCTTGCTGGAAATAGTGTCTATATGACATTTACTTGCTGGAATTAATTTTATATGTCAAATACTTGCTTGATATAATTTCTATATGCCATTTAGTTGCTGGAATTTGTTCCTACATGTGAAATATAAGCTGAAATGAGTTTGTGTATGCCATATGCTTGCTGGAAATAGTGTCTACATGACATTTTCTTGCTGGAATTAATTTTATATGTCAATTACTTCCTTGATATAGTTTCTATATGCCATCTACTTGCTGGAATTTGTTACTACATGTGAAATATAACCTGAAATGAGTTTCTTTATGTCAAATACTTGCTCAAATTCATTTGTTTATGCTAAATACTTGCTGCATGTCTACTTGTTGTTGTTCTTTTCTTTTTCCTAGGACAACAAAGAGGATGAGTGTCGGTGTCAAAACCGGCAGACCTCGTGGTAGGGGGTCCCGAGCTGTGGATCTAGGATCAATGGATAGCAGGGGACGACGAACACAGTGTTTACCCAGGTTCGGGCCCTCTCGAAGAGGTAAAACCCTACGTCCTGCTTGATTGTATTGAATATATGATGGAGTTTACAGAGTAGATCTACCTCGAGATCAGCATGAGCTAAACCCTAGGCTATAAGGTGATGAATATAGCTCTAACCCTAATGACTACAACCCTCGGTTTATATAGACACCGATAGGGTTAGGGTTACCGAAGATAGATTACAGCAAGAGATAAAAGGATCTCATCCACCCTTAACTTTGAGGGCACACCACGGCTTCACAGGTCTCCGGTCACCACACGGCTCCACAAGTCCGGCCAACGTGCAATGGGCCATCGCCCCAAGGACCCCTTAGTCCATTACTCCCTCAGTAGCCCCCGAACTTGCCTCCAATGCCAAAGCTTGTATCCGGCATATGCTAATCTGACCAGTATTCGGCTTGCGAGGCAAGTTCTTCAATGTTCGGGACCAGGTGATGTCCGGAATCTGAAGTGGCAATTTTACTTAACACCAAAGGAAAACAAAACGTCGCTCAAGCATGAATAGTGCCTTTTTCTGACAACTTCTTATCTCTCAACGAAGAGTCACTTCCGGCCATAACGCCAAGCGGTTACTGTTTCTTGAAGCGCGGTTCGAGACTGATGCCATGTTTGACACGTCCTCTCAAGGTGGAAATCGTGTCCCGCTTTTCAGGGGATATGGTTAATGATATCGATTCCCCTCCCCGCTCATAATGTTGCGGAGATATCGGGAAGTGGAGAGGCCAGCAGCGCGGAAAAAGGAATCCCTGGCCTGTCAATAGCCTATAAAGAGGGAGGGCTGCTATAGTTCACACCTCACGCCCTCCTCCACCTACCGCTCGCTCAGATCCTCAGAGCTCCAGCGCCCTTTCTCTCTGCTCTTACAGCGGATCCAACTCCACCTCCCTCAGCCATGGCTGGATCTGGTGCCAATGGCAAGTGGGAGGCCTCCTCCGTTACCAACGAGGATATTCTGAAGCTGAAGGAGGCCGGCTACTTGCCGGCCAATGTCGCTCATCGGGCCCCTGAAGAGGGCCAGGTCATCCCAACGCCCGGTCCTGGCGAAAGAGTAGTATTTCTCCCCCATTTTCTCAGGGGGCTCAGGCTTCGCCTGCATCCCTTTGTGCGGGGGCTGATGTTTTTCTACGGGCTAGATTTCCATGATCTAGCCCCCAATTCCCTACTCCACATCTCGTCCTTCATCATATTTTGTGAGGCCTTCCTCCTCGTTCAGCCACACTTTGGCCTCTGGCTGAAGGTGTTCAATGTCAAGCCCAAAGTGGTCAGCGATGAACATGCGGACTGCAGCGGGGCTATGATCAGCAAGCTGACATGGGTCCAGTGGCCGGAGGGCCAATTCGTCGACACCGTCAGGATGTGGCAAAAGGAGTGGTTCTACATCACCGAACCAAAGGGAGCCGGCTGGGCAGCAATCCCCGCATTCCGATCCGGACCCCCACCAGGGTGACCTCGTGGGTCAAGAAGAGCCCGGACTGGGGGTCACCTGATGATTTAAAGGCGCTACGGAAGTGCGTTAGTGAAGCTGGTCGATGTGATCCAAGTCATGCTCAATCGCCGGATCCTCCCCTGTTAGGAGTGGGCCAAGCCCATGTGGACACATAGCCCCGAAGACCCGGCCACCGTGCGGCACCTCTTCGGCACGACCCACAAGAAGGTGTGGGGGCTGCTATTCAAGCCGCAAAAGGAGCAGCCATCGGAGGAATGGGACATTGGCCTTGACGCTGAGCACCCTCCGAAGAAGGTGAGCGATACTTTGTTCAAGCATAAGTCTAAACATTTGTTTCGCATGACTTAATCCGAACCCCTTTACATGGGATTTTTCATGGCTGGCTCGCCAAGGCCGAGAAGATCAGCGGCCCGGCGCCGCTGCTAGAGGGGCCCTGATCCGAACAGCTAGCGCAACTGCTGGTCGTGGCGCCATACAAGGCGCCCGACAAGAAGGGCAAGAAGAAGGAGATATCGGAGGCCAGGGAGGGCCTCCGCCGCAGGGCGGGTGGCCGCCTCGGAGATGCGGCGGCCTCATTCGTTCAGGATGGGGATGATGACGAGGGATAGGAGGAGAGTGCCTCCTCGCACTCCAAGAAGAGAGCGGCATCTGAGGACGTCGAGGAGGTTCATCCTCCCCAAGCTCTCAAGAGGCGGTGCCGGCCTAAGCTGGTACTGCCTGACAGCTCAGACAAAGAGTCCGAAGTGTCCGAGCCGATCCCTCCAAAGGGACCCAGGGTCAAGTCCCCCGCGACCAGGTACACGTTATGGCTTTTTTAGTTATCATATTTTCAGTAATTTGCTTTGGTTTGAAAGCTAAACCCTTCCGAGCTGCAGCCCCCCGCGCGAATGCCCCTCTGAACAGACCTCGGAGGGGACGTCTTCGCCCACCGAACTGGCGGACAGTGGGTCTATGAAGCATTCCGCACCTCCTCCGATCCCCGAAGAGGATGAGGAGGTGCGGTTCCAAAGGACTCCTTCCCCTCTGAACACAGAGGGGGAGGCGGACACCATAATGGCTGAGGTTGACACCTCAGCCGCCAAAGATCAGGAGAAGGAGTCCGGACCATCCGGACCCCCGCCGTCAATCGCTCTCGAGCCCCCAAGGCCTTCGACGGCACAGGCTCCTCATAGAGAGGAGGGGGCCGGGGAGCAAACACCAGTGCCGAACACCTCCACACCAGCAGCAGCTGCCTGGCCGGAGGTTCTAGAGGAGCTGGTGAGCGGCTCCGTCATCGTTGACCGGCACCGCACTTTGATGAGTGCGGTTATGCAGGGTGTTCGGTGCGTCCAATCCGGGCTGAACGACATTGTCCAAGGCCTTCTAACAGGCTTTGAGGTAAGTCAAGTAATGTTCTTTCCTCATAACGCGTAATGATTATGAGTTTTAGGTAGGCCACACATATAGCAGCCCCCGAGACTCTGCCAGGACCTCAAAGAGGCCTACAGAGGATCAAATTCGGTAACCGGATAACAATGTCGATGTATTTTTGCTGACACAGGCATCTTCCGTTGCTGCGGCTGCTAATGCCGTGGCATTAGAGGAGATGGATCGGAAGCTCCAGCTTTCCGATAAAGAGCTTGACCTTGTCAACAAATGGCTTGACGAGGCGCAAGGTAAGCCCTGTAAGGAGATGTGCAATTGACTTGACGCTCGATATTGACTATCCGGACTATGTGTTAATCCGTAATCTTAATGATTCTGCAGCTACTGCCACCGAGGTCGAGGGCTTGAAGGAGGCCCTGAAGAAAGCCGAGGCCGAGGCGGCCGCGAAGAAGACCGGCGCTGTAGAGGCGGTGGCCGAGCTTGAGAAGGCCAAGCTTGCTGCCGAGCAACATGAGGCGCGGGTGACCGAAGTCCAAGTGGAGCTCCAGGATGCCGCCAAGAAGCTGGAGACCCTTGAGAAGGGGCAGGAGGAGCAATCCTCCCGGCTATCCAAGGCGGAGAAGGAGCTTCATGAGGCGAGGAGTGAAGCTCGAGGCGTCCGGGAGGAGCTCCGGCAAGCGGCGCAAATTGCCAATGGTAAGAAATATTTACTGCAGAGTCTGTTCGGAGGCAACAGATTCGCCCTGCTGACTAGGGTCTGGCGATTCGCAGGCGTCTTCACCGAGCTCCCGAAGAATGCGGCGACTATGGCGAGGCACTATGCCACCGTCGAGGAGGACTCCACGCAGCGGCTCTTCTGGTCACAGTTTCCGGACTCCGAGCGTCCGCCCCTCCTCAGCGATCAAATGAAGTAGCTGATGGAGATGCATTGGATGTCCGAGCTGGCCTTGAAGGACCTCTGTGTCAGCATGTGGCCGGCGGAGCCCCTTCCGGACACCTACTTTGGCCTTGTGCAGAGGCTGAGGGAGGCGCCGCTCCGGATTGATGCCGTGAAGAGGTCGGCGTGCCTTGAGGGGGCGAGGCTCGCGTTTGTGAAGACCATGGTTCATTGGACAAGGATTAATCCAATGGAGATGGCCACTGGTCCTCTGCCCCACGGGAAGGAGCACCGCCGCCCCGAGCAGTACTTCATGTAGGTGATGATTGGAGCACGGGCGATAGAGGGCTAGTGTTCAAAAAATGTAATGCTTGAGTAGCTGTAATCAAGTGTGTACCAAGTGGGACTTATGCTTTATTATGTGCCCGGCGAACTTGTTTGATATTGTAGTGATTAAATTTTGACTCCTGTGTGGCCGTATGTTAATTCTGAATGCTACCAGTCGTCGGCTTCAGCCCCCAAGTGAATATCACGAGGGGTGTTTTGTCTCCGCACTGTAACCCTTAGCCAACGTCTTGGTGCCTGGAGGCGGTAGCGTGGGAACGAAACCAGGCAATCAGACTATTCGGTTTTACTGCCTTCACTTAGCCGTAGGAGCTTGACGGTGTGGACTAGGGACTAGCCCCCGGTGTATGTGTGATGTACTTGGGGGTTGAAGCTTACCCTTTCCAATCACATGGTTTGTGTTAAGACGAACCCTTCGTGTGACACGGCTAAATCGCCAACGATTTTTAGAGTCCAACCTCGTCATCGGATTGCAGACCCGTTCGCGCTTACTATGACGATCAGTTTTCGGCTTTTTCCTCCTGAGGTACTTGACCGGGCAAGCCAGTAGTACAATCGCAGGGGTTCTCCCTTTGCCCTCTTAGCTGAACTAGCGGAACATAAGGGGCAAACACAGGAGCCGGGCAACCCAACTATTGACCCAAGACATAGTTCGGAACAGATGCATATAGTGCAATATTCGAGACACCGGACACCTAGCTGGAAGCTGTGCCGGACTTAAGGGTATTGACCTAACACATAAATCGAACTCGTGACTGACTAATATATTTTTTCATGCCGGGCTGTTCGAAGAGCGATGAGATAGTCGGAGAGGGACAGAAAAATTGCAAGAATGCGGATATCCGAACACCATAAAAGGTATTTTATTATTTCTCGTAAGCTCAGGACGTCTAACCGTACAATTCGAACTGCGAAGGCAGCAATTGTAAGAAGGAAAAAGGAGATTTTACAGAGGAAAGGTTGACGCAGGGCCTTGATGTGTGAGTTGAAGTCTTCACTGTGCCCTGCTGCACGTCTGCGCCTTTGCTTCTGATAGGTGGGGGCTGAGACCTTCAATGAGACCTTGATGGGCGAGGGCTCTGCTTGTGGTGCTTTATGCTTGGCGGTATCCGGAGTTAGTCCCCAGATCGTCCGAAGACCAGGTCGCCCCAGAGTTCAGTTGAGCCGAACATGTACTTCGGATTAAAGAATGCCTCACGGCTGCCCATGGAATTTTAAGCGCAAAGTTGTGATGGTGAGGCACATGGAGCATGGAGGAGATAGGCGTGCCGTGGGGCACGTATCCCTATTTGCGGCGGACGCATGCGGGCTCCCATGATGGAGAACGGATTCGAACCCGTTTGCTGTTGTCGCCGTCCTTTACGGCGGGTCGGCATCCGGGCCTATATGGGCCGGTGTTATATTCGGCCGCTAGGGCCGCAGTGTGTTCTTCGGTTCGAAGTGAGCGTTCGGTGTTGCCGTTGATAGTTATGACCCCTGAAGGGCGCGACATCTTCAGCTTGAGGTACGCGTAATGCGGGACGACATTGAATTTGGCGAACACTGTTCAGCCGAGGAGGGCGTGATAGCCGCTGCGAAAAGGTGCAATGTCGAAGATCAAGTCTTCGCTCCAGAAGTTATCCGGGGATCCGAACACTACTTCGAGTGTTACGGTGCCCGTGAAGCGGGCCTCCACTCCTGGAATGACTCCTTTGAAAGTGGTATTACTGGGTTTGATCCTTGGCGGGTCGATCCCCATATTTCGCACTGTATCTTCATATATCAGATTCAGGCTGCTGCCTCCGTCCATTAGGACTCTAGTGATTTGGAATCCGTCGATGATGGGGTCTAGCACTAGGGCTGTGGACCCTCCGTGGCGTATGCTGGTGGGGTGGTTTGTGCGATCGAACGTGATCGGGCAGGCTGACCATGGATTGAACTTCGGCGCTATAGGCTCGACGGAGTATACGTCCCGTAGTGCTCGCTTCCTCTCCTTCTTCGGTATGTGGGTTGCATAGATCATATTCACCATCTTGACTTTGGAAGGGAAGGGCTTTTGGCCTCCATTATTCGGCCTGCGGGGCTCATCATCGTTCTCACTGCGTGGGCTCTTGCCCGAGTCTTCGGCGTTGAGCTTGCCGGCCTGCTTTATCACCCAATAGTTACGGTTGGAGTGGTTGGCAGGCTTTTCGGACATGCCATGGATCTGGCAGGGCCGGTCCAGAATTGTATCTAGCCTGGACGGGCAGTCGCTATTGCCTTTAGGGGCCTTTTTGCGCTGTCCGGACTTCGGGTTTTTGAATCCGGCGTTTACTGCCGTATCCTCGCCTTCGCCATCATTGCGGCGATGTTTGTTCTTGCTGCGTCATGGCTTTCCGTTTCCGTCCCGGACTTCAGAGGTACCAGGGGTATCGGGATTGGTGGTTTTACGAGCAAGCCAACTGTCCTCGCCTGGGCAAAAGCGGGTCATGAGTGAAGTAAGGGCTGCCATGGTTCGTGGTTTATCCTGGCCGAGCTGCCTTATGAGCCATTCATCCCTGATACTATGCTTGAAGGCGGCCAAGGCTTCGGCGTCCGGACAGTCGATAATCTGGTTTTTCTTGGTGAGGAATTGGTTCCAGAACTGTCGGGCAGATTCTTCGGGTTGTTGCATAATGCGATTTAGGTCGTCGGCGTCTGGAGGCCGGACATAGGTGCCCTGAAAGTTTGCTCGAAAAGCGTCCTCCAGCTCTTCCCAACAACCTATAGAGTCTTCTGGGAGGCTGTTCAACCAATGCTGAGATAGGCCTTTGAGCTTTAGAGGCAAATAATTAATGGCGTGGAGGTCATCTCCTCGTGCCATGTGAATGTGGAGGAGGAAATCCTCTATCCATACGGCTGGATCCGTGGTTCCATCGTATGATTCAATGATCACAGGTTTGAAGCCTTCCGGGAATTGATGTTGCATTACCCTCTCTGTGAAGCATAAGGGGTGTGCGGCGCCCCTGACACAGTCTATGTCGCGTCGGAGGTCTTCGGTCCTCCGAATCTGCTGTTGTTCCCGGATTCTATCGTTTCGGTTTACCCGATCATAGTATGCTTCCCGGTACACGGGCGAGTCTTGCCTGGGTCCGTAAATGGACCTGGTACGACCTCCCCTGGCGTCTAGGTCATGGCGAAGATCGTACTTGTAAGTGGGGCCGCGCTTGATCCTTGCCGTAACGGCGAGGTGGGGCGGCTGGGCGTTCGGCCTCGTTAGCTTCTCTGTCCCGTCCTCTAGGGGGACGGTCCGGCTTTTCGGCTCGTGTGTATGTTGGACGTGTTGGCTCTAAGGCTTCATCGTCAAACTGGGGTAGCAATTTTCGCTTAGGATAGCTCTTAACTTGCTGTTCGTGGCCGTACCCCTCTTCGGCGGCTAGGACTTTGGTCCATCGATCATTGAGGGTGTCTTGTTCAGCCTTGATTTTGCACTTTTCTTTCTTCAGGCTGTGAAGAGTGGCTAAAAGCCTCTGTTTGAACAGTTCCTCCTCCAGCGGGTCTTCTGGGACGATGAAATCGTCCTCCCCGAGATTGGCCTCCTCTTCAGAGAGTGGGAGGTAATTGCTGTCTTCGGAGTCATCACGGCCTTCTGGACTGAGCGGGTCCTCCTGCCCCGCAGGGTCATCCTAGTGATGCTCGTTGGCTGCGGCTCCGCACGGGGTCATCCGTATTATTCTCGGTGTCATTCTCTACCGAGTCTATGTTGCTCGTTTGGCTTCGGCGTGGTTTTGAACGGCGGCATTGTTTTCGTCGTTTGGGCGGCTCGTCTCTGGGCTTGCCTCTGTCCTGATTGGGGGTGCCGTCGCCGTATTTGGGGGTGTCCACCATGTAAATATCATAGGTGGACCTAGCCGTCCAGCGGCCGGTGATGGGGGGACCGACCTCAGTGTTAGCCGCGGTTACGTCCTCCTCATCCATGTATTCGGCATTCTCCAAATTGTAGTCTAACATATCGGTTAAATCATCGATAGTTGCTACCAAATGGGTGGTGGGTGGGGCGCAAAATTCCCTGTCGAACACCTCGAAGGGTTGGCTATTGAAGGCGGAGGGCAGGTTCTCCTGGATGGTCATTTTCTGAATCCGATCCAGTGCCTCTTCAACATATCGAGGGCTACCAGGCTTGAGGGCTCTGGGCCAGACCCTGTTGGTGAAGAAGCGGAGGTTGGTCTGTGACTCAACCAATCCTTGGCTCTGGACGACCCTATCTTCAGGATTCGGGACCGAAACCTCGTGAGGCACCGGATTGTCCTCGAAAACTGAGGGTGTACTTTGACCCTCCCGTGCACCTTCCACGCCGATGTTTGAGGTTGGGTCGTTTTTGGCCGGGGGTGACCCCTGGCCGCTGTTTGCCGACTCGGGGTGCGGGCTCGAAGCCAACAGGGTATTGTGGGGAAGGAGCTCAGTTGAGATCGAATCTTGGCCTCTGAACTCTGGTTCTGCCTCGAGGGCGGGGCATAAATCCTCCGCCGATGTAGGTTCGGTTGACAGTGGGGTGAGGTCTCCTCTCTCGAGGAGTCCTTCCTGGCTCAAAGCCGTTTGGTAGACTGGGGCCGATTCGCAGATCGGATCGGTGGTGTAAGCCGGAGTAGGCGCGGCAAGGCCTGTGGGGGTGGTGAATCCGGTGAAAACCAGATCCCCCGCGTGTCAGTGATGTACTCCAGATTGCCGACTCAAATCCGGTGTTCGAGAGCGAAGTTGTCAACCTGACCAAGACGGCCGATCGGATCGGCGTGTAGCATGATGCTGCCAAAAGCGAAGAGTTGTCCAGGGACGAAGTGGTCCATGGAACTGATGTCCTCTCCAAGGACTAAACGAGCCATCGATCCTTTCGGTGATCCAATCAGTAGAACTCTCAATGAAAGCACCAATGTCGGTGTCAAAACCGGTAGACCTCAGGGTAGGGGGTCCCGAGCTGTGGATCTAGGATCAATGGATAATAGGGGACGACGAACAGAGTGTTTACCCAGGTTCGGGCCCTCTCAAAGAGGTAAAACCCTACGTCCTGCTTGATTGTATTGAATATATGATGGAGTTTACAGAGTAGATCTACCTCGAGATCAGCATGAGCTAAACCCTAGGGTATGAGGTGATGAATATAGCTCTAACCCTAATGACTACAACCCTCGATTTATATAGACACCAATAGGGTTAGGGTTACCGAAGATAGATTACAACAAGAGAGAAAAGGATCTCGTCCACCCTTAACTTGGAGGGCACACCACGGCTTCACAGGTCTCCGATCACCACACGGCTCCACCAGTCTGGCCCACGTGCAATGGGTCGTCGCCGCGAGGACCCCTTAGTCCATGACTCCCTCAATGAGCCTTTTCTGAACAAGCCTATGAAGCACTATAATGAGATGGCTATCATTCATGACAATACTATGGCCACGGGTCAATATACGAAAGGCTCAAATGACCCCCTTGGTACAGAGGTGAATGACATTTCAGATAATGAAGCTTCCCCACTTGAAGAAGGTAGCAAGTCAAGCAATGGAGGTGATTCAGTGGCTCCCAATCCCAAAAGGGCCAAAACCAAGTCTAGTGTTGATGAGGGGCTGCAATCAACCCTTATGGAAGTGGGTGAAAGGCTTGCTATTGCCATAGAGAGGAGTGTTAGCACCGACAACAGCTCCACAAGCATCTCTACGAACAACTCTATGAACAACTTGATGGTGGGACTTTGGGAGGGCATGAAAGATATTCCCTTTTTCGATATTGATTACCTTGCCCATTATTTTGCCTACTTGGTTGAGAATCCGAACATTGCAATGGTGTTTCAACTCTTGGAGCAGGACCAAAAGAGTATTTGGGTTGCTAGGTATGTGAAGAACACCTTCCCTCCAATGGATGGTTGAAGATTGAAGGCATGTGTGGTATTTGCATGACCTCTTTTGATATAACCCAACATTATGGACTTTGGGTTGTATGACTCACTTTTGATATCAACCATACTATGAACTATGGGTTATATAACTTAGAGATGATGTACTATTTCATATCTACATCTCATGCACTACTAGTTTATTATGTATAGTTGCTACTTGTCTAAGATGTTGGACTATGATTATGAAGTTGCACTTTCCTATTTTCGAAATATTGGTGTTGACATGTTATGTTGGTATGTGATGTTAAAGTTTACTTCTAAATTTCATAATCAAAGATGAGCCCAGATTTGGGATATCTATATTGCTGAAATTACATATTAGAGGGGTAATCTCACCACCTCAAACAAAATGGTGAGTGCAACAATCATCCTCTCAACCAAACACACAAATGGTTATCCCTAGCCACATGTATCCTCCCTACCAAACAAAATAATGTGGTTATCCAAATCCCCTAATCCCTCACAACCAAACAACAAAAAATGGATATCCCCAGCCACATGGCTAAGGATATCCTTAGCCAGGTATCTTTGCCCGTGAACCAAACGCCACCTTGTATCATTGATAGTGGAGAGTGTCTCGACCACTGCATCATAACATAAATTAGGAGGGGAACCGAACAGATTAACCAAGAGTTATTGCCATATTACATGCCCTAGATTTATTGGAGAGAAACAATGGGGTTGCCTTGATGTCTTTAGAGTTTGTCTTCTTATCTTTAGCAGCCTGCACCAAATTAACACACTAGCATTGCTATCATTGGCCAGGTCAGATAATAGGAAAGCAACATTGACACAATGAATGTTTGGGCAACCAAACCACACCAGCCTACACCAAATTTACACAATATGGCACTGCTATCATTAGCCAGCTAAGTTAATAGGAAAGCAACATTGACACAATGAATGATTGGGCAACCAGACCACAACACTACAATTTAGTAATGTGCAAGATATGAGATAGTACAATCATCCAGCTCAGTATGCAGAACTACCAGGCAATTTGCCCAACAAAAACCTACATTATCGTCTTTAATTATACATTTTGCTACAAGTAAATTTAGATCACATAATTGGTGTAGGGTACAGAAGATTGGATTCATGCCAATTAACAAAAAAACATGTATACAACAGGTACTACATCAGCATTAGAGCACAGAGAATTCCCGCAAGATACTTTCCTCGAACACGATCACATTATATTAAGTCTTCTATCCTTTAAGCTTATTTTCTAAAAGAGAGATGCGTAAGAAACATGTAGAAAATATGATTTGAATGCTATAAAATTTCATGATGCGAGGATACACACACACTTCTTAGAAAGGAGTTAACATAGTTTTGCTGGAATGGAGCGGACTAGTTCTTTAGCCACTGGGATCTGGTTATTATCTGGAGGAGTTGGGTTTCTCTATGCTGGAGCAGTATCTATGAACACTGGAGTTGGTTTACTATCTCCTGGCGTTTGGATCTTTTGCAAAGACCTTGTTTGTAGCCCTTCAGATTCTAACATAGCTGTCTTCCCCTTGCATGCCTTATATAGAAGAATGGTGCTTCAATTATAAAACATGCTATGGCAGAGAGATGAAATAGGTACTGAAGAATAGAAAGGCATGACATATTGACAAGTACCCCCTCCATCCGGAAATAAATGGATGTGTCTAGGTGTATTTCAGTTCTAGATACATCCATTTTTATCCATTTCTGTGACATTTAACCTTGACGGAGGGAGTATGATGTAAGAGCTAGGGATACGACAGGACAACAAAGTAAAAGAAACACTAGTTGAATGTAAAACTATATGATAGCTAGAATAGATACAGAAAAACAGGAAGGCAACATATGCGTGTATGATGGGGAAACTAAGATGGCATTGCAACAGACCAGTATAACAACATTTCAATGTAAAAAAACATTGTATGGTAGATGGATGGAGTACATACTGATGAATAACAATGCATGAGATATTCAGAACCATGATGTCCAAACTAAGAAGATGGCATTGCGACAGAGTAGAATGACAATACTTGAATTTGAAAACATGTTATCATGAATGGAATAGGCACTGAAAACAGGAAGGCATGACACATTTACATGTATGATCAGCAGGCTAAGCACATGGCATTGCAACAGAGTAGATGCACTCCAGGACATTATATGCATGATGTACCTATATCACGGGCCAAGTTAGAGCAAGTACCTTGTGGGGTGAATAGGATTCACCATCTTTCTGCAACTCTTCTGAAGAACTGCATTTAACTGTTCCATCATATTGGATATCATTGATGTCAAGTTTGTTGGCCGTTACATTGCTCCACGAGGTTCTTGTGGATTTGTCCTGAGATTCAATATCAGTGTGTGCAATTATATCTGACATGCATGGAAGACAACTAGTAGTGAGATTATGTAATGAGTGCCTGTAGGAGACGACTTAAATAGTAGGACTGGACTTAACTAGCAGCAACAGGTCTCAAAAACTAAAGAGAGAACACATATGAAAGCTATAGAATATGTATTGTTTGTACTCGAGATTAACTAGATGGCACACAAAAGTATTAAAGAACGACAACATAGGTAATACTAGAAGTGGTATAATCACCAGCGTGTGGGATAGAATATGTTTGATGGATGATAACTATGGAACAATGTTAACTCCTGAACAAGTCTCTTATCTGAAGTAAGACTCTTAAGAGATTAGCATGAATGTACAGTGACATGTGATAATCTATTTCCCATGCTTAGATGAATAACGAAGCCATAAATGTTGCACACAAGTAAGATGAGGGTACAACCTATCTAACCGCCATCCATAGGAGTGAGCATCATCTGCTAACTTGTCGATGGCACTGCGGTTGTTGTGGCTGTTAATGTCGGGCAGGCACATTCGAGGCAGGGAACTCTTGAGTGGGGACTATAGCTCCCTTCTGGTGTATGTTTCCCTTGTTGGAGCAGCTGTGGTGAGAAGGAAGACGGTGTGGCTGAAGATGCAGAAAACACACAATGTTAAGAATGACACATATCTCTGATATGAAGAAATACCCTAAAGATCAACACTATGGTTCGAGACTGGGGTTACACGCTTTTTTTGGTACTGTCCGATCTATGCCGGATGGCTGGATGGCCATCTTGTGACTCCCGGCTGACACTGTTCAAGATCTTCCCCGAACAGCCAGCAACCACTGTCAGAGCAGCCCGCCTCCGATGTCCCTGGCCGCGACAGCTCCAACCACAACCCACCCGTCCCACCGCACTGCCGTGGTTGCGCCGCCCCCGGCCAAACCTCAAAGACTCGCCGTCATCCAAATCCGGCGGCAACATTACCTTCACCATAACCAACACTAAGATAGGCACCTAAGCGCTGCTTCCGCGGTGAACTTGCGCTCCTGCACCCCTACAATAGACACCGAGGCACTGCTGGCACAGCCAACCGGCAGCCTAGGAGCTCCGCCACCTTGACGGGTGCTACTTCTATCCATTGGGAATCGACTTACCCAGAATAAAAATTCAGGCAAATGACGCCTAGATAAAATGATCTAAGATGAGTGTACGACCTATCTTGCAGCCCGGTGAAGTAGGAAGCTCCAACTGCCTAGTTGGTGAGGCCGGCGTGGTTTTGGTGGCTCCCGGCGACGGGAAAGCAGATATGTGGCAGTGGTCGCCGGCTACGGGGGAGCAGGGCCGGGGCCCTGGATGCATCCGAAGTTGGAGCCGCTCTGGCACTGTGCACAATAGCACGGGTGAATCGGCTCCTGTACAGTTCACACGATCGTTGTCGAGGCAGCTCCGACAACAGGGAGTAAGAGGCACACAGCCCAGTGCACGATGGCAAACAGACAGTGGCTCCTGCATTGGGGAGGTGGGTGGTTGTGAATTTGGTGCGGTGGGGGCGCCATGGAGGAGGGGCTGAGGTTTTGCAGCTGGGGAGAAGGTGATTTGGAACCCATGGTGTATGAATGGGAATTGGGAGGGGGAACCATGCTACAGACGCATTTGTATGAAACATGGGAGAAGTTACAGTTCTACCCCTGCCTTTTGGCTTGTGGGCTTGGGTCTGTGTCTTGAGGGTCGGCGATAGTAGGGTAACTTTGCTTCTCCCAAACAGTGGGCGCCAGCGATTTCGGCCGAGGAGAGGGTGTTTTGCCGCCCATGGTTTATGAATTACTCGGCGCCTGCCATTTCGACCGAGGAGAGGGTGTTTTGCCGCCCATGGTTTACGAATTATTCGGCGCCTGTCATTTCGGCCGAGGAGAGGGCACGCTTGGATGAAGTTACAAACCTACCCTCTATATACAACGGGCCAACTGATGCAGGTCCCAGATAGGCCGGTAATTTTGCATCTCCCATTTATTTGCTCTGGCGAATTCCACCGAGCAAAGGGTATTTAGCGATTTTTTCAAATTTTGGGAGAACAAGCATCCACGTCTACCTTACCAAGTTGATCTGAATCAAATTTTGAAATATTAGCTTGCCACTTCTTTTTTAGATGGTGAGATGATGCTCGGGACTAATGTGTTTTTACATGCTCGTTGCTACCAATTTATTTGACAAATAGTTGGCCCACTCAAAAATGAGAATCAAACCCAAAATGAAATACCTCGATTCAATAAAATAGCTCGTTGACCCGGTCAAAATTGTGGACAAAATCCAAAAATATAGTACTCCATGAACATGTTGAAAGTCAAATAAATGAACTTGTTTGATACGCATATCTTCATTCATGTGTGGATGGCAAACACCATGTTCTCCAATTCAAAGATTTGAATGCAAATTTATACTGAATCATGGTTTATATCAATCTTCGATGCATCTCCCTGCTACTTCTTGAGCTTGCGTTGGTTTTTCCCTTGAAGAGGAAAGGGTGATGCATCAAAGTAGAGATAAGTATTTCCCTCAGTTAGAGAACCAAGGTATCAATCCAGTAGGAGACAATGCACAAATCACCTAATACCCGCACAAACAATCAAACACTTGCACCCAACGCGGTAAATGGGTTGTCAATCCCTTCACGGTCAATTGCAAAAGTGAGATCCGATAGAGATAGATAAACAAAAGATAAAATATTTTTGGGTTTTTTGGTATATAGATCGGAAAGTAAAAGATTGCAAAATAGTAGATCGGAAACTAATATGATGGAAAATAATAGATCGGAAACTTATATGATGGAAAATAGTAGATCGGAAACTTATATGATGGAAAATAGACCCGGGGGCCATAGGTTTCACTAGAGGCTTCTCTCAAGATAGCAAATAATACGGTGGATGAACAAATTACTGTCAAGCAATTGATAGAAAAGCGCAAAGTTATGATGATATCCAAGGCAATGATTATGAAATATAGGCATCACATCCGTGTCAAGTAGACCAAAACGATTCTGCATCTACTACTTTTACTCCACACATCGACCGACTCCTGCCTGCATCTAGAGTATTAAGTTCATGAAGAACAGAGTAACGCATTAAGTAAGATGACATGATATAGAGGAATAAACTCAAGCAATATGATGTAAACCCCATCTTTTTATCCTCGATGGCAACAATACAATACGTGCCTTGCTGCCCCTACTGTCACTGGGAAAGGACACCGCAAGATTGAACCCAAAGCTAAGCACTTCTCCCATTGCAAGCAAAACCAATCTAGTTGGCCAAACCAAACCGATAATTCAAAGAGAATTACAAAGATATCAAATCATGCATATAAGAATTCAGAGAAGATTCAAATAATATTCATAGATAAGCTGATCATAAATCCACAATTCATCGGATCTCGATAAACACACCGCAAAAGAATATTACATCGGATAGATCTCCAAGAACATCAAGGAGAACGTGGTATTGAGAATCAAAGAGAGAGAAGAAACCATCTAGCTACTAGCTATGGACCCGTAGGTCTGAGGTAAACTACTCACGCTTCATCGGAAGGGAAATAGAGTTGATGTAGAAGCCCTCCGTGATCGAATCCCCCTCCAGTAGGGTGCCGGAAAAGGTCCCTAGATGGGATCTCATGGGTACAGAAGGTTGCGGCGGTGGAAAATTGTTTTCGTGGATGATTCTGAGGGTTTTGGAATATATGTGAATATATAGGATGAAGAAGTATGTCGGTGGAGTCAAGTGGGGCCCACAAGGCAGGGGGCGCGCCCTACCCCCCTGGGCGCACCCTCCCCCCTTGTCGCCGCCTCGTGGCTCTTCTGACTTGAACTCCAAGTCTCCAGGGTGTCTTCTAGTCCAAGAAAAATCATCGTGAAAGTTTTATTCCGTTTGGACTCCGTTTGGTATTCTTTTCTGCGAAACTCAAAAACAAGGAAAAAACAGAAACTGGCACTGGGCTCTAGGTTAATAGGTTAGTCCCAAAAATAATATAAAATAGCATAATAATGCATATAAAACATCCAAAACAGATAATATAATAGCATGGAACAATAAAAAATTATAGATACGTTGGAGACGTATCAAGCATCTCCAAGCTTAATTCCTGCTCGACCTCGAGTAGGTAAATGATAAAAACAGAATTTTTGATGTGGAATGCTACCTAACATATTTATCCATGTAATTTTTTTTATTGTGGCATGAATGTTCAGATCCATAAGATTCAAAACAAAAGGTTAATATTGACATAAAAACAATAATACTTCAAGCATACTAACAAGGCAATTATGTCTTCTCAAAATAACATGGCTAAAGAAAGCTTATCCCTACAAAATCATATAGTCTGGCTATGCTCCATCTTCATCACACAAAATATTCAAATAATGCATAACCCCGATGACAAGCCAAGTAATTGTTTCATAATTTTAGTGTTCTCAAACCTTTTCAACTTTCACGCAATACATGAGCGTGAGCCATGGACATAGCACTATAGGTGGAATCGAATATGGTGGTTGTGGAGAAAACAAAAAAAGAAGGAGATAGTCTCACATCAACTAGGCATATTAACGGGCTATGGAGATGCCCATCAATAGATATCAATGTGAGTGAGTAGGGATTGCCATGCAACGGATGCACTAGAGCTATAAGTGTATGAAAGCTCAAAAGAAAACTAAGTGGGTGTGCATCCAACTTGCTTGCTCATGAAGACCTAGGGCAATTTGAGGAAGTCCATCTTTGGAATATACAAGCCAAGTTCTATAATGAAAATTTCCCACTAGTATATGAAAGTGACAAAATAGGAGACTCTCTATCAAGAACATCTTGGTGCTACTTTGAAGCACAAGTGTGGAAAAAGGATAGTAGCATTGCCCCTTCTCTCTTTTTCTCTCATTTTTTTTCTTTTTTTTGTTTGGCTTCTTTGGCCTCCTTTTTTTTAATTTTTCGTCCGGAGTCTCATCCTGACTTGTGGGAGAATCATAGTCTCCATCATCCTTTCCTCACATGGGACAATGATCTAATAAGGAAGATCATCACACTTTTATTTACTTACAACTCAAGAACTACAACTCGATACTTAGAACAAAATATGAATCTATATGAATGCCTCCGGCGGTGTACCGGGATTTGCAATGAATCAAGAGTGACATGTATGAAAGAATTATGAACGGTGGCTTTGCCACAAATACGATGTCAACTACATGATCATGCAAAGCAATATGACAATGATGAAGCGTGTCATAATAAAACGGAACAGTGAAAAGTTGCATGGCAATATATCTCGGAATGGCTATGGAAATGCCATAATAGGTAGGTATGGTGGCTGTTTTGAGGAAGGTATATGGTGGGTGTATGGTACCGGCGAATGTTGCGCAGCACTAGAGAGTCTAGCAATGGTGGAAGGGTGAGAGTGCGTATAATCCATGGACTCAACATTAGTCATAAAGAACTCACATACTTATTGCAAAAATCTATTAGTCATCGAACAAAGTACTACACGCATGCTCCTAGAGGGATAGATTGGTAGGAAAAGACCATCGCTCGTCCCCGACCGCCACTCATAAGGAAGACAATCAATAAATAAATCATGCTCCGACTTCATCACATAACGGTTCACCATACGTGCATGATATGGGAATCACAAACTTTAACACAAGTATTTCTACAATCCACAATTACTCACTAGCATGACTCTAATATCACCATCTCTATATCTCAAAACAATCATAAATAATCAAACTTCACATTGTATTCAATGCACTTTATATGAAAGTTTTTATTATATCCCTCTTGGATGTCTATCATATTAGGACTAAATTCATAACCAAAGCAAATTACCATGCTGTTTAGAAAGACTCTCAAAATAATATAAGTGAAGCATGAGAGTTCAATAATTTCTATAAAATAAAACCACCGCCGTGCTCTAAAAAGATATAAGTGAAGCACTAGAGCAAAATTGCCTAGCTCAAAAGATATAAGTGAAGCACATAGAGTATTCTAATAAATCATGATTCATGCGTGTCCCTCTCAAAAGGTGTGTACAGCAAGGATGATTGTGGCAAACTAAAAAGTAAAGACTCATATAATACAAGATGCTCCAAGCAAAACACATATCATGTGGTGAATAAAAATATAGCCTCAAGTAAAGTTACCGATAGACGAAGACGAAAGAGGGGATGCCTTCCGGGGCATCCCCAAGCTTAGGCTCTTGGTTGTCCTTGAATATTACCTTGGGGTGCCTTGGGCATCCCCAATCTTAGGCTCTTGCCACTCCTTATTCCATAGTCCATCAAATCCTTACCCAAAACTTGAAAACTTCACAACACAAAACTTAACAGAAAATCTCATAAGCTCCGTTAGTATAATAAAACAAATCACCACTTTTGGTACTTTTGTGAACTCATTCTTTATTTATATTGGTGGAATATCTACTGTATTCCAACTTCTCCATGGTTCATACCCTCCGATACTACCCATAGATTCATCAAAATAAGCGAACAACACAAAGAAAACAGAATCTATCAAAAACAAAACAGTCTGCGAAGATACGAATTGTTCTAATACTTATTTATCTCAAAAAAATCTTAAAAATTAAGAGATCATAGGAAATTTGTATATAAATCTCGTGTAAAAAATTCAGGGTTTTTCAATGCTACAGTGAATTATTAAAATTCTGTGACTGGACGAAAAAGTTTCTATTTTTCAGCAAGATCAAATCAACTATCACCGTAAGCCATCCTAAAGGTCTTACTTGGCACAAACACTAATTAAAACATAAAACCACATCTAACCAGAGGCAAAACAGGAACGAAAAGCAAAAAATAAAATAAAACTGGGTTGCCTCCCAACAAACGCTTTTATTTATAGCCATTAAGATAGGCTTGAGAATTCAATGATGCTCACATAAAAGATAGCAATTGAAACACGAAGAGAGCATCATAAAACATGTGACAAACATATTTAAGTCTAACGTACTTCCTATGCATGGGAATTTTATAAGCAAATAAATTATCGAGGCAAGCAAAAACTAGCATATGCAAGGAAGAAACAATAGCAATCTCAACATGACGAGAGGTAATTGAGTAACATGAAACTTTTTACAACCATATTTTTCTCTTTCATAATAATTACATGTGGGATCATAATCAAATTCAACAATATAGCTATCGCATAACATATTCTCTAGATGACCCACATGCATGCAAAGTTGACACTCTTCCAAAATAGTGGGATTAACATTAACTAAAGTCATGACCTCTCCAAACCCACTTTTATCAAAAAATTCATGAGATTGATCATACTCCAAAGTAGTGGGATTATTATTACCTAAAGTTGACACTCTTCCAAACCCACTTTCAATATTAACGCAAACATATTCATCATGAGGCTTAAATAAATTTTCAAGATCATAAGAAGAATCACCCCAATCATGATCATTACAATAAGTACTAGCATCCCCAAGCTTAGGGTTTTGCATATTATTAGCACAATTGACATCAGTTGAATTTATAGTAAAACCATTGCAATCATGCTTTTTATTCAAGGAGCTATCGTGAATCACTTCATAAATTTCTTCATCACAGTTTTCAGATTCACGAATTTCAAGCAAAACTTCATAAAGATAATCTAGTGCACAAAACTCACTAGCAATTGGTTCATCAAAATTGGATCTATTAAAAAGATTAGCAAGTGGATGAGGATCCATAAACTTTTAGCAAGCGAAGATGCAAACAAAAAGAAGGCACATGGTAACACAAGCAAACAAAAGATCAAACGGAAAGAAGGCAAACAAAAAGGCAAATATTTTTGAAAATCATTTTAGAAGTGGGGGAGAGGAAAACAAGAGGCAAATGGTGAATAATGTAATGCAAGAGATGAGAGTTGATGATGGGTACTTGGTATGTCTTGACTTGACATAGATCTCTCCCGCAACAGCACCAGAAATTCTTCCTACTACTTCTTGAGCTTGCGTTGGTTTTTCCCTTGAAGAGGAAAGGGTGATGCAGCAAAGTAGAGATAAGTATTTCCCTCAATTAGAGAACCAAGGTATCAATCCAGTAGGATACAACGCACAAATCACCTAATACCTGCACAAACTATCAAACACTTGCATCCAACGCGATAAAGGGGTTGTCAATCCCTTCATGGTCAATTGCAAAAGTGAGATCCAATAGAGACAAATAAATAAAAGATGAAATATTTTTGGGTTTTTTGGTATATAGATCGGAAAGTAAAAGATTGCAAAATAGTAGATCGAAAACTAATATGATGGAAAATAATAGATCCGAAACTTATATGATGGAAAATAGTAGATCGGAAACTTATATGATGGAAAATAGACCCGAGGGCCATAGGTTTCACTAGAGGCTTCTCTCAAGATAGCAAATAATACGGTGGGTGAACAAATTACTGTCGAGCAATTGATAGAAAAGCGCAAAGTTTTGACGATATCCAAGGCAATGATTATGAAATATAGGCATCACGTCCGTGTCAAGTAGACCGAAACGATTCTGCATCTACTACTATTACTCCACACATCGACCGACTCCTGCCTGCATCTAGAGTATTAAGTTAATGAAGAACAGAGTAATGCATTAAGTAAGATGACATGATGTAGAGGAATAAACTCAAGCAATATGATGTAAACCCCATCTTTTTATCCTCGATGGCAACAATACAATACGTGCCTTGCTACCCCTACTGTCATTGGGAAAGGACACCGCAAGATTGAACCCAAAGCTAAGCACTTCTCCCATTGCAAGAAAAACCAATCTAGTTTGCCAAACCAAACCGATAATTCGAAGAGAATTACAAAGATATCAAATCATGCATATAAGAATTCAGAGAAGATTCAAATAATATTCATAGATAAGATGATCATAAATCCACAATTCATCAGATCTCGACAAAAACACCGCAAAAGAATATTACATTGGATAGATCTCCAAGAACATTGAGGAGAACGTGGTATTGAGAATCAAAGAGAGAGAAGAAGCCATCTAGCTACTAGCTATGGACCCGTAGGTCTGAGGTAAACTACTCACACTTCATCGGAAGGGCAATAGAGTTGATGTAGAAGCCCTCCGTGATCGAATCCCCCTCCGGCACGGTGCCGGAAAAGGTCCCTAGATGGGATCTCATGGGTACAGAAGGTTGCGGCGGTGGAAAAGTGTTTTCGTGGACGCTTCTAAGGTTTTTGGAATATATGTGAATATATAGGACGAAGAAGTAGGTCGGTGGAGTCACGTTGGGCCCACAAGGCAGGGGTGCGTCCTACCCCCCTGGGCGCGCCCTCCCCCCTTGTCGCCGCCTCGTGGCTCTTCTGACTTGAACTCCAAGTGTCCGAGGTGTCTTCTGGTCTAAGAAAAATCATCGCGAAAGTTTTATTCCGTTTGGACTCCGTTTGGTATTCCTTTTCTGCGAAACTCAAAAACAAGGAAAAAATAGAAACTGGCACTGGGTTCTAGGTTAATAGGTTAGTCCCAAAAATAATATAAAATAGCATAATAATGCATATAAAACATTCAAAACAGATAATATAATAGCATGGAACAATCAAAAATTATAGATACGTTGGAGATGTATCACTCCCCATGTCCCGGACTCCCGTTCTCTCTCTAGCCGTCAATCTTCGTTTCTATCGCGCGCATACAAACACAATCCTTGTCGGTCCCTCTCCCTCTCTCTCTCTCCCGGTCTTTCTAGTTTGCATGCACACTCCATGTATAGGTCTCTCTCGCAAACAATGTATGACTCTCTATTCTAAGCTAAATATCTAGGGTGCACTCATCGTGAGCACACAAATTTCCTAGCTCGTTGTCTGTAACTCTCTCACGCACCACTCCGCCGTCTCAGCGCTCTTCCCTCTCTCGAACTCTCTATCTCTCTAGGTCACGCATACACATGCATATCTCACTCACATTAGATAGACCCATCTAAAACTCTCTCTCTCTCCCTCATTATCTCTCCATCTCACACGCACACACACACACACACACACAATCTCCCGCCTAGCTAAGTACAACTATCTCACACTCCATTGTAGGCACACACAGCCCCCTAGGTGTATGACTATCTCCCAGTCTCCATCACAAACACACACATTGCCTCTTTACCTCTCAATTGGTCTATCTCGATCTCTCTCAGGGTATCTTTCTATAATGCACACACCTCCTCTCTCAATCTCCCAGCCATATAGTCCCCTCACGATCTCGAGGGGATCTCTCTATCACAAACACACCCTCTCTCCCTCCGCATGCCTCCATCTTCTTAATACGTCCCTCTTGGCCTCTGTCCCTTATTGGCCAGACCTCTTTTGGAGAGGTGCTATATATAGGGGTCTCTATCTCCATTGCAAACAACCACACACTAGTTATCTCCGTGTATCTCCTCACCTCGCTTTCTATCTCGGAGATGCATGTGCGATATGTTTGCATAAGACACGCACACTTTCTCTCTATTTCATCATGTGTTGTCCCTTTGTCTTTCACACACACACACACACTCTTTTTGCACACTCACTCTTTCTCCTTCACACGCGCTTGATCTCTCTCGACTTAGGTACTCTCTTCGGTCCATAGCATATAGAATTTTTGAAAAGTCAAACCTCACAAAGTTTGATCAGGTATGTGGAGAAAAACATTTACATCTAGAATGGTAAACATATATCATTAGATTCATCACAAGATGTAGTTCCATATGATGTATCTTTTGTATTGTAGATATAAATAACTTTCTATGTAAACTTGGTCAAAGTTTCCAAAGTTTGAGTTCTAAAAATTTATATGCACTACACTATCAAACGGAGGGAGTATCTCTTTCTCTCTCTCAACTCTCTCCCGCACCACTCAGCCGTATCAGGGCTCCTCTATCTCTCTCAAACTTTATATCTCCCTAGGTCACACATACACATATCTCGCTCGCACTACATAGACCCATCTAACACTCTTCCCCTCGTTCTCTCTCTATCTGAGACGCACCCCCTAAGTACCATAATCTCTCACTCCATCATAGGCACATGCACTCACTCCTAGATATGACTATCTGAAAGTGCAACTAACCCCCGGGTGGTTTTGGTAATTCATAACAACATATAGCTCATTGAACTAATATCCATTCAAGATGAATATTTCAGGAAGTTCAATGAATGGCATGGCATGGACTAGAGATGTGGACCCCTCAAAATGCTAAGGACATGTGTTGGCAAAAGCTCAAGACTCTCCATCTTCATTTTAGTGATCCAAGATCACATTGAGTCCATAGGAAAGCCAATACTATTAAAAGGGGATGAGGTGTTGCTTAATGGCTTGCTTGCTCAAATGCTTAGTGATATTGCTCCAAAACCATCAACCACTTTCTCCATCCAAATATGTCAAAACCCTAAACTCCAAATCGGCCCCACCGATTCTTTCTATCTGGCGCCACCGAGTTCATATGACATAGCCACTACCAGAAACCCTAACAGTTCAGTCTCACCGATACGGGTCTCGGTCTCACCGAGATGGCCCTGCCAACACTCTGTGACTTGTTGCATTTATTTTGGTTTCACCGAGTTATGCAATCGGTCTCACCGAGTTGGCTTGACATTCTCTCTGTTGCCTTATTGCTTCACTTTGGTCTCACCGAGTTGATGCAATCGGTGCCACCGAGATGATGTTTGCCCTAAGACCTAGCACATCGGTCCCACCGAGTTGTTCCAGTCGGTCCCACTGAGATTCCTAATGTTCACATTTTGAACTAATCGGTGCCACCGACTTTAATCATTCGGTCTCACCGAGATGGGTCAAATGTGTGTAATAGTTGGATTTTGTGTGGCGGCTATATATACCCCTCCACCCCCTTCTCCATGTGTGAGAGAGCCATCAGAACGTGTTGAGATCACCTACTCATGTGTTGAGATCAAGATATTCCAATCCTACCACAAGAATATTGATTTCTAGCCTTCCCCAAGTTGCTTTCCACTCAAATCATCTTTCCACCATAGCCAAATCTATGAGAGAGAGTTGAGTGGTGGGGAGACTATCATTTGAAGCACAAGAGCAAGGAGTTCATCATCAACACACCATATATTACCTTTTGGAGAGTGGTGTCTCCTAGATTGGTTAGGTGTCGCTTGGGAGCCTCCGTCAAGATGTGGAGTTGAACCAAGAAGTTTGTAAGGGCAAGGAGATCGCCTACTTCGTGAAGATCTACCCGAGTGAGGCAAGTCCTTTGTGGGTGATGGCCATGGTGGGATAGACAAGGTTGCTTCTTCGTGGACCCTTCGTGGGTGGAGCCCTCCGTGGACTCGCACAACCGTTACCCTTCATGGGTTGAAGTCTCCATCAACATGGATGTACGATAGCACCACCTATCGGAACCACGCCAAAAATCTTCGTGTCTCCATTGCGTTTGCACTCTCCAATGCCTTCCCTTTACCTTCATATGCAATGTTTTACTTTCCGCTGCTACACTATTAGAATTGCATGTGTAGGTTGATTGCTTGACTTGTGCAAATTGCTAAAATCCGCCCACAATTAAAATTGGGAAAAGTATAGATTTTTATTTGATCAAGTAGTCTAATCTTCCCCCCTCTAGACGTACATCCGATCCTACACTATCTCTCACTATCCATCACGAACACACGTATTATCTCCTTCCATCCGTAGGTCTGTCTTGATCTCTCTCTCGGGGTATCTTCTATCACGCACACACCTTGTCACTCGATCTCCCACCCATGTAGTCCCATCACGATCTTGAGGGATCTCTCTATCACAAACACACACTCTCTCCCTCCCCATGCCGGCATTTTATCCATACATCTCTCTCACCTCTCTCCCTTGTTTGGCAGACCTCTCCTGGCCACGTGCTAGGGGTCTTTCTCTCTTCGTTGCAAACAACCACACACTATCTCCTCACCTTGCTTCCACTCTCGAATATGCATGCGTGATATGTTTCCATAAGACACACACACGCACTTTTTCTCTACTTTATCGTGTGTTGTCCATGTGTCTTTCACACACACACACACTTTTTGTACACTCACACTTTCTCTTTCACACACACGCTCTCTCTCTCTCTAGTTAGGTATTCTTAGACCTAGCGCCCACACGGGATGGTGTAACACCCTGGTTTTTAGCCTTTTCTTTTTCTTTTGGATTTCTTTGAATTTTGCTCTGGATTTCTTTTTCTGTGGCTCAGTGGTCTGGAAACCTGGAAAGATCATCTCTTCTCACTCTTTCAAGTGGCTCGTCATCCTCAAATCCTTTTCAAGATAATTTCATTTCTGCCTTGGCCCCTACCCCAATATTTATTTCTTGAGAACATTCCTTTTTTATTAAAGGAATAATCCTTTTTGTTCTAGGTTGTGAAGAAACCTATATTTCTGTCTTGCCATTAATGCCCACAAAATTCTCAAAATTCCTTTGGACCTTATGAACCTTGGATATGCAAAAATATCCATGATCCCATGCTCATGGTGAGCACACCACCCAATACTTGATTCTGGTCATATTTTCAAGTTGTGAAGCAACTAAATTTTATATTGCTCCATAAATTCTGAAAATTTACCAGGACACCCTCCTACCTATATAACCTCTATCCACCAAATTTGAGATCATTTCATTTGGCCATTATTTCTCTATAATTCTCTCAAGATTCTGTCCAAAGGGGACCACTGTGAAGGAAGTACCATTTTGGTGTGTTCAAATGGTATGAAATTTTACAGTGTGTTCATGTGCCCAAATGACTATTCTCCACCAAAATTCAGCTCAATCCAATCACCCATGTGAGTGCTACTTCAATTTCTTCATTTTTGTCCAGTGTGGTACATTGTGAAGCAAGTGCCACCAAGGCTTCTCCATTTGAGCTTGAAATTGGCCAAGATGATCACCTTAGTGGGTGATTAACCTCAGCCAAAGATCAACACCTCTTCCTAGTTTAGCCTCCCCCATCCAACATCAAACACCTTGTTCCAACTTTGTCTTTGAGCTAGTTGTAGTCATTTCATGGGTCCCTGCCATTGTATCTTTGCTCCTTGCCTCTACCTGATGAATGACCAATCACGCAAACATGGTTAGGGCGACCAGAGCGCATGTCCTCACCATGTTCACGCGGTGACCACGCGGCTGGCATGCCCGTGCAGGCGCTCTGGTAGTTTGGGCCCTCGGATTCCCCGTTTGCTTGAGCCCTCGCCACCTCACCATGTCCAGGAGCTTCCTCTTGGCCTCGCCCTCGCCTTGGGCCCCTCTACCCTCATCGCGCTTGCCCGACGCGTCGCGTCGACCGCGTCCAGGAGTAGACCTTGTCTGCTCCACCATGGACGGTCGATCGCGTCGCCTCGAGCCTTCCTGAACCATCCCAGTGGCTATATTAGGTTTGCCCGAGCTCCCACGCAGCTCATCAACCCCTCAGACCCCTCCCTCGAGCCCTGGAGCCCCTCTCCCTCGCCCTTGGCCACCATGGCCGCCATGACGGCCAGCTCGAATCCAAGCAATGCCAGCCTTCCTCCTCCTACTGACCTCACCAGCCTCTTCCCCAAGCTCCAGTGATCCTCCCGACCTCCTCGTTCCATCGCCGGAGGTCCCGTGGCCGTGGCCTCCAAGAACGGCCGCCGCCCCCGTCAGCGGCCACCGCAAGCCTTCGCGGCTGTAGCCTACCTCGACGTAGCTGCTGCACCTAGGCGGGTGCGGCGCATCCTCCCGAGCCCACCGGTGTCTCCAGTTCCTCCGGAGGTGGCCGGAAGGGGAGGGGCCAGCGCCGGCCGGGCCCCTCCCCTGCTCCTCCTTTTTTTTTCCGCGCGAGGGAACGGTAGGAGGAAGGAGACGACCGGGCCAGGCAGGCCCCACTCCCCTCGCGACCCCACCTGTCATCGATCGCGACCCGGTCCAGTCAGAATTAAGTGGAGGTGTATTCGTTGGAATACGTCTTCCCTGAAAGAAAGCGAATTTCGGTTGTTCTTCGGTTTGGAATACGTTTTCTTTGCTGGAAAGCGTATTTTCAGAAATATGGCTTCTGTTCTCGGCCCTTCCAGCCGAATCTGTTAAATAGCGGACGTTCACCTGTTAGCAGCAGAAAAGAATAGATTTTACTTATTTTCTGCCTAACGAACGAACGGTCGTATCTTTTCAACCGTGACTCCGATTCAGGTGATTGAAAAGCCCATTTTCTCTACTCATCGAGCCCACTCTATTGGTGTCATTTCCATGATTGTCAGATTCTAAAAATGAGCATTTTGCACTTGCCATCTAGTCAGCCTTGCCGGGAGAGAAACTTTTCCGGTGAATCTTTCTGCGAGTTCATCACATTTCTTCCCGAAGTATCCATCAACCCTAGGCAAACCACCCCAGCCACTTGCATGATGGTCTTGCAATAGTCGCGGTTTCCACTTCAATATTTAATAATTGTTTTCTCATTTAAATGTTGTTGTTAATACTTCGGTTATGCTTGTGGATCCATGCTATTCATCATGCTATCTTCAAGTGCATCATGTTAGTTATACGATTACTTGTGAGTATTATTACTGTCATGTTTCATTCTTGCATTTATTCCTTGCTTTTGATAATGATATGCTCATATGCTTTGTTATCGTCTGTTCTGAAAAGTACTCGTGACACGCATGATCATCGCTATGCCATGCTCGTTTGCATCTCGTAGGTTAAATGATTTATTATTGTTGATGCTAATGATTCATATGTTAAATAGTTATGCTGCCCATCGCTCATGTTGATATCATGTTCATACACATTGTTATTTTTTCATGCTATTTTATTATGACTCGGCTCATCATCATTCAAGTTGAACCTGATGTTAATCAAACTTGAACAACTATTGGCTGAGTCATGGTGCCACCGAATCGAGCTCACCGGTGCAACCACACTTGCCTGGATGGGGAGGTCCTAACTTGGTCTATTGTGATGCCTCTCGCTGGTGCCTCCAACTAGGGAAGGTTATGTGTGTGCGCTACCCTTATCAGGTAGGCAGCCATAGGCCTTGTGTGCCCGATCGTATGGTATACTGTTGACCCCATTTGGGACATTTTTGTTTTGTTTTGGCCATGCCGGTGTTCGGCCACAAAGGTGGCGGATGTCACGCGGTGACATCGGGGCCACCCATGACTTAGCCCAAAGGGGAGTTTATCGGAGTGGCCGGGAGAGTGTCATGCAATAGATTGGTTTCGTCGGAATGCCGTTGGTCCACCCGAACAGTGTGTGTATAGTGTACTAACCTCTGCGGAGTGTATAATCTATGTATAGCCACGCCCTCGGTCATGGGCACAGTTCATAGTAGGTCACATTGTGGGTCAACAGTAATAATAAAAACCTGACTATTAAGCAACCCCCGGTTCGGTGAAGAGAGAAGTTGGTTGATCTTTAAGTGATCAAGTGAGGATCACCATGTTTGGTTGGCATGAGGTCATGCGATAATCATGGGTAAAGATCAAGCTCCTTGTGGTCATGAGATGATCACTATGGTGTTGGAAATACCAAGCTTGGTTGGTCCTGTGGTGAATGTATGATGTCTACAATGGTTAGTGATATCGTTGGTGGTTATGAATTAACCTCCGACGTGGGTAAGTTCGTACACGTGCATCGCCCTTGCATACTAGCGCTAATATCATCATGTTCATATCCTGAGTACCATGTTCATCCCATGCTCATATTATGTTGTTCTAGTTGTATCATGCACAACCTTGTTTAACCTGTAAATGCCATGCCGTGGTTTGTCTTGATCGCTTTGGTTGGTGTGAGCTTACGAGTACATTCAAAGTACTCACCTGGCGTGTCATGCCAGATTGCAGGTGATGCCGTGATTGATTGCTTGTCGAGGATCCCGATGTTTGCGTGCTAGGATGCGTCCCAGCCAGAGTCCCTGCAGAGTGGAGTTCACCACCATCATCGTTGTTCCGCTGCTACGAGTTGTACTGCTGCTAGCATAGAGCTATTCTAGCTGACGTAGGGTCACTATGTCATCGAGCCTTTGTACATCAGTACGCTTGTACCTCAAGTATTTGTAATAAATAGCTGATTTTTTCTATGCCAAGCAGTGCCGTATTCCAGAAGACTTGATCTCTGGGTTGGAATACGGGGCGTTCCGGTCTCTCTGAGCCGGTGTCACATGCTTTGGTATCAGAGCCAAGTTTGGCTGTAGGACGCCCTACTCAGCGCGAGCGTTAGAAACTGGTAGTATAGAACCCAATTTATTTGCTGCATTTGGTTGTTGCATAGCATGCATATAGATTTATTTCCTTTTTCCTAACCGTTAATTCCGTGGGTATAGATGGCAGCCGTTCCTATTGAGTTCAATGCCGCCCCTGCACCTCGCAGCTTCACCTCTCTACTCCGTGACCTATGGCACAGCCTCTACCCCAACGGAGATATGCCAAGATATCAAGTCTTCTAGGTTCCAATTGGAGGACGAATCCGGGAATACGTCACCCATGTTTATCTGACTGCCGAAATTCCTATCGGGAGATGCACCTATAGTTTCTATGGTGGTTATGGTGGCACTCTAGATCGTGTCGTTCAGCTTGCAGCCATGGCAGTAGTTACGGTTCTTCGTCATCAAGAGCATATGATGCAAGCGAACCGTGCTTATCAGTACTACCCTACCATCGTCGAGAATCCTAAGCGAGTCTGATTCCCTTCCGTTCGTCCTCAAGATGATGTAGCCATCTTTTCCATGTCCCGTTACATGACGACCAAGTATATTCTTATTTCTGAGCTAGTCCAAGAAGCAACCAGGGCCCGGAGACTGCTTGGTGCTACCCTAACTCCATCCCCGTTGGCTTCTTCGTCGACTCCTCCATCTATTTCCGCGAGAGCTACAGTGTCAGCTGCTCCACCCGCCACTCCACTAGCTTCTTCATCAGCCACCCAGCTACCGTCAGAGCGTAATGTTTAAGTATTCGTGTAGTTCATGTTGCATCAGTTGTAGTATCATGCATATGTGTGACTATGTGGAGTAGTTATGTAGCATGTATGCTGCGTGCCTTGTTGCAATCTGATTAGTTTTTGTGCTTCTTTATTTGGTTCTTGGGTGTTACCTTATTTCCCCTTATGATAGTTTCTCCTCGGGCTACCACCGGGAATTTTGAAGGATCCGTAATAAGGTCATATATATTTGGAAGCTCAGCTAAACCCAATGGAATGCTTAGCCGACTGTGTTGTATTGGGAATATCTGGTTTGAATGCAAATGATATCCTACCTTGATTATCAGCATCAAGTCTACATCGGTGTGCAATCTTCACAGAGGTAGAGATGAAATCAGCTGGAAGACAAGTTATGTGCAAGACCAATCGTATATTTTCAGCCAAAGGTATGATTCATATGCAAGGTTTGATTTTGCTATGAGTAAAAATTGAAACATGCTATACTCCGGAAGTGAGACAGATTGTTCTATGAATTCAGTACTCAGCAAGAAGGATAGTCGAACAACCTTTTTCCTACAAGTAACCGGCAGCAGAAATACAAAAGGGTATATATACCGCAGTAAGTCAACATATCGCGAGGAGAAGCTTATGCTGCATGGCTCCTCATTTTTTCCAAGTACAATATGTGGATGACTTCCCGTGCAAGATACTAGGTTTTCTTCAGTAAGCTACCACAAAAGCTTCCGTCATAATGTACCGAATCTTCCCCAGCAAGCAACCAGGAGGGGAAGCTTCTAAAGTACGGAAGCCAGTCTTCTTCAGGAAACTGTCCAACAAAAGCTTCGAGCACAAGCTATTCAGTCTTCTTCAACAAGATATTCTAATTAGCTTTCAACACCAGCTATACGATCTTCGTTAGTACGGCACCATAAAACAGTTGACAACATTGGTACCAGACATTACACAGTGAGTTGGCAGTATATGGAAGTGCATCCCAAGAACTAGATCCGCAACCGTTTATCAGAAGCAAGAATCAATCAAGACACACGTCTGCCTCAGGAAATCAAATGGTCAGCTACACATATTTCCATATATATTGAGATCTTGCTGCCAAGGTCATGCAAGTCACTGTCACAATGATGCAAGCATGGTGAGAGTCTGACAACTACATGAGCTATGCAAGAGAAGGAAAGCCAGCTATACACCTTAGTATGATGCAAGGACCGACAAAGTATGAATCAAGACAACGTTTGGGACAACAATATTGGCAGTAGTTGTCAAGGCCAGCTTCCTTATACCCGACAAGGCTGTACCATATCACCTTGCCATTAACTTGTGTGACAGCCGACAACAATGAGCTCTGTACAAATACATGTGCACCTGGTATATTATGACACGAGTCAGGAACAAGGAATTAGGTATGTCTGCCAGAATGTTGCACCAGACAACACCGAAGGTCACACGAAAAATTGAGGATATATATATGGCCAATATCTTTTGGCAGAAAGATTCAGAACAAAAATAAAGGCCCAAGACAATGTAGGTATGATGATTGTGGCATAAACCACATAGCACAAGTACCAAAGATAGTCTGATTCCGTATCAAGCACCATGGATATACACCCAAAAGGTGTACTCAGATTAGTAAGCACCACATGTCAAGGTAGTCCGTTTGATCAACTATTCAAAAGTGTCAGTATGAGATATACAAATCTGCTGTGACAAAGCAAAGATTTCTCAGCCAGCTCCTCAGTTTGACTTCACCAACCATGTTAAAGCATCGCACAACATGTGGAGATACCGACAGAAAGAGTAATCGAAATACTTAACAACCTCCTCGCACCTTGGTGCTCATTTAAAGGATAGCTTGCTTTGAACAAGATTCTTCCGCCAGAACAACTGTCAGTCAGTTCCCGAGATACTATTGTTTACAATCTACTACAGTTCTCAAGTCCGTACTCATTTATTTTGGTCACGACAAGCAACGATCGAACATGTGATACGGATTTGATACCCGAGAGAGTGGAACCAGCCAATATGATTCAGAGCTCCATGCCAGTAGTCAGATTCCGCCAAGAGAACGGTTATGATTCCCCACACTGTTTGAACATGGGAGACATGTATCTATTTGAGCAACCCAATGCAAGGAGAAAAAGGTTTTGCGTCCACCAAGAAAATTTGGTCACAACTCCATGGAATGCTATCAGTGCTAGATAAAAGAAGGACCCGTCAATTGGGAATCACTCCTGGACTTATGGAAAGATGACATATGCCAATCATGATAATATATCACACGAGCTAGCACATATGAAAGAATTGGAGCCAGTGAAAGGTTGAACATACGAGGTAAAGACCTGTCAGAACATGGATACAGTGAAGCAACCACCCCAGAGCAAGGCGGTCATGACATATGAAATTCAGTGGGAACACCATAATAAGAAAAAGGATACCAGAGTTGGAAATGGTTTCCTTATGATAGAATATTCATACTTGTTCCCTGAGAAACCAAATCTCGAGCACGAGATTTCTTTAAGGGGGAAGGTTTGTAACACCCTGGTTTTTGGCCTTTCTTTGAATTTTTCTATGGATTTTTTTTCTGTGGCTCTCTGGTCTAGAAACCTGGGAAGATCATCTCTTCTCACTCTTTCAAGTGGGTTGTCATCCTCAAATCCTTTTCAAGATCATGTCATTTCCACCTTGGCCCTACCCCAATATTTATTTCTTGAGAACATTCCTTTTTCTATTAAAGGAATAATCCTTTTTGTTCTAGGTTGTGAAGCAACCTATATTTCTGTCTTGCCATTAATTCCCACAAAATTCTCAAAAGTCCTTTGGACATTATGAACCTTGGATATGCAAAAATATCCATCATTCCATTCTCATGGTGAGCACACCATCCAATCTTTAATTCTGGTCATATTTTTAGGTTGTGAAGCGACTAAATTTTATATTTCTCCATAAATTCTGAAAATTTACCAGGACATCCTCCTAGCTATATAACATCTCTCCACCAAATTTGAGCTCATTTCATCTGGCCATTATTTCTCTATAATTCTGTCAAGATTCTATCCAGAGGGGACCACTATGAAGGAAGTACCATTTAGGTGTGTCCAAATGGTATGAAACTTTTACAATGTGTGCATGTGCCCAAATGACTATTCCCCACCAAAATTCAGCTCAATCCAATCATCCATGTGAGTGGTACTTCAATTTCTTCATTTCTGTCCAGTGTGGTGTATTGTGAAGCAAGTGCCACCTAGGCTTCTCCATTTGAGCTAAAAATAGGGCAAGATGATCATCTTAGTGGGTGATTAACCTCAGCCAAAGATAAACACCTCTCCCCAGTTGAGCCTCCCCCAGCCAACATCAAACACCTTGCTGCAGCTTTGTCTTTGAGCTAGCTGTGGTCATTTCATGGGTCCAATCGTGCAGACACGGTTTGGGCGGCCGGAGTACGTGTCCTCGCCGCGTTCACGTGGTGACGACATGGCTGGCATGTCCGGGCATGCGCTCTATCAATTGGGGTCCTCGGATTCATCCGTTTGCTCGAGCCCTCGCCACCTCGTCGTGTCCAGGAGCTTCCTCTTGGCCTCGCCCTCGCCCTGGACCCCTCTCCCCCTTGTCGCTATTCCCCGACGCGTCGCATCAACCACGTCTAGGAGCAGACCGCGTCTGCTCCACCATGGACGGTCGACCGCGTCGCCTCGAGCCTTCCCGAGCCGTCCTAATGGTTATATTAGGTTTTCCCGAGCTCCCCCATAGCTTATCAACCCCTCAGACCCCTCCCTCGAGCACCGGAGCCCCTCTCCCTCACCGTTGGCCGCCATGGCCACCGCATCAGACAGCTCGAATCTGGACAATGCCGACCCTCCCTCCTCCTAATGACCTCACCAGCCTCTTCCCCGATCTCCAGTGATCCTCTCCACCTCCTCATTCCATCGCCAGAGTGCCCGTGGCCGTGACCTCCAAGAACGGCCGCCGCCCCCGTCCGCGGCCATTACGGGCCACCCGCGGCTGCAGCCCTCCCCGGCGCGGCTGCTACACCCAGGCGGGCGCGGCGCATCCTCCCGAGCCCACGGGTGCTTCCAGTTCCTCCGGAGGTGGCCGGAAGCGCCGGGCCAGCGCTGGCCGCGCCCCTCCCCTGCTCCTCCTTTGTTTCACGCGGGGGAACGGTAGGAGGAAGGAGACGACCGGGCCAGGCAGGCTCCACTCCCCTCGCGACCCCACTTGTCATCGACCACGGCTCAGTCCAGTCAGATTTAAGTGGAGGCGTATTCGCGGGAATACGTCTTCCCTGCTAGAAAGCGCTTTCGGTTGTTCTTCGGGCCAGAATACATTTTCTTTGCGGGAAATCTTATTTTCGGAAATACGACTTCTGTTTTCAGCCCCGCCGGCCGAATCTATTAAATAGCGGACCTTCACCCGTTAGCAGCAGAAAAAGAATAGTTTTTATTTATTTTCTGCCTAACGAACGAACGGCTGTATCTTTTCAACCGTGACTCCGATTCAGGCTATTCAAAAGCCCACGTTCTCCATTCATCAAGCCCGCTCTATTGGTAACTTTTTCATGATGTTGTCACATTCTTAAAATGACCATTTTGCCCTTGCCATCTAATCATCCCTGTCGGGAGAGAAAGTTTTCTGGCAAATCTTTCCGCGAGTTCATCGCATTTCTTCCCGGAGAATCCATCAACCCCAGGCAAGCCACCCCAGCCACTTGCATGATGGTCTTGCAATAGTCGTGTTTTCCACTTGAATATTTAATAATTGTTTGCTCATTTAAATGTTGTTGTTAATACTTCGGTTATGCTTGTGGATCCATGCTCTTCATCATGCTATGTTCTAGTGCATCATGTTAGTTATACGATTACTTGTGAGTATTATTACTTTCATGTTTCATTATTCCATTTATTCCTTGCTATTGGTAATCTCATATGCTTTGTTATCGTCTGTTATGAAAAGTACTCGTGACACGCATGATCATCGCTATGCCATGCTTGTTTGCATCTCGTGGGTTAAATGATTTATTATTGTTGATGCTAATGATTCATATGTTAAATCGTTATGCTTCCCATCCATGCTCATGTTGATATCATGTTCATATGCATTGTTACTTTGTCATGCTATTTTATTATGACTCGGCTCATCATCATTCAAGTTGAACCTGATGTTAATCAAACTTGAACAACTGTTGGCTGAGTCATGGTGCCACCAAATCGAGCTCACCAGTGCAACCACACTTGCCTGGATGGGGAGGTCCTAACTTGGTGTATTGTCATGCCTCTCGTTGGTGGCTCCAACTAGGGAAGGTTATGTGCGCGCGCAACCCTGATCAGGTAGGTGTCCATAGGCCTTGTGTGCCCAAGTTGTATGGTATAGCGTTGTCCCCATTTGGGACATTTTTGTTTTGTTTTGGCCACGACGGTGGTCGGCCACGAAGGTGGCAGATGTGACGTGGTGACATCGGGGCCACCCATGACTTAGCCCAAAGGGGAGTTTGTCGGAGTGGCTGGGAGAGTGTCATGCAATAGATTGGCTTTGTATGAATGTCGTTGGTCCACCCGAATGGGAGCACGAGGCCATGAGTTCCGTGGTGTGGGTACATTGTACTAACCTCTATGGAGTGTATAATCTATCGATAGCCGCATCCTCGATCATGGGCACAGTTCATAGTAGGTCACACTATGGGTTAACAGTAATAATAAAAACCTGACTATTAAGCAACCCCCGGTTTTGTGAAGAGAGAAGTTAGTTGATCTTTAAGTGATCAAGTGAGGATCGCCATGTTTGGTTGGCATGAGATCATGCAATAATCATGGGTAAAGATCAAGCTCCTTGTGGTCATGAGATGATGACTATGGTATTGGAAATACCAAGCTTGGTTGGTCATGTGGTGAACGTATGATGTCTACAATGGCAAGTGACATCGTTGGTGGTTATGAGTTAACCTCCTACGTGGGTAAGTTGGTAAATGTGCATCACCCTTGCATACTAGCGCTAATATCATCATGTACATATCCTGAGTACCATGTTCATTCCAAGCTCATATTATGTTGTTCTGGTTGTATCATGCTCAACCTTGTTTAACCTGTAAATGCCATGCTATTGTTTGTCCTGATTGCTTTGGTTGGTGTGAGCTTGCGAGTACATTCAAAGTACTCACCTGGCGTTTCATGCCAGATTGCAGGTGATGTCGTGATTGATTACTTGTCGAGCATCTGAATGTTTGCACGCTAGGATGCGTCCTAGACAGAGTCCCTGCGGAGTGGATTTCACCACGGTCGTCGTTGTTCCGCTGCTAGAAGTTGTTCCGCTGCTACGAGTTGTACCGCTGCTAGCATAGAGCTGTTCTAACCAACGTAGGGTCACTGTGTCATCGAGCCTTTGTACATTAGTACCCTTGTACCTCGAGTATTTGTAATAAATAGCTGATTTGTTCTATGACAAGCAGTGCCGTATTCCAGAAGACTTGATCTCTAGGTTGGAATACGGGGCGTTTCAATTTCTCTGAGCCGGGGTTCCATAGATGGCCTCCGTCCCCAAGCTCGTTGTCGTAGTGTGTGTGAAGGATGGCGACCATGAGCGAAGCCACTTCCCGCCGACCCTCGGGTATGCTACCTCTTTTCGAACCATACCCTTGTTCTATTGTCCCATCTGCCACGTTGCTGCATGTGGATCTTTTCCACTCCCCCATCTCCCCAATTTACTATCTCCTGCTCTGCTGGTCACGCACACGTAAACCTTAATTTGCACCATTAAAGGAAGCCCTACTTCATGCAGACTAATCCATGTCTAGGTTGAATAAGAAAAAAAGGGGGAAAGTACTCTCAAAGAGACTAGGTATTTGAGGGAGTCCTGGATTAGGGGGTCCTCGAGGTGCTGGCTCATCTCACGTGGGCCGAACAGTTGGGCCGTACCGTATCCGGGCCGAAGACCTTTTGTGCCTTGGTGTGCCCCCCAAGTCAAGATAGAAGACCCAGAGTTTCCTTGATGTAACCGACTACCTGTAAACCCTAGCACCCCTGGTGTCTATATAAACCAGGGGGCTTAGTCCGTAGAGGCTAGAGGAACAATCACCATCCTAGTAGTTAGGGTTTAGTTCGTTTGATCTCGTGGCAGATCTACTATGTACCCCCCTTATACACAAGCAATATACTCAAGTAGGATGTAGGGTTTTACCTCTTAGAGAGGGCCCGAACCTGGGTAAACATCGTGCCTTACGTCTATTGTTCCCCATCGATCCAAGGTCCACAGTTCAGGACCCCCTACCTGAGATCCGCCGGTTTTGACACCGACATTGGTGCTTTCATTGAGAGTTCCGTTGTCGGATCATCGAAGGATCGATGGTACGCCTGATCATTAGAGACGGCATCAGCACCGGAGACATCTTCGTCCCCGGTCAGCTTTTCGTGTTCCGCAACATTGTCTTGCACGTCGACTCGGCCAGTCATCTCAACCCGGTCAACAGCTTCACCCCTGAGCACCAGATTAGATTCGGCAACCTTGAGTATGTCGCTGATGCTCGGGGCGATCTAATCTTCACTGGCTTCTCAGCCTCACCTGGAAGCACTACGGCTCCCGAAGCATTGACTTCGGCGCTTCCCACCGATCTAATCTTTGGATCGGCCCTTACCGCACCACAAGCTTCGAGTTGTGGTGCAGCTCTTACGTCCAAAGACCGGGAACCCATAGCTTTGACCTCGGGGGCAGAGACCAACGACATGCGGAGCCTGGCCTTAGACCCGGTTTCCCAAAACACGTTGACCACGCACCGCCCAAACACTGCCTCGAACAGACCCGGTGCGACCACGCCTCGAGCCAGCTCCGAACCCGTGGGTGGCATGGACCCGGAGGGCCTCTCGTCCGTAAATGATATCCTAGAACAGATTTGGACCATGGGAGTCTCCGACGGTCAATCCTCGGTCTACGACCGGATCAGGCTTAAACCCGACAATAGGGAAATTTACACCCCGCCTGTCACGCACCTCGTCGCCACCATCGAAGAATTGGCCGAAGGATCGTCATCACCGAAGCTCAAAATGATTTACCTCCTGATCGATGATCGGGCTTCGAGCCCTGAAGAAGGTCCCAAGCCAGGTTCCGACTTAAAACACGACTTCAAGTCCCTGTGATCGTCTGCTAACTATACGGATGTCGCAGATACCACTGCTAAAGTCCCGGACATACACCCTAGAACAGTGCGGGATTTTGTCCCACCCACCACCCATGTGGCATACTCCCCAAACAATTCGGGTCCTCCGGACATCTGGGATCTGATGTACGTGAAGCACTAGCCTAGAGAGACGGTCCATCACTATTGGGCCTGATTCCTCTTGGTAAAAGAACAAATCGCCAGCTACTGCGACCAAGACATAATTACGACCTTCCGGTCTAACTGCCGAGACGAAGGGCTTCTGAACGCCCTTGCCCGTCGCCACGTACAAAGCATCGCCGAGCTATTAGACCTGGTACGCAAATACTGCGCCATGGAAAGCACCTGTATGGAACAGTAAATACGCGTGGAATCAAACCACGCCAAACAGACAAGTCCAATCCGGGACAAGCGTGCATTCGTGCAGCGGTCGCCCGAATATGAGCCAGCCGAAAAAAGAAACAGATCCCTCGCCGGACCCAGATCGGTCCTGGACGAACTACTGGATAAGCCGTGCCCCATACACTCGGCCCTGCTTTACACAAACCCGACTCACAGGCTTCGAGCTTGCTGGGTTGTTCGGCAGGTCGCCAAAAGCGGCGAGGCTATACTCCACCTGCAAAATCCTAGTAGAGGATCAGAAACACCTTCATCTAATGACCATAACGTCCTAACCATCTATGAAACCTTATCCTTAAAGAATCAGAGGAAAAGAGCCCTTTGAGAGCTCAGCAAAGTCCACCAGGTCACAACAACAAGCCCCTGGACGGACACCCCGATCACCTTCAATGCGGAGGACGAACCAAGGGCGCGACCCGTCTGAGCACCAGCCGCACTAGTCCTTGATCCCATCGTGGACGGCTTCAGATTGACTAAGGTGCTTATGGATGGCGGCAACGACTTAAACCTCATCTACGAGGGTATCCTTGACAAGATGCAATTCGACAGATCTCGAGCCGAACAAAGTTACACCACGTTTCGAGGAATCATCCCCGGCAAAGAGGCACGCTGCTCTGGATGAAGTACTCTGGGCGTAGTGTTCGGCACTGCGGCGAACTACAGGATCAAAGAATTGCTCTTCCACATTGTGCCCTTCCGTAGAGGATACCACGCCCTATTAGGGCGTGACGCATTCTCAAAGTTTCAGGCTATACCCCATTACGGGTACATGAAGCTCAAAATGCCAGGGCCCAACGGTGTGATCACAATAGCCAGTGATCCGGACAAAGCCCTACGAACTGAAAACAAAACAACATCCTTGGCCCTCGAAGCACTATCTGAGGCTCTCGCAACTGAAGAATTGACCACACTACGTACAGTAGTGGACAGGGATGTTGTAACTCTTAGTAAGAGACCCAAGTCTACTTCCTTCAAGGCAGCTGACGAAACCATTACGTTCCAAGTGCATCCGACGGACCCCAAGAAGACAGCGACCATCGGAGCCCAGCTGGACCTAGAGATCGACGAGGCGTTGCGCGCATTCTTTGCCGAGAATTGGGACATATTTGCCTCGCATCCTTCGGACATGCCAGGTATCCCATGCAGGCTGGCGGAGCACAGTCTGAACATAATTAAAGGCTTCAAGCCAGTTAAACATACGCTGCATCGATTCTCCGAACCCAAGCGTCAAGCCATGGGAGAAGAATTAGCCAAGTTACTTGAAGCAGGATTCATCAGAGAAATCAAACACCCCGAGTGGCTGGGAAACTTGGTCATGGTGCTCAAAAAAGTCAAGTCTTGGCGATTATGCGTCGACTTCAAAGACCTCAACAAAGCCTGCCCCAAGGACCCCTTCCCCTTGCCCCGAATAGACCAGATCATGGATGCCACCGCCGGACACGACTCATTGTGCTTCCTCGACGCATACTCGGGATATCGCCAAATCAAGATGAAGGAATCAGACCAACCAGCAACCACATTCAACACACCCTACGGGCCATTCTGCTTCAACACACTGCCCTTCAGGTTAAAAAATGCAGGTGCAACATATCAGCGCATGATTCAAACATGCCTGGAAACCCAAATCAGAAAATGGTCGAAGCATATGTGGACGATGTGGTCGTCAAGACCAAACACGTCAGCCAGTTGGTAGACGACCTCCGCTAGACCTTTGATAACTTGAGAACATACGATATATGGCTTAACCGGGATAAATGTGTCCTTGGAGTTCTGGCCGGAAAACTGCTCGGATTCATTGTCTCCCATAGAGGGATAGAAGCCAATCCGGCCAAAATCTGAGCTCTGTCCCAACTGGCAATACCCACAGAGCTCAAACACATCCAGAAGCTGGCCGGTTGCATCGCAGCCTTGAGTCGCTTCATTTCTCGCCTCGGCGAAAAGGCCCTACCGCTCTATAAATTGCTCAAGAAAGCCAAAAACTTCGAATGGGCAGATGAGGCAACCACCGCACTAGAGGAGATAAAGACTCTACTAGCAGGCAACCCCATTTTGACAGCACTTGGCATAGCCGAACCCATGCTGCTATACATCCCAGCCACAAACCAGGTTGTGAGCGCTGTCCTCATGGTAGAACGAGAGGCAGAAGGACACAAGTTCAAGGTCCAAAAGCCAGTCTATTACGTGTCAGAAGTACTCACCCCATGTAAATCACGGTATCCGCACTACCAGAAGACCGCCTACACAGTTTTCACGGCATCCCGCAAGCTCCGACACTACTTTCAAGAGTGTTCGGTCACCGTGGCATCAGAAGTGCCCTTAAATGATATTATCAACAACAGGGATGCCACGGGCTGCATACCCAAATGGGCAATTGAACTCCTGCCCTTTGAATTTGTGTACAAACCACACCGAATGGACGGAGGCCGAACTGCCCCGGGAATAGTATATGTACTCCCACTGGACAATGTATTTTGACGGTTCCAAAATGTTGGCCGGACTAGGGGCTGGAGTAATCCTCACGTCCCCCACGGGCGACACTGTTCGGCACGTACTACAGATCATGTACACAGACTCCAACAACGCAGCCGAATACGAAGCCCTGTTGCATGGTCTTCGGATGGCAACCTCAATGGGTGTCGGGCAACTCGAGGTGAGGGGGGACTCCAACCTCACCATCTCCCAAGTTAACGGCAAGTTTGACGCCAAGGACCCAAAAATGGCGGCATACGGGAATGCCGTCTTACGTATTTTAGCCCGGTTTGATTGGTTAGAATTTCACCATGTCTCTAGAGACAGTAACCAAGCAGTGGATATCCTCGCCCGCATGGGCGCTAAACGCGACCGTGTCCCTAAAAACACCTTTCTCGAGCGGTTGTTCAAGCCGTCCATGGTGTGGCAGAACGGAGACCAGGACGCAGGGATCAACGGGCCCGAGCAAATTGTCCCTCCGGCTATCGAGCCAGACGACGACATCATTGGTGGCTCGACAATCGAGGAAACTGCTTCGGCTCACGAGGTCCTGGCCATAATCGCGCCATGGACAGAGCCTTTCCTTGCCTACCTCCAGAGGCAAGAACTCCCCGATGATCAGACCGAGGCACGGCGCATAATCTGGTGCTCCAAGGCCTATAAGGTCCACGAGGACGAGCTATACAAGAAAAGCGCTACTGGAGTGATGCAACAGTGCATATCGAAAGCAGAGGGGCAGCAACTTTTGGCCGAGGTTCACACCGCTATGGGCGGCCACCACGCGGCAGCTCGGGCCCTGGTAAGCAAGGCTTTCCGAGCAGAGTTTTTCTGGCCCACAGCCCGTGCGGACGCTCGCACTTTAGTCCAATGTTGTGTTGGATGCCAAATTTTTGCTAATCAAAGCCATATTCCCCCCACGGCTCTCTGAACTATACCAATCACCTAGCCTTTTGCAGTCTGGGGATTTGACATGGTTGGACCACTTAAAGGGGGAACCAAGAAAAAGAAATACCTACTGGTCATGGTCGACAAATTCACTAAATGGATTGAAGCAAAGCTAGTAACCTCCGCAAAATCCGGACTAGTAATCGACTTTATATCCGGCGTAGTACACCGTTACGGTGTCCCTCATAGTATCATCATGGATAATGGATCCAGTTTCATGGCCCAGGAAGTAAAGGACTGGTGCGCTACCATGGGCATTAAGCTCGACTATGCTTCGGTGTACCACCCGCAGACCAACGGACAAGTTGAACGGGCCAACAGACTAATCATGAGCGGCATCAAGCCTCGCCTGGTCCGTTTCTTGAAACAATCTAATTGTCACTGGGTGGAAGTGCTTGACTCTGTGCTTTGGGGATTACGTACTACCCCAACCGAACAACGGGATATACCCCTTTTTTCATTGTGTATGGCGCCGAAGCCGAGTGACTACCTTGCGACATTACGTCCTACCTTGCGACATTATTCATGACTCACCTCTAGTGCGCATGTATGAGGAAAAAGAAGCCGAGTTGGATCGGCAGGATGACCTAGATGCCCTAGAAGAGGAACGGGACGTCGCCCGGGCTCATTCTACGTTTTATCAGTAGCAGGCTCGACGCTACCAGAGCAGGGAAGTTCGTGCGAAGGCATACAACATTGGAGAACTCGTCCTCCGCCTCCCAGAGAAGCAAAAGAACAAGCTCTCGCCTAAATGGGACGGCCCTTTTATAATTGTTGAAGTGCTAGCAGGAGGAGCATATCGTCTTCGCAACCCAGCTGATAACCGCCTCGAACCGAACCCCTAGAACGTAGCTCGGCTCCTGATGTCACTTGAACTATGTCAGTATTTCCCCAAAGAGGAAGGGATGATGCAGCACACCTACGGTAGGTATTTCCCTCAGTTATGAAACCAAGGTATCAATCCAGTAGGAGAACCAAGCAACACTATGAAACGGTACCTGCACACAAAGAACAAATACTTGCAACCCGACGCGTAAGAGGGGTTGTCAATCCCTCCATGGTAAAAAACATTGATAAATTTGTGGTAGATTGGATAAATAGCTCTCGATAAAACGTGAAATAAAATAAGTAATAAAAAAGTGCAACAAGGTATTTTTGGGTTTTTGGAATAATAGATCTGAAAATAAAAGCGAATAAAAATGGATCTCAAAGCAAATATGATAAATAATAGACCCCGGGGCCATAGATTTCACTAGTGGCTTCTCTCAAGAAAATAGCACACGGTGGGTAAACAAATTACTGTTGGGCAATTGATAGAAAATCAAATAATTATGACGATATCCAGGCAATGATCATTAGATAGGCATCACGTCCAAGATTAGTAGACCGACTCCTGCCTGCATCTACTACTATTACTCCACACATCGACTGCTATCCAGCATGCATCTAGTGTATTAAGTTCATGGAGAAACGGAGTAATGCAATAAGAACGATGACATGATGTAAACAAGATCTATTCATGTAGGAATAGCCCCCATCTTGTTATCCTTAATAGCAACAATACATGCGTGCCTTGCTGCCCCTTTTGTCACTGGGAAAGAACACTGCACGATCGAACCCATAACAAAGCACCTCTTCCCATGGCAAGAAAAATCGATCTAATTGGCCTAAGTAAACCAAAGATTCGAAGAAGAAAGACGAGGCTATAAGTAATCATGCATATAAGAGATCAAAGAAAACTCAAATAACTTTCATGGATATAGATCTGATCATAAACTCAAAGTTCATAGGATCCCAACAAACACACCGCAAAAAGGATTTACATCAATAGATCTGCAAGAGACCATTGTATTGAGAATCAAAAGAGAGAGAGGAAGCCATCTAGCTACTGCCTACGGACCCGTAGGTCTATGATGGACTACTCACGCATCATCGGAGAGGCACCATTGAGGATGATGAACCCCTCTGTGATGGTGTCTAGATTGGATCTCGTGGTTCTGGAACTTGCGGCGGCTGGAATTGTGTTTCGTCGACTCCCCTAGGGTTTTTGGAATATTTGGGTATTTATAGGGTGAAGAGGCGGTGAGGGAGGCCACCAAGATGGGCACAACCCACTTGGGCACGCCTGGGCTCCTGGGCGCGCCCTGGTGGGTTGTGCTCCCCTCGGAGCCCCCCTCTAGTACTTCTTTGGCCCATCAGGTGTCTTCTGGTCCAGAAAAAATCTCCAAAAAGTTTCGCTGTGTTTGGACTCCGTTTGGTACTGATATTCTGCGAAGTAAAAAACAAGCAAAAAATAGCAACTGGCACTGGGCACTATGTCAATAGGTTAGTCCCAAAAAATGATATAAAGTTGCTATAAAATGATTGTAAAACATCCAAGAATGATAATATAACAACATGGAACAAGCAAAAATTATAGATACGTTGGAGACGTATCAGCATCCCCAAGCTTAATTCCTACTCGTCCTCGAGTAGGTAAATGATAAAAATAGAATTTTTGATGTGGAATGCTGCCTAACATGTTCATCACATATTCTTTTCTTTTGTAGCATGGACATTTGGAATTTTATATGGTTCAAAGCAATAGTCTAGTTTTAACATGAATATTTCAATACTCAAGCATATCAACAAGCAACCATGTCTTTCAAAATATCAACACTAAAGAAAGTTATCCCTAGCCCATCATGCTCAATCATTGATCCATTCATGAGACACACTCGCATATTAGCTATGCCCAATGCTCAAGTATGATCATAGTGCCCCTTAGTTGGTGCTTTATAAGAGAAGATGGAGACTCAAATAAAAATAAAAATTGCATAAAGTAAATAGATAGGCCCTTCGCAGAGCTAAGTAGGGATTTGTAGAGGTGCCAGAGCTCAAAGCTTAAATTGAGAGATTTTTTTTTTGAGAGGCATACTTTTCCCGTCAACGAAAACGACCGTGTAATTCCCAACACTTTCCTTGCTAGATATATCATAGGCGGTTCCCAAACAGAAAATAGAGTTTATTCCTTTTTCCACCATTCTTTCACATTCCAAGTTTAGCCATATCCACGGGTACCATCCATACCAACACTTTCCAAGGAATTTATTATTTGACAACATAAAGTAAATTTCTTTTTCATTTCAGGACTAGGCATCCCTATTACCGCCGCACTCTCGTGCAATGACAAGTGAATAAACACTCATCTTGAGAATAGCACATCCAGTATGGAAAATATTGGCCACCCCCTGCCGCTTCATGAGCGGTACGGGCACACAAAAAGGAAATTTATTTTCAAAATTAGAGATGGCACATACAAATTTGCTTAGAACGGCATGGAAATACCGCATGTAGGTAGGTATGGTGTACTCATATGGCAAAACTGGGTTTAACGATTTTGGATGCACAAGTAGTATCTCTACTTAGTACAAGTGGAGGCTAGCAAAAAGATTGAGAAGTAATCAACCAAGAAGCGAAAAATCACATAAGCGAGAATTAAGCATAACTAACACTGAATAATGCACCACAACTACGATGTAACTTCATTGCATAACTATTGACTTTCGTGCTTGCATAGGGAATCACAAACCTTAACACCAATATTCTTACTAAAGCATAATTACTCACCAACATGACTCACATATCACTATCATCATATCTCAAAACTATTACAAAGAATCAAGTTTATTTTGTCCAATGATCTTCATGAAAGTTTTTATTACATCCCTCTTGAATATCTATCACTTTGGGACTAGTTTCATATGTTGAAATTGCTTTCGACAAGCTCAAACAAATCTAAGTGAAGAACATGAGCATAAATTTTTTTCGTCTCTCAAAATAATATAAGTGAAGCAGGAGAGAATTTCTTCAAAAATTTACTAACTCTCAAATAAATCTAAGTGAAGCATGAGAGCATTTCTTAAAAAATATTAAAGCACACCGTGCTCAAAAAGATATAAGTGAAGCACTGGAGTAATTCCATAGCTCAAAAAATATAAGTGAAGCATATAGAGCAATTCTAACAAATCATAGCATAATTTTGGCTCTCTCAAATAGGTGTGTCCAGCAAGGATACTTGTGACAAACTAAAAAGCAAAACAAGCAAAGACTCACATAATACAAGACGCTCCAAGCAAAACTCATGATATGTGACGAATAAAAATATAGCTCTAGGTAAAATACCGATGGTCGTTAGAAGAAAGAGGGGATGCCTTCCGGGGCATTCCCAAGCTTAGTTGCTTGGTTCTCCTTGAATATTAACTTGGGGTGCCATGGGGCATCCCCAAGCTTAGGCTCTTTTCACTCCTTATTCATTCATCCATCGTGATATCACCCAAAACTTGAAAACTTCAATCACACAAAACTTTAACGAAACCTTCGTGAGATATGTTAGTATAAGAAAACCAATCTTTACTTTAAGTACTGTATAAAACCCATTAAAATTTTGTTATTGCATTATATCTACTGTATTCTAACTTTACTATGGCTTATACCCCCCAATACAATCCATAGATTCATCAAAATAAGCACACAATGCAAAGAAAACAGAATCTGTCAAAAACAGAACAGTCTGTAAAGATGCGAATTGTTCTCATACTTCTTTAACTCCAAATATTCTGAAAATTAGGAAAACAGAGGCAATTTGTATATAAATATTGTGTAAAAAATTCAGAATTTTTTGTCTCTTCTGTGAATTTAAACAATTATGTTACTGGACACAAAAGTTTCTGTTTTCAACAGGATCAAATCAACTATCACCAAAGCTATCCCAAAGGCTTTACTTGGCACACACACTAATTAAAACATAAAAAAACACAATCATAACAGAGGCATAATTGTGCAAACACTCAAGAACAGAAAGAAAAATTCAAAAATAAAGTTTATTCATTGGGTTACCTCCCAACAAGTGCTATCATTTTATGCCCCTAGCTAGGCATTGATAATTTTGATGATGCTCGCATGAAAGACAAGAATTTAAACACAAAGAGAGCATCATAATACATGTGACAAACACATTTAATTCTAACATACTTCCGATGCATAGGGATTTTATAAGCAAACAAATTATCAAGACAAGAAATATATAGCATATGCAAGGAAGAAGAAAGAAACAATAGCAATCTCAACATAACGAGAGGTAAATTAGTAACATGAAAATTTCTACAACCATATTTTCCTCTCTCATAATAGTTACATATAGGATCATAATCAAATTCAACAATATATCTATCAATTACAATTTTATTTTTATGATCCACATGCATGCAAAATTGACACTCTTCCAAAATAGTGGGATCATCAAATAAAGTCATGACCTCTCCAAGCCCACTTTTATCAAAAATTCATAAGATTGATCATTCTCCAAAGTAGTGGGATCATTATTACCTAGAGTTGACACTCTTCCAAACCCACTTTCAATATTATCGCAAACATATTCATCGTGAGGCTTAAATAGATTTTCAAGATCACAAGAAGAATCACCCCAATCATGATCATTGCAATAAGTAGAGGACATATCAAAATTAGCATCCCCAAGCTTGGGGTTTTGTATATTATTAGCACAATTGACATTAATAGAATTTATAGTAAAATTATTGCAATCATGCTTTTCATTCGAGGAGCTATCATGAATCACTTCATAAATTTTTTCATCACAATTTTCAGATTCACTAATCTCAAGCAAAACTTCATAAAGATAATCTAGTGCACTCAACTCACTAGCAATTGGTTCATCATGATTGGATCTTTTAAAAAGATTAGCAAGTGGATGAGGATCCATATCAATAGATTTTTAGCAAGCAAAGATGCAAGCATATAGAAGGCACATGGTAACACAAGCAAAAAAAAGATCAAACAAGAAAAAGTCAAACGAAAATTAGGCGAATAAAAAGGCAAATATTTGTGAGGTGGGGGAGATGAAAACAAGAGGCAAATGGCAAATAATGTAAATTGCTAGGAGATGAGATTTGTGATTAGCAACCTGATAGGTGTTGATGATGTCTCCTCGGCAACGGCGCCAGAAATTCCTTTTGATGTCGCTTGAACTATGCCGGTATTTCCCCAAAGAGGAAGGGATGATGCATCACAGCTACGGTAGGCATTTCGCTCAGTTATGAAAACAAGGTATCAATCTAGTAGGAGAACCAAGCAACACTATGTAAATGGTACCTGCACAGAAAGAACAAATACTTGCAACCCGACGCGTAAGTGGGGTTGTCTATCCCTCCACGGTAAAAAAGATAGATAAATTTGTGGTAGATTGGATAAATAGCTCTCAATAAAATGCGAAATAACATAAGTAATAAAAAAGTGCGGCAAGATATTTTTGGGTTTTTGGAATAATAGATCTAAAAAAAGCGAATAAAATAGATCTCAAAGCAAATATGATAAAGAATAGACCCGAGGGGCGTAGATTTCACTAGTGGCTTCTCTCAAGAAAATAGCACACGGTGGGTAAACAAATTACTGTTGGGAAATTGATAGAAAATTGAATAATTATGACGATATCCAGGCAATGATCATTATATAGGCATCACGTCCAAGATTAATACACCGACTCCTACCTGCATCTACTACTATTACTCCACACATCGACCGCTATCCAGCATGCATCTAGTGTATTAAGTTCATGGAGAAACGGAGTAATGCAATAAGAACGATGACATGATGTAGATGAGATCTATTCATGTAGGAATTGTCCCCATCTTGTTATCCTTAATAGCAACGATACATGCCAATATTCTACAACTTTCATACACTTTTGGCAAGTTTTTATACTATTTTTGGGACTAACATATTGATGCAGTGCCCAGTGCCAGTTCCTATTTGTTGCATGTTTTTTGTTTCGTAGAATATCCATACCAAGCAAAGTCCAAACGCGATAAAAACTTACAGAGATTTTTTTGGAATATATGTGATTTTTGGGAATTGGAATCAACGCGAGACGATGCCCGAGGGGCCCACAAGCCCTGGAGGCGTGCCCCCTATCCTGGGTGTGGCCAGTGGGATGGTGGCCATACCGTAAGGCGGTTGGTGCCCTTCTTTCGCTGCAAGAAAGATAATATCCGGATAAAAAACATGTTAAAATTTCATCCCAATCGGAGTTACGGATCTTCGGGAATTTAAGAAACGGTGAAAGGCCAGAATCTGGGAACGCAGAAATAGAAGGAAACAGAGAGAGAGATCCAATCTCGGAGGGGCTCCCGCCCCTCCGCCGCCATGGAGGCCAAGGACCAGAGGGGAAACCCTCCTCCCATCTAGGGGGGAGGTCAAGGAAGAAGAAGAAGGAGGGGGCTTTCTACCCCTCTCTCCCGGTGGCGCCGGAACGCCACAGGGGCAATCATCGTGTGACGGCGATCTACTCCAACAACTCTGTCATCTTCACCAACACCTCCATCACATTCCCCCATCTATCTACAGTGGTCCACTCTCCCGCAACCCGCTGTACCCTCTACTTGAACATGGTGGTTTATGCTTCATATTATTATCCAATGATGTGTTGCCATCCTATGATGTCTGAGTAGATTTTTGTTGTCCTATCGGTGATTGCTGAATTGCTATGATTGGTTTAATTTGCTTGTGGTTATGTTGCTGTCCTTTGGTGCCCATCATATGAGCGCGCGTGTGGATCACACCATAGGGTTAGTTGTGTGTTGATAGGACTATGTATTGGAGGGTAAGGGTGACGGCAGCTTCAGCCTAGCATAGAAATTGATGCATATGGGATTGAAGGGGGACCAATATATCTTAATGCCATGGTTGGGTTTTACCTTAATGAATGTTAGTAGTTGTGGATGCTTGCTAATAGTTTCAATCATAAGTGCATAGAATTCCAAGTAAGGGATGACATGCTAGCAGTGGCCTCTCCCACATAAAACTTGCTATCGGTCTAGTAACGTAGTCAATTGCTTAGGGACAATTCCGCAACTCCTACCACCACTTTTCCACACTCGCTATACTAACTTAATTGTTTATTTATCTAAACAGCCCCTAGTTTTTATTTACGTGCTCTTTATTATCTTGCAAACCTATCCTACAACACCTACAAAGTACTTCTAGTTTAATACTTGTTCTAGGTAAAGCGAACGTTAAGCGTGCATAGAGTTGTATCGATGGTCGATAGAACTTGAGGGAATATTTGTTCTACCTTTAGCTCCTAGTTGGGTTCGACACTCTTACTTATTGAAATAGGCTACAACTGATCCCCTATACTTGTGGGTTATCACATGCGTGTCTTGCTGCCCCTTCTATTACTGGGAAAGAACATCGCATGATCGAACTCATCACAAATCAACTCTTCCCATGGCAAGAAAAATCGATCTAATTGGCCTAACTAAACCAAAGATTCGAAGAAGAAATACGAGGCTATAAGTAATCATGCATATAAGAGATCAAAGAAAACTCAAATAACTTTCATGGATATAGATCTGATCATAAACACAAAGTTAATCGGATCCCAACAAACACACCGCTAAAAGGAGTTACTTCAAATAGATCTCCAAGAGACCATTGTATTGCTAATCAAAAGAGAGAGAGAGAGAGGAAGCTATCTAGCTACTACCTATGGACCCGTAGGTCTATGATGAACTACTCACGCATCATCGAAGAGGCACCAATGAGGATGATGAACCCCTCCATGATGGTGTCTAGATTGGATCTCGTGGTTCTGGAACTTGCGGCGGCTGGAATTGTGTTTCGTCGACTCCCCTAGGGTTTTTGGAATATTTGGGTATTTATAGGGCAAAGAGGCGATGCGGGAGGCCGCCGAGGTGGGCACAACCCACCTGGGCGTGCCCTGGTGGGTTGTGCTCCCCTCGGAGCCCCCCTTTGGTACTTCTTTGGCCCATCAGGTGTCTTCTGGTCCAGAAAAATTCTCCAAAAAGTTTCGCTACGTTTGGACTCCGTTTGGTACTGATATTCTGCGAAATAAAAAAACAAGCAAAAAATAGCAACTGGCACTGGGCAGTATGTCAATAGGTTAGTCCCAAAAAATGATATAAAGTTGCTATAAAATGATTGTAAAACATCCAAGAATGATAATATAACAGCATGGAACAAGCAAAAATTATAGATACGTTGGAGACATATGAGCTCCGACGTTTCTACGGCTAAGCATGCCCACGTCAGTACACTACCCCATTCCTCATTGTGAATTTCCTTTTGTCTGCATAATTAGCACCTCTCGGGCCCTGTTCGGATAAACCGAATTTTGTTTAGGCCCTATTCTTCAATGTAACACCCAGATTTCACCTGGGGGCTCCTTCAAAGCAGCCAATCAATATATTTCGGTGCACGTAATCATCTCTGTCGTGTTCGCACCTTCCGGATACCTCTCCCGCCATTATATGCACCGATTTGACTTATGTTTTTCCCAAGCTGGGTTGCCTGGCTCCTGTGCTTACCCCCTACATTTCTGATGGTTCGGCTAGGGGGTAAAGGGAGCACCTCTATGATTGTTATGACCGGGTCAGCCGTGTACGTAACTCAGATGGGTGAAGTCAAAAGTTAGCGTTCTTAAGAACACAATGGGTCGGCAAAGAGGACAAACTATAATACACTTGGTGTTCGTCACCACCGCTTGGGGATTCGGCCCCCGCATCGATTATTGGCATACAACAGATATCCGAATACAAACGTCTACACTAGCATGACGAAACCTGAAGAAAGGAACCCATGGAGGAACTATTTTCTTCAGAAGATGTTTCTTACATTAAAAATTAATATAACATAACTCTCCTAGCACGTTTTTGTCTGTTCGTACCTAAAGGCCGGATTGCCTAGTTACCGGAAGTGATTCCCTGCTTACATCAGGTCACATAGTACAGAACACTCCCCGACCCCTGGTCAGGGAGGTCGAAGCTGATGGCCGGTTATGACAACATTTTTAGCATGGATCGAGCATGTTTGGTGTAAAGTACATAGATACATAGAATCAAACACATCACTCCTTGTCCACATTGTCTATTAGGCTATCCTAGGCGCAATCCTTCTGGGAGAACCGAGCTGCAGGCATCACTTGGTCAAAAACCAAGTGAAGAGGTATTTGCTACTTCTTGAGCTTGCGTTGGTTTTCCCTTGAAGAGGAAAGGGTGATGCAGCATAGTAGAGATAAGTATTTCCCTCAGTTAAGAACCAAGGTATCAATCCAGTAGGAGAAACGCGCAAGTCCCCAATAGATGCACCTACACAAACAATCAAACACTTGCACCCAACGCGATAAAGGGGTTGACAATCCCATCACGGTCACTTGCAAAGGTGAGATCTGATAGAGATAGATAAAACTAAACAAAAGATAAACTATTTTTTGGTTTTTTGGTTTATAGATCTGAAAATAAAAGATTGTGAAATAGTAGATCGGAAACTAATATGATGGAAAATAGACCCGGAGGCCATAGGTTTCACTAGAGGCTTCTCTCATGAAGGCAAATAATACGGTGGGTGAACAAATTACTGTCGAGCAATTGATAGAAAAGCGCAAAGTTATGACGATATCCAAGGCCATGATTATGCAGTATAGGCATCACGTCCGTGTCAAGTAGACCGATTCCTGCCTGCATCTACTACTATTACTCTACACATCGACCGCTATCCAGCATGCATCTAGAGTATTAAGTTCATAAAGAACGGAGTAACGCCTTAAGTAAGATGACATGATGTAGAGGAATAAACTCAAGCAATATGATGAAAACCCCATCGTTTTATCCTCGATGGCAACAATTCAATACGTGTCTCTCTACCTCTACTTTGTCACTGGGTGAAATCCCGCAAGATTGAACCCAAAGCTAAGCACCTCTCCCATTGCAAGAAAAACCAATCTAGTTGGCCAAACCAAACCGATAGTTTGAAGAGAAATACAAAGATATCAAATCATGCATATAAGAATTCATAGAAGATTCAAATAATATTCATAGATAAGGTGATCATAAATCCACAATTCATCGGATCTCGACAAACACACCGCAAAAGAAGATTACATTGGATAGATCTCCAAGAACATCAAGGAGAACATAGTATTGAGAATCAAAGAGAGAGAAGAAGCTATCTAGCTACTAGCTATGGACCCGTAGGTCTGAGGTAAACTACTCACGCTTCATCGGAAGGGCAATAGAGTTGATGTAGATGCCCTTCGTGATCGAATCCCCCTCTGGCAGGATGCCGGAAAAGGCCCCAAGATGGGATCTCACGGGAACAGAAGGTTGCGGCGGTGGAAAAGTGTTTTCATGGATGCTTCTGGTGGTTCTGGAATATACGTGAATATATAGGAGGAAGATCTTGGTCAGGGGGTCACCGAGGGGCCCACAAGGCTGGGGGCTTGCCCTCCACCCTTGCCGCCGCCTCGTGGCTCTTCTGACTTGCACTCCAAGTCCCCTGGGTGTCTTTTGGTCCAAGAAAAATCATCGTGAAGTTTTGTTCCTTTTGGACTCCGTTTAGTATTCCTTTTCTGTGAAGCTCAAAAACAAAGAAAAAACAGAAACTAGCACTGGGCTCTAGGTTAATAAGTTAGTCCCAAAAGTAATATAAAATAGCATATTAATGCATATAAAACATCCAAAACAGATAATATAATAGCATGGAACAATAAAAAATTATAGATACGTCGGGGACGTATCAAGCATCCCCAAGCTTAATTCCTTCTCGTCCTCGAGTAGGTAAATGATAAAAACAGAATTTTTGATGTGGAATGCTACCTAACATATTTATCCATGTAATTTTCTTTATTGTGGCATGAATGTTCAGATCCATAAGATTCAAAACAAAAGTTTAATATTGACATAAAAATGATAATACTTCAAGCATACTAATAAGGCAATCATGTCTTCTCAAAATAACATGGCCAAAGAAAGCTATCCCTACAAAATCATATAGTCTGGCTATGCTCCATCTTCATCACACAAAGTATTCAAATCATGCACAACCCTGATGACAAGCCAAGCAATTGTTTCATACTTTTGATGTTCTCAAACCTTTTCAACTTCCACGCAATACATGAGCGTGAGCCATGGACATAGCACTATAGGTGGAATAGAATATGGTGGTTGTGGAGAAGACAAAAAGAAGGAGATAATCTCACATCAACTAGGCGTATCAACGGGCTATGGAGATGCCCATCAATAGATATCAATGTGAGTGAGTAGGGATTACCATGCAACGGATGCACTAGAGCTACAAGTTTATGAAAGATCAAAAAGAAACTAAGTGGGTGTGCATCCAACTCGCTTGCTCACGAAGACCTAGGGTAATTTGAGGAAGCCCATCATTGGAATATACAAGCCAAGTTCTATAATGAAAATTCCCACTAGTATATGAAAGTGATAACATGGGAGATTCTCTATCATGAAGATCATGGTGCTACTTTGAAGCACAAGTGTGGAAAAAGGATAGTAACATTGGCCCGTCTCTCTTTTCTCTCATTTTTTTATCTCATTTTTTTTCTTTGGCTTCTTTGGCCTTTTTTTGTTGGCTTCTTTGGCCTCTTTTATTTTTCCTCACATGGGGCAATGCTCTAATAATGAAGATCATCACACTTTTATTTACTTACAACTCAAGAATTACAACTCGATACTTAGAACAAAATATGACTCTATATGAATGCCTCCGGCGGTGTACCGGGATGTGCAATGATCTAGCGTAGCAAATGACATAAAAAAATGGACAAGCCATGTAAACATCATGCTAGCTATCTTACGATCATGCAAAGCAATATGACAATGATGGAGCGTGTCATAATAAAACGGAACGGTGGAAAGTTGCATGGCAATATATCTCGGAATGGCTATGGAAATGCCATAGTAGGTAGGTATGGTGGCTATTTTGAGGAAGGTAAAAGGTAGGTGTAAGGTACCAGTGAAAGTTGCGCGGTACTAGAGAGGCTAGCAATGGTGGAAGGGTGAGAGTGTGTATAATCCATGGACTCAACATTAGTCATAAAGAACTCACATACTTATTGCAAAAATCTATTAGTCATCGAAACAAAGTACTACGCGCATGCTCCTAGGGGGATAGATTGGTAGGAAAATACCATCGCTCGTCCCCGTCCGCCACTCATAACGAAGACAATCGATAAATAAATCATGCTCCAACTTCGTTACATAACGGTTCACCATACGTGCATGCTACGGGAATCGCAAACTTCAACACAAGTATTTCTACAATCCACAATTACTCACTAGCATGACTCTAATATCACCATCCTCATGTCTCAAAACAATCATAAGGAATCAAACTTCTCATAGTATTCAATGCACTTTATATGAAAGTTCTTATTATATCCCTCTTGGATGCCCATCATATTAGGAGTAAATTCATAACCAAAGCAAATTACCATGATGTTTAGAGAGACTCTAAAAATAATATAAGTGAAGCATGAGAGTTCAACAATTTCTATAAAATAAAACCACCACCGTGCTCTAAAAAGATATAAGTGAAGCACTAGAGCAAAATTGCCTAGCTCAAAAGATATAAGTGAAGCACATAGAGTATACTAATAAATCATGATTCATGCGTGTCCCTCTCAAAAAGTGTGTACAGAAAGGATGATTGTGGCGAACTAAAAAGTAAAGACTCATATCATACAAGACGCTCCAAGGAAAACACATGTCATGTGGTGAATAAAAATATAGCCTCAAGTAAAGTTACCGATAGACGAAGACGAAAGAGGGGATGCCTTCCGGGGCATCCCCAAGCTTAGGCGCTTGGTTGTAATTGAATATTACCTTGTGGTGCCTTGGGCATCCCCAAGCTTAGGCTCTTGCCACTCCTTATTCCATAGTCCATCAAATCTTTACCCAAAACTTGAAAACTTCACAGCACAAAACTCCACAGAAAACTCATGAGATTCGTTAGTATAAGAAAATAAATCACCACTTTTGGTACTGTTGTGAACTCATTATTTATTTATATTGGTGTAATATCTACTGTATTTCAACTTCTCCATGGTTCATACCCCCCGATACTACCCATGGATTTATCAAAATAAGCAAACAACACATAGAAAACAGAATCTATCAAAAACAGAATAGTCTGCGAAGATCCGAATTGTTCTAACACTTATGCAACTTCAAAAATTCTGAAAAAGGTGTAAAACAGATCCAATTTGTATATAAATCTTGTGTAAAAAATTCAGGGTTTGTCTACGCTCGAGTTAATTATTAAAATTCTGTGACTGGACACAAAAGTTTCTGTTTTTCAGCAAGATCAAATCAACAATCACCGCAAGCCATCCTAAAGGTCTTACTTGGCTCAAACACTAATTAAAACACCAAAACACAATTACTACAGAGGTAATAATGTGTATTTTCACAAAAACAGAAAATAAAAATAGCACTTTTCTTTAAGCCTTTTAGCTAGGCATTGATAATTTTAATGATGCTCACATGAAAGATAACAATTGAAACACGAAGAGAGCATCATATAGCATGTGAAAAACAAGTTTAAGTCTAACATCCTTCCTATGCATAGGCATTTTATAGGGAAAAGATTTATCAAGACAAGCAAAAACTAGCATATGCAAGGAAGAAAGAAACAATAGCAATCTCAACATAACGAGAGGTAATTTAGTAACATGAAAATTTCTACAACCATAATTTCCTCTCTCATAATAATTACATATAGGATCATTATCAAATTCAACAATATAGCTGTCAAATAAAATATTCTCTTCATGATCCACATGCATGCAAACTTGACACTCTTCCAAAATAGTGGGATTATCATCAAATAAAGTCATGACCTCTCCAAACCCACTTTTATAAAAAAAATCATGAGATTGATCATTCTCCAAAGTAGTGGGATCATTATTACCTAGAGTTGACACTCTTCCAAACCCACTTTCAATATTATTGCAAGCACTATTATCATGGGGCTTAAATAAAATTTCAAGATCATAAGAAGAATCACCCCAATCATGATCATTGCAATAGGTAGTGGACATATCAAAATTAGCATCCCCAAGCTTGGGGTTTTGCATATTATTAGCACAATTGACATTAAGAGGATTTATAACTACATCATTGCAATCATGCTTTTCATTCAAGGAGATATCGTGAATCACTTCATAAATTTCTTGTTTTAACACTTCATCACAATTTTTAGATTCACGAATTACAAGCAAAACTTCATAAAGATAATCTAGTGCACTCAACTCACTAGCAATAGGTTCATCATAATTGGATCTCTTAAAAAGATTAGCAAGTGGATGAGGATCCATAAACTTTTTGCTTTCTAATTTTCAATAAATACACAATTATTTCAAGCAAACAAGCAAACGAACCAAGTAAGACATAGAGACAAACGGAAAGAAGGCAAATAAAAAGGCAAATATTTTTGTATTTTTCTGAAAATCATTTTAGAAGTGGGGGAGAGGAAAACGAGAGGCAAATGGCGAATAATGTAATGCAAGAGATGACAGTTTATGGTGGGTACTTGGTAGGCTTGATGTAGACATCCCTGGCAACGGCGCCAGAAATTCTTCCTGCTACTTCTTGAGCTTGCGTTGGTTTTCCCTTGAAGAGGAAAGGGTGATGCAGCACAGTAGAGATAAGTATTTCCCTCAGTTAAGAACCAAGGTATCAATCCAGTAGGAGAAACGCGCAAGTCCCCAATAGATGCACCTACACGAACAATCAAACACTTGCACCCAACGCGATAAAGGGGTTGTCAATCCCTTCACGGTCACATGCAAAGGTGAGATCTGATAGAGATAGATAAAACTAAACAAAAGATAAAATATTTTTAGGTTTTTTGGTTTATAGATCTGAAAATAAAAGATTGCAAAATAGTAGATCGGAAACTAATATGATGGAAAATAGACCCGGGGGCCATAGGTTTCACTAGAGGCTTCTCTCATGAAGGCAAATAATACGGTGGGTGAACAGATTACTGTCGAGCAATTGATAGAAAAGCGCAAAGTTATGACGATATCCAAGGCAATGATTATGCAATATAGGCATCACGTCCGTGTCAAGTAGACCGACTCCTGCCTGCATCTACTACTATTACTCTACACATCGACCGCTATCCAGCACGCATCTAGAGTATTAAGTTCATAAAGAACGGAGTAATGCCTTAAGTAAGATGACATGATGTAGAGGAATAAACTCAAGCAATATGATGTAAACCCCATCCTTTTATCCTTGATGGCAACAATTCAATACGTGTCTCGCTACCCCTACTTTGTCATTGGGTGAAATCATGCAAGATTGAAACCAAAGCTAAGCACCTCTCCCATTGCAAGAAAAACCAATCTAGTTGGCCAAACCAAACCAATAGTTCGAAGAGAAAAACAAAGATATCAAATCATGCATATAAGAATTCAGAGAAGATTCAAATAATATTCATAGATAAGCTGATCATAAATCCACAATTCATCGGATCTCGACAGACATGCCGCAAAAGAAGATTACATCGGATAGATCTCCAAGAACATCAAGGAGAACATGGTATTGAGAATCAAAGAGAGAGAAGAAGCCATCTAGCTACTAGCTATGGACCCGTAGGTCTGAGGTAAACTACTCACGCTTCATCGGAAGGGCAATAGAGTTGATGTAGATGCCCTCCGTGATCGAATCCCCCTCTGGCAGGATGCCGAAAAAGGCCCCAAGATGGGATCTCATGGGAACAGAAGGTTGCGGTGGTGGAAAGTGTTTTCGTGGATGCTTCTGGTGGTTCTGGAATATATGTGAATATATAGGAGGAAGATCTAGGTCAGCGGGTCACCTAGGGGCCCACAAGGCAGGGGGTGCGCCCCTCCTAGGGCGCGCCGTCCACCCTTGCCGCCGCCTCGTGGCTCTTCTGACTTGCACTCCAAGTCCCCTGGGTGTCTTCTGATCCAAGAAATCATCGTGAAATTTTATTCCGTTTGGACTCCGTTTAGTATTCCTTTTCTGCGAAGCTCAAAAACAAGGAAAAAACAGAAACTGGCACTGGGCTCTAGGTTAATAAGTTAGTCCCAAAAATAATAGAAAATAGCATATTAATGCATATAAAACATCCAAAATAGATAATATAATAGCATGGAACAATCAAAAATTATAGATAGGTTGGAGACGTATCAATATTTCCTGCCCGTCTGGCCCTACCGGTCCAACACGAGCCATATGCTCCGGCTCAAATTTCCTGAAGCGGGTCTTCACCATGGCCCACGCTTCTCGCGCCCCTTCCCAGCAAGTGGATATTTTCCACACTTCTAGCCATCGCCGAGCTCCCTTAAAGCGCTTCGGTAGTTCGGCCATATCATCCGGTGCCGCTTCGGCCGGCCATAGCACCTTGGCCATACTCTTCATAGCCTTTCGATCTCTCTCATGAATCACAGACAGTTCTTTCAAAAGATCTCCGCCAAAGGAGCTGGCCTCCTCTCCGGGTCGGCTTGTCAGGAGACCTAGCATTAAAACATGACACATGTGTTATACTCGAGCATTACGGATGGCTATTTACACCCGATGCTTAAGTGACACTTACTGAACGTGATGCTTTTCAATCTCTGGTTATCACCCAGAGCCTGCGCCAGCTGAGCTTTTTAGCTCTCCGGTTCCTTGGCCTGTTGCTGATTCTCCACCTTTAGCTCATTGTTTTGCTTATGGCTTCATTTTAACATCTGCACACCAGCTTCATGCTGGGATTCCGCATACCGTTGGGACTCTTTGACGGCATCCAGGTCCTTTTGAAGCTGACCTATGGATTCGGCTGCTATAAATAAGGCCGGTATTAGACAAGGTGCTTTACAATCATTAGTAAATATCTATAGCTTTAACTCACCATGGGCCTCGTCGGTACACTTTTTCACCGCCTCCAATTTGGCCCTCGCATCAGCCAATTGTGTTCGGCTCGCCTCAAGGTCCTTGGACAACTTTTTATTCTGGTCCTTTAAGGCCTACAACAAGTAATACACGCTTTTTAGACCCTTAACTCGGTTGTCCCGCCCGATTCAAGGCTCGGGGGCTACTAGCTTAGTGTTTACACTTGGCTGCTGGAAACTATTCCTTACCTTCATATTGGTTGACAGAAGATTGGCAATTCCCCCGAGACCTGTTCGGGCCGCTTTGATATATGCATCGACCGAATTGAAGGCATTAAGTTCTTGATCAGTAAAAACTACCTGCCGCAGGGATTCCTTCCGTCGCCGATGATTCATCACACTCTCATCTTCTAAATTGGTAACTGAAACATCCTCAGGATCTTCCGCGGGCTGATGTGTTGTGGGATCTCCCGTGTTAACCTTCGCCCGTGCGGAGGGTCTTCGGTCACTCCCTGACACCTCCTTGATGTCTTCGGACAGTTGGGGTGGTACCTTCTTCCTGTTAACATGGACTAAATTTCAGCGGAGCCCTTCATAGATAAGGCCGGTGATAAACTAATGACAGTTCTAGAAAATATTACCTTTTCTCCGATGATGCGATTGGCACGGTCGCTTTCCTTTTGGAGGCTCTTATGTTGGCTAGAATCGGCGCCGCCTCTATTGGTGTTTGGCATGAGGTTCGGCGGCCCTTGGGAGTAGAAGTCAACGTGGCTGGGATAGCGCAAGACGAACGCTTTGGTGGAAAAGATGCCATCTCGCTATTTACGGTGGAGTAGGGGAGGAGCCCAAGATGATCGACTGTGATGGCCACCTTAGAACCATCGAGGCTTTCCTAGAAGAAAACCCCTTTCTCAAAGTCAATCGATGTCTCTGGGTCCTCGTCAAAGCCCGGATCATCATCACGGGAATGATCCTCCGGTTGAGGAGCGAGGCAGCTAACACTACAAAAAAAATACACTTCCGTGATGATACGTGTTTGTCACAATAGGTCACGTTTTCTGTCATGCATGTACATCCATGATGATTTTATGACAGAATCTAGATAGTCATACCTGTGTTGTCGTAGAAGTGTTCCATGACAATACCAAAATTATCATCACGGAAGTGTCCACTTCCATGACGATAAATGACGAGTCATGGAAGTGCTTTCGTCAAGGGTAACCGACACGTGCCATCCACCGCAACGGGTCGCCGTTAAGCTATGGGGTTTCGGTTTGGATCCGATAACCCGTTAACAGCCAGGACTAATGGGGATTTTCCACGTGTAAAATCATCATTAGCCGGAGGAAACACGTGTCGGCTCCTCGGTGGGCCAGATGTCATCCATCCAATGGAGGAGATGTGCCTATGATACGTCAACATGTGGCAGGGCCCAACAGAGGCCCATATAGGTTAAAAAGGCCAGCCCAGTTAAAGGCCCGTAGTATTTACTCAGGTACTAGTGGGCCAGCCCACTAACGGCCTGCTTAGACATATCCCATTTACGGCCCAACGCCAGATTTGGCCTGTTAACTGTTCACCGAGTATTTGGGCCGAATTACGGCCCAGTGACATTTCGGCCTGTTAGAGGCCCGATGTGGGCATGGGCCCATTTCAGCCCGATGTGTCTTTCGGCCTGGGAATGGCCCGTGCTGCCCATGGGCCATATATGGTCTGACGCGAGATCTAGCCCACTAACGGCCCATGATCAAGGTGGCAACAGTTCAGCCCAGTGTGACTTTGGCCTGTTAAAGGCCTGTCGTATAATTCGGCCCGTTGATGCCTCTACTAAGCTTTCGGCCTCTTAAAGGCTCATGATATCAGTGGGCCAACTAAGGCCCGAGATATGTTTCAGCCTGGTAATGGCCCGATCTACATTTCAGCCTGCTAAAGGCCCATGGACGACTATTGAAAATTGAGGCCCGACATGCATTTCGGCCTACTAAAGGCCCATGGTATCTTCTGGGCCGTAACAGGCCAGAAGAATATTCAGCTTCTTAATGGTCCGAAGCTACATGGGCCCAACTAAGCGCTGGGTCCACTAAAGGCCCAACCAAACTTTGGGCCGAATGTAGGCCCGTGTAAGTTGTGGGCCTGGCGCAAAGTGTGAAGGCCCCAATGGCCTTTCAGGCCCAAGAAAGTTGCAGGCCGGCCAAATTGTGGCCCGCTAAATTGTAGGCCCGTTAGAGGTGAATGTTTCGGCTCGGTCGCCTACATCATATTTTCGCCGTTTTATTCAGATAGCGAATGATGGCATATACGGTAACTAGTAGGAATTAAGAACAAACCTACTCTATACAATAAAGAAATTACGGCATAGTAACTTAGAATAAACCTACACTATATAATAAAATATTTATGGTATATTACATCCACTGGGCATCGAAGTTCGCCACCAGTGATCATAAAGCGCAATGAAGAAGCAGATTACAAAAACTGGGCGCCATTGCAGTGTAACAAAATAATACTGAACCAAGACTACTTCCAGGACAGTTCAAGAAAGGTTAGCCTTGTGCGGGAGCTATTGCGCAAGCTGCCGAGCAAGGCTGTGAGACTGGCCTAGCATGTCGGTCATAGCTTCCAGCTGTAGCTGTTTAGCAATGAGGTTCTCATTGTTGTTCTCCGCGATCTTCCTTAGAGATAGGACTTCAAGTTGAAGTTGAATTGCAGAATGCATTTCTGCTTGAACTTGGGACTAAAGAAGTCGAACTAATTCAGACAGCGAATTCTGTGAGGTTGTCTGACTGATAGTCTCAAGTAACTTGAACACTGCATCAAGACATGACTTTGGGGTTGTCTCGCTATCTTCAAGATGTTTTGCCTTCTTTGCTGCAATATATGTTGGGTTTATCTCACAGACTTCAGCAGACTTGTGCATGCCATCAGGCATATCACCCTGAAACAAGCAGAGAGATGACAGGTTTTGCACGTGTATAAACAAAGATGGTAACTGTGCTGTCAATTCCATCCAATTTCAAATTAGAAAATAAAGAGTCAGTTCAAAATATCAATAGCATAATTTGGCATTGTTCATAATGCGGGGAGCTTCACCACACTACTGGATTACCATGTCAACAAAACAAGCACAGATGAAGGGCAAAGACAATCATTGTATCTATTTTGGTTAATGTGCATGGCATGTTGTTCATATCATCAGCCACATCAGTAAGATAAAACAGGAGATGACAAGGTGGAAACGTGGGCGGCTTCACCACACACTCAATTATAGATCCACAAAAACAAGCATACATATAGGGAGTATTGAGTAATGTGCATGGTATGAATAAGGAATTTGGTTTTACAACTAAAACTTGGATCTTACAATTGTTGCGAACATGCATTTTGATAGAAACAACAAACTAAACAGCAGTTGACAATAGGGAGTATGAGCAAATTAAACAGCAGTTGAGGATAAAGGCTTTAGAAGGACTGACTTACATTAACAGTTAACACTGGCTCTATAATGCCCTTCTCCATGTCAAGGATAGGATAACTCAAGAATTTCAGCACATAAACTTCTTCATAAGCATTGCTTGTACTCTGCATTTTGTAGAGAGTAATTATAGATATGATAATACTGGAAGGGATAAAGGATAATGAAGATAAGATGCAGATTGATGCTACATAATCAACTACCAATCCCTGTAAGTAATGTACTGACAAGAGCAATGGGCTACACTTCTGCACTGGCATTGTCTGTGTATTCAACTTTTTCGTAAGATTAAATATAGATCTGATATTTTTTAGTAAATGGTGGGCGAGGGAGATAAGATGCAGAATATTATGGGACGGAGGGAGTAGCTGTTAATGTAAGTACAGTGATAGATGATGTTCAGTCCTTACAAGAGGACTACAGAGCTAAACCTCTTCAAAAGCATTGGGTTGATTCTAAATTTATGTAAGAGTCAATACGGATCTTATAATGTCCACCAAATGGAGGATAATGAGGCTAACATGTGCAGTGATACTACATAATCAACCAGCTATGAAAGTAAGTATGGTCATACAGGGCAAGAGGTACTCACAAGAGCAATGCAGTGTGCAGTATAGTTGTGAGATTCTGTGGTCCCTTGAGAATGAATGTTCTTTTGCAAATAGTTTTCGTACAAGTGAGACGGCAAGGCACATGCAGAAATGTAGTTCAAATTGTGATGTGATATCATAGACAGTAATTTACGCTACAGACCAGACCAATGTGTAACAAGATTATTCCAGTCACTGTCTGATAAATGTAGCAGCAGAGACTTTACTGAAATTTCATTTAGAGGTTTGCCATCGAAGTGCGCTTGCCTCAGGAAGGAACGATACTTCATCAACGAGTGCTTGAAAAGTGCAACCAACCCTTGCTCGTCTTGACTATCCAGTTTGGTTCTCGCCTATTTAAAAGAATGAAATCTTGTGTCTTCTGTCAGCAGAAACATATGCACTAATTACCACGAATAACATTAGTACATTACTTACACGTAAGTTGCGGAGGAAGATTGGAAATTGTTCTATGTCTGTGGTATAATCTTTCCATGAAGGAAAGATGCGCATGAAGTTCCTGGCAACAATATAAGCTTCATCTTCTAAACTAGGAAGAAGTGGAACAGGGGTCCTATTTGCTGCAATTGGGCTCTCTCTCATTCAAAAAGGGATTTGGCAACTGGATTTGGTGTACTCTTTGCTGGAATGGGGGTTTTGCGTCGTAGAGCTGGTGCCATGTCAACTGGCATCATCATACAGTTTCCTGCAGTTGGGGTCTGCTGAGTTGGGGCATCAGAGATGACTAGTGTAGTAGGGCTAGAGTCTGCTAGAGTTGGGGCCATGTTTTGTGGGTCTGGTGATATTGCAACTACAAGACTATTTGATTTATCAGGTGTCACTACCTATTCCGAATACTTTGTTCGTGCTCCTCCGTGATCAGCAATCGCCCTCTTCCTTTTGAACATCTGATACACAAGAACAACATTTGAATGGATAAATATGGTATGATGACAGATGGAATATGTACTGAAAATGGATAGGCAGGGCGTATTCACATACACGATGTGTAAACTAAGCTAATGGCAGTGCAACAAAGTAGAAGCAATGCAAAGCATTAGTTGCAAGATTTGTGCGACCAATATAACCTTGGAAAGTTAGAGCAAGCACCTTGATGGGTGAATAAGATAGGGCATCTGCCTCTGACTCCTCCACTAGGGAGCTACATTAACTTAGGTCACCCTCTTCCCTCTAGCTCATAATCATTGTTAGTATCATATTCTGAGCATGAATCTGTAGGTGGAGAGCATTTACATTACATTGCATCCAGACTTGATTTCAGTCCCTTAATGCCAAGTTTGACAGCCATGGCATTGTTCTTCCTTATTCTTTTCATGCGCGCAAGCTCATAATCATTATGATGCTGTTCAGTATCTGAGATTCATGAAAACAAAAAAAGTAGTCAGATCATCTATGGAATGCATTGCAGATTCAACTCGGAGAGTGTCTCCCTACAAACCCCTGCGTATACAAAGTTCATCCCCCAACCGTGCTGACCAAACCACACACAGAAATAGAAACCTCTTATGTCTCTATAACAGGCGGACACACATTTCAAAACTGAAGTAGGAACATTAGAATCATATGAAATCCATATTTGAACAAATAAACTATGGAATTATGAGTGGCATAATGTTTAGCTTCAAGGGTGCAGTGCTGGTAGTGTGACATAAAGCAAGTAGGCAGATTGTATTCCACGTAAAAGATCGTAGTCTATGTAAAAGGTGGATATGACACTTTCTTTCTATACAATGCAGCGTTCATTGCCCACACATGATGGAAGAGATCACACAGAGAAATACTATTCACTCATGTTTGCGGTTCCAGTATTTTGAAACAGGGTGGTCCACCCTAAAAGAATATTGACAGCAAATATGACAAGGCAAGCATGGAGGTAGTGAATCAATCATTACTTGTGAGCTTAGTAGGACAAGTATGCATAATTGTAACTGCAGTAAGAGACCATCCAAAATCTGAATCAAGAAGTTGGTCTGGCACTTATTGTTTGCAACTAATCGACGTGAATAATTAGATATCATATCGAATGAGTAAGAAAGACAAGTAAAATTGTCAACAAACCTGGCCTGCAGTAGTAATCTGGGTCAATGTCACTATGACCAACAATCCAACATGACTAGTGTCTGTTCCTAGGGCCGGAATTTTGAAACCCTGTGAACTTTACAGGTACTAAAGATTACTGAAATATCTGAACCATTAAGTGTAGGTAGCACTCAGTACACAACAAACCCTAATGACATTCCTGCCTAATGAGTAATGAATCAATTAGAAAATGGGTGATGAGGAGTGGCTGCTGAGTGTTGAGGACGTATCTCAGGATAAATCGGGTTGGCTTAGTGGGAGCTTCACGCCTGAGCCCTGAACGGACGGGGAAGGTAGGCACGCCGGTGCGCCCGGGCAGCGGTGACGCTGTTGGGCGAGTGACTCCTGACCTCCTGTTAGTCCCGCATCTCCTCCTGGAGTCATGCTGTCCGTGGACGGCAAGTCACCGGCGAGGCAGGCCGCTGGGGGCGAGTAGAGATCGAAAGCGTAGCTGAACAGAGGGGAATCGGGGTCTGGGCCGACCCAAAATCCCAGGGTCTGAACTGTGGGCACCCTGTAGATCCACACCCCAGCGGCGCACATGCATTTTTGAAACTAAATTAGGAACATTTAGCTGACCAATTGAACGACTCTATCTTAATAATATCATATTCGTATTTGAACAACTAAGCTTGTTTACCTTGATGGGTGGAGCAGTGCTATTATGACACGAAGCACGTAGGCTGATTGTATACGTATAGTGATCATAAAAGGGGGGAAACCCTAAGCATGATCAATTAAACCCTATTATGGCTGTGCCATGGCAGATTTGAAGCTGCAAACCATAAAAATGCTATTTAGCAACCTTTGTTTGCTTCAAACTAAGAACTAAATTCTAAGAGCTGAAAAGAAAGTACAGTAAGCAAGTTACGATCTATTTTCTGGTTGAGATCAAAAAGTTGAGTAGATATGAAGTAGTACCACCTCTCTTGCGGCACCGTGTAGGCATCGGGGGTGCGATGGCTGTCGGTGGTGTTGAAGCAGATCTGCGACGGTAGACGGGTGCATCGGGGGATAAGTCCTGTTGCGGTGGACGAGAAGGTCGTGGGAGCGGCCCCAGCAAGGAGGACGACGGCGCCGATGAAGCGAGAGGACGCGATGCAAGGCTCCTGGTCCATCGCCATGGATGAGAAACGTCTATCTCTAGCAGTGGACGACACGGTCTTAGTAGGCGCTCCGGCATGGTGGAGGACGGCGGCGATGGATGGGGTGAAGGACGGCGGAGATGGATGGGGTGGCAAACGGAGGAGGCTGGTGTGGGGATGGTGTTCTATCGCGGACTGTGTATGAATAGGAAAATGGAGGGAGAGGTACGGGGGACCATGTTTTTGGGACGCGCCTGTTTGAAATATGGGAAAGTTACGAACTTTTCCCCCGTTTAAAATTTGGACGTCTCGTCGGTTGGGGATAGGACGGTAATCTCGCATCTCCCCAATATTTGCCTTGAGCGATTTCGGGCGAGGAGAGGGTGTTTTGGCGCCCACGGTGTATGAACAGGGCTGACAGGTAGGGCGGTTGTGTCACGTCTGAGTGAATTTACAAACCTGCCCCTATAAAAAATATTTGCCTACATCGATTTCGGCCGAGTCGAGTTTGTTTTGCCGCCCACCGTGTATGAATGGGGAAATGGAGGGAGAGACAGAGGTCTTTCGGATGAGTTTTAATCAAATGTGTTTTGCCGCCCACGTTTGGCACCCACCGTGTCTGAATGGGCTCAGAGGCGGTCGTGTCACGTATCATTGAAGTTACTAACCTACCCCTATTGAGAGCAGTGGAAATCGGGCAGATGGATTGTCCGTGTAAGGGGTAGACAGTAATTTCCATCTCGCAAATAGTGACTTTGGGCAGCCGACGTGGGAGTGGATATTTTGCCGCTTCTTTCAAATTTTGGGACAATAAGCATTCACGTTTACCCTGGCAACCAAATTTGAATCCATTTTGTATTCTTATACAAATCTTTATAAATCATTCTATGTTTTTTTTATATATCTTTGAATGCACAACAAAGATGTATTCCACTATCATATATGAATATGATTTACAAATGCCGATACTCGAATTCAGAAGGTAGAATCCAGTTTAAGGTGAATTCGAATATTTAAAACCACTTTATGTCCAACTCAAGTGTAACATGTATGACACACGCAGCATATAGTGTACTCCCATTTAGATATGTACACAAGCGATGTCTCAAGATTCAAAATACTGAGTCAATCAACCAATAATGTACAAAACTAACAGACATATGAACACTTATAGAGTATATGGATCAATAATACCAACTAACATACATACTTTTTTGCTAGAAGAGCATCATTTTTTTAGCAAAGCTAGTACAACATCTTGGCCCTTTCAGATGCGTGCCACTTAAGGACCATCTATACTACTATGATTGCTGAATGCACATTCAGCCCAATTGGCATATTTGTAGGTCTGGCATAGCAATCTAAATGAAATATCTCAGAGGCTTATCAATTAATACAGACTTGTGCTAAAAAAATTACAAACCAAAAACCAAAAAAAAATATTACATGATCTCTAAAACAAATGGTTTGATCGATTACATGAACAAACAACACAAAGGTTATTCAACGATGGAAAAAACATTTCACCTATGATTTACCAAGTGGGAATTTAATTTCCTTTTTTCCTTCAGGACCTTAACAATGCGGTCAGTCTCAGCTTGCTTCATTTTGAAATCCACCAAATATTTAATGGTTGTCTTGAGTACTGCTTGTGATTGTGCTGTTTGCTTCCTCAACATGTCAACTTCATCTCTAAGTGCAGAAGCAAAATCTCTTTCTACCAATAGTTTAGCCTCTAGAGCATCAGCAGTTGCAATTCATGATGCACGATTGGGCCGATGCCACTGCTGTGGGATGATACAGCGTCCATGGCGCTAACCTGTTTTGCCATTAAAGTTCTGATTGGATTCCAAAAAGTTGAAGTTGGCAAAACATCTCAACTTGGAGTTAGAACAGCAAACTAGTTAAACAAACAAGGAATTAAAGAGTTTCGATTGGATGCTGAAAAGTAGTTATTAACATCATTGTAACCGGTTGCAGCAGCAAAGCAGTTAAACAAACAAGTTTTGCAAAAGGTACATGTTGTGGCATTGGAGTTTCTCTTGGATGCTGAAAAGTTGAGTAGCCAGTAACATGATTAGAGCAACCGGTTGCAAAAGCAAAGCAGTTAAACAAACAAGTTTTGCAAAAGGAACCTGTTGTGGCATTGGAGTTTCTCTTGGATCCTAAAAAGTTGAGTAGTCAGTAACTAGATTAGAGCAACAAGTTACAGCAGCAAACCTGTTACACAAATATATTTTTGAAAATGTACCTGCTGTCCAATTGGACTTCCAATTGGATCCTGAAAACTTGAAGTTGGTAAGATGATTACAGCAACAAGTTATAGGAGCAAACTAGGTAAAGAAGGAAGTTTTTGAAAACATACCTTCTGTGCCAACGGAGTTTCAGTTGGATCCTGCAAACTTGAACATTAGCAATCATAAATAAAGTGTTGCAAGAGCCATAAGAAACTAACATCAAACTAGTAAAACTAACCAGTTTTGGCAATGTATTTAATTACACATGAACTATTAAAACTAACAAGTTCTTGGCAACGTATTAAAGTAACAAGTCGGTACCATTTACCAGCAACACAGACATCTGTAAATATCTTTGATGTAAGCAAATTGATTCCGACACACACACACACACACACACACACACACACACACACACACACACACATATATATATATATATATATATATATATATATATATATAAGTTAAAAAGACATTGTCCCTCATATAAACCTGACAGTTATCTGTCTATGAGCATGCAAACATTACTAGTGCTACAAGTGATAACAACAAACCATTTAAACAAACAGGGTATCAGAACGTAAATTACACATGAATTTTGCTGCACCCTAATAGTACATATGACCAGCTATCTACGTGCTTAAGTAGCTATTTAAGTTTAGGCAAACAGGTAATTCTTAACAGTAAGTATCAAACACATAGATAGGCGCAGTCTATAATATGATTAACAGGCTATGGCATTATGTAATCAGTAGCAAACTAAATTAAGCCAAGCAACGTAATTGAACAATTTTGCAATCAGCGGATAACTAAAATTCCGAGAAGCAGGTAACTGAACTTACGCTAGCTCTTTGTACAGGCACACTGCAACTTCTTTTTCGCTTACAAGGTTCTACGAAGGAATCCATGGCATCAATTGCTTGGATATGCAGTCCCAATACTTCTTTCTTCCCACACTGCATTGGTAAGTTGAATGGTTAATCTGATAAGATGGTGCGTCCTTGATATGTTATATGAGGACGGGTTGTCAGACTAGTTGTAGCAACACACATCACACTGGCTTTTACTGTATATTTCATGCGATTACATTTGGCATATCGAGATCTTAGCAATCTACAATAGGATGAAAAGACTGGCATCCTTCACATTATTGGTGAACTCAGTTCATAGAAACAAGCAATTCAACCATTCCGTGGGTAAATCAAAAGCGCCACTGGAATATTTTTCACTACCCCAATCATACACGCAAAAAGGGGTGACGCCACCGTAGGGCCTGGTATGGGTGGCCGCCTCGGGTGGCTGGAAAGTGCGCACCTAGTTTGAGTCATCCAGGTTGGCCCAGGCTAGTTTTGTTCGTCCCAGCACACGAGCATGCAATGTAAAAAATGAAGAAAAATGTTTCAATTTGGATAGGCCAATAACATAAGTGCAAGGCAGGCCCTATAGCAGGCTCGCGGCCCTAATGAGCGCCTCCCAAATTGATCGACAGCAGGAAAAATCCCCAATTCGTTCGCTCCAGCCTCTAGTCTGGTTCGCTCCTAACCTAGCAGCCGCTGGACAGACTGACATAGCACTTCCTCGTGCCCTAGTTGGACGCCAGTTGCCGGACTTCAAGCGAATGGAAGGACAAGAAGATGAAGTTCCAACCTTGGGTTTAGCCTGCGTGGGAGGCAGCGGCGGCAGCACGGGCATGGCATCGAGCTTGCGCAAACGGACAGTCGCAGCTTGAAAGAGTAGCATGCACAACGAGCAGGTACATCACATCCCTGATTATATCTAATTCAACTGTTCAATTTCTGGCCAATAGTTAAACCTGATGGTGTTGTAAAACTGCTTGTATGTAGGGAATCTATAAGAAAATGAAACCAATTTCTGCTTATTTTATAACTCCCACAATCAATACTGAACTGACTGAACCTGATGTGTCTAATCAAGTTTCCGGTGCAAACATACAAGCTCATGTTGTTCTTGAGCCTGAAGTGTCTAATGAACAGACTGCTAATGAAGGATTTGATGCAAACATTTATGATGCTCCTGGTGATGAACATATAGTGTCTAATTCAAGCAGGTACAGTCCATGTTAGTAGTCCTTGTACACCATGTTGCATTTTGTGTTTTTTGGTGCTTACATCATTTAGTGTTTTATAACCTGGAACTACTTTGGATCATTAGCTGGTTTTCAAAGTGCATGTAGCTTCACATTTCTCAAGTTATGTTGATTTCCGGAGTGCAAGTGCATTCGTATTTTTTAAGTTAAATTTTCGCCCCTGGTAACTTGAATTCGTGGATCCGCCACTGCACAGAAATCATACACGTAGGCCAGTATGAATTAAATGAAATGCAGGGACTTATGCAAGCTCGTTGTACAGGCTCACTGCAACTCTGCTTGCGCTTGGGATGTTCCATGTACAAGTCCATGTTACCACTTTCTTGGATGTGCAGGCCTTGTGCTCCTTGCATCCCCCTCTGCATTTTTGACACGACGAATGGTTGATAAAATGAGAGGAATCGACCTTGCTGTTGTACCGGAGGACAGGTACTTACAAGGTTATACCGGCGTGCAGGATGTGTACCAGATCCCGTAGCACCGTCATGCTTCGCTAAAAATGGTTTTGCTTGTTTTAGATGATATCTCCAGAAGAAATAAGAGTTAAAGTCAAAGTTGCATAGGCATGTAAGCTAAGAGAGCAGTAAAATGATATCCAAACATCATCGGAATAGTGCACAAGGGAGTGATATGTGGATACCTAGTTTGGGCCGGCATTTGGGCATGCTCGCCTAGCTAGAGTGCGGGTCACTTTAATGTCGTTAAGGGTGAGGCGCTGGTGTTGGCTGGCCGCATACGGATGCAGATCTTGAGTGGCAGTGGAGCGATACGATGTGGTGGAAGAGGCCGTTGGTGAAGCACCAACGGCGTCGGGGGGGTGGAGGTGCGATGATGTTCTCGGTGAAGTAGCCCCGGTGAGGTGGGGGACGGCGTCGGTGAAGCGCACCTGATGCGGTGGAAGTCGGTGTCTGTGAGGCACGTCGGCAGCGGCGGCCGACGTTGTGGGTGGACCACCCGGTGTGGTGGATGAGGGGGTAGATGAGGTAGATCCAGTGCAGTGGTGAAGCGCGACCATCGTCTTCGACGTCGTCGCCCGGCACAGAGGTGGGGAAAGAGACGAGACGAAGGGCGATTCGAATTTTGCTTGGGTTGGCGGCAAATTAGGGATTTGAGAGCTCTGGGCGCAGAAGGGGACATGGGAGAAGGGAGATTTTGCAGAGCTGGAATTGGGGCCGCCAGATATTTCAATCTAAAATGTTGAACCGTCCGTATGACACACGCGACCACCACGACACGACCCTGGTCTGCCTGGTGCGCCTACATTTGAGAATGCAAACGAATCTTCTTTCATTGGCAAATGAATCTTGTACTATGTATTACCATGCCCGTGTTTTCCTTGCAAATAATTAGTCCTTCGAAACGAGATACTATGAATTAATTAATGAGGAGTTCTTTGAATTAGAGTGTGTTTGCCACATAGCGATCTCCAATTCTAACGTGGATTTCGCATTTCAGGGTATCCACGCTACTTTTTTAATACAAAATCATATATGTATAAGATGAACACCATGGTAGTGAGAAAACTTTGGATGGATTCAAGCATATGACCACACACATACAAAATACCACAACAATCGAGTCGATATCAACCTTTCCAAACCTAGTATGGCACGAATTCGAAATAAATACGGAAGCCATATGCATGGTCCTCAATTCAAATCTTACAATGTACGTTAAATTAAAACGTCAATATTAAGTCTAGTACTATCTACATTCAAATGTTGTTTTCAGGTCCCCCCTCGGCACACACGCTACATACTTCCTCTATTGATCAATCTTTCTCTCGTAACCACCTTACAAAGCTATTGGTTTCCACATGTTCATTCTTTCTCTTCATGTTTCGATCTCTAACTCTCACACACCCGCCATTGCACTCCATGCCGAGCTCTCTCTCTCTCCCCCTCCCACCCTCTCTCGGTAGATACATGCATTGCCTATCTAGACCCCCTCCCTCTCGTGCGCACGTACACACATTGTCTATCTAGGTCACTCTCGAGAGACCGTCTCACTCTTTCTTCTGCACAGCGGCCCACACTCGCTTAATCTCTCTCTCTCTCTTTATCTAAGTCTCGATTAACCTCGCTTTCTCTCACACACAAACGATATATCTCCCTGTTCGGTCCTTGATCGACACGCTCTATACTCTCTCACGCAGATTGTCTATCTAGATCAGTTTCTCCAAGCCGTTCCACTCATTCGACCTCATGGCAGCCCACGCTCGCTCAATCTCTCTCTCTCTCTCTCTCTATGCATGTCTCGATTGACCTCGCTCTTTCTCACACCCAAACGATATATCTCCATGTTTGGGCCTAATTCGACATATTCATAGTGTATACTCTCACACGCACATTGTCTATCTAGGTCACTCTCTCCAACCTGTCTCACTCTTTCGATCGCATGACGACCCACACTCGCTCAATCTCTCTCTCTTTATCTATGTATCGATTGACCTTGCTTCCTCCCACGCACAAACGATATGTGTACCTGTCTATGACTGGATCATCTCTCTAGCTCTCTCTTCCAGCCCTCACCCTTCCCAAAAGCTCAATTGGAAAATATCTATCCACAGCATATATATCTTTTCAACGAATGTCGGGGCACACTCACTTTGTCTCTCTATTTATGTCTCGATTGACCTCGCTTTCTCATGCCGTCTCTTCCACACATTGAAGCTACCTCTCCATCCCTCGCAGAGCCGGAGCTATTTACATTGCGAGGGGGACTCCAACCTTCGATTAATTTGTGAAGGCATTTATTTCGGTGGGTTTAGATTATATTTTTGCAGCATTCGCCCCACAACCACTCCAAACACCGTTGCAACCCCCGCCCCTTCCCTAATTGTTTTCCCTTTGGATTGCTCACCGCTCTCTCGCACGCCCTTTCTAACCTTCCACATCGCACCATGGTATTTTTTGCAAAAAAAATCTGGAGTTCTCTTTAATTATTACAAATAAGCTACAAACTACACACCGGAGTCCACCTTTAATGGAACAAATTTCGACCCAGAAATTAAAGTGCTACAAACTACACACCGGGGGGCCCAAATGTCTTGGAGCAAATTTGGACCCATATCTACACCCCTATATAGTGTGCGAATAACTTTGAAAGATGGTCGTTGGATGAAGCCAATCTGATGGTGCAGAGATGGCAAATCCGAGCACCGCTGGCCAATGGATATCTTCTACATTCCACCACATTCTACCACATGTACAATCTAGAAGACTGCATGGTTGAACTTAAGCATAATGCACAAACCTCAAAACACAAGCACTCCTCCTTTGTTCTATAATCTTTTATATCATAATTGCCAAATTTTCTTTTCTCTAAATGAATTGCCATTATTTGTTTTTACTTTATGCTCTAGAATGCACAATTCCATGAATCTTAAAATAGATTAACTTTTTTATAAAACTTATTGATTTTGAATGAGATGAACTATAAGAATTAAACGGACATCTACATCATGCATATATGAATCAAAGCTTACATGCTATGGTGTGGTATTTATTCATAATTTGGTTGCCAAATCTCATGCATGCAATGCACGTGTACCTTACTAGTATAAATTTAAAATGAAAAAGGACGAGGATCAAACATGCGACCAGGACCTTCAAGCCGCACGTCAATAGGCAACATAGTAGCAATGTTTGTTGTACTCCCCTTTGTTGATATAATGTTTTTATATTACCACAGTCCTATTTAATGGATAACATGTTTTTATACTGTTAACTTTAGTACATTAGTGGGACTGGCTCGTGAGCACCTACTATTTTACTTCACTTACTGGTGGGTTCCATGTGTGCTCTCTCTCTCTCTCTCTCCTCCCCTTCTACGTATAGACGCACGGGCAAACACGAAGAACGCGCGGGCGGTGTGGCCGTTGACTGAATCTGGACGCGTTCACAAGTTACGGCACCAGTTTCACGTAATACTAGTACTAGTATTGGATTGTGTAACAAGTTTAGGAACAAAAGTGACCGTGACGGACAAGTTAGGCTAGTAGTATCTACTAACAATTAAATGCGTGGATAAATAGATGTATCGCCTATAGTGCTCGAACAAGGGGACTGCTCGCGCCCTACAAGTATTTGGAACTGGCTTCCCTAAAAATATATTTGGAATTAACGTGGTATTTAATATAAAATGTTTGCGATGAGAAGGAATACATGTCGCTTCATGACATTTTATATTTAATTTGATACGGCTCTAGCAGAACATTCAATCGATCAAACCATAGATTTCATTCAGTCTGACTGCGACTTTACATTCATACCACAATCGAACTAAAATAAACACAAATGATAAATCCCAAACGTTTGGATTTTAAGCATGGCAATCCGAACATTTTTCATGGCATATTTAGATCATTCGGCGGCGACGGCGTTGTCTTGCGGCTGGAAGTGGCTCTTCTGCCGTGCTCTGTGTGTCATCGGGCCACTGACCGGCAGCGACGGTGGTGTCTTGCGCCGTTGTTGGCGTACTCCTGGACGTTGGCCCTAGCTTCAAGGAAGGCCAGAATGTTCTGGACTTCTGTCTCCAGGAGCCAGTCAACTGGCGGGAGGAGGCGACTGGCGTTGGTGCAAGGAAGCAGTCGACGGCGGCGATCCATGCCGCTGAGGGGGGCACTGGCACTAGCGCGGGGACAGACTCTGGCAATGGTGCAACAGAGACATTCATGTGCACGGGCACCGGCACGGCCACGCGTGTCAGTGCATGCGCAGGCGCATGCGCTGGCAGGTTCATTGGCGCGTGAAAGTCAACGGGGACCTCGTGGAACCCCGTGGCTTCAAGCTCGGCGACAATGTGCGGCTTCCAGGCCATCAATGCGATGGGGATGGGCGCTGGCGCAGTCGGGGCGAGGGGAGCTCGAACGGGAGCGGGGATAGGCGCGACGTCTTCCCGCAAGGCCAGTTCAAGCTCATCCCAAAGTGCCTTATGTTCTTGAGACTTCGGCTGGGTGTCTTCCTCAGGAAACTGGAAGACTAAGGGCAGACCATCGTGATGCGACATGGCATACGGTGAGGTCAGGCTGATTGGATGTAGACGACAAGAGAATCTGAGAGGAAGAGAGAAGATTGTAGCGAGACCGGGGAGTGCGGGGGTGATTTAAATTACGGTGCCAGTGCCATTAAAAGTGGGGGCAGTTGGGAGGAAGGTGGGCGGCGGAGCCTGGTCAAAGGGCTCGCCTCCCGATGAGCCTACGCAGCGGCCTGCTCGCACGCCTCCCGGTTAGCCGGCGCAGCAGTCTGCTCGCACGCCTCCCGTCAACTCACACGCTTGCTCGGATGGCACCTGCCGATGAGAAGCGGGACTCGTGGTGGCACGTAGGTCTAATGCCCACGGTTTGAATAGTGAAACTGTTTGCGTTAACATGACATGTCTTTGTTCCAAAATACCTTGGCTCTTCATTTGTGCACGTTTTCATAAGCAGCTTGTCTCAAATTGAAAAAAAATACGACAGCCTATTTGTGCCATATCACATGACCATGCTCAGTTTCATGAATTTCAGGTCAGTTTTGGATTTTCTGGAATTTAAAATCCAGGATTCGAAACAATATCATAACCTGCATCATGAAATAAATTTTCAAGCCATACATCTTTACTGTTGTAGATGTTAATATTTCTTAAGAAAAGATTTGGTCAAACATTTTGCTTAGTTAGACTTCAGGCAAGTTATATATGCATAGTAAAACGATAATCCCTCCGTACCAGTGCATTGCCTGATATAGTAACTCTAGTAGGCACGAACAACGCATGAACAAAATCAACAAACAGAGCTCCATTCTGTGCTCATCTTGGTGTAGTACTATTAGTACTAGGCAATGGTGTTGATGGGTGACCTTGGGTAGTGGCGACCAAGGGAATTGAACCGTGCTTGGCACGGTAGGTAACGTGGGCTAGTTACTAAAGCATTCCTCCATTGTTCACCGGTTGTCATTATGGACCGGGGACATGAGGGGAATTTCCTAGGGCTGGAATTCTGGCCGCCAGATATTTCGACTAGAAACATGGAGGCTTGAGTGGTGGCGCGAAGTTTAATATCGCAGTTCTTTTGGTTGGGGTTGGCTAATGTGCGTACCACGCACGCCACCACCAGGACACGAGCCCGGGTCTGGCTGGTACGCCGTCGGGTGCTACCATTCGAGAATGCGAAAGGAATCTTTTTTTTAAATTGCCGAACGAATCTATATGTATTACAATGCCCATATTTTCCTTGCAAATAACTGGTCATTCCAAAAGGCACGGTAATTGATTTATGACGAGTTCTTGAATTAGAGTGAGTTTGTGATATAGTGATCTCAACATGGATGTATGACCATGCATGTATAACAGGAATTCAAAACTAAAATGTAAGCCATGCATGGTCCTCAATTCAATATTTAAAATGCACAATAAATTGAAACATGAATATTAAGTCTAGTACTATGTACATGCAAATGTTGTGTTTAGGTCTCTCCATCGACACCCCCCAACCACCACACATACTTCATGTATCGATCGATCTTCATTTCTTTGTTAATAGAGCTATTGGTATTCGACACACGTGCGCTCATTATTTCTCTTCACGTTTCGATCTCCATTGATGTCACACCCGCCCACACAATCTCAACAAATGTATTTCTCACACACAACCTCGTCGTGCCCTCCATGACAAACCCTCACTCTCTCTCTCTCTTTCAAGACACATATGTTGCCTTTGTAAAACACCTTCAACGCGCGCGCACACACAAAGTCTATCTAGGCCACTCTCGGTAACTATCTCCCTCCAGCCCTCACTGCAGCTTTGCCGCACGATATCTCGGTGTATCATCTTTAACATTCGAGTGTACGCTAGGCCACACTCACTTGATCTCTCCCTCTATAAATGACTCGATTGACCTTGCTTTCTCGTGTCATCTCTCTCACACCTAGACGCTCCCACTACACCTCTTGCATAGGCGGAGCTATGTAGATTGTCCGGGGGTAACCCCTCGACCTTAGATAAAATTATGAAGCTCTGTTTAGGATTGTTTAGATTATATTTTTTGAACATTATATTTGTCACCACCCTCCCAAACACTGATAGGTTGTGCACCCCCCCGGGAGAATATCATGTGCCCCCACACCTTAGATGCTATATGGAGCGTGTAGATCTGAGATATAGAGGCTCACAAGATGTCTTAATATTTTTACAAGAAACCTTAATGAGTTTGGGAATTGCACACAATTAGTACGAAAACTACTCAGATGCCCTTGGATCCCATATCCAATGGGCTCGAAGCTTGTATCATCGTAGCATCTAAGATGAGGGAAGACCTCATATTCTCTTGTGTTTAAGAATATCACTTGCTACAACACCTTAGATGTTGTGGTGATACAAGCTCCTCAGAGCCATTGGATCTGAGATCCAACGACTCCTTGGTGGTTCAAATGTTTTTGAAGAAAAGCCCCCAAAGAGTTTGGGCGCAGCCCACAAGCACAAAGACTACTCAGATGCCATTGGATCTCAGATCGAACGACCTCGAAGCTCGTATCACCGTAGCATCCAAGCTGCGAGAGCACCTGATGTTTTCTTGCACGGGGTAATATGAGGTGCTCCCACACCTATGGTGATACGAGTTCCCGGGAGATCTAACGGCTCGCAGTAGGAGGTTTGAATGTTGTTGCAATATAGGCCTCAAAGAGTTTGGGGATTGCGCAGAAAGTACAAATACTACGCACATGGCATTGGATCTCAGATCGAACGACCTAGATGCTCGTATCACCGTAGCGGCTAATTAAGCTGCGGGGAGCACCTAATATGAGCTAATAGGAACTATTGGACCCGAGATCGAGCGGCTCACACGAGGCCTGAATGGTTTTTTTGCAAAAAAACCATTGGAGAGTTTGGAAATTGCGCATAATTACAAAGACTACTCCCAAGCCATTGGATCTCAGATCCAACGACGTAAAATCTCGTATCACCATAGCATCTAAGCTGCGGGGAGCATGTGATATTCTATGCCAATGTCATTTTTGTTCCTAAACTTGCAAAATACGTGTAACTGGTGCCGTAACTTGTCTAACCGCGCAAAGTGTTTGTGCAAAAAAAACCATCCTACACTGAAATATCGGAACAACACACGGGAGGCCCACTTGTCATTGATCAAATTTGGACCTAAAACTAACAAATCTGAAGGATGAGATTCGAATCGGCAACCTGGAGTACTAAGCGTACATCGATAGCCTGAAACCACAATGGTTGTTGGTTTGTCGCATAACTTGATTTTATACAGTATCATGTTTAGTAGAGTAGAGGGAGTGGCTCGTCAACAGGTGCATTAACATTGACTGACTTATTGGTGGGTCCCATGTCTGCTATCTCTCTCTCTCTCCTCTTCATCTAGTAGTACAAACTTTAGACGCATGGGCACACATGAAGAGCGGCGCGAGCTTGCCGTGGTGTTATTATAACTAAAAAGAATGCTTGGAAAATAGATGAATCACCTAGAACAAGGGATGTTGTGGCTGGTCGAGACGGAGCTAACCACACCTATCCTCCGTGCCATGTTAGCACGATGAAGATGTGTGGCTAGTGGGGTGTTTTCGACGACTGGCTGGGTCCCGAGGTCGAACCATAGGTAGTTTGATACAGTTTATTTTTACACGCACATTTTTCCTCCGTGCCGAGACATGGCACACCCTACCGCATGGTTTCTGGGTCCTCCCGGGTGGAGCACGCATATTTTCTTCCTTGCCGAGACGTGGGACACCCTACCGCACGTTTTCTGGGTCCTCCTCGGTCGTAGCGCCGAAGCAAGTAAATGAGTCGTCAAATCACAAAAGCCCACCTTTCCCGCCGAGTACATTAGTGAAGCACGAGGGCTAGCTAGTTGGGCTAGTGCGACCGACTAGCTAGGCCGCCGCCACATTTGTTTTTCACCCCTTTTTTTTCTCTCCTTGCCGGTCGGTAAATTTAAATATCCACAGCAGCGTTGCACTGGTCTTTGGGTGTGGCAGGCGCGGCAGGATTTTTATTTATTTTTATTGATGGGAGCAAGCGCGGCAGCAATTAGTCATGATGACTCCGCCTGTAAAACCCACTGCTCCCTGAAGTGAAAAGTCGTTGACTGGTGTTTTACCATGGTGAAAACCAAAAGATTCACCCTGCTCCTCGGCTGGTTCCCTCCGCCTTCCCGTAGATTGCATTACCTTTCAGCCATTTCGCCCCCTTCGCTTCCTCTCTCCATTGCTTCTACCTGGTTCCATGGCGGTGCACCAGATGACGGACTCTGAGGTGAGACGCCTGACACAGGAGCTCCATGTCAAGGATGCGGAGCTCAGGGCCAAGGACGTGGAGCTTCGTGAGCTCAAGGAGGAGAGGAGTGCCATGCTCCTCCTTTATGTACGAGAGTTCACAGAGCTTCAAAAGCGGTAGGCGTCCACCACAAAGATGCTCGAGGCGTCGGCAGCGTTGCTACAGAAAAGCGGGAGATACGATAGGCGGTAAGGCGAGCTGGCTGGAGCGCGAGTGGACCGATCATGACGAGGTCCATGATCGCCTCAACCACTTGCTGGACCATGTTGCCATGCACGTGTTGTGGCTACGCGATGCCTAACGTCGTGCCAGTGCGACCATGCCGGCCGTCGGGCTAAACCCGTTCGACCACCCCATCGACTTCAACGAGTTGCGGCTTCCTGACCTCGTCTCCTTCTTCTCCTATATCTCCGAGGAGCTGAGCCGTCTCCGCATAATGGTGGGGGCGGAGCTGGACAGGGAGGGGTTGCTGGCGGCCGTCGCCGTTACCGGTTGAATCATCTCCGGACTTCGTCACCGGAATCCATTCATGCAATTGGACGCCGTCTTTGATGAGCAGGCTCCCGTCGACCGGTAGCGGGCTCTGCAGGCGGTGGCACCCTGCATCACCAACGTCGTGCGCCTCAGGAAATAGAGGGACTTCAGTGGTGTTTAGGCGTCCTCTGCATGGGCATGTCTCGGCGCAACATGACCATTGGATCAAACTCAGACAGTGCAGATCAGTCACTGTAGCACAAAGCGTGCGGGTGTGTTTGGTTGCATTCTCATCTCAATATAGTTGTTCCCTCTTCGTGCATGCTCATCTCAGCACCCCTCTTCATGCATGCTCTGCATGCTCCTAGTGTATTTGTGTTAACCTAGTGTGGACTCATGCACTCTGCCAAACACCCAAAAGTGGGTCGAGAAGGGAAATTTTGCTCCCATGCACCCTTCATACACCCTACCTAACACTCATTCGTGCTTCATATGGTTCATGTTCCATGGAGTACTGTAGAACCGTACTCTCCGTGTGCTATAGACCTAGTTCTGTTAACATTGATCTCACCGTTCATTCTCGACCGGACAGTAAAAAAGGGGCATGTTACATTATTGTTCATAGTTGACATGCGCACAACATCATTTTTTATCGTCATATCTTACTACACTAGCAACAATATTATGGTACTGACGTATGAACCACTGCACATGCCTAGTAGTAGGAGTACTGTGTGTTCAAGTGGCTGCCGTGTTTCCCACTCCTCCATCGTAAGAGTGGAAACGCTCGCTGTAATCATTTTTGTTTTTTCGGAACAGTGGACACGCTCTACCGCGTGGATCCTCCTCGACGGTCGTCAGGAACCTTGCTACTCACTTTCGTCGATGTGTGGGACAGCCAGTATTGGGGTCCACTTGCCATGCACCAAAATACTCCGTAATAGAGTGCACAACTGCACGGTAGACTACCGCGGTCGAAGCGCCGCAGTAATGCCCAATGAGCCATCAAATCACAAAACCCCCACCTTTCCAGTAGTAATTTCGACGTACGAAGCAACCATCATTTCACTCTTCTCCCTCAGCTTCCTCTCGTGAAGAAAACCCTAACTCGCTTCTCCCTCATCTTGTTCCTCATTTCTTCAAGAAAACCCCAACGCGCTTCTGCCATTGTTCTTCTCTCCCAATGAAGTAAAGGTGAGCGCATCAATGGTGTTGCTTCTGGCCAAGGCCTGGTCTTGTAACCCCGTGACTGATCCTATAACTCCTTCTTTGTTCTTCTTTTGGGTTTGTGATTATTGTCGTGGATTTGTCATGGCCGATGTCCATGTGAAAAGGATAAGTCATGAGGCCAACACATCTATGTGGTAGCTTGAGAGGGGTTGAGCGGGACGAGAGACGCGAGGTTTTTACCCAGGTTCGGCCCCTCACAGTGGAGGTAAAAGCCTACATCCTGCTTTATTGATATTGATGATGATGACGATCTCGGTTACAAGGGCGAGGTTTCGCTACCTCTATCTCGAGAGCATCTACTTTGATCTTGTCTAAGACTTGTCTATTCAGACGTCTAGAAAAAACTTGTCCCTCTTGGGGTGCCCCGCCCCTCCTTATATAAGTTGAAGGGGCGGGTTACATGACTAGTCCTAGTAGGATTAGGATTACTCTATTACAAGCGGAGTCCTAGTCTTGCTTCCTTTGTAGGAGAATATTCCTTATGCCTTTCATCTTAAGCTGGCCCACCATAACACAAGCCGGTCTTCCATGAACCGCCTTCTGGGCCTCCGGGTCTTGTCGCTCCTCTGACCCGCCTACCGGGTCACCAATGAGTCACCTGGCTTGCTCGGGTCATCAGTGAGTGGAGAGATTCAGGCGGGTCACTTATTGAGTCGCCCAGTCAGGGCGGGTCACCAGTGAGTCGCCAAGTTCGGCCGGGTCATATATCCGGCCGGTTCATACCGCGGGGTATATCCCCGACATTATCCCCCAGTTTAATTTGGATTTATCCATGTTAAACTGATCCTGCAAAATAAACACAAGAACAAATTTGACAGGTTGTGCTCTGGATTAAAAAAATTCTGAGCCGGCACCTGATCCTCCTTAAGTCTTTGTCATTTCCTCCTTCTGGAAATTCCGGGTCAATAAACCAGCTTCATAGTCAATTTGCTGACATTGGCTTCTTGCAGAAAAATATTATAAATAATAATCCATTTGACTCAGCTTCCAATGTTCTAGCTTGATAAAAATATTGGTCTTGAAATACTCATCTGAATTTCAGCCGGCTTAAAGACGTAGAGCTTGCCGAGTTATGATTGCCAAAATTGCTGGTTTGTAAATATTGATGGCACCGGGTCATAATTGTTGCTAACACCAAGCTTGAAAGTATACCTCCCTTATATGCATATCACCTGTAGCCCCCAAGTCTTCAATAGGGAGTGTAGTAACAGCTTAAGACTTGCTTTAATGTTAATGCTGCAACTTTGGAGAAATCCAGGTTGTTCATCTAAGCCACCAGTCATAAACTGAATATTTTGTACTTCACATGTGTAGCCCCCAAGTGCTAGGTCATTATGCAATAATGAGCAGGGACTTTGTAGATATGATCGTGTAGATTTGAGCAGCAACGTGTAGCCCCCAAGGGCCGGCTCAGTAAGATAATACTGAGCTGGGACTTTATATGTACTTCAAAAAATAACACCATATGATGTAGCTCCCAAGTTTCGGGTTACCTTTGACAGGAGCAATTAGTAGCCCCCAAGGGCCGGCTCATCACCATGTGATGGGTCGGGTCTTCAATGAGGCGAGTTAAAAATGACCTTGCATTAGCCCCCAAGTGCCATGGTGCATGCTTGCAGTGACATGGGACTTTGCATATTTTGATGAAATCTTGATTTGAATAATGTAGCCCCCAAGTGCCAGGTCGTATGCCTGCAGTGACTCGGGACTAAACAAAACCATATCCATTGTCCAGATGATGTTGCAGAAAGCATTTGAATATCAATATTAAACCATGCTCTCTGTTGTGAACCGGTACTCTTGGATGAAGAAATATTAGCCATTGCTCTGAAGTGGCTTTGGAAACCTCAATCATAATACTGGTTATTGATAACCAAAATAAAAATCCAGCCATGTTGGCTATTAAAGTTTTGAATAATATAACCCGGTATGAAAACCTCAATCATTCAATACTGGTTATGACAACCATAATGAAAAATCCAGCCATGTTTGGGTATTAAAGATTGGAATAATATAATCTGGAGTTTAAATACCCGGCGGCTCTTGGCCGATGGTGACTTAATGCGCATCCATTGTACTCCGGGATGTAACCCGGCGGCTTATAGCCTTTGTAAAATATCAAGAATTGATAACCCCATCCATGGTGGCTCATAGTCATGTCCAGTTTTTGAAAAGATCACTTTGGCGGTTATAGCCTCAATAAACTCAATATGGAGCAATATAACCCGGAGCTGGATAACCCAGCAAAATTTAGATGACCAGATGATGGGTTTAAACGCAATGATTCATGTAAACCATAGCTCTGCATGTCCTGCACAAAGTTTAAACAACATATGCCCTGGCGACTTAACGTCGAAAACCAAGGTGGGTAACAACCCAAACATAATATAGTCTTATGCATTTATGGAAAAGACTAGAATTAAGGCCATCAAAGCCAAAATATACTGGCGACTTAATGTCAAAAGCCAGGGCGGGTTATCAAACCTCGCATATTCATATAACAATTAAAAAACATACCTGTAGAATTGACTTCTACTGCTAGCTTATATCGCCATATCCAGTGAAGGTGACAACCCAAAGATTCATAAGCGCATGATTCCAATTGTGCAATCCAAAGTATGCTGGCGACTTAAGTCCATAGCGAGGGCGGGTTACCAAACCCTAAATATTCATACCATTATTGAAAAACATACCTGGAGATTGACATCATGGTGATACCTCAATTATAATCCGTCGCGGGTATTGACCCGCAGGCATGCAATATCATGATTTTGATTGCTCAAGGCAAAGATATCCTGGCGACTTAACATCTGCTATCAGGACGGGTTATCAAACCCAAAGATGCTCAATGATGAGTCATATAATCAAGGCTACATGGCCTGTGAAATCGGTTCATACTGCCGGCTTACAGCGCCATATGTAGTAAGGGTAATAGCCCAAAAACTTAGAGCGCATAACTCCAAGTGCACAATCAAAGTATACTGGCGACTTAACATCCAAAGCCAGACCAGGTTATCAAAACCCCGGATATGCTCAAATATGAGTCATAAGGATTAAAGCTACATGGCCTGAATCGTTTTAAACCATATATCAATACGGTACAAGGATATGAACCCAAACAATGTTCATAGAAAATAACAAATCAGAAAAAACAAGGCTTACATAGGCTGCCAAACCTCAATATCAAGTGCTATTCAAGGGCCGCACAACCACTGAGTTAATCCTTTATTCAAACCTGTAAGCCGAGCCTCACATGACCAATCGCCGTTTGAACTTTGACAAGTTCAGGGTCTTTATAAGATTGACTGTCAAGAGTACGGCGAGTCATTCCAGGATTACCTGGGCGGAGTGGCAGACATACAAAGGCAGGATAACCCGGATTTTTGGTGAATACACCTGGCGTCCAAGCGGATCAAAAGGGTGAATATAGCTATGTTCATTGAGCAGGAAGCCCCCAAGTGACCTTTAACAAGCCATCAAGGCAGGTTACCTATGTTTGAACTGCACATTATAGCAAGTTCTCTTTGGTAACAATTCAACTTGGGCAGAAAACCCCCAAGTTATTTGTAATCAAGGCGTACAAGCCGGATCAGTAGGGTAGTCATAGCTATGCTCAATGAGCAGGAAGCCCCCAAGTAATTTTTAACAAGGCGTGCAAGCCAGATCAAGAGGGTAATCACAGCTATGCTCAGTGAGCAGGAAGCCCCCAAGTAATTTTTAACAAGGCGTGCAAGCCGGATCAAGAGGGTAATCACAGCTATGCTCAGTGAGCAGGAAGCCCCCAAGTGACCTGCAATAAGATAAGCCAATAAGGCAGGATACCCATGTTTGAACCGCGCATCATGGCAGCAAGCTCTCTTTGGCAACCTTTAATTTTTTCTGAGAACTCGAACTTCGCGAGAGATAAATTCTTCTTGGGCCAGGATTTTAAACCGGATATTGAGAGCTTCAGCGCTTTGTGGGAGACAGATTTCCCTTGAACCGGTATTTTGAACCGGAATCCTTCTTTTTAAGCCGGAAACTTTCTGACGGCCTTTAAATTTTCACCAATAGGGCAGTAGCCTCCGGGGCCGGGTTATTTTTCCCTCCATTGACCCGAAGTTCTTGAATTCACTGAAACCGGCCAATTCTACCAAGTCATGTCATTGTAGCCCCTGAGTCTCAAGATGACTTGAGGGGTTGGCTTGAGATTCTTCATATGTAACCGTGATGTAAATCGGCATATAGTTGAACAACGGATTGTTGAAATATGTTTAATCTGGGCTGGTTATAACGACCCTATCCATTGATCCATCCGGTGTAGGCAAGGGCCATAGCTTGATGGTCTCCTTTGTAATGATGAATTCTGCATAAGAAATTTCACAAACGAGAGTAATTGTTCTCGAAGAAAATAAAAATGTATCAATAAAAATTGATTGGACAGCTAAGTTGGCCGCGGTGTTGTAAGCCGGTGCAGACAGGTGAGTCAATTGCAGGCACGGTAAGCCGCGTGGACGGGCGAGTCAATCGCAGGCACGATAGCCGCGCGGACGGGCGAGTCAGTCACGTCGTGTTGATGTAGACTGGGTCGCAAGAGCTGCGATTTACGCACGTCCGTAGAACAGCGAACAGGCGCGGTCCCGGCGAGTCATTGTAACCCGGGTCGGGGGCGGCGGCTTGCGCACGTCCGTTCGTCGGGCAGTATGGCACAGACAAACGCTGGTACAGAATTGTAACGCCCAATATGCGACTATACTCCATACGTGTCGAGGCACGACTTGGGGTATAAGCGCATATTGGCATGGTCGCAAGAGTGGTTGTATCTTTGCTCATCTCATGTACTAAAGAGATAGAATACGAGCTTTGGCTTACAATCGCCACAATGTCACACAATATCATCAAGTTATACAATCATTCAAGATGAACACAGAGTCCGGCTACAGACGATATCAAACGAATAAAAGACAACCACCCAAGCTAAGTCCCGATCGACCGTACTGGGCACCACTACTGATCGTCCGGGAAGGAAACATAGTAACGGCCACGGTCTTCGTCGAACTCCCACTTGAGTTCAGTGGCATCACCTGCATCAGACTCATCGGTACCTGCAACTGAGTTTGTAGTATTCTGTGAGCCACGGGGACTCAGCAGTCATATCACCCACGGTATCAAGACTAACAAAGCTTAAGGTAAGGTATGGACATATGGTGGAGTTGCAGCAGGCACTAAGCATTGTATGGTGGCTAACTTATGAATGTAAGAATAAGATGAGAAGCTACGCAAATGGTCGTAATCTAGTAATGATCAACAAGTGATCCTGAACTACTTACGTTCAAACATAACCCCACCATGTTCTCTTCCCAAACTCACTTGAAAAGAGACGGTCACGGTTACACACGCGGTTGGTGTATTTTAATTCAGATCTGGTGTCAAGTTCTCTACAACCGGATATTAAAAAAAATTCCCATCTGCCACATAACCGCGGGCACGGCTCTCGAAAGTTTAAAACCCTGCAGGGGTGTCCCAACTTAGCCCATGACAAGCTCATGATCCGCGGAGACAATCCTCCATCGCGGGACAACCCGAGTAGCCTCGGAATCCCGGTGCACAAGCTCTTCGAAGAAAGGAAAACTATCCCAAGGAGATCTCCCGGTGAGTCAGATCCGTGTCCAGAGCCGCGCGCTCTCTATCTACGGACTCAACCGTCTATGCAAAGTGGACGATAGCCAAAAGACCTCGAGTTGCCCCGAGGCGGCACCGCCGACTGCTAGGTAGGTGGACCAACACTCATGTCGAGCACTGGCCCGGGGTTGATTAAGTATCCTCGGGTTAATTACTCCCTATGCAAGTTTTAGTTGTTATTAGGCAAATGGTAAAACCAAAGTTGGATCTCCTCGGGAAAGCTTTACTTTAGACGAAGAAACAAGGGGGGCCCATAACACCCCGACCGTGTTAGGAACGCAAAATTCAAGGAACATAACACCGGTATGACGGAAACTAAGGCGGCAAGAGTGGAACAAAACACCGAGCAAAAGGCCAAGCCTTCCACCCTTTACCAAGTATATAGATGCATTAATTAAAATAAGAGATATTGTGATATCCCAACATATCCATGTCCCAACATGGAACAACCTGCACTGCACCTGCAACTAGCAACGCTATAAGAGGGGCTGAGCAAAAGCGGTAACATAGCCAAACAATGGTTTGCTCGGAAGGTGGGTTAGAGGCTTGACATGGCAATATGGGAGGCTTGATAAACAAGTGGTAGGTAGCGCGACATAGCGATAGAACGAACAACTAGCAAGCAAAGATAGAAGTGATATCGAGGGTAATGATCATCTTGCCTCCAATGTTTTCAGAGGTATCGAATCCTTGCTCCTCGGAAACGTACTTGACAGGATCCTCATTCTCAAACTCGTCTCCCGTCCCTACCCAAAGCAAGAACACAAGCAACGGAACAATAATCAATCACGGTGTAATGCGCAAGCAACATGATGCAAGACATGGCATGTAATGCAAGATATGATGTGCAATGCATATGGGTGCTCCGGAGGGGAAAGATGGACATGGCACTATCTTGGCAAACCAAGCATGCCACTGGATAGATTGGGATATATCGGATGAAATCGATATGAAGATCACCGGAAACGGATGCACGGTTTGCAAATGACGAGCAAAACAAGATACAATGCAAGGTCTGCGATTAACAGCAACATGGCACATTGGATGCAACATGAAAATATGCTACAGCACCCAAACATGTAAACAAAAGACATGGAAATAAGGTATAGGTGAATCTATACAAATCACGAGCACTGAGCTACTGCTAGAAACCCCTAGATCATGACTAAAACAGCATGGCAAAAATGCAAATGACAACAGTATTATAGACTTGACAGAATTCATGGCAGGGCAGAAACAGAATCATGATGGCATCTTTCCAAGCATGTTTAACTCAATACAAGGCATATCATGGCATGAAATAAATTCTAGCATGAAGTAGGCATGATGAAGAGCACGTACATGCACAAAACTACCCCATAGCATGCTTGCATAAATATATACATAAAAGACAAAACAGCAACATGATGCAAAATGTCATGTGTGCAAACTTGCTCAAATGCAGAAACTAATGCCACCACTGGATTCATTGGATTTTTCTAGCCCAAAAACATATATAATATGTTGGGGTTGCTGTAGAAAAATCCCCACAAACATGCAAAAACATAACCTGCCTAAAATGGAATCTGACAGAAATGGCACTTTCCTTAAAAGGAAATGTCCAGATTCGGACTTGCCTGAACTGGAATATGGCATCTTCCAGAAATGGAATATTCGCTGGGACAAGAAAAAATAAAAGGAGGAGGGCGCTGAGAGGCTGACTGGTGGGCCCTGGTGTGTGTGTGAGCATGACAGGTGGGGTCGGTGTGTCAGTGACTCGAACGAAATGAAAAAAAAAGGGGGGGCTTTATTGCGCCCGCGGGGGATCGAACCCGGGTCGCTGGGTGGCAAGCGAGTGACTCGAGCCACTCGGCTACGCGTCGGCGGCTGACAGAAGAGGGACTCATCTCCTCTTGGCTTAACCATGGCGTGCGCGACCAGAGGAAAACAGGGGCGACCGGGGAAGCTCATCGGAGCTGCTCCGGCGACCAAATCGAGCGGCGGAGGGTGGACAAGGGCGCGCACGGGGAATCCGCACACGCGACTGGGGCGTGCTGCACCTAACGACGACTACGGCGACGCCGGCGACATGCGACAGAGGCGGCAAAGGCGAGCATGGATGGGGCGTAACAGCGCCCTAGGGAAGCAACTAAGCACTGGAAGAAGGTCTACGCGATGGCGTGGGCAAGATGGACATGCACAAAAAACAAAAGGGGGCCGGAGCACTCGCCGGTGATGAGGTCCGACGGCCACAGGCTCGGGCGAACGCGGCGAACGGCGTCCGAGCAAGCTAACGAGGAGGGGAAAGCACGGGGAGGACCAGGGGCTCACCACGAGCACGTGGGTGCACTCGGATCGACTAGAGGTTGACGGAGGCGACCGGAAACGACGACGACGTGGTGGAGGCCGAGGCGGAAGAAGACGGAGTGGACGTCGAGGAACTTGGTGTTCCGCATGCCGTAGAGGACGTAGTGGACGTCGAGGAAGCAGTTGGACAAGGTTGGCGAGGCGGAGGTCGACGAGGTTCACGCCGGCGACGACGATGTGCTCCTGGTTGCGCTCGGGACGGTGGTGACGGGACGGATCTGGTGGTTCTCCGCGGCTGGCGGCGGCGGGGAGAGAGAGAGGGAACCCTAGAGGGTTCGAGGGACAAGGAGAGGGGGTTAAATAGTGGCTAGGTCGACGGGTTGGATCACGCCGTGGCCGTGGCCATGGCCATGTGCGTGCGAGAGAGAGGGGACCGAAGGAGGAAGAAAAGGTGGGTGCGGGTGCGCTCGGGGTCGCTGACCAGCGGGGTCGTCTTGGCCTCGTGTCGGCGGGGCAGCGGGGGTGTATGCGCGCCTAGGTGAGAAAAGGCAGCGAGGGGGGAAGGCCGACGGGCTGAGATGGGCTGCGGGCGGAGCTAGCTGGGCTGACCTGGTAGTTGAGGCCCAGGTAGGCTGCTGCTGCTGCTGGGCTGCGCGCCTGGTGCTGCTTCTTTTCTTTTTCCTTTTCCTCAAACAGAAAATGAAAAATAAAAGCACTGGGGAATTGGAGAGGAGTTTGAGAATAATGAAAATATGCTCAATCTCCTGGAACTGCCCACTATTTGATAAAATTGAGTTGGGCATTTTTAGAGGTAGAAAAATAAAACAAGTTTGAATATAATTCAAACTTGGAGCATTTTTTGAACCTAACCAACACAACTCCAAATGAGCTGAAATTTGGCAGAGAGGCTTAGGACATGAAGTAAGATTTCTGGGGAGAAATTGAACATTTATGGAGGAGGGCAAGATGGCACTTGCAAAAAGAAAGAAAAAAGAAGGAGAGGTGGTGATGCATGGATCACACATGGGCGTGCAACAAAATGTCATGCATGAAGCACAATGCACATTATGACTATGAGGATGCAAAATAGCATAAGCACAATGCAACACTTGATATGACCATGATGCAACATGTGATGGCAAAAGGGACATGACAAGAAATGATAATACAATGCAATATGAAACAAGGCAAAACCCCAAAATGAAACCAACAAGGAGGATAACACATGAGATTGAACATGACAAGATTGGATATATTGCCAAATATGGAAGTTTTACATCTGGGGTGTTACAACTCTCCTCCACTACAAGAGGATTTCGTCCCGAGATCTAGGACTGAAAGAACTCCGGATATTCGGAACGGAGGAGATCCTCGCGCTCCCAAGTAGCTTCTCGGTCGGAATGGTGAGACCACTTTACTTTGAGGAACTTGATCGACTTGTTGCGAGTTTTGCGCTCGGTTTCTTCAAGAATGGCAACGGGATGCTCATGATAAGACAAGTCTTCTTGGAGGTCAATCTCTTCGAAGTTGATAGTGCGCTCGGGCATCTTGAAGCACTTGCGAAGCTGTGACACGTGAAACACATCGTGCACATTTGAGAAGTTGGAAGGGAGCTCAAGTTGATAGGCGAGGTCGCCTCTTTTGCTAATGATCTTGAAAGGACCCACATATCTTGGGGCAAGCTTCCCTTTGATACCGAAGCGTTGAGTTCCTTTCATTGGAGAGACGCGGAGATAGACATGGTCTCCAATCTCAAAAGACAAGTCACGGTGCTTGCTATCATAGTAACTCTTCTGGCGTGATTGCGCGGCTTTGAGATTTTCACGAATGACTTTACACATTTCTTCAGCTTCTGTGATCAAGTCGTTGCCAAGAAGTTGGCGTTCACCAGTCTCGGACCAGTTGAGAGGAGTGCGGCACTTTCTGCCATAGAGAATTTCGAAAGGGGCCTTGCCCGAACTTGCTTGGAAGCTGTTGTTGTAGGAGAACTCAGCATATGGGAGGCAATCTTTCCACTTCATACCGAAGGAGATGACACAAGCTCTTAGCATGTCTTCAAGGATTTGATTAACTCTTTCAACTTGGCCACTCGTTTGCGGATGAAAGGCCGTGCTGAAATGAATGTTGGTGCCCATGGCCTTCTGGAAGGAGTCCCAGAACTTGGAAGTGAAGATGCTTCCGCGATCTGAGGAGATCAATTGAGGAATCCCGTGCAACGAGACAATTCTGGAGGTGTATAGCTCTGCCAACTGAGCTGCTGTGATAGATTCTTTGACTGGAAGGAAATGAGCCACTTTTGTGAGCTTGTCAATGACAACGAAGATAGCATCATTCCCACGCTTGGACTTGGGAAAGCCGGTGACAAAGTCCATCTCGATATGATCAAACTTCCATTCTGGAATAGCAAGAGGTTGGAGGAGACAAGCTGGTCGTTGATGTTCTGCTTTCACCCTTCGACAGACATCACATTCATTCACGAATTGAGCAATCTCTCGCTTCATGCGAGTCCACCAATATGACTGCTTGAGGTCATGGTACATCTTCGAACTGCCTGGATGGATGGAAAGAAGAGAATTGTGCGCTTCGTTCATTATGACCTTCCTTAGATCACCCTTAGGAACCACTAGCCGGTCCTCGAAGAATAAGGTGTCCTTGTCATCAATGCGATAGCACTTGTATTTGGGAAGGCACTTGGCAACACCGTGTTTCACCTTCTTCACCATGGTATCAAGGAGTTGTGCCTCACGAATCTGGTCTTCCAAAGTTGGAGTGACTTGAAGGTTGGCAAGAAAACCTTGAGGAACAACTTGGAGGTTGAGCTTGCAGAATGCTTCACAAAGATCAGGTTGGAATGGCTTGAGAATTAAGCTATTGCAATAAGCCTTTCTGCTCAAAGCATCTGCAATTACATTCGCCTTGCCTGGAGTGTACTCAATGCTTGGATTGTACTCTTGGATCATTTCGACCCAACGAGTTTGCCTGAGGTTGAGGTTGGGCTGAGTGGAGATATATTTGAGGCTCTTGTGATCGGTGAAAATGTCCACTTGCCTCCCCAACAAGAGATGTCTCCAAGTGATTAATGCATGGACAACTGCTGCCAACTCAAGATCGTGAGTGGGGTAGTTCCTCTCATTTGGCTTCAACTGCCGAGAAGTATAGGCCACAACTTTCCTTTCTTGCATCAGGACAGCACCGAGACCTTGCAATGAAGCATCACAGAAAACTTGGTAGGGCTTGGACTCATCAGGAGGAGTAAGGACTGGCGCTGTGACGAGTTTCTCTTTGAGAGTATTGAAGGTAACGTCACACTCAAGAGTCCAGGAGTACTTGACATTCTTCTGGAGGAGGTTGGAGAGAGGCTTAGCAATTTTCGAGAAGTTCTCAACAAACCTTCGGCAATAGCTTGCAAGACCAAGGAAACTGCGGAGCTGCTTGACGTTCTGTGGAGGCTCCCAGTTGACAATTGAAGCAACCTTCTCCGGATTGACAGAAATGCCCTTTGCAGAGATGATGTGACCAAGGTAAAGAACTTCATCAAGCCAAAACTCACATTTGGAGAACTTTGCGTAGAATTGATACTCTCTGAGCTTGTCAAGCACCAATCGCAAATGTTTAGCATGATCCTTTTTATTCTTGGAGAAAACCAGGATATCGTCGAGATACACCAAGATGAATTCGTTGGTGTAGGGGTTGAAGATGAAGTTCATCATACGAGAGAATGTTGGAGGGGCATTTGCAAGCCCGAAAGACATGACAGTATATTCATAAGAACCAAAGCTCGTTCTGAAAGCTGTCTTTGGGATATCTTCTTCACGAATGCGAATCTGGTGATACCCCATACGGAGGTCAAGCTTGGAAAAGACCTTTGCGCCTTTGAGTTGCTCGAATAACTCATTGATGTTGGGAAGTGGATACTTATTCTTGATTGTCTTCTTGTTCAATGGGCGGTAATCGACGCAAAGTCGGTCCGTGCCATCTTTCTTCTGGACAAAGAGAACACCACAACCCCAAGGAGAAGAACTTGGTCTGATCAGACCCAGACGTTCTTGTTCATCGAGCTGTTTCTTCAATTCTTTCAGCTCTTCAGGCCCAAGCTTGTATGGGCGCTTGCAAATGGGTTCTGTACCGGGCTCAAGGTCAATAACGAACTCGACTGGCCGGTGAGGAGGCATACCCAGAAGCTCTTCAGGAAAGACATCTTGATACTCACTGACAACTGGAATCTGAGAAATGGCGTTGATCTCGCCTTTCTCATTGAGAGAGAACAACCGAATGGTTTCATCACGAGCGACAAAGATGATCACATCTCTAGACAGATGCGTCAATTTGACTTCCTTTGCAGCACAATCAAGAGAAGCCTTGTGCTTATAAAGCCAATCCATACCAAGAATGAGATCAATATCAGAATTCCCTAGGACCATTGGATTAGCCAGAAAAGAATAGTCGCCCATCTCGATAGTGACATCCGGAACCACCATGCTAGAGTTCATAATCTTTCCCGGAGAAACAATAGATAACGGCTTGAGCAAATCTTTAGTTACGAACCCATGCTTGGCAAAAAACGGTCTTGACATGAAACAATGGGATGCACCAGTATCAAATAATACTTTTGCCAAAAAAGAGTTAACTGCGAGGTTACCCATGATGACATCGGTAGATTCCTCCGCTTGAGCTGCATTCAACATGTTCACCTTTGCATACTTGGGGTTGTGCTTGACAACTGCATTGCTTGCTGACCTGACAGGAGAAGGAGGCGGAAGGCGCCTCTGGTTGGTGCACTTGTTGGAGTAGTGCCCTTTCATACCACACTTGTGGCAAGTGACCTCTGAAAGTGGACGAAAAGGTGGAGGAGGAGGACCGCCTGTCCTTGGAGCCTGAGACTGAGACTTGTTCTGATAGCTTGGGTTGGGTGGGTGGGAAGATCCACGACCACCTGACTGCTTCTGTTGGTAGGGCTGACGAAACGGAGGAGGTGGAGGAAGCCAGAACTTCTGTTGCTTTGAGACCACTTGAGAGGAAGAAGAAGAGTGGACTGCATCCCTGAGTCTCTTCTTGGAAGCTTCACACTTGAGCTGAGCAGCTTCTTGCCTTAGAGCCATGTTATAGAACTGATCGAACTGAGTAGGCTCCACAAGAACGAGAGCTAGCTGAAGGTCCTCTCTGAGGCCACCCCTGAAGTAGTAGATCATGCTCTTCCCATCTGGAACGTCTTGCCTTGCATAGCGAGCAAGATTCTGAAACTTGATGTTATATTGATACACAGACATGTTGCCTTGCTTGAGATTGCGGAATTGCTCATGCATGCTCTCGAGAACACTTGTTGGAATATGATGGGCACGGAAGTCACGGCAGAAGTCGGTCCAGCTGATCACTCGACCCCCTCTGGAGTCTTTGTACTGCTGCCACCAATCTGCTGCTTGGTCCTTGAGCTGGAAGGAAGCAAACTTGACGTAGTCCTCAGGTATGACATTGTTGCACTCAAAATGCTTGTTGATGTCCACGAGCCAATCATCGGCATCCATGGCCTCGACACAAGTGCTGAATGTCTTTGGCTGATTAGCGAGGAACTGACTGAGTGTAGCGAACTGAGGCTGATTGTTGAAATTCCCTTGGCCTTGGTTCCCTTGGTTGCCTTGGCCTTGGTTCCGCTCTTGCATGAGCTGAATCAGCATCTGAGTGTTGGCGTTGGTGGCCGCCATCAACGCTTGCCATGCCTCCGGAGGCGGAGGAGGTGGCGGAGGTGGAGGTTCTGACTGCTCTCCTTCACCACGTTCCGGGTGCAGACGCGTTGGGGGAGCCATCCTGAAGAAGATGACATCCATTAGAACCACCATTGAAAATGATAGATGACCTGAATCAAAGGCTGGATATTTGCAATACAGTCTTCACAATAAGCATCCGAACAAAGAGATTGAACGAATGCATTCCAAAGTTAATATGATACAACCATTTGAATGAGAAGCCACTTGGAATGATTGGATTAACAAAGCAAGGTATCAGCTGGATACAAACATATGACAGAGATTTCGCCCAACGTGTTCGCGATGAGGCCCCACGGGCACGACGTACAGCGGACGTCACGAATGACAAACAAGACGTCCCCGAATCAGCATAGCCAAGGATTCTTTAAGACGCCTCGCGACCACTGTAAATCGACCGTGAAAAACGAACCACTAGACGTTGGACCCCAATCTCAACTCATACATTTGCCGGAAGGATTCCTGGGTACTACTTGAATTCCCACCTATTAACTCCCGAAACTTTCTGGTTATGCAATTTGGTGTTAAGGATACAGGGAGGCACAATATATATCACACAACTAACAAGCCCTACGCTCCAACTGTATCCATCCGTCAACACATAACCAAGAAACCTCCGGAAATCGTGTACCTCAGACCTTCGAAAAGCATCCGCTATACTAGGTGTGGCAATACTCCCGAACTCCCTCCCCAGTACTGGGTGGCCTCGAGGTTATCTCACCACTATCGGCATAGAAGAGATTTTCGATGTCGGCGAGCTCAGGTATACCAGAACTGCAACGATACAACTGTGACGACAACACCTCGGAGCTCAACTCCCCGGGACACTGCCACAACCCCTAAATGTCAGGAGGCACCAAGAACAATGTTCTCGTCACAACAATATCGGAACGATCCCAAGATACCCGCGTGATCCTAAATTTTTTTTCAGTGAAAATGAGGAGAGGGAAGTCAAAACATCTACGTCAGAATTCCTTACCAGAGCGACGAAGGGGCTGAGGAGTAAAAAGAATCCTACTCTCCAATATATATATTCCTAAGACTCAAAATAGTTTTTGTTCTAGACTCAACAACGTCAGCGGTTCGATCAAGCAGGGGCTCCTAAGTCGGGATGGCTCTGATTACCAACTTGTCACGCCCAATATGCGACTATACTCCATACGTGTCAAGGCACGACTTGGGGTATAAGCGCATATTGGCATGGTCGCAAGAGTGGTTGTATCTTTGCTCATCTCATGTACTAAAGAGATAGAATACGAGCTTTGGCTTACAATCGCCACAATGTCACACAATATCATCAAGTTATACAATCATTCAAGATGAACACAGAGTCCGGCTACGGACGATATCAAACGAATAAAAGACAACCACCCAAGCTAAGTCCCGATCGACCCTACTAGGCACCACTACTGATCGTCCGGGAAGGAAACATAGTAACGGCCACGGTCTTCGTCGAACTCCCACTTGAGTTCAGTGGCATCACCTGCATCAGACTCATCGGTACCTGCAACTGAGTTTGTAGTATTCTGTGAGCCACGGGGACTCAGCAATCATATCACCCACGGTATCAAGACTAACAAAGCTTAAGGTAAGGTATGGACATATGGTGGAGTTGCAGCAGGCACTAAGCATTGTATGGTGGCTAACTTATGAATGTAAGAATAAGATGAGAAGCTACGCAAACGGTCGTAATCTAGTAATGATCAACAAGTGATCCTGAACTACTTACGTTCAAACATAACCCCACCGTGTTCTCTTCTCGAACTCACTTGAAAAGAGACGGTCACGGTTACACACGCGGTTGGTGTATTTTAATTCGGATCTGGTGTCAAGTTCTCTACAACCGGATATTAAAAAAAATTCCCATCTGCCACATAACCGCGGGCACGGCTTTCGAAAGTTTAAAACCCTGCAGGGGTGTCCCAACTTAGCCCATGACAAGCTCACGATCCGCGGAGACAATCCTCCATCGCGGGACAACCCGAGTAGCCTCGGAATCCCGGTGCACAAGCTCTTCGAAGAAAGGAAAACTATCCCAAGGAGATCTCCCGGTGAGTCAGATCCGTGTCCAGAGCCGCGCGCTCTCTATCTACGGACTCAACCGTCTATGCAAAGTGGACGATAGCCAAAAGACCTCGAGTTGCCCCGAGGCGGCACCGCCGACTGCTAGGTAGGTGGACCAACACTCATGTCGAGCACTGGCCCGGGGGTTGATTAAGTATCCTCGGGTTAATTACTCCCTATGCAAGTTTTAGTTGTTATTAGGCAAATGGTAAAACCAAAGTTGGATCTCCTCGGGAAAGCTTTACTTTAGACGAAGAAACAAGGGGGGCCCATAACACCCCGACCGTGTTAGGAACGCAAAATTCAAGGAACATAACACCGGTATGACGGAAACTAAGGCGGCAAGAGTGGAACAAAACACCGAGCAAAAGGCCAAGCCTTCCACCCTTTACCAAGTATATAGATGCATTAATTAAAATAAGAGATATTGTGATATCCCAACATATCCATGTCCCAACATGGAACAACCTGCACTGCACCTGCAACTAGCAACACTATAAGAGGGGCTGAGCAAAAGCGGTAACATAGCCAAACAACGGTTTGCTCGGAAGGTGGGTTAGAGGCTTGACATGGCAATATGGGAGGCTTGATAAACAAGTGGTAGGTAGCGCGACATAGCGATAGAACGAACAACTAGCAAGCAAAGATAGAAGTGATATCGAGGGTAATGATCATCTTGCCTCCAATGTTTTCAGAGGTATCGAATCCTTGCTCCTCGGAAACGTACTTGACAGGATCCTCATTCTCAAACTCGTCTCCCGGCTCTACCCAAAGCAAGAACACAAGCAACGGAACAATAATCAATCACGGTGTAATACGCAAGCAACATGATGCAAGACATGGCATGTAATGCAAGATATGATGTGCAATGCATATGGGTGCTCCGGAGGGGAAAGATGGACATGGCACTATCTTGGCAAACCAAGCATGCCACTGGATAGATTGGGATATATCGGATGAAATCGATATGAAGATCACCGGAAACGGATGCACGGTTTGCAAATGACGAGCAAAACAAGATACAATGCAAGGTCTGCGATTAACAGCAACATGGCACATTGGATGCAACATGAAAGTATACTACAGCACCCAAACATGTAAACAAAAGACATGGAAATAAGGTATAGGTGAAGCTATACAAATCACGAGCACTGAGCTACTGCTAGAAACCCCTAGATCATGACTAAAACAGCATGGCAAAAATGCAAATGACAACAGTATTACAGACTTGGCAGAATTCATGGCAGGGCAGAAACAGAATCATGATGGCATCTTTGCAAGCATGTTTAACTCAATACAAGGCATATCATGGCATGAAATAAATTCTAGCATGTAGTAGGCATGATGAAGAGCACGTACATGCACAAAACTACCCCATAGCATGCTTGCATAAATATATACATAAAAGACAAAACAGCAACATGATGCAAAATGTCATGTGTGCAAACTTGCTCAAATGCAGAAACTAATGCCACCACTGGATTCATTGGATTTTTCTAGCCCAAAAACATATATAATATGTTGGGGTTGCTTTAGAAAAATCCCCACAAACATGCAAAAACATAACCTGCCTAAAATGGAATCTGACAGAAATGGCACTTTCCTTAAAAGGAAATGTCCAGATTCGGACTTGCCTGAACTGGAATATGGCATCTTCCAGAAATGGAATATTCGCTGGGACAAGAAAAAATAAAAGGAGGAGGGCGCTGAGAGGCTGACTGGTGGGCCCTGGTGTGTGTGTGAGCATGACAGGTGGGGTCGGTCTGTCAGTGACTCGAACGAAATGAAAAAAAAGGGGGGGCTTTATTGCGCCCGCGGGGGATCGAACCCGGGTCGCTGGGTGGCAAGCGAGTGACTCGAGCCACTCGGCTACGCGTCGGCGGCTGACAGAAGAGGGACTCATCTCCTCTTGGCTTAACCATGGCGTGCGCGACCAGAGGAAAACAGGGCACGCGAACGGGGGGGGAAGCTGTCGGAGCTGCTCCGGCGACCAAATCGAGCGGCGGAGGGTGGACAAGGGCGCGCACGGGGAATCCGCACACGCGACTGGGGCGTGCTGCACCTAACGACGACTACGGCGACGCCGGCGACATGCGACAGAGGCGGCAAAGGCGAGCATGGATGGGGCGTAACAGCGCCCTAGGGAAGCAACTAAGCACGGGAAGAAGGTCTACGCGATGGCGTGCGCGAGATGGACATGCACAGAAAACAAAAGGGGGCGGAGCACTGCGGAGACGAGGTCCGACGGCAGGGCTCGGGAGACGGCGTCCGAGCAAGCTAACGGGGGGGGGGGGGGGGGGGGGGAGGGGGGGGGTGGGGGGAAGCACGGGGAGGACCAGGGGCTCACCACGAGCACGTGGGTGCACTCGGATCGACTAGAGGTTGACGGAGGCGACCGGAAACGACGACGACGTGGTGGAGGCCGAGGCGGAAGAAGACGGAGTGGACGTCGAGGAACTTGGTGTTCCGCGTGCCGTAGAGGACGTAGTCGACGTAGTGGACGTCGAGGAAGCAGTTGGACAAGGTTGGCGAGGCGGAGGTCGATGAGGTTCACGCCGGCGACGACGATGTGCTCCTGGTTGCGCTCGGGACGGTGGTGACGGGACGGATCTGGTGGTTCTCCGCGGCTGGCGGCGGCGGGGAGAGAGAGAGGGAACCCTAGAGGGTTCGAGGGACAAGGAGAGGGGGTTAAATAGTGGCTAGGTCGACGGGTTGGATCATGCCGTGGCCGTGGCCATGGCCATGTGCGTGCGAGAGAGAGGGGACCGAAGGAGGAAGAAAAGGTGGGTGCGGGTGCGCTCGGGGTCGCTGACCAGCAGGGTCGTCTTGGCCTCGTGTCGGCGGGGCAGCGGGGGTGTATGCGCGCCTGGGTGAGAAAAGGCAGCGAGGGGGGAAGGCCGACGGGCTGAGATGGGCTGCGGGCGGAGCTAGCTGGGCTGACCTGGTAGTTGAGGCCCAGGTAGGCTGCTGCTGCTGCTGGGCTGCGCGCCTGGTGCTGCTTCTTTTCTTTTTCCTTTTCCTCAAACAGAAAATGAAAAATAAAAGCACTGGGGAATTGGAGAGGAGTTTGAGAATAATGAAAATATACTCAATCTCCTGGAACTGCCCACTATTTGATAAAATTGAGTTGGGCATTTTTAGAGGTAGAAAAATAAAACAAGTTTGAATATAATTCAAACTTGGAGCATTTTTTGAACCTAACCAACACAACTCCAAATGAGCTGAAATTTGGCAGAGAGGCTTAGGACATGAAGTAAGATTTCTGGGGAGAAATTGAACATTTATGGAGGAGGGCAAGATGGCACTTGCAAAAAGAAAGAAAAAAAAAGGAGAGGTGGTGATGCATGGATCACACATGGGCGTGCAACAAAATGTCATGCATGAAGTACAATGCACATTATGACTATGAGGATGCAAAATAGCATAAGCACAATGCAACACTTGATATGACCATGATGCAACATGTGATGGCAAAAGGGACATGACAAGAAATGATAATACAATGCAATATGAAACAAGGCAAAACCCCAAAATGAAACCAACAAGGAGGATAACACATGAGATTGAACATGACAAGATTGGATATATTGCCAAATATGAAAGTTTTACATCTGGGGTGTTACAAGAATGTTGCCAGCTCATGCTCCATACCCGCGGTATAAACATAATTGTCCTGCGTACAAAAAATACAGCAGGGCGGAGTAGTTGTTTGTCGAAAGAAATCAACATGTACTTAACAAAAAATATACAGGATAAATATCACCTGATATTTTCGTCGCACGAACACGGATGCTGATGATCAAAGACATAGCAAATGTCCGATGTAGCTCTTGACGTGAGCAGTAGCAGGAGTAATCGATCCAACTCGCCTCTGCCCCACTGTTGTACTGGTTTTTACGTGCAGACGCAGCAGTCTCCAGAGATCGTGCAGACGCAGATCGCTGGGACTCGTGCTCCAGTTCAGTTGGCAGAGTGGTCTTCAAAGCAATTATGCATGCATGCACTTCCTTTCCACGTGAATGCTCCAACGGAAACAGATTTGTACTTTGACCAGTATTGTTTTTGCTTGGTTCACCGAGCGGCAATGATGGAAGCCCGATTTAACAATGACTCAAAGCGCAGCCGTTCGGCGAGGATGTCTTGAAGCAGCTCGATGCGAGGCGACTGGCAGCTCGCGAGTCAGCAGCGGGCGAGCGGAGGCGGCACGGGGTCATGGAAGCAGCGCGGCGGCTTAGCGAGGACGGCTACGGGGCGGTGACTCTAAGGGCCACGCGTGTAGCAGAAAACGGTGGATCAACCAGAGGCAGCCTGCAGCGTACAGGCGTCTCAAAGCGACCACGGCGGAGACCGGTGCCAGCGACGGCAGAGGCGGCGGCCTCGACAGTGGCTCAGAAGAAGCAAAGCGCGCCGGCGGCTCAAGAAAGCGGGGGCGCGGGGCGCGACCCGGTCGGGCGCAGCGATTTGTGGCAAAAAACGGAGAGCAAGCCTTCCACCGAAGCGAGTCATCGGAGCAGGAGGCGGCAGAGGCAGAGTGGCGCCTCAGGGCGATGGGGCGTAGCCACGGGTGAGGTGACACGCCGGCGGTGGTGGCTCGTGAGCAGACTTGCGGGTGAGGTGTACGCCGAGGCCAGCTTGGCGCGGCTGTTGCAGCGAGCGGCTCGCGGCAGAGGTGGAGGCGAGTCAACGGTCGAGCCCGAGTCCGCGGAGACGTCCGCTTCCGAGTCGTGGCTGGATCAATTGGCTCACGTCCGTGTCCTCCCCCAAGTTGTGGTCTTCTTTCCTTTGCTATGTACGTACTAGTGGGGAACAGTGGAAGTGCTTGAGGATTCTTTGGACTTGACTCGGTTCTCACGCCAGAAAAAACAACAGCAGTAATGACGGTCGCTTCCCTCAGTATTTTAAATACGTGGGACTTGAGTACATGAAGCATCCTGCAGAAAAATCAAACTGGTTTACCCGGTCGCAGCAGAGATCTGTTTTCTCGATGGAAACTTTGCCATTGGACCGATTCCACGGCGTACGGCACACCGCCTAATCAAAGAAAAAAAAAATCCTCTGAACTCCTGTCCATCTCGGCAATGCATGGTAGCAGTAGTGCAAATTGATCTCTGCTTGGATTCGACTTGCAAAGGCGACGGCTCACGGCGTAGCCCTAAATTTTTGTTTAACCTTTAAACCCCACAGATCATCAATCTGGTCCGACGATCCTGAAACTGATCTTTCAAAATCGGCTCTTCTTCATCCGGAAAATTGCGAGCTCCTTGATTCCTAGGAGAGATCCCTCCAAAAACTCATCAGCACTGTGCGCAGGCCCCATGGTGGGCGCCAACTGTCGTGGATTTGTCACGGCAGATGTCCATGTGAAAAGGACTTAGTCGTGAGGCCAACACATCTATGTGGTAGCTTGAGAGGGGTTGAGCGGGACGAGAGACGCGAGGTTTTTACCCAGGTTCGGCCCCTCACGGTGGAGGTAAAAGCCTACATTCTGCTTCATTGATATTGATGATGATGATGATCTCGATTACAAGGGCGAGGTTTTGCTACCTCTATCTCGAGAGCATCTACTTTGATCTTATCTAAGACTTGTCTATTGAGACGTCTAGAAAAAACTTGTCCCTCTTGAGGTGCCCCGCCCCTCCTTATATAAGTTGAAGGGGCGGGTTACATGACTAGTCCTAGTAGGATTAGGATTACTCTATTACAAGTGGAGTCCTAGTCTTGCTTCCTTTGTAGGAGAATATTCCTTATGCCTTTCATCTTAAGCCGGCCCACCATAACACAAGCCGGTCTTCCATGAACCGCCTTCTGGGCCTTCGGGTCTTGTCGCTCCTCTGACCCGCCTGCCGGGTCACCAATGAGTCACCTGGCTTGGCCGGGTCATCAGTGAGTGAAGAGATCCGGGCGGGTCACTTAGTGATTCGCCCAGTCAGGGCGGGTCACCAGTGAGTCGCCAAGTCCGGCCGGGTCATATATCCGGCCGGTTCATACCGCGGGGTATATCCCCGACAATTATGGTTTCTTTTCTTTTATTTCTATTTAATAGCTTCTTGATGGACCCTGGAGCACCGGCCGAAGTGATGTCTATGGCTCTGGCCAAAACCGTCGAGGCTTAGGGTATGAAGAAGTGCAAGCACCCTGCCGAGACTACCGCAGACAAGCTCAAGGCCATCGCCCTATCCAAGCCCGCCTCTCCGGGATCCCTCATTAAGCCAGTCCATGTAATATCTCTTCTTGACGATCTTTTTGGCGATCTTGATCATATTTTTTATCTAACACGCAGTACTAGTACTTGTAGTACAACTTTCTGGGTGATCTTGGATGTCATTTTTGTGTGCCAAATGACGGTTTTAAATTGCTCTTTTGACCAAAACATGCGAGAGGTTGACATACATATGATTTTTGCACATAACACTGATTTCTTATAGATTACTTTCAACTACTTTATGAACATCAATGCTAGCTGTACGAAATGCAAGATGTTAGCTCTCATGCATTTGAAGAGAGTATAGTAGCCTCAGTAACTTGTGTTATGGATATTGCAAGTAATCCCTCTGCTCTCATGCCTTTGAAGACATGTTCTAGTGTCTTTGTTCACTCATTTCTGTGCTTATATGTAGTCTTATATGGAGTAAAATATCGAAAATCATCTTATATTTCTGAACGGAGGTAGTAATAAAATATTTGGTTTCTGTTCGAATTAGAACCAGGTCCGTGGTGGAGATGAAGTTCTCAAAGTCATGTCGTGTGAACTGGAAGACGTGAAGATGAGTTCTACTAGTAAACTATCCAGCTGATGTGTCCTTGTAGCCACGTGTCATGAACAAATGTTTTCCAGTAGCATTGATGTCAGGCGTGTTCTCGAGGGTGTACTTCACCACAATAATTTCCTAGTTGTGCCTTCGATTATGAAGGTTGTGGTTCTTGTAAAGCTTCCCAAAAAATCTGATGCGGACTGTTTTCATCGTCATGTTTATGAGTGGAAAGACCACTCTGTTAGGTTTTCCAAGGTTGATAAGATGGCGATGATGTCGGTAGACATCTCTCATGAAGTCAATGGCCTAGTCAGTTATGTGGGGTACATCCCGTAGGTCGGTGGCAAGAAATAGTCTGCAGAGTTTAATTAGTGCAACTTTGCTTGTCTGTAGTAAGTACTATTGTTCAATACTTGATTTGTGTGTGTGAACCCTATATTCTTTAGTACTGCAGCTTTTGTTGTGTGGTGAGTCCTGAGAACAGTCTATGTTAATGTCTGTCCACTCAATTCAGTCTGTATATTTTGAAGTATCCAGATCATCTTTTTTGTGAGGACGGTTTATCAATTATGGTTACACTCCAATATCTGTATGCATTGCAGGGTTTATCGCACCCACCAGGATTTCCAGTCCCATGGATGTTCGCTCCATACGAGTTGTTACCACCTTTGGACTGTCCTACTTGTGGGAGTAAGTGCGGGCCCTGCAGGCCACCCATAATTAGACGATCAACCTTCAGTTTACAACTTGGACTTAGCGATATCCTGGTAAGGATTCACTCGTGTCACATCAAGTAAATCTTATTGATTTACTGTCATGTTTTCTTACTTTTGCTGCAATTTTACGATGCAGGTTTTGCCATGTGACATTCGTTACAGAATAAACCGTTTGGTTTCCTCTATGATGGTTATTTTTGCAGGTTTCAGGTCTTATGTCGTGTCAGTAACGAAGACACTGTCCATCACTTATATTACTGGGCACAATTGGATCAGTCTGTTGTCTGGGTACAATCTGAAGCCCTATGATGAACTGCAGTTTGTTTTAACAAACACGCCACAATTAGTCCTTCTCGCGTTTAAAAGCAATGAAGAAAAAGACTGGATCAAGGTCACGGAGACTAGTGAAGTTGGAAAGCTGAAGTATGAAATCATAGCAGACCAGAGACGATCGCTGCTGTCTCGCACGTCGGTACTACCTTCAGCATCGGATCGAGCATAGGCACCTGCTCCGCCGGCACTAGCTCTAGCACTGACAGCGGTAGCAGCTCAGTTTGATCCACCAGAGGATTGGGCACCGACCACGTCAACGGATCAGGCTGATCTACCGGAGGATCGGGCACCAACACTGGCACCTGCTCCGACACCGGCACCAGCTCCACAAGGAGCACCATCTCCGGCAGCAGCAGCGGCACTACCAGTCGCACCGGCACGGGCACCAGCAACAGCTCCGGCACCTGCACCAAGACTTGAAGTTGCACTTGCATCTGCTCCGACCCATACAACGGCAACAAAACAAGCTCTTGCACCAGCAATAGACTGGGCTGTAGTTCGCACTGCATTTATACCAAAGTCCTTACAAAAACCGACATCTCCACCTTCTTGGTAAGCATTGGTAGCCCAAGTGCTTCATTCTTTTTTCTTTCCATGTTGTTTCACATGATTCACTGTGTTGATCTAACTGTTTGTGTATGTCTTCTTGTTTGCAAACAGAGAATTCCTAGAGCAATGAGCGAGTCGTTCAATAATCCGGGCGACCGTGGCCAAGTTTCTCTTACCATGCGCAGCCTTAATGTGAATGAACCTGCTCAATATACCGTAAGTACAAAGGATGGTCGCATGATGATTGATGCTAAAGGATGGTCAAGGTTCAAAACTCTATCAAATCTTGCGGTAGGGGATGATGTCAAAATCGAACTTTCTCGGCAAGGAGAGCTGGTCCTAATCAACTTTGAAATTCTTCACTAGCAGCACACAACTGCCGAACTGGTCTATCTTCCGAGAGCTTTTGATGTAATAATATGGCATGGTGAAACAAGTGTCCTGTGTGTACAAGTAGTACGACAGTATTATTTATCACGTAGGATATCGTAACAAAATTGCAACTCTGATTGCTGGTTAGGAACTGTCGTTTGATTTCATTCTAACAACTGTCGTGCTTTATTTAATTTTCTGTATTCGCCTTGCGACAGCATCTAAAACCAGCGCCGTACCGATCACTTGCAATATTAAATGCGCTGAGTTAGAACGCATGGGCCCCCAAGCATACAGGCCCACCGACCTGTGGCCCAAAGTCCAGAACCATCAGCCTATCTGAGTATTATATTCTCATCTGAACCCCCATATTATGTTATATATATTCCGCTTGATTTTTCTTATGTATAAAGTTGTGATATAAAAGATTTTTATATTTCTTTACAGAGGGAGTATATCTCTATCAAAAATATATTTATGTGTAACTAGTTACTCCTGCCTTTCTACTTCCTTTCGCTGAAATGCGGGGCATCCGGCAATGGGGTCCACGTGCCATGCACCAAATTAGAGTGCACAACTGCATGGTAGACTCACCCCGGTCGTAGTGCCGCAGTAATGCCCAATGAGCCATCAAATCACAAAAAACCCCACCTTTCCAGCTTTAGCAGTAAGCTGGACGGACGAAGCAGCAATATTTCCCTGGGCCGGAATCCCCTTCTCCCTTGTCTACTTGTTCAGAGAAAACCTCCTCTCGGCGATTGCCTAGGGTTTTCTCATGGAGAACCAGGTACGAATTCTTCATCCATCCCCGAAAAATCCTAGTCCCTTGGTCACGGGTAATCCTAGGATGGCATCTGCCACCGTTGATGCATTTTTCTTCTTACTGAATCTAGTGTGTTTCATTTGCAGTGCCCAAAGAGCGAGGATCCTATAGGTTTCTGCGCCCTCGGCGAGACGCCACACTTGTTCCTTCTCATCCTAACACAGGATTTTAAAATGCGCGCAGTATGTTCCTAGAATCCTCTTTTCTATCCAGTAGGGTTGGTTTTTTTTAACATGATGTCGACTAATTTGGAAATTTGGATTACTATATTTGGATAAAGGGTACTAGTACCATGGTCAACACTGACGTGAAAGAGGAAATTATTTCTAGATTTGGATAGCGAATACATTGTGTTCTCGTATTAGTTTTCCTGCAGTGCATTCCTTGCTCTACCAGAACACATGTACTCAAGATGGTCAGCCTTGCCATAACTGAATACACCAGTTTAATGGTCACATTGAAGACAAGCCATGGATATAAGTTCCCAGTTGGGTTCATGATCCAAGAAGATCGCTGCTTTTTTTATGGCCGAACTTGGATAAACTTTCTGAAGTGTTACGGACTGAAAGTTGGCGCACGAATGTTGATGGAAATAGCAGAACCTGGTCTCATCTTCACTGTGATCTTCCACCCCGACGTCCTTCCAGTAGTTCATCCATGTTAGTTTTGTATCTGGTTCTTGCATGTTGCCTCGATTACTTCTTAATCCACCTATTCTGTCTAACTTATCACAATTTGACTTTAGAAGTAGCAACAATTTGTGATTCCCTTCTATCACGAAGATGCTACTTCTAACCAATATTTCTTATAATTGGTGGCACGTGTAGGTTATTTCAAAGTTCAGCACACTACTCGTTTGTTATCTATAAGAACTCGACTGTTACTGATGGCACTGAACTTGACTGGGACGACATCCACCAGTTCCTACACTTTATTGATAGTATTGAGGTCCTTGTGGGGCGTTTCAATGGTGGAAGGCCACGTGGGATATGTGTGCCACTGGTGCACACGTTGAACAGGTCCAACTGTGTCAAGAAACTTATGGTACGAGCTGTTTTCTGTTATATATGTTGTTCATAAACTCTTGCTTATACACAGTTTTACAGCTGTGATCTTCTTGAAACAAAAACTGCCCAGTTCTATTGTTCCTATACAGATGCCTGACCATGGTCGGGTCAGACTTACGCTTGGTCACAACATGATGTATATGTAGACCTACTCCAGTTCCCTTGGAGGTGAAAAGATACTTATTCATGGGTGGTCTCAAATAATGAAGGCCCGTCCATCTTGGAGAATAGGACAGAAGGTTGTTCTCATGCTTTTCCATGGCTCTAAAGCGAATATCCTGTTTATTGACCATATTGCGAGATGAAGCCGCTTTCAAAAGGTTGTGGATGCGCGGGGTGGCACCTGGGGCTTGGTGGCCTCACCGTTGGTCACTGTTCAAGATATCTTCCGATATTCCGATAAATCGACCGATTTATTGCTTAACGTTGTCTGACCGATAAGATAAATCGCCCGATAAATCAGCCGATATGCCGATAAATTAACCGATTTACCCCTTATCATGGGTCGACCGATAAGTTCCCGATAAGCGATATCCCCAACATTGCCCTTGGTTAACTGTAGGCAAAGTAGCACTGTTCGAGGTGTGCTTTGTACGGTTGAACCTGTATAACTACTCATACTGCTTTCAGCTATGGTTGTTAAGTGCCCCTGCTGGTTTTAGTTACGGTTGTTAAGTACTCCTGCTGCTTTTACAGTCTGTCATGTTTCTTCAGTCTCGTCTTCCTCCAGCCACCAAAACCAAACCAGCGCTGGCGGGGCCGCCAGCTTCTGCCTCCCACAGCTGGATGTGCCTCAATGCACGCATCACCGCCCCACCGTCTCCTAAATCATTAACACCAGCGTCCGAGGCCTCGCCGTTGTCCTCCGCGCGATTTGGTGCGCTCGCCACGGTTCCGCCCTCTCGCGTTGTCAACATGGTTAACAAACAAGAGTAATCGGGAGAGGGCTGTACGTGGAGAGGATGACAGTAGGGACACACCATGTCCATGGCCGTACGCAAGCAAGTTCCTCATTTTTTTATATACTCCATTGTCAGCATATAGAAAAAGAAAATGCTTCCTCCTAGTGGTTTGCTGACATCTGGGACCCACGACATTGTCAGCGTATAGTCAATAGACAAGAGAACAGCACAAGACTAGCCCACCTGGGACGTAGCTACTCAACCAATAATTTTTTTGTTATTGTTGAGACGTAGCAGGGTTTCAACTGGACTATGGCCTGTCTAGCCCACGCTTCTATTTTATGTTCACCACATGACTAGCCCAGCTATTTTTTCTTTACGAAAATGGCTAGCCCAGTTTATTTTTTCTGAAGAATACCCAATCCAGGCATACCCAACCCAGGCCTACTTATTTTTCTCCGCCCTGCTGGGCTGCAACTCTTTCAAGACGGCTGCAAATCTTAAAAGTAATATGAAATGGGCTGTAAATATAAAAAGCACACGACAAATTGGCAATTACTTTCAAATCTCTGAATTTTTTCACATTTTCAGATTCCAATTTCACTGGGCTTTAACCTAATTTAAATATATCTTCAAAGTACTTTAAATCTGGCTCGACATTTCGGTATTAAAAATAGTTTGGACCCCACCAAAATATGCGACATTTTGTTTAAATTTTTAACCCTGGCCCTGGCCAACAAAAAGAAAACGGACTGCAATAAATTGCATAAGAAGTTGCAAATGAGCTGTAAATTATTAAAAAAATAGGGAATGAGCTGACTTGTGGGCCTATTAAGTTGATGAGTATGCAAGATTTTTTTTACTTATTATATAAGTTAACAAACAATTCTATCAGAAGAAACTGTTGGATGTCAATCCAATGGCCCTCGCGCTTCTTCAATCTCTGATCTTCTTGCTGCAGCCGCCAAATCCAGCGTCACCAGGACCGCCTGCTCCCGCCTCCCGTGGCCGGCTGTGCTGCCGCGCAGGCCTCACCGCTCTCTACTACTCCCACCGCTGGCCAGGCCATCCCTCTACCCAGCCACATCCCTCCACTGATGTGGCTTCGCCACCTCCGGGTCATTCCCTTCCTGGGTCTCGCCGTCGTCCATCGCGTTGGTGTTCTCGGCACGGTGTGGTCAACGTTGTCAACAAACGACAACATCGAAAGAGGGATGTAGATGGAGAGGCTGACAGTTGGGACCTATATTGTCCATGTCCGCACGCAAGCAAGTACTCCTTATTACGCCCAAAAAATGAATCCTCCCCATGACAGCTGGGACCCACCAGCTATATCTTGGCACGAAAGGAAGTGCCTCCTTATTAAGCAAAAAATAATGATTGCTCCCCATGACAGCTGGGGCCCACCAGATTTGGAGGCTGACTTGTGGCCCTATTAAGTTGACGCGTACGCAACGCTTTGTCAACTTAGTCAACAAATGATTCTATCACCAGTGACCGTTGGATTGTTAACATCCAACGGTCGTCCTGCTTCTTCAACCTCTGATTTTCTTGCTCCAGCCGTCCAAACCACCGCGTGCTCCTGCCTCCCGTGGCCGGCTGTGCTACCGCGCAGGCCTCACTGCCCCCTACTACTCCCACCGCTGGCCAGGCCATCCCTCTACTCACCCACACCCCCTGTTATTCTGCGGCGACGACAGCCTCACACCGCAGCCGAACCAGTCAACCCTCGTACTACCCTCCACGTGTTCCCATGCTCCGCGTCATTCCCTGCCTCATCGTCATCCAACGCCTGGGTGCTGTCCGCGCGGCGTGGTCAATGTGGTCAACGAACGACAGCCATTGGAAGAGTAGTGTACGTGGTGAGGCTGACAGATGTACCCACTAGGTACATCTTCGCACGCAAGGAAGTGCCTCCTTATGACGCGCAAAAAAAAGAATCCTCCCCCTGCCAGCTCGGACCCACCATCAATATCTTCACGCAAGGAAGTGCCTGCTTATCCTCCCTGACAGCCGGGACCTACCCGGTCGAAGCGTATGTAGCGTTGTCATTCGGGTCGCAAACGTGTATGTACATACTGGTCCATTGGTGTTTCTGCCACGATGAACCGTGGCCCAGTAAGGAGCGGTAGCTATTAAGGCAGTCCCGTCTATATCGTGTACACGTACCTACAGCCACGCTGCAAGAAAGTAAATACGGCTAGGTACATACATACGGGTAGGGTCTCGAACGCATACAGCGACTGCGTCCTGTACATCGGCAGCCAACCGGCTGGGTCGGAACAGAGAAACTATGTCGTGTTCATCGGGAGGCAACGGAATGCGTCGTGTTCATCGGGAGCCAACCGGCTTGGACGAAACAGCCAAAACGAGGCCTAGTGTACCGCAAAACGGAGGAAACGAACTTGTGTTTGAGCTCCTACACAGTGGAAACGGGGTCCTGTTGATCGGGAGGGGTGTGGCGTAGTGCAAAACGGAGGAAACGGACTTGTGTTGGAGCGCCTACGGTTGAAACAGGGTCCTGTTCATCAGGAGGGGTGTGGCGTACCGCAAAACGGGACTCCACGAGCTACCGTTCATCCACCATCTACTGCCTCGCTCCAGCCTCCATGGGCTACTGTTCATCCACCGTCGAGTTCCTCCAGCCTCCACCTTCTACTATTCATCCACCGTCGACTTCCTCCTGCTTCCACCAGCCACTCTTCATCCACGGGGTCCTGTTCATCTACCCTCCACCGGCTACTGTTCAACCAGCCCTCCACGGGGTCCCGTTCATTCACCCCCAACCGGCTCGATCGGGTGGTGTGTGGTGGCCTCCTCTCGATCGGGGTCCTGTTCATCCAGCGGCAACAGCCTCTACTACCACTGGGTCCTATTCATCCAACCCCCATATGGAACTGTTCATGAAGATGCAGCAGCCGGTTTGATCGGCTTCAGTTAGCAGCAGTAGCGAAGGAATCACTCGGGTTCAGTACACAGCCAAGGGATCGATCGCTCGAGTTCAGTAACGTAGCTAGTGCAATCGCTCGGGTTCAGTAAGCGAATGCCTCGCTTGTGTTCCGTTAGAGCCCAACGCCTCGCGCACACGCGCGTACATGTACGAGAGAAACGCGCAATCCCTCTGTGCATCGCTCGGCCCCGACCACCCACCGTAACCGGGAACTCCCCGAAATTTTCCTCGCCCTCGCTTCTACCACGATTTTTTTCGTCATGGACGGCCCAAAGAATGTCATGCAGGTGCGTCCCTGGCCCGCCCAGGATGAAAAGCCCATTTTCTGTCATGATTTTTTGTCATAGAAGTAGGAGCCCACCACATCTATGATGATATGCGCTTTTGTCACAATTATCATCATAGAAGTGTCATAAGCATGACAGAAAAAAAATTCGTTCAGCCCAAAATGTCACGAATGTGTCTTTTTTTTGTAGTGTGATGCCTTCAACTTGGCGTCTCCAGCTCTGCTCGGTAAAATGGTGAAACTGATCAGTATTCCAGCGTAATGTCCGAGCTGTAAACACAAGTCTAAACTTACCCATTCAGCAGGGTTGTAGCCCGAGTAACCTTTCCAGTTTCTTGGGAGGGCGAACTCTTCTTCTTCGCCTTTGTATAGATCCGCCAATATGGCGGCCACTGCTGCTGGATTATCCGGCCCCTGTCGCTTGTAGCAAGATGCATCACTTGTCCCGTTATACCTCCACAGGGGGTGTGTCCTCTGTTGGAGGGGTTGCACACATCATTCGATCATTGCGGCCTTTACGTCGACCATGGTCAATCCTCCATGGGCCAGCACCCTTACCTTCGTGGCTACGCACTGCAGTTTGGCAGACTCCTCCTGGGAAGGGCCCTTGGGCTGCCAGTTAAATTGTTTCTTCAGTGGGGCGTCCAAATACAAGGGAAAACCCCTCTGAACGGGTTCGAACAGGGGGATATCTTCGATATAAAACCATTCCGAAGACCACTCTTCGGAATCCTTTTTTGGAGTTCCAATAGGATACCCAGTGCCGGCTATGCAGCACACCTCGGCTCTGCCTACCTCAAAGATTGACCCTCCTTGGATGCAAGGGATGAGATAGAAAAACTTCCTCCATAGCTTGAAATGGGCTTCGCAACCTAGGAACATCTCACAAAGGGCAACAAAGCCAGAAATATGCAGAACTGATCCCGGCTGAGGTGGTGGAGTTGGATCCCGTAATACTCTGGTAGGCCCCTTAAGAATGGGTGAATGGGGAATCCTAGACCTCTTAGAAGGAAGGATACGAAACATACCCTCTCATCCTTGTTGGGATTGGGCAAGTTCTCAGCAAAAGCTTCGCCATTGTCTGAAGTCAACCCGGCACGAACGGGCACGAGATCAGCGGTAGGGAGATACCCTTGTTGTTGGAGGTCGCATAATCAAAGCCGCGACACGGAGCAGGTGGACCAGTCGCCCGGGAGATTGCCGTAAGGGCGCGAGGATGAGCCAAGGGCACCAGCCATGAGGATTTTCGCGGGGCCAGGTGGAATTCTTTTCCTTTGTATGGATGGACCGTTTGATGCACCCTCGGCCAATAGATGTGTCCCTGATCCCCGGGGGTGTTCTTGTAAAAAGACACAAGACTGCTCGCCTTCTGGCGGGTGTGCGAAAATCGAGGGTTGCCTCTGACAAAATTAATGGTAAGGGGCCCCATTATGATGCGATGGGTTGAGGAGTCATCGGAGACCGAATTGTTGAAATTAGCCGAACAGGGTGAAGATGAGGAAGTCGCCTCGCAAGCCGAAGATTTTGGGAGTCGTGAGACGATTGATGGTTATGGGCTCTGGCGTTGAAGGCCAGTTCGGGGGCTACTGAGGGAGTCCTAGATTAGGGAGTCCTCGGGGTGCTGGCTCATCTCACGTGGGCCGGACAGTTGGGCCGTACCGTATCCGGGCCGAAGACCTTTTGTGCCTTGGTGTGCCCCCCATGTCAAGATAAAAGACCCAGAGTTTCCTTGATGTAACCGGCTACCTGTAAACCCTAGCACCCCTGGTGTCTATATAAACCAGGGGGCTTAGTCCGTAGAGGCTATAGGAACAATCACCATCCTAGTAGTTAGGGTTTAGTTTGTCTGATCTCGTGGTAGATCGACTCTGTAACCCCCTTATACACAAGCAATATACTCAAGCAGGACGTAGGGTTTTACCTCTTAGAGAGGGCCCGAACCTGGGTAAACATCGTGCCTTACGTCTTCTGTTCCCCCTCGATCCAAGGTCCATAGTTCAGGACCCCCTACCCGAGATCCGCCAGTTTGACACCGACAGTATCAAACCTGCATCTTGGTTGAAAAGGGGGAAAACAGTAGCTAAGGAACGAGTCTCTTGTCTCTTGGTTGAAAAAGGGTACACTACTGCAGGATGCTGCTAACACCACACTACGATCAGAGACCCTTTGATGAAACTGTGTGCGATGCATTAATCGCAAACGGGGATGTAAAAAAACCATCAAAAAAGATGCAAAACATTTGCGATGGCGAAGACATCAAACATGGTTCAGATTTTAGTTACGTGTGCGATGCGGGGCATACGGTTCAGTTCAATGAACTATTTGTGATGAGGCAGAACAACAAAAACGTGCAGCCAGATGAAGGCGTATGCGATATACGGTATACAGTTCACTATGATAAACTGTTTGTGATGAGGCAGAACAACAGAAACGGGCAGCCAGATGAAGGTGTGTGCAATATACGTCATACAGTTCACTCGGATGAACTGTTTGTGATTAGGTAACACAAAAGAAATGGTCAGCCAGATCAAGGTGTGTGCGATATACGGCATACGAAACAGTATTCTTTACTATGAATAGTGTGCTCTGTTGGGCACACAAGTATATGGATCATAGCCTTGGGCGAGCAATGTGCTCGCACGCGTCGTGCTAGCTCGATGTTCCTTCTATGTTAAGTTTCCATTAATTGATGGCGTTTTATGAACAGGCCACCGTTTCCCACCATTTCCTCACTGGTTTCCCGCCGCCACCCAATGATATTGCGCATAAACCTAGGCGGCGCGCAACGCACGGAGGCAACAAGCGTAGCCTGTAGCACATCCACCTTTTCCAAGCATGCCAACCCACCAAAGCGCCGCCTCTACCATCAACCTCCTCGACAAGGAAAACGAGAACGTGCCACGGCCCGTCGAGGCCGAGGCGCTCCCCGGCAATGCGATGGACGATGCCGTGATGCGCGTCATCGCCAGGGTTGAGCAGACCCTTGGTGCATGGCGCTTCAGCGCCGCAGATCAAGCTAGGCATGTCAGCACCGAGAGGCAACAGCTCGCCGCACAACATGATCGATGGCGCGCCGCAGAGCAAACTAGGCTCGTCCGCGCCGATAGACTGCGACTCGCCTCACAGCAAGACCGTTGGAGCACCGCAGAGCGAGAGGCGCGGTGCGCCGCACAACAAGAGCGGATCCATCGGCGCTTGCCTGCTGTCGACAGGGCATCGCAGCTGGGTACACGTCCTGTCAGTACGCCCATTCCTCGCCAGGAGTGGGCAGAGGCCATCTGCGCCGTACTTGCACCAGAGGTCGGCCGCGCCGTACTTGCGCCGGACGCCCGCCGCGCCTTTTGCATGGGTCGCGCCGTTTGCCTTGTCCGCGGCCCGCTCGATGCCAACGCGCTGGTCGCTAGGCTTGACCGCCTCCTTGGCCCGGGTGTCCACCTGGGCGCAGTAGAGGAACATGGTCGTCGCATCCTCGAGCTGGTTATCTCCGATGAAATAGCCAACTTGGAGCTCGAGATCGCGCTCCAGATGTACCGCGAGCGTGTCGACCGCTTGGACGAACGCCTGCACGAGTTCAGACAGAGCCAAGAGCTACCGTAGGCAAGGGCTGCTGGTCATGGTCTCATGGACGTGTTTTATTTTGTTGAGTCGTTTCAACATGCATCGCTATGTATTCACAGCAATCATAATATTGCTCTGTTTCAATGTGTGTACTCTGTTTTCCGTTCTTATATGTTCTGTTTCAATGTGTGTGTATATGCCTTCCATTCTCTATATGTGGATGATAACAACTAGATACAAATTAGTATACGAAAACAGATAGAAAATGGAATTCATAATATATATTAATTGTTCATTAGTTCATCACAGAATATATATAATATCATCACATATACGTGATGATACTTAACTACTAGGTACAATGCATAAAATTGAAAACGAACAATAATAAAACTAATAATCCCTCCTAGGGGCAGTATTCCGGAAGCCCCTCTCCAGCAGCTCCCTGGTGCGCGGCGTCTTCCCAGTGCGGAGGCAGTACACTGCCTCCTCCACATCGCAGCGCTTGATGTACCGATCTGCCTCTTGCTGGCGTACGAGCGTGAACGATCTTGCCATTTCGTTGGGTGCCCACCGGAGCTCCTCGTCGATGTCACGCTGAAGCTTATCTGCCCACCTCCACGCAGCGATGAGTCGCCTAGCGCCTTTGACCTTCCTCGTCAAGTACATGTCTTCATACACCTCCTCCGCACGATGATGAGCATGCCCCCAAAGCTCCACCGCCTCCTTTTTCCAGGCGGCATCACAGACTTCACAGGCCACCTGGTACCTGGCTTCCTCCTCCGCCATCTCCTTCTTGAACGTCACTTGCCTGGCTTTTTCAGCCGGCGGCAGCGACTTCCACAGACAAAGATTGTACTGGCCCCAAAACCACTCCAAAGTTGGGGGGGGGGTCCGGCACAACCTCGTCCGGCGATGCGTAGGGGTCCTCCTCGTCGCTGCTCTTCGACTGAGCGTCCTCGGGGGGCAGCGCCTCCTCGTCGGCGGGTGGGCAGATCAGCGGCGCCATGGCAGGGATTTGAGAGAGGGAGAGAGAGGGCGAGCAAGGGGAGGATGTAGATGAGAATGCAGGCGGGACGACATGAGGAAGGTAGTATTTATTGGCGGCCAGAATCTAGATCGACGGGAACAGTACACACGCCGGTCGCTGGAATTTACGAGTACTGTAGTTTGAATTACACACAATTTCCGCAGCAAAAGCCGTGTGTGAACTTAATAGCTGACGGTTTCCAATACCGAACCATGTCTGATTAATAACCTGCGCCACTCACCTTCCAAACCTCGAGGCGCGAAATATAGTGCCAATCATGTGGGGCCCGGTTGTCTTGCCAGATCTTTACATTTTCTTTTTTGAACACTAGATATTTACATTGTCTGATCATTTTATATTTTTTTGGAATTTAAATGCCATGGCACTCCATGCATGTGTCCAAGCCGTTATGGTTAGCCGCTGCATGTAGACGTAGTTCAAATTTGGATTACGGTCATTAAATGGCTAGAAACTCACTTAAATGTCTTAAAAAGGTCAAATTACGCCTAAAATTTTCCAAATTTTAACATGACAGTTGTATTACTACATATTAACTGTAGAAATTTTTTGAAGCCCATAAGAGGAAGCTATCGTCGATTCATCATCAAACATGGATTGTTCCCTCTCGGAACCACGAGCCTTCTAGTGTGTTGCTCCGGTTTGTGCGGGATGTGTGTCCAAACTTTCGTCAAACAAGCCAATTTTTTTACCACATCATCTTGGTGGCATGACATTACGTCAAGCAAGGTTTCATGTGTTTCTGATCATTTTTTAATTTTTTGGAATTTAAATGGCATTGCACTCCATGCATGTGTCTAGGCCGTGGCACCAATATGATTGAAAATTCCTTCCAATTTACTGCACATGGAATTAACTCCCACACAAGTACACAAAAATATGATTTTTCAAACCGTTATGGTTAGCCGTTGCATGTAGATGTAGTTCAAATTTGAATTACGGTCATTAAATGGCTAGAAAATCACTTAAATGTCTTTAAAAGGTCAAATGACCCCTAGAATTTTCCAAATTTTCACATGACAGTTGTATTAGTGCACGTTAACTATAGAAATTTTTTGAAGCCCATTAGAGGAAGCTATCTCCCGTTCGTCATCAAACATGCATTGTTCCGACTCGGAACCACGAGCCTTCTAGTGAGTTGCTCAAGTTTGTGAGGGGTGTGTGTCCAAACTTTCGTCAAACATGCCAATTTTTTTACCACATCATCTTGTTGGCATGACATTACGTCAAGCAAGGTTTCATGTGTTTCTGATCATTTTTTAATTTTTTGGAATTTAAATCCCATGGCACTCCATGCATATGTCTAGGCCATGACACCAATATGTTTGAAAATTCCTTCCAATTAACTGCACATGGAATTAACTCGCACAAAAGTACAAAAATATGATTTTTCAAACCGTTATGGTTAGCCGTTGCATGTAGATGTAGTTCAAATTTGAATTACGGTCATTAAATGGCTAGAAAATCACTTAAATATATTTAAAAGGTGAAATGACCCCTGGAATTTTCTAAATTTTCACATGACCGTTGTATTAGTGCACGTTAACTGTAGAAAAAAAAATTGAAGGCCGTAAGAGGAAGCTATCTCCCATTCGTCGTCAAACATGCATTGTTCCCTCTCGGAACCATGAGCCTTGTAGTGAGTTGCTCTGGTTTGTGAGGGGTGTGTGTCCAAACTTTCGTCAAACATGCCAATTTTTTTACCACATCATCTTGGTGGCATGACAATACATCAAGCAAGGTTTCATGTGTTTCTGATCTTTTTTTATTTTTTTGGAATTTAAATGCCATGGCACTCCATGCTTTGTGTCATAGCCGTGAGACCAATATGTTTGAAAATTCCTTCCAATTTACTCCACACGGAATTAACTCGCCCACAAGTACACAAATATGATTTTTCAAACCGTTATGGTTAGCCATTGCATGTAGATGTAGTTCAAATTTGAATTACGGTCATTAAATGGCTAGAAAATCACTTAAATGTCTTTAAAAGGTCAAATGACCCCTGGAATTTTCCAAATTTTCAAATGACAGTTGTATTAGTGCATGTTTACTGTAGAAATTTTTTGAAGGTCGTAAGAGGAAGCTATCGCCCGTTCATCATCAAACATGCATTGTTCCCTCTCGGAACCACGAGCCTTCTATTGAGTTGCTCCGGTTTGTGAGGGGTGTGTGTCCAAACTTTTGTCAAACATGCCAATTTTTTACCACATCATCTTGGTGGCATGACATTGCATCAAGCAAGGTTTAATGTGTTTCTGATCTTTTTTTCTTTTTTTGGAATTTAAATGCCATGGCACTCCATGCTTTTTGTCATAGCCGTGAGACCAATATGTTTGAAAATTCCTTCCAATTTACTACACATGGAATTAACTCGCACACAAGTACACAAATATGATTTTTCAAACCGTTATGTTTAGCCGTTGCATGTAGATGTAGTTCAAATTTGAATTACGATCATTAAATGGCTAGAAAATCACTTAAATGTCTTTAAAAGGTCAAATGACCCCTGGAATTTTCCAAATTTTCAAATGACAGTTGTATTAGTGCACGTTAACTGTAGAATTTTTTTTAAGGTCGTAAGAGGAAGCTATCGCCTGTTCCTCATCAAACATGCATTGTTCCCTCTCAGAACCACGAGCCTTCTAGTGAGTTGCTCTGGTTTGTGAGGGGTGTGTGTCCAAACTTTCGTCAAACATGCCAATTTTTTTACCACGTCATCTTGGTGGTATGAATTTACATCAAGCAAGGTTTCATGTGTTTCTGATCTTTTTTAACTTTTTGGAATTTAAATGCCATGGCACTCCATGCTTTGTGTCATAGCCGTGAGACCAATATGTTTGAAAATTCCTTCCAATTTACTGCACATGGAATTAAGTCGCACACAAGTACACAAATATGATTTTTCAAACCGTTATGATTAGCCGTTGCATGTAGATGTAGTTCAAATTTGAATTACGGTCATTAAATGGCTAGAAAATCACTTAAATGTCTTAAAAGGTCAAATGACCCCTGGAATTTTCCAAATTTTCAAATGACAGTTGTATTAGTACTAAAAAAAATCTCGTAAATTTAAAACACCATCTATTGCCACTTTACTCCAAATTCGTCTTTCACAGCTAATAAAAAATATCGACAACATCACACACAGTTGTTTTGCATGAACCGTTTGCGATGAAAATTCGTGAGTCTATTTAAGTCTTCCTCCTTAAGCTTCGCCGGCTCGTCTGCTCCAGTGCCGGCAACCCCCGAATCCTCGAATCCCGATCCCCACTCCCGCAACCCCTTCTTGCAAAAGATGACACCATGGAAACGCTTCGTGAGGGCTCATACGTTGGTCGCGTCCTCCCCGAGCGCCGCTGCCTGCGCCGAGAGCGCGTCCGCCTACACCGAGAGTGCCGCCGCATCCGCATTGAGCGCGGCCGCACCCGCCGAGAGGGCGTCTGCGGCAGCCAACAGGGCAGCTGCAGCAGCCGAGACGGCTACAGCTGCTGGTGCGATGGTGGCTGCAAACGCCGAGAGCGCTCGAGCCGCCGTCCGTGCCGCCGATGTCGCCCTGGCCCGGGTCGAGGCCATCAATGCCAAGATTGAGGATGCACACGCCAAGATATTCCAGGCCACCTCGCAATCCAGCAGGCAAACCACGTCCGAAAAGGCGGCGGTGGCCATGGAGCACCTGCTTGCTCATGAGATCGCCGAGCGGGAGTTGGAGATGCAGGAGATGGTGGAGATCGAGGAGCACCGGGAGGAGGAGTTGCGCGTGGCCGAGGTCGAGGTAGAGAAGAGTCTATCCGTCGAGGAATCGATGGTGCAGTACCAACGCGAGCTCTGGCGCAGCCACTACTACAAGTACTACAACCTTGAGGGCGGCGCCGAGGACGAGGACGCGGTCGGCTTTAGCAGGGGGACGCGGAGTCCACCAACGGCGGCTTGTCGCCAAGACAAGTCATCGACGTCTTATCTCACACCGGCGATGCACAGGCCGGCGCGGCGGCTGCTTTGTTAACATTATGCGTACTTAGGCTTTGTTTTTAATGCTGGTCTTTTGTTGGAGCAATGTTTAGGTCAACTGGCTCTGTTTTATTACTAGAATTGCTCGATTCAGTAAGTGTGGTCTATGTGCTGTATGCTCTTTTGTGTGCCCAAATTAGCAAGCGATGTTAAATTATGCAATGACGTGGATGAGGACAGTACCCAGGGAAATTTCCACCAAAATTTGAATTATCAAACTCATCCCATGCGTGTAAAGCAGAAGAATCATTTGCGATGCACACAATCGTTCAAAGTGAATGGAGTCCGGCGGCGCCGCGCGCAAAGTTTCCCTCCACATTTCGAAAATTTTGGCCTACCACCGAAATATCTACCCCGCCCCCCTTCCCCACCCCCTTTTCTCCCCGACCACAAGTCACATTTCCCCTGTTTCCTCCTTCCTTCCTTCCAAAGCTATGGCCACTTCCTCGCTTGCTTCCTCGCTCTCGCCGTCTCGCAACCTACCGCCGGGGTCGCCATGGTCTTCTTCAATGACCTCTCCAGCAGTTCCTCCTCCGACGATGAATTTTTCAGCACCCGGGTATGCCTCTCTTCTCTCTCTCGGGTTATGACTTGGAATGAAGGATTTTAAGCCGGCAGTCGATTTGAGTCATTTCTTCCTCTTGTAGCTCCCTAGGACCATCAGTTGCAACGAATGGAGCGGGGTGGCTGAAGATCTGCTTGCTCGTTGTCACCATCAATCTCCATGTGTGAAGCTAGTTGCGTTTGAATCTGTGGACAGTGGGAGAAAGTTTCTAGCATGTGCAGAGAAGGTTAGCCCCACTTTCGTTGTTACAAATCATTTGTTAGATGTGATTCAAACACTGTCACTGTGCTATGTTATTGTGGATGTTAAGACAGTGTCACAGTTTGTACCTAGTATCTAAAAATGTTGCCATCTCATCAGCGGTGCCATTAGAAAATTATTTGGCACCGCTTTAGTAGTTTGTGCAGCCAACTATGGTCCACACATCCGAGCAGCCAAGCAGTAAAATACTAAATCTTTATGGCACGAAGAAACTGGGCATCAGAGCAACTAGGTGCTCCGGAGTCCGGGTCCCTGATTTTTTTCCGCTGCATCGGCTCTCCAGTGTAGGGCACCGGTGCCAAATGTAGCAGCAGTTGTCTTTACACCGGTTTTGGCATACACAGTGGACGGCCATAGTGCTATTAGTTCTATGTTACTAAATTTGTGCATGTACACACCTGTTAGTATCAATTTGCTGTCATCCAAACACTGTCGCTATGATGTTGCAGTTATATTTAGCTCCTCATAAAATGTTCAATTTGTTATTTATAGTACATGACTAAGAACTTGTAGCGTTGTTGTAGTTAATTATAGCTTCTGATGTTTCAGAATTTGGTTGTTGTCTCAGTAGCAATTAATTCATTTGCACATTGATCTTTTTGAGAAGATATGTCATAATTAACATGTTTCTTCAGTTTATCAAAATATGTATTTGGTCATTTTCTATGTTGCTAGAAACCCATTTCCCCTACAATTGTTACTGATCTAGTTTTAAATATTATAGGATGAACGGAAGTGTTCTTACCTGGAGCGGGTTGATCAAGAGTGGCCACAGTTTTTGAAGATGTGCCTCGCAAAGCTCTGGAGCATGTATGAGGAAGAGAACAAAGGTAGGCTTTGAGAAAGTGTTGTCAACGCTGAAGAATATTTGAAGATGCGGGATAAAAAGAGGAAGATGGAGAATGAGCTCAGATTTTTTAAATCAGACTTTGCTAAGATGGTGTTGGCGAAGGAGGAGGCACTTTCCTAGTTGGCCAGTTCAAAACAGGTTCTTACTGAACTGAAAGCAGAGGTGGATAAGACGAGCCTGGATGATCTTGATTAGGGAAATGAATATATTACTATAATATTGTTCTTATGAAGATGAACTAGCTATATGTTGTACTGTGTTATTTTCAGGTTGCTATCATACGTGATGTTAAAATATATTTATGTGCCTGATATGAAATTGGCAAACAGTTGTTTGATAAGAAATGTGAATTTGCGTAATACTGGAATTATTAATTATAAACTAATAAACCTGCTAAATGGGTCATGGAACTTTGCAAACGGTTCTAGCAGTAAAAGCGCTTGTGATGGATAGCCCAATGCCATATAGTTTTCTTCATCAAATCGTGTGTGATGTAGTTGAATAAAAGCAAATGGTTAACCGAGGCAGAGCGTGTGTGACAGTTACACCTATCACACACGAGGCTATACATAAAACTGTGTGGGATGTATATATGAACGGAAAAATTTTCCCTGGATTGACTGTGTGGGATATACATATGAACGGAAACGTTTTTCCTGGATTGACTATGTGGGATGTACATAAGAACGGAAACATATTCCTTGGATTGACTGTGTAGAATGTACATAACAAACGAAAACGTTTGTTTGGGACTGACTGTGTGGGATGTACTTACAACCGGAACCGACTGGGCCTGTATAATCGTATTTCATCGCTCGCCCGTCGCACACGACCTCATTTTGCCGAGCGTGTGTGCCAGGAGGGCCTATCCCCGACGGTTTCTGGGTCGTGTGGGAAGGACCCCCCTATCGCAGTCACTCACTTGGCGATGGTTCAAAACGCCATCGCGAAAAGGGGTTAAAAACCGTTTGTATAGCACCTCGCTGTACCAGTGGTAGAAAGGCAGGACAACGCAATAGAGAATGACCAGGTCGCTAGGTTTGTTTTCCTCACATAGGAAAAAGGTGGCTAAAGAGAAAAAATGGGACGTAATCAACATATGTGTCGGGGACGAATCCGCGATCACCTATGGGACCCAGGGAAGGACCCCTTTACGTTCGGCAGGGAGAGACGGTCACACGAAGAGCAAATCTAGCGAAGAACACGACAGCACACGAGAGAGATTTTACCCAGGTTCGGGCCACACGGATGCGTAAAACCCTACTCCTGCTTTTTGGTGTATTATCTGGATGATTGTTCTAGCTCCAGGAGCGCTACAGTACAGAGTAGCTGCGTATAATACTGGAGTTCTCCATCTCCCAGTTCCCTAACCCCCCCCCCCCCCACGTTGCCTATGGGCCTCCTTTTATACGCACAAAGGGGTCACCAACAGGTGGCAAACAGTAAAGGTAGAGGTGGAAAGTTGCTACAGTAAGGCCGTTATTACTAGGATGACATGTCCTACCTACCACTGACGGCAGGGGACAAGGGCATTAAATGCCCATGCCTTAGCCATCCAGATACATGTACCCGGACGTCTTGGACGTGGGAAAAGCCTATCCCACCTGCTCCTGCACCACTAGCTACAGAGTACCGCCGTCTACACAGTGCCTTGCCACACACGCTTGGAAGGACCCAGAGCGCCACGCTGGCAGAGGCACCAGAGCAGCACAGTAGCACAGTGGTACAGTAACGCTTGCCGCGGCAAGACCTTGCCGCACCTGACAGCTTGCCGCAACCAATAGCTTGCCGCGCAAGGTAACTTGCCGGGGCAAGTACCTTGCCGCAGCTACTATCTTGCCGCAGCCAATACCTTGCCGCAGCCAATGACTTGCCGGGGCAAGTACTCTGCTACAGCAAACCTCAGGCTGGGCCTCAATTGTCCCTCCCGGCAAGCTCCTCTTGCCGGGGCCTTGACTCTTGCTTTGTATACTTTGTTCTTGAATGGCTTAATAACCTTGAGCTTCTCTCTGGCTGTCCTCCCGTAAGCCTGGCCGCGGGATGCTGCTACTGCCCGTGCACAAGTACGGGGTACTAGGGTACCCCTATTCTAGTACACCGACAGGAGCCCCCGGGCCTGGGCCACACACGGTGCCGGGCGTTGTTGGGCCAGGCCCAAACAGTGCACGGGCACGCGTGGCTGGGATAAGCCGAAACGTCTCTACGCTGTTTAATTGCACGCTCTCCCACGCGTCGCGCGTTGAATGCGGAGCGTGGGATGCGTGCGCAGTTATCTCAAATGACGAAGGGGCGGATGGTTCCGCATCTTTCCCCATAAAAGGAGGGACCTGCAGAAGCACTCACACACTCCTCTCACCATTCTCGATCTCCAAATCTCCGCCTTCTTCTTCCTCCGCTCCAAAACAAAGCGGTTTCCCAATCCTCCGCCACCGCGCGCGTCCGCATCTCCCTCGGACCTCAGCTCCGCCTTCGCCATGCCTCCCAAAGGAGAAAAGGGGAAGACGGGGAAGTCCTCAAGGACGGAGACCCAGGCGCAGTTGAAGAGGCAGAAGTACGCGCTCTTCGCTCTGACGCTCATGGGGGCGGATCTGAAGGCCAAGTTCCAAGGCATGTGGGCCGTGAGGACCAAGGCGCATCCGGCCACCCGCGTTCGCCCAGCCACCGACGAGAGCGAAGTGAGCAAGTACCCCTTCTTCGCTTGCTACTTTTGGTGCGGGCTCTGCCCACCGTACTCGGATTTCTTCAGCGACGTCATGTACACCTTCAATCTCCGTCTGCTGGATCTCACACCGAATGCCGTATCCACCATGGCAATATTCGCGCATCTATGCGAGAACTTCGTCGGCGTCGTACCCAACACCGCGCTGTTCAGGCATTACTTCACTCCCCGTGCTGAAAAGGGGGAGCCTCTCACTGTTGGCGTCTCGTTCGTTTCAAGATTGGGCGCCAAGGAGCATTATCTGAAGGGGGATCTCCGCCCAAGATGGGGAGAAATCCGGTCTGAATGGTGTTGGATCATTGACGACGAGCCACCACCATACTGTGAGCTTCGCAAGACCCCAGCAGCGCGTGGCACGGACTGGAGCGATCTAGATCCCCAGGACAAGAAGCTGGAGATTGCCGCTACCAGGATCATACGGCTCAGGGAAGCCGGGCTCACCATAGGGATGATTGGCGCAGACTTCCTCCGCCGCCGCATTACTCCTCTGCAGCAGAGAGGAAGGCCGGCCTCTGATTGGAAGAACCCAGCCGATATCATGCGGCTGCGCCCTGGACTGATCAACAACTTCACAGTTCTGCAGCACGACTTCTTCATGCGAGAACTGTTCAAGCAAGAGACAGATCCAGAGAAGCGCGACAAGGCGTTCACGATGCCGAAGCACATCGTGCCCCTTTGCAACAACTCCGCATTGAGTGCAATCATCGCTATGATGCCGCTCTGCAATGCGCACAGCGTTGAAGCAACTTGGGACGTGCCGCTCGAAGAAGACGTGCGGCGATTCTTTGACTCCACGGTCGAAAAGCAGGTCCGGGTGGAGGAGTGGCTCGTCCGCAACACCACTGAGCAAGAAATAGAATTCATTGCTCGAAGAGTGGAGGAGGACAGGCTCGCCAGGGAAGCTGGCGATTTTGGTTATACTTTGGCGGAGCTCGACGAGGCACAAAAGGAGAGCCTTGTCGAGCAGGGGATGCTTGCCGGGAAGGGCGAGCTCGCCGCACCCGGCAAGGATGTCGGGCCAAGCCAGCCTGCCGACGAGTCAGGCAGCTCGGAGGATGAGGGCTCCTCTTCCAAGGAGGGCATTGAAAGCCCACCGCAGTCAGAGTCCCCAGCCCCTCTGAGGAGGAAACGCCTTCACAGGCTTGGCAAAGTGGCTGAGCGGCAAGAAGTTCGACAACCGCCGGAGCGCCGTTCGACGCGCTCGACCGCGGCAAGGGCTGGTGCTGCGGGAGCGTCTCACGCGGCCCCGGCTACTGGAGCAGGGTCAGCAAAGACCGCTGCTACTACCCCCGCCAAGCGGCCAAGGAGCCCAGCTCCCCCTCCTCCCCCTCCTCACACGGAGGCGGACTTTGATTTTTCCGCTCTCAGCGAAGAGGACGACGAGGAAGAGTAAGTTCCCTTGCCGCGACCCTCAATCTTTGTAAGATTTTGTTTCTGTCCTCACTTGTCGCGCTCCGGCCTTGCTTCCGCAGGGAGGAAACCTTGGCGGAGAGGATAAGGAAGAGAGCTAAGGTCTCGGCGAGCAAGACCGTGGTGGTCGTCAAAGATGAGCCCATGGCAACCACCGGGGGAGCGTTTGAGACCATCCCGACCAGCTCGGAGCCGAGCCCTCGTCGCAGCCCCCAGCGCAGCCCCCAGCGTAAGTATTTCAACTACCTTTCGCTGGCGGTCGCTGAGGAACAAGCATTTGTCACTGACATCTTTGGGCGTGTAGGAGAGGAGCAGCAAGTGGAGCCATCTGAAGGTGCTCCAGAAGTACCACCCCCCTCAACCACACCGCCAAGGAGAAGATCTCCGGTAAGGGCTCCCACTAGCGAGCCGAGCCACGAAGAGGAGCCGGCAAGCGCCAAAGCGCCAAGCACCAGCGCTAGCGACCCCACCCCAATGACAAACGTTGACGGGGGAGGGGAGCCCACCGCTCCTGAGCTCAACACGGGTAAACCCACTTGCCGCAAAATTCTTTCTGCTTTCTTTCTTTTGTCTTCTTGAATTTCTTCCTGAAGCACTTTTTGCTTTACTTCTCGGGTTGGCAGAGCCCTCCTCGGTGGAGCCAATGAACATTGACTCTTCTGCCGAGGAGAACACCGCAGGGGCCGTCGACGACGAGGCCGCCAAGGCCGCCGCTGCCAAGGCCGACAAGCTGGCAGCCGACAAGCTTGCCGACGAAGAAGCTGCCAGGGCTGCCGAAGAGGCCGGCAAGGCCGCCGAGGATAATAGCGCTAAGGCGCCCACCGATGAAGCCGCCAAGGCTGCTGAAGCTGAGGCCGCCCAGAAGGCTGCTGAGGAGGCCGGTGAGGGAGCCGGTGGTCGTACTGACGGCCCTGAGGCCACAGGAGCGCCAGGCGCTACTCTGACCACGGGTCCCTCAACCACTGAAGAGGCGGCAGCGCCCAACTCGCCTCCGCCAAGCAAATACATCCGGGTCGGGGAGAACGTCTACGTCAGCCTCCCCTGGACGGTGGGCTCTAGAGCGCCAACCGAGGAGGATGTTGTGGACGAGGAGATCCTTGCCGCTGCCGGGCTCCAGCTTGTGGATGCGCCAGGCACCACCAGCAGCAGCAGCACGTCTGAAGAGGAGCAACTGCTCCAAAAGCTGCTGAATCTTCATCGCGCCCGACGGGAGAAGCTAGCTTCCAGGGAGGCGCTCATCAAGAAGGCCGAAGCTGACATGTTGAGGCGCGCGGAGATCTTGGCGGACGTCCGCGCGCGATCTCTTAATGCGTTAGAGGTCAAGCGGGCACAGCTGGCCGAAGAACGGCAGGCCCTCCTCCTGATGAAGCAAGACATTGAACAAAAACAGGAGGAGACCGCCAAGGAGATGTCTGCTCAGGCCGGTGATCTGAACCAGCGGAAAGTGGACCTTGATGCCCACGAAGAGGAACTTGCCGAGCGCAAGAAGAAACTTGCCGAAACCCTCCAGCAGAAAGACGAGGAGGTGGCAAGACTTGTCGCAGAGCGGACCCAGGGGCAGGCACAAAAACACCAGAAGGAAATCGAAGCCTTGGCCCAAGAGTACGCCAGCAAGTTGGTGGAGGCCACCAACGCTGTCGCTGCTGCAGAAGTAAACAGGAAGGAAACGGAGGAGAAAGTGGCAAGACTAGAGGCCGCCCTCAAGGCAAACGGTGACAAGCTCTCAACGCTTGAAAGTGAGAGGGCAAAGGTGACCCACACCTTGGCGGAGATGCAAGTTACCATAGCCAAGAAGAACAATCAGCTTGCCGCCGCCAACGACTCCAGAGCAGACCTGAAGCTGAAGCTGACCACGCTGAAGGAGACGCTCGACACCACCAGAAAGCGCGAAGGGCTTCTAATGACAGAGCTCCAGAAGGAAAAGGGTCTGCTTCAAGACGCTATTGCGACCCATAAGAAGTTTAGGGATAACATGGGGATCTTCACAGACAGGCTTGCTAGCGCCGCCGAGGACATCGACAAGGAGCTGACTGCCCTGAAGGTGCCGGACTTCGGGTACTCCACCGACAAGAACACGCAAACTAGCGTCAAGCTAGCCGAGTTCTTCGACGGAGTAGTAGAAGCACTCCAACAGCTCCAAGTCAATCACAAGGCTCAACTGGCTGACGAGTCACGCAGGCTTTGCCGGGGAGTTCTCCGGAGGTTGTTGGTGAAGATAGCATACAGAAACCCGGGCGTCGACTTCAGCAACATCTTCAAAAGCTTGCCGAAGGGATACGACCCCGCGCCACTAGAGGCCCTTGTCGCGCCCATCGTGGAGAGGGTGGACCATATCCAGAGAGTCGAAGGCGAGCACCGCAATTAGAGAGCCCATTCTACTCCCTCCTTGCCGCCGCTAGACATGTTAAAGAACAATCTGTTTAAGCCGCGGCAACTTATCTTGTAATATAACTTGCAATATTTTGGAGTTAATGCATGTCATCTCCCTTGAGCAATTTCTTTCTTTGTGTGTACTTGCCCTATGCTTATAGGGAACTTGCCGGTGCGCACACCATTGCCGCGAGCGCTGGGTGCGGGACTTCAGCAGCCTACCGGCGGTGCCGCTGCCGGCAAGCAACCTTGTCGCGCTCAGTGCAGCCACTTAGGTTGTTGAGCGGACTCGAAACAAGGTAAGGGCGCGACCGATTACGCTTAGGTTCCGTCGCGCACAGGTTATCCATACAAAGAGTAGTATCGTTCAAGGAAAATAACCTTGAAAATAAAAAAAAGAATTTGATTGTTCAAACTTTGGCACTTAGCTTTGTCGCTGATCTCTCCGCGGCAAGGTCTTGTCACTGCTTGCCGCTGCCTTCTTCCCGGCAAGGCAAAGTTTCTTTGAACGACGCCTGGTCCATATCATTATCCCATCCATTATCCCATCCCCCCCGGCAAACTTGTGCGCGAGGGAAGCTTCTGTCTCTTTGAGAAAAAGAAAGAAGAGAAAATAAAGATATAGGAGCTTGGCGGCTCGTTAATGCTTACCGGGGAGGCTGTACTGCACAGTATGTCAGATAATCATGCAAAATAAAAGTAAACATGAAATCGTCAAAAACTGCGAAATACAAAAGCTTTATTTATGCACAGGGTCTGCGCCTGGCTTTGTACAAAGGATTACATGCAACAGCGGCAAGACTTGTACAAAAGGTGGTTGCCGGGGAAGGGCCCGGCAACCGCGCCTTATGGAAAAAACTTACGAAGATGCTCAATGTTCCAGGAATTGATCACTGGAATGCCATCCTCGGTCTCCAGGCGGACAGCGCCGGGCTTGGTGACTCGTTTCACCCGATAAGGGCCTTCCCACTTCGGCGTCAACTTGTTTGAATTCTTGGCCGACTGAACGCGCCGAAGAACAAGGTCGCCTTCCTCGAGACTTCTGGCATTAACTTTGCGGCTATGGTAGCGACGCAAAGCTTGCTGGTAGCGAGCAGCTCTCACAGCAGCCTGAAGACGATCCTCCTCGAGGAGCACAGCGTCATCTTGCCGCAGTTGCTCTTGCTCAAGCTCATCGTAAGCGAGCACTCGAGGTGACCCGTATACGAGTTCCGTGGGGAGAACTGCCTCTGCTCCATAAACTAGAGCAAAAGGCGTCTGGCCAGTAGCTCGATTTGGCATCGTCCTGATCGACCAAAGAACCACTGGCAGCTCCTCGATCCAGTTCTTGCCGCACTTGCGCAGCCTGTCGAAAGTTCTCGTCTTGAGCCCACGCAGCACTTCAGCATTTGCCCTTTCAGCTTGACCGTTGCTTCGCGAGTGAGCAACAGAAGCAAAACAGACCTTGGCGCCAAGGTCTTCGACATACTGCATGAAGGCGTGGCTCATGAACTGGGTACCGTTGTCGGTGATGATCCTGTTAGGAACACCAAAGCGACAAACAATTCCCTTGAAGAACTTGATGGCTGATTGTGCTGTCACCTTCCTCACTGCTTCCACTTCCGGCCACTTCGTAAACTTGTCGATGGCCACATACAAGTACTCGAAGCCCCCGGTGGCACGGGGAAAGGGGCCGAGGATGTCGAGCCCCCAGACCGAAAATGGCCAGGAGAGAGGGATTGTCTGGAGAGCTTGAGCTGGCTGATGAATCTACTTGGAATGAAACTGGCACGCTTCACACTTGGTTACTAGTGCAGTTGCATCCTGGAGGGCGGTGGGCCAAAAGAAACCTTGCCGGAAAGCCTTTCCAGCAAGGGCTCTTGACCCTATGTGGTGACCACATATGCCTCCATGAATCTCCGCCAACAGCTCCTGTCCTTCTTCCCGGGGAATACACTTCAATTTCACACCGTTTGGTCTTTTTCTGCACAGCATGTCATCGACAAATTGATACATATTGGACCATCGGGCTACTTTCTCCGCTTTTTCCTGCTCTTCGGGAAGTTCTCCCGTCTGAAGGAAACGGACGATCTGCTGCGCCCACGCTGGAGCCTGTGGCTCGACAACGAGGACTAAAGGCATTTCTTCTGCCGCGGGAACGTTAGGCCCTACGGCAAGAGCTTGTCGCTCTACCAGAGCCAGCCGTTCCCCGACGAGCTTGGCGGGAACAGCCGCTTCAACGACGAGAGCCTGGGGCCCTGCTGGAGCGTGATGTCCTTCAACAAGCTCGTCGGGAGCAGTTGCTTCAACGACGGAAGCCCAAGGCCTCGTCAGAGCATCTTGCTCCTCAGCGCTTCGATCAGGAGCGCCTGCTTCAACGACAAGGACCCGAATTCTTGTTGGAGCAAGTTGCCCCTTTGCCTCTTGCCTAGGAGCACCCGCTTCAATGATAAGAGCGTGAGGCCTTGTCGGAGCAAGTTGCCCCTCTGCATCTTTGGCGCTGGCTTTGGCAGCCTTCTTGCCGGCGGCTTCGGGGAGCTCTGCCGGGAAGTAGTCGCCAGAAGCCAACTTCCTCTTCCTGCCTTGCCCTACTGATGGCATCACGGATGGCTGGGTTAGTTGGAGCACAAAAGTGCCTGGTTCCACAGGCAATTTGAGTGCGGCGCGCTTTGACAAACCATCGGCAATGTCATTCCCAGCACGTGGGACGTGCTCCATTTGTAGGCCGTCAAAGCGTTCCTCCAACTTCCTCACCTCATCTACATAAGCTTCCATCAATGGGCATTGGTAGTTCTTGTTCACTTGCCTGACGACAAGCTGCGAATCTCCCCTGACAATAAGCTTCTTGATCCCATGGTCTGCCGCGATCCTGAGACCGGCAAGCAACCCCTCATATTCTGCAGTATTGTTCGTCGCCTGTTCCTTGGGAAAGTGCATTTGGACCACATACTTGAGGTGCTCTCCGGTGGGTGCGACAAGCAGTACGCCAGCACCGGCGCCTTGCAGCGAAAAGGCACCATCAAAGTACATAAGCCACTCTTTGCTTGTCTCCTTGCCGGGGAGAGTCGTCTCTGGGATTTCTTCGTCTGGCGTTGGTGTCCATTCTGCGACAAACTCTGCCAAAACTCGGCTCTGTATGGTTGATGTACTCTCAAACTTGAGACCAAAGCTCGACAACTCCAACGCCCACTCGACAATCCTGCCTGTCGCTTCTGGATTTTGCAAAATACTTTTCAGCGGGAAGCGAGTGACGACGGTAACTTCATGTGCTTGAAAGTAATGGCGCAGCTTTCTCGAGGCCATGAGAAGGCCGAAAAGCAGCTTCTGCACACCAGAATACCTTGACCTAGCTCCCTGCAGAAGAGAGCTCACAAAGTAGACCGGGCGCTGCACCATTTTCTTCTTTTGTATCACTTCGCCTGACTGCGCAGACGAATCCTTGTCGGCAGCAAAACTTGTCGGGGGAGCCCCCAGCTTGTCGCTGGACGTGCTTGCCGCAGTTACTGCCTCCTCATCCACCTCTCTCTCCACTACTAGCGCAGCACTAACCACTTGATTGGTTGCCGCTAGATACAGCAACAACTTCTCTTGTGGTTTAGGTGCGACAAGTATTGGAGGAGAGGAGAGGTATCTCTTCAAGTCTTGCAGCGCTGCCACCGCCCCCGGAGTCCATTTCAATGGACCTGCCTTTTTTAAGATTTTGAAAAATGGCAGGGCGCGCTCAGCTGACTTGGAGATAAACCTACTGAGAGCAGCAACACAGCCGGCAAGTCGTCGTACATCCTTGACGCGCTTCGGTGCTTCAATTTGCTCAATGGCTTTGATCTTGTCAGGATTGGCTTCAATTCCACGTTGAGACACAAAGAACCCGAGAAGCTTGCCGGAGGAAACTCCAAACACGCACTTCTCGGGGTTGAGCTTCAGGTTGATCTTGCGCAGATTTACAAAAGTTTCTTCTAGATCTTGAACCAAAGTAGCCCTGTCCTTGCTTTTGACCACTATATCATCCATATAGGCTTCCACATTTCTGTGCAGCTGAGGCTCAAAAGCAATCTGGACGGCTCTTGCAAATGTTGAACCAGCATTTTTCAAACCAAATGGCATACGTACGAAACAGTATGTGCCACAGGGTGTGATAAATGCGGTCTTTTCCTCATCTTCCTCAGCCATGAAGATTTGATGATACCCTGAATATGCGTCAAGAAATGAAAGCAAATCACATCCTGCCGTGGAGTCAACAATCTGGTCTATGCGGGGCAAAGGAAATGGGTCTTTGTGACAAGCTTTATTGACATCAGTGAAATCAATACAAAGCCTCCATTTTCCATTCGCTTTGCGCACGACAACAGGATTGGCCAACCCCGTAGGATGGAGCACTCCTCTGACGAGGCCTGCTGCTTCCAACTTCTTGATTTCTTCCGCAATAAACTCTTGCCGCTCCACAGCTTGCTTTCTGGCTTTCTGCTTGACGGGCCTCGCGTGGGGACAAACGGCAAGGTGGTGCTCAATTACTTTCCTGGGAACACCGGGGATGTCGGACGGTTGCCATGCAAACACGTCGACATTCGCCCGCAGGAAAGCAACGAGCGCGCTTTCCTATTTGTTGTCAAGTGTGGCACTGATGGTGAAGGAACCACCAGTGCCATCCTCCTTGGCGGGCACCTTCTTTGTCGCCGGCGAAGCGGCTTTGTTCTTCTTGCACTTGCCGGTGGAGCTCTCTGGTGCGTCCTCGACGGCAGCGCAGCACTCCGAAGAGGTGCGCTTGCCGGAGTGGGCACAGGAGCTCTTGCCGGACTTCCTGTTGTTCTTCCCCCCGGGAGCTTCAGCGGCAAGTGCCTTGGTGGCAGTTGCGGCAGCTGCTTCCCGGTAGATCTTGTCGGCGGAAATAAGTGCATCCTTCTTATCGCAGGGAACTGTGATAACACTTACTGGGCCTGGCATCTTCAACACGTTGTAGGCATAATGAGAGGCTGCCATGAACTTGGCGAGCGCTGGACGGCCAAGTATCCCATTATAAGGCAATGGAATATCGGCAACGTCAAAGGTGACCTTCTCGGTCCGGTAGTTCAGCTCGTCGCCAAATGTCACTGGCAGCGTGATCTTCCCTTTCGGCTTGCTCCTTCCTGGATTGACTCCTTGGAAAGTACCAGTTTCCTCAAGCTCGCCGTCAGGGATTTGAAGTTTCCGGAGCACAGCGGGCGAAATCAGATTCAAGCCGGCCCCACTGTCAACTAACATCTTCGTGACCTTGAGGTTGCGGATCGTTGGTGAAACCAACATCGGCAAGCACCCGACCGCCGTTGTGCGGTCAGGGTGGTCCTCAATGTCAAAGACGATAGGCGTGTCAGACCACTTCAAAAGCTTTCTGGCATCAACAGATGGTTCCGCCGCATTGATCTCTCGCGCCCACTGTTTAAGTTGGCGGTGAGAAGAATGCAACGAAGCACCACCGTCAACACACAAGACTTCTGCGGCTTTCTGAAATTCGTGCTCACTGGATTCTTCATCATCTAGATCATCATCATCATCATCTTTGTCGCGGCCACGAGGAGGCCTGTCTCTCTGCTGCTGCTTGGCCTTGCCGCGACGCCCTCCTCGGGCAGTGCGCTTCTTGCCGGACCCGCCAGCACCTTCTGGGGCCTTCTCCTTGTCGCGCCTCTCATACTCAGCTTTCTGCTGTTCGACAAGCTGCTCGACTCGTCGTCAGGTCTGGAGATCGTGTCCCTTGGCGCGGTGGATCTTGCAATATTGCTTGTCGGAGCCGTCCTGCTTGTCGGCAGCCGCCAAGGCCTGACAGTTGGCGCACGCGGCAATCTCCTTGCCGGAGCCCTCGATTTTGGCCTTGTCGGCGCTGCCGTTGCCATTGGACTGTTCGACGGCAAGCACAGCTTTGCCCTTTTTCTTCCTGTTGTTCCGCCGCCGGCCCTTCTTTGCCGGGGCGGTACCTTCGCTGTCAGAGCTCCCCCCTGCGCCAACACCTTCATCGGGAAGTTTCCTTCCCTCTTCAGCACGTGCACACTTGTCGGCGAGAGCATATAGCTGGCCAATGTCTCTGACCTTGGTCATCGCCATTTCCTCCCGCAACTTGCGGTTACGCACGTTCTGATGGAACGCGCTAATAACCGCAGCGTGGTGAACATCTGGGATGTTGTACTGTACGCGGCTGAACCTTTGAATGTATTTGCGCAGGGGCTCTCCTTCCTTCTGGGGGATGAGATGAAGATCACTCTCCTGGCCATGAGGTTGATGACCGCCAGTAAAGGCACCAACAAACTGATGGCACAGGTCCACCCATGAAGAAATGGAGTTCTCCGGCAAGTGCATGAGCCATGAGACGACGTTGCGCTTTAACACGAGCGGGAAGTAGTTAGCAAGAATCTTGTCGTCTCGTCCCCCGGCAGCTTGCACCGCAATGGTGTAAATGCTGAGGAACTCCGATGGGTGTGTCTTGCCATCATACTTCTCCGGCACATCAGGCTTGAAAGCCTTGTGGTTGGGCCACTGGACCTGCCGCAGCTCACGGGTGAACGCTGGACAACTTACCGCGTACGGCAAGTCGCCAGGATCCCCTGGCGCATGCATGTCAACAGCGGGCCCTGCGCGTCTGTCGGACTGACGATGCACTTCTCTCCTTCGCTCGATAGTGGTACGAGCGTCTTCTCCTCTGCTTTCCTGAAGAACGAGGCGCTGGTCACGACGAACTCGCGGGTCAGACGACGCCGTGGAATCATCGCCACGGGCGTTGTTTCGACGTGTCGGCGACCGAGGCCGTCTGGGCGGGGAGTGTACGGTTGTTGCCCCCTCGCCGTTCTTGTTGGTGACAGCATTGTCACCAGTTCTCTTGTCGGCCGTGCGCACCGGGTCAGCATCAGCGAAGCTGAGAAGGCTCTGAATGGTTGCCCTCCACTCGTCAAGCTTATCTGCTAGTGGAGGGAAGTTCAGGAGCAGCTGCGCACGCGCCAACACTTCTGCTGGTGAGGGAGGTATCGAGTGGCGTGAGGACTGTGGGATGCTCTTACTCCTAACAGTGTTAGAAAGAGCATCTCCACACCCAGGCAACCGTACCTCGACCCCGCCAACGTGTTGATGCGTATGGTGACCCCGCGCATCTCGAGATCGATGCGCAAGTTCATTATCCAGGGAGCGCCTGGCACCTGGGGCGTCAGAACGCTGCCTGTCACGGGCTTCTTGCGAAGGCCGCGGCGTCTGAACCGGCGCAGGCGTTCCAGAACGCGCAGCACCGTTTCTGGAGCTTGCAGGGCCAGCAGCAGCGAGCAGCGTTGCGTTCCCAGACCCAGCAGCGCCAAGATTGGCGTTGCTGGCCCGGTTTTGGACAGGTGGAGGTAATAGGAGCTCTCGCTCTCCAGTCCCCCCAGCAGCCGCAATCACGTCGGCACCCTCCTGCATGGGAGCAGGCGGGTTGGACGTAGACACACCGATGGCCGAAGTCTTCTTTTTTGGAGCCATAAGGCGGAGGATGGCCCAAAAACTAACGCGCAAATCGCTAGATTAGGTTCACACAACCCCTTCCCCCTACCTGGCGCGCCAAAGATGTCGGGGACGAATCCGCGATCACCTATGGGACCCAGGGAAGGACCCCTTTATGTTCGGCAGGGAGAGACGGTCGCACGAAGAGCAAATCTAGCGAAGAACACGACAGCACACGAGAGAGATTTTACCCAGGTTCGGGCGCACGGATGCGTAAAACCCTACTCCTGCTTTTTGGTGTATTATCTGGATGATTGTTCTAGCTCCAGGAGCGCTACAGTACAGAGTAGCTGCGTATAATACTGGAGTTCTCCTTCTCCCAGTTCCCTAACCCCCCCCCCCCCCCATGTTGCCTATGGGCCTCCTTTTATACCCACAAAGGGGTCACCAACAGGTGGCAAATAGTAAAGGTAGAGGTGGAAAGTTGCTACAGTAAGGCCATTATTACTAGGATGACATGTCCTACCTACCACTGACGGCAGGGGACAAGGGCATTAAATGCCCATGCCTTAGCCGTCCAGATACATGTACCCGGACGTCTTGGACGTGGGAAAAGCCTATCCCACCTGCTCCTGCACCACTAGCTACAGAGTACCACCGTCTACACAGTGCCCTGCCACACACGCTTGGAAGGACCCAGAGCGCCACGCTGGCAGAGGCACCGGAGCAGCACAGTAGCACAGTGGTACAGTAACGCTTGCCGCGGCAAGACCTTGCCGCACCTGACAGCTTGCCGCAACCAATAGCTTGCCGCGCAAGGTAACTTGCCGGGGCAAGTACCTTGCCGCAGCTACTATCTTGCCGCAGCCAATACCTTGCCGCAGCCAATGACTTGCCGGGGCAAGTACTCTGCTACAGCAAACCTCAGGCTGGGCCTCAACTGTCCCTCCCGGCAAGCTCCTCTTGCCGGGGCCTTGACTCTTGCTTTGTATACTTTGTTCTTGAATGGCTTAATAACCTTGAGCTTCTCTCTGGCTGTCCTCCCGTAAGCCTGGCCGCGGGATGCTGCTACTGCCCGTGCACAAGTACGGGGTACTAGGGTACCCCTATTCTAGTACACCGACAATATGCTACCTGGATATTTGTTGCTCTGGGCAACCATCCCTCCCTCAATACTCTATGCGTCTGTGGAGGTACATCATACTGGTGGGCCCATTGTCTGAATGGGCCTCCCCCATGCTCTTATTGCCACTTTTTTGCTGTTAGTATAACGCCACCGGTAAAATCAAGCAATGCTACTGCTAAAGCGATGCCACATTTAAGTAATGGCGTAGTCAGTCTAATGCCACCGATAAATTGAAGCAATGCCAAGTAATGCCACTTGATTATTTCAGGGTTAGCCGTTGATTGTGGATGTATTAACCGATAAATTGCACAACTAGTATACTAACGATGAAACTTGTTACTACCTTCAGATTTTTGCATTGTTAATGCTTATAGAAATCTTCCAGTGCTAGCTTATGGAAATCTGTTCAGTAAAACCATTCTACTGTACCCTGTAATAAAAAAACTACTCTATTGTTGCACTAGCCACTGGATTAGTATATATTTGTACTATTCGAATGGTGTTGCATTAGCGTATGGACATATATAAGGTGTGGCAAGCTTTCCCAGATATGTGCTCAAGAAAACTACTACCTATTTTTCTAAATAGTAGACGTTTGGGTACTTTAAATTGAACTGCGAAAACGTCTTATATTAAGAAACAGAGGGTGTAGAATTCATTCAAATTATGCCGGCAATGCTAGTCACACCTTTGTTAAAATTAATGTTCATTATGTTATGGAGGAGGTCCGCATCTTTGTCTCTATTGCCTGTCGATTACATACATGACATCATGATGTAATGGTAAGTCATTTTTTTGTACAGTGTCACCGAATTGTCAAGGCGGTGATGGCATTTTATTTTAGTTGAACTACATAAAAAATGCTTAAAAGAAGAGGAAAGGTCAGAAATGGTTTAATCTTGCACAAAATACTATGTATGCCTTCTTGACATCAGCCGTTGTTGCCTTATTTATTCCTTCAAACAGGTGGTTAGAAACAGTCTTGCTACCTTTTCCCATTAAGAAATTGGAATGCTTATATTTATGAGTCTATGCTTCAACTAGTGCCACTTTTATACTAATCACACTTTCAATATTTGTGCAAACAAGGATGCTCGATTTTAGAGGAACTGCACTAAAAATCCAAATGGTTCGACATTATGAGCATTTTTTCTTCCAAAAAGTTATAACCAATATGTGGCACTATGAGCTGTTCATTACCAAGGTACATGGTTTGCTACTATCTTGCCACTATTTTTGTACTGTCATTAAATAGTAATATTAGTAGTTTGCATGTAAATTTATTGGCAGGGTGGACCTACATTGGTGACATGTTCAATGATTGGATGCTCAGTTTCCGTTGTATTGATTTCACCTCTTCCATCACTGCAAACATGCATATCCTTGGTCTGATGAAGAATAGGCGCAATATTTCTGCTCTGTACCAGCAAATCAATTCAGTACCAAATTGTCCAGTGCAAAACATGACAGTCTCAAATTGTCCAGTGCAAGACATGATAGGTGCTAAGCAGAAACGACTAGCAGAGACGTGTTTAAACCAAAAATACAAGGTGGGGTATATGTTAACTAGCTGCTCGATATTTATGTGAATAGATGTCTGCTCGTTGCTATTTGGCAAACAAACACAATTTTTGTGGAAATGCACAAGAGAATAGTATACTGAGTGCATGCAGTGCCATTTGAAAATAGACACAAAAAGATTGGATAGTCACTTCATGGACTGCAAAAGTAGTACTATATTATTTATTGGCCAACACTAGGTGCTTCATTGCTTTGGTCTGATTATCCAATGGGCATCATTTTTCCTAAGTTAAAGTTGTATTCTGAAAATAGTCTCGCCGTGTGATCGATAGATGACCAACTCATATTTCAGTTGATGTTCCTCCATCATGTGTGATTGATTCTCATGGTTCCATCTGTTGGTGAAACCACTTACGTTTGCAAGAGGAAATGTAGACTTCACAAACAAATTTTTCTTCCACTCTGTACTGAATGTTGGCCTAGAGAAATATCATGTTAGTAGCAAGAACAGATGTTTTTTCTTGACCTTTGGTTTAGGAGCTACATATTGTATATGATCTGCGAATGATTGAGATGCATTAACATGTTGATCTTATGTATGGGGATCGTACTAGTTGGTTGTGAATTTGGGCTATTAATGTAAAGTCTCGTGTGAACATTTAACGGATCAGCTGTTACTACTGTGCACAGCATGATCCTTATTTTTGTGTGCTCAGTGTTTACAAATTACTAGCAGTTCCTTATTTCTCTTCGCTCAGTGTTTACAAGTTACTGATCGATCACTAGCTACCGTACTAATACGCTACTGGCAGTTTTCGTTGCGACGCATGATCCAAAGGTGGCATTTTTTGAATAAAAATGCCTACCTATGAAACAACTAACATGCTATTCTGAAGAAAATGTCACGCGAATCTGAAGAAACTGCCAGCAAGAACGTTCGCAATTGCCTTATCTCCCAGCGAACGTTCATCAGCTATTGCGATCCTACACGTACACTATGCGATCAACTCGATCCTACACGAATAACCAGCAGATCTCACATGTACCTCATCTGGATGAATCGAGTGCACTCTTTTGACCATCATGCTGATGTGCGACCCAGCACGGACGGGACGCATCAGTGACGGGACGGCAAGGGACGACACTGTCATAATTTAAGTTTTTCCAGTTTACCACGGCAAGCTGGCGCACTAAGCCATGCCTGCTTATGCATTGAATTCCGATGACCGCCACGTTTCCCGCGACATGCTGGTTCACCTACCTTCCGCCAATAATTACTGGTTCTCGGCATTCTCCCGTGGCATTAGCACCCAACTCGCCCTATCCTCAGAAGCCCCCACCTGCCTGACGTCGCTCGCCACTTGCCCTCGCTCGCGCCACGTCCGTCATGCCCCCGCCCGTCCGCAATAGGCGACGCTAGAGGCGCTCACCGCCGAAGCCAGTGTTCGGTTTTTCACGGGAACGCAGGCGGAGGGAGGATGCATTCTATCGGTCTTTAGATGGCAATGGGGAGTATGAGGACTTTTTGGAGCACGACCGCCTGGCGGAGGAGTAGCGTATCGCCGATTTGTGCCACTAGCGGGGCATGGAGGAGCAGTGCACCGCCGCTCTGAGTCACGAGCAGAGCGCTCGCAACTGGGCCGACTATGTGGAGGTCGGCGCCCGACAAATAGCCCTAGAGGCTGTCGGGCACGCATGTGTGTGCGATGCCGAATTTTACTACAAACTCGTCAAGTGGGTTTCCCACTTAGAAGGCAAAGCTTCGGTGGACCACGCCGGCATGGATAGGGCCAACACGCACGAAAAACGCGCCCTATCGCACCTCTGGCAAGTCCAAGGCAAGGAGGAGAACGTTGGTGCCGGCATTTAGCGTGTACCGCAGATGGCGGCCCACATCGTCTAGTTACTAAGAGTAAGTTAGTAGTTCTACACTAGAGTATTAGTGGGAGTAGATAGTTAAGTTGGCTATGATGGTTGTCAACGTGGAAGTTCAGCACTCTATCTCTGAATCAGACCTGTTACTTTGCTCTGAATGTTGAACTTTCCGTACGAACGTTTGGAATGGGCTATTATTTTTTTAGATGGGTTGTATTTTTCCGCCACAAATTTAGAGGCTGACTTGTCGGCCTATTAGGTTGATGCGTACACAAGGCTTCATCAACTTAGTCAAAAAACTTCCCCGCAAAAAACATAGTCAACAAACAATTCTGGCAGCATAAGTCGGTGGATGTCAATCCAATGTCTATCATGCCTCTTCAATCTCTTGTCTTCTTTGTATAGGCTCCAGCCGCCCAAACCAAACCCGCACTGGTGGGATCACCTGCTCCTGCCTTCTGTGGCTTGCGGCGCAGCCGCACAGGCATCGCTATCCCACTGTACCTAACTAGTGTGAGGCCATCCCTCTACACCCCCGCCCTCCTGCTACTCTCCGGCAGCGGCATCCCCCCTCGCACTACCCTCCACTTCCGACCACACTGCCACATGTTCCATGACTCCTTTTCGTTCCCATCTAAGGCCTTGCTGTCGTCCTCCGCCTTGGTTAGCTTGCCGCGATGCCGCCTTCTGGCATTGTCAACATGGTCAACAACCGAGAGGAATCAGGAGATGATTGTACATGGAGAGGATGACAGCAGGGACCTACCAGGGTCATGGCAGTATGCAAGCAAGTGCCTCCTTATTTCAAGCCCAAAAAAATGGTTCCTCCTAATGGATTCCTGACATCTTGGTCCCATGCCACTATCAATGTAGTCATTAAACAAGAGAATTGCACAACGAGCGACTGACACAGTTGTTTTTTGTTTTTGAGACGGACCAAGGTATCAACTGGGCTGTCCGGGGCACTCTGGCCAGTCTAGCCGAGCCTTTTATTTTATGTTTACCGCAAGACCAGCCCAGTTGTTTTTTTTTCTTTCTAAAAATGGCTAGCCCAGTTTTTATTTTTTGGTAAAATACCCAACGGAGGCCTACTTGCTTTTGTTAGCCCTGCTGGGCTGCAAATCTTTCAAGACGAGGAGGGATGCATCCGGCTTGCCTAGAAAATGGGTTGTACATTTTTAAAACACAGCAAACCGTCAATTAATTTCAAATTTTCTTTTTGCATTTCAAGATTTAAAATTTCATTGAATTTTTTGCATGGAAAATTTCAATGGACTTTAAATTAATATAAATTTAATTTTAAAATTGTTTGAATTTGACTCAAAATTTCGGGATTAAAAACATTTCGGACCCCATTGAAATATGCAAATTTTTGTTGATGTTTTTTACTGTGGCCACAATATGGGCTGTAATGCTAACAAAAAGAATATGGCCTTCAAAAAAATCCTTAAGAATTAGCAAATGAGCTGTAAATTATTAGAAATGATGGCAAATGAGTTGTATGTTGTTTTCCACAGATTTGTTGGCTGACTTGTGAGCCTACTAGGTTGACACGTACGCTTTCCTCAAAAAAAAGGTTGACACGTACGAAAGGTTTGTCAACTTAGTCAACACACGAGAGCAGTGAGTGTTGGATGTCCATCCAACCGCAGTCATGCTTCTTCAATATCTGATCTTCCTGCTCCAGGCGCCCAAACCAGCGCCGGTGGGACTTCCTACTCCCTCCTCCCATGGCCGGCTGTGCTGCCGCACTGGCCTCACCGGCCACCCTACTCCCACCTCTGGCTAGGCCATCTCTCTACCGACCCACACCTCCTATTATTTTCCGGCAACGGAAGCCTCACCCCGCAGCCGAACGAGTCACCCCTCATCCTCCCCTAAGCATGGGCATCCATTGCTGTGACTTCACCGGCTCCAGGTCGTTCCCTTCCCGGGCCTCGCCGTCGTCCACCGCGTTGATGCTCTTAGTGTGGCATGGTCCACATGGTCAATAAATGACAGCCATTGGAAGAGGAATGTACGTGGAGAGGCTGACAGTGGGGACCCACATCGTCCATGGCAGCACGCAAGCAAGTGACTCCTTATTAAATGGAAAAAATGATTGCTCCGCCTGACTGCTGGGACCCATCTGCTATATCTTCCCCCGGCAGGAAGTGCCTCCTTATTACACAAAAAACACTAATCCCCCCAATGAACCCTGGGACCCACCAAATTTGGAGGCTGAGTTATGGGTCTGCTAAGTTGACACGCATGCAAGGTTAAACAAATGATTTTAGCAACTGTGACTGTTGGATGTTAATCCAACAACCATGTTGCTTCTTCAATCTCTGATCTTCTTGCTCCAACCGCCCAAACGAGCGCCGGCGGTACCACCTGCTCCTGCCTCCAGTGGCCGGATGTGCTGCCGCGCAGGGCTCACCACCTTACCCTACTCCCACCACTGGCCAGGCCTTCCCTCTACTCACTCACACTTCCTGTTATTCTCCGGCAACTGTAGCCTCACACCGCAGCCAAACCAGTCAACCCTCGTACTCCCTTCAGCGTGGGCATCCACTGCGCATCTTCCCCAGCTCCGCGTCATTCCCTTCCTAGGCCTCGCCGTTAATACGTCCATTTTGCATCATTCTTTTTTGTTGATATTTATTGCATTACGGGCTGTTATTACACATTATGGTACAATACTTATGCCTTTTCTCTCTTATTTCACAAGGTTTACACAAAGAGGGAGAATGCCAGCAACTGGAATTCTGGAACGGAAAGGAGCAAATCCGAGAGAACTATTCTGCACAAGTCCAAAAGTCCTGAAAATTTACGGAGAACTATTTTGGAATATACAAAAAATATTGGATGAAGAAATACCAGAGGGGGACCCACCAGGTGTCCACAAGCCTGGGGGGCGCGCCCTACCACCCTGGGCGCGCCCCTAGGGCTTGTGGGCCCCCTGGCAGGTCTCCGGTGTCCATCTTCTGCTATATGAAGGGTTTTTACCTAGAAAAAATTATAAGGAAGCTTTCAGGATGAAGCGCCGCCGTCTCGAGGCGGAACCTGGGCAGAAGCAATCTAGGGCTCCGGCGGAGCTGTTCTGCCGGGGAAACTTCCCTCCGGGAGGGGGAAATCAAAGCCATCGTCATCACCAATGATCCTCTCATCGAGAGGGGGTCAATCTCCATCAACATCTTCACCAGCAGCATCTCCTCTCAAACCCTAGTTCATCTCTTGTATTCAATCTTTGTCTCAAAACCTCAGATTGGTACCTGTGGGTTGCTAGTAGTGTTGATTACTCCTTGTAGTTGATGCTAGTTGGTTTATTCGGTGGAAGATTATATGTTCAGATCCTTAATGATATTTATTACCCCTCTGATTATGAACATGAATATGCTTTGTGAGTAGTTACGTTTGTTCCTGAGGACATGGGAGAAGTCTTGTTATAAGTAATCATGTGAATTTGGTATTCGTTCGATATTTTGATGAGATGTATGTTGTCTTTCCTCTAGTGGTGTTATGTGAACGTCGACTACATGACACTTCACCATGATTTGGGCCTAGGGGAAGGCATTGGGAAGTTATAAGTAGATGATGGGTTGTTAGAGTGACAGAAGCTTAAACCCTAGTTTATGCGTTGCTTCGTAAGGGGCTGATTTGGATCCACATGTTTCATGCTATGGTTAGATTTACATTAATTCTTCTTTCGTAGTTGCAGATGCTTGCGAGAGGGGTTAATCATAAGTGGGAGGATTTTCCAAGTAAGAACATCACCCAAGCACCGGTCCACCCACATATCAAATTATCAAAGTAACGAACGCGAATCATATGAGCATGATGAAAACTAACTTGACAACAATTCCCATGTGTCCTCGGGAGCTCTTTGCTTTATATAAGAGTTCGTCCAGGCTTATCCTTTGCTACAAAAAGGATTGTTCCACCTTGCTGCACCTTTGTTACACTTGTTACTTGTTACCTATTATGAATTATCTTATCACAAAACGATCTGTTACCTATAATTTCAGTGCTTGCAGAACATACCTTGCTGAAAGCCGCTTGTCATTTCCTTCTGCTCCTCGTTTGGTTCGACACTCTTACTTATCAAAAGGACTATGATAGATCCCCTATACTTGTGGGTCATAAATACTATTTTCTGGCGCCATTGCCGGGGAGTGAAGCTCCTTTGGTAAGTGGAATTTGGTAAGGAAACATATATATTACATGCTGAAATTTACTGTCACTTGTCACTATGGAACATCATCCTTTGAGGGGTTTGTTCGGGGTATCTTCACCCCGACCGGAAGAACAAAGAGTTGCTCCTCAACCTACTGAACCTACTAAAAATATTTATTATGAAATTCCTTCGGGTGTGATAGAGAAACTGCTAGCTAATCCTTATGCAGGAGATGGAACACTACATTCTGATTTGCATCTAATCTATGTGGATGAAGTTTGTGGATTATTTAAGCTTGCAGGTTTGCCCGAGGATGAAGTCAAGAAGAAGGTCTTCCCTTTATCTTTGAAGGAGAAGGCATTGACATGGTATAGGCTATGCGATGATATTGGGACTTGGAATTACAACTGATTGAAATTGGAATTTCATCAGAAGTTTTATCCTATGCATCTGGTTCATCGTGATCGGAATTATATATATAATTTTTGGCCTCGTGAAGGAGAAAGTATCGCTCAAGCTTGGAGGAGGCTTAAGTCAATGTTATATTCATGCCCCAATCATGAGCTCTCAAGAGAAATTATTATTCAAAACTTTTATGCTTGGCTTTCTCGTAATGATCAATCCATGCTCGATACTTCTTGTACTGGTTCTTATATGAAGAAGACTATTGAATTCAAATGGGATCTCTTGGAAAGAATTAAACACAACTCTGAAGATTGGGAACTCGACAAAGGTAAGGAGTCGGGTATAAACCTTAAGTTTGATTGTGTTAAACCTTTTATGGATACCGATGCCTTTCATGAATTTAGCACTAAATATGGACTTGACTCTGAGATAGTAGCTTCTTTCTGTGAATCATTTGCTACTCATGTTGATCTCCCTAAGGAGAAGTGGTTTAAATATCATCATCCCATTGAAGTAAAAATAGTAGAACCTATTAAAGCTGAAGAGGAAACTATTACTTATAATGTTGATCCTATTATTCCTACTGCTTATATTGAGAAACCACCTTTCCCTGTTAGGATAAAGGAACATGCTAAAGCTTCAGCTGTGATTCGTAAGAGTAATACTAGAACACCTACACCCCCTGAACAAATTAAAGTTGAACCTAGTATTGCTATGGTTAAAGATCTCTTGGTCGATAATATTGATGGGCATGTTATTTATTTCTGTGATGAAGCTGCTAGAATTGCTAGACCCGATAATAAGGATAAACATAGACCTGTTGTTGGCATGCATGTTGTTTCTGTTAAAATAGGAGATCATTGTTATCATGGCTTATGTGATTTTGGTGCTAGTGTGAGAGCAATTCCCTTTACTTTATATCAAGAAATTATGAATGATATTGCACCTGCTGAAATAGAAGATATTGATGTCACTATTAAGCTTGCCAATAGAGATACTATATCACCAATTGGGATTGTTAAAGATGTTGAAGTCTTGTGTGGGAAAATAAAATACCCTACTGATTTTCTAGTTCTTGGTTCCCCACAAGATGATTTTTGTCCCATTATATTTGGTAGACCTTTCTTGAACACTGTTAATGCCAAAATAGATTGTGAGAAAGAAACTATTAGTGTGAGTTTTGGGGATGTGTCTCATGAGTTTAATTTCTCCAAATTTCGTAGACAACCCCATGATAAAGAATTACCTAGTAAGGATGAAATTATTGGTCTTGCTTCTATTGCCGTACCTCCTACTGATCCTTTAGAACAATATTTGCAACTAGGAAAGATCATTATCCTCTACCTTTTATTGATCAAATGCTAGAAAGACTATCAAAAGATACACACTTCTGCTTTCTAGATGGTTATTCTAGTTTTTCCCAAATACCTATGTCACAAGAGGATCAAGACTACTTTTACTTTTCCTTTCGGTACCTTCGCTTATAGACGTATGCCTTTTGGTTTATGTAATGCACCTACTACCTTTCAAAGATGTATGGCTGCTGTATTCTCTAACTTTTGTGGAAAGATTGTTGAGGTTTTCATGGATGATTTCTCCGTTTACGGAACTTCTTTTGATGATTGCTTAAGCAACCTTGATCGAGTTTTTCATAGATGTGAAGAAACTAATCTTGTCTTGAATTGGGAGAAGTGTCACTTTATGGTTAATGAAGGTATTGTCTTGGGGCATAAAATTTCTGAAAGAGGTATTGAAGTTGATAAAGCTAAAGTTGATGCTATTGAAAAAATGCCGTGTCCTAAAGATATCAAAGGTATAAGAAGTTTCCCTGGCCATGCTGGTTTATATAGGAGATTTATTAAAGACTTCTCTAAAATTTCTAGGCCTCTTACTAATCTCTTGCAAAAGGATGTTCCATTTGTTTTTGATGATGAATGTGTAGAAGCATTTGAAATACTTAAGTAAGCCTAAGTTTCTGCACCTATTGTTCAACCACCTGATTGGAACCTACCCTTTGAAATTATGGGTGATGCTAGTGATTATGCTGTTGGTGCTGTTCTAGGACAAAGAGTTGATAAGAAATTAAATGTTACACATTATGCTAGTAAAACTCTAGACAATGCTCAAAGAAATTATGCTACTATTGAAAAAGAATTTTTAGCGGTTGTATTTGCTTGTGACAAGTTCAGATCTTATATTGTTGATTCTAAAGTAACTATTCACACTGATCATGCTGCTATTAAATATCTTATGGAAAAGAAGGATGCTAAACCTAGACTTATTAGATGGGTTCTCTTGTTGCAAGAATTCGATTTACATATTATTGATAGAAAGGGAGCTGAGAACCCAGTAGCAGACAACTCGTCTAGGTTAGAAAATAATCTTGATGACCCACTACCTATTGATGGTAGCTTTCCTGATGAACAATTAGCTGTCAGAAATGCTTCTCGTAGTACTCCTTGGTATGCAGACTATGCTAATTATATTGTTGCTAAATTTATACCACCTAGTTTCACATACCAACAAAAGAAAAAGTTTTTTTATGATTTAAGACATTACTTCTGGAATGACCCACACCTTTATAAAGGAGGAGTAGATGGTGGTATTAGACGTTGTGTACCTGAGCATGAACAAGAACAAATCCTTCGCAAGTGTCACTCCGAGGCCTACAGAGGACACCATGCTGGTGATAGAACTGCACACAAGGTATTACAATCTGGTTTTTATTGGCCTACTCTTTTTAAGGATGCTCGAAAGTTTTCTTGTCTTGTGATGAATGTCAAAGAATTGGTAACATTAGTAGACATCAGGAAATGCCTATGAATTATTCACTTGTTATTGAACCATTTGATGTTTGGGGATTTGATTATATGGGACCTTTTCCTTCCTCTAATGGGTACACACATATTTTGGTTGCTGTTGATTACGTTACTAAGTGGGTAGAAGCTATTCTAACTAGTAGTGCTGATCATAACACCTCTGTTAAAATGCTTAAAGAAGTTATTTTCCCGAGGTTTGGAGTCCCTAGATATTTAATGACTGATGGTGGTTCACACTTTATTCATGGTGCCTTCCATAAACTGCTTGCTAAATATGATGTTAACCATAGAATTGCATCTCCATATCACCCTCAGTCTAGTGCTCAAGTAGAATTGAGTAACCGAGAAATAAAGTTGATTTTGCAGAAGACTGTTAATAGATCCAGAAAGAATTGGTCTAAGAAACTTGATGATGCATTATGGGCTTATAGAACTGCTTATAAAAACCCTATGGGTATGTCTCCATATAAAATGGTTTATGGAAAAGCATGTCACTTACCTCTTGAATTAGAACATAAAGCTTATTGGTCAATTAAAGAGCTCAACTATGATTTTAAGCTTGCCAGTGAGAAGAGGTTATTTGACATTAGTTCATTAGATGAATGGAGAACCCAAGCCTATGAAAATGCCAAACTATTTAAAGAGAAAGTTAAAAGATGGCCTGATAAAAGGATACAAAAGCGTGAATTTAGTGTAGGTGACCATGTCTTGCTATACAATTCTCGTTTAAGATTTTTTGCAGGAAAGCTTCTCTCTAAATGGGAAGGGCTCTACATTATCGAGGAAGTTTATCGTTCTGGTGCCATCAAGATCAACAATGCCGAAGGCAATAACCCGAAGGTGGTAAATGGGCAAAGAATCAAACATTATATCTCAGGTACTCCCATAAATGTTGAAACCAATTTCATTAATATCATAACACTGGAGGAGTACATAAGGGAGACCTACCAAAATGTTCCAGACTCCGAAAAGGAATAGGTATGTGATACGGTAAGTAAACCGACTCCAAAACTTTTCCAATGGCAATTTTACTCTGTTTTAGAATATTTAAAAAATTAGGAAAATAAACGGTAGTCCGAAAAGCGCACGAGGAGGCGACAAGCCCTGGGGGGCGCCCCACCCCCTGGGCGTGCCTACCAGGCTTGTGGCCACCTCGTGTGCCCTCCGGACTCCGTTTTCTTGTAGTACACTCCTTTTGGTCGGTAAAAACTCATTATATAATCTCCTAAAGGTTTTGACCACCGTATCACAGCAATATCCTCTATTCTTGTGTTTAGCTAATTCTGCAGCAGATTTGGAGCAAGATGTCTTCGCAAGAGTCGGTCGGGGAGAGTCGTGTCTCTCACCCGATATCGGACCCAAGAGCATATAGCGAAGCCGACCACTTTGGGTGATCAACAGAGGAAGAGATGAAGGCCGACCTGAAAACAGTGGATTCCATGGAGGAGGATCAAGAAGTTACCTCTCATCCTCAACCTGGAGCCTGGCTTGAAGAACTCCAGAGCTCAGCAATACCGGATACGGTCATACCTTCCAATGCTAGATTTCTCTCTTATAATAACATGAAAAAGAGTGTTTCTTTTTCCCCCGCAGCCAGGAAGCATCCATGGGTGATCGGAGCTCTAGCGTCACAGGCAAACTCCGTAAGGAAATAATGGATCTCAAACAGCAAGTCAATAGGATCAAGGAAGAAAATCATATCCTGAAGGGTATTATTGACAAGAATATTGCACCACCACCTCCGAAGAAAGAGACCTAAGTACACGGGTATGGGCACTCCCCTTGGCAACTGCCAAGCTTGAAGGAGGTGCCCCGGTATCGTATCACCATCACATATTTACCTTTATCATTTTTCTTAGTTCGATCCTTTTGGTTATATCTTGGTTTAGTAGAATAAAGTTTTAGTATGATCGAGCTTTGAGTTTTGCTTTGTGTTACCTCTATGTTATCGAGTCCGAGAGTTATATAATAAAGATTAGTTTCGATTTGAGGACTTTGCTTTCTTGCTATGATCTTGAGTAAAAGAAATAAAGAATAAAAGAAATAAAAAGATTATATAATGATCTTATGGGAAGTGATGACTTCACATATAATAAGTATGTCGCATGAAATTTGTTGGGAGTTGACAAACATAGTTTTGGTTATTGTTGCAATTAATAGGAAGTAATAAATAAAGAGAGGTCTCACAAATAAATATACTATCCTGGACATCTTTTATGATTGTGAGCACTCATTAAAATATTATATGCTAAAAGGTTGATGTTGGACAAGGAAGACAATGTAATGGGTTATGTTTCTTTATATCCGAATAGAAGTTATATTGTCATGGATCCTCCAACATGTTGAGCTTGCTTCTCCTCCTATGGTAGCCAAATCTTTTGCACCAAGTATAGATACTACTTGTGCATCCAAAATCCCTCAACCCAATTTTGCCATGAGAGTCCACCATACCTACCTATGGATTGAGTAAGATCCTTCAAGTAAGTTGTCATCGGTGCAAGCAATAAAAATTGCTCCCTAAATATGTATGTTCTTTTAGTGTGAGGAAAATAAGCTTTATACGAACTTGTGATATGGAAGAAATAAAAGCGACGGACTGCATAATAAAGTTCTTTATCACAAGCGGCAATATAAAGTGACGTTCTTTTGCATTAAGATTTTGTGCATCCAACCATAAAATCGCATGACAACCTCTGCTTCCCTCTGCGAAGGGCCTATCTTTTATTTATATTCAACCCTTATACAAGTGTCATGGTGATCATCACCTCTTCTTTTTATACTTTTTCTTTTTGGCAAGAACTATTTGTTGGGGGGAGATCCAGATAAATATATCCACTCGGATGTAGGTATTCATAAACTATTATTGTTGACGTTTCCCTTGAGGTAAAAGGTTGGGAGGCGAAATTATAAGCCCCTATCTTTCTCTGTGTCCGATTGAAACTTTGATCTCATAAGTATCGCGTGAGTGTTAGCAGGATAGTTGAGTATGTGAAACTTGCTAAACAAAAGCCCTTATATTTATTCTTTTCGATGTTATTAAATTGCAATTGTTTCAATGACCAAGATCATAGTTTGTTGGTTTTCAATAAAGTTCTTGTTTCATACTTTACCTTGTGAACGAATTGTTACTTTCGCATAAGAAATTATATGACAATATATGTTGTTGTTCTAAAGATGATCATGATGCCTTCATGTCTGTATTTTATTTTATCAACACCTCTATCTCTAAACATGTGGACATGATTATCGATTTCGGCTTCCGCTTGAGGACAAGCGAGGTCTAAGCTTGGGGGAGTTGATACGTCCATTTTGCATCATGTTTTTATGTTGATATTTATTGCATTATGGGCTGTTATTACACATTATGATACAATACTTATGCCTTTTCTCTCTTATTTTATAAGGTTTACACAAAGAGGGAGAATGCCGGCAGTTGGATTTCTGGACCGAAAAAGGAGAAAATCTGAGAGACCTATTCTGCACAACTCCAAAAGTCCTAAAAATTTATGGAGAATTATTTTGGAATATATAAAAAAAATTGGGCGAAGAAATACCAGAGGGGGACCCACCAGGTGGCCATAAGCCTGGGGGGCGCGCCCTACCCCCCTGGGCGTGCCCCTAGGGCTTGTGGGCCCCCTGGCAGGTCTCCGGTGTCCATCTTCTTCTATATGAAGGGTTTTTACTTAGAAAAAATCATAAGGAAGCTTTCGGGACGAAGCGTCGCTGTCTCGAGGCGGAACCTGGGCAGAAGCAATCTAGGGCTCCGGCGGAGCTGTTCTGCCGGGGAAACTTCCCTCAGGGAGGGAGAAATCGAAGCCATCGTCATCACCAATGATCCTCTCATCGAGAGGGGGTCAATCTCCATCAACATCTTCACCAGCACCATCTCCTCTCAAACCCTAGTTCATCTCTTGTATTCAATCTTTGTCTCAAAACCTCAGATTGGTACCTGTGGGTTGCTAGTAGTGTTGATTACTCCTTGTAGTTGATGCTAGTTGGTTTATTCGGTGGAAGATCATATATTTAGATCCTTAATGATATTTATTTCCCCTCTAATTATAAACATGAATATGCTTTGTGAGTAGTTACATTTGTTCCTGAGGACATGGGAGAAGTCTTGTTATAAGTAATCATGTGAATTTGGTATTCGTTTGATATTTTGATGAGATGTATGTTTTCTTTCCTCTAGTGGTGTTATGTGAACGTGGACTACATGACACTTCACCGTGATTTGGGCCTAGGGGAAGGCATTGGAAAGTAATAAGTAGATGATGGGTTGCTAGAGTGACAGAAGCTTAAACCCTAGTTTATGCGTTGGTTCGTAAGGGGCTGATTTGGATCTACATGTTTCATGCTATGGTTAGATTTATCTTAATTCTTCTTTCATAGTTGTGGATGCTTGCAAGAGGGGTTAATCATAAGTGGGAGGCTTGTCCAATTAAGGACATCACCCAAGCACCGGTCCACCCACATATCAAATTATCAAAGTAACGAACGTGAATCATATGAGCATGATGAAAACTAACTTGACAACAATTCCCATGTGTCCTCGGGAGCGCTTTGCTTTATATAAGAGTTCGTCCAGGCTTATCCTTTGCTACAAAAAGGATTGGGCCACCTTGCTGCACCTTTGTTACACTTGTTACTTGTTACCTGTTACGAATTATCTTATCACAAAACTATCTGTTACCAATAATTTCAGTGCTTGCAGAAAATACCTTGCTGAAAACCGTTTGTCATTTCCTTCTGCTCCTCGTTGGGTTCGACACTCTTACTTCTCGAAAGGACTACGATAGATCCCCTATACTTGTGGGTCATCAGCCGTCGTCCGCCGCCTTGGCGCTCTCGGCGCGGTGTGATCAACGTAGTCAACAAACGACAGCCATCAGAAGAGGATTGTACGCGGTGAGGCTGAAAGATAGACTCACCAGCTACATCTTTGCACGCAAGGAAGTGCTTCCTTGTTACACAAAAATAAAAATGATTACTCCCCTGACAGCTGGGACCCAGCAGCTATATCTTCGCACGCAAGGAAGTGCGTCTTTATCCTTCCTTGGCAGCTGGGACCCACCCGGTCAAAACGTATGTAGCATTATCTGTCTGGTCGTGAACGTGTACATACATACTGGTCGATCGGTCTCTCTGCAACGATGAACTGTGGCTGAGTAAGTAGCGGCATGTGTCATAGTAGAGCCCCCGACGTAGTAGTTTAGGCAGTCCCATCTAAACCGTGTATACGTACGTATAGCCACATGCCAAAAAGTATGGCCACGTACGTACATACGTGCGGGGCTCGAACACGTACTCGCGCATACGTATGACCAGGGCTCGTGTACATGGAGAGGGAACGGACGGCAGCAACAGCGTCTTGTTCATCGGCAGCCAACCGGCTGGGTCGTAACAGAGGAAACAACATCGTGTTCATCGGCAAGCAACCGACTGGGTCGACCTGTTCATCAGGAGCCAACCGGCTTGGATGGAACAGCTGAAACGAGGTCTGGCGTACCGTAGATCAGAGGAAATGGCCTTCTGTTGGACCGCATACGGTCAAAACGGGGTCCTATTCATCGGGAAGGGTCTGGCGTACCACAAAAGGGAGGAAGCGGACTTCCGTTCGAGTGCCTATGGTCGAAACGGGGTCCTGTTGATCGGGAGGGGTCTGACGTACCGCAAAATAGAGAAAACAGACTTCTTTTCAAGCGCATACGGTCGCAACGGGGACCTATTCATCGGGAGGGGTGTGGCGTACGCTAAAACGGGACTCCACGGGTAACTATTCATCCACCGTCTACTGCCTTGCTCCAGCGTCCATGGGCTACTGTTCATCCACCGTCGACTTCCTCCAGCCTCCACCGGCTACTGTTCATCTAGCCCTCCACGGGGTCCGGTTCTTCCACCCCTAACCGGATATGGGGTGTGGCGGTCTCCTTGGGGTCCTATTCATCCAGTGGCAACCGCCTACTACCACGAGGTCCTGTTCATCCAGCGGCAACCGCCTAATACCACGGGGTCCTGTTCATCCAACCCCCACTGGCTGGGGTGGGGCGTATGTGCTAGCGGGCGGCAACAACGGGAATTATTCATCCGCAGCCAACCAACCGGCTGGACTCACCACACATCTCGAATCGTTTCTATGTATCGCGCGCGTGGCAGCAACGTGCATTGTTCATCCAGAGGCAACCCAACACGCCGGTTGGCTACGTCTCGCACACACGCGCGTACGAGAGAAGGACCGATCAGGTTTAGTTAGCAGCGAAGGAATAGGTCGGCTTCAATTAGCAACAAATGAATAGCTCAGGTTCAGTTAGAAGGGAAGGGGTCGATCGATTGGCTTCAGTACATAGTGGGATCGATCGCTCGTGTTCTGAAGTACGTAGCTAGCCAGTGCAATTGCTCGGGCTCAGTAAGAGAACACCTCGCAAGAGTTCAGTTAGAGAGCGCCTCGCACACACGCGCGCATGAGAGAAAGGTGCCTCACACACTACATCGCTCGGACCGGACCACCCACCGTAACTAGGAACTTCCCAAAATTTTCCTCGCTCTCAGTTCTACCACGATATTTTATTTCATGGACGACCCAAAGAATGTCATGCAGGTGCGTCTCCGGCCGGCCCAGGACGAAAAGCCCATTTTTCTGTGATGATTTTTTGTCATAGAAGTAGGAGCCCACCACATCAATGATGATACGTGTTTTTGTCACAATTATCATCATAGAAGTGTCATAAGCATGACAGAAAAAAATCGTTCATGCCATAATGTCACGGATGTGTCTTTTTTTGTAGTGATTCATGTCATGCACCACCACTTATAGGAAAGTAATTTCATCATCAATCTAAATTTGATCTTGTATGGATATCACATCTTATAAGGTCAAAATTACATCTCATATCTTTTTTTGCAGGAGAAAATCGAGGACACAACACGCCATACGGACCAGAACAGGGGGCATCAGTGAAAATGTTGACAAAATCTTAATAGGGAAAAACCATGCAATACTTTTGCCAAATGAGCTTCAATGGAGGAAATTTTATTAAATGGGGTAATTAGTGCTAAAACATCAAATTAGTGGGTAATAACTGGAATTCGCTATAAGTATAGTAATAAATAAATGAAAGCATGTGACTATAATGGGCAAGTGTGGCCTAGATGTCTACTACGCAACTTTATTCTTGTAAACTCGTGTTGGGCCTCCAAGCGCAGAGTTTTGTAGGACAGTAGCAATTTTCCCTCAAGTGGATGACCTAAGGTTTATCAATCCGTGGGAGGCGTAGGATGAAGATGGTCCCTCTCAAACAACCCTGCAACCAAATAACAAAGTGTCTATTGTGTCCCCAACACACCAAATACAATGGTAATTTGTATAGGTGCACTAGTTCGGCGAAGAGATGGTGATACAAGCGTAGTAATGATAGTAGATATTGATTTTTGTAGTAGGAACAATAAAAAACAGCAAGGTAGCAATTGATAAAATGGAGCACAAACGGTATTGCAATGCTTGGAAATGAGGCCTAGGGTCCGTACTTTCGCTAGTGCAATCTCTCAACAATGCTAATCTAATTGGATCATATAACCATCCCTCAACATGCGATGAAGAATCACTCCAAAGTTCCAATCTAGCGGAAAACATAAGAAGAAATTGTTTGTGGCTACTCTTTCCAATCGATCTATCAAGAGTTCGTACTAAAATAACACAAAGCAAATTCAGATTCATAATACTCAATCCAACACAAAGAACCTCAAAGAGTGCCCCAAGATTTCTACCGGAGAAACAAAAGACGAGAACGTGCATCAAACCCTATGCATAGATTACCCCAATGTCACCTCGGGAATCCGCGAGTTGAGTGCCAAAACATATCTCAAGTGAATCAATATAATACCCCATTGTCACCACTGGTATTCATATGCAAGACATATATCAAGTGCTCTCAAACTTATAAAAGTATTCAATCCGATAAAACAAAATCTCAAAGGGAAAACTCAATTTATCACAACAAGATAGAGAGGGAGAAACACCATATGATCCAACTATATTAACAAAGCCCGCGATACATCAAGATCGTGCCATCTCAAGAACACGAGAGAGAGAGAGAGATTAAACACATGGCTACTGGTACAAACCCTCAGCCCCGAGGGTGGACTACTCCCTCCTCATCATGGTGGCCGCCGGGATGATGAAGATGGCCACCGGTGATGATTCCCCCTCCGGCAGGGTGCCAGAACGGGGTCTAGATTGGTTTTTCGTGGCTACAAAGGCCTGCAGCGGCGGAACTTCTGATCTAGGGTTACCCCCGTGGGTTTTTGGAATATTTAGGAATTTATAAAGCGAAGAGGTGGTGCGGGAGGCCACCGAGGTGGGCGCAACCCACCTGGGCGCGCCCTGGTGGGTTGTGCTCCCCTCGGAGCTCCCCTCTGGTACTTCTTTGGCCCACCGGGTGTCTTCTGGTCTAGAAAAAAAATCTCCAAAAAGTTTCGCTGTGTTTGGACTCCGTTTGGTATTGATTTTCTGCGATGTAAAAAACAACCAAAAATAGCAACTGGCACTGGGCACTATGTTAATAGGTTAGTCCCAAAAATGATATAAAGTTGCTATAAAATGATTGTAAAAGATCCACGAATGATAATATAACAGCATGGAACATGCAAAAATTATAGATACGTTGGAGACGTATCAGCATCCCCAAGCTTAATTCCTTCTTATCCTCGAGTAGGTAAATGATAAAACAAAATTTTTTGATGTAGAATGTTGCCTAACATGTTCATCACATATTCTTTTCTTTTGTAGCATGGACATATGGACTTTTATATGGTTCAAAGCAATAGTCTAGTTTTGACATGAAGATTTCAATACTCAAGCATATCAACAAGCAACCATGTCTTTCAAAATATCAATACTAAAGAAAGCTATCCCCAGCCCATCATGTTCAATCATTGATCCATTCATGAAACACACTCGCATATTAGCTACATCCAATGCTCAAGTACGATCATGGTGCCCCTTAGTTGGTGCTTTATAAGAGAAGATGGAGACTCAAATAAAAATAATAATTGCAGAAAGTAAATAGATAGGCCCTTCGCAGAGGGAAGTAGGGATTTGTAGAGGTGCCAGAACTCAAAGCGAAAAAGAGAGATAGAAACATTTTGGGTGGCATGCTTTTCCTATCAACGAAAACGATCGAGTAGTTCCCAATACTTTCCATGCTAGATATATCATAGGCGGTTCCCAAACAGAAAATAAAGTTTATTCCTTTTTCCACTATTCTTTCACATTCCACGGCTAGCCGTATCCACGGGTACCGTCCATACTAACACTTTCCAAGGACTTTATTATTTCACAACATAAAGTAAATTCATTTTTCATTTCGGGACTGGGCATCCCTAATACCTTTGCCGTACTCTCGTGCAATGACAAGTGAATAAACACTCATCTTGAGAATAACACATCTAGCATGGAAAATATTGGCCACCCCCTGCCGCTTCTTGAGTGGTACGAGCACACAAAAAGGAAATCATTTTGAAAATTTAGAGACGGCACATACAAATTTGCTTAGAACGGCATGAAAATACCGCATATAGGTAGGTATGGTGGACTCATTTGGCACAACTTTGGGTTTAAGAATTTGGATGCACAAGTAGTATTCCCACTTAGTACAAATGGAGGCTAGCAAATAGATTGAGAAGCAACCAACCAAGAAACAAAAATTCACATAAACGAGCATTGAGCATAACTAACACCGAATAATGCACCACAAGTAGGATGTAATTTCATTGCATAATTATTGACTTTCTTGCTTGCATAGGGAATCACAAACCTTAACACCAATATTCTTCTTAAAGCATAATTACTCACCAACATGACTCACATATTATTATCTCCATATCGCAAAACTATTGCAAGGAATAAAACTTATCATATCCAGTGATCTACATGAAAGTTTTTATTATATCCTTCTTAAATATCCATTACTTTGGGACTAAATTTATGTATTACCATTGCTACTAACAAGCTCTCAAATAAATTTAAGTGAATCACAAGAGAATAAGTATTTCTTCAAAATTTTCAACTCTCAAAATAATCTAAGTGAAGCATGAGAGTAAATGACAAACTACTCCAAAAAGATACAAGTGAAGATCAAATGAGTAGTTAAGTAAATGGATAGATAATTGAGGACTCTCTCTTATTTAAAACTTTCAGATCTAAGTATTTTATTAAAACAGCAAGAAAAAAAATAACGTTTTAAGAATAGTACACATCATGTGAAGAAGCAAAAACTTAGGCTCAACCGAGGCTAACCGATAATTGTTGATGAAGAAAGGTGGGACGCCTACCGGGGCATCCCCTAGCTTAGATGCTTGAGACTTCTTGGAATATTAACTTGGGATGCCTTGGGAATCCCCAAGCTTGAGCTCTTTTGTCTTATTCATTCCTCTCAAATCACAGTTTCCCTAATTCTTAAAAACTTCATCCACACAAAACTCAACAAGAACTCGTGAGATAAGTTAGTATAAATCAATGCAAAACCTTATCATTCTCTACTGTAGCAAATCACTAAAAAAAATATTCAACATTGCATACTAAATGCCTCTGCATATTCAATACTCCTATCCTCAAATAGAATCATTAAACAAGCAAACATATGCAAACAATGCGAACATAACAGCAATCTGTCCAAACAGGACAGTCTGTAAAGAAAGCAATTGTACTAATACTTCCCTAACTCCCAAAATTCTGAAAATTTACCACACTGTAGAAAATTTATCAGATATTATTGTGCAAAAAGTTTCAACATTTTATCACATTCTTACTTTTATGGATAATTATTGCAACAACAATAAACTTTCTGTTTTGAAACAGCAACTCATATATTTGCAAAATAAGCATGGTGATGGCTATCCTTGCCACTTTTATTAAAATAAAAGATGCAAAAAATTATTATAAATAACAGAAATAAAATACTAATAAAATAAAATGACTCTCCAAGCAAAACTCATATCATGTGATTAATGAAAATATAGCTCCAAGTGAGGTTACCGATAATGTTGAAGACGAAACAGGGGATGCCTTCGGGGGCATCCCCAAGCTTAGTTGCTTGGATCTTCCTTGAATATTGCCTTGGGGGTGCCTTGGGCATCCCCAATCTTAGGGTCTTGTCACTCCTTATTCTCCTCATATCAGTATCTCACCCAAAACTTGAAAACTTCAATCACACAAAACTTAACGGAACTTCGTGAGATGGGTTAGTATGATAAAGACAAATCATTCACTTTGGTACTGTCAAAGACAAGATTCATAATTGTTCTCACACAATTCCTACTGTACTCTACAATTTCCACAATTTATATTAATCAATATAAGCCATAGAAAGTAGAAAACAAGCAAATTATGCATTGAAAACAGAATCTGTCAAAAACAGAACAGTATGTAAAGATCTGAATTAAGGTCATACTTCTGTAACTCCAGAAATTCCAAAAAAATAGGAAAATGTAGAAATTTGTATACCTATCAACTGTAAAAAATTCAAAAAAATTCCGCATTCCAGTAAAATGCAGGAATTTCTGCACTGGACGCAAAAGTTTCTGTTTTTGCACAGAATCCAGTCAACTATCATCCACACTATCCCAAAGGCTTTACTTGGCATTTTATTGAAACAAAAGAAATAAAACATGATTAATACAGTAGCCTAATCATGTGAGCACACAAAGACAGTAGGTAAAAGTGTTGGGTTGTCTCCCAACAAGCGCTTTTCTTTAATGCCTTTTTAGCTAGGCATGATGATTTCAATGATGCTCACATAAAAAATAAGAGTTGAAACATAACGGGGGCATCATGAATCACATGGCAAGAACATTTAAGTCTAACCCACTTCTTGTGCATAGGGATTTTGTGAGCAAACAATTTATGAGAGCAAGAATCAACTAGCATAGGAAGGCAAAAGAAGCAAAACTTCAAGATTTTTAACACATAGAGAGGAAACTTGATATTATTGCAATATGTAAAACCATATGTTCCCCTCTCATAATAATTTTCAGTAGCATCATGAATGAATTCAACAATATAGCTATCACATAAAGCATTCTTTTCATGACCCACAAGCATAGAAATTTTCTCACTCACCACATAAGAAAATTTATTCTCATGAATAGTAGTGGGAGCAAACTCAACAAAATAGCTATCATGTGATTCTTGATTGGCATAATCATATTGAGCATTAAAATCATGATGACAAGTTTCATGGATATCATTACTCTTTATAGCATACATGTGATCACCATAATCATCATAAATAGGAGGCATGCGTTCATCATAGTAAATATTCTCATGAAAACTTGGGGGACTAAAAATATCATCTTCATCAAACATAGCATCCCCAAGATTATGGCTTTGCATATCATTAGCATCATGGATATTCACGGAATTCATACTAACAACATTGCAATCATGCTCATCATTTATGCCAAACATTTTATTGAATTCTTCTTCTATTAATTGAGCACAATTTTCCTTTCCATCATTTTCACGAAAGACATGATAAAGATGAATAACATGAGACCACCTCAATTCCATATTTTTTGTACTTTTCTTTTATGAACCAAACTAGTGATAAAACAAGAAACTAAAAGATTCAATTGCAAGATCTAAAGATATACCTTCAAGCACTCACCTCCCCGGCAACGGCGCCAGAAAAGAGCTTGATGTCTACTACGCAACTTTATTCTTGTAGACTCGTGTTGGGCCTCCAAGCGCAGAGTTTTGTAGGACAGTGGCAATTTTCCCTCAAGTGGATGACCTAAGGTTTATCAATCCGTGGGAGGCGTAGGATGAAGATGGTCTCTCTCAAACAACCCTACAACCAAATAACAAACAGTCTATTGTGTCCCCAACACACCAAATACAATGGTAATTTGTATAGATGCACTAGTTCAGCGAAGAGATGGTGATACAAGCGTAGTAATGATAGTAGATATTGATTTTTGTAGTAGGAACAATAAAAAACAGCAAGGTAGCAATTGATAAAATGGAGCACAAACGGTATTGCAATGCTTGAAAATGAGGCCTAGGGTCCGTACTTTCGCTAGTGCAATCTCTCAACAATGCTAATCTAATTGGATCATATAACCATCCCACAACGTGCGATGAAGAATCACTCCAAAGTTCCTACCTAGCGGAGAACATAAGAAGAAATTGTTTGTAGCTATTCTTTCCGATCGATTTATCAAGAGTTTGTACTAAAATAACACCAAAGCAAATTCAGATTCATAATACTCAATCCAACACAAAGAACTTCAAAGAGTGCCCGAAGATTTCTACCGGAGAAACAAAAGACGAGAACGTGCATCAACCCCTATGCATAGATTACCCCAATGTCACCTCGGGAATCCACGTGTTGAGTGCCAAAACATATCTCAAGTGAATCAATATAATACCCCATTGTCACCACGGGTATTCATATGCAAGACATATATCAAGTGCTCTCAAATCCATAAAAGTATTCAATCTGATAAAACGAAATCTCAAAGGGAAAACTCAATCATCACAACAAGATAGAGAGGGAGAAACACCATATGATCCAACTATATTAGCAAAGCCCGCGATACATCAAGATCATGCAATCTCAAGAACAAGAGAGAGAGAGAGAGAGATTAAACACATAGCTACTGGTACAAACCCTCAGCCCCGAGGGTGGACTACTCCCTCCTCATCATGGTGGCCGCCAGGATGATGAAGATGGCCACCGGTGATGATTTCCCCCTCTGGCAGGGTGCCGGAACGGGGTCTAGATTGGTTTTTCGTGGCTACAGAGGCCTGCAGTGGTGGAACTTCTAATCTAGGGTTACCCCCGAGGGTTTTTGGAATATTTGGGAATTTATAGGGCGAAGAGGCGGTGCGGGAGGCTACCGAGGTGGGCACAACCCACCTGGGCGCACCTGGGCCCCCAGGCGCGCCCTGGTGGGTTGTGCTCCCCTCGGAGCTCCCCTCTGGTACTTCTTTGGCCCACTTGGTGTCTTCTGGTCCAGAAAAAATCTCAAAAAAGTTTCACTGCGTTTGGACTCCGTTTGGTATTGATTTTCTGCGATGTAAAAAACAAGCAAAAAATAGCAACTGGCACTGGGCACTATGTGAATAGGTTAGTCCCAAAAATGATACAAAGTTGCTATAAAATGATTGTAAAACATCCAAGAATGATAATATAACAGCATGGAACAAGCAAAAATTATAGATACGTTGGAGACGTATCAGGCCTATAGACTCAATTTAGCCACCAGGTAAGGAAAAAAGGTAAGAGGATAGATGAGGCCCATTGGAAACACCAATTATAAGAAGGTTAATTAGAAGTAAGATGTAGAACAAATAGATTGTCAATCGGAAGGCTTGGGGAGTTTAGCCAATAGCAGAATCTTTAATATCACTAGGCACCTTAGGATCGAGGACCTCTCATTCGACTGAGGACTTTGATTTTGGATTGGAGGCCCATTTGTTACTTGGGGTGGTTCTCAATTTTGATCGAGACGTCACTACAAAAAAAAGACACATCCGTGACATTTTGGGCCGAACGAAAAAAAAATTATGTCATGCTTATGACACTTCTATGATGATAATTGTGACAAAAGCACGTATCATCATAGATGTGCTGGGCTCCTACTTCTATGAAAAAAAATCATGACAGAAAATGGGCTTTTCGTCCTGGGCGGGCCGGGGACGCACCTGCATGACATTCTTTGGGCCGTCCATGATGGAAAAAATCATGGTAGAAGCGAGGGCGAGGAAAATTTTGGGGAGTTCCCTGTTACGGTGGGTGGTCGGGGCCGAGCGATGCACGGAGGTTTGCGTGTTTCTCTCGTACACGTACGCGCATGTGTGTGAGGCGTTGGGCTCTAACTGAACCCGAGCGAGGCGTTCGTTTACTGAACCCGAGCAATTGCACTAGCTACGTTACTGAACCCGAGCGATCGATCCTTAGCTGTTAACTGAACCCGAGCGATTCCTTCACTACTGCTGCTAACTAAAGCCGATCGAACCAGCTGCTGCTGCCTCTTGATGAACAGTGACCATTGCTGGGGGTTGGGTGAACAGTTCCTGGTGGGGGTTAGATGAACAGGACCCCGTGGTAGTAGAGGTCGTTGCCGCTGGATGAACAGGACCCCGATCGAGGAGGTCGCCACACCCGAGCCGGTTGGGGTGGATGAACGGAACCCCGTGTAGGGCTGGTTGAATAGTAGCCGGTGGAGGCCTGATGAACAGTAGCCCATGGATGAACAGTACCAGGTGGAGGCTGGAGGAAGTCGGCGGTGGATGAACCGTAGCAGGTGGAGGCTGGAGGAAGCCGTCGGTGGATGAACAGTAGCTCGTGGAGGTTGGAGCGAGGCAGTAGACGGTGGATGAACAGTAGCCCGTGGAGTCACGTTTTGCGGTACGCCACACCCCTCCTGATGAACAGGACCCCGTTTCGACCATAGGCGCTCCAACACAAGTTCGTTTCCTCCGTTTTGCGGTACGCCACACCCCTCCCGATCAACAGGACCCCGTTTCGACCGTATAGGAGCTGTAACACAAGTCCATTTCGTCTATTCTGACTGGTGATAGAATCGTTTGTTGACTAAGTTGACAAAGCCCTGCGTACACGTCAACTTAGTAGGGCCACAAGTCAGCCTCCAAATCTGGTGGGCCCCAGCTGTCATGGGGAGCAATCGTTATTTTTCGCTTAATAAGGAGGCACTTCCTTCCGTGCCAAGATATAGCTGGTGGGTCCCAGTTGTCATGGGGAGGATTCATTTTTTTGGCGCAATAAGGAGTACTTGCTTGCGTGCGGTCATGGACAATGTGGGTCACAACTGTCAGCCTCTCCATTTACATCCCTCTTCCGATGTTGTCGTTTGTTGACAACGTTGACCACGCCGTGCCGAGAACACCAACGCGATGGACAACAATGAGACCCAGGAAGGGAATGACCCGGAGGCGGCGAAGCCACATCAATGGAGGGATGTGGGTGAGTAGAGGGATGGCCTGGCCAGCGATGGGAGTAGTAGGGTGCGGTGAGGTCTGGTTCTCCATGAGAATGCCCTACGCAATCGCCGAGAGGAGGTTTTCTCGAACAAGCAGACGAGGGAGAAGGGGATTCAGGCCCAGTGAAATATTGCTGCTTCGTCCGTCCAGCTTACTGCTAAAGCTGGAAATGTGGGAGTTTTTGTGATTTGACGGCTCATTGGGCATTACTGCGGCACCACGACCGGGGTGAGTCTACCGTGCAGTTGTGCACTCTAATTTGGTGCATGGCACGTGGACCCCATTGCCGGATGCCCCGCATATCAGTGAAAGGAAGTAGAAAGGTAGGAGTAACTAGTTACACATAAATATATTTTTGATAGAGAGATGCTCCCTCTGTAAAGAAATAGAAAAATCTTTTATATCACAACTTTATACATAAGAAAAATCAAGCGGAATATATATAACATAATATGGGAGTTCATATGAGAATACAATACTCAGATAGGCTGATGGTTCTGGACTTTGGGGCACAGGCCGGTGGGCCTGCATGTTTGGGGGCCCATGTGTTCTAACTCGGCGCATTTCATATTGCAAGCGATTGGTATGGCGCTGGTTTTAGATGATGTCGCAAGGAGAATATAGAAAATTAAATAAAGCACGGCAGCTATTAGAATGAAATCGAACAACAGTTCCTAACCAGCAATCAGAGTTGCAATTGTTTCACGATATCCTACGTGATAAATAATACTGTCGTACTACTTATACACACAAGACACTTGTTTCACCATGCCATATTATTACATCAAAAGCTCTCAGAGGATAGATCAGTTCGGCAGTTGCGTGCTGCTACTAAAGAATTTCAAAGTTGATTAGGACCAGCTCTCCTTGCTGAGAAAGTTCGATTTTGACATCATCCCCTACCGCAAGATTTGATAGACTTTTGAACCTTGACCATCCATTAGCATCAATCATCATGCGACCATCCTTTGTACTTACGGTATATTGAGCAGGTTCATTCACACCAAGGCTGCGCATGGTAAGGGAAACTTAGTCACGGTCGCTCGGATTATTGAACGACTCCCTCGTTGCTCTAGGAATTCTTTGTTTGCAAACAAGAAGACCTACACAAACAGTTAGATCAACATAGTGAATCATGTGAAACAACATGGAAAGAAAAAAGAACGAAGCACTTGGGCTGCCAATGCTTACCAAGAAGGTGGAGATGTCAGTTTTTGTAAGGACTTTGGTATATACAGTGCGAACTGCAGCCCAGCCTATTGCCGGTGCAAGTGCTGGTTCCGTTGCCGTTGCAAAGGCCGGAGCATATGCAGGTGCAACTTCAAGTGTTGGTGCAAGTGCCGGAGCCATTGCTGGTGCCCGTGCCGGTGCGACTGGTAGTGCCGCTGCTACTGCCGAAGATGGTGCTCCTTGTGGAGCTGGTGCCGGTGTCGGAGTAGGTGCCCGTGTTGGTGCCCGATCCTCCGGTAGATCAGCCTAATCTGCTGACGCAGTCGGTGCCCAATCCTCTGGTGGATCATACTGAGCTGCTGCCGCTGTCAGTGCTAGAGCCAGTGCCGTCGGAGCAGGTGTCGGTGCTCGATCCGATGTTGAAGGTGGTACCGATGTGTGAGACAGCAGCGATCGTCTCTGGTCTGCTATGATTTCATACTTCAGCTTTCTAACTTCACTAGGATCGGTGACCTTGATCCAGTCTTTTTCTTCACTTCTTTTAAACGCGAGAAGGAGTATTATGGCGTGTTTGTTAAAACAAACTGCAGTTCATCAAAGGGCTTCAGATTGTACTCAGACAACAGGCTGATCCAATTGTGTCCAGTAATATAAGTGATGGACAGTGCCTTCATTACTGACACGACATAAGAAGTGAAACCTGAAAAAATAACCATCATAGAGCAAACCAAACGGTTTATTCTGTAATGAATGTCACATGGCAAAACCTGCATCATAAAATTGCAGCAAAAGTAAGAAAACATGACAGTAAATCAATAAGATTTACTTGATGTGACACGAGTGAATCCTTACCAGGATATCACTATGTTCAAGTTGTAAACTGAAGGTTGATCGTCTAATTATGGGTGGCATGCAAGGCCTGCACTTACTCCCACAAGCAGGACAGTCCAAAGGTGGTAACAACTCCTATGGAGTGAACATCCATGGGACTGGAAATCCTGGTGGGTGCGATAAACCCTGCAATGCATACAGATATTGGAGTGTAACCATAATTGATAAACCTTCCTCACAAAAAAGATGATCTGGATACTTCAAAATATACAGACTGGATTGAGTGGGTAGACATTAACATAGATTGTTCTCAGGACTCACCACACAACTAAAGCGGTAGTACTAAACAATAAAGGGTTCACACACACAAATCAAGTACTGAACAATAGTACTTACTACAGACAAGCAAAGTTGCACTAATTAAACTCTACAGACTATTTCTTGCCACCGACCTACGAGATGTACCCCACATAACTGACTAGGCCATGGACTTCGTGATAGATGTCTACCGGCATCATCGCCATCTCGTCAACCTTGGAAAACCTAACAGTGTGGTCTTTCCACTCATAAACATGACGATGAAGACAGTCCGCATCAGATTTGTCGGGAAGCTTTACAAGAACCACACCCTTCGTAATCGAAGGCACAACTAGGAAACTGTTGTGGTGAAGTACACCCTCGAGAACACGCCTGACAACAATGCTACAGGAAAACACTTATTCACGACACGTGGTGACAAGGACACAACAGCTGGATAGTTTACTCGTAGAACTCATCCTCAGGTCTTCCAGTTCAGACGGCATGACTTTGAGAACTTCATCGCCACCCCGGACCTGGTTCTAATTCAAACAGAAACCAAATATTTTATTACTACCTCCGTTCAGAAATATAAGATGATTTTCGATATTTTACTCCATATAAGACTACATATAAGCACAGAAATGAGTGAACAAAGACACTAGAACATGTCTTCAAAGGCATGAGAGCAGAGGGATTACTTGCAATATCCATAACACAAGTTACTGAGGCTACTCTACTCTCTTCAAATGCATGAGAGCTAAAATCTTGCATTTCCTACAGCTAGCATTGATGTTCATAAAGTAGTTGAAAGTAATCTATAAGAAATCTGTGTTATGTGCAAAAATCATATGTATGTCAACCTCTCGCATGTTTTGGTCAAAATAGCAATTTAGAACCGTCATTTGGCACACAAAAATCACATGCAAGATCACCCAGAAAGTTGTACTACTAGTACTAGTACTGCATGTTAGATGAAAAACATGATCAAGATCGCCAAAAAGATCATCAAGAAAAGATATTACCTGGACTGGCTTAACGAGGGATCCCGGGGAGGTGGGCTTGGACAGGGCGATGGCCTTGAGCTTGTCTGCGGTAGTCTTGGTGGGGTGCTTGCGCTTCTTCGTACCCTGAGCCTCGACAGTTTTGGCCAGAGCCATAGACATCACTTCGGCCGGTGCTCCAGGGTCCATCAAGAAACTGTCAAATAGAAATAAAAGAAAAGAAACCATAATTACAAACCCAAAAGAAGAACAGGGAGGGAGTTATAGGATCAGTCGCGGGGTTGCAAGACCGGGCTTTGGCCAGAAGCAACACCATTGATGTGCTCACCTTTCCTTCTTTGGGACAGAAGAACAATGGCAGAAGCACGTCGGGGTTTTCTTGAAGAAATGAGGAACAAGATGAGGGAGAAGCGAGTTGGGGTTTTCTTCAAGAGAGGAAGCTGAGGGAGAAGACTGAAATGATGGCTGGAAAGGTGGGGGTTTTGTGATTTGACGGCTCATTGGGCATTACTGCGGCGCTTCGACCATGGTAGTCTACCGTGAACTTGTGCACTCTAGTACGGAGTAATTTAGTGCATGGCAAGTGGACCCTGATGCTGGCTGTCCCACATGTCGGCGAAAGTGAGTAGCAAGGTTCCTGACGACCATCAAGGAGGATCCTCGCGGTAGAGCGTGTCCACTGTTCCTGAAAAACAAAATGATTACAGCGAGCGTTTCCACTCTTACGACGGAGGAGTGCGAAACACGACAGCCACTTGAACACATAGTACTCCTACTACTAGGCATGTGCAGTGGTTCATATGTCAGTACCATAATATTGTTGCTAGTGTAGTAAGATATGACAATAAAAAATGATGTTGTGCGCATGTCAACTATGAACAGTAATGTAACATGCCCCTTTTTTGACTGTCCGGTCGAGAATGAAAGGTGAGATCAATGTTAACAAAACTAGGTCTACAGCGCACGGAGAGTACGGTTCTACAGTACTCCACGGAGCATGAACCATATGAAGCATGAATGAGTGTTAGGTAGGGTGTATGAAGGGTGCATGGGAGCAAAAGTTCCCTTCTCAACCCACATTTGGGTGTTTGGCAGAGTGCATGAAGGGTGCATGAGTCCACACTAGGTTAACACAAATACACTAGGAGCATGCAGAGCATGCATGAAGAGGGGTGCTGAGATTAGCATGGACGAAGAGGGAACAACTATATTGAGATGAGAATGCAACCAAACACACCCGCACGCTTTGTCCTACAGTGACTGATCTACACCGTCTGAGTTTGATCCAACGGTCATGTTGCGTCGAGACATGCCCATGCAGAGGACGCCTAAACACCACCGAAGTCCATCTGCTTCTTGAGGCGCACGAGGTTGGTGATGCAGGGTGCCACCGCCCGCAGAGCCTGCACCCGGTCGACGGGAGCCAGCTTGTCAAAGACGGCGTCCAATGGCATGAATGGATTCCGGTGATGAAGCCCTAAGAGGATTTGCCCGGCAATGGCGACGGCCACCCGCAACCCCTCCCTGTCCAGCCTCGCCCCCACCATCGCGCGGAGACGGCTCAGCTCCTTAGAGATATAGGTGAAGAAAGAGACCAGGTCAGGAAGCCGCAGCATATTGAAGGTGATGGGGTGGTTGAACGGGTTTAGCCCGACGGCTGGCATGGTCGCATTGGCATGACTGTAGGCATCGCGCAGCCACAACACATGCGTGGCAACATGGTCCAGCAAGTGATTGAGGCGATCCTGGACCTCGTCACGATCGGCCCGCTCGCGCTCCAGCCGGCTCGCCTGACCGCCTATCGTATCTCCCGCTTTCTGCAGCAACACCGCTGACGCCTCGAGCATCTTTGTCGTGGATGCCTGCCGCTTTTGAAGCTCCGTGAACTCCCGCACATAAAGGAGGAGCATGGCACTCCTCTCCTCCTTGAGCTCACGGAGCTCCATGTCCTTGGCCCTGAGCTCCGCATCCTTGGCAAGGAGCTCCTATGTCAGGCGCCTCACCTCAGAGTCTGTCATCTGGTGCACCGCCATGGAACCAGGTAGAAGCAATGGGGAGAGGAAGCAAAGGGGGCGAAACAGCTGAAAGGCAATGTAGTCTACGGGAAGGCGGAGGGAGCCAGCTGAGGAGTGGGGTGAATCTTTTGGTTTTCACCATGGGAAAACACCAGTCGATGACTTTTCACTTCAGGGAGTAGTGGGTTTTACAAGCGGAGTCATCATGACTAATTGCTGCCGCACCTGCTCCCGTTAATCAAAAAAATAAAAATCCTGCCGCGCGTGCCGCAACCAAAGACCAGTGCAACGCAGCGGTGGATATTTAAATTTACCTACCGGCAATGAGGGACAAAAAGGGGTAAAAAACAAATGTGTAGGCGACCTAGCTACTCAGTCGCACTAGCCCAACTACCTAGCCACCGTGCTTCACTGATGTACTCGGCGGGAAAGGTGGGCTTTTGTGATTTGACGACTCATTTGCTTGCTTTGGCACTACGACCGAGGAGGACCCAGAAAATGCGTGGTAGGACGTCCCACGTCTCAGCAAGGAATAAAATATGTGTGCACCACCTGGGAAGACCCAGAAACCGCGTGGTAGGGTGTGCCACATCTCAACACGGAGGAAAAATATGCGTGTAAAAATAAACTGTATCAAACTACCTATTGTTCGACCTCGGGACCCAGCCAGTCGATCAAAAACACCCCACTAACCACACAGCTTCATCATGCTAACGTGTCATGGAGGGTAGGTGTGGTTAGATCCGTCTCGACCAGCCACAATGTCTCTTGTTCTAGGCGATTCATCTATTTTCCAAGCATTTGTTTTAGTTATAATAACACCATGGCAAGCTCACGCCGCTCTTCGTGTGTGCCCGTGCGTCTAAAGGTTGTACTACTAGATGGAGAGGAGAGAGAGAGAGAGAGATGGCAGACATGGGACCCACCAGTAAGTGAGTCAACGTTAATGCACCTGTTGACAAGCCACTCCCTCTATTCTACTCAATGTGATATTGTATAAAATGAAGTTATGCGACAAAGCCAACAACCGTTGCGGTTTCAGGCTATCGACGTACGCTTTGTACTCCAGGTTGCCGGTTCGAATCTCGTCCTTCAGATTTGTTAGTTTTAGGTCCAAATTTGATCAATGACAAGTGGGCCTCCTATGTGTTGTTCCGATATTTCAGTGTAGGATGGTTTTTTTGCACAAACACTTTGCGCGGTTAGACAAGTTACGGCACCAGTTACACATATTTTGCAAGTTTAGGAACAAAAATGACATCGGCATAGAATATCACATGCTCCCCGCAGCTTAGATGCTATGGTGATATGAGATTTTACGTCGTTGGATCTCAGATCCAATGGCTTGGGAGTAGTCTTTGTAATTATGCACAATTTCCAAATTCTCTAAGGGTTTTTCTGCAAAAAAAACATTCAGGCCTCGTGTGAGCCGTTGGATCTTGGATCCAATGGCTCCCAATAGCTCATATTACGTTCTCCCCGCCAGTGGCAGAGCTTGACGAAGTTCGTTGGGGGGGTGCTAAATAGAATATATGAGCTAGTGGGGGCCAAACACATAAAATTTCATCATCTAATCTCTCTCTGAAAAATTTATGCCTGCATGTGCCAATCCTGGGGGGGCATAGCCCCCCCAGCCATGCACTAAGCTCTGCCATTGCTCCCCGCAGCTTAATTAGCCGCTACGGTGATACAAGCATCTACGTCATTGGATCTGATATCCAATGCCATGTGTATAGTATTTGTACTTTCTGCGCAATTCCCAAACTCTTTGAGGCCTATATTGCAAAAACATTCAAACCTCCTACTGCGAGTCGTTAGATCTCCCGGGAGCACATATCACCATAGAATCTACGGTGTGGGAGCACCTCATATTCCCCCGAGCGAGAAAACATCAGGTGCTCTCGCAGCATGGATGCTACGGTGATACGAGCTTTGAAGTCGTTCGATCTGAGATCCAATGGCATCTGAGTAGTCTTTGTGCTTGTGGGCTGCGCCCAAACTCTTTGGGGGCTTTTCTACAAAAACATTTGAACCACCAAGGATTCGTTGGATCTCAGATCCAATGGCTCTGAGGATCTTGTATCACCACAACATCTAAGGTGTGGTAGCATGTGATATTCTTAAACACAAGAGAATATGAAGTCTTCCCTCATCTTAGATGCTATGATGATACAAGCTTCGAGGCTGTTGGATATGGGATCCAAGGGCATCTGAGTAGTTTTGGTACTAATTGTGTGCAATTCCCAAACTCATTAAGGTTTCTTGTAAAAAATATTAAGACATCTTGTGAGCCACTATATCTCATATCTACACGCTCCATATAGCATCTAAGGTGTGGGGGCACATGATATTCTCCCGGGGGGTGCACAAGCTATCGGTGTTTGGGAGGGTGGGGACAAATACAATGTTCAAAAAATATAATCTAAACAATCCTAAGCAGAGCTTCACAATTTTATATAAGGTCAAGGGGTTACCCCCCGACAATCTACATAGCTCCGCCCATGCAAGAGGTGTAGTGGGAGCGTCAAGGTGTGAGAGAGACGACGTGAGAAAGCAAGGTCAATTGAGTCATTTATAGAGGGAGAGATCGAGTGAGTGTGGCCTAGCGTACACTCGAATGTTAAAGACGATACAACGAGATATCGTGCGGCGAAGCTGAAGTGAGGGCTGGAGGGAGATAGTTACCGAGAGTGGCCTAGATAGACTTTGTGTGTGCGTGCACGGTGAAGGTGTTTTACAAAGGCAATGTACGTGTCTTGAGAGAGAGAGAGAGGGAGGGTTTGTCATGGAGGGCACGACGAGGTTGTGTGTGAGAAATACATTTGTTGAGAGTGTGTGGGCGGGTGTGACATAAATGGAGATCGAAACATGAAGAGAAATAATGAGTGCGCATGTGTCGGATACCAATAGTTCTATTAACAAAGAAATGAAGATCGATCGATACATGAAGTATGTGTGGTGGTTGGGGGTGTCGATGGAGAGACCTATACACAACATTTGCATGTACATAGTACTAGACTTAATATTCATATTTCAATTTATTGTGCATTTTAAATATTGAGTTGAGGACCATGCATGGCTTACATTTTAGTTTTGAATTCATGTCATACATGCATGGTCATACATCACTACTAGGGAAAACCTTATACACAGAGGATTATCAGTAGCGCTGGTTAAAAACAAACGCTACTGCTATTTACCCGTAGCTCGGGGGAACAAAACGTGCTACAGCTATGGTGGTAGCAGTAGCGCGTCGGCAGGAAAAAAATGCTACTACTAGAATTCCCACACTGTTACCGGCAGGCTAGAAATAGTAGTAGCAATCTTGGGAAAACGCGCTACCACTAAGTTCGTTGTAGCAGTGCATTTTCTGGGGAAAGCGCTACTGCTAATGAAAAGAAAATAAAATGAAAAACAAATAGAAAAGTAAATGAAAATGAAAGAAATAGAAAAAGGAGAAAGGAAAAAGAAAATGTAAAGGAAAATAAAAGAAAATGAAAAATAAAGGAGACAGGCATAGCAGTAGCGTCTGTTCAGAACAAGCGCTATAGCTAATATAGCAGTAGCGCATTTTGTAGACCCCCGCTATAGATAAGTTCCTTAAATAAAGGAGAAAGGAAAAAGAAAAGTAAATAAGAAAAGGAAAAGTAAAAGGAAAAAATAAAAGAAAAAGGAAAATAAATAGCTACTGCCTATAGTAGTAGCGCGTTTTAGTATACAGCTCTATAGCTAAGTTAGCTATAGCGCTTTTTTGGACAAGCGCTGCCGCTATGTTTGACTTAACCCCCGCGCGGTTCCCCCCGGCCACTTCCCCCAAATCTCCACTCACCTCTGTTGTCGCCGCCGCCACCCTTCACACGCCATCTCCCTCCGCACACCGTCTGCTGCCCTCTGTGGCCATCTGGTGCCCGCCCTCGCCGCGCGCCCGAGCCCCGACCCCGACCTCGATGTCGTGCGCCCCCTCCCTCAGCCGCTCTGCCTCCTCCTGCTCCCTAACTTCGATGGTGCCCGAGGTGAGCACGCCTACGTACAACTCCTCCTCCTCCCCTACCTCTGCCTAGCTAGGGTTCCTAGGGTTCATCAAATTTTAGGGTTCATCAAATTAGCTAGGGTTCATCTAATTAGTTAGGGTTCATCAAATTAGCTAGTACTTGTAGATGCTTAAGTAGTTGTATAGTTGTTGTGCACCCAATGTAGTTAACTAAATATAATTTTTAGGACAAATCTGTATATGCTTAACTAGTTAACTAAATATGATTTTTAGGACAAATTTGTATATGCTTAAGTAGTTAACTAAATATAATTTTTAGGACAAATTTGTATATGCTTAAGTAGTTAACTAAATATATTTTAGGGTTGTATAGTTCCTTAAGTACTTGTATAGTTGTTCTGCACCCAATGTATGCTTAAGTAGTTGTATAATTCCTAGGGTTCATCAATTGGTGCTTAAGTAGTTGTAGATGCTTAAGTAGCTAGCTAGGGTTCATCTAATTAGTTAGGGTTCATCAAATTAGCTAGTACTTGTAGATGCTTAAGTACTAGGGTAGTAGGGTACGGTTAGGGCAGTAGGGTATGGTTAGGGCAGTAGGGTTTAACTAGAAATGTTAGGGCAGTAGGGTTTAATGTTAATTGGGGCAGTAGTGTTTAGTTTAGAGAAAAAAATTCAATATAAAAATATAAATTTCTATTAGTGCTGCAAGTCCAGTAGGTTCTTAATTTTTACTGATTTTTTATTATGACAGAAATTTAGGACATAATTTGAATTGAGTTCTAGGGTTCATAATTTGAAATTTAGGACAGAAATTGAGTTCTAGGGTTCATAATTTTTATTAGGACAACAATTTAGGACAGAAATATGTAAAGGTTCTAGGTTTCTAGGGTTCATCCATCTATATTTGGTTTTTGAATTGAGTTTGAGAGAGCATGAGATTTGTGTAGATTTTCTTGAAGTGTCAAACACTAGGAGATTCAAATTTGAAGTGGTCATGTTATATGCAAATTCCCCAATAGTGTTTGCTCATGTTTATCTACTGTTGTAGTTGCTCATGTACAGGTTCTTAAGTGGTCCTGTTATATGCAACATTGAAGTGGTTCGATTGTGCCCAAGTGGCCTTCTGTTGTTTGCAGGGAATGATTCCGAGTCGCCTATGTTTTGCCGGAATGTTGATTCATTTCCGTTCCAACAAATTTCAGGTGCTCGATTTGTCCACTTTGTATCAAAGGTCATGCCGAATTTTTCCGTGAATTTCGGCATGACTTGTGCTACAAACTAGGACATATCGAGTGCCCGAGATTTGCCGCAACGGGAATGAATCAACATTCCTGCAAAACATAGGCCTTTTTTATGTCATTATTCATTAGGTCTAGAATTAATTGACTAGATTTAATCGTAGGGAACATGGCTAGCAATGATGAAGGACAGGGTTCTGGTGATTGCAACGTCTACGAGGCGGCAGACACCTATAGGAACTATCTCGAGGAGCAACAGTTGTTGCAGTGCCCACCTGTCACATCCGAGACTGAGACCGACATCGAGACCGGCGCTGAGACCGACACCGACACCGGCGCCGAGACTGGCACTGAGACTGGCGAATCTGTTATAGAACTGAAACCGAAGAGGCTACGACGCCCAAACCAGCTCAACACTACTAGACAGGTGGTCATGGAGGTGGACTCTGGCAATTTTGAGCCAAAAGAGCATGCGGAAGCGCGCATGTGCTACGGCAATCAAATAGGCTACATCCTACGGGCAACCGCCACCATCAACGATGAGAAATTAAAGAAGATACCAAATATGGAGCACTCCCTCCTAAGGAAGCTGCACCAGGGATTCTTGTTCCCGGGCCGGGATGAAATCAAATATACTCGACCGTGGCAAGACCTGGCAATGAAGAAGATAAACAAACGCGCCATGGGCAAGTTTAGCGGCGCGTTGTCCGCCTGGAAAGTAAGGGTGAAACATCGGATCATCGTCAAAGATGAACCCTACTCCGAGATTTTAAAGGATAATCCGACAATTGCGGAAGAGCAGTTCAAAATATTCAAGAAGGCTTGTGTTGCCGAAGCTGCCAAAGAAAATTCAGAGTACATGAAGGGGCTTCAAAAGAGGAACATGGGGTGCCACCACCTCGGAAGCCGCGATTACGCGGGGAAGAGGCCCATATGGGCCAAGGAGGACGCGAAACGCGAAAGTCTGGGGATCCCAGACCCCTTGGCGGAGTTCACCGTTCCGGAGGAGCGTGACGTCATCAGGGCCCGGTACCGTTGGGACCGAGTCAACAAGGTTTTGATACAGACGCGGTCACGAAGGAGTTCATGAGACTGCTGGTAATTATTAATTTAGCCCCTAATTTTAGCTTCTGATCAATTCGACTGCACGTTTAGTCACATTTGTAAATGATATCCCATGTTCCTTTTGCAGAAAGAGCAGCACAGGATTGCGTCCGAAGCGACTCGCCGTCTGATGCGTTGGCGAGGCCCAAGTGGGACACCCTATTCAACCAGGCCTTGAACATATTGAAAGGACTCCTGGTGGACACTCGATCATCGTATGGACGCGTGCACGGCGTCGGAGATGGTGCCACATGGAAGAAGTACTACCGTGAGACCGCCGAGGAGAGAAAGGAAAGACGGAGGTTAAATGAAGAAAACATTGACAAGAAGGTTGAGCTTGCGGTTGATAAGAAATCAGCTGAGACAGTCAAAGCAGCGGTAGCTGCCGCAAGAGAGGAAATGGCAGCTTCGTATAGTGTCTTGATTCCGGCTATCGTCAGTTGGAGCAAGCAAAATCCAGATAAAGAGGCAGCAGACTTTCCCCTTTCCAACTTCTTCGGGAGCAGGTCGTTTAGCATTGCACCAGCACCTGCTCACGCAACCGCACCTGCTCCTGCACCTGCTCGTAGCAGCTCGTCCTCCATTTCTGGCATGCTCGGCGGGGAATCGTCTTTGGCTGAGCTCGACGCCCTCAATGTACCTGTCACACCGGCCCTCTTCAATATATATATAATCTCCTGTTTCCGTTGCCTTTCGGATGTCTCACGTCGCAGACATGTCTTTGCAGGCCGACGTAACCCCGTGCACCATACTGTACACCATCAGCGGCCAGAAGGTGGATGTGGAAAAGACGACGATAGTGAAGCCGAAGGAACAATTGTTCCATAGCCGGCCGATCCCCCCGACGCCTTCAAGGTTTCTGTGGCCAGTGTCAAACCGGGCCACGAGAATTTGGCTCCTCCGGTAGCACTAGGGGGAGATGACGACGAGACCCTGCAGCGGCTTGGCGATTACAAGAGTTGGGTCCTGTTGTGGTCGAAGAGTCAGCTTCATCTGGAGGCGGCCGGGAGCACACCCACGACCACGCAGCCTCATCAAATTATGAACACCAACACCCCACCTACCCAATTAGCGTCGCCTGTCGTGCCGGGTGATAGCGGACGGCGTGAGGAAGAGGCTCCATTAGTGGCTGATGATGTCGCCACCGTCGAAGAAGCAATGCATGATGCCATCGACGAGGATGACGATGACCCTCTACAGTATCTCAATACCGGCGCCTATGACGATGGAGGATTGATGGCTCAGTAGTATGAGTACTCAGGGTTTGAGCGTGATGAGTTGGTGCCTGAATTACCGGAGGATGAATGCATGATAGGCTCACTTCCAATAGCAAAGAAGCATAGGAAGAGACCGAAGAAAGGCAAAGCTGCTTCTATGAGCCAGCCGCCTCCACAGCCTCGGGTTGAAGACCGTATACCTATCATAGGTGCGGCGAAATACCATATCCCCGGTGATCCGATCCTACCTAAGGCAGCGGTAGAGGTCATATACGGCGATCTAAGGAGACTTCATGACGATGTGCTGCGGAAAGAGAAAAGCCTGATTGCCTCGAAAAATCCAGGATACCCGCTCTACGTGGTTAACGTGCCGCAGAAAAGGTTGTACGTTGACACATTCCCCGTGGAAAAGTTCTTCCTTCGATTCGATTACATCTTCGACATGTTTCACTTGAAAAAACTGGATTTTACGTTTGTCCGCCTTTTTGCCTTGTACATGAACTACATCATCAGGATTGAGCAAATACCTTATATCCGTGTCGCTGACCCGTACTTCATGCACGAGGGATTCTTGGCAGTCTGCCCAAAGCACCGTGAATACGCGAGTAACTACATTGCTGATTTCATGGTCGGCAATAAGGACAAGGAGACGATTCTCATGCCTTATCATCCCATGTAAGTCATCCGCGGATATCCTTCCTTCGATTTCAATCATTCATTTGCACGCGTGGAGGCTAATTTGAGGTGTACTTATTTTGCACAGCGACGGGCGCGCCATCCTCATCATCCTTTACCCCCTATTCTCCCACGCTCTTTACTTGGACTCGTCGAAGAACATGAAGAAAAAGGATTACACCCACATCAAGTCTGTTCTCGACAGTGCTATCTTAAGCTCAAGAAGACAAGGAACCGCGCGCCCTCCTTCAGCCATAAGACCGACTTCTGCTGCATCTAGCAACCGAGTGGTACTCTCAGTGATGGATTCTATGTCCTCCACCACATGCTAGAGTATAGACAGGATCACCAGAACCTTCGCATGTCACCTAGATCCGGCGATGCCAATATTCTGCAATGGGCAAAGAAACTAGGAGATGTCATGGATCATCGACTCCAAGCTGAGTTCTATCACATCCAGTGCGAACTTGCCCAAATCATCATGAAGGAGGTCCTCAAAAAAACAGGGTTGTTCTACGAAGAAGGGAAAATGTCGCGGGAAGACGTCCAAACATGCGTAGCTGCTCAGCGTTCGACCTGAAGCCTTTCACTACGCTCGGGGACTATCTCCCTGATTTGGATGGATGGAGTGATTGACGATATATGACAATGTGTCCATTTAGTCCATACTTTCTGTATGACGAAACTTTGAGTTATGCACGATGAAACTTTGTGATTTAATTAAACCATCCTGCTCAACTAGCGAAGATCACTCTAGTTAGGGCATTTTGGGTACGATGAACTTTGTTATTTATGCTTATGATATGATGCTTCCATTTTTGCCAACTATGTCTCTTTCTGTTATTGAACTATATATGTTGCATATTATCGACTCATGTGACGATGCAGGTATATAGATCATCCATGGTGAACAAGTGCTACTCCAGGAGTATACAACGAGTGGCCTAAGTGTTAGGCCTAGGTGTACCAGTTTCCGAGCGATAGCCAGAGAGGGTTCGATAGCATAGCCGAAGTGGAAAATAGTTAGTTTAGGTTCACGCTAGTGCGAGAGAGGGATCCGAACCGGCATCTCAATAAGTACTACATTATGTATGATGAGACATGTCAGTTAGCTTGTATCGCTATATCGTGATTATGATGTGACGACATGATTTGTGTTGGATGATATGATGAGACTATTATGTGTATGATATGATGAGCGTATTGCATGTTTATGATATGATTAGAATACTGTATAAAACCTTTACAAAAACATCGCAAATACGTACCCAAAAAAATGTGAAAATATAGTAGTAGCGCTCTTTAGCGCTGGACAGGAAAACGCTACTGCTAAGCCACTTAGCAGTAGCGCTGGTACGGACAGCGCTACTGCTCAGTAGGTATAGCAGTAGCGCTGGTCAAAACACGCTACTGCTAAACGTTAGCTGTAGCGCCATATCAGTAGCGCGTGACCCCACGCTACTGATAGCCCTTAGACCCGCGCTACTGCTAGGCTTTTCCCTAGTAGTGCATCCACGTTGAGATCACTATATCACAAACTCACTCTAATTCAAGAACTCGTCATAAATCAATTACCGTGCCTTTTGGAATGACCAGTTATTTGCAAGGAAAATACGGGCATTGTAAAACATATAGATTCGTTTGGCAATTTAAAAAAAGATTCCTTTCGCATTCTCGAATGGTAGCACCCAACGGCGTACCAGCCAGACCCGGGCTCGTGTCCTGGTGGTGGCGTGCGTGGTACGCACATTTGCCAACCGCAACCAAAAGAACTGCGATATTAAACTTCGCGCCTCCACTCGAGCCTCCGCGTTTCTAGTAGAAATATCTGGCGGCTAGAATTCCAGCCCTAGGAAATTCCCCTCATGTCCCCGGTCCATAATGACAACCGATGAACAATGGAGGGATGCTTTAGTAACTAGCCCATGTTACCTACCGTGTCGAGCACGGTTCAATTCCCTTGGTCTCCGCTACCCAAGGTCACCCGTGAACTCCATTGCCTAGTACTAATAGTACTACACCAGGATGAGCACAAAATGGAGCTCCGTTTGTTGATTTTGTTCGTGTGTTGTTCGTGCCTACTAGAGTTACTATATCAGGCAATGCACTGGTACGGAGGGATTATCTTTTTACTCTGCATATATAACTTGTCTGAAGTCTAACTAAGCAAAATGTTTGACCAAATCCTTTCTTAAGAAATATTAACATCTACAACAGTAAAGATGTATGGCTTGAAAATTTATTTCATGATGAAGGTTATGATATTGTTTCGAATCCTGGATTTTAAATTCCAGAAAATCCAAAACTGACCTGAAATTCATGAAACTGAGCATGGTCACGTGATATGGCACAAATAGGCTGTCGTATTTTTTTTCAATTTGAGACAAGCTACTTATGAAAAGTTGCACAGAAGAAGAGCCAAGGTATTTTGGAACAAAGACATGTCACGTTAACGCGAACGGTTTCACTATTCAAACCGTGGGCGTTAGACCTACGTGTCGCCACAAGTCCCACTTCTCATCGGCAGGTGCCGTCCGAGCAAGCGTGTGAGTCGACGGGAGGCGTGCGTGCAGACCGCTGCGCCAGCTGACCGGGAGGCATGCGAGCAGGCCGGTACGTAGGCTCACCGGGAGGCGAGCCCTTTGACCAGGCTCCGCCGCGCACCTTCCTCCCAACTGCCCCCACTTTTAATGGCGTCTGCGCCGCAGTTTAAATCACCCCCGCACTCCCCGGTCTTGCTACAATCTTCTCTCTTCCTCTCAGATTCTCCTGTTGTCTACCTCCAACCAGCCTGACCTCACCGTACGCCATGCCGCATCACAACGGTCTGCCCTTAGTCTTCCAGTTTCCTGAGGAAGACACCCAGCCGGAGTCTCAAGAACATAAGGCGCTTTGGGACGAGCTTGAACTGGCCTTGCGGGAAGACGCCGCGCCTGTCCTTGCTCCAGTTCCAGCTCCCGTCGCCCCGACTGCGCCAGCACCCATCCTCGTGGCATTGATGGCCGGTGAGCCACACATTGTCGCCGAGCTTGAAGCCACGGGGTTCCACAAGGTCCCCGCTGACTTTCACGCACCCATACACTAGCCAGCGCATGCGCCTGCGCGTGCACTAACGCGCGCGCCCGTGCTGGTGCCTGTGCACACGAATGTCTCCGCCGCGCTGTTGCCAGAGCATGTCCCCGCGCCGGTGCCAGTGCCCCCCTGAGCAGCATGGATCGCCGCCGTCGACCGCTTCCTTGCACCAACGCCAGTCGCCTCCTCCCGCCAGTTGACTAGCTCCTAGAGACCGAAGTCCAGAACATTCTGGCCTTCCTTGAAACTAGGGCCAACGTCCAGGAGTACGCCAACAATGACGCAAGACGCCGCCGGTTTGTGGCCCGCCGACACATAGAGCACGGCAGAGGAGCCGCTTCCCGCCGCAAGACGCCTCCGCCGCCACGTGATCTAAATATGCCATGAAAAATGTTCGGATTGCCATGCTTAAAATCTGAACGTTTGGGATTTATCATTTGCGTTTATTTTAGTTCGATCGTGGTATGAATGTAAAGTCGCAGTCAGGCTGAATGAAATCTATGGTTTGATCGATTGAATGTTCTGCTAGAGCCGTATCAAATTAAATATAAAACATCATCAAGCGACATGTATTCCTTCTCATCGCAAACATTTCGTATTAAATACCACGTCAATTCCAAATATTTTTTTAGGGAAGCCAGTTCCAAATACTTGTACGGCGCGAGCAGTCCCCTTGTTCGAGCACTATAGGCGATACATCTATTTATCCACGCATTTAATTGTTAGTAGATACTACTAGCCTAACTTGTCCGTCAAGGTCACTTTTGTTCCTAAACTTGTTACATACTCCAATACTAGTACTAGTATTACGTGAAACTGGTGCCGTAACTTGTGAACGCGTCCAGATTCGGTCAACGGCCGCACCGCCCGCGCGTTCTTCGTGTTTGCCCGTGCGTCTAAACGTAGAAGGGGAGGAGAGAGAGAGAGAGAGCAGACATGAAACCCACCAGTAAGTGAAGTGGAATAGTACGTGCTCATGAGCCGGTCCCACTAATGTACTAAAGTTAATAGTATAAAAACATGTTGTCCATTAAATAGGACTGTGGTAATATAAAAACATTATATCAACAAAGGGGAGTACAACAAATGTTGCTACTATGTTGCCTATTAACGTGCGGCTTGAAGGCCCTGGTCGCATGTTCAATCCTCGTCCTTTTTAATTTTTAATGTATACTAGTAAGGTACACGGGCATTGCACGCATGAGATTTGGCAACCAAATTATGAATAAATACCACACCATAGCATGTAAGCTTTGATTCATATATGCATGATGTAGATGTTCGTTTAATTCTTGTAGTTAATCTCATTCAAAAATCAATAAGTTTTATAAAAAAATTAATCTATTTTAAGATTCATGGAATTGTGCATTGTAGAGCATAAAGTAAAAACAAATAATGGCAATTCATTTAGAAAAAAGAAAATTGGGCAATTATGATACAGAAGATTCTAGAACAAAGGAGGAGTGATTGCGTTTTGAGGTTTGTGCATTATGCTTAAGTTCAACCATGCAGTCTTCTAGATTGTACATGTGACAAAATGTGCTGGAATGTAGAAGATATCCAACGGCCAGTGGTGCTCGGATTTGCCATCTCTGCATCGTCGGATTGGCTTCATCCAACGACCATCTTTCAAAGTTATTCGCACACTATATAGGGGTGTAGATATGGGTCCAAATTTGCTCCAAGACAGTTGGGCCCCCCGGTGTGTAGTTTGTAGCACATTAATTTCTGGGTCAAAATTTGTTCCATTACAGGTGGACTCCGGTGTGTAGTTTGTAGCTTATTTGTAATAATTAAAGAGAACACCAGAGTTTTTTTGCAAAAATACCATGGTGCAACGTGGAAGTTTAGAAAGGGCGTGCGAGAGAGCGGTGACCGATCCAGAGGGAAAACAATTGGGGGAGGGGCGGGGGTTGCAACGGTGTTTGGAGTAGTTGTGGGGCGAATTCTACAAAAATATAATCTAAACCCACCAGAATAAATGCCTTCACAAATTAATCGAAGGTTGGAGTCCCCCTCGCAATGTAAATAGCTCCGGCTCTGCGAGGGATGGAGAGGTAGGTTCAATGTGTGGAAGAGACGGCGTGAGAAAGCGAGGTCAATCGAGACATAGATAGAGAGACAAAGTGAGTGTGCCCCAACATTCGTTGAAAAGATATATATGCTATGGATAGATATTGTCCGATTGAGCTTTTGGGAAGGGTGAGGGCTGGAAGAGAGAGCTTGAGAGATGATCCAGTCACAGACAGGTACACATATCGTTTGTGTGTGGGAGGAAGCAAGGTCAATCGATACATAGAAAAGAGAGAGAGATTGAGCGAGTGTGGGTCGTCATGCGCTCAAAAGAGTGAGACAGGTTGGAGAGAGTGACCTAGATAGACAATGTGCGTGTGAGAGTATACACTATGAATATGTCAAATTAGGCCCAAACATGGAGATATATCGTTTGTGAGTGAGAAAGAGCGAGGTCAATCGAGACATGCATAGAGAGAGAGATTGAGCGAGCGTGGGCCGCCATGAGGTCGAATTAGTGGAATGGCTTGGAGAAACTGATCTAGATAGACAATCTGCGTGAGAGAGTATAGAGTGTGTCGATCGAGGCCCGAACAGGGAGATATATCGTTTGTGTGTGAGAGAAAGCGAGGTTAATCGAGACTTAGATAAACAGAGAGAGAAAGAGAGAGAGATTAAGCGAGTGTCGGCCGCTGTGCGGAAGAAAGAGTGAGACGGTCTCTCGAGAGTGACCTAGATAGACAATGTGCGTGCGTGCGCACGAGAGGGAGGGGGTCTAGATAGGCAATGCATGTATCGACCGAGAGAGGGTGGGAGGGGGAGAAAGAGAGAGAGCTCGGCATGGAGTGCAATGGCGGGTGTGTGAGAGTTAGAGATCGAAACATGGAGAGAAAGAATGAATGTGTGGAAACCAATAGCTTTGTAAGGTGGTTAGGAGAGGAATATTGATCAATAGAGGAAGTATGTAGCGTGTGTGCCAATGGGGGGGGGGCTAAAAGCAACATTTGAATGTAGATAGTACTAGACTTAATATTGACGTTTTAATTTAGTGCACATTGTAAGATTTGAATTGAGGACCATGCATATGGCTTCCGTATTTATTTCGAATCCGTGCCATACTAGGTTTGGAAAGGTTGATATTGACTCGATTGTTGTGGTATTTTATATGTGTGTGGTCATATGCTTGAATCCATTCAAAGTTTTCTCACAACCATGGTGTTCATCTTATACATATATGATTCTTTATTAAAAAAGTAGCGTGGATACCCTGAAATGCGAAATCCACATTAGAATTGGATATCGTTATGTGACAAACACACTCTAATTCAAAGAACTCCTCATTAATTAATTCATAGTATCTCGTTTCGAAGAACTAATTTTTTGCAAGGAAAACACGGTCATGGTAATACATAGTACAAGATTCGTTTGCCAATGAAAGAAGATTCGTTTGCATTCTCAAATGTAGGAGCACTAGGCAGACCAGGGTCGTGTCATGGTGGTCGCGTTGTGTGCGACGCGTAGCTAGCACCCACCCCCCCCCCCCCCCCCAAAAAGAACGACGACAAAAAAAGTTCGCGCTTCCATGTTTCGGATTGAAATATCTGGCGGCCCCAATTCCAGCCCTACAAAATCTCCCTTCTCCCCCGTCCCCTTCCGCGCCCAGAGCTCTCAAATCCCTAATTCGCTGCCAACCCAAGCAAAATTTGAATCGGCCTTCGTCTCATCTCTTTCCCCACCTCTGTGCCGGACGACGACGACGACGAAGATGACGGTCGCGCTTCACCACTGCACCGGAGTTACCTCATCTACCCCCTCGTCCACTGCACCGGGTGGTCCACCCACAACGTCGGTCGCCACAGCCGACGTGCCTCACAGACACCGACTTCCACCGCATCAGGTGCGCTTCACCGACGCCGTCTCCCACCTCACCGGGGATACTTCACTGAGAACATCGTCGCATCTCCACCCCCTCCCCACCCCCGCCGACGCCATTGGTGCTTCATCAACGGCCTCGTCCACCGCATTGTAGCGCTCTGCAGCCGCTCGAGATCTGCATCCGTACGTGGCCAGCCAATGCCAGCGCATCACCCTCAACGGCTTTGAAGTGACCCGCACTCTAGCTAGGCGAGCATGCCCAAACGCCGGCCCGAACTAGGTATCCACATATCACTCCCTTGTGCACTGTTCCGACGATGTTTGGATATCCTTTTACTGCTCTCTTAGCTTACACGCCTATGCAACTCTGACTTTAACTCTTATTTCTTCTGGATATATCATCTGAAACAAGCAAAACCATTTTTTAGAGAAGCATGATGGCGCTACGGGATCTGGTACACATCCTGCACGCCGGTATAACCTTGTAAGTACCTATCCTACGGTACAACAGCAAGGTCGATTCCTGTCATTTGATCAACCATTCGCTGTGTCAAAAATGCAGAGGGGGATGCAAGGAGCACAAGGCCTGCACATCCAAGCAAGTGGTAACATGGACTTGTACATGGAACATCCCAAGCGCAAGCAGAGCTGCAGTGAGCCTGTACAATGAGCTAGCGTAAGTCCCTGCATTTCATTTAATTCATACTGGCCTGCGTGTATGATTTGTGTGCAGTGACAAATCCACGAATTCAAGTTACCAGGGGCGAAAATTTAACTTAAAAAATACGAAGGCACTTGCACTCCGAAAATCAACATAACTTGAGAAATGTGAAGCTACATGCACTTTGAAAACCAGCTAATGATCCAAAATAGTTCCAGATTATAAAACACTAAATGATGTAAGCACCAAAAAATACAAAATGCAACATGGTGTACAAGGACTACTAACATGGACTGTACCTGCTTGAATTATTCATTCTCTGGCCGAAAATATCCAAGTGTAATTGCACCTATAACCAGTGCGCAAATTGCATATCCATATATCTATCCTGCACAAGTATGCCAATAGTTTCAAACAACAAATTAGAAAATAATTTATGCTAGGTTGTCATGATATGGGGACTTTCTGGTAGATGCCCTCGACGTTTCATCAAGCCATGAAAATGTACTATAATTTGCTTGTCATCAATTCCTGCAAATTTCTATCTTTCTCTCAACATAGCAGATCATCATTAGACACTAAATCCTTCAATGGGAGCTTGCAAAATGCTTGCATTAGATCCCTCATTAGACACTATATGTTCATCACCAGGAGCATGTAAAATGTTTGCATCAAATCCTTCATTAGCAGTCTGTTCATTAGACACTTCAGGCTCAAGAACAACATGAGCTTGTATGTTTGCACCGAAAACTTGATTAGACACATCAGGTTCAGTCGGTTCAGTATTGATTGGGGGAGTTATAAAATAAGCAGAAATTGGTTTCATTTTCTTATAGATTCCCTACATACAAGCAGTTTTACAACACCGTCAGGTTTAACTATTGGCCAGAATTTGAAGAGTTGAATTAGATATAATCAGAGATGTGATGTACCTACTCATTGCGCATGCTGCTCTTGCAAGTTGTGACTGTCCGTTTGCGCAAGCTCGATGCCATGCCCGTGCTGCCGCCACTGCCTCCCGCGCAGGCTACACCTAGGGTTGGATCTTCATCTTCTTGTCCTTCCATTCGCTTGAAGCCCGGCGACCGACGTCCAACTAGGGCACAAGGAAGTGTTGTGTCGGTCTGTCCAACGGCGGCTAGGTTAGGAGCGAACCAGACTGGAGGCTGGAACGAATGAATTGGAGATTTTTCCTGCTCTCGATCGATATGGGAGGCGCTCGTTTGGGCCGCAAGCCTGCTATAGGGCCTGCCTTGCACTTACGTTATTGGCCCATCCAAATTGAAATGTTTTTCTTCATTTTTTTACATTGCCTACTCGTGCGCTGGGATGAACAAAACTAGCCTGGTCCAACCTGAACGACTCAAACTAGGTGCGCACTTTCCAGCCACCCGAGGCGGCCGCCCATACCAGCCCCTACGGTGGCCTCGCCCCTTTTGCGTGTATGATTGGGGTAGTGAAAAATATTCCAATGGCGCTTTTGATTTACCCACAGAATGGTTGAATTGCTTGCTTCTATGAACTGAGTTCGCCAATAATGTGAAGGATGCCAGTCTTTTCATCCTATTGTAGATTGCTTAGATCTCGATATGCCAAATGTAATCGCATGAAATATACAGTAAAAGCCAGTGTGATGTGTGTTGCTACAACTAGTCTGACAACCCATCCTCATATAACATATCAAGGACGGACCATTTTATCAGATTAACCATTCAACTTACCAATGCAGTGTGGGAAGAAAGAAGTATTGGGATTGCGTATCCAAGCAATTGATGCCATGGACTCCTTCGTAGAACCTTGTAAGCAAAAAAGAAGTTGCAGTGTGCTTGTACAAAGAGCTAGCATAAGTTCAGTTACCTGCTTCTCAGAATTTTAGTTAGCCACTGATTGCAAAATTGTTCAATTACGTTGCTTGGCTTAATTTAGTTTGCTACTGATTACATAATGCCATAGCCTGTTAATCCTATTATAGACTTCGCCTATCTATGTGTTTGATACTTACTGGTAAGAAATTACCTGTTTTTCTAAACTTAAATAGCTACTTAAGCACGTAGATAGCTGGTCATATGTACTTCTAGGGTGCAGCAAAATTCATGTGTAATTTTCGTTCTAGTACCCTGTTTGTTTAAATGGTTTGCTGTTATCACTTGTAGCACTAGTAATGTTTGCATGCTCATAGACAGACAACTGTCAGGTTTACATGAGGGACAACGTCTTTTTTAACTTAGATATATATATAATATTATATATATATATATATATATATGTGGTGTGTGTGTGTGTGTGTGGGTGTTGTGTGTGTGTGTGTGTGTGTGTGTGTGTGTGTGGTGTGTGTGTGTGTGTCGGAATCATTTTGCTTACATCAAAGATATTTACAGATGTCAGTGTTGCTGGTAAATGGTACCGACTTGTTACTTTAATACGTTGCCAAGAACTTGTTAGTTTTACTAGTTCATGTGTAATTAAATACATTGCCAAAACTGGTTAGTTTTACTAGTTTGATGTTAGTTTCTTATGGCTCTTGCAACACTTTATTTATGATTGCTAACATTCAAGTTTGCAGGATCCAACTGAAACTCCGTTGGCACAAAAGGTATGTTTTCAAAAACTTCCTTCTTTACCTGGTTTGCTGCTGTAACTTGTTGCTGTAATCATCTTACCAACTTCAAGTTTTTAGGATCCAATTCGAAGTCCAATTGCACAGCAGGTAGATTTTCAAAAATATATTTGTGTAACAGGTTTGCTGCTGTAACTTGTTGCTCTAATCAAGTTACTGACTACTCAACTTTTCAGGATCCAAGAGAAACTCCAATGCCACAACAGGTTCCTTTTGCAAAACTTGTTTGTTTAACTGCTTTGCTGCTGCAATCGGTTGCTCTAATCATGTTACTGGCTACTCAACTTTTCAGGATCCAAGAGAAACTCCAATGCCACAACAGGTACCTTTTGCAAAACTTGTTTGTTTAACTGCTTTGTTGCTGCAACCGGTTACAATGATGTTAATAACTACTTTTCAGCATCCAACCGAAACTCTTTAATTCCTTGTTTGTTTAACTGGTTTGCTGTTCTAACTCCCAGTTGAGATGTTTTGCTAACTTCAACTTTTCGGAATCCAATCGGAACTTTAATGGCAAAACAGGTTAGCCCCATGGATGTTGTATCATCCCACAGCAGTGGCACCGGCGCAATCATGCATCATGAATTGCCAACTGCTGATGCTTTAGAGGCTAAACTATTGGTAGAAAGAGATTCTGCTTCTGCACTTAGAGATGAAGTTGACATGTTGAGGAAGCAAACAGCACAATCACAAGCAGTACTCAAGACAACCATTAAATATTTGGTGGATTTCAAAACGAAGCAAGCTGAGACTGACCGCATTGTTAAGGTCCTGAAGGAAAAAAGGAAATTAAATTCCCACTTGGTAAATCATAGGTGAAATGCTTTATCCATCGTTGAATAACCTTTGTGTTGTTTGTTCATGTAATCGATCAAACCATTTGTTTTAGAGATCATGTAATAATTGTTTTTTTTTGTTTGGTTTGTAATTTATTTTTAGCACGAGTCTGTATTAATTGATAAGACTCTGAGACATTTCATTTTGATTGCTATGCCAGACCTACAAATATGCCAATCAGGCTGAATGTGCATTCAGCAATAATAGTAGTATAGATGGTCCTTAAGTGGCACGCATCTGAAAGGGCCAAGATGATGTACTAGCTTTGCTAAAAAAATGATGCTCTTCTAGCAAAAAAAAGTATGTATGTTAGTTGATATTATTGATCCATATACTCTATAAGTGTTTATATGTCTGTTAGTTTTGTACATTATTAGTTGATTGACTCAGTATTTTGAATCTTGAGACATCGCTTGTGTACATATCTAAATGGGAGTACACTATATGCTGCGTGTGTCATACATGTTACACTTGAGTTGGACATAAAGTGGTTTCAAATATTCGAATTCACCTTAAACTGGATTCTACCTTCTGAATTCGAGTATCGGCATTTGTAAATCATATTCATATATGATAGTGGAATACATCTTTGTTGTGCTTTTGAAGATATATAAAAAAACATAGAATGATTTATAAATATTTGTATAAGAATACAAAATGGATTCGAATTTAGTTGCGAGGGTAAACGTGAATGCTTATTGTCCCAAAATTTGAAAGAAGCGGTAAAATATCCACTCCCACATCGGCTGCCCGAAGCCAGTGTTTGTGAGATGGAAATTACTGTCTACCCCTTACATGGACAATCCATCGGCCCGATTTCCACTGCTCTCAATAGGGGTAGGTTAGTAACTTCAATTAGACGTGACACGACCGCCTTTGAGCCCATTCAGACACGGTGGGTGCCAAACATGGGCGGCTAAACACATTTGATTAAAGCTCCTCTGAAAGACCTCTGTCTCTCCCTCCATTTCCCCATTCATACACGGTGGGCGGCAAAACAAACTCGACTCGGCCGAAATCGATGTAGGCAAATATTTTTAATAGGGGCAGGTTTGTAACTTCACTCAGACATGACACAACCACCCTACCTGTCAGCCCCGTTCATACACCGTGGGTGCCAACCGTGGGCGCCAAAACACCCTCTCCTCGCCCGAAATCGCTTTGGGCAAATATTGTGGAGATGCGAGATTACCGTCCTATCCCCAACCGACAAGACGTCCAAATTTTAAATGGGGGCTAAGTTAATAACTTTCCCATATTTCAGACAGGCGCGTCCCAAATATATGGCTCCTCGTACCTCTCCCTCCATTTTCCCATTCATACACCGTCCATGATAGAAGACCATCCCCACACCAGCCTCCTCCGTCCGCCACCCCATCCATCGCCGCCGTCCTCCACCCCATCCATCGCCGCCGTCCTCCACGATGCCGGAGCGCCTACCAAGACCGCGTCGTCCACTGCTAGAGATGGACGTTTCTCATCCACGGCGATGGACTAGGAGCCTCGCATCGCGTCCTCTTGCTTCATCGGCGTTGTCCTCCTCCTTGCCGGGGCCGCTCCCATGACCTTCTCGTACTCCGCAACGGGACTTATCCCCCAATGCACCCGTCTACCATCGCAGATCTGCTTCAACGCCACCGACAGCCATCGCACCCCCGATGCCTACACGGTGCCACAAGAGAGGTGGTACTACTTCATATCTGCTCAACTTTTTGATCTCAAACTGAAAATAGATCGTAACTTGGTTACTATACTATCTTTTCAGCTCTTAGAACTTAGTTCTTAGTTCGAAGCAAACAGTGGTTGCTAAATAGCATTTCTGCGGTATGCAGCTTCAAATCTGCCATGGCACAGTCATAATAAGGTTTAATTGATCATGCTTAGGGTTTCCCCCCTTTTATGATCACTATACGATCAGCCTACATGCTTCGTGTCATAATAGCACTGCTCCACCCATCAAGCTAAACAAACTTAGTTGTTCAAATACGAATCTGATATTATTAAAACAGAGTCGTTTAATTGGTCAGCTAAATGTTCCTAATTTAGTTTCGAAAATGCATGTACGCCGCTGGGGTGTGGATCTATAAGGTGCCCACGGTGGGCCGCGGCCCACCCTGGGATTTTGGGTCGGCCCAGACCCCGATTCCCCTCTGTTCTGCTGCACTTCCAATCTCTACTCGCCCCCAGCCGCCTGCCTCGCCGATGACTTGCCATCCCTGGACGGCATGACTCTAGGAGGAGACGCCGGACTAACAGGAGGTCAGGAGCCGCTCGCCCAACAGCGTCACCGCTGCCCGGGCGCGCTGCCGTGCCTACCTTCCCAGTCCGTTCAGGGCTCAGGCGTGCAGCACCCACTAAGCCAACCTGATTTATCCTGAGATATGTCCTCAACACTCAGCAGCCACTCCTCATCATCCATTTTCTAATTGATTCATTACTCATTAGGCAGGACTGTCATTAGGGTTTGTTGTGTACTGAGTGCTACCTACACTTAATGGTTCAGATATTTCAGCAATCTTTAGTACCTGTAAAGTTCACAGGGTTTCAAAATTCCGGCCCTAGGAACAGACACTAGTCATGTTGGATTGTTGGTCATAGTGACATTGACCCAGATTACTACTGCAGGCCAGGTTTGTTGACAATTTTACTTGTCTCTCTTACTCATTCGATATGATATCCAATTATTCACGTCGATTAGTTGCAAACAATAAGTGCTAGACCAACTTCTTGATTCAGATTTTGGATGGTCTCTTACTGCAGTTACAATTCTGCATACTTGTCCTAGTAAGCTCACAAGTAATGATTGATGCACTACCTCTATGCTTGCCTTGTCATATTTGTTGTCAATATTCTTTTAGGGTGGACCACCCTGTTTCAAAATACTGGAACCGCAGACATGAGTGAATAGTATTTCTCTGTGTGATCTCTTCCATCATGTGTGGGCAACGAACACTGCATTGTATAGAAATAAAGTGTCATATCCACCTTTTACATAGACTACGGTCTTTTACATGGAATACAATCTGCCTACTTGCTTTATGTCGCACTACAAGCACTCCACCCTTGAAGCTAAACATTATGTCACTCATAATTTCTTAGTTTATTTTTTCAAATACGAATTTGATATGATTCTAATGTTCCTACTTCAGTTTTGAAATGTGTGTCTGCCTGTTATAGAGACATAAGAGGTTTGCATTTCTGTGTGTGGTCTGGTCAGCACGGCTGGGGGATGAACTTTGTATACGCAGGGGTTTGTAGGGAGACACTCTCCGAGTTCAATCCGCAATGTATTCCATAGATAATCTGACTACTTTTTATGTTTTCATGAATCTCAGATACTAAACACCATCATAATGATTATGAGCTTGCGCGCATGAAAAGAATAAAGCAGAACAATCCCATGGCTGTCAAACTTGGCATTAAGGGACTGAAATCAAGTCTGGATGCAATGCAATGCAAACGCTCTCCACCTACAGATTCGTGCTCAGAATATGATCCTAACAATGATTCTGAGCTAGAGGGAGACCTAAGTCAATGTAGCTCCCTAGTGGAGGAGTGAGAGGCAAATGCCCTATCTTATTCACCCATCAAGGTGCTTGCTCTAACTTTCCAAGGTTATATTGGTCGCATATATCTTGCAACTGATGCTTTGCATTGCTTCTCCTTTTTGTGATGCCATTAGCTTAGTTTACACATCATGTATGTGAATACGCCCTGCCTATCCATTTTTAGTACATATTCCATCTGTCATCATACCATATTTTTCCATTCAAATGTTGTTCTTGTGTATCAGACGTTCAAAAGGAAGAGGGCGATTGCTGATCGCGGAGGAGCACGAACAAAGTATTTGGAAAAGGTAGTGACACCTGATAAATCAAATAGCCTTGTAGTTGCAATATCACCACACACACAAAACACGGCCCCAACTCTAGCAAACTCTAGCCCTACTACACTGGTCATCTCTGATGCCCCAACTCAGCAGACCCCAACTGCACCAAATAGTATGATGATGCCAGTTGACATAGCACCAGCTCTACGACGCAAAACCCCCATTCCAGCAAAGAGTACACCAAATCCAGTTGCCAAATTGTTGTCAGGAACTTTGTGTGCATCTTTCCTTCATGGAAAGATTATACCACAGATACAGAGCAACTTACGTGTAAGTAATGTACTAATGTTATTCATGGTAATTAGTGCATATGTTTCTGCTGACAGAAGACACAAGATTTCATTCTTTTAAATAGGCGAGCACCAAACTGGATAGTCAAGAAGAGCAAGGGTTGGTTGCACTTTTCAAGCACTCGTTGATGAAGTATCGTTCCTACCTGAGGCAAGCGCACTTCGATGGCAAGCCTCTAAATGAAATTTCTGTAAAGTCTCCGGTGCAACATTTATCAGACAGTGACTGGAATAATCTTGTTACACATTGGTCTCGTCTACAGCGTAAGGTACTGTCTATGATATCACATCACAATTTGAACTACATTTCTGCATGTGCCTTACCGTCTCACTTGTACAAAAACTGTTTGCAGAAGAACATTCATTCTCAAGGGACCATAGAATCTCGCAGCTATACTGCACACTACATTGCTCTTGTGAGTACCTCTTGCCCTGTATGACCATACTTACTTTCATAGCTGGTTTATTATGTAGCATCACTACACATGTTAGCCTCATTATCCTCCATTTGGTGGACATTATAAGATCTGTATCGACTCTTACATAAATTTAGAATCAACCCAATGCTTTTGAAGAGGTTTAGCTCTGCAGTCCTCTTGTAAGGACTGAATGTCGTCTATCACTGTACTTACATTAACAGCTACTCCCTTCGTCCCGTAATATAAGAGCGTTTTGTACAGTACACCAGTGTACAAAACACTCTTATATTATGGGAAGGAGGGATTGGTACATTGTGTAGCATTCTGCATCTTATCTCCCTCGCCCACCATTTACTAAAAACTATCAAATCTATATTTAATCTTACCAAAAAGTTGAATACACAGACAATGCCAGTGCAGAAGTGTAGCCCATTGCTCTTGTCAGTACATTTTGTCCTGTAACGCTTGTACTTACAGGGATTGGTAGTTGATTATGTAGCATCAATCTGCATCTTATCTTCATTATCCTCTATCCCTTCCAGTATTATCATATCTATAATTACTCTCTACAAAATGCAGAGTACAGGCAATGCTTATGAAGAAGTTTCTGTGCTGAAATTCTTGAGTTATCCTTCCCTTGACATGGAGAAGGGCATTATAGAGCCAGTGTTAACTGTTAATGTAAGTCAGTCCTTCTAAAGCCTTTATCCTCAACTGCTGTTTAATTTGCTCATACTCCCTATCATCAACTGCTGTTTAGTTTGCTGTTTCTATCAAAATGCATGTTCGCAACAATTGTAAGTTCCAAGTTTTTAGTTGTAAAACCAAATTCCTTATTCATACCATGCACATTACTCAATACTCCCTATATGTATGCTTGTTTTTGTGGATCTATAATCCAGTGTGTGGTGAAGCCGCCCACGTTTGCACCTTGTCATCTCCTGTTTTATCTTACTGATGTGGCTGATGATATGAACAACATGCCATGCACATTAACCAAAATAGATACAATGATTGTCTTTGCCCTTCATCTATGCTTGTTTTGTTGACATGGTACTCCAGTAGTGTGGTGAAGCTCCCCGCATTATGAACAATGCCAAATTATGCTATTGATATTTTGAACTGATTCTTTATTTTCTAATTTGAAATTGGATGGAATTGACAGCACAGTTACCATCTTTGTTTATACACATGCAAAACCTGTCATCTCTCTGCTTGTTTCAGGGTGATATGCCTGATGGCATGCACAAGTCTGCTGAAGGTTGTGAGACAAACCCAACATATATTGCAGGAAAGAAGGCAAAACATCTTAAAGATAGCGAGACAACCGCAAAGTCATGTCTTGATGCAGTGTTCAAGTTACTTGAGACTATCAGTCAGACAACCTCACAGAATTCGCTGTCTCAATTAGTTCGACTTCTTCAGTCCCAAGTTCAAGCAGAAAGGCATTCTGCAATTCAACTTCGACTTGAAGTCCTATCTCTAAGGAAGATCGTGGAGAACACCAACGAGAACCTCATTGCTAAACAGCTACAGCTGGAACCTATGACCGACATGCTAGGCCAGTCTTGCTCGGTAGCTTGCGCAACAGCTCCCGCGCAAGGCTAACCTTTCTTGAACTGTCCTGGAAGTGGTCTTGGTTCAGTATTATTTTGTTACACTGCAATGGCGCGCAGTTTTTGTAATCTGCTTCTTCATTGCGCTTTATGATCACTGGTGGCGAACTTCGATGCCCAGTGGATGTAATATACCATAAATCCTTTATTGTATAGTGTAGGTTTATTCTAAGTTACTATATCGTAATTTCTTTATTGTATAGGGTAGGTTTGTTCTTAATTCATACTAGTTACCGTATATGCCATCATTCGCTATCTGAAAAAAAGGGCGAAAATCTGATGTAGGCGACCGGGCCGAAACATTCGCCTCTAACAGGCCTGCATTTTAGCGGGCCACAATTTGGCCGGCCTGCAACTTTCTTGGGCCTGAAAGGCCATTGGGGCCTTCACACTTTGCGCCAGGCCCACAACTTACACGGGCCAACATTCGGCCCAAAGTTTAGTTGGGCCTTTAGCAGACCCAGCGTTTAGTTGGGCCCATGTAGCTTCGGACCATTAACAGGTTGAATATTCTTCTGGCCTGTTACGGCCCAGAAGATACCATGGGCCTTTAGCAGGCCGAAATGCCTGTTGGGCCTCAATTTTCAATAGTCGTCCATGGGCCTTTAGCAGGCTGAAATGTAGACCGGGCCATTATTGGCCCTGTTATATGACGGGCCATTACCAGGCCGAACATATCTCGGGCCTTAGTTGGCCCACTGATATCATGGGCCTTTAAGAGGCCGAAAGCTTAGTAGAGGCATCAACGGGCCGAATTATATGACAGGCCTTTAACAGGCCCAAAGTCACGTTGGGCTGAACTGTTGCCACCTTGATCACGGGTTGTTAGTGGGCCGGATGTCGCGTCAGACCATATATGGCCCATGGCCAGCACGTGCCATTCCCAGGCCGAAAGACACACCGGGCTGAAATTGGCCCATGTCTACATCGGGCCTCTAACAGGCCGAAATTTCACTGGGCCATAATTGGGCCCAAATACTCGGCGAACAATTAATGGGCCAGATCTGGCTTTGGGCCTTAAATGGGCCATGTTTAAGCAGGCCGTTAGTGGGCTGGCCCACTAGTACCTGAGTAAATACTACGCGCCTTTGACTGGGGCGACCTTTTTAACCTATATGGGCCTCTGTTGGGCCCTGCCACGTGTCGACCTATCATAGGCACGTCTCCTCCATTGGATGAACGACATCTGGCCCACCGAGGAGTCGACACGTGTTTCCTCCAGCCAATGATGATTTTACACGTGGAAAATCCCCATTGGTCCTGGCTGTTAACGGGTTATCGGATCCAAACCGGAACCCAATAGCTTAACGGCGACCCGTTACGGTGGATGCCACGTGTCGGTTACCCTTGACGAAAGCACTTCCATGACACGCCATTTATCGTCATGGAAGTGGACACTTCCGTGATGATAATTTTGGTATTTTCATGGAACACTTCTACGACAGCACATGTATGACTATCTTAATTCTGTCATAAAATCGTCATGTATGTACATGCATGACAGAAAACGTAACCTACTGTGACAAACACGTAACATCACAGAAGTGTATTTCTTTGTAGTGCGTTGCCCTGGAATTATTTTGGATTGGTACAAAGTTTAAAATTTGAGTTGAATGTTACGAAACTTCATCGGAGATAGTACATTTTGTGAACAACCTATTATTTGTATTATTATTTTTTTGCATTTTCTCATTTTTATCAAAAATATTAAGGTACCATGCCAAGTTTAGTACTCTTTAGCTTCATATTATATATATTATATATATATTATATATATATATATATATATATATATATATATATATATATATATATATAGATATATATATTATATATATATATCTTCATTTTTTCTAAAAACATAGAAAAACTCCCGTTTGCTCTACCATAGCACCGAGTTGAATATTTCAACCATTTGTAGCACATTACCTCAAATTGTTTATATTTACTACATTTTTTAGAATTCAAAATGAGACCAATTTTAATAATTGTGCAAAAATTCATGTAATATATAATAGTATTAAAACCATCAGAAAATTAGTGGAACTTATACACAACAACGCAGATGACGATGCAATATTACTAAAAAATTATACTAAAAGGCTCCCAAGAATTATTAGATTTAATAGAGGTGTTTTATATTTTTAGAACAAAAGCCAAATATCAGACACTTGGGTCCTCCTACCCACATGAGTTCAATGCCATCAACTTCTCACTTAGCCCATGTCGCATCAATGTCATATGGGCCCTTGTTCCTTATTAAGCCCATATGTCATTCACGTACTCGCATCATCCAATTCCCCTTCTTCTCTCTCAGGTCATTCCCCTCCTTCTCAAAATCCCATGCATTTATTAACAAACACAACTTCTTCACATTGTCACCGTTTCTCCATTTTTGACCAAAGATCAAACCTTTTTATGAATTCCAAAACAAAATGGGTAATTGGGTGCTTATTTTGCCTAGTTGATTTTAACTTTTGGCAGATTTTGTTTTGTTTCATTATCCATCTATGAACTAGCTTTGAGTGCTAATTCACTTAACATCACTTTATTGGTCTGAGGGGGCAAGGGCGATGATCAATATCGACTGGGCAAGTGATGTGAAGTTGTTCAAAAAAATATGATGCATTAAATAGTACGCAAAAGAGTAACATGGATAATTGAGAAAGGATTCCAACTTATTTCATTACATACTTAATTAAAGGGTTTCCATACTAAACTAACTACTAATGAGATTCCTAATCTACCTACTAATGGGATCCCTCACTAAACTAAACTTGCTTTTGAATTCATCTTATATATTTGAATTCCTAGCAACAAGACTCTAAAATAAATCAATCTTGGATATGTTCTAAAATCTATCAATTTTTATTATTAATTGAAATCAACATTTTGGAAATATAATTTACTTGAATATTTTTTAAATATTTGAAATAGTTTTTATTGAAATGTATATGTTAGTGAATATTTTAACTCTCTAAAATATGTGACCAAACTTGAATATGTAAAATTGAACACATCTTACATTGTCAGTACTTCATTTTTTAACATGTGAAAATGTGTAAAATGGATGTGACTATTGTTTCCAAAATATGTGGCATGTTGTGGTTGGAGTACTAAAATGGTTTGTTGTTTTAGTAATATAATAAATAAAATGGATTCCATTGAAGTGCTTCAAGTATCGGGTTATATGAAATGGTTTCTTATCATTTCAATAATATATTGATAGTAAAGTTTTATGAAATGGTTTGTTAGTGATATATATGTACGGATAGACCATATCGCTTGTGAAATTGATTTGAATTTCAGTAGTTAGGTCACTTATGATTTGTGATATTGATATTAAAATATACCTTTTATCATTTGGGATCTTGAATTTTTTATTTTTGATATTGATAAATATTGAGCTAGTTGGTTGTGTTATTGAAACATATGCTCTAGAGTGAGTTAGAATTTGGCATATATTGGATGTAAAATTTATTTCAATTATTTCAATTGATGTTTGAAACTGCAAAAATTAAATGAGCTTCAAATATATCCAATATTTGTCTTGTTTGAAAGGCCATGTCCTTAGAATTCAAAAATATAAAAAAATGAAAAACGAAATTCTACTTTAAAATATATGAAGCATCTAAAAGATCACGAAGAAATAGAATGCAAGATTTTTTTTTCTATGGGGGAGGGGGGAGGTAATAGAGAATGACAGAGCCATCCAACACGTTATTTCCTTTCCGCCAAGAATGATGGTGTGACCTTTTGAGTTTACATTTTTTTAGAAACACCAGTAACTTTTTAAGTACACACAACCATTACATTTACAGGTACATTGTTTTGGGTCCATGATCCAAGAAATTACAAAGTAATTCCTACATCTAGGAGGCACACAAAAATTTCTTGGAGACATCTTCTTGGTGTCATCAAGCTTTATAAGAGGAAAAACTAGCAAGACTTCTATAAAAGACTACAATTGGACTGGAGCAGCGATACTGTCACCCATTTACCTGCACGAACTTGATTACCAATAAAGGTTTATGAAATAACTTCAAATTGATGTACAGATGAGAGGCACAAGGAATACAACAAATACAAATGGAGTGTGGGTCACAGTTTTACGGGTCTCAATGCAAATGCAGGGTGGATGTTTTGCCGATATATACCATGAACACTAGTAAGGACTTTGACAACCCATAGTGTATTCGATTGGTTCAGTAGACCAGCATGGTCTGGGAATTGTATAATTAAACGAGAGGTCATAATCATCCATGGAGTCTTCAGGATGCCTCAGAGTCTTGATCCTAGCACACTTTGCTTGCATGTCATCGTCCATGCAAACATGGTAACAAGACCGGATGTCAAGAGACTCTATAAGCGAGCAGCCATTAAGGATGAGTTCCAAACCACTGTTTGTGAGTGAATTAGCAGTGAGCTGCAACGACCGCAGCTCGGACATCCTAGCGATCGCCATGGCTGTGCTGTCATCTACACATTCACTGTAGAAGGACCTTTGGCTCAGTCGAAAGCGCTTCAGGAGAGGGCAGGCATCCCCTATGACTTGGAGTGTGTCTGGGAAGCGGTGCATACAGTTCAAAAGCTCCAACTCCTCAAGCATGGGGAACTTTGTGAACACCGTCTTGAAGGCCAAGTCCACAATGTCATGGCACTCGATTAGTTGAAGGCTCTTCAATGATGGCGCCCTGCAAAGTAGAGCGAAGTCGGCTATGAATTAAAACTTGACAGTAAATTAGAATGTATTTTTAGAAATAGGTAAACAAGCGAGAAATCGTCACGCGTCGCCAACGAGGGAGAGGATCCTTTCTGCAACGTAGCTCCCGCCCCAGAAGGCCTCGCACCGACCCGCACTACGCCTCATGGCGGCTCTCACCATCTGAAGCAATTTCCTGGAGTTGAGGTAGAAGCCATCGGCATTGTGAAAGCGCATATCGATGCGGCGCCACAACTCGGGCTCGTCCGTAGTAGCCCTCCGCCATGGGCTGCATACCATGTCGGGTCCCATAAGGATCTTGATGTGGTCCAGCCTGCTGAGCACTGCCAGCAACACATCCCGCGGCAGCTCCGCCCAGTCCCTGGCCTCCTCCACCACCACCTCCTCTGTATCCATCCCGTCCTCAGGTAGTTGTGGCGGCAGTCGGCGAGGCTCCTCGAGAAGGCAGGAAGGGGAGGGTGGTGTGGCCATGACAAGAGGTCTCGGCGTCAAAGGAAGCACAGTTCTAGTATATACACGAGGGAGGTAGACCACAGTTCCTCTCCAATCCGATACTATGTGCCAAACGGAGACGCCGGAATTGAAGGTCGGTATCATAGTCGGCGTTACTACGTTTATTTTCAGTTATTATTTTGTCTATTTGCCCAGAAAACGACGCTAATTAGTTATCTCATCCTTTTGGGTAAAGAAACAATCCATCCTTGTCTCTAGCTAACCAACGACGTCGTATCCAAGGCGTTGATCAAGCCATATAAGATAGTAATAATAACTTCAGCTAAAATCAAGTATGGTTCTGGGTTCGTCTTGACTTTCGAGCTCAGTCGATTTACAGTGGGTCTGTTGCAACTCAAAAGCTCTCTCCAATTTTTTTATTTTTTTTCACGAATAAGCTCTCTCCAAATTTCATGACTACACTAAAGGAAAAAATATCTCATCCTATATATTTCAATCTACTATATTTTCTTTTCTTTTTGGCGGGTGCAATCTACAATATTTTCTTATTCAGATTCTCTAATTAACAATATATTTGCAACAAGTATATTTTCAGCAGATAAATTTTTGAAGGTTATATTCCCCACGCCCATATTTCGAACAGCTATATGGGCATTAGAGCATCTACAACCGCTGGCCTCAAACTCATCCCAAACGTCCGGGCGGGCTGACCGGTCACAAAAAAACCGATCCACCCGGGCATCTCAAACCGTCATCAAATGTCCGGGCTGCCCAGGGCCCCTCATATCCAGCCCAAATATAGGGCGGCCCAGGCGCGTCCGCCACGTCAGCCTGGCCCACCTCGACCCACATATATCCCCTCCGATAAACCCTAGAGCGCAGTCCGCTCAGTCCACTCCACTCTCTGTGTCCTCTCCTCTTCCCAATTCGGTCCATTGCGAATGACCGCAGCGGCTCCGGCTCCAATGGCGATGAGAGCGACGTCGATGCAGTCACACTCCACATTGCTTTGTGCCGCTCCCGTCTAGATCAGGGCGCCAGCAGTGGAGGCAGCTCACGATGCGACGCGTTGTCCCCCTTCGCCCATCGTCGTACTGCATGCGACGTTGCCGGGCCCTCCCGTCCGGCGCGCAGCTCCGGTGGGAGCGTCGCCCGCTTGGCCCCACTCCATCTACGCCGCCCCACTGCCACCACATCCATTGTACCTCCGGAGGGCGTCCACGGGCACCATTGGGTGCTTGTGCCCTCACTGGCGCCGGGCCGGTCGAGGATGCCCGAGTCAGAGGCGCGGACTGCACGGTGCGAGCTAACGCGCGAGCGAGGCCATTGCAATGGCGTCACGTCGGTGAGGCGCCAGGAAGTCGCGCGCGTTGGTCGATCATGAGAACACGCTCATTGCATCCGTCCTCCGGTGCTCCCTAACAAAGGTGGAGATGGATGCCAGTGGCTGTGGTGGAAGAACGCCAAAGCGCTCCGGTTCGCTATCGAGGTGTCGGAGCGCGAGGCGGCGGCGGCAAATGCGAGGAGGCACGCCCAAGAGCAGGAGCGCTTGCCCTGGCGGCTTGCCTGGGATCACATGGAGCTATCGGACGACTCCGACGACGGATCCACAATGACCCTCCGGCGCTGACGCCTACACAAAAGGCCAAAGCGGCACCGCCGGCCACAAGGGGAAGGGGTGGCGAGAAAATGGTGATTTCCTCCGCCGTTTCCCGTTTAATTAAGTTCTTTTATCGTATGATTAGGGTACTGTCCGATTGAAACTGCATCTTTTAGTTGTACGATGATCGTTTAGCTAGAATTATGCCCGATCTAGCTAGATTTGGTGCTAGTTCGTTGATCTACCTAAGTTTATTTCCATACGTGCATGTGTTGCATGGATATGAGAGGACGGATTCGAGACCCGAACGCACTAAAATGAGGAGTGCCCACGGACACGCCCGGACGCTTCCACGAGCATTTGAGAGGCCGGATTTGATGTCTTCGGCTTCGGCTGTAGATGCTCTTATGGGCTTGTTTGGATACTGCCAGAGCTAGCCTGCTTATCACGGGGTCAACAAAAATTTGGCGGACCAATGGCCGATCGTTTCTCGCCAAATAATTGTCGCAGAAATGAACTGAGAACTGGAGCCTGGGCACACACCAAAGAACCGGTATCCATCCTAACACGTAGCACCATTCACTCGATGCTACTTTTTTTGGATTTCTATTTTCATGCCCTTGGTTCCATAGTTCTACTAAACCCATGGCAACAAACGCACCTCACTTTTGCCCTTCTCCCTCTAGCTGATCCTCACATAAGGCCAAATGCACCATTTTCGTCGGGTCAACACCTTTGACCGTTACCTGGATACAGGAATGTGGGCCCACTGTAAACTCCGGCCACGTCATTCAACCAGCGGTCAGTCGCTGACAGATAGCTATGCAGGGAGAGTTGCTGGTCCGGCCGATTTCGTCGATGGCTGGACGATATCTTGGCCTCTACGGTTTGCTGGTGCGCGTGCGCGTCATTAGGTGGCATCAGGGTGGACGGAAACAGCGCCAGTGAGTGAGTTCCATCGTGGCCGGAGTTTTGTGGTTGTAGGCAACATAACTCTAGAGCACGGATTCGAACGCGTTTTTCTGCTGATGTCGTTCTACGGCTGCGTGCGGTGCAGTTTGACATGGGTAGATGACCAAATGGTCACCGGAGCATCATCATGAGCTTGTGCGTGCTCGACAAAGGGGGCTCACGTTTAATGGCACTACGACACGAAAACATTCACAAGGAGAGAGGGAAAATCTATGGAGCTCACGGTAAGATTGTACAGCACATTATCGAGCTCAGGGATGGGCAGTAGGCGACGAATCGACAATGGCGATCTCGGCTACAGACAGCGAAGAAGGCCACAATGGCGATGATTCAGGGCGTCCGGTCTTGCAATCTTTGTTGTATAGGTTCACGTTGTCGATGCGAAGCTAAAGGACACGGTGGTGCGTCGAGGATAGCACTTAGGCTACGTCGGTTGAAGTCGATGGTGTTCTCGGTCATGGTTAGAGATCATGCAAGAGGACGGGAATGTAATGGAAAGTAGGTATATTCGAACTAGTGGTATCGTGACTATCTCTTGGCGTAGAGATGTGGATAAAGAAGCCCTCAACGGCGCGTAGCAGGAGCAGGCACTCTCCGGACGCGTCCTCCTGTGCCACTAGGCGTGAGGTTGAAGACAGGGTTGCCCATAGGTGGGTTGGGCTGGATAGTGCTGGCCCGCTATGTAAGTTTACTTCTCTCTGTATGCGCCTCGCCCGAGTGTACTCCCCGATTAAACCAAGGGAACCCAACATACAAAACGATTCGGTTTAGTCCCACATCGCCGCACTAGAGGCTCATGGACCATGTTAAATAGCATCGTCATTCAGATGCACTAAACAACTTCTATTATAATAAAATCATCAACACTTGATTTGTGAAGGAGATGATTTAATTCATGATCATCTCGTTCACAAAGTAAGCATGGATGGTCTTACTACAATAGAAGTATGTTTTGTTCAATTCACAACATTTTTAACATTTATTTGACCAAAGTAGAGCACACTATTTTTTTTCAAGTGCAAGACTAACCCCATTTGTTAAATAAAATAAAAAAACTATGTTCATATTTGGCACAATGATTGGTGTTACTACTATGAACAATGTTGCCACAAAAAATATTTTTTATTGATAAAAATATTATTTCCATTTTTCAAGTGCCAGAATTGATTTTTTTTGTGCGAAGGAAGTGCTTGAAATAAGTTGTAACATTGTGTCTTCTCATTTTTCCTCTAAAGTGGACCACATTGGAAGCCCACTGACCAAGTTTCATGAATTTCAGAGTATTATTGCTATATTTCATCAATTTACTGGATTTATAGTGAATTATGGTGAATTACTCAAATTTTAACTACAAGTGTGATCTAGTTTGGTGTTGAAAATGGGATAAAATCATTTTAAGCTTTTGCATTGGTGGTGTATGCAGTGGGCACAACCAAAGTTCAAATTCCAAGCCATTTGGTATGAAAGGTCAACGTTGCAAGTTTGACCCAAGATTGGAAAAATTCAAAGAAAATGAAAAATAATGTCAAAAATTAAAATCCTTGGGCATGGGACCCTTTTGTGTCAACTAGTTTATGGGAAAAATCATAAACTTGTAGTACCATAAGTTTTCAAGAAAAAAACCTTCACGAAATGGGCTATCTAGTATGAAGTTGCGTGGATTTGAATGCATATGCTTATGGCCCTGGCCACTTCCATTGGATCTGAGCAGCTAACATGCTCATATTTGGCACAACCATTGGTGTTGCTACTGTGAACAATGTTGCCACAAAAAACATTTTTTTGTTGATAAAAAAATATTATTTCCATTTTTCAAGTGCTAGAAATGATTTTTTTTGTGAAGTGCTTGAAATAAGTTGTAACATTGGGTCTTCTCATTTTTCCTCTAAAGTGGACCACATTGGAAGCCCAGTGACCAAGTTTCATGAATTTTAGATTACTATTGCTATATTTCATCGATTTACTGGATTTATAGTGAATTATGGCGAATTGCTCAAATTTGAACTACAAGTGTGATGTAGTTTGGCCCTGAAAACTGGATAAAATCATTTTAAGCTTTTGCATTGATGGTGTATGGAGTGGGCACAACCAAAGTTCAAATTCCAAGCCATTTGGTATGAATGGTCAACATTGCAAGTTTGACCCAGGATTGGAAAAATTCAAAGAAAATGAAAAAAGCCTCAAAAATTAAAATCCTTGGGCATGGGGCACAACCATTGGTGTTACCACTGTCAAAAATGTTGCCACAAAAGAACTTTTTTTGTTGATAAAAAAATTATTTCCATTTTTCAAGTGCTAGAAATGATTTTTTGTGAAGGAAGTGCTTGAAATAAGTTGTAACATTGGGTCTTCTCATTTTTCCTCTAAAGTGGACCACATTGACCAAGTTTCATGAATTTTAGAGTACTATTGCTATATTTCATTAATTTACTGGATTTATAGTGAATTATGGCGAATTGCTCAATTGAACTACAAGTGTGATGTAGTTTGGTCCTGAAAATTGGATAAAATCATTTTAAGCTTTTGCATTGGTGGTGTATGCAGTGGGCACAACCAAAGTTCAAATTCCAAGCTATTTGGTATGAATGGTCAACATTGCAAGTCTGGTCCATGATTGGAAAAAAAATAAAAAAATGAAAAAAGCCTCAAAAATTAAAATTCTTAGGGATGGGGCCCTTTTGTGTCAACTAGTTTGTGGGAAAATCATAAACTTGCAGTACCACAAGTTAAAAAAAACTTCACAAAATGGGCTATCTAGTATGAAGTTGCATGGATTTGAATGCATATGCCTATGGCCCTGGCCACTTCCATTGGATCAGAGTATCTAACATGCTCATATTTGGCACAACCATTGGTGTTGCTACTGCGAACAATGTTTCCACAAAAAAACATTTTTTGTTGATAAAAAATATTATTTCCAGTTTTCAAGTGCGAGAAATGATTTTTTTTTGTGAAGGAAGTGCTGGAAATAAGTTGTAACATTGGGTCTTCTCATTTTTCCTCTAAAGTGGACCACATTGGAAGCCCACTGACCAAGTTTCATGAATTTCAGAGTACTAATGCTATATTTCATCTATTTACTGGATTTATAGTGAATTATGGTGAATTGCTCAAATTTGAACTACAAGTGTGATGTAGTTTGGTGTTGAAAATGGGATTAAATCATTTTAATCTTTTGCATTGGTGGTGTGCAGTGGGCACAACCATAGTTCAAACTAGATAATACCACGCGCGTTGCTGCGGTAATTTATAGCATTGTATAGGAATAATATTTCTGGAGCAAAAGATAATGAAATCATGACAAATATATTTTTTGAACTTTTGATGGAATGATATTAAAAGTTAACAAAGGAGAGTACCACCATAGTTTGATCAGATTTTCTCGTAATAAGTTTAGATAATATAATTTGAGCAAGAAACAAATAGACCTCATGCTAATTTGAGATCCTTTTGTTGTGCTAATGCATAAAAATAGTAATTAGCTTGCATTACCCAGTTTGATCCATTTTTTACCGGAAGAATAAACAAAGGTATGAGAAATGTCATTGCTTCTGAGTATGAGGACACACAAACTCCATTTTTATTGTATCTTTTTTAAGAGGTTGCCTGCCAACATAGAACAATAAAACAGAAGGACAATCAGAACAGGTCATGTTTGATCCTCTCAGCAAGGACATAAATTTAGGCTCAGCTTGTAATTTACATATGAACAATAAAATAGTGATATTTGAACTGTAGAAAAGGGCTATTCATTACTAAAATCTAAATTCAACATTTTGATTAAACATTTGGCAAGACACTATTTAATCAGATGCTTACATTTATCAAGTGAAGCATTAGGCTTGAATAGATAATATCCAAGTGCTTAGCTTAGAGAAGATTGTTTTATTGTAACTACACATGCATGCTTGAACACTGAACATCAGTTCCTATTCTAGTATAGATAAAAAAAATGATAGCATCTACCTACAAACCAGAAACACATCAACACCCTTATTTGTATATCCAAGGGAGGAGTATGCTGGAGAAACTTCATTTTGCACAGCAATAGGACACCTAGTAACTCAAGGTGTTGTCAGGAAGAGCATTCAGCTAAACAAACACCCAGGGGAGAAGTTTGCTAGACAAACTCATCCAAGGCAAGCATGTACAATTATCTTCAATCCCAGAGAGAATTCAAGTATGTTTATAAGAGTAACTCCATATTCTCCTTCATTTATGCAAGTGGCTTAATAAGACCCTGCAGTAGGGGAAGATCGCAAATGTCAATCAAAAAATTGTATCACTCGGGTGTTAGATTGATCCCATGTTTTTCATAGTAGAATACTACTACCAGGGAACAACATACCTGAAAATGACCTTGAATATGCTCTGATCACACAAAATAACCAGAGAAAGGATTAAAATACCTATAAAATCTGTACAAAACTAACATGAGATAGATAGATAGATAGATAGATAGATAGATATGCAGGGCATAGAACATGATTGTATTTATTTGTACTAAACTAACATGAGAGGTAGAGAGGCCTACCGGACTTGCTGGAATGAAGGAGACTTCTGGAGACAAACAAAACTTCCTACAACGCATAAATTAGAGATTCCAACCAAGCTAACTCAAAAACTCGTTCAGATCTAAGGAGATGAAGAAAGGAAGGAGTCCCCCACCTCTGGCCGAGGTGACGTTGGAGGAGGATGTCAGCGGTGGCAAGTGTGCCTCGTTGGGTGCCAGATTCGATGCCTGGGCGCAAGTCTTGGGGCCCCGGAGCCTACACTTCGACGCTGGCGAGGTCAGCTGACCACTGCGATGCAGCCGCCGGCCCGATCGGCGAGCACCCCGACGTCACCTCACGTCCCAGCCCGGCCTCTGGATCCGTTGTATGATGCGCACGAGGGATCAAATGTTGCAGCGTAGTTCTCTATTGGGGTGTGATCTGGTGCAGTTAGGCCGTGCGACGGTGTCAATCACAGGGCTCTGGGTCAGCAGCACACAGGTCTCTGGTGGGGATGTCCCACGAAGGCATGGCTGGCGGTGGCGCGGTATGGAGCGGCAGTTCTGTAATCTTTGTGGGGGGCTTGTTATACTTGAGGCGGAGATTTTATTGATTGAGGGGAGACGAAGCGAATCATTAAAAGAAGACACAAGGCTTCTAGTAGTAGGTAGAAGAAAATCATCAATGCATTTGGATTTGTTTCGATGCGTGGATCTAGGAGACGAAGAGGTTGAGCAGATGAACAAACCCGACGTGCGTGTCGTTGAGCCTATCATAGCTCGATGGAAATAAAATAAAATATTGGTTGACCTGCGTATGCGGGGGGAGCCGGCCCACTCGTCCTGCCTGCGAGACGGGATGCTGGGCGGGTGGCGGGCGGCGAGAGGGGAAAGTGGGGATGATGGGTTGGGCTGGATTACATGCGTGTGCAGGCTCTGTTGTGGGTCGTAACATCAGTAATTGAAGCCGACGTAGCAGTAACTGAAGCCAACATGTCTGTTTTCTATTGTGTTGGGTCCGCTTGTAACTCTCTAACTAAACGCTGACATGGCAGTGCTGCTGATGTGGATAGGCTGCATGTCAAGAGAAATAGGATAGTGGGGATGAACTATTTAGGTATTATAGATTCCAAACCATTTGGTATGAATGGTCAACATTGCAAATTTGACCCAAAATTGGAAAAATTCAAAGAAAATGAAAAAAGCCTCAAAAATTAAAATCCTTGGGCATGGGGCCCTTTTGTGTTAACTAGTTTGCGGGAATAATCGTAAACTTGCAATACCACAAGTTTTGAAAAGTCAACACTGCAAGTCTGACCCCATTTTAAGTAAGTTTTCAATGATGTTGTTTGTCATAAGTTTTGTATGTTACTATTTTTGGCAAGTTCTGCATGTGGCACTAAGTTTGAACATGCAAAACCCACTCAATGTAGGAAATCCAAAACATAGCATTGAACTATTGATTAAACACATCGACATAACACTGTTTGCAGTTTAACGTGCATTTAGTATGGATTTCCTGGAAAACCAAAAACATGCAAAAAAAAATAGCAATTGGCATTGGGCATTGAGTTAATAGGTTAGTCCATAAAAACAATATAAAATGACATATAAAGTATATAAAAGTGATACTATAATAGCATGAAACAATAAAAAAATTATAGTTACGTTGGAGACGTATCAAGGCGCTCGAGTGCTCATGTGAATCGATGCTAGAGGAGGAAATCGACAAAAGTAAAAGTGCCAAATCTGTCTATGTGAGCCTGTGAGTGTGTTGGTCCAAAGATCTCGGGCAGAGGGTCACCGGAACCACGCCGGCAACCATGCCATGGTGGAGGTGCTCTCAGACTCACATGGCATCGGGCTACACATGACATAGACGAAGGGGAAAAGCAGGAGGGGAGGAAGCGGAGCTCACCAGGATCATGTCTGTGTGCTCCGCTCACCATGAAGTGGACAGAGCCGACCAAATTTTGTGGGCGACGAGATTTGGCTGTAGAGGAAGAAGGGGAAGAAGAAGATGCGTGTAGGGGTTCCCAACTCACTGTAGTCGACGCCGTGGACGAGTCTATAGCTTATGAGTGTTATTTTTACACTCATCACACTTGAGTTTAAACTGGTTTATTTCATAAAAACCGAGATATCTGCTCTGATATTCGTAGGACCTTTGGTTGGACAACTGACTGTTGATGCATGGCGTGTTCCGGTCAAGATATAATTTGGACACATCCCCCACTTCATTATGTTGCAAGCACATCTTGACGGGTGTCCTCCAGCGCACAAATTAATTTCACAATGATGTCGTTCGCAAGTATATGGTTGTAAGAATCAAGTCCTCATGCACATGCCTATTTTTATTATAAGTGTTCACTTTTGCAACTTGATTACGATCTGGTCTAAAACTGAAATTTAATACTCTTGCAAAAGCTTGTTAGAAACCCTTGTCTTCAAGGTGCACATCCTGCCGTGGGCTAGAAACTCAGGGTCACCTTTAGGGTAAAAGGCGAGAATCCTTTCGCTATCTTTTTATCGTATCACTAAAGGGATCCATCAATGGCAACGAAGCTTACGAACAAGCTGGCGAGGCGTGGCGACGTCGATGGCTTCAACGGCGCCATGAGCATGCTCTCGTGTGCCTTCGGGCATCGGTCGTTTGAGTGGATCTTGGGTTCCTGGTGAACCCTAGCATGCGGGAGAGGAAAGAAGGGATGGGGATTGAGTGGCTGGGGCGCCAGGAGGGGAGGATAAGGGCGAGGCGAGCACGACTGTCCTCAGGTGCGTACATGGATGCGCCGGCGTGAGCAGAGACCAGAGGTAGGATAAAGGTGGGTGCAGGCATGCTGTTCACAACTGCTGACTTGTGGGGTTGGCTAAGCCACGTGGGCTACTCATGGAGAGGGTAGGTGGGTTTCTAGGTGCAAAATGGTTCGCGCACGAGTTAGGTGGGCTTCGGTGCTGGGCTGGATCTCCCTCTCTCTCTGTCTCTCTCTCCCTCCATTTCTTTCTTATTCTATTTTCCTTTAGACAGAACCCGGAGAGAAAGAAAGAGGGGAGTTAGAAGGGGAATTTACTTAGAGGATATTTTTCTGGACTCAAAAAATTATGAGGGATTTAATAAAAACTGGTTTTGGGATTTTTAGAGAAGTTTAAATTCAAATAAGTTGGATTTACTTCAAACTATTAGAATTTTGAAACCCATTCAAATGAAATCCAAATGGGGTGAAATTTATGATGGTAACCTACACCTTTAATGTGATTTATGGGAAAATTTTGAGCATTTAATATGGAAGCAAAAAATTGGAACTCAAATTTTAGGAATTTGAAAGGAAGAAATCTGCAGTTGCTTCAGGGATTTGTGAAGCTTTGAATTGACTTGGTGAAGTTGGTGAAGACTTTAGGTTTTTGGTTGAATTGACAAGTCAATTTCTATAGATTATAAATATTATTTGGCTCCCCTTGTGTCGAATCAATAAATTGGATTTGTGATACTTCCGATAAAAAACTGTTGTGATCCCCTATACTTATGAGTTATCAAAAATCAAATGTGATGGCACTCAAAAAATTATCATGTATCAAATTCACTTCATCAAATGAGCTAGGTATCTCTGATGACCAAAATTATTTTAGAAGTAAAGGATGTAGAAATTATGTTAGATAGATATCACCATATAAGTTCATACATTCTCATATTGGAATTATTTATTAGCGCCACATGCAATTCAAGGAGCTAGATGAGGATTCCTGGCTAGCGTGTTGCGACCGATGTCTGGAAATTGGTCATCGTTGTGTGCGGTTTCCAACAGGTGGGTTCAGTCGGATTCAGCAGTGTGGACCGATGCTGCTTGTAGAAATTTTCCAGGAGAAAATCGGCGATATGGAACACCATATGGACCTGACAACGGGGGCATCATGTCAATACATTCATGGAAAATTAAAAGGCGTAAAATTAGGCAATACTTTTAATTTTATTACTTTAATATAGGCATGTAAATGACGTAAAGTAGAGGAAATTCTACCAGATGGGGTAATTAGTGTAAAAGTTGTATTGGGGGGCAGGGGAATTGAAATGTATGTCCGTGACTACCGTCAGTAAGTGTGGCCTATAGGATCGATTCAGACCACCACGTATAAGAAAGAAAAAGTAAGAAGAGAGATGAGGCCCACTGGCAACACCAAAAATAAAGTCGGTCGGGAATAATATATTAGGACATATAGATTGATGGCAATCGGAAGGCTTGAGGAATCTAAACTTCAAGGTACTTATCGTTCAATGATCCAACGTTGAAGGATTGCTGGAGATCTATACAACCTTTTGCATGTATAATGGTTGATACTCCCTCTATAAAGAAATATAAGAGCGTTTAGATCACTAAAGTAGTGATCTAAACGCTCTTATATTTTTTTACGAAGGGAGTATATGGTAAAAAGTAGCAATACAATTGAATATGCATGGTGCATGTCAACCGTTTGTCACGTCGTGAGGAAACAAGAAGAGAGGGTGGATAAGGAGGATACATGCATGCTTTATATTCTCTATCTCCAAACAAAATACAAACATTTTATTTCTAGGTGATATTTTAAATCTTTAGTAGCTTCTACACCGAATATCCGTCTTTGTTTGTTTACATGTAATCTAATTCCTGGCTACAAGACATTAAAATAAGATCAATCTCAGATACGTTTAAAAATCTATTAATTTTCATTATTTCAATCACATTTTAGTTAATTTAATATATGCTTTTAAAACAATTTACAACGTTGCTTTGATAATATAATTTCCTGAAATATATTTTAAAAATATATTTGAAAAAGCTGTTAATAAAATGTATATGTTGAAATATTTTAAAAAATATCTCCAGAATGTGTCACTAAAATTGAATATCTAAACTGAAACAAATTTCATATTCTATGTTTTTCATCTTGTATATTGTGAAATTGTAAAATGGATTTGAACACTGTTACTAAATATGTGAAAGGTTGTTCTTATTGTCACTGAAATATGTGTGTTATTAAATTTAAATAAGTGAAAGTGTAGTGAGATCGACATATCTTAATTTGTATTGAAATTCCATCGAAATTGAATCTGAAATTCTAGTGACATCTTCTAATTATTGTTAGTGGAACTGCAATATGCAAAATATTGTGATTATTGAAATATGTCATTTCAGTAATGATATATGGAATTGATGTGGTTGGGTTACTGAAGTGGATTTATCGTTTTAGTAATATGATATATGAAATGGATCCCGTTGAAATGTCCCAGTTACTGTGTTATACAAAATGGGTTTGTTATTCTTTCAATAATATATTTAAAAAAGTGAAATTTATAAAAATGGATTGTTACTGAAATATGACATATGTACTGATGGATCATATCACTTGTGAAATTCATTTCGATTTCAGTAACCTGATCACTTGTGAAATTTATTTCAATTTCAATAACTAGATCAAATGTTTTTATTGCTTGTGATATTGATAAATATTTTGATTTTAGCTATGCAATTTAAATATAAATACGATCTAGTAGCGAGATAGAAGTTCAGATATAAATTTTATTTTAGTTATTTCAATTATGTTTGGAAGCACAAAATTTAAACTTGTTTCAAATATATTTAATATAGTCTTGTTTGAAAGGCCTTGTCATGAGAATTTCAATATAAATAAAAACATATATACAAATGAAATTCTAGTTTAAAAGATATGAAGCATCTAAACAATCACTAAGAAAGAAAATGCTAGCACGTTATGTCGTTCTCTCTGCTAGAAAAGGTGGTGGGACCCTCCGAGGTAACTTGAAATTGCTATACTGGTAAGAGGAGGAAATACATGGAATATTTCATGCATGTGAGTCCTTAATGCACGGATACTGAAGCGAATTCGAGGTGGATGTTTGCCTGTACGTACCTTGAATGCTAGTAAGGACTCCGACAACCGTCAGTTAATTCAATTGATGTAGACCTGCATGGTTTTGGGAATCATATAATAACTAAATGAGAGGTCATAATCATCCATGGAGTCTTCAGGACGCCTCAGAGTCTTGATCCGAGAACACTTTGCTTGCATGTCACCGTTCATGCAAACATGGTAACAATGGCGGATGTCGAGAGACTCTAGGTGCGGGCAACCATCAAGGATGGCTTTCAAACCATTGTTGGTGAGCGAATTAGCAGTGAGCTGTAACGAGCGCAGCTCTGGCATCTTGGCGATCACCATGGCTACCCTATCATCTTTGTATTCACTGTAGAAGGATATTTGGCTCAGTCTGAAGTGCTTCAGGAGAGGACATGCATCCCCTACGGCTTTAAGTGTGTCAGGAAAGTTATGCAGATAGTTTGACATTTCCAACTCCTCAAGCATGGGAAACTTTGTGATCAACGGCTTCAAGGCCATGTCTACCATACCACGGCAATAGATGAGTCGAAGGCTCTTTAATGACGGTGCCCTGCTCAGTAAAGAAAGTCGGATATAAATTAGACAGTAAATTTGATTTTCTTTGTAAAAATAGGATAATCAAGTGAGAAATTGAAACATGACAGTAAACTAGTTTTTTTTACAAATCTCAGTGTCGTGCTTGTGTGATTGCTGTGATACCACTTGTTAGAATAAATCTGAGGCACATAGTCGATCATCCGAGAACCCACACCACTCAACCCCCACCGCAGAGTACCACCGATCATCACCGACCGATGACGAGTTTCACGCTTCCATCAGACCATTGGGCTCCAGTCCGAACTATGTCACTCTCGCTTTTTTCCCGGCTGAAATAGGCTTCGATTCTCTGGATCCTTACACCGTAGTCCCTCAATCCAGCTCCACCTTCAACAAGACTCCATGGTAGATGATCAGTCCACCATCGTGCTCCGTCGACTTCAAGCTCCGTGTGTACACCACCTTCAATCAACCCCGCACCATAGTCTTGTCGAAGCCCACAAGCCCTCGGGGCCTGTGCCATGTGTTTCCACGCCCCAGAAGTTGGTCACCATCAGCATCACGCTCCTATGTCGCCGTCGCTGATCCCACCACTGTCTTCTATACCAACCGACTCACGTCGATCCGTCAGACTGTCCAGCCCGACCCAGCCGAACCTGTCCGGCTGCATGCAACGCTCGAGGCTCCCAAGTCGTCTTTCACAAATTCTAATCCATCACATGATAATTCCATATTGGCTGGCTTGACTTCCCGCAACGCCTTCAAGCACCCATGTTGTGCCAACAAATTTTCACCCTTGTCTGCCATAACCCAAAGTTTTCAGTTCCGTCGAACTTCTCCACCTCAAACCTGATACCCGATGGCGTCATGGTTCTTTGTATGGCTGACCCTACAAAAAATAACTGAGATTCTTACCACGATGCACAAGTACACACATCATGCAAAGTAGCAAATCTAACCAAAAATTGGCCTTCATGTAGTGTCTCCTGGCTCAATCCCCAATGCTAGCTAGTTGCTTCCAATGCCTCCTGATACGCGTAAGATCCTGTTCGGAAGTCGTCCACACTCCACGCTTCGCGAACTCCACGGATGGAGCAGAGCCGAACGTCCTAGCTCTGAGAAGCTAGCTTTGAGAAGCCGTAGTGTTTCGTAGAGTATTTTCCGGGAGTTTAGAGAAGCTGAGAAATCACAGCTTCACAGAATCCTCAAAAACATGGAGTTCAGTGAAATTACAAGATGTGCCACCGCCAAGTGATAGAAAACATGTTGGTGCAATGATAGGCCCCTTATGTTTTGGAGTTTGTTGACATAAACAGTTTGGGACTTATGTGTTTGATAGTGCACACAGAGTAACAGGTCCCTGGAGTAATCGAGGAGTTTGATGAAAACGACGAAGATAATCTCCCTGCGAGGCAGCGAAGGTTATCACCGAAGATAAAGCTAACGAGAGTGACCCCTAAAAATTGCTGAAGTTTAAGCAATTGGTTCGGTGATTGTTCGAAGCAAATGACTGCGTTCGAGGAAGAATGAAGACGAAGTGAAGACGTAGCATTTATTTTGTTGTTCTTCTTCTTTCATTGAGTCATAGGACCACCATACTATTAAGAGGGGTATAGCGTTCCGAAGCTTTGATTCTCTGATGCTAAACCCAAACCTATGAAAGCTGTGAGAGAAATCTCTTTGTGCTCCGAGCAAAGACTTGCCAGCAAGAGACTGTGATCTTTTTCGCTGCGAGAGATTTACCTCGGACCGAGGAGTTAGCATTACTTGTTCCTCAAGTAATGTTACCATTGCTCCAAAATCCGACCGTTGAGAAAGTGTCGGTTGGCCATTGGCTGGACCTCGTTTCCAAAATGGTCATTTCCCATCTGGAAAGGTTGCAACCATAAATAGCCACCCCGCGCCGGCTTTGTCCGGTGGCTGCTTCATTTGATTTCTGAGAAGATTGTTGAGCAACCCCCTCTCTGAGCGATTTGAGTTTAAAATCCACCGAGAGAAAAACCCTAGAGTTGAAGAATTAGATAGTGGTTCAGCATCACTAGAATCTAAGTTTAGTACGCTCCACCTATTACTCTTGAGAGCTGCAAACTCTCTAGACGGTTAGGTGTCAAGTTCTTCAGAGACCAAGAGTAATTGTGGTTCTCGAAGAAGAAGTCTGTAAAGGTTTGGAGATCGCCTTCAAGTATCTACCACGAGTGATCGGCATCAGTTGATGAATCGATTGTCGAGGAGAATAGAGTGAAGAGAGTTTATCTTCCGTGTTAAGTCACAGCCCCTCCAACCGGACATAGTCCTTGTGCAGAAGGACGAACTGGTCGAACAAATACCTTTTCGCCATCGAGCATCTTCGGTCACCTCTATTACTCAAGTTTACCTTCAATGCATTCTATTCATGTATTTTACTTTGATGCATGCTTTAGTTTTCCTTCGGTTATCTGTTGTAGTTCATCTTAGTCTGTTTATTGTTTATTCCGCTGCTGGGTTCTGAGAGACTTAAGTTTTCCGAAGAAAATTTAAAACTCCCATTCACCCCCCCCCCCCCCCCCGCCCTCTGGTAGACATACTTCGTTCCTACAATTGGTATCTGAGCAAGGTACTTCTTGACTCTGCTCATTTTAGTCTAATGACTTTGGAGTTTAAGTATGTCTTCAGTGAACTACAAATCGCATCTCAAGATTCCCATATTCGATGGGATGGACTATCCCTTCTAGAAGGAGAAGATGGAGATCCGTCTGCAAGCTATGGATGATGATATGTGGAACGTGGTGCATATCGGGTTCACAGTTGTTATTCCTCAAGCTCCTACCGATGAAGAAAAGAAGCTCATTCAACTAGATGCTCAAGCCAAAGATGAAATTGGTGGCCATCTCTCTCGTGCTCAATTCCTTCGGTTTCACCAGTGTCAGACTGCTAAGGAGCTGTGGGATGTCCTCGAAAAGATCAATGAAGGAGTTTCATCTTAGAAAGAGGCCCGGATTGATACTCTCCGAGTGAAGTTCAATCGCTTCAAGCAAATTGGAAATGAAATCTGTCAGCAAACTTTCTATCGCCTCAGTGACATAGCAAATGAACTTCAAGGACTCGGCGCCCAAGATATCACTGACCATGAGGTTGTGAAGAAACTGCTACGATCTCTGGACACTTCATTTGACACGCTTGTTCTGATGATTTGAGAGCGTCCTAATTTCAAAAGCCTCAACACTGCTGATGTGATGGAAAGACTGAACACACACGAGGAACAGGAAGAAGAGAAAAGAGATATGTATGGCTCAACTCAATGCAAAAAATCATGCTCTCAAGGCTGTGGATGATTCCTCCTCAGAAGGAAATGTAGAAGAAGATTCAGATGATCCAGAACGTCTCAGCAAAGATCTCGCACTGATCACGAAAAGATTCCAACATTTCCACAAGAAGAGCCAGTTCCAGAAAAGAAGTTCAGGCAACTCTGGGGGTTCAAAATCTTCAAAACCTGCCAGAGAATACACCTACTTCAAGTGCAAAAAGCCTAGACACTTCATTTCAGACTGCCCTCTCTGGGAAGCTGAAACCCGTGCAAGTGGGAGATATGATTCGAGCAACCATCGAAGCAAAAGCAAGAGCAAGAATTACGATTCAGATGATGAGAAGAAAACAAAGAAGTTCTTCAAGAAGAAGGACAGCTCCACCTCAAAATCTTCGTCAAAATCTTCCTCAAACAATCCTTCCAAGTCCTCCTCCAACTGCAAGAACACTTCTCGCAAGGCAAAGGCTTACATCGGCACGGAAATGGATTCTAAAGAAGAAGAATCGTGAGGTTCTGAAGAAGAAGAAGAAGAAGAATCCGATGAAGATTCTGACTCTGGCATGGCTGGCATAGCATGTGCCTCCTCTACTACGACAAACTTCTTCGGGGATCCTTCAAGTGACGATGAATCTCCTGCATACTGCTTCATGGCCAAGGCTTCAAAAGAAAAGGTATCTTCGAAACATCATAAGGTTCACTCCAGTGATCAATATTCTTCTGATGAGGATGACCATGCTAAGTTGATCAAAATTGCTAATATTCAACAAAATTCTCTTGAGAAAATTGATAAAACCCTCAGGAAATCCGAAGGGTTGTTGTTTGAGGAGATGGAGAAAAACCAGTCGCTGACCGAAGAGTATTCCTCTCTCAAGTCACGAATGGATGAACTCTCAACTCATCATGATTTTCTCTCAGCAGACCACAAAAGATTGACCTACGATTACCTGAAAAGGAAACAGGAACTAGAGGCACTGAGAGAGGCTCATGAGGATTTGATGAGAGAAAATTCTCTTCTCACCCAACAACTTAAGTAGAAACCTGAAGTGTTTGAGCCACCATGTTTCAAATGTCTTGAAAGAAACAATGCTGAATCTAATTCTGAATCATCTGTGAGTGTTAACCCCTCAATCGAGGAAAATAGTTCTGTTTCTGATGAGAATGGTAGGTTGAAGGATCTTCTTCAGACGGGAATATTCAAATCTCTCAAAGGGCACCAAACCCTTTGCGATGTTCTGAAGAAATCCATTCTTCACAAAAATCCCAGAAAGGAAGGTATCGGTTTCGAAAGGAAACTGAATGAAGATGGTACTTACTGGGAACCACATCAATATCCTCAGACTATGTGGGTCCCTGCAAAGAGCAAAACGCTCGACCATGCATTGCTTTCTGGATATGACTCTCCCATTCCTGAATATCCTGATAATGATTCCCTGGACAACTACAAGTTGTTCAAAGATCAACATGGTGAAACAATTGCTCGCTATGTTGGACCGAACAACAAAAATGGCCCCCCAAAGAGAGCTATTTGGGTGCCAAAGAAAACTGTTGATGCTTTGCCAGTTTCTGCTCAACTAACCATGCAGGCACAAAGGATTCGACAGAATGAATATATGCACACAGGAAACAATCATTATGCTCATTCATCCGGAAAGAATTTCAATGCTTACTCTTTCAATTATACTCACTCCTCATCGAGTAACAACTATGCTTATCGAAAGAAAACCTATCCTGCTCGTTCATTTGTTTTGAAGCCACCTGCAAAGATGTGGGTGGTTAAGAAAGCCTAATTCTTCTGCAGGACTATGTCTCCGGGTGTACTAAATGGATTATGGACAGTGGATGCACTAGTCATATAACCGGAGACAAGTAGTTGTTTGTCGACCCCAACTTAACTGCTTCTCCTGTGAAGTATATCACTTTTGGCGACAACAACAAAGGAAAGGTAATCGGGCTAGGTAAAATTGCTATATCAAAGGATAAGTCTATTGATGATGTGCTACTTGTTCAATCCCTTGGATTCAATCTTATGTCAGTTTGCAAGTTATGTGATTTAGGCATGCTAGTATTATTCTCTATATCCAAATGCATTGTCTTCATGGCCTCTGACCATTCCTTCGTCTTTGAGGGAATTAGAAAAGGTGATCTCTATATTGTGGATTTCTCTAAGGGTCCCTTAGTCCAAACGTGTTTGCTTGCAAAAGCAACCGAAGTATGGCTATGGCACCATAGACTTGGTCATGCAGGTATGAGAAACTTGCAGAATCTGGTGAAGAAAAATCATCTCTGTGGCATTCCTGATGTAAAATTTGACAAGAATCGTCTCTGTGCTGCTTGTGAAGCTGGTAAATTGGCTAAGAAGCATCATTCATCAAAGACAGTCATGACCACAACAAGACCACTGGAAATTCTTCATATGGATTTATTCTGTCCTCAAAATTATGCAAGCTTCGGTGGCAGTCATTATGGCCTGGTTATTGCTGATGATTTCTCTCGATACACTTGGGTATTCTTCCTCGAAGACAAGACTTGTACTCAAGATATCTTCAAAAGTTTCGCTAAGAAGGCCCAGAATGAATATGATGTGCGAATTAAGCATGTCAGAAGTGACAATGGAACTGAGTTCAAAAATACCCATATTGCTGAATTTCTCGATGATCATGGTATCACTCATGAGTTCTCTGCTGCTTACACTCCTCAACAAAATGGAGTTGTTGAACGGAAGAACAGAACTCTCATTGAAATGGCAAGAACAATGCTCAGTGAGTATAAAATTCCCATTCGCTTCTGGGATGATGCCATTAACACTGCTTGTCATGTTATCAATCGTGTTTATCTTCACAAGTTCCTTAAGAAAACTTCATATGAGCTTATCACTGGCAAGAAACCAAATGTTTCTTATCTTCGTGTTTTTGGTGCACCTTGCTATATTCTTGACATGAATCATTCTTCCAAATTTGCACCTAAGGCACATGAAGATTTTCTTCTTGGTTATGGCTCAAACTCGCATACGTATCGAGTCTATAACTCTCACCACATGAAAGTTATGGAGACGGTAAATGTGTGGTTTGACGAATCTAACGGCTCTCAAAAGGAGCACTTGCCAAATGTGATAGATGAACCTCTGGTATCGGACGCAATTCGGCAAATGGCCGTTGGGAGTGTCAAGCCTGTTGAAGGAAATGCACCTGAGTCATATGATGATGATGCTCCCATGACTCGAAGCAGAACTCGTCAAGCCTCTGCCGAAGCAAATGCTCCTCCGAATGGAAATGGCAATCAGAACACAAATGCCGATCAAAATGGCAATCCTGAAGGGAATAATGATACAAATGCAGATACTGATCATAATGACCATCACGAAGAAAATGCTCATCCTACTCGAGTTGATCCCTCACTAATTCTCGATGAACTTGAGAATCCAGGTTATTGACCCACAACTCGTTCGCGTACTCGTTTGGCTAACTACTGTGGCAGTTTCTCCTTTGTTTCATTGGCAGAACCTACCAAATATGAAGAAGCCATGAATGATCCGGATTGGATGAATGCCATGCAAGAGGAGTTGGTGCAATTCGAATTAAATGATGTATGGGAACTGGTTGACAACCCGAATCCCAAGAAGCACAATATCATTGGCACAAAATGGATCTTCCGCAACTAGCAAGATGAAAATGGTATTGTGGTAAGAAACAAAGCATGACTTGCTGCTCAAGGGTACACACAGGTAGAAGGCATTGACTTTGGTGAAACATATGCTCGTGTTGCATGCCTTGAGGCTATTCGCATTCTACTTGCTTATGCAAATTACAATGATATCCTGCTATATCAAATGGATGTGAAAAGTGCTTTCCTCAATGGTGAAATTGATGAGGAAGTTTATGTTAGACAGCCACCTGGCTTTGAACACCATGAGTTTCCTAACAAAGTTTCCAGGTTGAAGAAAGCCTTATATGGGCTAAAACAAGCCCCTAGAGCTTGGTATGACACCCTGAAGAAGTTTTTGCTCGACAAGGGGTTCAAACCAGGATCCACTAATCCCACTCTTTTTACTCGTGTAGTTGACAATGATTTATTCGTTTGTCAAATCTATGTGGATGATATTATCTTCGGCTGTACTAACAATGCTTGCAGCTTAGAATTCGGGAAAATGATGTCCGATAAATATCAAATGTCCATGATGGGTGAACTCAAATTATTTCTCGGACTGCAAATACGTCAACAAGCGAATGGCATCTTCATTTCTCAGGAGAAATATCTGAAGGAGTGTCTAAAGAAGTTCAAAATGCAAGATTCCAAAATGAAGGGCTATAGAACTCCAATGCCCATGAATGGTAAGCTAGATGCAGATGTGTACGATAAGGATTATGATCAGAAGGCCTATCGTTCGATGATTGGATATCTTCTTTACCTATGTGCATCTAGACCTGACATTATGTTGAGTGTTTGCATGTGTGCCCGCTATCAAGCTGCACTAGAAGAATTGCATCACCAAGCGGTCAAGCGCATTCTGAGATATTTGGCTCACACCCCCACCTTAGGTTTATGGTATCCTAAGGGAGCACCGTTTGACCTTGTTGGTTATTCAGACTCAGACTGGGCTGGGTGACTTGGTTGATAGGAAATCTACTTCGGGGACATGTCATTTCCTCAGTAGATCCTTGGTCTGTTGGTCTTCATGGAAGAAGAATTGTGTATCTCTATCTACGGCTGATGCCGAATATATTGCTGCTGGCTCTTGTTGCACTCAGTTATTGTGGATGAAGCAGACGCTGAAGGATTATGGCATCAAGGTCAAGCATATACCTCTTTATTGTGATAATGAGAGTGCTATCAAAATTGCACACAATCCTGTGCAGCATTCTCGCACAAAGCACATTGCTATCAGACATCACTTTATTCGCGATCATGTGGCTCGAGAGGATATTGTTGTAAATCACGTCAAGACCGAAGAAAATCTCGCTGATATCTTCACCAAGCCTCTCGACGAGAAAAGATTCTGTGTGTTACGGTGTGAGCTAAATACCCTAGACTTTGCAAAGATGCAGTAAGCTGGACTTGGCACCCGTGCTAACACTTCCACATCTTTGAAAGGAATGGGCGCATAACACTCGAAGAGTCTGAAACTTTCGACAAAGTGAAAGTTTCTTTCTGAGAGTGAATACATTAACGAAGAACTAGACTAACCGGGTGCCACGATAATTGTGCGACGCTTAGGGTCATACAGTTCTTATACAGTGGGTTACGCCACCACAATTATTCTTCGATGAGTTTCTTTTTGATTCGATGGATTTGACTTCTGTCTGAATGCATTTCTCTCATTGCTATTTGCTCGGTTTTCTTTGCTCTCTGCTGAGTGAAATGCCTAGTGAAGGAAATATGCCATAGAGGCAATAATAAAGTTGTTATTTTATATTTCCTTATATCATGATAAATGTTTATTATTCATGCTAGAATTGTATTAACCGGAAACTTGATACATGTGTGGATACATAGACAAAACACCGTGTCCCTAGTAAGCCTCTACTAGACTAGCTCATTAATCAAAGATGGTTAAGTTTCCTAACCATAGACATGTGTTGTCATTTGATGAACGGGATCACATCATTAGAAGAATGATGTGATCAACAAAACCCATCCGTTAGCTTAGCATAATGATCGTTCAGTTTTATTGCTATAGCTTTCTTCATGACATATACATATTCCTTTGACTATGAGATTATGCAACTCCTGAATACCAGAGGAACACCTTGTGTGCTATCAAACATCACAACGTAACTGGGTGATTATAAAGATGCTCTACATGTGTCTCCGAAGGTGTTTGTTGGGTTGGCATATGTCGGGGCCGGGACACGGTATCCCAAAAATTTACCCCTCGTGTCATCACCAGCCCAGGATTACCGTTACTGGTGGACACGTCCTTGTTACAGATTACCAAGCTATTACAAGAATTGGATACAAGACCATAAAGGTCTAATGATACAACAGTGATTCCGGTGGTGGATGACGGAAATGACTCGTGGTTCTCCAACGTCGATGGGGCTCCATTCCCACAGGAACAGCTGACCCGGATAATTCCTATCCGCGTGGCTGCTATCCTAGGCTCCGCACGGACGTCGTTGTGGTACTCCTCGTAGAACTCCTGACCTGGCCAAGTAAATAGCCAGGGACAAGCCTGTGAGTACGTTTGAATGTACTCGCAAACATCCTGAACAAGAGATATACCGAATGAAGGAGACAAAATATATGATCATGATGAACTACACTATATGCGTATGCTCATGATGAACTTAAATGCATGATGTCAGGAATTTAAATCATGGCATGATAAAATATTAGCATGTGCAAAAAAATTGATATATATAAAAATGTTAGTGATAAACAAGGAACGTTAAAGGAAAATAAAATAAAATAAATGCCGGTCGGATGTCTAAAGTGACACCATGGTAGGTCTTGAAGAGAAATGCCAAACGGGTGTCTAAAAGAGAATTCGGATGAGACAGGACCATCCGAGAACTCAGGCGACGCCACGAGAGGTCTTGAAGAGAAATGTCAGTCGGGCGTCAAGTGACGCCACGGTCGGACTTGAAGAGTAATGCCAATCGGGTGTCCACAAGAGTAGTGGCGGGATAAACCGCCTGTTAACTCGAGAGACGCCACGAGAGGTCTTGAAAATAAAATTGAGTGCCCGGGGTAGTCTAGCCATCCCCTGAGACACTCAGGAAATTCAAAATAAGAGAAAAGGGTTAGTCCTCAATAATATGCATAACCATAAGAATATTTAACATGCATAAAATATTCATGGAAGCATCAGGGTGACAACACTTATCCTGCAAAATAATTTAGGCTCAATTTAATTATTTTCCTCCAAAGACCGACACTAAGACCGACACTTGACCAACCCAAACTGTAGCCCTTAACCGCGGACACGGCTATTCGAATAGGTTTAAACTCTGAAGAGGGTGTACTCTTTACCCACAAATAAAGGATTTCTTTAGTCAGTACTGTGACACTGACTAATTCCCATTATGATCTTTGGGTTGAAAACACACCTGACCAGCACACACCAGATTAACCGTCCGGATGCCAGAAATCACCCAAAGCATCGTTTCAGAAAAACTCTAAGTCGGAAAGACAACAATCTCGAGTAGCATGGGATCACTATTAATACGCGCGGATTCCAAGGGGTGCCCCCCTCTCGGACACAACCGGAAACACCCATGCCCCCTGACCCGATGACAGGATTTAGTCCATGGCCATGGAAACCCTCATCGTGGCCCTCTATGTGATGTGTGCACGGAAAGGGGTTAACAACCTACTGAACCATACCCTACCTGTGGCAGGGACATGTGGTAGCACAGACAAGTATGGGGGTTACCGGAACAAGACTCGATCTACGGTCGACTCAGGAGGTTCAAGTTTTCTTGCAGTGGTTAGCTCAACAAAGTATCCTTTTAATAGTAATGCCAAAACAGGGCCACAACCCTTGCATGCTCCAACATGCATAACCAACAAGGCATGATCACGCTTTAACGTGGTCACCCTTCTGTCGGTATTGTATTTTACTTATACCTGCTCCTGCAAGTTAGTCATGACAAGCACACAATGCATGGTATGAGAGAACATGCCATCACTACATGCATGCAAATTTTATTCGAACTCAACCTATGGATGACTTCATTTATTCTTGCAAACAAAATAAACATGCAATCCACCATATCAAGTGTTCAAGATGCTTGCCTTAGATATTCAGAAGTGTTGGGTGCACTCCAAAACTTTGAAAATTTTATCTTCCCTCCATTTCCTATTTTCAAAAATATTGCAAAAGTCACATAATTCCAAAATAGTACCAAAAAGTTGTTTGTAAAATTTTAGAATAAATACTAAAATAAACTAGATGAGAAATTGGGAATAGCAGAAAAAGAATCAAATTATTTGGAGTCTAGATGATTTTCCTAGAGAATTTCTAAGATGGAATAATTGAAGAAGTGGGCTATTTAATTGATCCAGCAGAGACAGAGCTTAGGAAAAATGTTCACCTAGGCTGAAATAATAGAGCATGATTTTAGAAGTATTTAGTAATTTGAACCATCTAGTTTGGTTTTGAAATGGCCACAGTGGAATTATTGGAAATCTGCTGGAAAAAGAAAAAAAAAGAAAGACAGTAACTTGATAAGCAAAAACGCGCTCTGGGCTCGATTTAGCCACTGGGCCAGGCCCAGTCGTTCGGCTGCGCAGGAGCTAGCCGATGTTGAAAACGTATTAACGTAATACGCCTTCACTTACAGCGGAGTGTCCCGACCTTCACTCACTGACGGTGGGTCCCGCGGGCCCACCAGTCAGGTTTGACTGGTCCAACCGCCCACGTCTTCTTCTCCGGCGGAAAAGGCGGGGGTTCCGGCGTCTGGCGCCAGTGAACGGCGGCAACTCATGGGAAGCTGAGCACATGGACGTACTTAGGAGCTCGAGGCGATCCTCTGGGTACCCGTCTTGGTCTCCGGGGTGGCCGGAGTCGCCGACGGCAAAGTCTCCCGAAGAGCTCCGGCGGAGGTGAGAGAGGGCTTTCGTGTACGGTGCTTCTCCGGTGGAATTGGTGGGTGGATTGGATCGGTGGGGGTTCTAGGAGACTGGTGGTGAGGAAACGGGCGAGGGGGAGGCATCGGTTGCGTCGGAATCAACCGGAAAGGTGGCGGCGGCTGTCTTCGTCGGAGATGAAGAAGACGGTCGTTTCCGGTCGGATGGCTACTCCGGGAGGCTAAGGTGAAACGAGGGAGTGGGGTGAGGAGCTGGGCGAGCTCGGGGGTCCATTTTATAGTGCTTGAGAGGCGGTTCCGTGCCTTCCCAAAGGTAGGCAGGGCGGTGGAGGCCATTAACAGCGCCGTCGAGGTGGTTACAGGGGCGGTGCGACGTGGAAAGGCTTCTGCAGGAGTCCACCATCCATAGATGGGTCGGTTGGCTCGTAGGACACCAGGTGGCTTGGGCGGTGCCGGCCACGGGCAGACCGCGGCCGTGGAAATTGATGGCCGGCCGTGGACGGTGGCGAGGCTGGCGAGGGATGGCAGGGTTGGTGAGGACGGTGGCATCCCGCAGTGATGGCAGGGCGAGCTGGTTGACTTCGAGCCACGCGTCCTGGACGGTGGCGTAGCCGAGACGGTAGCCAAGGGCGGCGGCACTGGATAGTGCAGGGCGGCGCTAGGAGACGAGGGGAGGTGTCGGTGGGGCGTATCAGGTCGGGCTGATCCATCAGAGGATCAAGACGAGCGAAGGAGGCAGTAGCAGCACAGCAGCAGCTCGATGCCAGAGACTGCACAACGGGCACTCTACTCGTGCTCTGGGCATCCATGCAGCGTGTTCGGTGAAATGCCAGGGTGAGCTAGGCTGTCCCAAGTGAGCTGAGTTTTGGTAGGGTGGCCTTGCACGGTATGGTGAGGAAGATGGACATGTTAGTTTGGCCAGATGAGCAAGTGGGCAATGCATGTTTTGGAAAGTTGCAGAATTCTGCCATGCACACCAAGTGCTTGACAAAATGCTAAGGTATCCTAGGAAAATTTGTTGGTTATGAAACTTGGCAGGGGGATGTCTCTTTGGATGGTAGAAATGTTGGTGGAGTTGGTTGGGTAAGAGGAGAAACTTGCTAGTGCAAGTTTTACTGATATTCATTTCTGAACAGAAAGTTTGGGGGAATATTTGGTGAACTAAAAGGATTCCAATGGAGCTAAAATTTTGAACTTAAGGGTTTGGTTGTAAGAACTATAAGTGGGAAAAATTTCAGGATTTTTGGGGCAAGGAAAATTGGGGTTGTAGTAGAAACTCAGATACTAGACAGAATTGGAAAGAGGTTGTTCCACTCAAAATTTCCAAAAGACCAAGTTAGGTTTTTGCATAAAAGTGATATATAGGCATCACATGACCTCCCATAATTTTTGTGGAATTTTGAAAGAATTATTTAAAGTAGTTGTAGTGTAACAAAGGCATTTAAAGAATTGAAAATGCCTTTTTAAAGAATTGTTTGGGGAGATTTTTATTATGAAAATAATTCCTACTGTTATTATAATATAAACAAAATGATTGAAAGAAAACCACTAGAGCCCATAATATTATTTCCAAAAATTTCTATATGGAGGGAAGAATTTTGGAAAACAGAAATAGAAAATACTTTGAAAATAATAAAGGACTTAATAAATTTTCAAAATTTTATTTTGGCCATATTTTACTTAATAAAATCATGGTTGAATTTTTGGGGGTGTTACAGCATAGATCGAGATTAGGATTTGTCACTCCGAGTATCGGAGAAGTATCTCTGGGCCCTCTCGGTAATGCACATCATGACAAGCCTTGCAAGCAATGTGACTAATGAGTTAGTTACGGGATGATGCATTACGGAACGAGTAAAGAGACTTGCCAGTAACGATATTGAACTAGGTATGAAGATACCGACGATCGAATCTCGGGCAAGTAACATACCGATGACAAAGGGAATGACGTATGTTGTCATTGCAGTTTGACCGATAAAGATCTTTGTAGAATATGTAGGAACCAATATGAGCATCCAGGTTCCGCTATTGGTTATTGACCGGAGATGTGTCTCGGTCATGTCTACATAGTTCTCAAACCCGTAGGGTCCGCACGCTTAACGTTCGATGACGATTTGGATTATGAGTTATGTGTTTTGGTGACCAAAGATTGTTCGGAGTCCCGAATGAGATCACGGACATGACGAGGAGTCTTGAAATGGTCGAGAAGGAAAGATTGATATATTGGACGATAGTATTCGGACACCGGAATGGTTCCTGGATCGTTTCGGGTATTTTTCGGAGTACCGGGAGGTTACCGGAACCCCCCGGGGAAAGTAATGGGCCAACATAGGCCATAGGGGAGAGAGAGGGCAGCCCACAAGGGGTGGCGCTCCCCCCCCCCCCATGGGCAGTCTGAATTGGACTAGGGGAGGGGGCGCGGCTCCCCTTTCCCTCTCCCTCTCCTTCCCTCTTTCCACCTCCATGAGAAGGAAAAAGGGGGGGGCGAATCCTACTAGGTTTGGGAGTCCTAGTAGGACTCCCCCATCCATGGCGCGCCCCTCCTTGGCCGGCCTCCTCCCTCTCCTCCTTTATATACAGGGGCAGGGGGCACCCCAAAGCACATCAATTGTTCTCTTAGCCGTGTGCGGTGCCCCCTCCACAGTTTACTCCTCCGGTCATAGCGTCGTAGTGCTTAGGCGAAGCCCTGCACGGATCACATCACCATCACCGTCACCACGCCGTCGTGCTGACGAAACTCTCCCTCGACCCTCTGCTGGATCAAGAGTTCGAGGGACATCATCCAGCTGAACGTGTGCTGAACTCGGAGGTGCCGTACGTTCGGTACTTGATCGGTTGGATCGTGAAGACGTTCGACTACATCAACCGCGTTAACCTAACGCTTCCGCTTTCGGTCTACAAGGGTACGTGGACACACTCTCCCCCTCTCGTTGCTATGCATCTTCTAGATAGATATTGCGTGAGCGTAGGAATTTTTTTGAAATTGCATGCTACGTTTCCCAACAGGGGTATCAGAGCCAGGTCTATGCGTAGATGATATGCACGAGTAGAACACAAAGAGTTGTGGGCGGTGATAGTCATACTGCTTACCACCAATGTCTTATTTTGATTCGGCGGTATTGTTGGATGAAGCGGCCCGGACCAACCTTACATGACCACGTTCATGAGACCGGCTCCACCGACAGACATGCAACTAGTTTTGCATAAAGGTGGCTGGCGGGTGTCTGTTTCTCCAACTTTAGTTGAATCGAATTTGACTACGGCCGGTCCTTGTTAAAGGTTAAAACAGCAAACTTGACGAAACACCGTTGTGGTTTTGATGCGTAGGTAAGAACGGTTCTTGATAGAAGCCCGTAGCAGCCACGTAAAACTTGCAACAACAAAGTAGAGGACGTCTAACTTGTTTTTGCAGGGCATGTTGTGATGTGATATGGTCAAGACATGATGTGATATACATTGTTGTATGAGATGATCATGTTTTGTAAAAGTTGTCGGCAACTGGCAGGAGCCTTATGGTTGTCGCTTTATTGTATGAAATGCAAACGGCATGTAATTGCTTTAGTTTATCACTATGCGTTAGTGATAGTTGTAGAAGCAATAGTTGGCAAGACGACCACGACGCTACGATGGAGATCAAGGTGTCAAGCCGGTGACGATGGAGATCATGACGGTGCTTTGGAGATGGAGATCAAAGGCACAAGATGATGATGGCCATATCATGTCACATATTTCGATTGCATGTGATGTTTATCTTTTATGCATCTTATTTTGCTTAGTACGGCGGTAGCATTATAAGATGATCCCTTAACAAAATTTCAAGGTATAAGTGTTCTCCCCAAGTATGCACCGTTGCGACAGTTCGTCGTGCTGAGACACCACATGATGATCGGGTGTGATAGGCTCTACGTTCACATACAACGGGTGCAATACAGTTTTGCACATGCGGAATACTCGGGTTAAACTTGACAAGCCTAGCATGTATAGACATGGCCTCGGAACACTGGAGACCAAAATGTCGAACGTGAATCATATAGTAGATATGATCAACATAGAGATGTTCATCATTGATAACTACTCCATCTCACGTGATGATCGGACATGGTTTAGTTGATTTGGATCACGTATCATTTAGATGACTTGAGGGATGTCTATCTAAGTGGGAGTTCTTAAGTAATTTGATTAATTGAACTTAATTTATCATGAACTTAGTCCTGATAGTATTTCCAAATTATGTCGTAGATCAATAGCTCGCGATATAGCTCCCCGTTTATTTTATTGATATGTTCCTAGAGAAAATAAGTTGAAAGATGATAGTAGCAATGATGCGGACTGAGTCCGTGATCTGAGGATTATCCTCATTGCTGCACAGAAGAATTATGTCCTTGATGCACCGCTAGGTGACAAACCTATTGCAGGAGCAGATGCAGACGTTATGAACGTTTGGCAAGCTCGGTATGATGACTACTTGATAGTTTAGTGCGCCAAGCTTTACGGCTTAGAACCGGGACTTCAAAAACGTTTTGAACGCCACGAAGCATATAAGATGTTCCAAGAGCTGAAATTGGTATTTCAGACTCATGCCCGAGTCGAGAGGTATGAGAACTCTGACAAGTACTTTGCCTACAAGATGGAGGACAATAGCTCAAACAGTGAGCATGTGCTCAGAATGTCTGAGTACTACAATCACTTGAATCAAGTGGGAGTTAAACTTCCAGATAAGATAGTGATTGACAGAGTTCTCTAGTCACTATCACCAAATTACTGGAACTTCATGATGAACTATAATATGCAAGGGATGACGAAAACGATTCTCGAGCTCTTCGCGATGCTAAAATCGGCGAAGGTAGAAATCAAGAAAGAGCATCAAGTGTTGATGATTAACAAGACCACTAGTTTCAAGAAAAGGGGCAAACGAAAAGAAAGGGAACTTCAAGAAAGAATGGCAAGCAAGTCGCCACTCCCGTGAAGAAACCCAAAACTAGACCTAAGCCTGAAACTGAGTGCTTCTACTGCAAAGGGAATGGTCACTGGAAGCGGAACTACCCCAAATACTTGGCGGATAAGAAGGATGGCAAAGTGAACAAAGGTATATTTGATATACATGTTATTGATGTGTACTTTACTAGTGTTCATAGTAACCCCAGGGTATTTGATACCGGTTCAGTTGCTAAGATTAGTAACTCAAAACAGGAATTGCAAAATGAACAGAGACTAGTTAAGGGCGAGGTGACGATGTGTGTTGGAAGTGATTCCAAGGTTGATAAGATCACCATTGCACATTCCCTCTACCTTCGGGATTAGTGTTGAACCTAAATAAATGTTATTTGGTGTTTGCGTTGAGCATGAATATGATTGGATCATGTTTATTGCGATACGGTTATTCATTTAATTTAGAGAATAATTGTTGTTCTGTTTACATGAATAAAACCTTCTATGGTCATACACCCAATGTGAATAGTTTATTGAATCTCGATCGTAGTGATACACATATTCATAATATTGATGCCAAAAAGATGCAAAGTTAATAATGATAGTGCAACATACTTGTGGCACTGCCGTTTAGGTCATATTGGTGTAAAGCGCATGAAGAAACTCCATGCAGATGGGCTTTTGGAATCACTTGATTATGAATCATTTGATACTTGCGAACCATGCCTCATGGGCAAGATGACTAAAACTCCGTTCTCCAGAACAATGGAGCGAGCCAATGACTTATTGGAAATAATACATACCGATGTATGCGGTCCAATGAGTATTGAGGCTCGCGGCGGGTATCGTTATTTTCTGACCTTCATAGATGATTTGAGCAGATATGGGTATATCTACTTGATGAAACATAAGTCTGAAGCATTTGAAAAGTTCAAAGAATTTCAGAGTGAAGTAGAAAATCATCGTAACAAGAAAATAAAGTTTCTATGATCTGATCGCAGAGGCGAATATTTGAGTTACGAGTTTGGCCTTCATTTAAAACAATGTGGAATAGTTTCACAACTCACGCCACCTAGAACACCACAGCGTATGGTGTGTCCGAACATCGTAACCGTACTTTATTAGATATGGTGCGATCTATGATGGCTCTTACCGATTTACCACTATCGTTTTGGGGTTATGCATTAGAGACAGCTGCATTCATGTTAAATAGGGCACCGTCTAAATCCGTTGAGACGACGCCGTATGAACTATGGTTTGGCAAGAAACCTAAGCTGTCATTTCTTTAAGTTTGGGGTTGCGATGCTTATGTGAAAAAGCTTCAGCCTGATAAGCTCGAACCCAAATCGGAGAAGTGCGTCTTCATAGGATACCCAAAAGAAACTATTGGGTACACCTTCTACCGCAGATCTGAAGGCAAGATCTTTCTTGCTAAGAATGGATCCTTTCTAGAGAAGGAGTTTCTCTCGAAAGAAGTGAGTGGGAGGAAAGTAGAACTTGATGAGGTAATTGTACCTTCTCTCGAATTGGAAAGTAGTTCATCAGAGAAAATCGTTCCCGTGATGCCTACACCAACTAGAGAGGAAGCTAATGATGATGATCATGAAACTTCGGATCAAGTTACTACAGAACCTCGTAGGTCAACCAAAACACGATCCACACCAGAGTGGTACGGGAATCTTGTACTGGAAGTCATGTTACTAGACCAAGGCGAACCTACGAACTATGAAGAAGCTATGATGAGCCCAGATTCCGACAGATGGCTTGAGGCCATGAAATCTAAGATAGGATCCATGTATGAGAACAAAGTGTGGACTTTGGTGGACTTGCCCGATGATCGGCGAGCCATAGAGAATAAATGGATCTTTAAGAGGAAGACGGACGCTGATGGTAGTGTTACTATCTAGAAAGCTCGAATTGTCGCAAAAGGTTTTCGACAAGTTCAAGGTGTTGACTACGATGAGATTTTATCACTCGTATCGATGCTTAAAGTCTATCCGAATCATGTTAGCAATTGCCGCATTTTATGAAATCTGGTAAATGGATGTCAAAACTGCATTCCTTAATGGATTTATTAAAGAAGAGTTGTATATGATGCAACCAGAAGGTTTTCTCAATCCTAAAGGTGCTAACAAAGTGTGCAAGCTCCAGCGAACCATCTATGGACTGGTGCAAGCATCTCGGAGTTGGAATATACGCTTTGATGAGTTGATCAAAGCATATAGTTTTATACAGACTTGCGGTGAAGCATGTATTTACAAGAACGTGAGTGGGAGCACTACAGCCTTTCTGATAAGTATATGTGAATGACATATTGTTGATCGGAAATGATGTAGAATTTTTCTGGAAAGCATAAAGGAGTGTTTGAAAGGAGTTTTTCAAAGAAAGACCTCGGTGAAGCTACTTACATATTGGGCATCAAGATCTATAAAGATAGGTCAAGACGCTTGATAAGACTTTCGATGAGTACATACCTTGATAAGATTTTGAAAGAGTTCAAAATGGATCAGTCAAAGAAGGAGTTCTTACTTGAGTTGTAAGGTATGAAGTTGAGTAAGACTCAAAACCCGACCACGGCAGAAGATAGATAGAGAATGAAAGTCATTCCCTATGCCTCAGCCATAGGTTCTATAAAGTATGCCATGATGTATACCAGACCTATTGTGTACTTTGCCATGAGTTTGGCAAAGGGGTACAATAGTGATCTAGGAGTAGATCACTGGACAGCGATCAAAAATTATCCTTAGAGGACTAAGAAAATATTTCTCGGTTATGGAGGTGATAAAGAGTTCATCGTAAATAGTTACGTCGATGCAAGCTTTAACACCAATCTGGATGACTCAGAGTCTCAATCTGGATACATATTGAAAGTGGGAGCAATTAGCTAGAGTAGCTCCATGCAGAGCATTGTAGACATAGAAATTTGCAAAATACATACGGATCTGAATGTGGCAGACCCGTTGACTAAACTTCTCTCACAAGCAAAACATGATCACACCTTAGTACTCTTTGGGTGTTAATCACATGGCGATGTGAACTAGATTATTGACTCTAGTAAACCCTTTGGGTGTTGGTCACATGGCGATGTGAACTATGGGTGTTAATCACATGGTGATGTGAACTATTGGTGTTAAATCACATGGCGATGTGAACTAGATTATTGACTCTAGTGCAAGTGGGAGACTGAAGGAAATATGCCCTAGAGGCAATAATAAAGTTGTTATTTTATATTTCCTTATATCATGATAAATGTTTATTATTCATGCTAGAATTGTATTAACCGGAAACTTGATACATGTGTGGATACATAGACAAAACACCGTGTCCCTAGTAAGCCTCTACTAGACTAGCTCGTTAATCAAAGATGGTTAAGTTTCCTAACCATAGACATGTGTTGTCATTTGATGAACGGGATCACATCATTAGAAGAATGATGTGATGGACAAGACCCATCCGTTAGCTTAGCATAATGATCGTTCAGTTTTATTGCTATAGCTTTCTTCATGACATATACATATTCCTTTGACTATGAGATTATGCAACTCCCGAATACCGGAGGAACGCCTTGTGTGCTATCAAACGTCACAACGTAACTGGGTGATTATAAAGATGCTCTACAGGTGTCTCTGAAGGTGTTTGTTGGGTTGGCATAGATCGAGATTAGGATTTGTCACTCCGAGTATCGGAGAGGTATCTCTGGGCCCTCTCGGTAATGCACATCATGACAAGCCTTGCAAGCAATGTGACTAATGAGTTAGTTACGGGATGATGCATTACGGAATGAGTAAAGAGACTTGCCGGTAATGAGATTGAACTAGGTATGAAGATACCGACGATCGAATCTCGGGCAAGTAACATACCGATGACAAAGGGAGTGACGTATGTTGTCATTGCGGTTTGACCGATAAAGTTCTTCGTAGAATATGTAGGAACCAATATGAGCATCCAGGTTCCGCTATTGGTTATTGACCGGAGATGTGTCTCGGTCATGTCTACATAGTTCTCAAACTCGTAGGGTCCGCACGCTTAACGTTCGATGACGATTTGTATTATGAGTTATGTGTTTTGGTGACCAAAGATTGTTCGGAGTCCCGGATGAGATCATGGACATGACAAGGAGTCTCAAAATGGTCGAGAGGTAAAGATTGATATATTGGATGATAGTATTCGGACACCGGAATGGTTCCTGGATCGTTTCGGGTATTTTTCGGAGTACCGGAAGGTTACCGGAACCCCCCGGGGAAAGTAATGGGCCAACATAGGCCATAGGGGAGAGAGAGGGCAGCCCACAAGGGGTGGCGCACGCCCCCCCATGGGCAATCTGAATTGGACTAGGGGAGGGGGCGCGGCCCCCCTTTCCCTCTCCCTCTCCCTCTCCTTCCCTCTTTCCACCTCCATGAGAAGGGAAAAAGGGGGGCCGAATCCTACTAGGTTTGGAGTCCTAGTAGGACTCCCCCCCCCCCATGGCGTGCCCCTCCTTGGCCGGCCTCCTCCCTCTCCTCCTTTATATATGGGTGCAGGGGGGGCACCCCAAAGCACATCAATTGTTCTCTTAGCCGTGTGCGGTGCCCCCCTCCACAGTTTACTCCTCCGGTCATATCGTCGTAGTGCTTAGGCGAAGCCCTGCGCGGATCACATCACCATCACCGTCACCATGCCGTCGTGCTGACGAAACTCTCCCTCGACCCTCTGCTGGATCAAGAGTTCGAGGGACATCATCGAGCTGAACGTGTGCTGAACTCAGAGGTGCCATACGTTCGGTACTTGATCGGTTGGATCATGAAGATGTTCGACTACATCAACCGCGTTAACCTAACGCTTCCACTTTCGGTCTACGAGGGTACGTGGACACACTCTCCCCCTCTCATTGCTATGCATCTCCTAGATAGATCTTGCGTGAGCGTAGGAAATTTTTTGAAATTGCATGCTACGTTTCCCAACACCTAGGACCTTGTTTTTCCCTCTAATCTATCTCTTCCAGTCTATGTTGTTCCGTTACAAATGCTCAATTCTATCTGGAACGAAACTCATCTGGTGTCCTTGACCACAATTTTGTTTCGGACTGAACTTTAATCTGTTTTGGCGAAAGTTGTCCATAGTTTGGGCTTTCCCACCCAAGTCAGGACCACGTTCTGTGACAGTTGCCACGGCTACTCATCAACTGACAGTCCATCCTATCCGTTGAATTGCAATCGTCCCTGTATAGAAACTGTTCAATCTTAACCTCGGCATGTGGTTATTTCCTCGCCTATATATAAACCGCACCACCCCCCATCGTCCTCCTTCCTTCTTTCTCCTCGCTCCCTCTCTCCACCAAAACCCTCGCCACACTGTTCCTCCTTGAGCTCGACGTCGACGACCCCTTCGCCGCTTAGCTGCCGGAAAGAGGTCACCAGAGTCATTCCACGCCGATGCGGGATATCTTCTCCCTCGCGCCGCCGTAGCTGCTGCACATCACCAAGCTAGGGTATGTGTAGTTCGTGCTCAAACTTCCTTCCTTCCGATTCGAGTTCGTCCACGGTTAATTTTCACCGATTTTATCGATTATCTTAGATCTAGGTTTTTACTTCTCTAGTGCGGATGTGGTTTGTAGTTTTTCCTCGCATCCGAATCTGTCAGATCTAGGGTTTGTGATTATGCTTCGCTCGAATGAAATGCATAGCTCACTGTCTAGTATTTTTATTCGGACTTACTAGCTCGACCTATATGTTTTATTCTATTGAAACAGTTCACAAATTATGTGTCTGATTCTTCCTCAAAATGTTTTGTTCGAGAAAATCTTTCACTATGAGCATTTGTGACTCTGTCCCCATTTTCCCTCGCTTCTACTCTCTTTCACAGGTCAATGCAGTCAGTTGCAGATTCTGCCAAGATTCACAGTATGGCTGACGATGAAGAAGCTTTCATGGGAACTGTTGACGAGTCCAAAGCACCAAAGGGCCCAACGGTAGGCCCATCAACAAGCAAAAGAAAATGTGCCGAACAAAATACAAATGAGCAAGAAGCAGACGCTCCGAAGAAAAGGAAAGGTGGCAGACAACCAATCAAAAACACAGCTGAGCTTGTTTCTCACGATGAATATAACACCTTTCCAGGAGAAGATTCAAATCAGAGAAAAGGACGTGTGCAAAAGATTCGGCGCCATTGGGTCAAGAAATGGTTTAACTACAAGATGGTTCACCCTCGGTACACCAAGAACTTTGCCTTCCATCCCCCATGGGGTGACTGTCGCGAGATTGGGCTCATTCGAGTTGGTGGACCACAGCAAAGACCTCCACCACCTCCTGATGCTCATGAATCTTCCATCAAGACTCCAGATTCCTATCCCGAAGAAAAGGCCAAGCGCCTCAAGAATGCTGAGAAGCGTGCCAAGAAGGCCGCCAAAGATCAAGCAAAGGAAGAAGAAAATCATCATCTCATCAAGTCAGACGTCGAGAAGAGAAAGGCTGAAGGAAAAGATGAGCGCAGAATGAAGAATAAGCATGATCCAAAATCTGCTGCTCTGAAGAAAAAGAGCGCCCCAAGGAAAAGGCCTGCGAAGCCAGTTGAACCTGAAAGTGATTCCTCTGATCAAGATGATCCACCGCTTACCCGAGAGGAAATCGATGCAACTCTCTCCGAATAAGTGAATGTCACCACATCCACTGTTCTACCAGATCTTCGTGTGGATGTTGTTCCAGTCGCACCCCCGAAGAAGAACACCTTAAAGAGGAAGACCCCAGCAACCACTGTTACCATGGTTGACAAGGTGAACACCGAACCTCATCCTGATGCAATTAACTTGCAAGACTTGGTGGTCGAAGCACTTGTTCACACTGCAAAGCCAGGAGAAAATCTTCTAAAAGATAAATTGAAGCAAATCAAAGGAACTGATGGCAAGAAGGAAGTTCCCAAGTCTGATGTTGTGAAAGAAAAAGCTGCACAATTTGCCTCAAAACTGACTCAACCTCTGGCTTCTATGCCTCCGTCCAAACAAAATTTGGCTCAGACTGCTCCCTCTGCTCCATTGACTGCTCAGATTGAAAAAGATACTACTGCACCACATTCTTATGATCATCAGTTCATCATGGAGCAACTAGACCATTTTGTTGAAAAATTATTTGATGGAGAAGTGGCATCTTTGCCAATTCCTTCTGAAGTTATCTCTTAAGCTTCTGTTCTGATCGAAGATATGAGAAATGATTCAGTAGAGATAAATGACCTCATTGGTCAACTCAAAGAGCTTGACAACCGCATGAGAGCTACCAAGTCCAAGTTTGTCATCAGGCAGCTTGAAGAATCCTATGCTGATATCAATAAGGAGTTGAAAGTTCTTCGTCACAGAAGGCTAGGATTTCATTCAGATCTGGACCAAATCGTTCGCAAAATTTGCCTTGATCATCAAGCAAATGTGACAGGCTACAATGATCTTGTCAAAGGACACGTTGATCCTTCAAATAAGAGAAAGAAGAAAATCGCAAAGAAGAATGCTCCTCCTCCTCCAGAAGCTGACACTCAGAAAGAAATTTCTCGTGTGCAAGCTAGTTCTTTGGCTCCTCAAGAACCAGTTGTACATGAGCCATCCTCACCAAGGCCAACTAAAACAGTGCCTGTGGTTACTCCTGCTCATGATGAAAATCCAACTCAGCGTCAAGTATCCAAAGAAGGAGAGATTCCTCGGTCAGAACGATGAGATTCTCCTGTCATCGAAGAACCTAAAGATTCGGTTCCTCCCTCTGCTCCACCAACTTCAGAAGCCATTCCTCAACTGCCCCAACTAAATGATAAAGCTTCAGTGCCTGAATCTGGCCCTGCACCAGTGACAAATCCCTCTCCCTTGAGGATTTCACTCGTCGCAGCTCGAAGACCCTCAGATGTTAACCCTTCTGCAGCAAACTCACCATCATCTCATCATTCGGATTCTGTCATCTATGGCGATGAAGTACTTTCTGTTGAAGAAGAACTAAAGTACCCCTATCCTCGCGAGCGACTACCCTTATTTTCCACCGGTGTCGGCATCAAAGGGTCGTTGTTCAACAGAAATACTCACCCACTTTTCTTCCGAGAGAGTCCTTACAGCAAACCCAAGACATATGATTCTCCTCAATTTTGGACTCAGGAACAGGCGATATACTACTCTCATATTCTGTATGACAGCCTGAAGATTTTCCCTCATGACTTCCCAGACTTTGCAATCATGAAAAGCATCGGATGCTTCAATCAAATTCTGCAACACATCGAATACTATGGTCTCACTCGTGTCTTAGGCTATCAGCATCCATGGAACAGGGAGATTATTCTTCAGTTTTATGCAACTTTGTATATCTCCGGCGATGAGACAGATAGCACACAGTGGATAATGGAATGGATGACAGAAGGAAAAAAGAATCAAATGCTCTGCCATGAACTTTGTCTCCCATTTTCATTTTCCTCGATTTGAACATGGCAAAATTGAGATTCGCATTCACAACATTGATGCAGTCACTGATAAAGATTTCTGATGCGCAATGGATAAAGAAAAGATTCGTGACTACCATGGTTCTCCTCTGCCTGAACATTTAACCTTCGACAATCAGACTCTATACCACATGCTCACATATACCATATGTCCGCTGGCTGGAATGAATACTAACAATGTAATATCTGATGTTCTTCGGAACACCATCCATGCCATCTCTCAGGGTTATATCTTCGATGTCAAAGACATGTTCTTGCGCATCCTAATGGATTCAGCTCAGTGTCCTAAAACCATCAAAGTATTCGCACCATGGATTCAGAAAGTGGTTGACTATGCAATGAAGACCGAATATCTTGCTAAAGTCAGTCACAAGAGCTTCATTCCTCCTGTGCGTGATACACTGAAAGTTATGGAAGATATTTCTTCAAGAAAAGCACCAGGGTCAAGCACTTCTGACTATCACAACACTTTCAATGGACCGAAGCTGCCCAAGCGTGATCGTCTGCCGAATATTCAACCTCCTTCACATCTTGAAGTGAGCATGCGCACTCAGCAGTTGCTATTGAAGCATATGGCCGAAGACCGCCAAGAGAAAGAACATCTGGCTGCCAAACTTAATGCTATTCACAACCGAACAAAAGTTATGCACATGATTACAGCAGAAAACAAGAAGCGCCTATGAAAATTGCTTCAGAAATTTTTCTCCAAGAAGCAACTCAGCAAATCTCACCTTCAAGAACTCTATCAGTACATTGACCAAGGCTTTACTGATGAAGATTTTCACGATCGCTCCACTCCACCTTTGCCAGGTCGTGAACCTGCAATGAATTTACTTCGAATATAGCTGCGCAAATTGCTCGATGAATCAGAAGCCACTTCGCCAACTGTCAAGCCTTCTGAAGAAAATCCTCTGTCTCGCAAGTGTGATGAGGCTGGCCCCAATATTCCTTCCTCATCCAAGACCCAAGTCAGTCTCGAAGGATCAGCTGTTGTTGTTGCCGCTGAAGATGAAGATATTCCGCACACTTCCGAATTAGAAACTTCGTCAGACAATTCCTCAGGCGATGCCTCAGAGTGAATCATATTCATAGTTTTCCACTCATGTTGTTTCATCACCTTTTTGACACTAGTTGACAAAAAGCGGGAGAATAACATCGAGAGTTTGATAGATTTGCTCTGTTGGATTTGGTGTTTATGGCTTTCTCGCTCTATCCTTGGAATGATTGCAGGTGAAATTGTTAACAGAAGTTATGAATGATTGCACTTTTCTCTCATTGGATTATCCGTCATCAGTGCGAATCATTACCTCGCATGATTGAAAATTCTCCACACTCTCAAATGAATTGCAAGGAATTTCATTATATATCAATTGAACCTGCATACATCCAAGGGGAGTATATTTCATCATCGAGTCAAGTAACGCAAGTTCACTCTTGTTTGATTTAAAACTTTCTTATCTATCTTCACTTTGATGATTATCTGTTTTGTCAACAACCATCCAAAAAGGGGGAGATTGTTGTTGCAATGATAGGCCCCTTATGTTTTGGAGTTTGTTGACATAAACAGTTTGGGACTTATGTGTTTGCTAGTGCACACAGAGTAATAGGTCCCTGGAGTAATCGAGGAGTTTGATGAAAACGACGAAGATAATCTCCCTACGAGGCAGCGAAGGTTATCACCAAAGATAAAGCTAACGAGAGTGACCCCTAAAAATTGCTGAAGTTTAAGCAATTGGTTCGGTAATTGTTCGAAACAAATGACTGCGTTCGAGGAAGAATGAAGACGAAGTGAAGACGTAGCATTTATTTCGTTGTTCTTCTTCTTTCATTGAGTCATAGGACCATCGTACTATTAAGAGGGGTATAGCGTTCCGAAGCTTTGATTCTCTGATGCTAAACCCAAACATATGAAAGCTGTGAGAGAAATCTCTTTGTACTCCGAGCAAATACTTGCCAGCAAGAGACTGTGATCTTTTTCGCTGCGAGAGATTTGCCTCGGAACGAGGAGTTAGCATTACTTGTTCCTCAAGTAATGTTACCGTTGCTCCAAAATCCGACCGTTGAGAACATGTCGGTTGGCCATTGGCTGGACCTCGTGTCCAAAATGGTCATTTCCCATCTGGGATGGCTGCGGCTATAAATAGCCACCCCTCACCGGCTTTGTCCGGTGGCTGCTCCGTTTGATTTCTGAGAAGATTGTTGAGAAACCCCCTCTATGAGCGATTTGAGTTTAAAATCCACCGAGAGAAAACCCCTAGAACCGAAGAATTAGATAGTGGTTCAGCATCACAGGAATTTAAGTTTAGTAAGCTCCGCCTATTACTCTTGAGAGCTGCAAACTCTCTAGACGGTTAGGTGTCAAGTTCTTCAGAGACCAAGAGTAATTGTGGTTCTCGAAGAAGAAGTCTGTAAAGGTTTGGAGATCGCCTTCAAGTATCTACCACGAGTGATCGGCATCGGTTGACGAATCGATTGTCGAGGAGAATATGGTGAAGAGAGTTTATCTTCCGTGTTAAGTCACAGCCCCTCCAATCGGACGTAGTCCTTGTGCAGAAGGACGAACTGGTCGAACAAATACCTTGTCGCCATCGAGCATCTTCGGTCACCTCTGTTACTCAAGTTTACCTTCAATGCATTCTATTCATGTATTTTACTTCGATGCATGCTTTAGTTTCCCTTCGGTTATCTGTTGTAGTTCATCTTAGTCTGTTTATTGTTTATTCCGCTGTTGGGTTCTGAGAGATTTAAGTTTTCCGAAGAAAAATTAAAACTCCCATTCACCCCCCCCCCCCCCCTCTGGTAGACATACTTCGTTCCTACAAAATGGTTCGATCAGTCTCTCTCCTCTCTTCTTTCTTCGTCAACGAAATGAATCACCTGTCTCCCTTCCTTCTTGGGCTTCCAACCTGCCTCCAAGTTGGGTTTCCAGCCCATGGGACATGTCTACCCAGCCCAATATGGTGCTAGACCTGCTGGCAGCCCAAGTAGCAATTGAGAAGCTGAATTTGTTACCGAACGGATGGGAATCGCTGCATGGAGCGAGAAGCTAGATTCAGAAGCTGAATTTTTGGAGTTAGAAGAGTTGGGAGAGTTCCCGAACTGGCCCTAAGTATCAATGGATTTACTGCTTGCCGATTCGATCTGGCTGCCTTGCGTGGCACATGAGGACTCGGTCCTCCTTTTTTTCTCTCAAAACAAATCTCCGGTCTCTGCTCTTGCCTGTTGTAAGCGACCGGATCCAGCACAATCCGCCGCTTGGTCCGTGTCTCACCGCCAGCTGGGCTGGTGCCCAGCACACGCCTTTGGGCCTCTACAGCCAGTGCCCGTCGATCTATCGATCGACCTGCTGCCTCCCTGCCCTGCACGACGCGTCGCCACTGCTGCCTCTACGCTCGCCCGATCAATCCAAGATTGCCGCACATCGAGCATGCGCACACGTACCTTTTTTTGCGGGAAGAAACCATGTATTACTCATTCATAGTGTCCTTACAATCATCTATCACCAACTCTAGAACCCTAGGAGGGCCCGAACCTAGCCAAGTCATAGTTCTTTGCCCAACTCTAGCAAAACTAGCAAGACAATCACTAGCTTTATTTTGGCTACAGGTAACATGAGTAATACACGTCTCTCTAAGATTTCTAAGGAACTTGATCTCATTCACTAGGGAAGCATAAACTGATCTGTCAACCCCCTCCTCCTAGATCATCGAAACAGCCGTGAGCGAGTCCATCTCCATGGCAATGGGTGCTTCACTTCTTTGTATTGACAATGACAGTCCTTCCATGCACGCACTAAGCTCCGATTCCAGCGCATCCCGACATGAAAACAGCTGTCTGCAAGCAGCAAAGATGATACCACCCGCCTCATCTCGCAAGATCATACCCGACCCTGCAGCAACATTAGCACCATAAGAACCATCAGTGTTGAGTTTTACCCAACCTCGCTTAGGCGGAGCCCACTTCAAATCTGGATCTATAGTGCACACTCAAAGGGGTTTTCCAATGAACGAAAGGCTCTCCTTCCCTTTCCGAGGATCCATATCTACATTCACTTTGATTGCGATAAGTGACTCCAGGTAGCTCTGAAGAAACCTACATGACGCATTGACAGGAGGGGCTTGCTTCTGATGCACCACTTTGTTCCGGACATACCAACACCTCCAGAGCGTAAATAAGATCATGCTTTGAGATGTCTGATCCAGAGTTTCCAAGAGCTAAAATAACCATTCCTTGCCTGTGTACATAATCGTTTCGATCATCGGCAACCTCCACACTTCTGACATGGCCTCATACAGTTGACGAGCTAGCGGACATCGAAGAACAGGATGAAAGTTGTCTTCAGTTTCCATGGCACAAATCGGACAGAGGCTTAAAACTTCCAGCCCTCTTTTATGTTTGTTCTGCCACGTTGGGAGACCGTCCGTGATTAGCCGCCAAGCAAAATTCCGCACCTTGGGAGGAACCTCAGCAGACCAGACTAATTTCCAAAGAGATCTGTCGCCCGTCGGGTTGCTACTCGAGGATACCACAGTGCTTCTGTGAGCTTCCTGGAAGGCCATATCGTAGGCAGATTTTACAGAGAAATGGCCGTGGCACCCGGGGCCCCATGCCAGCACGTCATCCTCCTTTCTAGGTGACGCTCGAATTTTCAGAATTTCAGAGACATCAGCTGCAACAAAATACTTCACCAATTGATCATATTTCCAGGAGCCATTACCATATAAAAGATCAGCCACGAAACGAATGCGGCATCGCCCTTGTGGTGAGATCGGCCTAAAAGAGAATGGCCGGGGGATCCAATTATCTCTCCAAATTCTAATGCTCTTTCCATTCCCAACCCTCCATAGCAATCCCTTTTTCAGTAAGTCTAATCCATGACTTATAGCCTGCCATGAGGATGAGGCGTTCCCCGAGAAGACAGTGTCTTCCAGCTTCCCGTTTGGATAGTAACGTGCCTTCAAAACTTGAGCACATAAACTGTCTGGTCTCATGATCAATCTCCACGCTTGACGTGAGAGCAAGGCTTGATTAAAAATACGAAGATCTCGGAATCCTACTCCTCCTTTTGATTTCGGTTGAAGGAGATGATCCCACCCTTTCCAATGCACTTTCCTCTTGCCTTTCTCCGATCCCCAATAAAAATTTCTAATCATCCTCGTCAGATCATCACACAAGGAAAAAGGTAATTTGAAAACCCCCATGATATACGTAGGTAGTGCCTGAGCCACTGATTTAATGAGAGCCTCTCTTCCAGGCTGTGCTAAATGTCCATCCCCCACTGTAACAACCTCTTTGTTAAACTCATTTGCAAGTTATGAAATTTGCTCTTGGACATGCGTCCCTCTGGCGTAGGAAGACCCAAGTACCTCTCCTCAAAAAATGTGCTGGTCACCTGAAGGGTAGCTCGCACCTGATTCCGGACTGGTTCCGCACATGAAGCACCAAAAAACAATGAGCATTTGCTGTAATTCAAAATCTGTCCCGTAGCCGCACTATACATATCCAGTGCTTCTCTCACATGTAGGGCCTATTCTTGAGATGCTTCAAATAATAAAAGAGTATCGTCCACAAACAATATATGTGAAATACCCGGAGCTCTTCTGCATACCTTAACAGGTGTGATTGCATCTGCTGACACTCGTTGCTTTAGGATTGCAGAAAGACCATCTGCCACAAACAAGAATAGAAATGGTGATAAAGGGTCACCTTGCCAAAGCCCGCCCGTCGGTGCAAACGAATCCAAGAGGGTCCCATTTAATTTAACGGAATATCTAACCGATGTGACACACGCCATAATCCAGTCCACCCACCGGTTTGAGAAGCCCAACTTTTGCATCATTTGTTTCAAGAATCCCCAATCCACCCTATCATAGGCTTTGGAGAGATCTACCTTGTAAGCACAAAAACTCTTTGAGGGGTCTTTTTCTTGCTTGATATAATGAATACACTCAAATGCCACTAGGGCATTGTCAGTGATCATCCTCCCAGGGATGAAAGCACTTTGCTCGGGTGAAATAAGATCATCCAACAACGGACGTAGCCGGTTGACTAAACACTTGGAGATCACCTTATAAATTACATTGCATAAGCTTGTAGGCCTGAAATCAGATACCTTAACCGGGTTAGAAATCTTAGGAATGAGAACAATGGAAGTACTATTCGCACCTTCCGGCATTACCCCCGAACTAAAAAACTCCTTGACTGCAGCCAAAACACTCTCCTTCAGAACACTCCAGTTGCGCTGAAAAAACCGGGCCGGAAATCCATCCGGACCCGGGGCCTTCAAAGGACCGATTTGAAAAAGGGCATCCGAAATCTCCTTGTCACTGAATGGAGCATATAGCTTAATATTATCCTCTGCTGACACCACCGGAGCGAATAGATCAACAATGGGAGAGGGATCAATGTTCGGGTCAACTTTGTAGATGTCATGAAAATACTCGTTTGCAATACGCCCCTTTGATGCCATGTCCGAATAGACCACACCAATGCTATCAGATAACTCCTTGATCTTATTCTTCCTAGCCCTCCACACTGCCTTACTCTGAAAATATCGTGTGTTTCTATCCCCCTCTTTGAGCCATGTAATTCTAGACCTTTGCAACCACATCATTTCCTCCTGATACTGTAGCTCATTCTTCTTGTCAGTAACTCTTCTGATATCTTGTCTGTCTGCATTCATATTCATGAGCTCTTCCAGCTGTGTGCGAGACTTCACTAACTCCCTTGTGACATTACCAAACTTCTTACTCCACGTTCTTAGCGCTGACATTGTTTTCGAAAGTGCGTGCTGTAGGTCAGCCATACTATTCATGTACACGTACCTTCATCTGAATCAACAATCCATAACATCTGAACAGGCTAGCTCATGATACCATTTATTAGACTAATCCGAGGCGCTACACAAGCACGACACCGAGATTTGTTAACGACGTTCACCGATATGGCTACATCCCCGGAGCCTGACTACGGGCGCTCCTCCCCGTGACACCGTCACAATACCGCACACCGGCCACCCGGGCACCGGCACACGCCGCCGGCCCCCCCTTGCGCGTCTGTGCTATTATGTTGGCATAGATTACATTGTGTGTCTACCCTCATTATATATGAGAGACCTAGGATACAAGTGCCCTACTAGGACACGATTCCATATCCTATCTAAACATAATACTACTCAGAGTCCAACTGTAACTTAACTTGTACACTGTATTCGACACAACAACCATAAAAATGGGATAATCAAATGAGAAACTGAAACATGACAGTAAACTAGTTTTTTTTATAAAATAGGATAAACAAGCGAGAAATCCTCACCCGTCGGCAAGGAGGGAGAGAATCCTTTCTGTGACGTAGCCCTCTGCCCAGAAGGCCTCGCACCGACCAGCACTACGCCTCATGGCAGTTCTCACCATCTCAAGGCATTCCGATCGAGTGGTTGAAGGCGTAGCAGTGAAAGCGCATATGGACGCGGCGCCACAGGTCCGGCTCGTCCACAGAAGCCCTGCGCCATGGGCGGCACACAATGTCGGGCCCCGTAAGGATGTCGATGTGGTCCAGCCGGCTGAACACGTCCAGCAACACATCCCGCGGCAGCGCCGCCCAGTCCCTCGCCTCCCGCACCACCTCCTCGTTATCCTTCCATCGTCGGCATTACGTTTCTCTCCAACTATTTCGTATATCTGCTCAGAAAGTGACGTTCACTAGTTATTATCTCATTCTTGTTCGCTAAAGAAGCAATCCATTCATGTAGCCAGCTGACCAACGTCGTTGTATCCAAGGCGCGCGTGAGCGCACCTACAGGCCGGCTGATCAAGCCATCAAAATAACTTCAACTAAAATCAAGTATTGTGGCCAATCTTTTATGGTTGTCAATTTTGTTTCGCGAGGAAACCTTCCAATCTATTCATCAACTGTTAAGATAGTACAAAGAACACAAGAAGTAAAAAATACATTCAGATCCGTAGACCACCTAGCAACGACTACAAGCACTGGAGTGAGCCGAAGGCGCGCCGCCGTCATCGCCCCACCCTCATCGGAGCCGGACAAGCCTTGTTGGAGTAGACAATTAGGAAGTCGCCGTGCTAAGGCCCCATGGGACCAGCGCACTAGGACAACAATCGTCGTTGATGAAGAGATGCGTAGATCAGAAGGATCCAACCTGTAGACACATGAACACAGACAACGAAGAACGGATCCACTAGGATCCATCGAAGACAAACACCGACCGAATCCCGAGGGATCCGCTGGAGAAAAACCTCCACACGCTCTTCGACGATACTAGAAACACCACCGGGACGGGAAATAGGCGGGGAGGACCTTATTCCATGTTCAGAGAGTCGCTGCCGCCTCGCCTCTGAGCAGGACACAAACCCTAACAAAACTCAAAAAAACCATCTAAAAACAGGGGATATGGTGAATGAAGCCCAGACAAAAAGAGGACCAACCTTGGCCTAAACTAAATCATAGTAGAACTTACATGGATTGATAGATATATAACTTTTAACATATATTACATCGATCTTTTACTGCCAACACTCATGTCATGCACCACCACTTATAGGGATGTAATTTCATCATCAAACTAAATTTGATCTTGTATGGATATCTTCTATATAAATCAATAGATCACATCTTATAAGGTCAAAATTACATCTCATATCTTTTTTATTTGCGGGAGAAAATCAAGGACACAACACGCCATACGTACCTGAAAACAGGGGGCACCAGTCATAATGTTCACAAAAAGTTAATAGGGGAAATCGGGCGATACTTTTGCTAAATGAGCTTAAATGGAGGAAATTTTATTAAATGGGGTAATTAGTGTCAAAACATCAAATTATATCAGCGGGTAATAACCGGAATTCACTATAAGTGTAGTAATAAATAAATGAAAGCATGTGACTACAATCAGCAAGTGTGGCCTATACTCAATTTAGACCACCAGGTAAGGAAAAAAAAGGTAAGAGGAGAGATGAGGCCCACTAGAAATACCAATTATAGCAAACTTGATCAGAAGTTAGATGCATAGCAGATAGATTGGCAATGGGAAGGCTGTGGGAGTTTAGCCAATAGCAGAATCTTTAGTATCACTAGGCACCTTAGGATTGGGGACCTCTCATTCAATTAAGGACTTTGATTTTGGATTGGAGGCCCATTTTTTACTTGGGGTGGGCCTCAATTTTGATCGAGACGTGGCGCTGGAATAATTTTTGATTGGTACAAAGTTTGAAATTTGAGGTGAATGTCACGAAACTTCATCGGAGATAGTACATTTTGTGAACAACATTTGATTTTTTTTATTTTCTCTTTTTTATCACAAATATTAGGGTACCATGCCAAGTTTAGTACTTCTTTAGCTTCATTTAGATATATCTTCATTTTTTCTAAAAACATAGAAAAACTCCCGTTTGATCTACCATAGCACCGAGTTGAATATTTCAACCATTTGCACCACGTGATCTCAAATTGTTTATATTTCCTTGAATCTATTTACTAATTTTTTTTAGAATTCAAAATGAGACCAATTTTAATAATTGTGCAAAAAAATCATGTAATATATAATAGTATTAAGACCATCAGAAAACTGGTGGAACTTATACACAATATTACTAAAAAAATTATACTAAAAGGCTCCCATGAATTATTAGATTTAATAGAGGTGTTTTACATTTTTAGAAGAAAAGCCCAATATCAGACACTTGGGTCCTCCTACCCACATGAGTTCAATGCCATCAACTACATCTGACTTAGCCTATGTTGCATCAATGTAATATGGGCCCTTATGCCTTATTAAGCCCATATGTCATTCACGTACTCGCATCCTCCAATTCCCCTCCTTCTCTCGCGCGTTGTTCTCCTCCTTCTCAAAATCCCACGCATTTATTAACAAACGCGACTTCTCCACTTCGTCACTGTTTCTCCACTTTTGACCAAAGATCAAACTTTGTTACGAATTCCAAAACAAAATGGGTAAATGCCTGCTTATTTTGCCTAGTAGATTTGAACTTTTGGCAGATTTTATTTTGTGTTGTGTCATTATCCATCTATGAACTAGCTTTGAGTGCTAATTCACTTGACATCACTTTATTGGTCTGAGGGGGCAAAGGTGGCAATCAATATCGACTGGGCAAGTGATATGATACACTAAGTTGTTCAAAAAAATATGATGCATTAAATAATACGCTAAAGAGTAACATGGATAATTGAGAAAGGATTCCAACTTGTTTCATTACATACTTAACTAAAGGGTTTCCATACTAAACAAACTACTAATGAGATTCCTAAATTACCTACTAATGGGATCCCTTACTAAACTAAACTAAACTTGTTTTTGAACTTATCTTATATATTTGAATTCCTAGTGACAAGACACTAAAATAAATCAATCTTGGATATGTTTTAAAATCTATCAATTTTCATTACTAATTGAAATCAATGCTTTGGAAATATAATTTACTGGAATATGTTTTTAAATATCTAAAATAGTTTTTTATTAAAAATGTACTCCCTTTGTCCCAAAATAAGTGTCTCAACCTCAGTAGAACTTTGTACTAAAGTTAGTACAAAGTTGAGACACTTATTTTGGGACAGAGGAAGTATATGTTAGTGAATATTTTAAATCACTAAAATATGTCACTAAAATTGAATATGTAAAATTGAACACATCTTACATTGTCAGTACTTCATTTTTTGATATGTGAAAATGTGTAAAATGGATGTGACTATTGTTGCTGAAATATGTGACGTGTTGTGCCTAAAGTTAATGAAATATGTGTGTGAAATCTATTTATTTATTTTTGAATTGAAACTGAAATTGAAGTTCCAGTGACATATTATAATTATTTTAGTGAAATTGCAATATCTGAAATATTGTGATTACTGAAATATGGCATTTCATTAATATGATATATTAAATGGTTGTGGTTGGAGTACTAACATGGATTTGTTGTTTTAGTAACATAATCAATAAAATGGATTCTATTGAAGTGATTCAAGTACAGGGTTATACTAAATGGTTTCTTATCATTTCAATAATTTATTGATAGTAAAGTTTTATGAAATGGTTTGTTAGTGATATTGAAAATGTACGGATAGACCATATCGCTTGTGAAATTGATTTGATTTTCAGTAGTCGGGTCACTTATGATTTGTGATATTGATATTAAAAAAATACCTTTTATCATTTGGGATCTTGATTTTTTTATATTGATAAATATTGAGATAGTTGGTTGTGTTATTGAAACATATGCTCTAGTAGTGAGTTAGAATTTGGCATATATTGGATGTAAAATTTCAGTTATTTCAATTGATGTTTGAAACTGCAAAAACTAAATGAGTTTCAAATATATCCAATATTAGTCTTTGTTTGAAAGGCCATGTCCTGAGAATTTGAAAAAATGAAAAAAAATGAAAAAAATCTACTTTAAACTATGTGAAGCATCTAAAAGATCACCAAGAAATAGAATGCAAGATTTTTTTTCTGCAAAATTTTTTCTGGGGGGGGAGGGATAGAGAATGACAGAGTCATCCAACACGTTATGTCCTCTCCGCCAAAAATGGTGGTGTGACCTTTTGAGTTTACATTTCTTTTAGAAGCACTAGTAACTTTTTTAGTACACGCAACCTGTAATTATAGGTACATTGTTTTGGATCCATGATCCAAGAAATTGCAAAGTAACTCCTACATCTAGGAGGTATAATGAAATTTCTTGGAGACGTCTTCTTGGTGGTATCAAGCTTTGTAATAGGAAAAACTAGCTAGACTTCTGTAAAGAGACTACAATTGGACCGGAACAGCGATACTGTCACCCATTTACTTGCACGAACTTGATTACCACTAAAAGTTTATGAAATAACTTCAAATTGATGTACAGATGAGAGGCACAAGGGATACAACAAATAGAAATGGACTATGGGTCATAGTTACACGAATCTCAAAGCAAATATAGGGTGGATGTTCTACCGGTACATACCATGAACACTAGTAAGGACTTTGACAACCCATAGAGTATTCGATTGGTTCAGTAGACCAGCATGGTCTCGGAATTGTATAATTAAATGACATGTCATAATCATCCATGGAGTCTTCAGGATGCCTCAGAGTCTTGATCCTTGCACACTTTGCTTGCATTTCATCGTCCATGCAAACATGGTAACAAGACCGAATGTCGAGGGACTCTAGGAGTGGGCAGCCATTAAGGATGAGTTCCAAACCACTGTTGGTGAGTGAATTAGCAGTGAGCTGCAACGACCGCAACTCCGACATCTTAGCGATCGCCATGGCTGCACTGTCATCTACGCATTCACTGTAGAAGGACCTTTGGCTCAGTCGAAAGCGCTTCAGTAGAGGGCAGGCATCCCCTATGACTTCGAGTGTTTCTGGGAAGCGGTGCATACAGTTCAAGAGCTCTAACTCCTCAAGCATGGGGAACTTTGTGATCACTAGCTTGAAGGCCAAGTCCACAATGTCATGGCACTCGATGAGTCGAAGGCTCTTCAATGATGGTGCCCTGCAAAGTAGAGAGAAGCCGGCTATAAATTAAAACTTGATAGTAAATTAGAAGAGTCATTTGGGACAAGATTGGAAAAAGCTAGGAAAGGAAAGCTTGACGAAAGTAAAGATGTTAAGATGCTCAGAAGATGTGGAAGGCTGAAAGGCATGGAAGACCATAATGTTGAAGCCATGGCTAGGGAGAGAGCTGCTAGCAAGGATGAATATGGTGAGTCCATCATTCCTATTGTCATTAATACACACAGAAATAAATTGCTGGAAATAGCTTCTAGAGTAGGTGTGGATGTGGGGACACAAATTGATATGATTGATTATAATATCAATCTCATTAAAAAAGTAGAACATGTCAGAATTGACTTGTGGTTGAGTAATAATTCTAAATAAAAACCCCGTCACATTGAAGAGGAGGTCCCTGTAATTGAAACATGGATAATGATATTAAAGAATTGTTAGAATAGGAAGAACATTTTGATAGAGAGGATGAGGAAGATAAGGCTTGGCAACAAGCTAAACATCTTTTGTCACATAAGAAAGGGAAGAGTAAAAGCGGAACCTACCAGAATTCTGGAGGAAAATCTACTGTTGGTATTAATTCTTTTAATAAACTTGATTTACATGGTAGAAAATATACCTAGGGTAATAACCTACCTAACCCTGCTTTGAAAATTAGACAGGATTTTATATTGTGTTGCTTGGGAGGAAAATTACCCTACGACTGAAGTGACAGCTCTAGATAGGGAGAAATCTGACCACACTCCCCTGTTTATGGATACAGGGGATTTGCCTAAAACTGATCCAATATTCAGGTTTGAAAATTCCTGGTTTCTAAGGGATGGGTTGGATAAAATTGTAATAGACACTTGGAATTATCCTAATATAGTGGGGTCTAGTATTGAAAGATGGCAGATGAGGAATCTGAGACCTAAACAAAAAGGGTGGAGTAGAAATATGAATGCCTGGTGCTGCAAAAAATATTTTGAGACAATTGGATGATATTGATAAAAGATGTGAGGTTCATGGATTAACTGTTGCTGACAGGCAGGAACAAATGGAGCTAAGAGCTCAACTAGATAGGCTTTTGAAACGGGAGGAGGAAAAATGGAAAGAAAGAGCAAAAATTGATGAGCTGCTAGAAAGAGACAGTAATACCAAATTCTTTCATGCTAAAGCTAATGGCAGAAGGAGGAAAAATAAAATCAATAGTTTGGATCAGGATGAAGGAAAGATAGAGGGGGAGAAAAACATTATGGAGTATATCACAAATTATTATAAAAACTTATTTGGACATCCAGAAAGATCAAACATTGCTCTGGGCACTAATAATGTTGCCAATATACCAGAGGGGTTGGAGATAGGTTGACTGCTAAGTTCACAATGGAATAAATTAAAACTGCTATTTTTGATATGGCACATAACAAGTCTCCATGCCCTGATGGTTTCACTGATGAATTTTATCAGCATTTCTAGAATCTCGATAAAAATGATATTAAATAACTCTTTGATGATTTCCATAGTGGTAACATGGATATATCTAGATTAAACTATGGCATTATCACACTATTCCCTAAGACTAAAGAGGCTAATCAGATTGAAAAGTTCAGACCAATATGTCTACTGAATGTTATATTCAAGATCTTTACTAAGGTGTTAATGAACAGATTAAATGGAGTTGCTAATGAAGTCATATCCCTTATACAAACTGCGTTTGTTAAGGGGAGATACATTATGGAAGGGGTTCTCATTTTGCATGAGGCTTTGAATAGTATCCATAGAAAAAGCAGAGTGCTCTGCTTTTTAAGGTAGATTTCGAAAAAGCATATGATAAAGTGAAGTGGTCTTTTGTTCCACAAATGTTAAAAACAAAAGGATTCCTAGATAAGTGGATTGACTAGATAATGCATACTATCAGGGGGGAAGGTGTGTGTTAAGGTAAATGATAATATGGGAAAATATTTCCCTACACACAAAGGGATGAGGCAAGGGGACTCCATTTCACCCTTGATTTTTTATATGGATGCTGATGCACTGGCTATTTTGATGAAAAGGGCTAAAGCAAGTGGTCTGGTGAAAGGGGTATTAGAGGAAAATACTGACAAAGGAATAAACATGCTTCAGTATGCTGATGATACAATCTTTCTAATAGAAGATGATTTTTGAAAGTGCACATAATTTGAAATTTATACTCTGTTTGTTTGAACAGATGTCAGGAATGAAAATTAACCTTCATAAGAGTGAGTTGTTCTTATTTGGGGAGGCTTCTAATAAAGCTTCTGAATTTGCCCAAATATTTACTTGCCCTACAGGAAGTTTGCCAATGAAGTATTTAGGGTTGCCCCTGGACAAGAAAAGGATTAGAAACAAAAGTTGCCCCCCTGAAAACAGAATGGAGAAGAAGTGTGAGAATTGGCAGGGAAGATTATTAGCTAGTGCTGGTAGGGTCACCTTGATACAATCCTCTCCCATTGGGATTCCCTATTACATGATGTCCTTTTATGGGCTCCCTGTGGGGGTAAATAAAAGAATGGATTATTTTAGAGCCAGACTTTTATGGCAAGAAGAGGAAGAAAAAAAAGAAATATCATTTAGTGAGATGGTCTGAAGTGTGTAGGCCTAAAGATTTGGTGGGACTGGGAATACAAAACTTAGCTTTAATGAATAAAGCATTATCGGTAAAGTGGTGGTGGAAAATCTTTAATGGTACTTGTCTCTGGCAAGATATCCTTCTCAACAAATATTTGAAGGGAGAGGGCCTGGCAACTGCCAAACCCAGACAGGGGGACTCCCAGTTCTGGTCTTAGCTCCTTAAGCAGAAAAATCAGTTTCTTTCATTGTGTAGGTTTGAGATTATGAATGGGGAGAGTGTCAGATTTTGGGAAGATAGATGGGTTAATGATAGAGCATTGAAAGACGACTTCCCTCGATTATGTAACCTGTGTTTTGATAAAAATAAATCTGTCAAATATATGTTTGACAAGGGTTTAGGTAATGTTAATTTCAAAAGAACCTTATATGGGGATTCTTTGGAACAATGGGAGCATATTAAAGATAGTTGTTCTGGTGTGGTCTTGAGTGGGGACAGAGATAGAATTTTCTGGACCTTAGACAAAAAAGGAATCTACACTGTCAAATGTTATTATAGATTCCTGATTGAGAATGGGATTAAATACCCACATAAATTCCTATGGAAAACTAAGATGCCACCTAGGGTGAAAGTCTTTATTTGGTTGGTCTTGCGTAATAGTATTTTAACTAGAGGTAATCTGCTTCATAGGGCGTGGGTGTATCTATAAGACTTGCCAATTTTGTATGCATAATGAGAGTGTTGGTCATATATTCTTGAAATGTTCCATGGCGAAAATGATGTAGAATATTATTCAATATGCTTTTGATATAAAACAAGTGTCTGACAGCACTTGGGATTTGTTTGGGATTTGGTTGAAGTAGTTTGGAAAACTAGAAAAAATCCTGGTGGCAGTGAGGATAGCAACAGTTTTCTGGACTATCCGGAAACTTAGAAATCGTGTGGTATTTGATAAGAAAGGATATCTGATCCATGTATACCTGTTAATATGATGATTAAAATGTTACATGATTGGCTCGTGTTGCAGATAAACCCAAGAAGTCGGAGAATAATGACGGACGGAGGGCGTAAGAAGAGTTGAGCAGATTGTGGGAGACATCTTTCGAGCAACTTTAGGATGGAGGATGGCGCACAGAATTATGGTTGCATGATTTTGTCTACCATTTGTTCATGCAGTGCTGCTCTGGGAGCTCTCCCTTTGTTCACTTGTCTTGTTCCTTCCTGGGCTTTGTTTCTTCGGCTGAACTTGTTCTAGTAGCATTGTTCGTTTTGGAGAATGCTTTAGTAATGTTGATGTTACGTGTGTTCTGGAGAGCCTTACCTGTGGAACCTCTTAGATCAATGTTTGTTAGGTTAAGCTCCAGTCTTAGCTTTAAACTCGTCGAGGCCAGCGGCGACCCCACAACTTATTGAAAATAAGCCTAAAAACACTGTACAACTAATGTTCATCATGAAGAAAAAAAACTAAAAAATACCATTGACCCCACAGATACTTTAGGCTGGCCTCGCCGCTGGTCGAGGCTGCGAGGCTTTTGCATTCCTAAGGGGGTGTGGGAGTCTGATTCCCCATTGCCCTGCAGGGGTGTGCATCGTCTGATATGCTGGCCATGACTTGTTGGTTTGTAATAGTTGGTGTGTGTAAGACTTGGCGATTTCTAATAATGAAAATGGGAGAGGAAACACTCTTTATAAAAAAAAGGTAAACAAGCAAGAAATCCTCACGCGTTGCCGACGAGGGAGAGAATCCTTTCTGCGACGTAGCTCCCGCCCCAGAAGGCCTCGCACCGACCCGCACTACGCCTCATGGCAGCTCTCACCATCTGAAGCAATTTCCTGGAGTTGAGGTAGAAGCCATCGGCATAGTGAAAGCGCATATCAATGCGGCGCCACAGCTCGGGCTCGTCCGTAGCAGCCCTGCGCCATGGGCTGCACACCATGTCGGGCCCCATGAGGATCTCGATGTGGTCCAGTCTGCTGAGCACTGCCAGCAACACATCCCGTGGCAGCTCCGCCCAATCCCTCCACTCCTCTATATCCATCCCGTCCTGGGGTGGTGGTGGCAGTTGGGGAGGCTCCTCGAGAAGGCAGGAAGGGGAGGGTGGTGCGGCCATGGCAAGAGGTCTTGGCGTTAGAGGAAGCACAGTTCTTGTTTATACAGGAGGGAGGTAGACCACAGTTCCTCTCCAATCCTATACTATGTGCCAAACGAAGACGCCGGAATTGAAGGTCGGTATCATCATCGGCGTTACTACGTTTATCTTCAGTTATTTTGTCTATCTGCCGAAAGCGACGCTAATTAATTATCTCTTTCTTTTGGGTAAAGAAACACTCCATCCTTGTCCCTAGCTAACCAACGGCGTTGTATCCAAGGCGTTGTTCAAGCCATATAAGATAGTAATAATAACTTCAACTAAAATAAAGTTTTGTTCTAGGTTCGTCTTGACTTTCGAGCTCCGTCGATGTACAGTGGGTCTGTTGCAACTCGAAAGCTTTCTCCAAATTTCATCACTACACTAAAGAAAAAAATATCTCATCCTATATATTTCAATCTACTATATTTTCTTTTCTTTTTGGCGGGTGCAATCTACTATATTTTCTTATTCACATTCTCTAATTAACAATCTTTATCTTTTTTTTCTTTTTTTTGAAGCATAAAGGACTTTATTTCTCAAAAGATGGATAAGTCATTTACAATAGAATGAGAAATAAAATCAGGGATTATGGAGTCCCAGAAATTAGACGTTTTTTCGCTAAACGAGTTCCTTGCTAACTCATTGGCAACCTCATTTGCTTCTCGGAAGCAGTGTATATATGAAACTTGCGCTAGGTCCCGTGCTAGCTCCTTGCATTCAAGCACAGTAGCCACGTCCTGGCCCTCATATTCATCAGGTTTTCCCACTACTTCCACTGCAAAGCTGCAGTCTGACTCTAGTATCACTTTGTTGCACCCAATTTTTGCAGCTAGAAATAAACCATTTCTGATTGCTGTAATCTCTGCCGAATCAACACAACTGATTTGTGGAATGAACCAAGTCGCTGCAGCTATAAAGTTTCCTCTTCCGTCATGGGCAACGGCGCCCGTAGCTCCTGAGAGAGTTTCATATTGGAAGGCTGCATCTACATTAATCTTAATGACATCGTTACATGGCCTCTTCCACATCTGGTTCTCTTTCCTGGACGGTTGTTTTGGTGTGAAAGCTCTTATGTAATTCGTTGCAAGGACTCTCACCGAAATAGCTCTGTCCGGGCTCTGAATAGTCTCACCTTGGACGCATTGACGACGTTGCCACCAAATATACCATGATGCTACCATAATGAGTTCTGCCGTTGGTAATCCATCCGAGACTGAAAGATTCCTGGTCAAAATCTCCAAATTTACCGAACCAGACCGATCCTCCTTCACCGCCTCGGAAATTATTTCATGTAGTCCGAGCTCCTTCCAGACTTCGTTCGCTCGACTGCAGGTAAATAGACAATGCTGAACATCCTCCAACCCAACTCGGCAGATCGGACATTGGGGAATAAGAGGTATATGTCTATCTGCTAGAATTCCAAAACAAGGGAGCGACCCATGTAACACTTTCCATGCAAAGTGTTTGATCTTTCCAGGGATTTTTAGCTTCCACACTTTCTTCCATATGTTATTTATTTGCATGTTGCCTTGTCCATCAGCACGAGCAAGTCGCTGTCCAAATTGATGATCAAACTCACAGTGGTACGTAGACCGGACTGAAAACGTCCCTGATCGAGTGTGGTTCCAAGCCAGAAAGTCCTCCATAAACTGAATGTTAAGAGGAATTTGTAAGATCCTGTAGGAGTCCACTAGTGAAAAAGTGTCCTTAATTAAAACTTCATCCCATTGACCCGTGTGTGGATCAATAAGCTCTTCCACATAAGTAAGCATTGTTGCACCTCTAGGGGTAATGACCTTCCATGTCGGGCTGGACGGTATCCACGGGTCCTGCCAAATATTTATTTCTGAACCCGATCCCACTCGCCAAATGCACCCCCTTCGAAAGGTTTGGATGCCTGCTACAATGCTCTGCCAAGTATATGAAGATCCCTTCTTTGGACCAGCCTTTAATATATTGCCATCGGGGTAATATTTAGCACTCAAAACACGTGCACATAAAGAATCCAGGTTCTGGATTAGTCGCCAACACTGTTTTGCTAACATAGCAAGATTAAAACTGTGAAGGTCCCTAAACCCCAAGCCCCCTTTCTTCTTCGGAATGCACATTTTCCACCACGCAAACCAGTGCATCTTCCTTTTCTCCTCACCGTCACCCCACCAGAAGCCAGATATTTCATCTGTGATTGCTTTACAGATTCCTTTGGGAAATTTGAACACCGACATAGCATAGGAAGGGATAGCCTGCGCCACAGATTTCAGTAAGATTTCCTTCCCCTGCATAGACAGAATTTTTTCTTTCCAGCCCTTAAGTCGTTGGCAGACTCTATCAATGAGATGTTGGAAGCAATCACTCCTATCAACTCCTACCATCGTGGGCAGACCCAGATAAGTATCAGATAGGGCTTCTGTAACAATATTTAGCTCCCTGCAAACATCCTCTCTTACTCCAACATGAGTGTTAGGACTGAAAAATATACTGGACTTGGCATTACTCACCAACTGCCCTGAACTACTACAATATATATCCAAAATATTTTTTAAAGTGATTGCACATTGTGTGTTTGCCTTCATCAAAATCAACGAGTCATCTGCAAAAAGGAGGTGGGAAATAGTAGGGGCATTCCTGCTCACCTTGATACCTTCTAGATTCCCAACCTCTTCCTCATGTGCAAGCATACTGGATAAGCCTTCCGAGCATAACAGAAAAAAATAGGGGGAGAGAGGATCCCCTTGCCGTAAGCCTCTGGTTGGCATGAACTCTTCTGTCTCAGTATCATTAAATCTCACCCTATAGCTGACAGAAGAAACACACTCCAGAATCAATTGGACCCAGTGCTCATGAAAACCCATCTTCAACATCATCTTCTCCAAAAAAACCCATTCAACCCTATCATAAGCTTTATTCATGTCCAACTTGACAGCACAAAAACCACTTGAGCCATGAGTTTTCTTCTTTATGGTATGAAAACATTCGTACGCTACCAATACGTTATCTGTGATGAGCCTCCCTGGTACAAATGCACTCTGTGTTGGGGAAATAATCTCAGGTAGAACTCGTTTGAGTCTGTTAGCAATCATTTTTGAGATAATCTTATAAACAACATTACAGAGACTGATTGGCCTGTACTGTGTAATTACCTCAGGGCTGTCCACTTTTGGTATCAAGACAATGTTTGTAGAGTTCCATCCTGAGGGTATCTTTCTCTTGTGTATTGCATCTAAGACTTCATTTGTTAGCTCTTCTCCCAATATATGCCAGAAACGTTTGAAGAAAATAGCATGTAGACCATCAGGCCCTGGAGCCTTCATGTCACCTATTTGGAACAAGGCTTTCCGCACTTCCTCTCGCGTGTATGGAGCCATAAGGAATTCATTCAGATCATGCGTTACAAGAGTTTTGACCGACGACATCAGTCTTTCATCAACCTCTCCCGAACTAGAGGTAAACAGATTGCGAAAATAATCACCAACTAGAGGTTTGAGATTGGCATTGCCTTCTACCCAGTTCTGGCTATCATTTTTCAACTTTTTTATCAAATTTCTACGCCTTCTAGCTGAAGCGAATTGTTGAAAATATGAGGAGTTCCTGTCCCCACGCCTCAACCAGCTCACTCTCCCTCTCTGGGCCCAATAGATCTCTTCCTGCTCCAGTAGATTCTCAATCAAAACTGAGAGTTCTTTTTGTTTCATTTTTGCTTCAGGAGTATATGCTTCTCGCATCAGCGCCTCAAGTTCCTTCTGTGCCTTACGGAGCCTAGCACGTGGTCCCTTAAGGACGCGACGGTCCCATGCATGCAACTCTTGGTGCACCGAGTTCAGCTTATCCCGAGCAGTAGGACAGAGGCCGCGGTGTACAGCTTTTTGCCAAGCTGTCTTAACTATTTTCTCGACAGATTCCTCAGCAAGCCACCTCACCTCGAACTTCATCTCACGCCTTGGCCGGCTCTCTGCCACCCCAGCTAAATGTTCAGTATCGAGCAGGACGTATTCTGGCGGGTTCACCGTTGCGGCGTTTTTGCAAAAACGTCCCTCTTATTTTAGGTATTCTACCCGCAGTCCTGCTCATAAGTCAGCCCGAATCGGTACGGGCGAGAGAAAAGAAGAAGAAAAATTAGCCCAGCCCGAACCGGCACTGCCTCCCAATCCTATCTACAGCTGCAGCGCGCCGCCACCTCCTGCCCCGCCCAGCCTCACCGCGCGCAGCCGGCCACCCCTCACCGCCCAAACTGCTCTCGGTCTCCAAAGGGGGCACTGCATCGCGAGGATTCCCCGCCACTGCAGCTCTCGCTGATGATGTGGCATCCTTCCTGCACGAAGCCCCCCTCCCATGGATCCTTCTCCATCTCCAAAGGGGGCACCTAAAGATCTCATCTCACGTTCGACGCCATGGAGCAGGATGCATCAGTCCCTGCGAATCCGAGCCGCCTCCCCCACGCCGGTGTCGCGTCGCATCCCCATGCGCCCGCGTTCCGCCCACCCCTCGCCTTCCTCTGCTCGAGGCCTCCCCGCCTTGCCTCACTCCTCTCCGGCCGTCATTGATGTGCGACTCCTCCGACTCGGGTCCTCATGCGGTCGCCGCCGCCGGCCTAGAGCTCGAAGACTCAGCCATGTCTCTATGGGCAAACTTCTACTCAGTTTTTTCCTAGGAGACGCAGAAGTGCGCCCCTCATCCATCTGATAAAGTGATAATTACTTATAGTGTCATACTCTGAGCAGCTACTGGATTTCTGAACCTGAAATCTTTCCAATGTCTGCGCCAACTCAGGAAAAAGAAAATTCTTTCCGCTAATCCCCATTGCGTGATTGCGTGAAGGTTTGGAGGAGACTGTCAATTGGTACTGCCGGTCCATCGGGAGGCGACTTCCCACTGGTCACCAAGGGGGGCCATCACGCTCCTGAAACTATTCATCGAGCTTGCTGATTAATTTGCCCATGTTATTCACATGAAATAGCATTAGTCCAATTCATTTGATTTTGTAGGCAGGGGGAGGTCAATAGCAAGATTTATGATTTCGCAAGTAAGATGACATACAACTGAGTATGTTGTTCTGACTTTATGATATGAGCGTTCTGCACAAATATTTCTCATGTTCAACTGATAATGAGCATCTGCTCTACTCTGATGTTGCATTAATCAATGTTTCGAACTGATGCATCTGAGGGTCTGATAACCTATGATAAAATATTGAAGTTATGGACATGTTGATAGTTGGTTATCATTTATCAAGCAAAGAGATAGTTTCATAAAATGTTACTGGTTATCGCAAGAAGTTGATTCATTTACAGGTGTAGTAAGAAAGTGGCACAGACTGATTTTGTATATACTAAATTTGCTTGCATGGTTTTATAGTCGTTTCCTGCATATGGAGGGGTGTGCATGATCTTTTTTCTAAGGTCATGTAATATTTTCAGGTAGCTGCTCTTGCTAAGATCCATGGCTTGCGTACTATACTTCTATAGATCATTTCCTTCGGTCCAGATTTGATCAGGGTAGCTACTCAGTATTTGGAAATTTGTATAACATGACACTGAGGTTGTATCATGACTTATGAGTCTGTCCACAAAATGATCTCATCAGAAAAATAAAACCATTTTATCTCATCATGTTCAGGTATGAACACGGAGTGTCGCACGCCACCTATTCGATGCTTTACAACAGAAGGTGTTTGATGCTTTGTTTTGTTGACCGTAACTTTCGATGACTTGCATCAACGGTGTTCTTCAGCTGTTGGGTGGGAGCTACTTCTCATAATAGATACAGAAGGTTTGCTTGGTATTTAGTTTATAAAAGGGAGTGGGGAGCGTCGAGGTGCAGCCTGTGCTGGAGCTGAGAGATAGCAAATCTGGCTGTTGAGATTAGCACAGATGTTGTGACCCTTTTCCCACAAGGCCATCGCAACACTCCTCGCCTTCCGAGGCACCTGACGACACGGTCGTGCCCGCCGCTGCAGCTGAGACCTTCCTCACGACTGAAGACATCGCCAAGTGGAGCCATGGATGTCTATGCTATTCGCTCAGACTCAACATCGCCTTGGCCACCCCGCCATGTCTGATCACAAGGCCCGCCCCCTACTAGCACACTTGCCCCTGCTACTTGAGGTAATTAGCCAGTCACTGAATGCTTACTCTGTTTTAATGGATGTTGCTTCTTCAGGTAAAGATCTGGCCAAATGGGGATCTACAATTTTATCCTCAATTTCTTTTTTGCAGTAACCTGAAATTGTTATCAAATATTTGTTGGCTACAATCAGAAAATAACGAGTATGTTATTCTTCTAATACATGTCCTGTTATCCATGTAGCAGATCCTTCATGTTTCTGCAATATCCACGCTCAAGCTAGAATGCAGATATGATTGGATTTCCAGTATACCCCATAAGTAGAGATGAGTCATGCTATTCGATCATGGTTTGGAGAGGTCAATCATAGCTAGGTTTTTTGGTATGCCCAGAGATAATAAAACTTGGCGAGGCCTCTTACAACGCAATGCTGATATGACAGACCGAGGGAAAGAATTAAATATATTGCTAAAATGAAGACCATTTTAATTGCTATTTCCTTTACAGAAATCCACTCTTGAGCTTTACGCCAATCAATTTCTTTCTTTGTGTACAACTTAACCTTCATTTCCTACTGATGCGGATGTAATTTTGCTTCAGGGTTGGCAGTAGCAATTCTTCGGAGCCACTAGGCAGCAATTGACAGGGAAGAAAGTGTTTCTATTAGTCCCTTTGATTTTCTTCTACTTGGGGAGTTCCTACATGTATTAGTAGCTAATGCTCTGTCCTATGCTTTAGAACACACCTTGCTGCAAATATGTGTTCACATGCTTCATGCTTTTAAAGTTTTAAGTATCTACTTTCACGGCTTTCACAAGAAAAAAAGTATCTATTTTCACGGGATAACTCAGTCCCTATGTTTCTTGAGAGGATAGGACTAACTAGAAAATATTATATGGCTCACAACATGAAGAAGCATGCAGTAATATACAAGTTTTCCTGTTTGCTAAACTTCGGTTCTGATTCGGAACATATGTATATTATTTTTTGAGTTCGCTTTACTTGGTCAGATTATAAACTGATTCTACGGTACACGTTCAAGCTGAAGAGTTAATTGTATTAGGTTTAAGAAATGAGTAAACTGTATTATATGTCACATCGGCTTGGACTCAGGGGGTTGTTAAAACGTAGGCTTCATGGTTTTTACTCTAGGTATGAAACTACAACGATCTTCACTTGCTTTTGCTGTGCTATTCTTGACAGCAGACTAAGATGGTTAGTTTGCAAAGTTCTTGGATAAATTAGGAAGATATTGTTTTTTTTTTGCACATGTTGGACTATCTTATGCTGCTAACGGAACCCTGTTGATGTTGTTCTTATCTTGATGTACATATAAATTGTTCTCCGAGACTGACTGAGCAGTCTTTATTACCATAATTGTTGTTCTTTTCGTCGGTATATACAATTGCTTGATGTCGGTATATACTAAGTAAAGTATTTTAATAGTTAAAAGCAGAGTGAATACAGCGGTAGCTAGAATTTTAAAACTCCATGAATTTTTTATCATTGTAGGATCGTCAAACAATGATTAAACACTTTTTTATTTTTCTGAATTATTTCAGTGATTGTAGACACTGATTACAGTACACAATTATTAGTGATTGTAGACACCGTATACAGTACTTGGCTGGAATATTTGACTGAATAACCATACATGTGACTAAATTTATCTCAGTTTTGACTGCATTTTGCAGAACCACAGATCACAAATACTCCATGGAGTATGATGGAGTAGTACAATACTGAGAACAACTCCATAAATGAATTTTGACAGTTTTGAACTGCATTTATAGGACTACACAACACACAAATAAGAACATCTTCACTGTCAAAATTAGTGCTTAAATGTGATCAACAGTAAACTGTTAATATTAGTGCTTAAACATGTATTTGGCAGAAATTGACAGGTTTTTGGCAGTAGAAATGTTTCGATAGGTTTTTGGCAGTATAAATTCCAATAATTTGTTTTTGGCAATACAGAAATGTTTGTGACAAGTAATTGACACAAGTAACTTGATGATGTTATTCAGTTATCTAAAATCAAGTTTTCTTGGAGTACATAAATGTTTGATACAAGTAATTGACACAACTGCAGTAATTCAGTTAACTTGGAGTACAGAAATGTTTGACACAAGTAATTGACACAACTGTAGTAATTCAGTTATCGAAAATCAAGTTTTCTTGGAGTACAGAAATGTTTCTGGAGTAATTGATTGTTTCCAAAATATTCTGGAGTAATTAATTGTTTCCAAAATCTGGAGTAATTGATTGTTTCTAAAATCTGAATGCATCAAGAGATCATTCAAGAGATCTGGAGTACTTGTGTTCAAAAGTTAACTGGATTTTTTTTGTATCAACATTGCAACATTTCTTCAGAGTACATGATCAGTTGTGTTTGAAATTACAGAACAAGCGCAATGTACAGAAATTGGAGCTCATCGGCAGCAGCACGAGCAAGGGAGCTCCGAGTGCCAGCACGAGCACGGGAGGAGTAGCAACTTGCAGAGGAGCAGGAGAAGGAGCTCGAGGTCTAGGCGCTCGAGACCCAGGAGCGCGCAGGTCCTGGGCGGTGGCGGCGCAGGTGGGCGGCTGGAGGGGATAGCGGCGGCGCAGCGCGCGTCAGCCGTGGAGCCAGCGTCCGTCGAGGTAGTCGCCGTGGAGGTCACCTCCATGCGGGCGGCGCAGGTTGGCCTTCACCGCACGGGTGACGATGGTGGCTGGTGTTGGTTCCTGCCCACGGTGCGCACGGGTGACGGAGGAAGGAGGAAGAAGCAGAGGGGGGCTGATCAGCCGTCCATCGATTTAGTTTGCTTTTGAAGTGAAACCTATCAGAAGCTTTGAACATTACCAACGCCCATGATTGGACTCTTGGTGTTTGTGAATTCTGAATGAAGTACAAGCAGCCAATTTTTCTGAATGAACTTGTTGAGGATTTGCATGTTTATTCTTCATTCTGGGTGCATGGGTATTCTTGGGTTTGAGCCTTAGGCATGCGAGATCTAATTGCACTGTTTCGTGAGCCATTTAAACTGAAATCATTCATCCATTTTGTTCGGAAATTTTATCCCAATACTTTTGATCACTACTGTACTTCTATTTCGGCGACATAATTTGTTTCAACTTGTCATGTGCCAGTTCACCAACAGTATAGACACCATGCAACTTGGAACATCAAGTAAGAGCATATCCATGTTATTATATTCTTTGAGGATGTTATGGGATTTAGATTTGCACACTAAAAATATTATTTGTTTGAAAATTGTCCGACCAATGTCATTCTGCTATGGTTGTTTGATTACTTGCAAAGTGATTTGGTTGGTATTCTTTTTCAACTGTCTAAGCATATATTTATTTATTTTGCATCCGATGCAACGCACGGGCGCTTTTACTAGTATATTTGTAACAAGTATATTTTCAACAGATAAATTTTTGAAGGTTATATTTCCCACGCCCATATTTCGAATAGCTATATGGGCATTAGAGCATCTTCAGCCACGGCCCCCAAACCCGTCTCAAATGCCCGGGCGGACTGACCGATCAGTGACCGGTCACAAAAAAATGATCCACCCAGACGCCTCAAACGTCCGGGCTGCCCGGCGCCCCTCATATCCAGCCCAAATATGAGGCTGATATGGGGCGGCCCGGACGCGTCCGCCACGTTAGCCGGCTCGCCTCGACCCCACATATATCCCCTTCGATGAACCCTAGACCGCCGTCTGCTCAGTCCACTCCACTCTTTCTGTCCTCTCCTCTTTCCAATCCGATCCATAGCAGATGACCACAGCGGCTCCGGCCTCAATGGCGACGAGAGCGACGTCGATGCGGTCGCTCTCCGCATTGCTTTGTGCCGCTTACATCTAGATCAGGGCGCCAGCAGTGGAGGCAGCTCACAGAGCGACGCGTCATCCCCCTTCGCTCGTTGTCGAAGTGCGGGCGATGTTGCTGGGCCCTCCCAACCGGCGCGCAGCACCGGTGCGAGTGCCGCCCGCTCGAACCCACTCCAAGTACGCCGCCCAGCCGCCACCACATCCATTGTACCTCCGGAGGGCGTCCACGGACACCGTTGGGTGCTTGTGCCGTCGCCGGCGCCGGGCCGGTCGATGACGCCCGAGTCAGAGGCGCGGGCGGCATGGCACGAACGGCAAGGTGCGAGGGAGGCCATGGTGGTGGGCGACGCGTCGGCGAGGTGCCAGGCAGTCGCGCGCGCGTCGGTCGATCCCGAGGACACGCTCATTGCATCCGTCCTCCGGCGCTCCCTGACAATGACGAAGATGGATGCGCGGCGGAAGAATACCAAAGCGCTCCGGCTCGCTCGAGCTGTCAGAGTGCGAGGCGTCGACGAAGGCGAGAAGGCACGCCCAGGAGCAGGAGCGCTTGCTCCAAAGGCTTGCCGAGGATCACATGGAGATGTGGGACGACTCCGACGATGGATCCATCTTCGACGACGACGAGGACGACCCTCCGGCGGCTGACGCCTACAATGAAGGCCAAAGCAAAGTTTTTATCGTATGTTTAGGGTACTGTCCGATTGAAACTGCATCTTTTGGTTGTCCGATGATCGTTTAGCTAGAATTTATGCCTGATTTAACTAGATTTGGTGCTAGTTCGTTGATCTACATAAGTATATTTTCATACATGCATGTGTTGCATGGATATGAGGGGCCAGATTTGAGATACATAGGTGCGGATGAACCAAAATGAGGAGTGCCCGGTCAGTGTCCGTGGACGCGCCCGGACGTGTCCGCGGGCATTTGAGGGGCGGATTTGATGTCTTCGGATGTAGATGCTCTTAGATCATCCGATGAGCAAATCCAGCCCCTCAAACGCCCGCGAACACGCCCGGGCGCGTCCGCGGGCACTGACCGGGCACCCCTCAAATAATATAATCCACATCCAGACACCTCAGTTATCATATCTCAAATCCATAAAAACTCATGCAACTATGTCGTTGCACACATATCGTTCGGCTACTCCATCACTACTAACTAAACATGCCATCGGACTACCCAAATTTGGCATGTTTGGCTATGGTGGAGTTCATCCACGGTTGCCCTTGCCCTACCCGGTGCCCTAGCCGTCCTTCTCGCGGAAGTACCGGTCGAAGACGCAGTACAGATCGAGCCGGATCTGCTCGTCATCGGAGCTGTCATCACCGTCGCTGTCCTCCTTCTCCTCCTTCAGTGGCAGTCCGACCATGGCACGGACCGCCCGATTCTGCTCTCGGCTGAGGGCACGCGTGTTCCTCCGCTGTTGTTTCTTCACAATGCAGGCCGGATGGCTTCCTCCTCTGCGGCTGCCCGCACCGCCGCCTCCCCCGCCGCCATTTGTGCTACGATACGGGCCTCGGCGGTGCTTATCCTCTCGTTCCCACGGCGGGCCACCCGTTCCCGGTGGGACTCATAGTCTGCCCGACCGGTGATGGGAAAGGAGAGGAGTTCCGGTTGCCTGGACCGCGAGGATCCAGCCCCAGAGGACCCGAGCGCCCGTTGAGCAGATGATGTGGAGTCGCGACAGACAGATCCGTCCGCCGGCCGGACGCTATCCTCCCAGGAGCGGTGGAGTGCAGTACGGACTGCCATTGCCTACTCCAACCCGCACGGAATGACACCCCAGTCAATGGATCTGGACTGTTCAAAGTCAGATCCGCTGCCTGCCATGCCGGAGAAGGCCGGAAACCGCCGGAGGTGAGCTCCGGTTGCGGAGGGGAGTGGAGGGAAGTGGCTAGGGTTTGGTACGGCGAGCGGATGGGGACGAATATATGTGGGGTCGGGTCGGCCACCATGGGTTGGGTCCGACATGGCAGGCGTGCCTGGGCGCGCCCCGACGCCCCATATCCGCCCCATATTTGGACTGGATATGAGGGGTGCCGGTCAGCCCGGGCGTTTGAGGCCCGTTTGAGGCGTCCATCTGGGTCGAAAAAACATGACCGGTCAGTGACCGGACGGGCCGCCCGGGCGTTTGACGAGGGTTTGGGGCGCCCGACTGTAGATGCTCTTATAGACTTGTTTGGATGCTGCTAGAGCTAGCCCTACCAATCTGGTCCACCCGCTTCTCGCCAAATAATTGTCACATAAATGAACTGAGAAGTGGAGCGTGGGCATACGCGAAAGAATCGGTATCCATCCTAAGGGCATTTCCAACGGCAACCCGCAAAAATTCTCCTGCATTTGTCTGCGGACAGGGGGACCAGTCCGCGGACACGGATGCTGGAGGACGTCATCCAACGCTAGCCGCATAAATTTGAAACCGCATTTTAACTAACCGGACAAAATTTGTGGAAAGCGGCCAATATTCATCAAGTTTGGATAGAAAATAGTACAAATCATCCATACATAGTATGCAAATTAAGTCTAGTACAACAATGTCTCTAATTCGACTAGATCCCGAATGTCCAGCAAATTTTTCATGAACGGATCATGTCGTACCACACAAACTCCCCCTTCAGCTTCATCCAACAGTTTGTGCACTTAAATGGCCGTCCCTCTGTCCTGTGGTACACCACGGTGGCGCATGCAGGCTACATGTAATGTGTAGACCAACATTGAGTGAATGAATCAATCAACAAGTTGAGTAAGAGGAAGTAAAACTTATGATCTCGTCCTCTGCCGCATGCAATGGCCACCTTGCCTCGAGCTGACGAACCACGTTGCAAAACTTGATGACATTGATCTGGATAGCGTGCCAGCGATACGACAACGGCATCATGTTGCGTGGTTGAATGATGTACATGTTGTAGGGTGCAATGTGCTTTGGTGCGTGAAAATTTTCATGCACTTGCTCCCAGAAGGGCTCCCCTCTGCTCCTTCCTATAAAATCCACGGATATGGCCAGCCACACATCACACAACAACTCATCCTTCATGGTCGAGTAGCTCACCATCCTTCGTACTCTAAAAAACGACAGAGCATTCAAAAATAAGCTCAATAGCATTTGATCGAACACCTGCCGGGCGTGGTGTCCGCCATGGAGGTCATCGACAAGGGGCGGAGTGTACCTGGGTACTAACGTCTCCAAGGTGGAAAGCTTCGTCGGTGCTGGTTGTGGACATCCGGCGATGCCTCTGTGGCGGCCGGAGACGAACAACGACTACAGCGGAGGTGGAGAGTGCGGATGCAAAACAAGGGGCAGAAGGGGCGGAGTGGAAGAAAATGGGACCGGGAGGGGCGATTGGGTGGGCCGGGGGTGTCGGAGTCCTACGTTTCGGGTGTCCGGACTCCCGTAAACCTCCCCCACTTTTGTCTCCAATTTGCGGGAGAAATCACGTCCGGACCGTCGCACGAACCGATGCAGGTCGGCGTTGGATGGCTTTCGCGGTCCACACAACACTATCCGAACGGTTGCGAGAGATTTGCGGGTTCATCTTGAAGATGCCCTAACACGTAGCACCATTCAGTCAACGCTATTTTTTTTGCACGGTGGCTCGGGGATACAATCCAAACATCCCCTATATCTTTTCCCACATAGTGCAAGAGCCATAGAAGAGCACGATAGCTATTTTAAGCAGAAAAAATATCCCAAAACTTTTGTATTACGACCTATGCAGAACATAACCACAACATTTTGAGTGTTTTTTTCAACCAGACTCGCACCCCTTTCCATTAATTACTTAATGGAAATATTTAGTACTAGTATCACCCACAAGGAACGCAAACCGAACCAAAAGGAGACAAGGGAGGGGAGGGAGCGAGTTGGAGCATTAGGCCTTGTACAATGGAAGGTGCTTAGGGAGATGCCTAGTAAAATAAACCGAGTTCTTCTTAAGCACTGATGCTTATTTCTACAGAACAGACGCTTAATTAAGCGTCTACCCTTTATAAATAAGCATCGATGCTTAGAGAAAAAGTAGAGAAAATTTGGTTTATTTCTCTAAGCACCTGCCCCAAGCACCTTGCATTGTACAGGGCCTTAATAGGAAACCCGCTCTGGATGCTCGCTAAGCGAAGCATCTACTATGGGACTAAAACCTACTAACACATTACTCAGGAAATAACACTATCAATAAGACTAGTCTCAGGAAGCAAAAGACCGTACAAGGATAGCTCAGCAGACATCAGATCTCTGCGGGAAAATATCCGTGCAACCAACCAAGAGAACTGACATGGAGAAGCAGACATCAACCATGATTCACATCAGGAGCCCCAGGGATCGCGAGTCTGCTCCTCGAAGCCGATCGATCCGCCAGGGATGAGGCCACCTGCAGCACCCTTTGAACCCCAGTCTGAAAAGTTGCCATGTCCTCCACCTTCAGCAATCCTGTCAAATAGATCAAGAAAGAACACACAATGAAAACAATTTCCAGCGGAGTACGAACAATGTGCCCCTCAAATGTAACTTTGTTACGGGTGCACTAAATTCCCCAACAAACAACAGCAATAATCATCATATATAACCTTTTTTCCCGGGGCAAGTAGTAATACAACCAGGACCAGCACTGCCAAAGAAAGCTAGGGATGTTCATCGCCCTCATAGCCAGACCGAAAATACCCCAAACAGATCGAGCAAACAAGCAGTCAAAAAATAAATGATTAGCACTCTCCACATTAGCACAAAAGAACAAGTAGGGTTGCCACCCCAATTCCGTTTCCGCATATTATCACGAGTGGGAATAGCATTTTGGAAAATTTGCCAGATAAAGATCTTAATTTTCGAGGGAATACTAGCTTTCCATACCCATTTGTAATTAGGCCCAGCTAAATCTCTTTCGAGCCACTCATAGATGGACTTAGTAGAGAAAAATCCATTACTGGTAAAGGAACAAGCAACGGTATCAGGCTCCTCCTTTCCCTCAAAAGCCCTAGCACTATCCACCATCTCTTGCCATTGATTGACAAGATCACCAAACAGCCTTCTACGAAAAGGCAGAACAAAGCCAACTGAGATAAACTCGGCCAGAGTATTATTTTATTTTGAACAAATATCAAAAAGCTCAGGGAAGCGAGATTTAAAATCACATCTAAGACCCAAGGGCCAAACCAAAGCCTAACTAAGTTCCTAATGTTCATGATAATCTTCCTCCCAGCAAGGTATACTTCTTTAACTTTCATAATTGCCTTCCAACAGGAGAATCCAAAGTACGAGGTTCTATAGTATCCATAGTATGGCGCCTGAAATATCTCGGGCGCACAATTTGTTGCCATAGACCATTACTCATTTCCAATTTCCAACAAGACTTAACAAGAAGATTAACATTTTGCTATGCAAATCTTTCACGCCCAAACCACCCACACGTTTGGAGCGACAGACCGTAGCCCATTTGACCATATGATAGGCACGTTATTTCTTCCCTTTCCTCCAAAAGAAACGTATCCGATAAACATTCATTTTCTCAACAAAACTCTTATTGAGAAGGAACGTGGACATAAACAAGGAAGGGATCCCATCAAGACTGGAATTAAGTGATATAAGACGAGCAGCAGAGGAGGTCGAGTAGCCAATCCAGGCATCTAGTCATTTAATAAGTTTAGCGTCCAAGAAGTTTGCTACTTGTGAGTTGCGTTGGGATTTCCCGAAGAGGAGAGGATGATGCAGTACAATAGAGATAAGTATTTCCCTCAGTTAAGAACCAAGGTTATCAATCTAGTAGGAGAATCACGCAACACCTCGTTAGCAGTACCTACACACAAAATAACAAATACTTGCACCCAACGCAAACAAGGGGTTGTCAATCCCTTGGCAGTTAATTGCAAGGATCAAATCTCGTAGTGACAGATAGATAAACAAAAACACAAAATAAAAGTAAAGTAAATAAATTGCAGCAAGATATTTTTGGATTTTAATATATGATAAAGATAGATCCGGAGGCCATAGTTTTCACTAGAGGCTTCTCTCTTGAACATAGCATACGGTGGGTAAACAAATTACTGTTGGGCAATTGATAGAAAAGTGAATAATCATGACGATATCCAAGGCAATGATCATGTATATAGACATCACGTTCGAGACAAGTAGACCGACTCATGTCCGCATCTACTACTATTACTCCACACATTGACCGCTATCCAGCATGCATCTAGAGTATTAAGTTCATAATGAACGGAGTAACGCCTTAAGCAAGATGACATGATGTAGACAAAGTAAATCCAATCAATATGAATAAACCCTATCGTTTTATCCTTAATAGCAATGATACAAATACGTGTCATGTCCCCTTCTGTCACTGGGACTGAACACCGCAAGATCAAACCCATCACAAAGCACCTCTCCCATTGCAAGATAAATCATTCTAGTTGGCCAAACCAAACGGATAGATCGGAGGGAAATACAAAGCTATAATAATCATGCATAAAAGAATTCAGAGAAGACTTAAATAATATTTATGGATAATCTGATCATAAATCCACAATTTATTGGATCCCAACAAACACACCGTAAAAAAGGATTACATCGAATAGATCTCCAAGAACATCGAGGAGAACATTGTATTGAAGATCAAAGAGAGAGAACAAGCCATCTAGCTACTAGCTATGGACCCGTAGGTCTGTGGTAAACTACTCACACATCATCGGAGGGGTAACAAGGTTGATGTAGAAGCCATCAATGATCGATTCCCCCTTCGGCAGAGTACCGGAAAAGGCCTCCATATGGGATCTCACGAGAACAGAAGCTTGTGGCGGCGGAAAAAGTGTTTTGGGTGGCTCTCTGTTGGTTTCCCGATTTCAGAGAATTTATAGAGTCGGAATTAAGTCAAACGGAGGAACGAGGGGCCCACGGGGCACCAGGGCACGCCTAACCCCTGGGCGCGCCCTGGTGGCTCGTGACCACCTCCTTCGCCTTCTGACTTCCTCCCAAAGCTTCTAGTGTCTCTTGTGTCCAGAAAAAACGTCAAAAAGTTTCGTGGCATTTGGACTTCGTTTGGTACTGATTTCCTAGAAAACTAATAACAGGCAAAAAAACAACAACTGACACTTGGCACTAAGTTAATAGGTTAGTCCCAAAAAATGATATATAATTCCATATAAAACATCCAAGATTGATACTATAATAGCATGGAATAATAAAAAATTATAGATACGTTGGAGACATATCAAAGTTCCAGTCAATTGTTTTAACCATAGAAAAGGTTATCAGGACCCCCAATTATTTCATCGGGAGGACTCCAATGTGACAGTTAAACAAATTTGCATAGAAGTTATCGATCTCATTATCACCCCCTACCGTAAAATTTTCACTTTTCAAATAATTGATTTTAAGACCAGACATGTGCTCGAAAAGGTACAAAAGGAGCTTCAAATTGTCCGCCTTGTCAACATCATGAGTAACACAGAGAACCGTATCATCAGCATATTGTAAAATAGCAACACCCCCATCAATGAAATCATGGGCCAAAACCTGAATAAGACCATTGGGCAGAAAGAACCAATTTATTATTGCCTCTAGGGCATATTTCCAACAGTCTCCCACTTGCACTAGAGACAATAATCAAGTTTACATAGTTATGAATCTAACACCCATGGAGTCTTAGTGCTGATCATGTTTTGCCCGTGGAAGAGGTTTGGTCAACGGGTCTGCCACATTCAGATCCGTATGTACTTTGCAAAGTTCTATGTCTCCATCCTTAACATAATTATGAATGGATTTGAAGTGGCGCTTGATGTGCTTGGTTCTCTTATGAAAACTGGGCTCCTTGGCAATGGCAATAGCTCCAGTGTTGTCACAAAAATAGTCATTGGATCCGATGCACTAGGTATTACACCTAGATTGGATATGAATGACTTCATCCAGACTCCTTCTTGCGCTGCTTCCGAAGCAGCTATATACTCCGCTTCACATGTAGATCCCGCCACGACGCTCTGTTTGGAACTGCACCAACTGACCGCTCCACCATTTAATATAAATATGTATCTAGTTTGAGACCTAGAGTCATCTGGATCTGTGTCAAAGCTAGCATCGACGTAACCCTTTACGACGAGCTCTTCGTCACCTCCATAAATGAGAAACATGTCGTTAGTCCTTTTCAGGTAGTTCAGGATATTCTTGACCGCTGTCCAGTGATCTACTCCTAGATCACTTTGGTACCTCCCTGCCAGACTTATGGCAAGGCACACATAAGGTCTGGTACACAGGATGGCATACATTATAGAGCCTATGGCTGAGGCATAGGGGATGACTTTCATCCTTTCTCTTTCTTCTACCGTGGTCGGGCTTTGAGTCTTACTCAACTTCACACCTTGCAACACAGGCAAGAACCCCTTCTTTGACTGGTCCATCTTGAACTTCTTCAGAACTTTGTCAAGGTATGTGCTTTGTGAAAGTCCTATTAGGCGTCTTGATCTATCTCCATATATTTTGATGCCCAATATGTAAGCAGCTTCACCGAGGTCTTTCATTGAAAAACTCTTGTTCAAATAACCCTTTACGCTTTCCAGAAATTCTATATCATTTCCAATCAATAATATGTCATCCACATATAATATTAGAAATGCTACAGAGCTCCCACTCACTTTCTTGTAAATACAAGCTTCTCCGTAAGTTTGTATAAAACCATAAGCTTTGATCACCTCATCAAAGCGTATACTCCAACTCCGAGATGCTTGCACCAGTCCATAGATGGATCACTGGAGCTTGCATACCTTGTCAGCATCCTTAGGGTCGACAAAACCTTCCGGTTGCATCATATACAACTCTTTCTTAAGGAATCCCGTTAAGGAACGTTGTTTTGACATCCATCTGCCAAATTTCATAATCATAAAATGTGGCAATAGCTAACATAATTCTAACAGACTTAAGGCATCACTACGGGTGAGAAAGTCTCATCGTAGTCAACCCCTTGAACTTGTCAGAAACCATTTGCGACAAGTCAAGCTTTATAGATGGTGACATTACCATCAGCGTCTGTCTTCTTCTTAAAGATCCATTTATTCTCAATGGCTTGCTGATCATCGGGCAAGTCCACCAAAGTCCATACTTTGTTCCCATACATGGATCCTATCTCAGATTTCATGGCCTGAAGGCATTTGTCGGAATCCGGGCTCATCATAGCTTCTTCATAGTTCGTAGGTTCGCCGTTGTCTAACAACATGACTTCCAGGACAGGATTACCGTACCACTCTGGTGCGGAATGTACCCTGGTCGACCTATGAAGTTCAGTAGTAACTTGATCTGAAGTTTCATGATCATCATCATTAGCTTCCTCTTCATTTGGTGTAGGCATCACGGGAACTGCTTTCTGTGATGTGCTACCTTCCAATTCGAGAGAAGGTACGATTACCTCAGCAAGTTCTACTTTACTCCCACTCACTTCTTTCGAGAGAAACTCCTTCTCTAGAAAGGACCCATTTTTGGCAACAAAGATCTTGCCCTCGGATCTGTGGTAGAAGGTATACTCAATGGTCTCTTTAGGGTATCCTATGAAGACGCACTTCTCCGCTTTGGGTTCGAGCTTATCAGGCTGAAGCCTATTGACATAAGCGTCGCATCCCCAAACTTTAAGAAATGACAGCTTAGGTTTCTTGCCAAACCATAACTCATACAGTGTCGTCTCAACGGATTTAGACGGTGCCCTATTTAAAGTGAATGCGGTTGTCTCTAATGCATAACCCCAAAAGATAGTGGCAAATCGGTAAGAGACATCATAGAACGCACCATATCCAATAGAGTACGATTACGACGTTCGGACACACCATTAAGCTGTGGTGTTCCAAATGGCGTGAGATGTGAAACAATTCCACATTGTCTTAAATGCATACCAAACTCGTAACTCAAATATTCACCTCCACGATCAGATCGTAGAAACTTTATTTTCTTGTTACGATGATTCTCCACTTCACTCTGAAATTCCTTGAACTTTTCAAATGTTTCAAACTTGTGTTTCATTAAGTAAATATACCCATATCTACTCAAATCATCTATGAAAGTAAGAAAATAATAATATCCACCGCGTGCTTCAATACTAATTGGACCGCATACATCTGTATGTATTATTTCCAATAAGTCACTAACTCGCTCCAATGTTCCAGAGAACGGAGTTTTAGTCATCTTGCCCATTAGGCATAGTTCACATGTCTCAAATGATTCATAATCAAGAGATTCCAAAAGTCCATCAGTGCTACCTCGTGAGTTTGTGTTGGTTTCTCCCTTGAAGAGGAAAGGGTGATGCAGCAAAGTAGAGATAAATATTTCCCTCAGTTTGAGAACCAAGGTATCAATCCAGTAGGAGGAACACACAAGTCTCCAATGATAGCACCTACACAAACAAACAAATACTTGCACCCAACGCGATAAAGGGGTTGTCAATCCCTTCACGGTTACTTGCAAGGATGAGATCTGATAGAGATAGGTATAAAAGATAAATAAAAGTGCAAAATAAAATAAAGGTAAATAAATTGCAGCAATGTATTTTTGGGTTTTGGTTTTATAGATCTGAAAATAATATGATAAGAATAGACCCGGGGGCCATAGTTTTCACCAGAGGCTTCTCTCTTGAAAGAACACATACGGTGGGTAAACAAATTGATGTTGAGCAATTGATAGAAAAGCGCAAAGTTATGATGATATATAAGGCAATGATCATGAATATAGGCATCACGTCCGTGACAAGTAGACTGACTCCTCCTTGCATCTACTACTATTACTCCACACATCGACCGCTATCCAGCATGCATCTAGTGTATTAAGTTAACAAGAACGGAGTAACGCCTTCAGCAAGATGACATGATGTAGATGGATAGATCCAATCAATATGAATAAACCCCACCTTTTTATCCTTAATGGCAACAATACAAATACGTGCTTCGCTACCCTTTCTATCACTGGGTGAGGACACCGCAAGATTGAACCCATTACAAAGCACCTCTCCCATGGCAAGAAAAATCAATCTAGTTGGCCAAACCAAATCAATAGATCGGAGAGAAATAGAAAGCTATCTTAATCATGCATAAAAGAGTTCAGAGAAGACTCAAATAATATTCATAGATAATCTAATCAGAAATCCACAATTCATCGGATCTCAACAAACGCACCACAAAAGAAGATTACATCGAATAGATCTCCAAGAACATCGAGGAGAACATTGTATTGAAGATCAAAGAGAGAGAAGAAGCCATCTAGCTACTAGCTATTAATCCGTAGGTCTATGGTAAACTACTCGCACATCATCGGAAGGGCAGCAAGGTTGATGTAAAGGCCCTCCGTGATCGAATCCCCCTCCGGCGGAGTACCGGAACAGGTCTCCTGATGGGATCTCACGAGGACAGAAACTTGCGGCGGCGGAAAAGTATTTTTGGTGTGCCCTTTGGTATACGGGGAATATTTGGGTATTTATAGAACTGAGATTAGGGTTAGAGGAGCCACGATGGGCCCACAAGCTCGATGGGCGCCCCCCACTAGGGCGCGCCTGGTGAGCTTGTGGCCCATCTGTGGCTCTTCTGGCCTCCTCCCGAAGCTTCCTAGGTGTCTTCTGGTCCAAGAAAAATTGTCAAAAAGTTTCATTCCGTTTGGTATTGATTTTCTGTAAAAGATAAAAAACAAGGAAAAAACAGCAACAGGCACTGGGCACTAGGTTAATAGGTTAGTCCCAAAAATGATATAAAATAGCATAATAATGCATATAAAACAGCCAAGATGGATAATATAATAGCATGGAACAATAAAAAATTATAGATATGTTGGAGACGTATCAAGCATCCCCAAGCTTAATTCCTTCTCGTCCTCGAGTAGGTAAATGATAAAAACAGAATTTTTGATGTGGAATGCTACCTAACATGTTTATCATGTAATCTTTCTTATTATGGCATGAATATTCAGATCCATAAGATTCAAAACAAAATTTTAATATTGACATAAAAAATAATACTTCAAGCATACTAATAAAGCAATCATGTCTTCTCAAAATATCATGGCTAAAGAAAGTTATCCATACAAAATCATATAATATTGTCATGCTCTATCTTCTTAACACAAAGTATTTATCATGCACAGCCCCGATGACAAGCCAAGCAATTGGTTCATACTTTTTAACGCTCTTAAGATTTTTCAACTCTCACGCAATACATGAGTGTGAGCCATAGATATAGCACTATAGGTGGAATAGAATATGATGGTGGAGGTTGTGTGGAGAAGACAAAAAAGGAGAAAGTCTCGCATCGACGAGGCTAATCAATGGGCTATGGAGATGCCCATCACTTGATGTCAATGCAAGGAATAGGGATTTCCATGCAACGGATGCACTAGAGCTATAAGTGTATGAAATCTCAAAAAGAAAACTAAGTGGGTGTGCATCCAACTTGCTTGATCAGGAAGACCTAGGGCACTTGAGGAAGCCCATCATTGGAATATACAAGCCAAGTTCTATAATGAAAAATTCCCACTAGTAATATATGAAAGTGACAAAATAGGAGACTCTCTATTATGAAGAACATGGTGCTATTTTGAAGCACAAGTGTGGAAAAGGATAGTAGCATTGTCCCTTCTCTCTTTTTCTCTATTTTTTTCCTTTTTTCCTTCTTTTTTTCTTTTCGGCTCTTTGGCCCCTTTTTTATTTATTTTTATTTTGGGCTCTTTGGCCTCTTTTTATTTATTTAAGTCCGGAGTCTCATCCCCGACTTGTGAGGGGATCAGAGTCTCCATCATCCTTTACTCGCATAGGACAATGCTCTAATAATGATGATCATCACACTTTTATTTACTTACAACTTGATACTAGAACAAAAATATGATTCTATAAGAATGCATTATGCAATGATCTAGCGTGACATGTATAAAAAATATGAACGGTGGCCCACAAATACTATGTCAACTATATGATCATGCAAAGCAATATGACAATGATGGTATGTGTCATAATAAAACGGAACGGTGGAAGTTGCATGGCAATATATCTTGGAATGGCTATGGAAATGCCATAATAGGTAGGTATGGTGGCTGTTTTGAGGAAGATATAAGGTGTCTTATGGTGTGAAAGAGCGTATCATATCATGGAATTTGGATGCACCGGCGAAGTTTGCACAACCTCTCAAGGTCAGAAAGGGCAATGCACGGTACCGAAGAGGCTAGCAATGGTGGAAGGGTGAGAGTGCGTATAATCCATGGACTCAACATTAGTCATAAAGAACTCACATACTTATTGCAAAAGTTTATTAGCCCTCGAAACAAAGTACTACTATGCATGCTCCTAGGGGGATAGATTGGTAGGAAAAGACCATCGCTCATCCCCGACCGCCACTCATAAGGAAGACAATCAAAAATAAATCATGCTCTAACTTCATCGCATAACGAGAGACCATATGTGCATGCTTCGGGAATCACAAACCTTAACACAAATACTCTTACTAAACCACAATTACTCACTAGCATGACTCTAATATCACCATATTTATATCTCAAAACAAATGTAAGGAATCAAACTTCTCATATATTCAATGATCTTCATGAAAGTTTTTATTATATCCCTCTTGAATACCCATCATATTAGGACTAGATTCATAACCCAAGCAAATTGCCATACTATTTATAAGACTCTCAAAATAATATAAGTGAATCATGAGATTTCATCAATTTCTTCAAAATAAAACCACTGCCATGCTCTAAAAAGATATAAGTGAAGCACTAGAGCAACTACCTAGCTCAAAACATATAAGTGAAGCACATAGAGTATTCTAATAAATTCACGATTAATGTGTGTCCCTCTCAAAAGGTGTGTACAGAAAGGATGATTGTGTCAAACTAAAAATCAAAGACTCGTATAATACAAGACGCTCCAAGCAAAACACATATCATGTGGTGAATAAAAATATAGCCTCAAGTAATTTACCGATGGATCGTAGACAAAAGAGGGGATGCCATCTGGGGCATCCCCAAGCTTAGATGCTTGGTTGTCCTTAATATTACCTTGGGGTGCCTTGGGCATCCCCAAGCTTAGTCTCTTGTGACTCCTTATTCCATAGTCCATCGAAACTTCACCCAAAACTAGAAAACTTCACAACACAAAACTCAACAGAAAACTCGTGAGATTCGTTAGTGAAACTAAGCAAATAACCACTCTTAGGTACTGTTGTAAACTCATTCAAATTTTATATTTGTATTATATCTACTGTATTCTAACTTCTCCATGGTTCATACCCCCCGATACAACCCATAGATTCATCAAAATAAGCAAACAACACAATGAAAACAGAATCTGTCAAAAATAGAACAGTCTGTAGTAATCTGGACTTTAGCCAAACTTCTGTAACTCCAAAAAATCTGGAAAATTAGGACAACGTAGGCAATTTGTATATCAATCTTGTGTAAAAACCTTCAAAGTTTTATCAAGCTCCAGTGAATTTTAATAGTTCTGCTACTGGACGCAAAAGTTTCTGTTTTTCAGCAAAATCAAATCAACTATCACCCAAATCATCCCAAAGATCTTACTTGGCACAAACACTAATTAAAATACTAAAACAAAATCATAATAGAAGTATAATTGCATAAAATCATAAAAATAGAAAAGAAAAATATTGGGTTGTCTCCCAACAAGCGCTTTTCTTTAAAGCCTTTTAGCTTGGCATTGATAATTTTAATGATGCTCACATGAAAGACAAAAAAAATCAGCACAAAGAGAGCATCATAGAGCATGTGAAAAAAAAGTTTAAGTCTAACATACTTCCTATGCATAGGCATTTTATAGAAAAATATTTATCAAGGCAAGCAAAAACTAGCATATGCAAGGAAGGAAGAGACAATAGCAAACTCAACATAACGAGAGGTAATTTAGTAACATGAAAATTTCTACAACCATATTTTCCTCTCTCATAATAATTACATGTAGGATCATAATTAAATTCAACAATATAGCTATCATATAAAATTTTCTCTTCATGATCCACATGCATAAAAGTTTTATAATCTTCCAAGATAGTGGGATTAACATCAACTAAAGTCATGACCTCTTCAAACCCACTTTTATCAAAAAAAATCATAAGATTGAACACTCTCCAAATATGTGGGTTTATTTTTAGCTAAAGTTGACACTCTTCCAAACCCACTTTCAATATTATCGCAAATATATTCATCATGAGGCTTAAATAAATTTTCAAGATCATAAGAAGCATTATCACCCCAATCATGATCATTGCAATAAGTAGTGGACATAGAAAAATTAGCATCCCCAAGCTTGGGGTTTTGCATATTATTAGCACAATTGATATTAATAGAATTTATAATAACACCATTGCAATCATGCTTTTCATTCAAGGAGCTTCGTGAATCACTTCATAAATTTCCTCTTTTAGCACTTCATTACAATTTTCAGATTCACGAATTTCAAGCAAAACTTCATAAAGATAATCTAGTGCACTCAACTCACTAGCAATTGGTTCATCATAGTTGGATCTTTTAAAAAGGATTAGCAAGTGGATGAGGATCCATAAGCTTTTAGTTTTCTAATTTTCAATAAACATACAATTATGCCAAGCGAACAAGCAAACAAACCAAGTAAGACATAAAGGCAAACGGAAAAAGGAAAATATTTTTATATTTTTCTGAAAATGTTTTAGATGTGGGGGAGATGAAAACAAGAGGCAAATGGCAAATAATGTAAATGCAAGATATGAGAGTTTATGATGGGTACTTGGTAGGCATCATATAGATCCTCCCCGGCAACGGCGCTAGAAATTCTTCCTGCTACTTCTTGAGCTTGTGTTGGTTTTTCCCTTGAAGAGGAAAGGGTGATGCAGCAAAGTAGAGATGAGTATTTCCCTCAGTTTGAGAACCAAGGTATCAATCCAGTAGGAGGAACACACAAATCTCCAATAATAGCACCTACACAAACAAAAAAATACTTGCACCCAACACGATAAAGGGGTTGTCAATCCCTTCACGGTTACATGCAAGGATGAGATCTGATAGAGATAGGTATAAAAGATAAATAAAAGTGCAAAATAAAGTAAAGGTAAATGAATTGCAGCAAGGTATTTTTGGGTTTTTGGTTTTATAGATCTGAAAATAATATGATAATAATAGACCCAGGGGCCATAGTTTTCACTAGAGGCTTCTCTCTTGAAAGAACACATACGGTGGGTAAACAAAATGACTGTTGAGCAAGTGATAGAAAGGCGCAAAGTTATGACGATATCTAAGGCAATGATCATCAATATAGGCATCACGTCCGTGACAAGTAGACTGACTCCTACCTGCATCTACTACTATTACTCCACACATCGACCGCTATCCAGCATGCATCTAGTGTATTAAGTTAACAAGAACGGAGTAACGCCTTAAGCAAGATGACATGATGTAGAGGGATAGATCCAATCAATATGAATAAACCCCACCTTTTTATCCTTAATGGCAACAATACAAATACGTGCCTCGCTACCCTTTCTATCACTGGGTGAGGACACCGCAAGATTGAACCCATTACAAAGCACCTCTCCCATGGCAAAAAAATCAATCTAGTTGGCCAAACCAAATCCATAGATCGGAGAGAAATACAAAGCTATCTTAATCATGCATAAAAGAGTTCAGAGAAGACTCAAATAATATTCATAGATAATCTGATCATAAATCCACAATTCATCGGATCTCAACAAATGCACCGCAAAAGAAGATTACATCGAATAGATCTCCAAGAACATCGAGGAGAACATTGTATTGAAGATCAAAGAGAGAGAAAAAGCCATCTAGCTACTAGCTATGGACCGGTAGGTTTGTGGTAAACTACTCACACATCATCAGAAGGGCAGCAAGGTTGATGTAAAGGCCCTCCGTGATCGAATCCCCCTCCGGTGGAGTACCGGAACAGGTCTCCAGATGGGATCTCACGAGGACAAAAACTTGCAGCAGCGAAAAAGTATTTTTGGTGTGCCCTCTGGTATACGGGGAATATTTGGCTATTTATAGAACTAAGATTAGGGTTAGAGGTGCCACGATGGGCCCACAAGCTCGGGCTCCCCCCTAGGGTGCGCTTGGTGAGCTTGTGGCCCATCCGTGGCTCTTCTGGCCTCCTTCCGAAGCTTCTTAGGTGTCTTCTGGTCCAAGAAAAATCGTCACAAAGTTTCATTCCGTTTGTACTCCGTTTGGTATTGATTTTCTGTAAAAGACAAAAAAAGGGAAAAACAGCAACTGGCACTAGGCACTAGGTTAATTGGTTAATCCCAAAAAATGATATAAAATAGCATAATAATGCATATAAAACATCCAAGATGGATAATATAATAGCATGGAACAATTAAAAAATATAGATACATTGGAGAGGTATCAATCAGCATGGAGTTTCTTCATGCGCTTTACACCAATATGACATAAGCGGCAGTGCCATAAATATGTGGTACTATCATTATTAACTTTGTATCTTTTGGCATCAATATTATGAATATGTGTATCATTACAATCGAGATTCAATAAGAATAAACCATTCACAAGGGGTGCATGACCATAAAAGATATTACTCATATAAATAGAACAACCATTATTCTCTGACTTAAATGAATAACTGTCTCGCAATAAACAAGATCCAGATATAATGGTCATGCTCAACGTAGGCACCAAATAACAATTATTTAGGTTTAAAACTAATCCCGAAGGTAGATGTAGAGGTAGCCTGCCGACGGCGATCACATCAACCTTGGAACCATTTCCGACATGCATCGTCACCTTGTTCTTAGCCAGTCTTCGTTTATTCTGCAGCTCCTGTTTCGAGTTATAAATATTAGCAACCGAACCAGTATCAAATACCCAGGCACTACTATGAGCACTAGTAAGGTACACATCAATAACATGTATATCACATATACCTTTGTTGATGTTACCAGCCTTCTTATCTGTCAAGTACTTGGGGGCAGTTTCGCTTCGAGTGACCATTCCCCTTGCAGTAGAAGCACTCAGTCTCAGGTTTGGGTCCAGCCTTGGGTTTCTTCACGGGAGCGGCAACTTTCTTGTCATTCTTCTTGAAGTTCCCTTTCTTTACCTTGCATTTCTTGAAACTAGTGGTCTTTCTAACCATCAACACTTGATGCTCCTTCTTGATTTCTACCTCCGCGGCCTTAAGCATCGCGAAGAGCTCGGGAATCGTTTTCTCCATTCCTTGCATATTATAGTTCATCACAAAGCCTTTATAGCTTGGTGGTAGTGACTGGAGAACTCTGTCAATGACCGTGTCATCTGGAAGATTAACTCCCAACTAAGTCAAGCGGTTGTGAAACGCAGACATTCTGAGTATTTGTTCACTAACAGAACTGTTCTCCTCCATCTTGCAGCTAAAGAACTTGTCGGAGGTGTCATACCTCTCGACCCAGGCATGAGCTTGAAATACCAATTTCAGCTCTTGGAACATCTCATATGCTCCGTGGTGCTCAAAACGTCTTTGGAGCCCCGATTCTAGGCCGTAAAGCATGGCGCACTGAACTATCGAGTAGTCATCAGAACGTGCCTGCCAGATGTTCACAACATTCACAGACGACGCTGGAGAGGGTGCGGCACCTAGCGGTGCATCAAGGACATAAGCCTTCTATGCAGCAATGAGGATAATCCTCAAGTTACGGACCCAGTCCGCATAGTTGCTTCCATCATCTTTCAACTTAGCTTTCTCTAGGAACGCATTAAAATTCAGGGGAACTACAATGCGGGCCATTGATCTACAACACAAATTTTGCAAAGACTATTAAGACTAAGTTCATGATAATTAGTTCAGTTAATCAAATTACTAATGAACTCCCACTTAAATCAACATCCCTCAAGTTGGCTAAGTGATACATGATCCAAATCAACTAACCCATGTCCGATCATCACTTGAGATGGGGTAGTCATCAATGGTGAACATCTCCATGTTGATCGTACCTACTATATGACTCATGTTTGACCTTTCGGTCTCCTGTGTTCCGAGGCCATGTCTGTACATGCTAGGCTCGTCAAGTTTAACCCAAGTATTCTGCATGTGTAAAACTGGCTTACACCCGTTGTATGCGAACGTAGAGTCTATCACACCCGATCATCACGAGGTGCTTCAAAACGACGAACTTTTGCAACGGTGCATACTTAGGGAGAACATAATTTCGTGAAATTAAGTGAAGGGATCATCTTATAATGCTACTGTCGTTCTAAGCATAATAATATGCATAAAAAGATAAACATCACATGCAATCAATATGTGACATGATATGGCCATTATCATCTCGTGCCTTTGATCTCCATCTCCAAAGCACCGACATGATCTCCATCGTCACCGGCATAACACCATGATCTCCATCATCATGATCTCCATCATCGTGTCGTCACGTGGTCGTCTCGCTAACTATTGCTTCTACAACTATTGCTAATGCATAGCAATAAAGTAAAGCAATTACATGACGAATAATAAATTAAAGACAACCCTATGGCTCCTGCCGGTTGTAGTACTCATCGACATGCAAGTCATGAACCTATTACAAAACATGATTATCTCATACATCAATATATATCACATCACATTTTGGCCATACCACATCACAACATGCCCTGTAAAAACAAGTTAGACGTCCTCTACTTTGTTGTTGCAAATTTTACGTGGCTGCTATGGGCAACTAGCAAGAACCGTTCTTACCTACCTAAAGCCACAACGGTGATAATCAAATTGCCTTTTAACCTTCTACAAGGACTACCTTCATAAAATTAGATTCAACAAAAGTACGAGAGACGGACACCCGCTAGCCACCTTATGCAAAATAAGTTGCATGTTTGTCGGTGGAACCGGTCTCTTGTGTGTGGACAAGTAAGGTTGGTCCGGGCCGCTTCATCCCACAATACCACTGAATCCAAATAAGACAAGAGAGGTAAGCAATTTGAGCATCAATGCCCACAACTCTTTGTTTTCTACTCGTGCATATACATCTACGCATAGACCTAGCTCATGATGCCACTGTTGGGGAGCGAAGCATGAAAATCAAAAAAAAAATCCTACGAACACCAAAGATCTATTTAGGAGAAGCATAGCAACGAGAGGGGAGAGTGTATCTACATACCCTCATAGACCGTTAAGAGGAAGCGTATATCACGTGGTTGATGTAGTCATACTCTTCGTGATCCGATCATGATCCAACCGATTTAGTGCCGAATGGACGACACCTCCGAGTTTAGCACACGTGCGGCTCGATGATGTCTCCTCCTTGATCCAGAAAGAGAAGGCGGAGAAGTAGGTGGGATCACAACCAACATGACGGTGTGGTAATGATGGTGGTGGTGGAGCACCGACAGTGCTTTGCTAAGCGTCGTCGGGACGAGGCGGTGGTGAGAGAGAGAGAGAGGAGCGCCCAGGGGCTGGTGTGTTGATATGTGTATCTCTCTCCCTCTGGTACGCCCCTTCCCCTCTATTTATATATGTGGAGGGTCTAGGAGTCCATCCCTACTCCTAATAGGAGTTGGCGCCAAGGGGGAGAGGACTTGGACTCCAAGTCCAATCATATTCCTGCTAGGACTCCCGTTTTTTCCCTTCCCTAGCCACATGGGCTTTTGAGGACTTGGTGCGCCTGGACCAATAAGGCCAGGGTGCCTCCCCTCAGTCCATGCCATCCCTTGGGACGTGGTGGACCCTCTTGTGGACTTCCAGACCCCTCCGGAATCATTCGGAACCTTCTGGAAGTTTCCCGGTGCAATACCAAAAAACTGCACCTTTTACCAGAACCCAAAATATGGCTTCCCATATATAAATCTTTACCTCTTGACCATTCTGAGACTTCTCGTGACGTCCGAGATCTCATCGGGGACTCCGAACAAGATTCAGTTACCAATCATCAAATATCCCAATACTACTCTAGCGTCAACGAATGTTAAGCATGCGACCCTGCGGGTTCGGCAATCATGTGGAATTGTTTCACCACTCACGCCACCTGGAACACCACAGCGTAATGGTGTGTCTGAACATCGTAACCGTACTTTATTAGATATGGTGCATTCTATGATGTCTCTTACCGATTTGCCTTTATCATTTTGGGGTTATGCATTAGAGGCAGCCGCATTCACGTTAAATAGGGCACCGTCTAAATCCGTTGAGACGACACCGTATGAACTATGGTTTGGCAAGAAATCTAAGCTGTCATTTCTTAAAGTTTGGGGATGCGACACTTATGTCAAAAGGCTTCAGCCTGATAAGCTCGAACCCAAATCGGAGAAGTGCGTCTTCATAGGATACCCTAAAGAAACTATTGGGTACACCTTCTACCACAGATCCGAAGGCAAGATCTTTGTTGCTAAGAATGGGTCATTTCTAGAGAAGGGGATTCTCTCGAAATAAGTGAGTGGGAGGAAAGTAGAACTTGATGAGGTAATTGTACCTTCTCTCGAATTGGAAAGTAGTACATCAGAGAAACCCGTTAATGTGATGCCTACACCAACTAGAGAGGAAGCTAATGATGATGATCATGAAACTTCAGATCAAGTTACTACTGAACCACATACAGGGACGGAGCTCACGTACAAGGACTGGTGTCAAATGACACCAGTGCCTATCGTAACCTCAAACTAATCTTGTTAAAAGATTTGTCTTTGACCCCAGCCAAAAAACACGATTGACCCCAACCCAGCCACCGTATAAAAGCAAAAAGGCTCAGCCTAGTTCCAGCCCAGCCATAGAAGCGCAAAGTCACTAAAAAAATATGTGGTCGTTCCACCAAATTCCACACGCCGCTGCACACACAGCCGTAAATACCCATGAGCCCGAATACCCATTATGTAATACTTGCACACGGCCCAAAAGCAGTCGTTCCTAATTCTTTTTTTTTTGATAAATCAGTCGTTCCTAATTCCTAATTTCCTATACGCTGATGTATGCGTGAGTCTACATCTCTTCGTCTCATCGCCTCCTCTCAATCCCTAATTCCCCAATCCCCCATATCCATGTGATAATTCCATGTTGGTGTCTGGTGGAATCACAGAGAGACGAACCGCCGAATCAGCGGGATTTTGGTCTAATCTGTTGCCCAATTGTGCGGCATAATCTGGTGCCAATCCACCAAGCCTAGATCGATTCTTCTCAGGTATGCCTCGTGACGCACATGTGTATTAGATTTAGTCTTCAGACTAAATTTTACTACCGAACTAATTTGAAAATTAAAAAAAAACCTCCTAGTTGTACATGAATCAAGGAAAAGAATAGTTCGGTTCTCTTCCTTGATTCATGTACAACTAGGAGGTTATGGACAGATTTTTGTTAAAACGGCCACTACCATCAGATGCATGCAGCAGGGACTTCAAGGCCACTTAGACTTAGGCAAGATAATGGTCATATATCAAGTGTTTGTATTACTACTCCAGCCGAAATAAATTTAGATGATCTTCCTCCTGATCCAGCTAATCAAAAAGGAATATCATAGTACGCTAAGAATCATAAGAAGCAAGACGAGATTAGATGGAGATATTTAACTAGAGGACTTTACATACCACAAGAAGTCTTTAAATATCCTCAGAAGACCATAGTAGGATTTGAAAAAAAAAAATCTAGAATTGTTTAAAGACTATCATTTCCTAGAGTGGTAATGTGCATAAGGCATTTTGTTTGTGTTGCTATCTATTCATACTTTCATAGATTGCATCGACGACCAAGTTGGTAATGATGCATTTGTTGTTAATGGTTTCTATAATTGGAATAAGAAAAGCAGACTAGATACTCATGTGGGTGACGAGTTCATGAATGATTGCCTAATTTGCTATGTGAAGAAGGATATATTTTCTAGAATTATGAATGATGCTGTGATGGATCTATTTAAGAAGATGAAAGATCAAGAAGGAAAGTTATAAAATGGGAGCCCCGTGTGCCGTGTCACTTTATATTTTGCTTAATGATATTTATTTTCTGTATTACTTGTTTTGTACCATTGTTGTAAATATAATATGTTCTTTCGTTCATTCTTTTCATGAAGAAACAACTAAAATTCTTGAAGTCATCCTTTTGCTTATTATTTTCTGACTATGTCAAGAAGTGGCTATACAACTTCGCTCAGCGCGTGCTTGGTATGACAAAAAATTTATGTAATAATAATATTGTTGGATCATTGCATGTTTTCACTCTTCGTACCGCTCTAACATTATGTGTGCTGCACCGCTATAGTTTGTGCTAGGATGGACAAAGCTTGACACTAGTGCCCATTTTTTCTAGCTTCGTCCCTAACCACGTAGGTCGACCAGAACACATACCGCACCAGAGTGGTATGGTAATCCTGTCCTGGAAGTTATGTTGTTAGACAACGGCGAACCTACGAACTATGAAGAAGCTATGATGAGCCCAAATTCCGACAAATGGCTTGAGGCCATGAAATCTGAGATAGGATCCATGTATGAGAACAAAGTGTGGGCTTTGGTGGACTTGCCCGATGATCGGCAAGCCATTGAGGATAAACGGATCTTCAAGAAGAAGACGGACGCTGATGGTAATATCACTGTCTACAAAACTCGACTTGTCGCAAAAGGTTTTTGACAAGTTCAAGGGGTTGGCTACGATGAGACTTTCTCACCCGTAGCGATGCTTAAGTCTGTCCGAATCATGTTAGCAATTGTCGCATTTTATGATTATGAAATCTGGCAAATGGACGTCAAAACTGCATTCCTTAACGGGTTTCTTAAAGAAGAGTTGCATATGATGCAACCAGAAGGTTTTGTTGATCCTAAAGGTGTTAACAAAGTGTGCAAGCTCCAATGATCCATTTAAGGACTGGTGCAAGCATCTCGGAGTTGTAATATACGCTTTGATGATGTGATCAAAGCATATGGTTTTATACAGACCTATGGAGAAGCCTGTATTTACAAGAAAGTGAGTGGGAGTGATGTCTACTACACAACTTGTTCTTGTAGACTTGTGTTGGGCCTCCAAGCGCAGAGTTTTGTAGGATGGTAGCAATTTTCCATCAAGTGGATGACCTAAGATTTATCAATCCATGGGAGGCGTAGGATGAAGATGGTCTCTCTCAAACAACCCTGCAACCAAATAATAAAAAGTCTCTCGTGTCTCCAACACACCAAATGCAATGGTAATTTGTATAGGTACACTAGTTCAGCGAAGAGATGATGATACAAGTGTAGTAATGATAGTAGATATTGATTTTTGTAATAGGAACAATAAAAAACAGCAAGGTAGCAATTGATAAAACGGAGCACAAACGGTATTGCAATGCTTGAAAATGAGGCCTAGGGTCCGTACTTTCGCTAGTTCAATCTCTCAACAGTGCTAATATAATTGGATCATATAACCATCCCTCAATGTGCGATGAAGAATCACTTCAAAGCTCCTATCTCGCGGAGAACATAAGAAGAAATTGTTTGTAGGGTCTGAAACCACCTCAAAGCTATTCTTTCCGATCAATCTATCCTAGAGTTCATACTAAAATAACACCAAGTTATTCTTTCTAATCGATCTAACCAAGAGTCCGTACTAAAATAACACCATATGATACACATCAACCAACTCTAATGTCACCTAGATACTCCAATGTCACCGCGAGTATCCGTGAGTTGATTGTGCGATATGCATCAAACAATTTCAGATTAATAATACTCAATCCAACACAAGGAACCTCAAAGAGTGCCCCAAGATTTCTACCGGAGAAACAAGGACGAAAACGTGCATCAACCCCTATGCATAGATTACCCCAATGTCACCTCGGGAATCCATGAGTTGAGTGCCAAGACATAGATCAAGTGCTCTCAAATCCAACAAAGTATTCAATCCGATAAAACGAAATCTCAAAGGGAAAACTCAATTCATCACAACAAGATAGAGAGGGGAAAACACCATATGATCCAACTATATTAACAAAGCCCATGATACATCAAGATCATGACATCTCAAGAACACGAGAGAGAGAGAGAGAGATTAAACACACAGCTACTGGTACAAACCCTCAGCCCCGAGGGTGGACTACTCCCTCCTCATCATGGTGGCCGCCGAGATGATGAAGATGGCCACCGGTGATGATTTCCCCCTCTAGTAGGGTGCCGGAACGGGGTATAGTTTAGTTTTTCATGGCTACAAAGTCTTGTGGCGGCGGAACTTCTGATCTAGGGTTATTTCTGATGGTTTCTCTATGTATAGAATTTTTTGGCGTCGGTTTCACGCGAAGATGGGCCTCGAGGTGAGCACAACCCACCGGGGCAAGCCAGACCCCTCTGGCGCGCCGTGGTGGGTTTTGCCCTCCTCGTGGCTCTTCTGGCCCTCCCACGAAACTTTGGGGGTCTCTTTTGTTCCAAAAAAAATCATCAAAAAGTTTCAACTAATTTGGAGAACTTTCATTTCTGCACAAAAAACAACACCACGGTAGTTCTGCTGAAAACAGCGTCAGTCCGGGTTAGTTCCATGCAAATGATACCAAAACCATATAAAATTGTTGTAAACATGGCATGAATACTTCATAAATTATAGATACGTTGGAGACGTATCAGCATCCCCCAAGCTTAATTCCTACTCGTCCTCGAGTAGGTAAATGATAAAAGAAATAATTTATAAAGTGTGAATGCTAGCAAAGTGCATAAGTTTGATCAATGATAATTTCAATCACTTTTCCTAGCATCATAACAGCAACTCTTTCTCATAAAACTTATCATGATAAAGTAGCAACCAATTCACATGTTAAGGTTCAAACAATGAATTCTCTTGAAACTCAACAACCTATATTCTTAGTCACCAAACAATTGCAATTCAACTTATTCAACAGAGTCTAAGTAAGAGCTCCAGATATTCAACAGAGTCTAAGTAAGAGCTCCAGATACGTTGGAGACGTATCAGGGAGCTCTGTAGCATTTCTGGTGTTATATGTGGATGACATATTACTGATTGGAAATGATATAGAATTTCTAGATAGCATAAAAGGATACTTGAATAAGAATTTTTCAATGAAAGACCTCGGTGAAGCTGCTTATATATTGGGCATCAAGATCTATAGGGATAGATCGAGACGCTTAATAGGACTTTCAAAAAGCACATACCTTGACAAAGTTCTAAAGAAGTTCAAAATGGACCAGTCAAAGAAAGGGTTCTTGCCTGTGTTGCAAGGTGTGAAATTGAGTCAGACTCAAAGTCTGACCACGACAGAAGATAGAGAGAAAATGAAAGTCATTCCCTATGCCTCAGCCATAGGTTCTATTATGTATGCCATGCTATGTACCAGACCTGATGTATGCCTTGCCATAAGTTTGGCAGGGAGGTACCAAAGTAATCCAGGAGTGGATCACTGGACAGCGGTCAAGAACATCCTGAAGTACCTGAAAAGGACCAAGGATATGTTTCTCGTTTATGGAGGTGACGAAGAGCTCATCGTAAAAGGTTACGTCGATGCTAGCTTCGACACAAATCCGGATGACTCTATGTCACAAACCGGATACGTATTTATATTGAATGGTGGAGCTGTCAGTTGGTGCAGTTCCAAGTAGAGCGTCGTGGCAGGATCTACGTGTGAAGCGGAGTACATAGCTGCTTGAGAAGCAGCGCATGAAGGAGTCTGGATGAAGGAGTTCATATCCGATTTGGGTGTAATACCCAGTGCATCGGGTCCAATGACAATCTTTTGTGACAACACTGGAGCAATTACCTTAGCGAAGGAATCCAGATTTCACAAGAGAACCAAACACATCAAGAGACGCTTCAACTCCATTCGTGAAAAGGTCAAGGATGGACACATAGAAATTTGCAAAGTACACACTGATCTGAATGTGGCAGACCCGTTGACTAAACCTCTTCCGCGGGAAAAACATGATCAGCACCAAGACTCCATGGGTGTTAGATTCATTACTATGTAAAAAATCTAGATTATTGACTCTAGTGCAAGTGGGAGACTGTAGGAAATATGCCCTAGAGGCAATAATAAAGTGGTTATTATTTTATTTCCTTAATCATGATAAAGGTTTATTATTCATGCTAGAATTGTATTGACCGGAAACTTAAATACATGTGTGGATACATAAACAAATACCGTGTCCCTAGTGAGCCTCTACTAGACTAGCTCGTTGATCAAACATGGTTAAGGTTTCCTGACCATAGACATGTTTTCTCATTTGATAACGGGGTCAAATCATTAGGAGAATGATGTGATGGACAAGACCCATCCGTTAGCATAGCATATGATCGTTCTGTTTATTGCTACTGCTTTCTTAATGTCAAATACTTATTCCGTCGACCATGAGATCATGCAACTCTCGGATACCGGAGGAATACCTTGTGTGCTATCAAACGTCACAACATAACTGGGTGATCATAAAGATGCTCTATAGGTATATCCGAAGGTGTTTGTTGAGTTGGCATGGATCGAGATTGGGATTTGTCACTTCGTGTGAAAGATCATGGATGTCGCCTAGAGGGGGGGTGAATAGGCGCTTTAAAATAATTACGGTTTAGGCTTGAACAAATGCGGAATAAACCTAGCGGTTAATTTGTCAAGCACAAAACCTACAACAACTAGGCTCACCTATGTGCACTAACAACTTATGCTAAGCAAGATAAACAACTAAGTGATAGCAAGATATATGACATGAAACAATATGGCTATCACAAAGTAAAGTGCATAAGTAAAGGGCTCGGGTAAGAGATAACCGAGGCATGCAGAGACGACGATGTATCCCGAAGTTCACACCCTTGCGGATGCTAATCTCCGTAGCGGTGTGGAGGCACAATGCTCCCCAAGAAGCCACTAGGGCCACCGTAATCTCCTCACGCCCTCGCACAATGCAAGATGTCGTGATTTCACCAAGGGACCCTTGAGGGCGGTCACCGAACCCATACAAATGGCAACCCTTGGGGGCGGTCATCGAACCCGTACACTTTGGCAACCCTTGGGGGCGGTCACCGGTACCCGTCAAATTGCTCGGGGCGATCTTCACAACCTAATTGGAGACCCCGACGCTTGCCCGAAGCTTTACACCACAATGATTGAGCTCCGAACACCACCAACCGTCTAGGGCGCCCAAGCACCCAAGATGAACAAGCTCAAGGGTACCAAGCACCCAAGAGTAATAAGCTACTCAACTTCACTTCCACGTATCACCGTGGAGAACTCAAACCGATGCACCAAATGCAATGGCTGTAGGGGAACGCGACAGAAAACAAAAAATTTCGGTATAGCGAGCACGCCCAGGACCACTATGGAGACTGCATACAAGGTTTGATCTGATCCGTACCGACTCGAAGCGCAGCGGAAGAAGAGTCGGTGGAGATCGTTGGTGCAGATCCCCGCAGCTAGGATTTACAACCTCCCAACCGCGAGGATGTACTCCCTCGTCGGACAGCCCTTCGGGAGGCGGTCGGACAGTCCCCCGGACGATGTCGCGGACAGCCCTTCGGGAGGACCCTCGAAACTCGAACGGAGACTCGGACAGCCCTTCGGGAGGACACTCGAACAGCCCCTCAGGCAAAAGACCGAAACTACGACCTCTCTACGGGGCTGCACACATACGGTGTCAGCTATCCGGCAGGGCTTCGCCGTCCAGAACTAGTTCCTGCCGGAACCCAGACAGCCTTTCGGCTCTACGAAACTCTTTTCGTGGGAGGGTGAGAAGAAGCCAGATAATGCATGGCATGTGTATGAGAGCAAGGGATGAGGAGAATGGCAGCCACTTCTCCTCCTTTTATAGGCCAAGGCAAGGGGTGGGGTGGTGGAGAAAATACCAAAATACCCAAGCTACATGTCCCACATGAGGGGTAATATGGTGATGCAAGTGGAGCACAAAGGGGACACCCAAGGGGGCCCCTACTTGGCCGGCCACAACCTTGCCCCCTCCCATGGGGGGGGCCCCCCAACAAGCCACCAACATGTCTCCCTTGAACAAGGGTGCTCCCTAGACAAAAAGCCACCAAACATGCAACCCCCGATTCGAGGGATCTTGTCCCCTCGCGCTGAGACAAGATGTTTCCCGTGAAACTTTTTTCTGAAAAATTCCAGAAGGTCCCAGAACATTTCTGGCACCCTCCAAAATTATTCCGGGAATTTTTTGAAACATTTTCGGTATGGTAGTTTTCATCAGCGAAAAGCAACAACAGCGGTTACGGCAGTTTCGGAACATTTCCGGTTTTTTTCTCTGAAAATTCCCAGAAGTTCCCAGACCAATTCTGGCATCCTCTGAAAATTTCCATGCGATGCCGAAACCCTTTTTGACCTAATAATATATTCCAAAACAACTTTTTGGTTTTATCGAAACTCTTTCGGTGTTCTCTCTCTCCGGAACTCTTCCATTGTTTCCGAAACTTTTTCGGTGACTTTCTCTCAGACTCCCTGTCTAGTATTCAGCAGATAGATGACCCTTAAGCGTGTGACCCTATAGGTTCGGTGAAGCATAGACATGACCTGGAACCCTTTCCAATCAATGATCAACATCGGAGCCGTGGACACCCATATTGACCCCTATACCCACACGAATGAATATTCGAGTGAACCTCCAGTTGCCGTGTGCTATTCCTGTTGCTTCGCAATATGTCACAAACACCCGAGGTGAGATTTATTGCATTCCTGTGGATCAACAATTTGTCCATCATGCAAGTTACCTCGTTACCGGTTTTGTTCTCTTTTCTCGTTTCCGTGTTCCGGCATCCCAATGATCAAATCACAAGTTGTCTGGCCAGACGATGATGGATACCGTAACACCGAGAGGGCCCGAGTATATCTCTCCATCGTCGGAGGAGCAAATCCCAATCTTGAGCTATCTCGTTACTTGCCATACTTTTCCGTGAACCCGTAAGCCGCCATAATAGCCACCCAGTTACGGATGACGTTTAACAAACCCCAAAGTTCATGAAGCAAGTATGAAGGAACTCGATACTCTCATGGTCTAAGGAATTATGCAAACATTAACTTCTCTGTGTTATAAACCATAAACTTGTGACGAAAGAATCTCATAGCATAACAACAATTCGGGTTGATTCAACACAAGTGTTCTACCATCAATTGTGCTCTCAAAATTGCTGGCATAGACATGCCCATGATCAGGAAAACATAATCATCATGCAATACTTGAGCTAGTCTTAGAGGCATGACTAGGAATACATATCACTGTTTATTATCCCACACGTGCACATGGGTTTTCCTCAGAGCCTTTATGGATATACGGGCTCAGGAGCCACAGCAGTTATAGCATGGAACATAAACTTTCATTACAAACCAGGAGATACAAAATAACTGTTGTTACTGCCTCTAGGGCATATCTCCTACAGACTCCCACTTGCACTAGAGTCATAATCCAGTTACATGGCGTCCCTAACACCAATGGCTATCCGGTGTTGCTCATGCTTTGCTCGTGGTAGAGGCTTCGTCATCGGGTCTGACACATTCAGATCCGTGTGAACTTTGCGTACTTTCACTAAACCCTCTTCGACATGATGTCGAATGAGTTTATATTTGCGTTGAATATGTCTTGTCTTATGGTGCGAATTTGGCTCCCTTGCCTGAGCCACGGCGCCACTATTATCACAATAGATCTCCACCGGGTCCTGGGCACTAGAAACCACACCAAGGTCTTCAAGAAATTGCTTGATCCAAACCGCCTCCTTGGAGGCTTCTGAAGCGGCAACATACTCCGCCTCCGTTGTAGAATCCGCCACAGTCTTCTGTTTGGAACTTTTCCAATCAACTGCACCACCGTTCAATATGAAAACATAGCCTGATTGAGATTTGAAGTCATCTGGGTCAGTCATGAAGCCTGCATCAGTGTAACCACTTACAATGAGCTCTTCATCACCTCCGTACACAAGGAGTAAATCCTTGGTCCGTCTGAGGTACTTAAGAATACCCTTGACTGCGGCCCAGTGTTTCAATCCTGGATCACTTTGGTACCGGCTGCTAACACTTAGCGCATAGGAAACATCCGGTCTTGTACATAGCATGGCATACATAATAGAACCAACTGCCGAGGCATATGGAACATCATTCATTTGTACTCGCTCATCGAGAGTTTGAGGACTCTGATTCTTGCAAAGCACTGTGCCAGGTGACATGGGGAGTAGGCCTTTCTTGGAGTTCTCCATGTTGAACCTTTTCAACACCTTGTCAATGTACGTGCTTTGGCTAAGCGCTATCAGGCGTTTTGATCTATCTCTATAGATTCTGATGCCCAATACATATGCCGCTTCGCCTAAGTCTTTCATTGAAAACCTTTTCTTCAATGAGTCTTTTATTTCGCTAAGAAAATTCATGTCATTTCCAATCAACAATATGTCATCCACATACAAGATTAGAAATGCTTTTGCGCTCCCACTAAACTTCTTGTAAACACAAGATTCTTCGTCATTCCTGATGAAGCCAAACTCTTTGACCACTTCATCAAAACGAATGTTCCAGCTCCTTGACGCTCGCTTCAGACCATAAATGGCTTTCTGAAGTTTGCATACCTTTCCAGCATCCTCATGAATGACAAAACCTTCTGGCTGTATCATATATACATCCTCTTTGAGGTTTCCATTTAGGAAAGCCGTTTTGACATCCATCTGCCATATTTCATAATCGAAATAAGCAGCAATTGCTAGTAATATCCGAACAGACCTAAGCATAGCTACGGGCGAGAAAGTCTCGTCGTAGTCCACTCCTGGAACTTGCGTGAACCCTTTCGCGACAAGTCTAGCTTTGTGGATAGTAATGTTACCATCCGCGTCCGTCTTCTTTTTGAAAATCCATTTACAACCAATCGGCTTTACTCCTTCTGGAAGTTCTTCCAAGTTCCAAACTTGGTTTTCGTACATGGATTCCATTTCGGATCTCATGGCCTTGTGCCATTCTTTTGAGCTGGGCCCCGCCATCGCTTCCTTGTAGTGCGCAGGTTCATCGTCTTCAAGAATGAAGATTTCGTTATGAAACCATTCAGGTGGCTGGATAACCCTACCTGATCTGCGCGGTTCAGTTACAACATTGTCTGAAGTCTCCGCATCATATGCGACAACTTCCGGCTCAGTTGTAGGGATAATTAGCGGAATTTCTTCCGGTTCTTTAGCCATATCAACGGTTGCCAAAGATTCACTAATCTCATTAAGTTGTACTGTCCTCCCACTTGCTTCTTTAGCGAGAAACTCTTTCTCAAGAAAGTGTCCATCTTTGGCAACAAACACTTTGTTATCGGACGGGTGGTAGAAAGAATACCCAATGGTTACATTGGGATAACCTACAAAGTAACATTTGTCTGATCTGGGATCAAGTTTGCTTGGTTGTAAACGTTTTACATAAGCTTCACAACCCCAAATTTTGAGATGCGACACACTGGGTTTCTTCCCTTTCCACATCTCATGTGGTGTCGTCTCAACAGACTTAGACGGTGCTCTGTTTAATGTATAAGCGGCAGTGAGTAGTGCATGACCCCCAAAAGATATCGGTAGATCTGTAAGAGACATCATCGACCTTACCATGTCCAACAAGGTTCGGTTACGTCGTTCCGATACTCCGTTTCTCTGTGGAGTTCCGGGAGGCGTAAGCTGTGAAACGATTCCACGGTCACTCAGATGTTGGCCAAACTCATGACTAAGATACTCGCCTCCGCGATCAGACCGCAGAAACTTAATCTTTTTGTCACGATGATTTTCTACCACATTCTGAAATTCTTTGAACTTTTCAAAGGTTTCCGACTTATGCTTCATCAAGTAGATATAGCCATACCGACTTAAATCATCAGTAAAAGTCACGAAGTAAAAATACCCACCCCGTGCGGCCGTGTTCATTGGACCACATACATCACTATGTATTATTTCCAATAATTCACCCGCCCGTTCAGGATGACCCGTGAACGGCGTCTTGGTCATTTTCCCCATCAAGCAAGCTTCACATGTGTCAAATGATTCAAAATCAAGGGACGGTAAAACTCCATCTTTATGGAGTCTTTGCATGCGTTTCTTTCCGATGTGGCCAAGCCGACAGTGCCACAAGAAAGTGGTGGTGGTATCAGCCTTCTTAAGGCGTTTAGCATTCACGTTAAAGACATCATTTCCACATTCAAGATTTAGTATGAAAAGGCCCCCAACAATGGGTGCAAATCTATAAAACATATCCTTACAATAAAGTGAACAACCATTGTTCTCAGACTTGTACGAATACCCATCGTGTACTAAGCATGATCCGGAGATAATGTTTCTACACAACAGTGGAACAAAATAACAGTTACTTAGTTCTAAGATAAATCCTGAAGGGAGACGTAGAGGCATAATGCCGACGGCTTGAGCGGCGATCCCAGCGCCGTTCCCGACGCGCATCACGACTTCATTCTTTGCCAGCTTGCGCACCTTCTGAAGCCCCTGTATCGAGTTGCAAATGTGAGCAACCGATCCGGTATCAAATACCCAAGACTTAGAATTTTCGCTAGCAAGCAAAACGTGAATGACATTAACTTGTATAACAATTATACCTTTTCCGGTTTTCCCAGACTTCTTATCTTCCAGATACTTCTTGCAGTTTCTCTTCCAGTGTCCTGTGCCCTTGCAGTAGAAGCACTCAGTTTCATTCTTGGCCCCACCCTTAGAGTTGCTTTGGGAGCCGGTCTTACCGGCGCCCTTGCCCTTCTTTGGCTTGCCTTTCTTCTTTTTGAAACTGGCGGTTTTATTCACAAGCAACACTTGCTTGCGATTTTTCCGCAGTCCTTCTTCTGCAGTTTTCAGCATGGCGAGCACCTCTTCCGGTTCCTTCTCCATCCCACTCATGTTGTAGTTTAATACAAAACCGTCGTAAGACGGGGGGAGTGAAGAAAGCAACATGTCCATCGTATGGCCAGGTGGAAGTGGAAATTCCAGGGTTTTAAGCCTTTCAGCATAGCCAATCATTTTGACCACGTGTTCGCCAACTGAACTACCCTCAGCCATCTTGCAATCCATCAAAGCCTTCATGATATCAAATCGTTCAGACTTTGCGGTTTCCTTGTACAAAGCATCCAATTCCCGGATCATATCACGGGGTTTATGGAGTTCAAAACGTTTTTGAAGGTCTGTACTCATGCAAGCTAGCATGAGGCACTGCACTAAGTTGTGATCATCATCCTTAGTGGCCCAAACATTTTGTTCATCTTCCGGGGCCTCTGCCGCCAGTTTAGCTGGAAGAGCATTTTCAAGCACATACAGTTTCTTAGCGCTCCTGAGGACAATCCTCAGGTTGCGGACCCAGTCCGCATAGTTGTTTCCAGTCGTAGTTAACTTCTCTTTCTCTAACATCGGGCCTAAGTTGAACGTGGTGTTGCGAGCCATTTGATCTACAACGGAAAACACAGGTTTCACTTAGACTTTGTTTATAATGAAATTTGCACTAGTGAATAAACAAGTTTATTCTAAAGTGCGCTCCCACTCAAATCAATATCTCTCAAAATTGATTGTGAGTGATTCAAGATCCAAATTGAAAACCAACGCCAAGGATGTGTCCATCTCAAGTGACGAGAATTTCAATTGGTAGGCCAACTTGCCAATCACATCTCTATGTGACTCTTGTTCATCTTTCGATGGGCGTGTTCCGAGCTCAGGACGCTCCTCCAGAACGTCAAGACAACCAAGTGATCTTGCTGCGAGGTCTCAACTCACCCGCCTCACATTTCCCTAATCGTTCGTACCCATGTGTCCATGTGGTACCCCGAAAAGTTAGGTGCCGTGACGGTGCTACACTTGGGAGAACACTAACTACTTGATATTTTAAGTGAGAGATCACCCTAAAAAAAAGCGACTACCGCGCAATCAAGAAGGGTGCATCAAGAGGGATAAACATCTCAAGCAATTCATAATAGCATGATATGGTATAGCCTCTTCTGACGGAGAAGTCTTTCATTTCTTCGTCTTCGGCATTCACTTCGGTGTTCACCTTCGCGAAGATTGCCACCACCTTGTTGATGCACCAGATAATATTGCTATCTCCATAGCAAGATAAAATAAATGCATTACTTAAGGTTGACACGCAGGTCATTAAAGTGCAATCATATGGCTCCAGCCATCATGCCGAATCATGACACGCAGGTCATGTTAATTACATCATATAGTCATCTCATACATAATCAAATTGAATATGAGCATTGCTATACCACATCACATGCAAAACATCCTGCAAAACCAAGTTAGACGCCTCTAATCGGTTTATGCAAAATTTTATTTTACGTGGCTTCTAAGGTTTTTACTCAAACCGCAGCTACCAACGTTTTATCATCAAGTATGATTATTCATGTTGCTAGATTAACATCTCGGGGTGTATGAAACACGAGATAATTAAATCTCGAGCCCCATACTAAACTTCGTCATACGCATGACCCCCGTGCAGATCATATCTGCAATGCCCTTTCATCTGCGAATTTCATCTTTCTTTTGACTATGGCAGAACCCAAAGAACTGATAGCACTTCCATGATCAATCAGGATCACGGATTGCCAGAACTTTGTCAAATTCCACCATGCTGTCTCGAGATTAAGCAAACGCAAATTCTAGGGAAGCAACAAGAACGTCGGGTAACAGATTTCATCTGTCACCCGCATAAATAATTTTCAGCAATAGATCTCATCTACTCCAAAATTATATTATGCAATACCCATACATCTCCATGTATTCTAGATCGTAACCTGCATCTACGCATAGCACGGCTCTTGATGCCACTGTAAGGGGACGCGACAGAAAACAAAAATTTTCGGTATAGCGAGCACGCCCAGGACCACTATGGAGACTGCATACAAGGTTTGATCTGATCCGTACCGACTCGAAGCGCAGCGGAAGAAGAGTCGGTGGAGATCGTTGGTGCAGATCCCCGCAGCTAGGATTTACAACCTCCCAACCGCGAGGATGTACTCCCTCGTCGGACAGCCCTTCGGGAGGCGGTCGGACAGTCCCCCGGACGATGTCGCGGACAGCCCTTCGGGAGGACCCTCGAAACTCGAACGGAGACTCGGACAGCCCTTCGGGAGGACACTCGAACAGCCCCTCAGGCAAAAGACCGAAACTACGACCTCTCTACGGGGTTGCACACATACGGTGTCAGCTATCCGGCAGGGCTTCGCCGTCCAGAACTAGTTCCTGCCGGAACCCAGACAGCCTTTCGGCTCTACGAAACTCTGTTCGTGGGAGGGAGAGAAGAAGCCAGATAATGCATGGCATGTGTATGAGAGCAAGGTATGAGGAGAATGGCAGCCACTTCTCCTCCTTTTATAGGCCAAGGCAAGGGGTGGGGTGGTGGAGAAAATACCAAAATACCCAAGCTACATGTCCCACATGAGGGGTAATATGGTGATGCAAGTGGAGCACAAAGGGGACACCCAAGGGGGCCCCTACTTGGCCGGCCACAACCTTGCCCCCTCCCATGGGGGGGGCCCCCCAACAAGCCACCAACATGTCTCCCTTGAACAAGGGTGCTCCCTAGACAAAAAGCCACCAAACATGCAACCCCCGATTCGTGGGATCTTGTCCCCTCGCGCTGAGACAAGATGTTTCCCGTGAAACTTTTTTCTAAAAAATTCCAGAAGGTCCCAGAACATTTCTGGCACCCTCCAAAATTATTCCGGGAATTTTTCGAAACATTTTCGGTATGGTAGTTTTCATCAGCGAAAAGCAACAACAGCGGTTACGGCAGTTTCGGAACATTTCCGGTTTTTTTCTCTGAAAATTCCCAGAAGTTCCCAGACCAATTCTGGCATCCTCTGAAAATTTCCATGCGATGCCGAAACCCTTTTTGACCTAATAATATATTCCAAAACAACTTTTTGGTTTTATCGAAACTCTTTCGGTGTTCTCTCTCTCCGGAACTCTTCCATTGTTTCCGAAACTTTTTCGGTGACTTTCTCTCAGACTCCCTGTCTAGTATTCAGCAGATAGATGACCCTTAAGCGTGTGACCCTATAGGTTCGGTGAAGCATAGACATGACCTGGAACCCTTTCCAATCAATGATCAACATCGGAGCCGTGGACACCCATATTGACCCCTATACCCACACGAATGAATATTCGAGTGAACCTCCAGTTGCCGTGTGCTATTCCTGTTGCTTCGCAATATGTCACAAACACCCGAGGTGAGATATATTGCATTCCTGTGGATCAACAATTTGTCCATCATGCAAGTTACCTCGTTACCGGTTTTGTTCTCTTTTCTCGTTTCCGTGTTCCGGCATCCCAATGATCAAATCACAAGTTGTCTGGCCAGACGATGATGGATACCGTAACACCGAGAGGGCCCGAGTATATCTCTCCATCGTCGGAGGAGCAAATCCCAATCTTGAGCTATCTCGTTACTTGCCATACTTTTCCGTGAACCCGTAAGCCGCCGTAATAGCCACCCAGTTACGGATGACGTTTAACAAACCCCAAAGTTCATGAAGCAAGTATGAAGGAACTCGATACTCTCATGGTCTAAGGAATTATGCAAACATTAACTTCTCTGTGTTATAAACCATAAACTTGTGACGAAAGAATCTCATAGCATAACAACAATTCGGGTTGATTCAACACAAGTGTTCTACCATCAATTGTGCTCTCAAAATTGCTGGCATAGACATGCCCATGATCAGGAAAACATAATCATCATGCAATACTTGAGCTAGTCTTAGAGGCATGACTAGGAATACATATCACTGTTTATTATCCCACACGTGCACATGGGTTTTCCTCAGAGCCTTTATGGATATACGGGCTCAGGAGCCACAGTAGTTATAGCATGGAACATAAACTTTCATTACAAACCAGGAGATACAAAATAACTGTTGTTACTGCCTCTAGGGCATATCTCCTACAATGGCAAGGGCACACTGAGTGCCCAAATCCTTCTCTCCCAAATCCCACCAAAGCAACTAATGCTAGGGAGGAAAATGAGAGGAAGAACGAAGAAGAGAACATGAAGAACTCCAAGATCTAGATCCAAGGGGTTCCCCTCACATAGAGGAGAAAGTGATTGGTGGAAACATAGATCTAGATCTCCTCTCTCTTTTCCCCCAAAAACTAGCAAGAATCCATGGAGGGATTGAGAGATAGCAAGCTCGAAGAAGGTCAACAATGGGGGAAGAACATGAGCAAAAGGGATAAGGTTCAATGGGGAAGAAGACCCCCTTTTATAGGTGGGGAAAAATCCAACCGTTAGGTGCTCAGCCCGCACACGAGCGGTACTATCGCTCCACCGAGCGGTACTACCGCTCGGGCGGCAGAAACAGGAAAAATAGAGCAACTGCTAGAAACCTTGGGCGGTAGTGCCGCTTGGAGCGATACTACCGCAGGAGAAGCAGAACACAGGAGCAGAGGAGGCAGGGCAGAGCAGAGCGCGACGACGGTACTGTAGTAGCGGTACTACCACCCGACTGGGGCGGTACTGCCGCACACACTGCCGCCCTACTACCGCTGAACCCGACACGAAAAACAGAACCCCCAGAATAAGCAGCGGTAGAAGCCGCGGAACTGGACAGCTGAAGTACCGCTTACAAGCGGTACTACCGCCCGACAGGGATGGTACTACTGCTTACAAGCGGTACTACCGCTGCCCAGAGCGGTACTACCGCAGGGGTGCATCAAGCAAGCCCCAAGCAAAGCAGATGCAACAGGAAAACCAGAACTGCCACAACTTCTGCATATGAGCTCCGAATTGAGCAAACTCAAGCTTGTTGGATAGAAGACGACGAGTAGCATCCAACAACGACTGGTTATAGTAATAAGAGGCAGTAGAAAAATGCCAAAGGTATAGAGATGTGAAACCTCTATGAATGAAGAACCGGCAAAAACCCCAACATCAAAAACATCATAGAAGATGCATGTGAACTCCGTTTTCGATGAACTTGAGCTTGTCATAAAGATTACCATAAGCTCCAAATTAGGGATGGCAATGGGTAACCATTACCCACGTACCCTGCGGGTAAAAACCCTATTAGGGTAAGGGTATGGGACAAAAATTTACCCATGGGTAATTAAATGGGAATATATCATACCCATCGGGTAGAGAGGGTACGGGTATGGGATCGTATAACCCATGCCCGCATACCCATGTACCCATCTAAAATGTTGACAAGTGGATTTTCTTTAATATCCTAACATATTAACTTTTTCCCCTTAATCACGCTAGGTAAAAACTCTGATGTGCAGTCAAATTATCTCTATAGTTTATCGTGATTTTGTGAACTTAAAGTGTATGGGTATGTGTTGTTATTTATGATTATGTGTTCTTGTTTAACATTTTTATGTGTTGCTTTATAAGCAAGTTTTTTTATGAGAATGTGTTGTTGTCACAATATATTGTTGTACATTGTTGTTTAAAATTTGTTGCTATTAATAATTTATGATTATATGTTGCTTTTTACAACTATTTTATGCTCAATTTAATGTGTTGTAAACGCGGATATTTTTACCCGCGGGTACCCATATACCCTGTCGGGTGACGGTTATGGGAAAAAGTTGTACCCTTGATGGGTATGGGTATGGGTGATAGGTAAGTTCAGGGTGGATGGGTAAGGGTATGGGGTGGCTCCACCCATACCCATACCCTGCGGGTGTCATCCCTACTCCAAATCTCACAAGGAGAAGAACCAAACAAGAAAACCAAGAAAGATGATGCAACGATGCAATGGTTTGAGCTCTCAACGAACGATACGATCAAGCTACCAACTTGAGAGCCCTCCTTGATAGTACGGCAATCGATCCTATAACCCGGTCTCCCAACTACCACCATGAGACCGGTAAAATAGAAAACCTATCAAGGGCAAACCTTTGCCTTGCGCAAAATTCACTTGAGCTAGATGATGATGATCTTGACTCCCTCAAGTTGGACCACCTTTCTTGATTGTGTTGGCTCAATGAAGACTAGTTGATTGCTCCCCCATACTCCACTATGGGTGAGCCACTCTTCGGCACATCTTCACAAGTCCATTGACACCACAATGGACGGCAAGCTTCAAGCACTTGATCTTTTCATGATGCTCCACTTGAACTTGCACACCGCAATCTTGATGACGATCACCACTTGATGTCATCCTCCATGGGTTGTATGAGATCTTCCTCTTGATGCAAACCCATGGGAACAAACCTAACCCCACATAGAACTCACACGTAGATCATGGGTTAGTACACAAAGCGTAATGGACAATGCTTACCATACCATGGGATCACTTGATCCCTCTCGGTACATCTTGTACGCTTTGTCTGTTGATCAACTTGATTCACTCTTGACTTAGTCTTGATCAACCTCGTATCATGTCTTCTACATGACCACTCTTTGGATAATTCCTTGAATAGCACATTGGTCAACATATAAACTCCTTGAAACCAACAAATGGACTTCAAGAAATTCCTATGGACAAATCCTTCAAATATAACTCAAGACAACCATTAGTCCATAGAGATTGTCATCAATTACCAAAACCTCACATGGGGGCACCGCATGTTCTTTCACCGTGTATTGGAGAGGTATCTCTGGGCCCTCTTGGTAATACAACATCACAAGAAGCTTGCAAGCAAAGTGACTAAGGAGTTAGTTACGAGATGATGTATTACGGAACGAGTAAAGAGACTTACCGGTAATGAGATTGAACTAGCTATGGAGATACCGACGATCGAATCTCGGGCAAGTAACATACTGACAGACAAAGGGAACTACGTATGTTGTCATAAAGATTCGACCGATAATGATCTTCGTAGAATATGTAGGAACCAATATGGGCATCCAGGTCCCTCTATTGGTTATTGACCGGAGAAGCATCTCGGTCATGTCTACATCATTCTCGAACCCGTAAGGTCCGCACGCTTAACGTTCGTTGACGATATAGTATTATATGAGTTATGTGAGTTGGTGACCGAATATTGTTCGGATTCCCGGATGAGATCACAGACATGACGAGGAGCTCAGGAGTGGTCCGGAGGTAAAGATTGATATATAGGATGATACTATTTGGTCTCCGAAAAGGTTTCGGAATGCACCGGGTATTTATCGGATCACCGGAAGGGGTTCCGGGAAGGCCACGGGGAGTTATTGGGCTTATTGGGCCAATGAGGGAAGCACACCAGCCCACAAGGGGCTGGTGCACCCCACCTCTAGGCCGCCGGCCCTTAGGGAAGGAAAGGGGGAGGGCTAGCCCCTCCTGCCTTCTCTTTCACATGAGAGAAAGGAAAGGGGGGGGCTCCCCCTCCTGCCTTCTCCCTAGGCGCCAAAGAAGGAAGAGGGGGCGCGACCAGGGCTGGCCGCTGGCCCCCTTGGGGGTGCCCTAGGCTGCCTCCCCTCCTCCCCCACCTATATATATGAGAGGAGGGAGAGGGGCAACACACACCACGATCCCCAAGCCGTGTGCGGCGCCCTGTCTCCCTCTAGTTCTAGTTCCTCCTCTGTCCACGTCCGTTGTGCTTGGAGAAGCCCTGTGGATAGTTTCACCACCTCCATCACCACGCCGTCATGCTGCCGGAACTCATCTACTACTTCGCCTCTCTTGCTGGATCGAGAAGGCGAGGACGCCATCGAGCTGAACATGTGCTGAACGCGGAGGTGTCGTACTTCGGTACTTGATCGGGACGGATCGTGAAGGTGTACGACTACATCAACCGCATTGATAAACGCTTCTGCTTAACGATCTACAAGGGTATGTAGATGCTCTCCCCCTCTCGTAGCTATGCATCTTCATGGATAGATCTTGCGTGTGCGTAGAATTTTTTTTGTTTTCCATGCATCGTTCCCCAACAATAACAATAAACTGATACGATCAACTGCTAAGCTTACGGTTGGGTCTTGTCCATCACATCATTCTCCTAATGATGTGATCCCGTTATCAAATGACAACTCATGTCTATGGTTAGGAAACATTAAACATCTTTGATCAACGAGTTAGTCTAGTAGAGGCTCACTAGGGACATAGTATTTGTTTATGTATTCACACATGTATTTAAGTTTCCGGTCAATACAATTCTAGCATGAATAATAAACATTTATCATGAATAAAAAAATATGATAATAACCAATTTATTATTGCCTTTAGGGCATATTTCCAACAAGAGGATGGTACTGTCAGCAATATCACCCTCGTCCCGGAAGGCCTCCCACTTACCCGCACTAGGCCTCATGGCAGCCCTCACCGGCTCACCGGCTCAAGGAATTTCCTGTGGGCGAGGTAGGCTGAGTGGAAGCGCATATCGATGCGGCGCCACAGGTCCTGCTCGTCCATAATAGCCATGCGTCATGAGCTGCACACCATGTCAGACCCCATGAGGATATCGATGTACGATGTGGTCCAACTTGTTTAACAGGGCCAGCAACACATTCTATGGCTGCTCCGCGCAATCCATTCGCCACCACCTCTCCTCTTCTATGTCCATCCCGACATCCCGTCCTCCGATGGTGGCGACAGTCCGTGAGGCTCCTCGAGGAGGCGGTGGCAGGAGATTGGGGCGGCCATGGCATGCACTAGGCATAAAAGCGCGGTTCACGTTTATTCACGAGAAAGATAAGCCATGCTTCCCGAAAGTCCTACTCTGAGCTCGAGCTCAAATGCTCTTGGATGAACAGTAAAATCAAAAAATATTCAAAATTTTCTGATTTCTTTTGTGGCGAACATTAAGGAATGTTCTGAGTGCTTGCAAATTTTCATCATGAAATCACATTTGTGGAAGGCGTGGCAAAAAAATATAGTGCTCCAAAATGCTTTCGAATGTAGCATCTTCGGAGCATCGATTTTGTTTTTTTGACATGACTTCCATGAATGTGATTCCATGATGAAACTTTTCAAGCACTTGAAACATTTCTTCATGTTTGCCACAAAAAAATCAAATTTTCTAATTTATTTTTATTTTTCTTTGATTTTAAAGTTCATCCGGACTCATTTGAGCCCGTGCTAAGAAACTCCATGTCCCATAATTCTTTGAATCCTAGATACTACGAGACAAAATGGAGACACTACAATTAAAGGTCAGTATCATTGTCGGCGTTCCTTTTTCCTCAGCTATTTCAGGCCTGTTCGGAGTCTAGCCACTCCACGACTCCGCTCCCGGAGCGGGCGGAGCTTTAGTTAAAAACAACAGAGCGGAGAAACAGATGCTTCACAGATTCTCGTATTTCTCGGAGTGGTGGATTGCCGAACAGGCCTTTCTTATATCTGCTCAGAAAGTGATGCAAATTCGTTATTTCATTCTTGTTCGCTAAAAAACAATTTATTCTTGTAGCTAGCTAACTAACAACGTTGTATTCAAGGCGTGAGTGCACTTGCAGGCTGGTTGATCAACCCATCAAGGTAACTTCGACCAAAATCTAGCACCGTAGCCAACCTCTTCTGGTTGTCATTAAAAAAAGAGGATCAACCCTACCTCTTGATCGGCATAGGTATAAATAAATTGTTGATTATTTAAAAAGGACAATCAAACACCGTTGAATAAATCAACTCAATTAGAGGGACAGTGGTATCTCAGCCCACCAGGGTTCAAGTCCTGTTGCTCGCATTATTTCTGGATTTATTTCAAGATTTCCGGCGATGCGCTTTCAGTGAGAGCAGACGTTCCCGTTGACGACGAGGCGCCTACGGTAACTTCGTAAATTTCAAGATGATATGCCGACTCAGTCTCTCAAAGATGTTCATAGGGGTAGGGTGTGCGTGTGTGCGTTCATAGGGGTGAGTGTATGCGCGTATGTATGAGCACTTGCGTCTGTACTGTGTTAAAAAAAACTCAAAAAAAAGTTGAGAGCATCCGAATAGGGCCAGCGTCGTGATAGTATCTCCACAAATCCTACCATGAATCCTATGACGAGTGACCGAACAACGAACAAGCAAGTTAGTCCTAGACAACGTCTTCAGGCAGGATCACTTCACGTTCGCCAAACTGCTCTACTAGCGTTAGCAACTCAAAAGCTTTCTCATAATTTCATCTCTATACGAAAAGTTCTTCTAAAATAAATATTTGTATTATATTTCTTTTCGCTCTAGCATATTTCCCATGTCGCCGCCTACATGTTTCACTCTACTATATTTTATTAACATCCTCTAATTAGCAATATATTAGTAACAACTATATTTTCAACAAATGAATTTCAGTCGGTTATATTTCATATTCCAAATGGCTATATGTGCACGTCCATTCGTTATTCCTGCTTGCATCAGCTCTTCCACATTTTGTGTCTCGTTTCCAGCATAATAACGTAGCATCGTAGCTCAGTCATATAATGTATTTTGGATCTTTTGTCAGCGAACTCGTTGTTCCTACAAGAGAGAAGCACACATTTCAACCAAAACTTATACAAATCCCAACTTTAAAACTGGTTAGGACGCATCCCCAACTATCAATATTGTTTAATTTACACCTTTAAGTGCTCTAATGTGGCATCCTAGCGGACTAATCAATACGAAGGTTTGACATCCTTCTCAACTTTGGGTGTGCAAATTGAGGGGCTTTAAGATTGAGCTTTTGAGTTCCTTGAGTGAATTAGTTGTTGTTCCTGACTATAGCCTGATTTTTATTAGTGCAAATGTTTACAGTGAGGACATATTGAATGAAATTATGAGGATTTTTGGGATTTTGGGGGGAAGTGTGAATCGTGACAAGAGATTTGTATATTTCAGCCCCAAACACCTATCTTTCGACGACATACTTTGAAGGTCACGTTTGGAATCCGGGCAATAGCTTTCAATGAACGATTTCTGGGATAACCAACCGCAGTTCATAGTATAACAAGTGGTAAGCTTGACCACATTAGTGAAAGGGTTCATAGTAGAATCCAAGGCTAGTCGGAGAAGTGGTCGTCTTGCGACAGTAAGGAAGTGAGTTTGTTTTAAACCAATGAAACAGTTTTGTAAGAAATTATCTTCATGCATGGCAAAACACGGGTTGAATAGTTCTCTTGAACGTAAATTTCTACATTGGCTCTCTTGGGACAAGCTTGCACTACCTAAGAAAAGGGGCAAGATGGAATTTTGTGACTTCCATCGTCTGAACTTGCACTTTTGGGGAAGCATGGATGGAGGTTGATCACTAACCTAGACGCTTTTGTGTGCAAGGATCCTCAAAGAAATGTATTTGTGGACATGGATTCTCGCAACACCACTATACCTTAAAGGTCATCACCAACATGATACCGATAGTGGCGGCTAAAAAAGTGCTTGAATTGGGGGCTCAATAAGAGAGTAGGTGATGAATATATTATTTTAGTATGGTCATATAAGTGGATCCCTGTGAAACCAACAAGCAAATAGGGGTTTAGATCATATTGAGACTATATCTGACTTGATTGATAGTGAAGCTAACCGAGGAAAACTAAAATTGTTGTAAATAATTTCTTACCTCTTGATGTTGATGCAATTTTGGATATTTCTTTGTGATCTGGATGAGAGGAAGATTTTACTGTCTAGGCTTATGAGAACTCTGGTATCTATGCAGTTAAATTAGCATACTGCATTTCTAGTGACTTGTAACAAGCATTCTACTCTAGAGGTAGTTGCAGGTACATGAAAGTTATGAATAGTTATGGAGCCGACTTTAGAGATTGGAAGTTTTGTCATCCACTAGAAGTTTGGCATGCGTTGGTTTTCCAGCTCATGTGATTTGGACTCTCAAGCCAAATCTTGCTTCAATTGAAGCTGCCAAGGTTGCATCCCGTGTTTGGGGTTAAGGATATTATTTGTGACCACTTGCTTTCACATGACGGCCGAGGACGCGTCACTACCATTACAAGGGGTATATGTTCTTCTAGAAATCGTTGGGCTCATGACCCAAAGACTTTTATCCAATTTTGTCAATGAAGTGGGAAAAAAGCATTGAAATATTGGAGCTTTTTCTGTAGGAGGTGTTATTGGAGTTTCCACATCAATCAATTTCCACCACTTTGTAATTAAGGATGCTCGTAAAACTGCAAATAATCCAAGAATCCTCCTATTGGATGCTCTATGCATCCTTTTGGTCGAGCAAATACATAATGTGGTCGCAATATGGGTCGGCCCAATTCGTCGTTGCAGTTCGTATAGTGTGATATGTGTAATGTTTTTCCGGTGATGATTTTAGTTTCTTGATTTTTTTAGTTGGGTTTCCTTTGTTTTACATAAACACTTGAAAGTTTTTTTTCAAAAAAAAGTCACAAACATGTTGTTAAAATACATGAAGTTTTTTAAAACTATATGAACATTTATTAAAGGCATGAAAGGTTTTTGAAAACTACATGAACGATTTTTTTAAAAATATATGTGAACACTTATTAAAACTACATGAACATTTTAAAACACACACGCTAAGCTTTTTTCAAAATATTAATGTGAATTTAAGTTTTTGTCATTGCATTTAAAAAATATTCATACGCCTTATAAATTTTCATGTATTTAGGTAATGTGTTCATACAATTTTAACTACTATTAATGTAATCTTGAAAATTGTTCAGGTAAATTTTTTAAAATCATGTATTTAAAAATGCAGTGTGTTTACATAAAAGCCTCATCTTTTAGAGAAATGTCAGAAAAATGCAAAAAGAGTTAAGGGCAAAAGAAAAAAGGAAAAATAAAAAATAGATGAAAATGACAAAGAAAAAACCTGGAAAGAAAACCTAAAGGAACATGCATTGACCCGAAGAAAAAATGGAAAGAGAAAACGACGGAAAATAATTGGCATGCATGGGCCGAGCACGAATTTCTCTTTTGTCCATGAAGGTAGCAACTCGAACATCAACACCAGTCTATGTCTTGCTTACTGTGAGATGGACGATGGTCTCACCCTACAGTGTTCACTCTGATGGGTTGACCCTATAGTGTTATTGGTTTGGAACCGTTCGCCCGGTTTTGTGAAGGTTCGGACCGATCTTTTTCTATTTTTATGTGTTTTTCTCTTCTGGTATTTATCAGCTTTCTTCTGGTTTCTTTATTTTTGATCTTTTTTTTCTCTTTTCTTTTCTATATTTTTTCTACTTTCAAATAATCTATTTTTAATACATGTCGAACATTTTTCGCATACAAGTTTAACATTTGTCAAATACATGGTTAACACATTTATCCGAATACATGTTCAATATGTTTTTTTTTTGTGGGTGATGTTGAATATGTTGTTAAATGCACGTTGAATCATATACCTAAGAGATTCATTCCCATCATCTTATTTATCTTGACATGTAACCTATCCAACTCACCATGCCACCATGCATGCCCCACTAGGTTTAATTCTCTCAACATGCAACTATGCCAACTCACTATGTTATTATGTATGAAAAACTCACATTAACATACACTATGCATACTACTCATATTCAATAAATTTTCTACAAATAGATAATAATAAAATGTATGTACTTTAGTTTCTATTCTCATATTGCTAATACAAATACTAAAGTTTCATACTACCAAATCTTATAAAACAACGGCATCCAATTTCTGCAGCAAAACGCGGGGTGTCATCTCTAGTTTATTAAATACATGGTGAAAAAATTTAAACTTACGTTGACTTTTTTTTTCAAATTTGTAAACATTTGTTAAAATGTGCAAACATTCTTGAAGTATCACAAACATTTTTGTAAACCTAGATAGGACCAGACTTGATCACCTGGGTCGTGACTGGCGTGCCGACCCATTAACACGAGTGCCCGACATGGTATGGGGCTAAACAGGTTGTGCCCGACACGCGACACGCGCGGGGTCATGCCTGAGCCGTGAGGCCAGGCCCGCGTGACGGGCACGACATGGCCCATTTATTGTTTTAGAATTATTTTTAATGTACATGCCAAAAGCCCTAAAAACAGCCCAAATTGGCCCAAAAGCACGGGGACTGTAATGGATAAATGGGCCACAGGTCGGCACATTCAACTAACTAGATGATACCCTGCGCGTTGCGGCGGAATTTGCTAAAAAAGAATCGGATGTTTAAAAGCAAGAGTTGTATGAAAACATAATATAAAATGATGACAAATAATTTTGTTTGAAACAAATATTGTTTAGAGTAAGCATCTAGAGAAAATATGATGAAAAGCCAAAAATGTGTGCATATCATTTTTTATATTTATTTTTTTCCTTGACAATATATCATCGAGGTGATGAGACAAAAACTCCGTTAAGTAGAGACATCTCAACGCTTGGCTAAACCTAAAATACCGGTAACAAATGTAGTTGTGCATTGGAAAACATAGCTTGCATAGAAAAATAAAACACAAGTTCACTCATAATCTGATTTTCTATATAAAAAAGGTTCCTTATAAATCCTGAGGCTCACAGTTGAGTAAATCATGCTTCTCATCAGATCAACCCTGTGCAACGTACTGCTGGCACTGCCTGATTCTTTTTATTTGTCTTCTCTAGTGCGGAACACTGCGTGCTTCTGCATTGGATGAAGTTGAGTTCCATCCTACAAAAGCTTGATTAGCACTGGATTTGTTAAACAAAAGTGATGAGTTGCCTCTATGTACGCAATGGAACCAACATAGGATTAAAAGAAGGCCTGGAACACTGAAGAGGTTTGATGGGATGAATGTATCTAGCGCAATCCAGAGCCTCCAGATTCACATCCAAAGTTATCGCCGTTACGGTAGCTCATAGCTTTGCTTTGATGGTTGTCCTCTCGGTATGGCATTCTTCTTTATTGATCTGGCGCCTCTCAATCTGCTTGTTCAACCATGCAGTAACATCTAGAAACGGGCAAAAATACAACCCAAAATTTAATGGTTCATAAATTGTTCTAGAAATCAAAATTATGCCTCACTATCTTTGTGGTCTGATTAGATAAACCAATTCATCAAATCAACAACCAATCAGTCCACAACTAGTCTAAATTATGATTTGCTGGCTTTTGGATTCTAAAAAATTTAGGCAAAGAACATGATTGATTTTTTATGATACCTTCGCTGATCTAGCCGGAGAGTTCAGTGTACAGTCGATCACCAGTGTGTGGCACACTGAACCCATGCTACATCTACACGATCGATTGCCTCCCAAACCTATTCCTCAAGTCCATGGGCATCGGTACGCTGCTACCTGCTGCCTGCCCGTCGCCGCTGCTTTTCACTGTCTTGTGATTGGGATTTCATGTAGTTTGTAGAAGATTTGATCATGATATGTATGGAGAAGTATACAGGAGCAGGGGCCACTAGAAACCGAACCGGGCCTCGTTTGGTCTTCCCGTGGATGGATTATGGAGGGGCCCTCGTTTGGTATTCCAGTACGGTGGGTGCGTGCCACACAACCTTTTTTTTTTACAACATATAGGCCCTCAAAGAGAGCCCTTGATTTTATTTATTTGCAACCCAAACAGTGTACAGAGATCAACTTTCCAAAAGGAAAGGAGATAGAGTTTAAAGCTTGCTGAGCTTTACATCCAGAAGATTTGCTGCATAAGATTGAAGAACTAGAGACAGCTCTTTGCATAAAAGCTTTCTTAGCTAGAGAATGAGCAATGACATTCCCATTCCTAGGTATAGACCTGACTTCACATGATGAAAGAAAAGAAGTGTGATTAAGAAATTCAGCAAGCATAGGTCTTATCCTCCAATCTCCTGGACTCTCTAAAAGGTTTCTTGCTTTAGCCACCTGGACAAGATTCCTGCAATCAGATAAGAAAACAGCAGTATTCCATCCTAGAGCTTTAACCACCTCAGCCGATAGTGATAATCCAATAGCTTCAGCCTGCAAAACAGAGCAAACATTTTTTGCAGCAGCTTGAACAAAAACAGTATGGCTGTTACTAACATTTTTAAGAAAAACTCCAAGACCAGCTTCTTTTGCAATTTTCGGATTGTATGCAGCATCACTGTACGCCAAAAGATCTGCATTTTGGAACTGTATATTTTGAACCTGAAAAGGAGAAATATTATTGTTTGCAGGGTTGATGTGAGCCGCCGCCTTCTCCTCCATTAACTCCGCATTTAGCATAGCGTTTGTAGCATATATAACCTGCATAATACTCCATTTTTTCTTATTAAAAAGAAGATCATTCCTTGCTTTCCAAATATTCCAAAGCAACGTGAAACTGGTATCCAGATTTAAGTCAGCATGATGAGAAGATAAAATCCTTTGAATCACATCAGAAGGATATAAATTATGATTCAACTCATCAGACTTAAGACCAAATAGGAACCAAATAGCTCTAGTGAAATTGCAAGTAAAGAAAAGATGCAAGTCTGTTTCCGCCTCGCCGCACCTGCAACATTCCTTTTTAATGTGAGTAGAATACCTAGATCCCCTAAGCCCTGAAGCTAAAGCTCTTCTTAGAATTCTCCATGCAAAGGTTTTGACTCTTGGAGCCAGGTTTTTGCTTTTCCAAACCTGATTGAGGATAGAAATTTCAGAATATGAAATAGTGTGACTCTGAGATTGTAACCTGGGATGGGCCTCCTGCATCAAAGCTTTATAAGCACTTTTAGTGGTACACTCTGCATTAGGAGTATGAATCCAACATAAAGTATCGTCCATATTAGCATTAATGATAGGAGTTTGTAAAATATTTCTCTTGAAATTACCATCAAAAAAGATACTAATTTTATCCTCATCCCAACTCTTACAATTTGGTTTCCAAAGATCACTAACAACTTTAGGACAAGGGATACCTAGATTAGGTTTAAGGTGATCATAAATTTTGTCCCAATCATTGCACCAAGGACTAGTCCAAATACAAGTATTACCATTAGGAATTTGAGTATGACTAGCCTTGCTAATGAAAGGAAGAACTTTGAGAATAGAGGACCAGAAAGCAGATTTAGGAACATTGCCATTCACTTTCCAAATAGAAGAGTTATGAAAATATTTGGCTTTGAGAACTTTCGTAACAAGAGAATTAGGACTCTTAATAACTCTCCAAGCCATCATAGCAACCATAGACTTATTCATCATATAAAGATCTCTAATGCCTAGACCACCTTTATGCATAGGTTTGCAAATATCATCCCAAGCCCTAAAGCAGATAGGTTTGGAAGCATTATCCTTATCAATACCTGTCCACCAGAACTTTCTAATTATGGAAGTGAGTTTATTAATGGTGGATTTACTTAAAAGGATATTAGACATGTAATACACAGGAAGGGAAGCAAAAACAGATTTAATAAGAGTGAGTCTTCCTGCATAAGACAACCTGTTAGCCTTGTAGCAATTAAGTTTAGCTCTAAACTTATCAATAATAAAATTATAAGCTGCAGGTCTATTTTTACCAGGTAAAATAAGAGGATGGCCAAGATGAGTAGTATTACAATCCATATTAGGAGCAGGAAAGATATTCTTAATTCGGTTCCTCAAATTATCATCAGTATTTTTACTAAAAAGTATGGCAGATTTATTCCAATTAGGAGTTTGACCAGAAACAGCACAAAACTGATTAATAATAGAAGCAATCGTATTGGCATCATTATTATCTGCTCTGCCACAGACAATCAGGTCGTCAGCAAACATGAGAGAGTGGATAGGGGGACAACCTGGACCTAATTGGATACTGCTCAAATGATTGGCATTTAAAGCCTCCTGCATCGAAAGCGACAATTCATTGACTGCAAGAATAAAAAGATATGGTGACAGGGGACAGCCTTGTCGAATGCCTCGGGATCCCTTAAAGCTGCCAAACGGTTGCCCATTAATGTTAACAGAAAAGGTGGCAGAGGAGATACATTCCATGATTAAATCTATGAAATGGTCATGCAGCCCTTTTCGTAACAACGCCCTTCTAATAAAGTACCATTCAATTCTGTCAAAAGCTTTGGCCAAATCTATTTTAAGCATAAAGGCTTTGTGCTTCCAGGATTTAAGCTGAAAGGAGTGAGTGATTTCTTGAGCAATAACAATATTATTAGTAACCCTCCTGCCTTGTATAAAAGCTTGCTGAGACTCATGGATATATTCAGGTAGAAGATCTTTGAGTCTATTGGCCAAAGTTTTGGTGATAATTTTATAAACTACATTACAAAGACTAATGGGCCTGAAATCTTGAGGGATTTTAGCATTTTCTTTCTTTGGAATTAAAGTAATACAGGTTTTATTAAGCTGAGGATGAAGCTTACCCCTTGCGTAGAAATCTTGAACTAATTTGGTTATGTCTTCTCCTATCCACTTCCACGCTGAGAGGTAGAAGGCTACATTCAGCCCATCTGGTCCAGGGGATGCATTCTTCTTCATTCCTTTAAGGACCTGCAAAACTTCATCTTTGTCTGGAACAGTAGGACAATCCATTATATTCTCATTATTATTGTTCAAAGAAGGAAGAGTATCTAAATTGGGATTACTGGATGAGAATAAATTAGTGAAGTAGTTTATGAAGCAGTCCGCAATCTCATCTGGGCTTTGAAGAATTTTATTATTATGATCAATGATTGAACTAATTCTATTCTTCCTTCTCCTTTTAAGCACAGAATTATGGAAATAATTAGTGTTCCTATCACCTTTAGTAGCCCAATGCCTTTTAGCCCTTTGCCTATAAAATTCTGTAAGTTTAGTCATAGTCTTGTCATATTGCTCGATGAGGCTAGCTTCCCTGTTGTGATCCTGCAAATGAATAGGATTAGCTTGTAACATCTCCAAATCTTTGTGAATGATGTCAAGCTGTTGCTGCAAAGGTCTTTTGCTCTTACTCCATTTCTTGAGGGAACCTGCAAGTAAGGCAGCTCTAACATGGAAAGGTTTATTATTAGATGTGATCCAATTATTCTTAGCCATATCATGATAATCTTCCTCTAAAAGCCACCAATTCTCAAATTTAAAAGGTCTTTTTGTTTTAACAGTAACAGGCTTGGAAATAGTAAGAATTGGTGCATGATCACTATACATAATTGGCAAGTTGTACACAGCAGTATTAGGAAATACTTTGCACCATTCATCGTTTGCAAAACATCGATCAAGTCTTTCATAAGTAGGAATGGAAGTAAAACATTTATTGCACCACGTAAAGGCAGGACCATTATAACCCATATCTATTAAACCACATCGTTTAATATGATTAGAAAAACTAGCCATACGACGGTGGTTCAAAACAGCATTACTATTCTTCTCCAAGGGGTCAAGGATATCATTAAAATCACCCATACAGTACACAGGTTTCCCTGGAGAAGAAGAAACAAACTCCTCGACTAACTTCCATATGTCCTTGTTGTTGCGATGATGCGGGTCACCATAGATACAGACTAGCAAGAAATTAAAATTGGTACTAGTATTAACAACTGAAGCTAAGACTACATTCTGACTAGAGTAGATTATATCTAACTTGATGTCATTCATCCACATGACCCAAAGGCCTCCAGATCGGCCTTCCGCAGGAACAACAAAACAGTCACTAATAGGAAAACGATTAACTAGATCATGTGACTTAGTTTTTGATGAAAGCGTCTCAGAAATAAAGGTTACCTTAGCGTTCGTCGATGTCATCAAATTGGCCAGATATTGCATTTTATTACTAGCAAGGGATCTACCTACCCCTCTGCAATTCCAGCAAATTAGGTTCATGGTTTCGTTGGCTTCCAGAACTGCATCAGAGTTTACTAGTCGTGCTCCGACGCCAAATACAGAGCAACCCCTTTGCTGTCCGGCTGGAATATCAGACTGAGAGCCAGGATCAAACGGAACATTACCTGTATCCCTTAAAGAAGTTGGAGATCGGAGCTGGCTTTGGTCCAACGACGACCCTTCTGCACCTGTAGTGACTGAACCAGCTCCAGATTGTGGGTCATGGAGGGTGAGGTGACCAGCTATAGCTCGAGAGCCGTGGGGAACAGGAACAGGCAGACCGCCGTGCCCAGCATCAACCCCACCACGCCGGCCACCACTAAGGCCACGAACCCCAGCGTCAGCCCCACCACCTTGCACCAGCAAGGGATGCTCCGAGTCGCTCATATGGCCTCAGATGAACCTGCTGAAAAGGAACAGAGCCGGCAAGGATCGAGAGGCAGCAACGAATATTGGGATTGAGGTGCAGCGAGCAGCAACACGGAATCCCAAGGGCCAAGGTCAGAGGCGCCAGATCCGGGTTGGAGAAGCACCTTTGATGAGGAATCAGGCCAGAACAGAGGAGAAACGGATCGAATCGGGCTATGGAAAGCTGCGACTAAGCAAGGAATTGGGGGAATAAAGAAGGAGAGCAAGGGGATCCAGCGCCTGGATTGGTTGAAACTGGACAGTGAATGGAGGTTGGAGAGGACGAGGTGGATCAGGAGGCAATAAGGGAGTGAGGGAGAGGATCAGATCAAGAGAGGAGGGATCAGGGGAAGGGATCGACAGAACGCCGAGAGATCGCCATTCGGCAGACAAACATACTGTAGCAGGGGAAAGTTATCTGATCGCGACGTGCCACACAACCTGATAGAAGAAATAGAGATGACGTGGCTTAAGGTGAGCGCATATAATTTTTTTCCGAGATGGCAGATTTGCTTAGGTGGATGGTTGCATGTTGATTGATGATGTGGATAGCCTGCATATAAAAAAAATAGTTTTTTTAGCGGTAAGAGAAATATGTTGAGGGAGATGGACTATTTAGGTATTATAGATGCGTCATGCGTGGATCTTGAAGTGAGCACAGCCTGTTTATAAATGGGCCGCTGTGGGCCAGGCCGTGCAGACACGTTTAATGGGGGCGGGCCGTGCTGGGTCGTGGCGGCCCATTTCGCCAGGTCTGGATAGAACTCCCAGAATTACACGCATAAAAAAAATTCACACGCAATTTTTTTTCTGTGTCTCAATTTTATTTTTACTTTTTTTCCTCCCAGCCTCCCCCTTTCTACTCCAGTGCGAAAACCCTCGCCTCGTCGTCCTCCTCTCGCTTCTCCTACCTTCCTTCTAGAAATCTCCCCTCCCCTCCCCTCCCCCGAGATCTCCCGGCGCCACACGGCTGCTCCCTCCGCCCCCACCTCGCCCTCTCCTTCCCTGAGCTTGCGCGACGATGGACGAGTGGGTTCGCCAAGCGGAGGCGTGGGCAGGCCAAGCAGAGCACTGGATCCGCCAGCAACCCCCGGAGCAGATTTACGTCGCGGTCGCCGTGATTGCGGTGACGATTGTCGTGCTGGTCGCAGGTGAAGGACCGAACCTAACCTTCTTCTCGCATTGTATCTTTGCCCCTGAGTCCCGCGGAATCGTGTTTGCTGTTAGGAAACCTAATAGATGTGGCAGGTAGTAACGGGGAACTGGCTTGAGTACCCTTTCAAATATTCCTGGAAGAATGGTAGTTGTCCCTTCTGTTTTGACGAATTAACTAGCTGGGGATCTGGAGTGACCAATTTTGTAGTTAGCTGTAGTTACACTGGCACTGGGTTCAAATGCGATTGATTGAATCACAATCGATTCCATGCCTTGGATCATGCGGAGAATTGTCCTATAGTTGTAACTCAGAGTATGCTGTGAGTGATGAGCTGGTAATTTTGGAATTGAATGAACTTGAGTGGAAGCAGAGATACTGGAAGCTCCAGTTAAACTTCAGACTTCAGCTGATTATGGTACATGCTTTGCTGTGCTTTACAGGTTGTAACAAGGTAGGAGTGATGCCCTGTTGATTCATCCATATTATTTGTACATGTGCCTTGTAGAATGATAATACTGTCAAATGTTACAGTTAACGAGTTCTTAAATGTCAGGGCATCTGACAATGGCAATGACATTATAATATGTGTGGCGCTAAAAAAAAGGAGGGACTAGTGTTTCTTAATCTAGAAATAAGTTATATTCAAAAGTGTGACATTATTGCACCCAATGATGTAAAATGTCTTGCTGTATTCATTATGCTTGCTTACGTTTCTGCTTTTGTGATATATTATTTTATTGGTACTATTTGTGTAGTAATTAACGCACAGTTGCTTTGTATGTTTGATTGTTTAACAGCTTCTTGTCTGAAATCATCGAAACCTAACACCATAGTTCTATCCGGGCTTAGTGGCAGCGGCAAAACTGTTCTTTTCTATCAGGTATCATTCCAATTCTGTATGTGGTCCTCTTTCTTTTGTGCATCCCCTATCTAGTGATACAACTATTCAACTCCTCATGGATTAACATGATATCATAAAGTATGACGAGAGTAATGGCCATGCATGCCTTGCCTCACAAACTTGACTGCTGCTTTTTGTCTCTCTGTGTCGTCAAGTTTTAGAAGTTAGGCATAACCATGGTTTTCGAGTCGCGACTCATGCGAGTCGCTCTGGGGTAGCGATTCGGAAAAAGTCGAGCCTGCAGTTGCGACTAGTCGCGACTCGCGACTTGAGTCGACACTAAGTTGAGTCGACATTTTTTTGCGACTCATCGACTAGTCGTGACTAGTCGAGCGACTCGAAAACCATGGGCATAACAGGTTACAGGTGTTACTCTGACAGAGGCCTTAGTTTCAAAACTGACATCCGATGTCTGATTTGCCAATGATTTTTTCGATATAGCATATGACATTTGTGAATCGACATGGATTTCGGTTTTCTGATTTGGTAAACAAGATGGGGCATTTGTCTATGACTAACACCGAGAATGATGTTATGATATCTGGTTTGCAAGTTGCTCTTGTATATGCTTCCTTTGACGCAATTTGTTCGGTAGCTTATAACATGGCCTTTTAGCTGAATTTCCACTCAGGTTGCGTTGGTGCCATATTGTTATCTGTCGTGCATCTCTTGCCTCGCCCCCTTAATTTTACTGTATATATGATTTCATATAGTGCATGCCTGCACGGCAAGATTTTGGAGAACAAAGACTACTTTTCATTTCCTTTTTTAGTTTTAGTTATCTTTCCAAGGGAGGAATTACACAGTTTCTTTGTATTATCTTTTGGTTTTGTGCTAAATTTTCATCTCTCGTTTTTAGCTTCGCGATGGATCATCACATCAGGGAACTGTGACTTCGATGACACATAACAATGCTACATTTGTGCTGCACTCGGAGCTGGAAAGGGTTAGAACTTTTTGGAGATGAATCCCTGCTACACCTTGATATTAATATAACTATGTAGAATCAAGGCTACCGTTTTCTTATAGAAACGTATATTTGCTGACTGCAAGATTTTTACTTGACTTTGTTCCCTTCCACTCAACAGAAAGGCAAAATAAAACCTGTTCATGTTATCGATGTTCCCGGTCATGCAAGGCTGAAATCGAAGCTTGATGAAGTCCTGCCTCAGGCAGCTGGGGTTGTTTTTGTCATCGATGCTCTAGATTTCTTGTCTAGCATGCAAGCTGCTGCAGAGTAATTTTGCTGACCTACTTTCTGTTGTTTGGTGTTGTTTGGAAAATTTGATTGTGTCTAATTTCGCAAACTTTAATTGTCAACCCCATCATATGCTGGATTCAAACTAGGAGTGTGACTAGGACCTATTTCATATTCAAACATGTATAAAGATGTTTGATCTGATGCAGTTCGTACCGCCTGACAGTATTCTCTTAACTCTCACGACAGGTACTTGTATGACATTTTGACGAAGGCAACTGTAGTGAAGAAAAGGATTCCTCTTCTGATATTCTGCAACAAGACAGATAAAGTTACAGCTCACTCAAAGGAGTTCATCAAGAAGCAGTTGGAGAAAGAAGTGTATGTTTCATTTTTCATATTCAGCATTCTTGCATGGTTGGAACTTAGAATGCATCATCTTGGGTTGGCGTGTTTAATAATTCTGTGAATTTATAGGTATTGGCTAGATTAATACAGCAACTTGAATGTATTTGTTTGTTTTTGTGTATATTATGCTGCAAAAAAATGTTTACATACATGTATATTCTATCCATATTTCCGCGATCCTGGTACAGTTGAGATCGCTCTGTAAATTCTGTGTATTATAATGTATTGGCTAGATTAATACTGCAACTTGAATGTATTTGTTTGTTTTTGTGTATATTATGCTGCAAAAAATGTTTACATACATGTATGTTCTATCCATATTTCCGTGATCCTGGTACAATTGAGGTCGCTCTGTAAATTCTGTGAATGTATTGGCTAGATTAATACTGCAGCTTGAATGTATTCGTTTGTTTTTTGTGTATATTATGCTGCCAAAAAAATGCATGCTTACATGTATATTCTACTTATATTTTCCTGATCCTGGAACAACGGAGGTCACTCTGTAATCACTCATATATCTTGAAACATCTGTGAGGGAGTATAACAGAACCATTTGCATTGACCGACTGACACAAACTTGTGCTAATTTTTTATTTGTAGAAACAAGCTCCGGGAATCAAGGAACGCCATATCATCCGCTGACATCAGTGATGAAGTTCAACTTGGGTTACCTGGAGAGGCATTCAACTTCAGCCAGTGCCAGAACAAGGTGATGGTTGATGAAGGTGCTGGTCTGACTGGTGATGTTTCAGCAGTTGAGCAGTTCATCCGCGAGTATGTGAAGCCATAGAGCTATCTTTCACCCCATCGTCATAGTAGTGACTAATGTTTCTGCAGAAGTGTAATCTGAGCTGTGACTAATTTTGGCCTGACGAAAGAAGGAAAAGTGGGAAACCATCACCATGATCCCCTCCCATTAAATCTACTGTTGTCCTGACTTGACTTTGTGAGACATAGAAAATTGCATTGGTAGCTTCTGACGAACGTTTGAGGATTCAGAACCTGATCTGTTATAGAAATATTGTTGAACATTACCATGTTGTTATGTACTACTCCCTCCGTCCCGCAATATAAGAAGTTTTTGCAAGCTGGGAGTAGGTTTTATTTCATTCTTGTCCTTGGTCCCATTCCTTTTTTTGGGCAGGATAGTAGAACAGCTCGATGGTGTTCTTGCCGATTCCTTGTGTGCCTCCCAGTCGATCATAATTAAAGAACAAATAGGTGCGAATGGATCAATGTATATTTCCTTGAGCCATGACTTGCGAGTCATCTACTGGCTAATTTGGAGCAGCTGCAATGTTCTGAATTCAGAATTGTATTGATAGGAGCTGTGATCCTATCAGGCCTAGCCCTCAAGTTGTAGGGGTGGAAGGGAGGATGGCGAGGTGATGGGCGCGAGCGGCGGCGCGCCGTGGTCGTAGCTTGCAAAAACTTCTTATATTGCGGGACGGAGGGAGTAGGTTTTATTTCATTCTTGTCCTTGGTCCCGTTCCTTTTTTTGGGCAGGATAGTAGAACAGCTCGATGGTGTTCTTGCCGATTCCTTGTGTGCCTCCCAGTCGATCATAATTAAAGAACAAATAGGTGCGAATGGATCAATGTATATTTCCTTGAGCCATGACTTGCGAGTCATCTACTGGCTAATTTGGAGCAGCTGCAATGTTCTGAATTCAGAATTGTATTGATAGGAGCTGTGATCCTATCAGGCCTAGCCCTCAAGTTGTAGGGGTGGAAGGGAGGATGGCGAGGTGATGGGCGCGAGCGGCGGCGCGTCGGCGCCGTGGTCGCCCGGCCGAGGAGGAGAGGGCGCAGGGGCGGCTAGGGTTTTAGGGTTCCGGCTCCTGAAGGGAGCCGGGCAATAATTATGACTTATTGCTTAATTCTAAAACGTGTCCTTACAAGAGTTTATATAATCTTCGATGAGCTAATAAAAATAAAGATAAGTTGGGCTAAGCCCCTAACTAGTCGCGCCATTGGGCCTCCTCCGGCTACAAGTGACGTTGGTCATAACATCTCTCTCCGCCTGCGCAAACAGCTCGTCCTCGAGCTGGAAGTCTGGAAAGTGCTGGCGGAACTCCTCGAGTTGCTCCCAAGTGGCGTCCTCCTCCGGAAGGCCTTGCCACTGGATCAACAAACGCCAAACACCTCGGCTCTGCTGGGCCTTCAACACCTTCTCTGGACCCAGAAGGAGACGTCCATCGAAGGTTGGGGGAAGCGCCAACGCAGCCGCCGGCGGATCACCGCGAAAAGGCTTCAGCAAGCCCACATGGAAGACGTCATGGATGCGTGCGCCAGGCGGAAGCTGAAGGCGGTATGCCACCTTGCCGATGCGTTCCAACACGGGAAACGGTCCGGCGTAGCGAGGGCCCAGCTTGCACTTAGCGTGCGGGTCCAGTGACTGCGTGGTGCGGTGAAGGAGCCGCAGCCACACCCAGTCGCCCACCGCAAACTTCGCCTCGCGGTGGTGTGCGTCGTAGTATTTCTTGGACAGCTGCTGGGCCTGGAGAAGACGCTGGCGCACCTCAGCAAGGATCTCATCCCTGCTACGGAGAAGGTCGCCTGCCGCCTCCAATCGGGCCGTCCTGGGCTAAAACGGCAATATGGGTGGGGGAGGACGGCCGTAGACCACCTCGAAGGGCGTGGCGCGCATGGCGGAGTGGTAGGAGGTGTTGTAGCAGTACTCCGCCCAAGCCAGGCAGTCCACCCAAGCACGTGGACGATCACCTGTAACACAGCGCAAATACATAGCAATCACCTTGTTGACCACCTCAGATTGGCCGTCCGTCTGGGGGTGGAATGCCGTACTCAGGCGCAGTTTCACGCCCGCCATCCGAAAAAGATCGCGCCAGACATGACCAGTGAACACCGGGTCACGGTCACTGACGATCGAAGAGGGGAACACGTGGAGGCGGACGATGCCGTTGAAGAAGGCACGCGCCACGGAGGCGGCGGTGTAGGGATGGCCGAGCCCGATGAAGTGCGCATACTTGGAGAAGCGGTCGACCACCATAAGGATGACGGACTTGCCGCCCACCTTGGGAAGGCCCTCGATGAAGTCCATGGAGATGTCGGCCCAGACCTGAGAAGGCGCCTCAAGGGGTTGTAGCAGCCCCACCGGCTGCAGTGTCTCTGTCTTGTTGCGCTGGCACGTCACGCAAGACCGCACCCAGTCTCGCACCAGCGCACGGTAGCCGGGGATGTAGAAATCTGTGCGGAGATGGTGGAGGGTCTTCTGCACACCCTCGTGGCCGGCCGAGTGGGCCATCAGCAGGGCCTGGTGACGGAGGTCGTCGTGATCCGGCACGAAGAGCCGTCGCCCGTGCAGGAGCAGGCCATCATCTAGGCGCCACGGCTCCTCCAGGTCGCCGGCCTTGAGGTGCTGACGGATGTGTTGGGCGTCCGCGGCGCTCGCGGTGGCTCGGCGGATGTCGTCGATCAAGGCGAAGGAGGGCCCCGAGCGGATGCAGAGGATCGCCCCCGCGGCGTCGATGTCGCCCGTGTCGTGGTCGGCGTCGCAGCGGGACAGCGCGTCGGCCATGGTGTTGAGGCGACTCAGACGGTACTCGACGGTGAAGTCGAAGCCAAAGAGCTTGCTGATCCACTGATGCTGCGGCACGGTGGAGAGGCGCTGGTCCAACAAGAATTTGAGGCTGTAGTGATCCGTGCGGATACGGAACGGCCACCCCCAAAGATACGGCCGCCAGTGACGCACAGCCTGCACCAAGCCGATGAGCTCCCTTTCGTAGGCCGCGAGCTTGTGATGGCGTGCGGCGAAGGGCCTGCTGAAGAACGCGAGCGGCCCATCGCCCTGATGGAGGACGGCGCCAAACCCCACGCCCGAGGCGTCGCAGTCCACCATGAACAGCTTGTCGAAGCAGGCATCTGGAGGACCGGCCCTGTCGTGAGGGCCTGCTTGAGGGTCTGGAACGCCTCGGTCGCCTCAGTATCCCAGGCAAAGGCATCGCGGCGCAGCAAGCGCGTGAGTGGAGCCGCGATGAGGCCGAACTCTCAGATGAACTTCCGGTAGTAGCCCGCAAGGCCCAAGAAGCCGCGGAGGGCCCGCGGCGAGTGCGGCGTTGGCCAGGCCGCGACCGCCGCGACCTTGTCGGCATCCATAGCGACACCCTTCGCCAAGATGACGTGGCCGAGATAAGCAACAGATGTCGTGCCGAACGAGCACTTCGAGCGCTTGAGGTGCAGATGGTGCGCTCAAAGCTCGTTGAAGACTATGGCCACGTGCTGCAGGTGCTCCGCCCACGATGAGCTGTAGATAAGAATGTCATCAAAGAAAATGAGCACAAACCGGCGCAAGTAGGGGCGGAGCACGTCGTTCATCAACGCTTGGAATGTCGCCGGGGCATTGGAGAGGCCAAAGGGCATCACCAAAAACTCGAAGTGGCCATGATGAGTGCGGAAGGCTGTCTTCGCGACATCGTCCGGGTGCATCCGCACCTGCTGATATCCCGAACGGAGGTCGAGCTTGGTGAAGAAGCGTGCCCTGTGTAGCTCGTCCAGGAGTTCATCCACGACGGGGATAGGAAATTTGTCCTTGGACGTCGGGGCGTTGAGGGTAGTCGATGCAGAAATGCCACGAACCATCGGCCTTGTGCACGAGGAGCACCGGCACGGAGAATGGTGATGTCGAGATCCGGATGATGCCCTGGGTGAGCATGACCGCACACTGTCGCTCCAACTTGTCCTTCTGCAGTTGGGGGTAGCGGTACGGCCGCACGACAACGGGGGCTGTGTCCGGCAGCAGGTGGATGCGGTGGTCGTAGGGTCGGACTGGCGGAAGGCCCTGTGGCTCGTCGAAGAGGTCATTGTGCTGCTGCAACAGGCTAGCCAACAGGGGATGCTCAGCGTCGACGGCGGCCGCCGTCAACTGGGGCTGAGGAGCCGCCGAGGAGGCGCCCCCTATGCCCTCCCACCGGACGCGGCGACCCAGGCACCAGAAAATGATCGTCAGGGCGTCGAAGTCCCAGAGGATGGGACCCAGAGTCCGTAAGAAGTCGACGCCGAGGATGAAGTCGAAGCAGCCCTAGTCGATGCCGACGCAGGTGACAGTGAAGTGCTCGTCGCCGATGATGATGGGGACATGCCAAGCAATACCCTGGCAGGGAAGACGGTCACCGTTAGCCACGGTAACGTGCAGCTGCTCCCCGCCAGTCGGCTGTAGCGCCAGGCGGCGCATGGTGGCCCCGGGCAGGAAGTTATGGGTGGAGCAGTGCGAGGACCCGCTCGCCGTTGATCGTCACCGGCAACAACATAGTCTTCTCCGTCCGGATGCCCGTGAGTGCATGGAGGGAGACGACGAGGGCGTTCGCCTGGGCGGGCCCTGGAGGAACCTCGTCGGCCACAGGGGCGATCGGGTCGCCGAGCCCGGCGGCGGCGACATCCTCCTCGACGTAGTCCACAGCCTCCAAGTAGAACAGGCGCGGGCAAACGTGGCCCGGGACATAGGGCTCGTCGCAGTTGTAGCACAGCCCCTGACGACGGCGCTCGAGCTGCTCGGCCGGGGTCAGCCGACGGAAGGGGCGCGTCGCCGTCGGGGCGTTGGGTGCCGCGGGGGCCTGGGCTGGACGCCCCAGCGCTGGTGGTGTCGGTGGCGTCCGGGAGGGCTGACGGACGCCCCGGGATGGTGACGCGTGCTGCATGGCCACCGCGCAGCGCTCGAAGGCGCGGGCATAGTACATGGCCGTCTGAAGGTCCTGTGGTCCTCGCATCTCCACGTCCACGCGGATATGATCCGACAGACCCCCAACGAAGAGCTCGGCCCGCTGGCGAGCCGTGGCGCTGGGCGCGTGGCACGCCAGGGCCTGGAAGCGGTCGGCGAAGTCTTGCACCGTAGAGGTGAAAGGTAGGCGCCCAAGCTCCGCCAGCCGGCTCCCGCGTATCGGCGGCCCGAAGCGTAAGAGGCAAAGCTCGCAGAAACGCTCCCATGGGGGCATGCCGCCCTCGTCCTGCTCGAGGGCGTAATACCACGTCTGTGCGGCGCCCCAGAGGTGATAGGAAGCGATCCAGGTGCGGTCGGACGCGAGCATGCGTTGCCCCCTGAAAAACTGGTCGCACTAATTGAGCCAATTCAGTGGGTCCACGGTGCCGTCGTAGGTGGCGAACTCGAGCTTGGAGAAGCGTGGCGGAGTCTGGCCGTGGACGACGGAGGGGTACGCCTCGTCGGCGCGGAGCAGCGAGGACGACGAAGCCGAGTAGGCGGGCATTAGAGGGCTGCACTGGAACAGGGGCCCGTCGACGCCGGCGTAAGGCCCGGCTGAGCCCGAAGACCCGCCAAGCTGTATGGCCGGGAGCGTCACCGGCGGTGGCGGCACGTACGGCCCGCCCGAGGTCGTCATGTAGACCGGCTCGAGGGACCCGGCGAGCCAGGCCGGTAACGGGGACGGCGACGGGGGGAACCGGACCTGGTGGATGGGTACCCCCGGGGCCGTCGTCGGGATGCCCGGGGCTGCGGTCGTCGCCGGCGACGGCTGCAACTGTTGCTGCTGCTGCATGGTGGAGGCGCCGGCGTGCGCGCGCGGGTGGCGGCTGCTGCATGGCGGGGGCCGCGGAGGCCGCCCAGGGAGGCGGCAGGGCGGTGGCGAAGGGCACCGGCGGCGGCGGTCCATAGGGACCCGCGAGGAACGTGCGGATGCCCGTGACCGCCTGGGTCAGATCGCGGAGGGCAGCCGACATCTCCTCCAGTGTGAAGACGACGGGGGTGGCGATCGGCGGCGTCTAGGCGGTGGAGGACATCGGTCCCGGTAGGGACGGCGCACCAGCCACGGAGGTCGTCGGCGGTGTGGTGGTGGTTGGCGGCGGGAGGGTGGCGGTGGGGAGAGGTGTAGACATAACCGATCTCGAGACAACTGATACCAGATTGATAGGAGTTGTGATCCTACCAGGCCTAGCCCTCAAGTTGTAGGGGTGGAAGGGAGGATGGCGAGGTGATGGGCGCGAGCGGCGGCGCGGCGGTGCCGTGGTCGCGCGACCGAGGAGGAGAGGGCGCAGGGGCGGCTAGGGTTTTAGGGTTCCAGATCCTGAAGGGAGCCGGGCAGTAGTTATGACTTATTGCTTAATTCCCAAACATGTCCTTACAAGAGTTTATATAATCTTCGATGAGCTAATAAAAATAAAGATAAGTTGGGCCAAGCCCCCAACTAGTCGCGCCATTGGGCCTCCTCCGGCTATAAGTGACGCCAGTCATGACATGTATGGTGTGGCTTCGTGTTTAATCTTTATGATGGCCATGCCTGTGGAAAGTTATGCTCTTGAACTACTGTTCCAATCAGATTAGCTGGAAGTTTTTGTGAATTTTGGTGAAATATATACTTAAATTTGCAAATAAAAAAATATGTTTTCATCTTAATATTTTTGAATGGCCAGAAATGTGCCTGATATCATGAATTGGGCTTATAGATAAAAAAAATGTATTCAATACAATGTTGTTACTTTTATTTAGAATAGATGGTCATGACGCATAAGGAGCCAAATTTGCAAGGACAAGCTTCTTTGTTTAGCATTTAACTTCCAGTGTTTCGTGCCAGCAAGCAGGTTTGTGGCCGAAAATCCATGGACGCGTAACTTGAGTAAAGTAGGCTTTGCTTCATTTTTTGGGGGTTCGGTATCGTAGCACGGGCACCATCGTAGTTTTTGTTGAGTATCATCTTTACCTAATATTAAAGGGAGGAGCGTTTCTTCACTAATTTTTGTCATCTGGTCCGTTTCGTACGTCATGGTCCGTTTGGTACGTGTTTTTTTTTTGTCCGTCCTTCCGTTGTTTTTAAGGCCCTAAAAAAGCCCGCACGCACTAACCAGCTCACCTAACCAAGCTAATGTGTTCTTTAGATGCCTCCCACTGTTAATGTATTTTACAACTCGATGCTTAGTCCTAAACAAACACAACATCCATCGTATGCTATGCTTTCTTGGGAAAAACGTTACGATCGTACATCACGTCTTGTTACATCGTATGCTAGGAAAGCTCAAAGCAAAACTAAAAAAAATCTCTTTCCACGCACGCGAGCGAACGACAATCGTATTTCTATACAACTCGGAAAGAATTCTTTCAGAGAAGGACGAGACGCTATAAATAAAAAATATTCCCCTCGATTTTTTGCGACTCCAGCGGAACAAGTCACCGAACTGGCTGGTGGTAGATGAGTGAGAGGCCCGGAGGACTCGATCTGCAGCCTCGTGGGGGAAAAGGAGGAGCAGGCGCTGCATCTCGGCAAGTTCGTGGGAGACCTGCCGGCGAATAGCGTTTAGCACCAAGGTTGATCTGTAGGAAACATGCACTGGCCGACGAGCATCGGCGACCGATCCCCTCACAGGCCTGGCACCGGGTGTGGTGATGTGGTCACATATGGTGGGCACTATCTGGTAGAGCCTCTTGAGAGCGGCATGATTTTCCCGAAGTGCATCCATGCTGGTGCGGTCATAGCCCTGCTCCTCTTCGAGGCCTCGCGGCTCTGTGCCTCTCTGAGCCCCACTCCGCCAGTCTCCTGCAAAGTGTGCGCAAGTGTGAGGCCGTCCCCAAAGGACCAAATCCCAAACTCCCTCGTGGCTGTGATATGAGATCTGAGCATTAAATATGCCAGCGTGTGCGTCCTCAAATTCTTCTCGATGAATGACGTTGCATGTCACCTGTTTGAATGAATGCGTGGATGAACCAAAAGCTTGCAACTAATTTGCTATGCAAGGTGGAACAGATCTTTAGTATTGAGTTGTATAGTTGGTTGCAGGTTAGTGCACCTAATTTGACTCTGCTATAACTGAGTACAAGATCGTACATAGAAACCTACCGTTTCCTACATTACGATATTAATTAGCATTACATATTTTCTATGGTAAGCTCATGAAAGTTATCTATATCTGTGTCTGGCAACCTATCCTTTTGTTTTAGTCTTACTTTCTATTGGAAATTTGCAGTTGTCATGTTGACATCAAGATTGCATGTGCCAGCTGATTTATTCATACTCAGGTTGCATGTGCCCAAACCCCAATGTAACTGCTTCATTTTACTATATATATTTCAAGTTACTAATATTTATGAGATGAAATTGCTTGCTACCTTTCAAAGCACATATATAATTTTTTGGCAATCGTATTAAATTAAACCATGCATTAATACATGATCGATTACAGTAAAAAAATAACACATGTATATAGAGGATAAACGACAATCTGGATGGGGTGTTGTGTTGAAATAGAGGAGATGGACATGTTGGAGGAGGGGGTTTAAAGCTATGCATACTAGGCTAAGGACATGTAGTATTTCTTTTCACACATTGCAACCACATGTTTGCTATTCTAACCTATCTAATAGTAAAACCAAAAGTTGTATGTTTCAATACTAATATACTAAACGTATTGTTGAGCCGCTATAGTATCAAAGGACTATAATTTATGATATATTTTTTTCCCGTTGCAACGCACGGGCATGTTTGCTATATTATACTAATAAAGGAAATAGGTATTCTTAGTCCGTCATGCTATTTTATAGAAACCCCCCTGATGTTTCTAACATTAAACTCACAGTACATATCAAATATTTTTTTAAATACTCATATCTTCTAAATCATAACTTCAAATTTAACATGTTATATATGGAATTTGATTAGAAAAATATATAGAATCTGAATATGATGTTATTTTACCTGTTAACCATTTAAAAAAATACTATCTAGGGTGCAATCTTAATCAACAGTGCATTATCCGTCTTTCTTTCATATACGTATTAAATCTACATGCAAACCTTGTTTAAATAGAAGACATGTGGAATCTTGAACTTGCGCTTTTGTAGGCAAAGACCATCTTTGTTTGGGCCGTAGCTACAAATACGCAGATTATAGACCATTTTTTGTAAATTAAGAGTGTGTGGTATTCTTTTTTCCCGTTGCAACGCACGGGCCCTTTTGCTATGATTATTAAAAAAGCTAGGATAGAGTAAGATATTATTCTATATTGCCTTGTACTCCAAGATAATCATATACTCACAGTGACGATTCTATTGGCATGCTTCAACAGGCTCAAGCCTGCCCTCTGAAATTGTAAAACGAAAATTTACTACTAGTTCCTAGCCCAACTTAGCCCACTGTCAAGTGTCTAACATGTTGTTTACCCATTCCATCCTTTGTACTGAGTAGTTGAACCTGCCCTTCACTTTCATCCAAGATTCGTCACTGTGTACTCCTATATATATATATGCCCATGAGGCTCAAGCAATAAAACGAACTATTCCATCAAATCTCACTCTATCCCTTCTAACATGGTATCAGAGCCTAACCGATCCAACCCTAGCCGTCGCCCGCCGCTTCCGCACCCGTGCGTCGCCCTCGGGGCGGTCAGCCTCCATGACCGCCGCCGGGGGCCACGCCGCCCGTACCTAGGGTTCGTCCGCCGGTCATGTTGACCGGCTGCCCTAGAGAGTCTTTTTCCCGAGCCCTTGCTCCGGGTTTTTTCGCTCTCTCGCCGGTCGTTTTGATCGGCATTTTTCTTTTTGGTTTTCCGATCTATGCTTGATCGGTTTGCGTCGCCCGCCACCGCCGTCGACCCCCGTGCGCCTCTACTCCGACACCGGCGCGAGCGGCCGGCCTCTTCACCGACCCGGCGGCCTTGCGCGTCCGCGAGTCTGCCCGCCCGTCGTCCCGACCCTGCGGCCTCGCGCGACAGGCGACCCCTCACGGCCATCGTCCGCGCGTCGGCCCGCTCGTCGATCTACGTCGGCCATCAGCCCTGTCCCCGAGTTCAGCATGCCCCTTCATCGATCGAGCAACGGGCTGCCGCTGCGTCTCCCCGTTGGGCCGCAGCGCCGCCGCCCCGTGGTTCTCCCCGTGGCTGCATCGATCCGCGCCGCCGCTGCGTCGCCCCTTCGGGCCGTAGCGCCACGGCACGTGGTCCCCGTCGCCGCCCTGAGGCCGTTCCCGTGGTTGCACCCCCTCACGCGCTGCCACTGCGTCTCCCCTTCGGGCCGTAGTGCCGTGGCCTGCGGTCAACCGCCGCACCGAGGCCGTCCGCTCCAGGCCGTCCCCGAGGCTGCACCGACCCTCGCGCTGCCGCTGCGTCGCCTCGTCGGGTCGTAGCGAGCGTGGCACGCGATCCCTGCAACCTCCCTGAGGTCTTCCCCGCCGTCGCCCCGACCTGCCCGTCGCCGCTGTGTCGCCCCTTCAGGCCGTAGCGCTGCGGCCCGCGGTCCACCGCCGTCCACGCGCGCCGAATTCTCCGTGGTATGCGCCGCGCCATCTCCCTAGGCGCGGGAACGCCACTGTCCGCGCCGGTCCTTGTCACGCTGTCGGGTTCTTCCTCGCCTACTTCGAGCACCGTCGCCGCACTTTTGACCTAGCCGCCGCTGCCGCCTCCTCAGGCCGCCGCCGCCGCTCTTCTTCCTGGTCCACGGCGACTACCTCGACACCGGCCACCCCAACTCGACATCGACCATGGCGTCCCTCGCACGACTACACCACCTATGCTCTCGGCTACCTCGACAAACGGCACAAAGGGCTACCGCCTTGCTTGAGGAACCTCGCCGGTTTCCACTCCAGCCAAGACTTCTGCGATGCGTCGACCGTTACGACTGTGGGGGGTGTCCGTCGGCTTGCCTTCGGATTCTTCTCCAGTCTCACCGTTTGCGTCGCTACCGTTGTGACTGTGGGGGGATGTTGAGTATCGTGATTATTAGGAAAGCTAGGATAGAGTAGGATATTATTCTACCTTGCCTTGTACTCCAAGATGATCATGTACTTCTATATATATGCCCATGAGGCTCAAGCAATAGAACGAACTATTCCACCAAACCCCTCTCTATCACTTCTAACAGGTTTCCTACAAAATCTAGTGCATGAAAATCCTAGGAAAAACTCCTTCCAGTTTGTAGTCCTGCGAACCTAACAAGCAATGTAGGAACAATTTTAAGGGTTGAATCCTTCAAAAATCCAACTCCGCCTATATTGTCTCAACATAGCCGGTCCCAAGCCCGGGTAAAGGAGGAGGGTTGTGATAGACTTAGCGAGCCAACGTAAAAACTCAGTCATTCTTATGGAGATGAAACCCAAAATATTTTCGTTGGGGCGTAACCCTCTCAGCAACTCGGAACCCGGGTGTGGTGTCAAATGGGTAAGGGCTGGACCGTCACCCCCTTGGTGGCATGTCGTATCTTGATCTGGATACGGTGGCAAGTGAGCGACGATCGGGTCGTCGCATCGTTAGTGGCGCGCTACATCGGCGCCCAGATGTAGTGGAAAATGAGCAAGGGTCATTGCATTTGACTCGACGAGTGCGAAGGGTAAGGAAGCTAGCCGGGCCTAGGAGGGTTCGCTTAGTAGCTGGAACATAGGGTCTCTAGCAGGAAAGCTTCGGGAGCTTGTTGATGCAGCGGTGAGGAGATGCGTTGATATCCTTTGCGTCCAAGAAACCAAATGGAGGGGACAAAAGGCGAAGGAGGTGGAGGATACCGGCTTCAAACTGTGGTACACGGGGACGGCTGCAAACAGAAATGGCGTAGGCATCTTGATTAACAGGAGCCTCAAGTATGGAGTGGTAGACGTCAAGAGACATGGGGACCGGATTATCCTGGTCAAGCTGGTAGTTGGGGATTTAGTTCTCAATGCTATCAGTGTGTATGCCCCGCAAGTAGGCCATAGTAAGAACACCAAGAGGGAGTTCTGGGAAGGCATGGAAGACATGGTTAGGAGTGTACCGATTGGCGAGAAGCTCTTCATAGGAGGAGACCTCAATGGCCACGTGGATACATCTAACATAGGTTTTGAAGGGGTGCATGGGGGCTTTGGCTATGGCATCAGGAATCAAGAAGGAGAAGATGTCTTAAGCTTTGCTCTAGCCTACGACATGATTGTAGCTAACACCCTCTTTAGAAAGAGAGAATCACATCTGGTGACTTTAGTAGTGGCCAACACTCTAGCCAGATTGATTTCATCCTCTCGAGAAGAGAAGATAGGCGTGCATTCCTAGATTGTAAGGTGATACCTGGAGAGAGTGTGGTGTACCTCAGCATAAGCTGGTGGTTGCTGACTTCCGCTTTCGGATTCGTGTCTGGTGGGAGAAGAGTGCCAAAGTCGCTAGAACGAAGTGGTGGAAACTCAAGGGGGAGGTAGCTCAGGCGTTCAAGGAGAGGGTCATTAAGGAGGGCCCTTGGGAGGAAGGAGGGGATGCGGATAATGTGTGGATGAAGATGATGACTTGCATTCGTAAGGTGTCCTCAGAGGAGTTTGGAGTGTCCAGGGGAAGGATAAGCAAGGATAAGGATACCTGGTGGTGGAATGATGATGTCCAGAAGGCGATTAAAGAGAAGAAAGATTGTTTCAGACGCCTATACCTGCATAGGAGTGCAGACAACATAGAGAAGTACACGATGGCGAAGAAGGCCGTAAAGCGAGTTGTCAGTGAAGTAAGGGGTCAGGCGTATGAGGACCTCTACCAATGGTTAGGCACAAAGGAAGGCAAAAAGGACATCTATAATCCGAGAGAGGAAGACGAGGGATATTGGCCAAGTCAAATGCATCAAAGACGGAGCAGACCAACTCCTGGTGAAGGACGAGGAGATTAAGCATAGATGGCGGGAGTATTTCGACAAGCTGTTCAATGGGGAGAATGAGAGTTCTACCATTGAACTGGACGACTCCTTTGATGAGACCAGCAAGCGTTTTGTGCGGCGAATCCAGGAGTCTGAGGTCAAGGAGGCTTTAAAAAGGGATGAAAGGAGGCAAGGCAATGGGCCCTGATTGTATCCCCATTGAGGTGTGAAAAGGCCTCGGGGACATAGCGATAGTATGGCTAACCAAGCTTTTCAACCTCATTTTTCGGGCAAACGAGATGCTAGAAGAGTGGAGACGGAGTATATTAGTACCAATCTTCAAGAACAAGGGGGGGGGGGTGTTCAGAGTTGTACTAATTACCGTGAAATTAAGCTGATGAGCCATAACATGAAGCTATGAAGAGAGTCATTGAGCACCGCTTAAGAAGAATGACAAGCGTGACCAAAAAACCAGTTTGATTTCATGCCTGGGAGGTCGACCATGAAGCCATTTTCTTGGTACGACAACTTATGGAAAGATACAGGGAGCAAAAGAAGGACTTCCATATGGTGTTCATTGACCTGGACAAGGCCTATGATAAGATACCGTGGAATGTCATGTGGTGGGCCTTGGAGAAACACAAAGTCCTAGCAAAGTACATTACCCTCATCAAGGACATGTACGATAATGTTGTGACAAGTGTTCAAACAAGTGATGCCGACACTGATGACTTCCCGATTAAGATAGGACTGCATCAGGGGTCAGCTTTGAGCCCTTATTTGCCTTGGTGATGGATGAGGTCACAACAGATATACAAGGAGATATCCCATGGTGTATGCTCTTTGCGGATGATGTGGTGCTAGTTGACGATATTCGGACAGGGGTAAATAGGAAGTTAGAGTTATGGAGACAAACTTTGGAATCGAAAGGGTTTAGGCTTAGTAGAACTAAAATCGAGTACATGATGTGCGGTTTCAGTACTACTGGGTGTGAGGAGGAGGAGGTTAGCCTTGATGGGCAGGTGGTGCCTCAGAAGGACACCTTTCGATATTTGGGGTCGATGCTGCAGGAGCCAGGACGATGGGGGTATTGATGAAGATGTGAAGCATCGAATCAAAACCGGATGGATGAAGTGGCGCAAAGCTTCTGGCATTCTCTGTGACAAGAGAGTGCCACAAAAGCTTAAAGGCAAGTTCTACAGGATGGCGGTTCGACCCGCAATGTTGTATGGTGCTAAGTGTTGGCCGACTAAAAGGCACATGTTCAATAGTTAGGTGTGACGGAGATGCGTATGTTGAGATGGATGTGTGACCACACGAGGAAGGATCGAGTCCGGAATGATGATATACGAGATAGAGTTGGGATAGCACCAATTAAAGAGAAGCTTGTCCAACATTGTCTGAGATGGTTTGGGCATATTCATCGCAGGCCTCCAGGATCTCCAGTGCATAGCGGACGACTAAAGCGTGCGGAGAATGTCAAGAGAGGTCAGGGTAGACCGAATTTAACATGGGAGGAGTCCGTTAAGAGAGACCTGAAGGATTGGAGTATCATCAAAGAACTAGCTATGGATAGAGATGCGTGGAAGCTTGCTATCCATGTGCCAGAGCCATGAGTTGGTCGCGAGATCTTATGGGTTTCACCTCTAGCCTACCCCAACTTGTTTGGGACTAAATGCTTTGTTGTTTTTGTTGTTGTTGTTGTTGTTGTTGTTGTTGCTGTAGCTGTTGTTGTTGCTGTTACCAACTCTGTATTCAAGAACAAATTGGATCAACGGTTTCAATAAATTGGATCAACGATTTCAATATTGTGGCTTCTCACTCTCATATGCAATAGCTTCTTTATACCAAAACATGCCGCGTAAAGAAAACACGTACTATTAGGTATCACAAGATGTTTCTTGGGCCCTTTAATCAGAAAACACGTATTAAAATCGTATTAGGTTCATTTGAAACCTACCAAGAACATGAAACATTGGGCTCTCATTTCTTGGCCAGAACCGTTGAGATGTTATCGCCGGCCGCTCAAGTTGAGAGCCGTCCCGTCTGAGATGAGTAGGTAGATATGGTTCTTGTGCCGAGCCATTGCAAAATGATCTTTGACAGTTTTTAATAGGAACATTGTGTGAAGAGTGGCGATGATTTGATGCCCAGGTGCATCTTGCATCTCGGTGGCATGAACAATAAAATCAAATCATATACTTCTTCTGATTCAAATTAATTGACGCAACTTCAGTATAGCTTTGTACTAAAGTTATTATACTAGAGCTGCGTCAATTAATTTGGATCGGAGGGATTAGCAAAATTAGCATATGAAGATGGATAAATATTTTAAGAGACACAAGATGTTTGCACAAAAAATGGTGTTTAAAATAGCATCCGAAGATCGAGTTCAGGTGAAGACTTACATTTAAGACCAGGGAATAATTAAAAAATGTATAAAAAGGACAGAAAGGAAAAGGCCCACTACATTTGACTTGCTCTCCAAGCGAAGCAGCCCCGGGGATCCGCGGTCAGCGTTGAAAAGGGGACAGTGAGAGAAAATAAAACAGAAGAGAAAGTGCTCGGCAGCCTGAAGCAGAGGGGAAGGAAAAAAGGGAAACCCAGACCTGTGTAGAACCGCCACCTCGCCGCGAGGGAGGAAAGGAAAAAAATATGCTCGCCCGCACCCTCATCGCCCGCCTCCGCCCCCGCCTCGCCTCGTCGCTCGCCGGCCTCGGCGGCCGCGCGTCGGCGGGCGCCGCCGCCACTGACATCGTCGTCGAAGAGGACGCGCCGCGGCCCCTCGGGTCGCCCGTGCCGGTCGGGGTCGGGGCCGCCGCCGCCATCGCGGCCACCGTGCCCACCGTCCTCCAGCCGCGCGTGCTCATCTACGACGGCGTCTGCCACCTCTGCCACCGCGGTGAGTGCAGGCGACCTAGCCCTATGATCCCGCACGATTCCTTGGTACATTTGGCTCGAACCGTGGCCTAATTTGGGCCGAACAATCGGCCCTGGTTTGCTGCGCCTGGGAATTGCTTGTGATGTGAAATCGTCTCGATTTTTGCAATGTAGGGGTGAAGTGGGTGTTCAGGACGGACAAGCACGCCAAGATCAGGTTCTGCTGCTTGCAGTCCAAGGCCGCGGAGCCGTACCTGAGGCTGGTGGGCATGGACCGGGAGGACGTGCTGCGCCGCGTTCTCTTCATCGAGGGGCCTGAGGCCTACTACGAGGGCTCCACTGGTTAGTACTCTGTTCCTTCAGATTCAGAGCTTGCTGTTCTTTGTCATGTGTGCCCTGTCAAGATGTTTCTGACAGGTTACTAGCACTGTGATACTGGGGTGTTTTCATTTTTCGGTGCTGAGAAATAGTACTCCCTCCGTCCTAAAATAAGTTAGTACAAAGTTGAGTCAAGTTGAGTCACTTATTTTGGGACGGAGGGAGTAGTAGCAAGTAGCATCACCGAGATGAAATTCTTGCTTTAAGGGTGAATTCTTGTCATTTTTCTGCAGAATGCTAACATGAGTGCCACTGGAATACTTAGAGTTGGTTTTTATTTCAGTACCATCTAGTATCATCAAATACAGTAATGATATTTATCATAATTTATGAATTGGAGCCGACTACCTTGCCCTTCTCGTTGATTCTTATGAGTCAGGTCAATTGCAGGATTTATCTTTAGCTAGGCCTGTGAAGGATAGGGAAGCACCTTACCTATCATTGTATCCATGTATACTTCAGTTGTTTCGCTGAACTTATTTATGCTATTGTTTGGCCCATCCCTTAGTCAACCAAAAGTTGTTGCAATGTTAACTGTTTTTGCTCTCCTGCACTAAATTGTGTAAAATTTGAGACATGTAAATACTTAATTATTTTATATTGTAGTTTAATCAGTCCTTGAGGCATCAGAATTCTGAAAGTAGACAAATAGTTTCAGATTTCCATATGTTTGCTGCAAATTATAAACACGAGCTATGCTGGGATAAAACAGCACTATAAACTGAAAAACATACTCAGTTCAGCAAAAGCTATCACAGTACACTTATTCCATCAGAGTTGATCCTCTCGGTTGTCATGGCACTAAACATTCTTAACATTTTTGGCTGCAGCTGCGCTGAAAGTTGCATCATACCTGCCTCTTCCCTACTCGGCGCTGAGCTCCTTGCTGATCATCCCCGTCCCACTGCGCGATGCAGCCTACGATTACATTGCAAGGAATCGGTACGACTGGTTTGGCAAAGATGATAAGTGCCTGGTGACCAAGGACCGGGAGCTTCTCGAGCGTTTCATCGACAGGGAGGAAATGCTCGGTGGCGGCCCCAGCAACAGCTCTTATTGACCACCGCTGTTCGCTTCTCGGCCGGTGCGGTATTAGGTGTAGGCAGAGGAGATGTAAGTAATCTTCGCGACTATGTAGGCAATTATGGTTAGTTGGACTTGAAGCCTGGAACTTGAGCTCCGTTTTCAGTAGCTAAAAGTGCTGGCTGGGATGCAGCATATATCGCAAACATCGGTCAGATGTTCCCACTTTTTGCGTGCTAACTTTTAGATCCAGTTAACTTCCAAGGAAGGGGAGAGTCTCACAGTGCAACAGGCTTTGAAATGCCCTGGGCTTGTCAAGTTTCTCAAGATGTGCCTGTGACATTTTGCCTGCAACCTTGGACTGTCCATGTTGATTATTATTCTGTATTAAATACTTTCAAATGCATTTATTTCTTGTTAAATTCCAGAAAAGCTCCAACTTATATGGTCATATAGGTGGCAGAAAACCATGTCTTTCTATGTCTTTCACCTTGTGATAGCTGTAGTTGCAAAGGAAAACCACAAGTGTCCATTGTGAAGGCAAATCGGTTGTACAACAAAATAGTTACAGATCCGTAGATTCATGCGTCGTGACGAACATTCTCCCCAACTGGTCTACACAATACAACACAGAACAACAAATATATACGATCCCGCCAAACTATGTTTGCAACACACAGGTTTTGCAAACAGCTACCAGCGGGCCTGCAGTAGAAAGGAGAACAAAACTACACAGGTCTGGCAAAGCTACATTCTTCTTCAGAGCTATAGATTTCGTTCATGAGGCTCCAAGTACGGGAACCCAAGCGTGTCGAAAACATCCTTCTCCTCGTGGCAGTTAACTATAGCTTCTGATCTCCCCGCCTGCAAAATTCATGATAAAAGATGAAATGCTGGCAGAGAAATGAATGAAGAGAGAATTGTAATGACCGACTAACAAGTGTATGTGCTTACACGCTTTCCACCACTGCTCTGTGTAGCAAGATACAAACCCGTGTCATCAAGCACATAGCCTTTGGATTCTGCTAGTATTCTCAATCTGCATGTTGTAATTGTACAAGTTATTTCCAAAAGAATAAAGCCGGATTTTCATAATCATGGCACGACGTATGCATAGAGCTCGAATTTATACCGTCGATTTAGAACATCATTTCCAGTCCAGGCTAGCAACCCGAATGCATACCTGTTCCTTGGGTATACCTGTCAACACAAAATGGCAGACACCGATACGAACATGAACTATGTTTTTCAGTTCCAAAAGAAAAAATCATGCTAACTGAAGAATAAAAAGTAAAAACGTCAATATAACTGAATGTTTCCCTACTGGAATAGTGGAATCGCTCCATACCTTGAGGTCAATGCGATGCCGCAGCTCACGCCCAGGATATGTGCAAAGACCAAAATACGTGTCAACCCCGCTGTCAGTTCCCTGCATTTCATTGAGGAATGTTAGCTAACTCAAACCTTCTTAACACGAGTAAGGACCTTATGACAAATCTAAGACAAGTAATTCGGGACGGAGGGAGTACTTTTTATCACCACATTTTTTTTTGGATTATTATTTATATGCCATCTCTTCCATATAGTACATCTTCTCAAATTCTTTGGAACTGGTGGCTACATACCTCAATACTGTTTATGCTGAAGATAAGATCCTCCCTTAAAAAATTGATGTCCTTCAACCTCTGAACAAACTTCGGCAGGAAACCTACATGACTGCAAAGAATTGTAGGGTCGATTCACAACTTCTTGTACTACCAAACTGTTATTGCATAAATATGAATTAACATGCTTATAGCGGAGAATACATCATCAATCTAAACTTGCAAGTTACAAGAATGAGCTGATAACAATGTTTTTCGCAGAAGTTGATAACGATGTTGTATAATTAAACTGCTGCTCAGACTGATTGTGAGGTTATGTCTTCTCCTCATTTTTTATTTTCCTAGCTAGTGTTTAATTCACTAGAATATTATGGCATACACCGGGTGGGCCATAGAAGCATACTTTCTCCCGGTATGTGAATATAAAATCATTAGACAAGGCCTGTGCAGTTCTAACCCTGGTTGCACATGCTTTGAAGTATACCTTTTACCATCATCATGAGTAATTACAATATCCATGTCACCGCAAGATGATTTTCCACGTCGGTATGATCCTCCGCATACAATTGTCACCTTCAAATAAGAATCATGCATGACAAATTTTAGAAATAACTATAGGAAAGTGATTGGCCTTAACAGCTTATGTGTGATCTGCACAAATAGTTCCTCAAAATGGTCTCTGTAACTCACTCCAGGCAAGATATCCTTCCCAACTTCTTGCAAAAGCTTCTCCATCTCACTGACCTAGAAGAAAAGAATGTAATGTGTGCTGTGTTACATGCCTGTGAAAAATCTAGTAACTAATGGCAAACAAGTCCACGAATTATGTACCTCATGCCGAGGGATTCTTTGTCTGATATCGTCAAAGAATTTCAAGCCAGTCCTCTGAGCATATGTAAGTGAGTCATCTTTCCGAAGGTCATCAAGAGTACGATGTCCTTTATCATATAACTTAAGAGCGGTTGCAGGACCAACACCCCAAACTTCACCGAATAGGCTGACTGCCCGTACCTTTAAAATTATGTAAATCTATTATCAGGACGTGCAAGTGAATAATGCTTAAGAATGTAGTCCTTGCTCAAAACTAGGTTACCTTTTCATCATTCTCAAAGTGTTCCAGTTTGGAAAGCTTTCCGGTTGTTACTATTTCATTAATCTGCGAATCATATGAATGCAAAATCAATTTTTTCTTGGAACTTCTATGTTCAAACTCCTATTTGGTCCATACTATAACTGCTCAGCGTCATCTGGGACCTTTAGGTGTTATGCTACCAGCGAAAATGGCAACATTCTTTCTAGTAAACAAGACAAAGACAATAAGTCCATCTTATTATTAATTAATAGGAAGGATATTATTTCTTTTACATTGGAGTCCAAAATATACTTGTTGGCTTTTAAAATGTCGAAAAAGTTGCGCACTACACTAGCAGTCACCAACAAACAGTAAGAAATGGTAGAACGAGACATACATACATGGTCTTTCAAAGATTTCCCAATGGAAGGGAGGTTTTTAACTTGGTCACCACTTTCTATTTTGAATGGCAGTTTCTCGATTACGGGAATGGCCTTGTAATAGCTAAATGATCTTCGGTCATCTCCCATGGCTTCAAGAGAAAAATGAAATTTCACAACAATCAACCAATTGATGAGAAAATTACTGTGTACAATGTGTCAATGTCCTTTACCTCTATATATGTTGATAAGTTTTCCAAAAATCTCAGTGATGTTCCTGTTGAGGTCTGGTGGAGCATATGTTGTGGGTTCTCCAGAAGAAGCTTCCTGGTTGTATAACAAATGAATAAGCATGCAATGCAGAAAATCCCCATCTATGCAAAAAATGAGAAAAAAACCAGCACTCGAAAGTGAAGACTTTCAAGTTTGCGCTCCATGGATGAAAACTTGAATAGACACAAAGTTGTTTGACAAAAGGATGGCAGGGTCGAATTCCAATATTCAGCAGGCATGTAAGTAGAAACCATAGCTCGGAGTTCAATAGAAATAATAATATTTCTCTTTTGATGCCTCACTGTGTATAAACTTTGGCAAACTACAGAAGAATAGGTGTGTCAAAATAAGCTAATTTAAGCTTTAGAGAAAAGATGGTTCAGGCACATTGGTTTATCAGGTCATGGTTATACCTCAGTATCAAGAGACCCTACGGTATCCTTGGTATCCCCAGAGCTAGTCTGGCTATGTGCAAACTGGCCAGGCCCCTTTTCGACACCTGAACCATCATGCACATGTGTCCTTGTTTTGTCTCGATGCTCCCCGGTAGCCACCTCCTCCTTCCCATCATGTCCACTAGTTCCTTTGTGACTCTCAGGATCCTCGGATGACATTTTGCTCCTCTTCGCAGGATTTGACGCGCCTGTACCTCCGGCACCAGGTGCCTTTTTGGGTTCAAATTCCTCTTCGTAGTTGATGGTGAATTTGTGCTCGGGCAGCCTCTCGCCGGACTTGAGGCATTCCTCCAGCCAATCGAAGGACACCACGCTCTGCGGTCAAAATCGAATCCTCGGGTGAATACAGGGACTCATTGCAACCTATCAGAAAGGCTTCCCGTACTAGAAGGGCCATTTTGATAAATAAATGTCCCACATTACTTGGGCAAGTGCCCCAAAAGGACCAACAACAAGCCTTTCAGACCTCAATGCAGATGCGCGATTGCACATAGGAGAGAGTAGAGAGACTAGGGCTCTACGGGGTCGAAGGGGACCGGGGGAGAGCAGCTAGCCATTACCCCTGGGAAGCGGTGGAGCCAGTCGGCGCCGAGCTCCCGGAGCAGCGCCTTGGCGTCGGCGGCGAGCACGTGGTTGATCCTGGCGCCCTTGGCGTCGGCGTCCTTCTTCTCCAGGCGGCCCCCCATCTGCACCAGCTTCTGCTTCCACACCTGCGAGAGCCACCGCCGCAATCCAGAAAAAAAAAACTAAGCACGAATGGGAGGCAAATCGGACGGGGGCGGAAGGGGGGCGAAGCGGCGACCTCGAGGCGGCGGGACTGCACGCCGTGGGGGACGAAGAAGGCGGAGACGCCGCGGAATATCCCCTCGGCGTCCCTCGGCGGCTCCGCGGGCTTCCGCTTCGGCGCCATCGCTCCCTCCTCGCTCCGTCGCCCCTGGGGTTTTGAGGTTTTAGGTTGTCCTAGTGCTTTTTTTTTTTCTCCTTTTTCCTTTATGGAAGTCTGTTCTACTTCTACTGATGAGTGAGCACAGCGGCAACTTCACAGCAGAAAATTGCTCAACTTTAACCACGCCACAGAACCAACACTACACAGCACACAAGCGATTCTGAACCATTGCAGCAAGCACAAACAAATCTGCACCAAACCATCATGTACATCATCTGATATACAACAAAGATATGAGCAACAAATCACACCACGCCAACGGATAATCTGTAGTAAAAAAAACCCGAAAGCTGCCCTCCTCCTAATGTGGGGAGGGGCTTATTGCTTGTGAGTGAGTAAACCAAAGTAAATACCCTATCCTTCTCTCTTTTTCCCCTCAAATTTTACAACTCAAGCATTGTACAGACAAAAAAACAAACAAAAATGGCATGCAAAACTATCAACCAAACGGTAGTAGTATCGATCCTTCTCCCGGTTAAAAACTGTTTACTGGCGCTCACTAACAGGGATGTTTGTGCTCGGCTAACCACTGTCCCGGTGAGCTCAGGCTGATGTGTTTGTCTCTGTGGCTGGTGAGGGTTTGTCGGTGGCCGAGTCCATGTCGTCATGCGATGGTGCCTCAATGACAGCATCGTCGAGCGACGGCTTCTTGCTGGCTGCGCCTTCTTCCTCTTCCTCTGAAGGTTTGTCAGTGGCTGGCTTCTCGACAGCCGTGCTATCCTCTGATGACTTCACAGTGTCGTCTTCCTCCTCCTCCGATGGTTTGTCGGCATCTATTCTGTCGTTTGATGGCTCGGCACTGACCTTGTCTTCCTCTGATGGTTTGTCGGTGACTGGCTCCTCAACAGCCATGCTGTCCTCTGATGGCTTGACAGTGTCAGCTTCTTTCTCCGATGGCTTATCAAGATCCACTCTGTCGTTTGATGGTTCAGCACTCACCTTATCTTCCTCCAAGGGTTTGTCGGTGGTTGACTTCTCAAGAGCCACACTGCCCTCTACTGGCTTCACAGAGTCATCTTCTTTCTCTGATGGCTTCTCGAGATCCACTACGTCGTTTGATGGATCAGTACCCACCTCAACTTCCTCTGATGGTTTCTCAACAGTCGCATTGTCTCCTGCTGGTTCCAAAGTTGTCTTACCTTCATCTGATGGCTCCTCAGGAGTTACAGCTTCCTCCGTTGGCTTCTCAGGAGCTGAGCCGTCCTCTGATATCTTAACAATGGCCTCACCGACATCTGTGGGTTCTTCGACAGATGTGGTGCTTTCTGGTGTTGTATCTAATGCAATGCTTTGAGGCAGTGTCTCGTCAGAAATTTCACGCTGTGCAGGTTCCTCGGTGGTAGTGCTGATCTTTGGAATGCTTTCAGGCAGTGTTTCAGTAGCTAAGCTGCTTTCTGATGAATTATCAGTAACAACGTTAGTCTCGGTTTCGAGTGGCTTCTCAACAGATACATCCTTTTGAGGTTCCAATGGCTGACCAGTTAAATTATGAGGAGCTGCATCCATTTGACGTTCTGATCGCTCCTCAGTAATTGCATCAACTTTAGGTTCCGACGACTTCTCAGGCTCTGATGGCTGTCCTGATGATTCAACAGCAGCTGCATCACCTTGAGACTCAGATAATTTCTCAGTAGACACGTCACTTTGATGGACTGCTGGTTCCTCCACTGATGCGTCACTTTGAGGTTCTGGTAGCTGCTCAGCCGACTGATCAGCAGCTGCATCTGTTCGTGGTTCTGATGATTTCACGGCAGCTGTGTCAAATTGAAGCTGCAATGACTCCTTAGCAATTGCATCACTACTAGGCTCTGTTTGATCCTTGTCATCTGCTTCATGCTGAGATTCCAATGGCTGCTCTGTAGATGCATCTTCTTCTTGTTGCAATGGTTGCTCCACTGGAACCTCTGCCGGTGCAACACTTTGAGATTCTGATGACTGCTCAATGCCTGCATCATTTTTAGCTTCCATTATCTGGTCAGTTGCCTCTTGAGGAACCACAGCGTCTTGGGATTCCAACGTCTGCTCAACAGTTAGCTTACTTTGAGACTCTGACAAGTTCTCAGCAGATGCAGCCCCTTCTTGCTCTGATGGATCCTTCGTCGGTTTGTCAGAAGAGGCATCAATTTCAGGCTCTGATATCTTCTTGAAAGAGACATCATCTTGTGTCATCAGGTCCCTTTGTGGTGTAGCATCAGCAATATCTTCACTTTGAAGTTGTTTCTCAATAGTCTCTTCAGTCTGAAGTTGCTCCTTGGAAGATTCATTCATTTGTAATGGCTTCTCTTGAGAACTTTCTTGTGATGGCTTCCCGGTGATCGAAGCTATTTGAGGTGCCTTTTCTTGAGAACTTTCTTGTGATGGCTTCTCGGCGGTTGCAGCAATTTGAGGTGTCTTTGCTTCAGATGGCTTCTCTTGAGAACTTTCTTGTGATGGCTTCTCGATAATCGCAGCAGTTTGAGGTGCCTTTTCTTGAGATGGCTTCTCTTGAGAACTTTCTTCCGATAGCTTCTCGGTAATCACAGTGATTTGAGGTGCCTTTTCTTGTAATGGTTTCTCTTGAGAACTTTCTTGTGATGGCTTCTCGATCCCTGCCTTGGTTTGCAATGCTTTATTGGTAGCCATATCACTCGCTGCCAGATTTTTTGGAGTTGTACTTCTTTGCCATGACTTCTTCACAGCCATGTTGCTCGGGGCTGGCTTGGTGACGGTCACATTGCTTTGTGTCGTTGTCACAGCTGCTGCTGCACTGCTTTGTGATGGCTTCTCAAATGGCGTGTTGCGCTTCCACTGCCGTTTGACCGCTCCAGTACTTTCAGTTTTCTTTGCATCGACTACACTACTCTGGGGTTGCTTCTCGGTTCTCTTGTTGAATTGCCATGGCTTTTTCACTACTACTGCAGTGTCCTCCGAAGGCTTCACATCATCTGCATTAGTTTGCTGAGGTTCCTCACTGGGCTGCTGTAGCACAACTGCATTAGTTTGTTGAGGTTCCTCACTGGGCTGCTGTAGCACAGCTGCATTGGTTTGTAGAGGTTCCTCACTGGGCTGCTGTAGAATAGTGACCACTGTACTGGTTTCCACTGGTTTCATATCAACCTCACTGCTCTGCAAAGATTTCTCACTGGCTATTCTGCGGCCCCATGGCCTTTTAATTGCTGTGCTGCTATCTAATGGCTTTGTATCACTCGTCGGTGACGGCTTTTCAGTTGGTCCACTGTTTTGTTTCTGGTTCTCAGCAACCACAGGGCGTTGCCATGTTTTTTTGACCACTTTGCCGCTTTCTGATGGCTTCACATCATCTGCACTGGTTGATGCTGGCTTATCCGATGGCAACGTACTCTGCTGTGGGTTCTCAGTAGCTACACTGCGCTGCCATGACTTTTTTACCCCTGTGCTGCTGTCCGACGGTTTCCCATTAGTCCCATTACTGGATGACGGCTTCTCAATGGCTGCATCGCTCGGTGATGGCTTTTCAGTTGATGCACTACTCACTAACGGCTTATTTGTGGGAAGACTGCGTTGCCATGGCTTTCTTATGGCCGCGCTGCTTCCTGATGGCTTAGTATCAACCACACTGCTCTGCTGTGGCTTCTCGGCACTGCTTTCTAATGGCTTATTGTTAACTACAGGACTCTTTGACTCACTCTCAGTAACACTTTCACTTTCTGCTGACTTCTCGACTGTGCTTTCCGATGGTTTAGCAACATCAATGCTACTTTGTGATTGTTTTTCAGCTGCAACATCATTTTGGGATGCTTCATCAGCTGTGAGCTCATTTTCTGAGGTCTTCTCACTGACCTCATCACCTTGATCTGGCTTGTTGGTGGCTTCTCCAGTTTCTGGTTGTTTCTCGACAGCCACTTTTGCATTTGCAGTGTTCTCCTCGAACTGACTGAAGTTTCCCTTGACCATGAACAACTGAGAATGGTGGGTCTTGCAATAAAGTTTGCCTTCATGTGTGACATTGTTGGATGGGCTGAGTGTACAACCACCATGGGTGCAACGGAAGCATGATTTATGATACGAGCCTCCGTTAAGATCAACCTGCAAGAAATGAGTTGAACCAAAAAAAAGGTTCAATAAGGTAAATACAGGAAGTGATAGAATGAGAAAGAAAAGACATTCAAAGAACAAATATTGCTAAAATGCAAACATTATAGGCATTTATTGGATCCGTCATAGATGCTGAAGATAATTAGATGTGACTTGCGCAGCTATGCACTATGTTATAAGAAGGCATTAAAGACTCAACACATACTATTGGATTGGTATAACATCTCTTCATCCAAAAAATAAAAAGATTTGGCTCGTGGACGAGATATTGGTTAGTTCTTTTTTCCTGCCTGCTACTTGCAAGTGGGATTAGAGAACTGCGTTAGATGTGGGAATCTGCCAGATTGTAATTCTAATACTACTTGTACTAAGCAGCGACAATTAATATGGATCGGAGGGGGTAATAAACATGACAAGTTTTATTACATTTGCAATTGCCAAGGAACTAGTCTTATCATGAATTATGACAGTTTTAGCAAGATCACAGAACAAACCACGATTCTTCTGTAGTACAACTTACAGACACCCAGTAACTCCGGCTATTATAGAGAGAACAAAATACATAGAATACTTATTTTTCTGGCAGTTGCTGGTTTAATGTGCATTGAAGTAGCAGCCAAAGATTAAATAATACTAACCTTTTCAAGAGGGTATACAGTCTTGTTACAAACTACGCACTTGTCTTGCGTACCGACAAACATGCTAGAGAATCTGCTGTTTTGCTGACCCTGCATTTTGGAAAAATATCAAGAAGGAAATGGACATAATGTTGTGTATATTACAACCTAAGCCAAACAATTTCAATGCTAGGCATATGCTTCAACCACACAAAAGACGTGTCCTACAGAAGCTCAATACCTTAGGTCCATTTGATTTTTCTGATTTAGCTGCTCTTGTCACACCTGGCATAATACAGAATTGCCCCCAAATTTAGAGAACAATATGGAAAAATAATCCTGAAAATAAACACATCTGAGAGCAAATGATCAAGTATTGCCTTCAGTACCTTCAAAACTTTTGTCTAAACTGCCAGTTGATTTTAATATCTGGTCATAATGAGGTTTGCAGTACAGGACACCTTCGATCGAAGAATAATTACTAAACTGCAGAACAAACAAGAAAGAAAAGAAAAAAAAATTAGTTCCACTGTTAGTTTACTTTTATGTTTCAAAGATGTAGTAGCTTTAGCCGCAAACAGGAAAACATAGTACCAGTGCCAAGTAATATGATGTAGCATAAAAGATTTAATGTGAGTATTTCTGCTTTCAGAAAAATAATTTAGTTTTCAAATAATAGAGCATAGACTATGTCAAGCATGCGGTCCGAAGGAATATTCAATAATGTAAGGAACCCATGTCTAATCTAAGGCCAAGAGCGCATATCAACTTAAATTTGTCTTTTGCTTTATTGGTAGTTCATTGTGTCAACTGCCTACATCTTTATCATAGCTCTAAATTGCTTTTATGCTCTCTAAAAGATCATTACAGGGATCATAAAACAGATCAGGGCTCAAGGGGTCCACTCCACCCATGGGCAAAATCATCACTAAACTACATGTGCTATGCTGTCTTGCCCGTTTCTTTAAGGAAAGGCAAGTACAGAGAACTCATCATACTAATATGACACATTGTGCAACGAAGATGGACTCCTCGAATAAAGTTAAATGCATAATATAACATCATGTCTTTTATTCTAGAAGAAAAGAAATGCCGTTAGAGATGGCTTAAACCGTGTGGCACTCATTATCACTCCCTGATGAACAATCTGCAGGGTGTGCAATGGACAAAATCATCGCGGTTGACATGAACACGCAGCCTAACTTCATAACTGGCTGTGGTTGAGAAGGAGAAACCCACACAGCAAGTACAAGCACCAACCAACTGAACAATTTGAACAAGGACAATCAATCATGAGCAAGCTAATGATGATCAGGTACGCATTATTACTAGTACTTACCTCCCGTAAAGCTCGCAATAATAGCCCGAATCACGGGGGCACAAACATGCAAGCATCTTATAAATCATAGCATCCGTCCTACTTTGGTACAGTACTAATTTATATCATCATCTGAACAGTGGAACTCTAGTTGGTTCGCATGATTCATTCTGGTCAAGGGGGAGAGAAGACGGCGAGGGAATTGACCTGGAGGGTGCTCTTGCAGTGGTGGCAGCGGAAGCAGGGGCGGTGGTAGGCGCGGCCGTCGGCGGCGAGCTCCTCGACGGGGTACACCTTCTTGCCGCAGGAGGCGCACTTCTGCGTGGTGCCGCCCCACGCCGCCGCCATCCCCTCCTCCCCCTCCCCCTCCCCGTCGGTGGCCAGCGCAGCCCCCGCGTCCCGCTCTTCTCGCCGCCTCGCGATGGCTAGGTGCGTGTGGGAGAAGGATCGGGGGGAGGAAGGGAAAGGAGAAAGGAGGCGACGATGGGGATGATGATGATTAGTGGAGGTGAAAGCGGCGGCAGCACAGCTCAGAGCTGTGGAGGGAGGAGAGGGGGAGGCTTGGCAGGCAGAGAATAACGAGCGGCAGCGCACGCAGCAGCGGAGTTGGTGCGGTGTGCGCTCCTTGCTTGCCTACTTTCGTCAAAAGGGGGAGGGATTTGCTACGCCCACCACTCCACGCTGCCGCCTGGGAAGATATCCGGCCATTCGGGCGTGTGTCGTGCGGCGTCGATGATGATAATTGAGCACAAAGAAAAAACAGTTATGCTTATTTTTCTGCTATAGTGGGAATATAATGTACCTTTAGGCCTGTATATGCACAATATTCATAGGAAAACGTTTGGCATCTACATGCCGGCCGAATACAAAGGGCACGAGGCGGAGCTCGCCGCACTCGGCCTCCATCCCAGGCGCCAGCTCCTCGCAGGCCTCGGGCACGGCGGCTGCTCCATCCCCTGCCGCGCGGCCACCACGGCCGCCGCTGTCACACATCTGCTTGGAGCTTGCGCCGGTGATCCTAGTAGCCGTGGAGCGACCACGGTGGCGCCTTGCACGCCGGTTTTTTGCTACCAACGAGTGTTGTTTGAGGAGTGCACGATGATGCTGCGGTCCTGGCACCCATGGTCGCCGCTGCCGGGGGCGCCGTATCCCGGTGAACCTGCAGGCGAGGCATTGCAGAACCCGCCGCAGACCCTCGTGTGTTGCAACCGCTAAAAAAAGCTTCAAACTCTAGATGAAAAGCTTCAATCAGATATACAGAAAGCTGCAAGCGTTCAGTGTCATCGAGGAAAGCTACAACCGTCTATAGAAAATGCTACAACCTTCGATGAAAAAAGCTTCAACCGAACGATAGAGGAAGCTTTCACCCAGGCGCTGCTCAAAACGAAAAAAGTTTCAATCGTTTACAAAAAAGCTTCTACCGTAGAGGGGAAAAGCTTCAACCATTGAGAGAGAAAGCTACAACCAGACTCTGCAGAATCGGAAAAGTTGCAACCGTTTTGACAGAGAAAGCTTGAATCGTATGTGCCAAAAGCTTCAACCGGAACTTGTTCTTGCTTCGACGGGTGGACATTTTTGCTGCTACCAACAGCAACCCGAGGAGAGATGCATCTTTTTTGTGAGCTCGCCGTCGGGGCGCTGTGCCAGGCGAACCGTCGCCACCGGAGCATGGTCGTCGTACACTGGAGTTGCGAGTGCTGCCATCGGAGCTACAAGGCTGCAACCATGGGCGCACGCTACTGCATCCACGGAGGTGAGAAATGCACGAAGGCGACATAGGTGAGGGCGCCGACCAGCGGCGAGGGCAGTGACCGGCGGTGAGGGAAGACGAGGAGGCGAGGCGAGGCGGTCGGCGCGTGCGGGGGCGTCGGCGCATGCGAGGCGGTCCTCTCCCTTTCCCGTGCGGAAGGTTGAAGATGGGAGGTTGGGGACGATAGAGAAAGGGATCTGACGGCTCGGGGGGGGGGCAGATCTGACGGGCAGGGTGCGACCGACCCAAATTTGGGCCGGCGCGCCGACGCAGATCGCTGCCCATATTCATATGACCCTGTTAAATGGCGAATGTTCACCACAGAGTGTGTCATTTGCAAACGTTCTAGGCAGCAGCGCGGTGGCCGGCCCTGCCTCAGGTGGCGATGGTTGCGGGCGCGACGGCCGGCCCTACCTCGAGCAGCGGCGGAGGCGACATGGAGGGCATGGTGGACGGGTCAGCGGCATGCGTGGTCTGGCCTCCGGTCAGATCTGATCTGGCTGGTGCAGTCTGCTCGCTGCACGGCGGCACGGATCGGTGGCAGCCCATGCACACGATGCTAGATGGAGGTTCGTCGAGTAGATCCGGGTGAGAATCTTGCTCTTGGCTAGTTTCCAAGGACGGCGATGGCGGCCGCTCTTCTGTGTCGTTCCCTTCTTGAAGGCATCGCCTTGGAGAAGCTCCAGACCTCTATCCGCTACGAGGGAAACCCTAGATCAGTCGATGGGATGACGGAGGCGCTCTTGTGTCGTTCCCCTCTTGGGGGTTTCATTCTTGGAGGGTGCATAGGCTCAAGGGACCAGTGGACGGCTTCTACGGTTGAGTGGCGGTTCCTGTGACGCATCGACGGCGTGGAGTCTCGGTGGCGTGGCGTTGCAGGGTCTCGGCGACGGATGTGTGATGATGGACACGCGTAGGGTGGTGGCGTTGTCTGGCGTCGACAACAGGCCTCGCAAGGTGGATGCGTCGGTACCTGCTCTGAAGATGGATTGGTGGAAGATCGTGGCGACAGCCTCTGCAGCGTGCGCATGCGGTGCCCACTAAGAGTGCGGTGGACCGGTGTGTGACCCGGACCCGACAATTCGGCTTGGTTGGGGCTCCAGCTTTACATGTTGTGCTTTGGTGTGAGGTCTGGGTATGCGGCCCCGACAATCTGCACATCTTCATCAAGTTGATAGGAGTAGCGACAGATGTCGCCAAGATGATGGCTTCAGACATATAGATGTATTACTTTGTAAGGTCTTATGAATAATTAATAAAAGGGGCAATTCCAGTTCTGCCCCTAACTCGAACCCACTACTCAGTTTTGCCCCTAGTTTTCGGGTATGCTCAGTTTTGCCCCTCTGCTGTCAAGTCACCTTATAGAAATGCCCTTCCGTGCCTTTACCGTCCGGTCAAAGGGTTTTGACCATCTGGTGAACAGTATCAAAAAAATCTGAAATTTTGTGGGATCGAAGATACTCAGGTGCGCAAGGTGCGTGCAAATTTTCGTGCTATTTGGACATTCCAGGAGCTCGTGGCAAAGGAAAATAGTAAATCTGTACGCCTATGAACAGTAAATTCGAAAAAAATAGCAAGAAAATTCAAAAAAATATGAATTTTTTTGGCATCCAAGATGCTCGGGTGCGCAAGGTGTGTGCAAATTTTTGTTGTGTTTAAACTTTGTAGGAGCTCATGGAGAAAAAAACAAAATTTTGCTCAGAAAAAAACTTTGAAAAAATGCACTATTTTGTTTATTTTTTGCTAGAGCTCCTCGCATGTCATTTGATCACAAAAACTTGCAAGCACCTTGCACACCCAAGCCTCTTTGATGCCAAAAATTTTCATATTTTTTCGAATTTTCTTGCTATTTTTTTTGAATTTATTGTTCACAGGCGTATAGATTTACTGTTTTTCCTTTGTCACGAGCTCCTGGAATGTCCAAACAGTACGAAAATTTGCACGCACCTTGCGCACCTGAGTATCTTCGATCCCACAAAATTTCAGATTTTTTTGATACTGTTCACCAGACGGTCAAAGCCCTTTGACCGGACGGTAAAGGCACGGAAGGGCATTTCTATAAGGTGACTTGACGGCAGAGGGGCAAAACTGAGCATACCCGAAAAATAGGGGCAAAACTGAGTAGTGGGTTCGAGTTAGGGGCATAAATGTAAATGTTCCTTAATAAAATGGTTGCATGCATCGCTCTGATGCAGAGGCTGGGGTTCATCCTTTTTTCGAAAAAAGGTGGTATTTTTGGTTGTGAGGGGATGGCGGCTTCTTCAGAGTGGCAGGGCAGTTTCTTCAGAGAGGACATTTTTTCATTTTAAAGTTGTCGCCGTCTGATCTTTCCTCACAACTAAAACTGCCATCAAATGGTGTTCGCTTGCCATCTCTCTCAGAGTGAACGTCGGTTGGGTAACTTACTGTATTCATAAGCCTATCTAAATCTTTCAAAACTTAGGACTCACTTTTAAGCTTTTGTGCAAACAACTGACCAATCTTTGTCTGATATTTTTTGGTTGAGTGATCGACAACGCTACCTTTTTAATCAACGGCTCATTTGGCACCCCTTATTTCATTTCATTTGGTAGAAATGAAATGAGATCTTGAAATGGAAATCCAATTGCGAAAAACATGTTTGGCTGCTGAAAGCACACTTGCTCCCTTGGTGGTTTTGGTAATTATATGTCAACATACATATTATTGGACTAATGCTTTTATCTAGTGTATTTCGGAAAAGTTCAACATTGGCATGGCAAAGACATGAGGATGTGGACCCCTTCAAAATGCAAAGGACATGGATTGGCAAAGCTTCAAGATTTTACATTTTTGGTTAAGTAATCCAAGATCACATTGAGTCCATGGGAAAGCCAATCGAACATATAAATCGCGCTACACTACCCGCTGTTCTGGGCCATCTACGTCCACCGGCCCTTCTCCTTCGCTCGATCTACCATCCTGTGTACTTTTTACAGCGGTGTCAAAGGGTCAACCCTTCATCCTTTTTTACATCATGTCTTGCTTGTGTACTTATGATAGGTGGGCCTCGTTTGCCCACGAAACCAGCAATGTAGTGCGTTTCGTTAGCGTCCCGCGTGAAAAAAGGGAGTCCCCAGCGATAGCCGGTAAAAAACCTAGCTTCCACCCACGCCCGCACGCGACCCTGCCTCCTCCTCGACTTCCCTCCTAGCCGCCGCCGCCTCTCCTCCTCTTCCTCCTCTCTCTCCCCTGCCGTCGCCGCTTCTCCTCCTCCTCCTCCTCCCCCTTGCTAGCCCTCCACAACGCCATAGGGAGGTCGGGTCATCGGGGTGAGCAGTGGCGGGCATCTGTGGTGTGTCGTGTGGAGGAGATAAGGAGGGTGAGAATAAAGGTAGTGGGGGAAGGAGCAGCGAGAACGGAGGAGCTCGCGCCGCGCGCCGGTCCTCGATGCGCAGCTGCAACTCGTCTGGCGACGACCTGACCTTTGCCGTGGAAGCCCCTCCTCGCTCAGGCTGTCTTCCTCGCGTCAGCCATGCTGCAGCTTGTCATAATGAGGAGAAAGATGCCACTTTTCTCTCCAAGACCACAAGGTTCATGCCTTTTGTTGATTGATTTTGCTTCATTGTATTGATCTGCTTTGCAAGTCATTTTGAGGTATTTAGCATTGCCAAATTTATATTTACCTAAATTTAATCTTGACCTGATTTGCTCTGGTCAATAAACACATGATGCCTTTTCTTTTCTATCAATTGGATGCAGGTTTAGTTTACCTTTTGGACTTTGTATTAGATTAGCCGCTCCTGTATATACGCTCTTTGATGGATCAGGTTTGTTAGATTGTAGGTACTGCTGAGCAATTTTGGAGTGTCCCGTGTTTGCAACTTTCATTATCTCCAGCCCCTGCTAGCAAGGCACAATATCAAAGGGACAACAAAGTAAGCTGCAACCAAAATGATCCACTTGGCTATGTTTTTTTGGGCTTGGCTAAATTAACCATTTTCTGTATTCGCAGTTTTGCGTCCCATGTGTTGTTCAGACGTCGAGCGTCGTTCTTTCATATGTAGGCTCGGATGCACGACGCAAGGCAGCAATGGCGGCAGTGGGTCGAGAGAAGTGGAGAAGAGGGTTCCTCCAGGCTCCATCCATGAACGGCGGTGGTCCAATGCCTCGGGTAAATTTCTGCTCTTCCTTAATTTCTTCATCTTCAGTTGAAAAATCATCCCTCTACTATCTTCTCGAAGGGTGGTATGCGACAATGTCGAGGTTATCTTGGACACTACCTTCAAAGGGGTCCTTAAGCCTCCAAGGAGATGGGAACTGATGGCTGGGAAAAAACTAGGTGAAACTCAAGCACCTACTTCTTATCTTTGTACTTCGTCGGTTGTCCACTAAAATGGTGTGAGCAGACTATTCCTCAAATTTGCTGCATGACATCTTGCTTGCCATGTGGTCACCTTACCTCAAAATTGACATATTGTAATGTATGAACGGTTGTTCAGGCAAGGCTTTATACTGTAAGTAAACTATCCAACCAAATGATTGTTCCAAAAAATCTATTTTGCGCCTTGCTTTCCACATGACCTTTCAGTTTAACTATCTTCTTAATTGTACCGCAAACACACCATGGATTTGTGGTAGTACGAGTGTGACGAAGCATGGTGCAGTAACAATTGAATGAGTGAAGTGCACTGTAGGTCCTCGAACTATTCAAGGGGTGTCACGTAGGTCCTCGAACTATGAAAATCGTCATCCAGGTCTTCGAAGTGCTGTAAATGTGTCATTCAGGTCCAAAATCTGCCTGACCCCATCTGACTGGCCAGCTGGCGTCGTTAACCATGAACAGTGAACCAGTGAACAGTAGAATATCATCCATGTCCAGCAAAATGATGAACAGTAATATATATAAAAAGATATTCGCGGATATGGAAATAATGTTCGCGAATATTTTTTTTAAATGTTCGCAAACAATATTTGAAAATGTTCGCGGATATGGAAATAATGTTGCGGATATTTTCAAATATTGTATACGAACTTTTTTAAAGTCGCGAATATTTTTTCGCGAACATTTTTTTAAAGTCGCGAACCACAAATATTGTTCGCGAGTATGGAAAAAATGTTCGTGACTTTAAAAAAATATTCAGGAACGATGAATTTGGAAAAAATATTCCAGACTTTAAAAAAATGTTCGCGAACGATAAATTTGAATATTGTTCGCGAACCACAAATATTGTTCGTGGGTATGGAAAAAATATTCGTGACTTTAAAAAAATGTTTGCAAAAAAATATTTGCGACTTTAAAATAATGTTCGTGAACGATAAATTTGAATATTGTTCGCGAACCACAAATATTTTTTGCGAACATTTAAAACAAAATATTGTTTGCGAACCATAAATTTCAAATTCACGAACCATAAATTTCAAATATTGTTTGCGAATATTTTAGACAAATATTCGCGGCTTTAAAAAAATGTTCGCGAAAACATTATTCCATATCCACGAATTTCTTTTTCTTTTTTTTTAATTTTTTGATATTACTGTTCATCGGCATACTGGACCTGGACGATATTTTACTGTTTACCGGTTCACTTTTCACGGTTAACGACGCCAGCTGGCCAGTCAGATAGGGTCAGACAGATTTTGGACCTGGATGACACACTTACAGCACTTCGAGGATCTGGATGACGATTTTCATAGTTCGAGGACCTACGTGACACCCCTGAAATAGTTCGAGGACCTACAATGCACTTCACTCCAATTGAATTTGCTGATACACCATGGATTTCTTTCTGCCTCTATTTGATGCTCGGTGGTGCTGATCTAAAGGTTTTTATGGATCCTATTCCAGAAATATCTCTCCATCATGACTCTTTGTCTCCTTAATTTCTGCGTGCGATCGTGCAATCCATGCTTTACACTTCAAAATGAGATAATAAATTTTCGGTCATAGGTGATTATGTTATGGTGGCCGCGGCTACTCCCAGTGCCTGCTAAGGAACGGGGCCAGCAAAAGGTGTTTAGAATACGTGAGAGCAAATTTATCTCTCGGTAACTTATCCTCTGTACATGCATCTTGATGAGAGGATCGATGATTTTTAATGATGTATTATGTAGATGATGGAACTAAGATTTTTTAAAAGAATTTATTTTACATGTCCAAGCTGATACTTTTTCATAATAGAATCTTCTCATGAATTTTTTAACAGCTATTCAGTAATTAGAAATGAGCATTTACTCGATTCTCTTAATCTGGAGCTTTTATGAGATTTTCGGTGATCAGTTGGTATCATTTTCCCCATAGCACCCAATCACATCTTTTTTGGGGTGTTTGACTATATTTTAGACGTTTATGAAAAACTAAAAAAAATGAAGGGTTCGTAAGACTTTTTCTATTCGGTTCGGTGTCGGATCTGGAGCCGACGGAGGTTTGGTGGTATAGGATGGGGACCGGAGGAAACTTTGATCGGCTTGTTCGGTCCGGCATCGGCGACGTCTCTCGACGCTGTTACCCTCCGTGGAGGCGATGTCGAGGTCTCTCCTATCTACCTCCGAACCCCTCCCGGAGAAAGTCCAAAATTCAGTCTGGATTGGGCGGCGGCGGCGTCCTTCGCATCGTACCCTCCATGGAGGCGCCGTCTTGGGAGGTTCTGCTGTTCGGCGGAGAGATGCTGTGGGTGATGGACTCTGCGTAGCTCCACCAGTAGCGATGGTGTGGAGGTTGCCAGGAGGTGCGGCGTTGTTTCTACCGCGTCGATGACGACGAGTATTGGCGGCATGGTGCAGCTGGATATCGACGACAGATGCGGCTGGATGGACGAAAACGGGGCGGTGGCGCTGTCTGGCGTCATGGTGGCGTCGACAGCTGACCTGGCAAGGTCTTTGCGTCGGTACCTACTCTGAAGATGGTTAGGTGGATGACGGCTGCGCTAGCCTCGGTGAGTGCGCCGGACCGGTGTGTGACCCATTCCCGGTATGTGGCTGGGATGGGGCAACCGACATTAGATGTTAGGTTTTGGTGCGATGTCTGTTTGGTATTAGGCTCGGACATTCGGCACCCCTGCATCAAGGGGATAGGAGTAGCGACATGTGTCGCCAAGATGGTGGCTTCAGGCTTACTGATGTAATGCTTTGTAAGGTCTCTGAGAATAATTGATAAAATGGTTGCATGCATCGCTCAGATGCAGACGCCGGGGGTATTCCTCCTTTTCTAAAAAAATACATGTAATAATATTGATTTCATAGTGTGTGTTGATATCTTTTCCTACAAAGCTAGTCAAACTTTACAAAGTTTGACTTTGACCAAATCTTATATGCAAACTAAAAAGAAACGGAGGGAGTATTAACTTAATACCTAGATGCATGCTGGATAGCGGTGGATGGGTGGAGTAATAGTAGTAGATGCAGGCAGGAGTCAGTCTACATGTCTAGGACGTGATGCCTATATACATGATCATTGCCTTGAATATCGTCATAACTATGCGCTTTTCTATCAATTGTCCAACAGTAATTTGTTTACCCACCGTATGCATTTTGTTCGAGAGAGAAGCATCTAGTGAAAACTATGGCCCCCGGGTCTACTTCTATCATATATAAAATCCAAAAATACCTTGCTGCAATTTATTTACCGTTATTTTATTTTATAATTTATTTCATCTATCTATCACTATGAGATTTGATCCTTGCAAATAACCGACAAGGGGATTGAAGACCCCCTTGATCGCATTGGCGCAAGTATTTGCTTTTGTGTGTGTAGGTGCTATTAACGAGGTTTCGCGTGGTTCTCCTACTGGATTGATAACCTTGGTTCTTAACCGAGGAAAATAATTATCTCTACTGTATTGCATCATCCTCTCCTCTTCGAGGAAATCCTAACGCAGCTTACAAGTAGCAGCCGACTCCTCTGGACTGGGAGGCGGCAACAGATCTCATGGGCAGCGTTATCGATGGAGACGAGGGCGTCAGGGGCCAATGGATTCGGGGAATGAAGGCTTCCTGGCCAGGATTTGGTTTTCATATCGATTCACACCCTAGTGAATTGTGGAATAAATTTCAACCATCAATTCTAGGGTAGCTAAACGTGTCGGTGTTGGATTTCACAAATGAATTCCTCGGAGTTCGGCTCAAATGATGGGTGCCAAACAAGCTGTAAGGAGAATTAGATTTTTTTATAAATGTTTTTAGATGCAATACATGAAAACCTAAAAAGGAGCACATAACTACTGCTCACTATAGTGATCTAGCAAAAGCCAAGGTCCTATGAGAGCTATCCCCTTAGGGGTGACTTAAGAATGCATCCCCAATGAAGACACAATGGTTATCTCCCTTTCAGACATTCCATATGATGTAGATAAGGATTTCATTGCGGCTACAGTTCTGTAGTTTGCGGGCATGACTTTTTTTCTATGGGGGAGGGTGTGACTTAAGAATGCATCCAATGACCCGTCAAATATATCAACCAACGAGAAGGTGTTCAACTGGCCATTGATTGCGGTACGAGGAGATTGTCATCAGTACATGATACGTCCATTTTGCATCATGATTTCATACTGTTATTTATAATGTTTTTATGTATAATAATGCTTTATGGAGTAATTCTAATGTCTTTTCTCTCATAATATGCAAGGTTTACACAAAGAGGAAGAATACCGGCAGCTGGAATTCTGGAACTGAAAAAGCTACGTCAGAGATACCTATTCTGCACATCTCCAAATGAGCTAAAAATTTAAGAAGAATTATTTTGGAATATATAAAAAATACTGGAGCAAATAACTACCGGAGGGGGGGGGGGCATCTGGTGAGCACAAGACACCGGGGCGCGCCAGGCCCCCCAAGTGCGCCCTGGTGGGTTGTGCTCAGCCCAGCTCACCTCCGGTGCCCATCTTCTAGTATATAGGTCATTTTGACCTACAAAAAATAAGGGAGGACTTTCGGGACGAAGCGTCACCGTCTCGAGGCGGAACTTGGGCAGGAGCACTTTTGCCCTCCGGCGGAGTGATTCCGCCGGGAGAACTTCCCTCCCGGAGGGGGAAATCGAAGCCATCATCATCACCAACAACCCTCTTATCTTGGGAAGGGTAATCGCCATCAACATCTTCAACATCACCATCTCCCCTCAAACCCTAGTTCATCTCTTGTGTTCATTCTTTGTACCGGAACCTCAGATTGGTACCTGTGGGTTACTAGTAGTGTTGATTACATCTTGTAGTTGATTACTATATGGTTTATTTGGTGAAAGATTATATTTTCAGATCCATTATGCTATTTAATACCCCTCTGATATTGAGCATGATTATCATTTGTGAGTAGTTACTTTTGTTCTTGAGGTCACGGGAGAAGTCATGTTGCAAGTAATCATGTGAACTTGATATGTGTTCGATATTTTGATGGTATGTATGTTCTGATTCCCTTAGTGGTGTCATGTGAACGTCGACTACATGGCACTTCACCATATTTGGGCATAAGGGAATGCATTGTGGAGTAGTTATTAAATGATGGGTTGCTAGAGTGATAGAAGCTTAAACCCTAGTTTATGCGCTACTTCGTAAGGGACTGATTTGGATCCATATGTTTAATACTATGTTTAGATTTTATCTTAATACTTTTCTCGTAGTTGCGGATGCTTGCGAGGGGGTTAATCATAAGTAGGAGGTTTGTTCAAGTAAGAACAACACCTAGGCACCGGTCCACCCACATATCAAATTATCAAAGTAGCGAACACAAATCAAACCAACATGATGAAAGTGACATGGTGAAATTCCCGTGTACCCTAAAGAACGCTTTGCTTATTATAAGAGACCGTTTTGGCCTATCCTTTGCCACAAAATGATTGGGCTACCTTGCTGCACTTTATTTACCATTACCGTTACTTGCTCGTTACACATTATCTTGCTATCAAACTACCTGTTACCGACAATTTCAGTGCTTGCAGAAATTACCTTGCTGAAAACTACTTGTCATTTCCTTCTGCTCCTCGTTGGGTTCGACACTCTTACTTATCGAAAGGACTACGATTGATCTCCTATACTTGTGGGTCATCAGTACATGAAAGGATGGGCCATCTAAACCTCATCGGCGAATGGGCACACTCGAGGCGGGCAGTCATAAGTAGCCATCAGAAAACCTCAACATGCCCGTTGTTAGGATCATTTTGTACATGGTAACACAAAAGTGAAGAGTATGCATTTGAGCTCTTTTGGCCTTCCCCGTCTTCGCACCGAGAACTTTGGGTGTGATGCTTGGAACTTTGAGTGATGGTGAGGCTGTCATGGCACCAATGAATCATATGGGCCGAGAGAGCAAACCTATAATTCGTTTGAGCGGGTTAATGTATTGCTCGTGCGGTCGTGCCATGTTGCTATTTTCTCCATAGTGTCAAAGAAAGTGAAAACCTGAGGTTTGAACTAATGTTTAGAATCCTACAAAGTGTGATGGAAATGAATGATTTCTGTAGAAATTTTCAAAGCTAATCCTACAATCCAAAGGGCACAATATGAAAAAAAATTACCATATTCCTATGAAATTCCAAACTGGGCCTAAGTACGTTCCCAGTGGTACCCTTAGCATTGCTTTCTCCAGTGACACCATGCCGTTGTGCATGACACGTCGAGCCCACAGACAAGTGAACGCTAGATAAGGTCCTACGACCGTACCCTTTCCTCCTGCAGCGGGCCCAGCGACGAAAATCCGACGCGCTGCATGTCTTTCCGTCTCGTCACGCCGTTGACGACGAGCCCCTGCCACTGACACGCGCGCTCCCAGCCTCCCAGCACCCCCACCCTTCAGTTCGCCGGAACACGTCCGTTTCCATTCCCCGCGAGTGCGCACGTCTGATTCGCCGAAAGCGCCTGCGCGGCGGGGCCGCCCGATCCGCCGTCCGCTCGCTGCCGGCTAGGGCTAGCAGCCGAGCTACGGACGGAGAGGATAGAATAGATGAGATAATTGCACCTATCATCCTCGAAGTCGGCGGCGAGGCCCAACACGGTCCTGGAAGTTGAGAAGTGCTTTAATACGGTCCCGATACATGAAAATACGTGATCAATACGGTCCTCATACTTGGAACGACGGTCCTGGCTGTACTCATCGCATACGTATTGCGTACCGCGCTGCTGGACAACAGGTCAACTCTCTCTCCGCCTGTGTGGGACCCATCGGTCAGTGAGTGCGAGGAAAAAAAATACAAGTTAATTAAAAAATTGCAATGGCCTAGCGAGTCGAACACGCGACCACGCAGAATGCATGTTCGCTCGCCTGCACGTCCTAGCCAAATCAACCGGGGCCATTGATAATAATTAATGGATTATTCCCTTTTTACGAGCACGAGTGTGCCTGCATGCACTTTTTCGTAAAAATCCTTAATGTGGCCATTTCAAGTTCGTTCGCTCACTGATAACCAGAAGCTAATAATGAAACAAACATTAATTTTATTATTCAACCACGTAAATCATCAAATCCACAAGGATCTGATCTTTTTTACTTTGGATTTTCGCAAGCATGACAAATGGCAGAAATATATGGATTACTTCTAATGATATATGTAAGCACATTCTGAAATCGACATGTGCTTTCAGGGTTGAAAACTTAAACACATAGTTCCGCAAAAAAAAAACTTAAACACATAACACTGAATGGTACATATATATAGCACATCCGGAAAACATCATGTGTTTTTTTTGCGGGGTAAACCAACATGTGCTTTCAAGGTGAAAGTATTTACTGAACTAAAAGGAAGTCGAGTTGTACTTGGCATGGTAATCTATCAAACATGAGATTAATTTATTATGTTTTTGCATATTTAGAATAGAAAAGACTAGCGCGTGAAAATCTACTAAAATCAGTCCACCGACACAAATTAAAATAGATATGAAATGCGAAGAAATTGCCCAAAGTGTGCCTTCACTTAAACAATAAAATTTATCTTACCTACAACACATTTAGAAGAACTTCTATTTTCCATAAGTGATCATTTGTTTTTAGTTTCTGACATCTAAGTAAATATTTTTCATACATAAGGACAAGGTAAAATGTGACAAGCTAAAGTCATTAGTCCAACAAAATGACAGGCTATACAAAAATATAAATCCATTTTCTTTGTCTGTTTGTCTAAATATAAAACCATGTGCATCTTCTTAGTAGCAAATACTACTGTTTTTCGCGACAAAAACAAATACGCGCGTCCTCAGGGTAAAGAAAGTGCAGCGGAAAAGACAATGAGGTATATATAATTTGTCGTACATCCCTGCGCTTGGTCTGTTGGCTAAGCGCTCGCGACGTATTTGCCGAGGTCGTGGGTTCGAAACCCTCCGTCACCTTTTCTTTCTTTTACTATTTCTGGCGCCCACTGACACATAGGCCCTATACGGACGTGGCCCATGCTGACGTGTCTAGGACTGCCCCTATATGGACGTGGCCCATGCTGACGTGTCTAGGACTGCCCCTATATGAACGTGGCCCATGCTGACGTGTCGTATGTGAGAATATGCAATACGTATGCAGCATGTAGAACTAGGACTGCCGTTTTAACTTCCAAAACCGTATTGATCATGTATTTCCATGTTTCTTTTACTATTTCTGGCGCCCACTGACACATAGGCCTTATACGGACGTGGCCCATGCTGACGTGTCTAGGACTGCCCCTATATGGACGTGGCCCATGCTGACGTGTCGTATGCGAGAATATGCAATACGTATGCAGCATGTAGAGCTAGGACTGCCGTTTTAACTTCCAAAACCATATTGATCATGTATTTCCATGTATCATGACCGTATTGAAGCACTTCTTAACTTCTAGGACCATGTTGAACCTCGCCGCCGACTTCCAGGACTTTACATGCAATTATCTCTAGAATAGATAGATGGCTTTCGCGCGTGGAACGGAATCTCTCTGTGCCTCTTTTAGGATCGACACCGTCGCCCTGAGCTGGCTCGCGCCTTTTATTTTACTTCTTTTGAGCGGAGAGCTGGCTCGCAATCAAATCCTTTTCGGCCTAATCAGTCCTGGTACCCAGCAAAAGCATTCATAATTTGCATTGCATATAGTCTAATCTAATGGATCGGACGTAATCCCTTCGGCCTGTAAAGGTGGGCAATTCTTTTCGCGGGAACTGTTGGTGCTGTTGCTGATTCCTGTCGAGACTCGACTCGAGTCGAGAGTGCTATGAATCATGGTGTTGGCGTGCACGGTTGGCGCAATCAGAAGCGTCCTCCCCTGCCCTCTGCATCGCTCACACGGATGCCTACTTGTTGACGATATACTAAAAGCTGCTCGCTCACAGCCGAGGGCCTTTCTGTAAAACGCATGTGCGGTCTATTTTGTTCATGAGAGTGCATTCACAGCAATGGATTTGGTCGAACGATGTGCCCACTAGCAGTGGTGGAGCTTGAAAGAAAAAGTTGGCCGGGCCAGGCTAAAGAAGAGAACAAAAAATTTAGGCCCTAGTCACTACTCAGTCCCTTTTATTTTCACTGAATTTTTAACAAACAGTTACCAGCAAGATACTCATCTTTTACCCTATTAAGGGAGCGTTCGGAATCCCTCCGCTCCAGACTCAGCTCGCGGAGCCGATGGAGCTGTAGGCTGAAATAGTGGAGCTGGAAAATACACGCTCCACAGATCCGCGGAGCTGGCGGAAAGCCGAACAGGCTCTAAGCAACCTTGTTTCGATGAACTTCATAAACTCAAGTGCACATAACAAAATATATATTAAGCGTTAGGTACGAATAACCGCTGATTCACAAAGGAAGAATGTCTATTTATCTTCTATTTCCAATTTTCCATATATGAACAACTACTAAAATGCATGAATTATGCCCGGTTCAAGCAATAAATAACAGAAACACCATCGTCGGGTGGTGAACATTGAGAGCGTCGTCAGTAGACCGGCAATACAACTTTCAGCGGAGGCATCCTTGGTAGGATTCTGGTGGCCGAGGCCTAAGAGCATCTCCACTCGCCCCCCCCCCCCCCAAACATGCCTCCCAGGGCTATTTTTTTAGCGCCGGCGCCGAAAAATCGGCTCAGTCGCGCCCCTAGGACCTTGTTTATCGCCAGTTTGGGCCGAAATAACAGCCGACGAACCCGAGCCGAACCCAAGCCCCCGTGGGCCGCCGGCCGAAGCCAAATGGCGCGTGGGTCTGCTCTGTCGGCGAGAGGCAGACCTTTTCCCGCCGACCCCCCCCCCCACTTTTCCCTCCATTTCCCCCCTTCTGCCCCTCTTCTCCCGCCATTCTCCTCCCTCTCCCCGCCATCCGGCCGCCATCCCGCCATGCCACCGAAGAAGTATTCGGCCCCTCGCGCCGCTGCCGCTGCCGATGCCACCCAGCCAAAGCAGAGGAAGCCGAGGGCGCCGCCGGCAAAACCACCGGACATGTCGAACGCCGACTGGAGGGTGGAGGTTCAGCGCCGACCGGCGGAACAAGCTCAACGCCAAGAGGGCCCGGGACGCGGCGGCGGCGGCGGAGAAGGCAGAGGCGTCTCGCGCGGGGATGATGAATCCGCCCGGCGGCCACGGCCCGCAAGCTGCCTGGAGCCAGCAGAGCGTCGGGTCGCCGGCCAGCTTCTCGCCGTCGCCACAGCCCTGGGGGTACGCACCCTCGCCTGGCTACGCCGACGGCAACGTGCATGCTGGATTCAACCCCAACATGACCTTCCCGCATGGCCAGCGCGCCTCACCCTTCGGTCTGAACCCCGACCAGCGCACGCCCTCGTCCGCTGTAACACCCCGTGTAATTAACAACAGTGATCACCCCTAGTTAATGCCATGTCATCAAGTTTAACAGTGCCTAATCATCATTTGCATCATATTGCATTTCATACTCCTAATTCAATCTTCAAATTAAATTAAAGCGAAAATAAAAGTTTTTCAAAACAGAAACTAAAATGTTCGTTAAATAACAAATATTCCAGAGACAAATCTAAAATTGTAATCAACGTTTAATGAATAATTTAAGTGACTCTAACAGTGTCAAAATAGCAATATTTAATCCCATTTAATATTATAAATTTGCAAATAAAATGATATGAACTCAAAACCATTTTATGGCATTAGTAGATGTTGCACTGGAGTTTTGTGGCTAGTTCACATATTTTACAAAACTATATATGAGGCCACACATTTTAGAAAAACAGAAAACAAAAGGAAAAGAAAACAGAAAAAGAGAAAAAGGCCTAAAGCTCTACTGTGCACTTAGGCCTGCTTTCTACAGCAACGGCCCAGCCCACCCCCGCAGCGTCTCCCACCTCGCACTGCTCCTCCTCACCCCGCTGTCGCCGCGCGCGCGCTCGCCGCGCCAGGCCCCCCCTCTCCCTCGCTCGACAGCGGCTTCGCGCCCGTCGCTGGCAGGATAAGAGCAACCCCCCGCACCCCTTTGGCGAACCCTAGCCGCCCCATTCGCCCCTCTCCCTCGTTCCCCATCTCGCCCGAGCGCCGCCATGGCTGTGGTCCCGTGAAGCACGCGGACACCGGCCCTCACTCGCCTTGCCGACACGCTCACCAGCTCCGCCGTCGTCCCCTACGCCGCCTGCTACCTCGGGCTGGAGCTCGGAGCCCCTGCAGCGACCGCGGCGACCTCATCTTCCTCCCCGGCTTCGTCAGCTTCATCGCCGGATTCCGCCGCCCTCCGACCACCACCGGCTTCACCGGGCCTTCCCAGCAACGGCAGTGAGCCCCTCCCTCTTTCCCCTCATTCCACGCGCTTGATTTCGAGCTCTGGCACCCGCTTCGCCATCGCCCGAACCGCTCCGCCGCCCGCATCGTCGCCGGCGTGGCCACATCGACCATTTGGTCCCGTGCGTGCCTCAGTTGTGTTTGCCGCATCGCGTAGGCCTCGCTTCGCCCTTTAGATCGCTCGAACGCGCGCCGTTTTATCGATCCCGTACCTCGCCCGAAGCACCTCGCCGCCGGCGAGCTCGTGGCGCTCAGCTCCGGCCACCGCAGCCCCTCGCACCGCCACCATTCGACGCGCGACACCGAGCCGCGTCGAACGCACCCAGCCGCGGCTCCGGAAACGCTCTGTGCGCAAATCCCGATCGCCTCCCGTGCCGGGCCGCCGCGTATTTGGTCGCCGGCGTCGCTCCGGCCGCCGCGCTGACCTGGCGCTGGTGGGTCCCGCCCTGTGCCGCTGACTGTGGGCCCCCGCGGGCCCCTGTTGACCCGTTGACCTCGGTCAACGCTGACGTGGCCGCCCCTGTGTCTATGACATGCGGGCCCCACTCCATTAAACTATTTAAAATAAATTGATAATTAGTTAATTAGATTACTAAATACTCACTAACAGTAGGCCCCACCTGCTAATTAGTTTGATTAGTTTACTCTAACTCTGTTTAATTAGCTGAGTCACTGACATGTGGGTCCCACTGGACCCACAGGTCAGGTTTGACTCTGGTCAGCTGGGTTTGACCTGCTGATGTCATGGTGAGGTCATGCTGATGTCATCATTCACTATTTTGGATATTTCGAATTTAAATAAATAAATAAATTCAGAAAATAATTAAAACTTTAGAAAATCATATAAAATAATCCGTAACTCCGATGAAAATAATTTATATATGAAAGTTGCTCAGAATTTCCATACGAATCTGAATATGCTCTCCGTCTTCCTGTCAGATGCCCCTAGCTAGATGAACATGGAACTTTTTGCCTGATTTCAACAAATGAATAGTGCCCAACTTTAATTAAATAAATCCAAATAAATTCCTAAATTAACTAACTCATTTAGTTAGGCAGTAGAACACCCCGGCATATCATTTAGACATGTCATACAAATTGTTTGCATTTTTGTCGTGAATTTATTGTTTCTCGCCCCCTCCTTCTCTCTCGATAGACGCCGAGACCGACGCCGTTGCCGCTGAGTACGACTACGCTCCAAACGAGCAGCCCGTTGACGACCCCTCTTTCTTGCCAGAGCAACCAGGCAAGGCCCCCCTTGAGCATCTAGATATCGCCCATTCCATTTCTCCTGCTTGCATTAGATTTTGCTACTGTTAATGTTTGCTCCTATTCTGATGCATAGCCTGCTTTTGTAACCAGTTTATTGTTACCTTACCTGCCTATGTTAAACTGCTTAGTATAGGTTGGTAGTGAACCATCAGTGACCCCACTACCTTACCCTTGTTGCCCCTGCTTGATCATCGATGACTCGATCAATGTGATCGTCAATCAGAGACCGACACATCACTTCACCCCCTTAGTTGTACGACTCTGCATAGTTACTATCGAGTGCCGAGGGTGATACCTCATAACGCACTCCTGATGAATACTCTGCAGTGTAGTTGTTCGGTCGTGGTCATCGAGGGTGATTCCTCCTTCTCCACTTCCGATACGACTCTGTCGTGCAACCCCTCAGTGTGAACCTCGAGGGTGATGCCTCATACGTTCACCCTAATGATTTCATCAAGTGGAATCCACCGAGGGTGATTCCTCGGGGTTTCCCCCTTGATGTTATGACCACACGGTTACTTTGACCTTTGTTACAGGCGGGTCGACCCTGATGGGTACCCGTAGGGGATCTATGATGTCGGGTGTGCCGGAAGGGCACTCGAGTGTGATATTGTGGCGGAGTTTCAGAAACTCTGATCGTCTCCGCGTGTTACTAAATCAGCCTATTGGATTTGGGTATTTGATCTGAGTGGGTCGACGTGCCCTATACGCACTACCACCACGCGGGATTATGGTTTATGGGGCCCTCTACGTCGTACGTTTCTCCCGAAAGCTCCTCAGACGTCACGGTTCACCGTGCGGGTTGATTGTCGGGAATGGGCTGGATACTTCACTGACGAGTTCAGTGTCGCGCTTGCACCCCGGCCAGTCTCGCAACGCACAGGGTGCCCAGGGTGATGGCCCAAGACCTCTGGGTGCATAGGTTAGTCCGGCGTGCTGACCTCTCTGCTGAGCCTAGGTAGGGCGCTGCTTCGTGTCGATCTCCCGAGGACGGGCATTACCCAGCAAGTGTGTCTGGCCAGAGGTGATCGAGCGTGTTGGGTAACAGTAGTGCACCCCTGCAGGGAAGAATAATCTATCGATAGCCGGTCCTACGGTAAAGGACGCTCAGTTTGTTTATCCCGATCTACTACTTGAACTGGATACTTGTTACTTAATTGAAGCTTCGGGATCGCTTTCTCGCAGGGAGTCGAGGAAGGATCTCTAGGCTTGCTTCAACATGTTTGTATAATAAAATGCTATTCTACTCTCTTCTATTGCTGCAAGATGGTGACTTCGTGAAGATGCTAGTCTTCGATAGGACTAGGCCTTCTCTCTATTCTGGCATTTCTGCAGCCCAGTCCACATATACAGCCTTTCCCCTTTGATAATGTTGCATATGTAGTGTAGATCCTTGCTTGCTGAGTACTTCGGATGAGTACTCACGGTTGCTTTGTTACTTCTTTCTCCCCAAACCCCACTTTGATGATACAACAGACGATGGAGCCCCGGAGACAGATGCCACCTCAGGAGCTTACTACCAGGAGGGTCCAGACGGCACGTACTACTGGATCGAGCCAGCCGACCTGGAGTAGGATCGGAGGCTCCCAGGCAAGAGGCCTACGCCTTTCGATCTAGAGTCGTTGTTTGTGCTAGCCTTCTTAAGGCAAAACTTGTCTAACTATGTCTGTACTCAGATATTATTTGTATGACTGACTTATGTATTTGGATCTTCGTGATCCCTGGTCTGTAATATTGTGGATCTCCGTTTATTTATGTTAGAGTTGTGTTGTGATATCTTCGCGTGAGTCCCTGTGCTTGATCGTGCATGTTTGCGTGTATGATTAGTGCACGATTGAGTCGGGGGCGTCACAAGTTGGTATCAGAGCCGACTGCCTGTAGGAAGCCCCTTCCAAATTCCTTGGTCGAAGTTGAGTCTAGACATCGAAAAACTAATTTACTAACTTGGCTGTGTGGCTTACGGGCCCACATAGCCAACTGGGTGGTATTAGGATCTTTTATTCCTCGTCTATACTCTGGGACTCTGATCTCTCTTCTATTCGGGTTAAATGAATTTACTAACGCCGACACTTAGGATCTCGTAAATCCCGTCTACCCGAAGAGCTGGATATCTGTGCGATTTCCCTGTCATTGATCTGATTAGTCTGATAATCATTTTCCTTTCCATTGTTTTGTTTAACCTTTCTCTCCGAGTTGTATTAAACTTCTCATTGTCATTTGACAATCCTGAATTTCCTCTGTTTCAGATGGATCCTTTGTTTCCACCACGTCCTACGACGCAGCTTGTGCTTCGCACTTGGGCTCGTGATGTCCCTGGGTTTCCAGCTGTTTTGATCGCCCTCCTGACCAGACTTGGCTACCACTGGTACCCCGAGTACATGGTCTACAAGGATTACCGCGAGTTCAATCAGGAGCAGTACCATGCTGACGTTCGTATCTATGATCAGCAAGATGACTCAGGCACTGAGCTGCACCTTTTCCACGGTATCGGCGTGACGATTGAGATGGCAGTCCATGATGCCGCCTACTCTGCTGTCGCACGTCTCCGAGGAGAGTTCAGCGATATCTTGGATGCCTCTGAGTTCCGATACATTCCGTATGCCCCTGCTGGAGATGCTACTGGTTACTACACAGCTATCTGTGCCTCGTACGAGCCTCGTCGCTACGACCCACGCGTCCTGATTCAGTGCACTCAGGCTCTGGATCGCACTGTTCAGGCTCTAGCCGTCGAGTTGGTTGCCACTCGAGCACGTCTCTACGATGCTATGACGCAGTTGCTACCCACTGTTCGTGCAGGGATACATCCGGAGCACATCCTTTATCCGCGCAGGACTCAGATGTATGCTGGTATTGATTGGCCTGCTGTTGGAGGTCACACACCTACACGTGGACCTCTTCTTACAGCTCGAGACCGGATTCTGCATCAGAGTGCACATGGAGCGCAGGATCCTTCCGCGACGAACATTCGTCGTCCGCACTCGCAGTTACCCCGTTTCAGTGGTTTTTCCCGACGTTGATGTAGCCTTTGCTATGTCTCGTTGTGTACTTCCTTACCGCGTGCCTGCGCGCCGCCTAGTATGTCTAGCTTTTAAAATTTGCGCCGTTATGCTGTCCGCATGTACCCGACTCTGTGTATGGATCTGTATGTCTTAACTGACTACTGTTATGTATCTGTTACACTGCTTAAATTGTTGTTGAGTTACATCATGCTTGTCGCTAAACACTCGCAATTGCTTTTACTAAACTTCCCCCTATTGATACTTAGCAGGATGGTTAGACCAGGTGGTCGTGGTCGTGGTCGTGCCCCTGAACGCCCACCACCGCCAGACTATATGGCAGCTATGATGCAACAATTCGAGCTCAACCGCCAGTTCATGACTGGGATTATGGCTCAGTTTCCGCATCAGAACAACCAGAACCAGAACCCTGCTTCAATAACTTTGACAGAGTTTATGCGACTCAACCCCACTCAGTTCCGCAACTCTGATAAGCCACTGGACTGACGACTGGCTCCGCGACATCACTCACGAGATGGAGTCTGCTAATGTCGCCCCTGCCAACTTCGTCACCTTCGCGGCCTTTTTCTTAAAGGGCCCCGCTACTCAATGGTGGGACACCCACAAGCGTACACTTCCCGCTGGAACAGTGGTTACCTGGTATGAGTTCCAGGCTGCTTTTCGTGCCCGTTATATTCCTCAGGGAATTATGGAACGGATGAAGACCCAGTTCCGCAACCTCACTCAGGGCAACAAGACTGTCGAAGCTTATCAGCGGGAATTCCTTGACCTGTCCCGTTATGCTGAAGAAGACATCGCCACAGATGCCCGTAAACAAGAGAAGTTTCGTAGTTGACTCCACCCAGACCTCGAGCTTGCCCTTGCTGCTCAAGACTTCAACGACTTTTCTACTCTTGTGAACAAGGCTATTCTAGTTGAGACCGCTCAGATGAAGCATAAGGACTCGCAGAAGCGCTATCGTGATGCTGGCTCATCTTCGGGCTCAGCATAGAAGCGTCGAGTCTGGATTCCCAACAACGTGTTCCGTCCAAATGCCCCTGCGCCAAAGAACAACTATGCTGCACCACGTCTGCCTTCTCCACCACCGAGGCAGCCAAGAGCTCAAGTTATTCAACAAAATGCTCCTCTTCGTCCTGAAGATGGTCTGTGCTTCAAGTGCCACAAACCAGGTCACCTTGCAAAGGACTGCCGCTTTTCCTCGTACTGGCCGTGGCAATGGTCGTGGCAACAATCAGGCCCGCAACTATAATACTGGGTCTGCTGCACATGGTCGTGGACACGCTTACAACATTGATATTGAAGAAGTCCAGGATCAACCTGCTACTGTGATGGGTACCCTTCTCGTTAACTCAGTACCCGCTTCTGTTTTATTTGATTCAGGAGCATCACATTCATTCATCTCTGGAAAATTTGCATTCATGCATGGCATTCGGTATGAGAAGATGCATACTCCGTTAGTCGTTAAAATTCCCGGAGGTCATTGTCATGCTGACGTGATAGCACCTGATGTTACCGTCGAAATCAAAGGGTTGGAATTCCTTGCCTCACCCATCGTCTTGAAGTCTTCTACCATAGACCTCATACTCGGAATGGATTGGTTGAAAGCTCACATTGCTTCGATCAATTGTGCCACTAAAGTCGTCCAACTTCTTCACCCCTCCGACGAGATAATGAATTATATCACCCGCATTACATGGGATGCTGAAGCTTAGATATATGCTCTGAATGCTTTGAACGCCTCACCTCTGGAAGGAATCGAGAATGTTCCTGTCATTCGAGATTTTCTGGACGTCTTTCCGGAAGAACTTCCAGGAATACCCCCGGTTAGAGCTGTCGAGTTTGTCATTGACTTGAAGCCTGGCACTACCCCTATTGCGAAGCGTCCTTATAAGATGCCGCCGCATGAACTCCTTGAACTTAAGGAAGAAATCTACAAGTCACTTAAGAAAGGTTTCATCCGCCACAGTTCCTCTGCTTGGGGAGCACCTTCACTCTTCGTTAAGAAGAAGGATGGAACTAACCGATTAGTTCAGGATTATCGACCCATTAACCAAGCCACAATCCAGAATAAATACCCACTGCCCCGGATCAATGATCTTTATGATCACCTTGCCGGATCCTCTGTCTTCTCGAAACTCGACTTGAGGTTGGGTTATCATCAGATCCGTGTTCGCGAAGAGGATATTCCGAAGACTGCCTTTGTTACTCGATATGGCTCTTATGAGTACACTGTCATGTCATTTGGTTTAACAAATGCTCCAACAACCTTCTCCCGGTTGATGAACTATATCTTCATGGATTACCTCGACAAATTCGTCGTGGTTTATTTGGATGATATCCTTATATATTCCAAGAATGAAGAAGAACATGCTCAACATCTTCGGCTTGTATTGGAGAAGCTACGAGAACATCAGTTGTATGCTAAATTCTCCAAGTGTGAGTTCTGGTTATCTGAAGTGACCTATCTTGGTCATGTGATTTCCAAGAATGGCATTGCTGTTAACCCCGAGCGAGTTTAGGCTATTCTTGATTGGACTCCCCCGAAGAATGTTAAGCAAGTCAGGAGTTTTCTCGGACTCGCTAGTTATTGCCGACGATTCGTTGAGAACTTTTCCAAGATTGCAAAGCCACTTACTGATCTGCTCCACAAAGGTGTTAAATTTGAGTGGACAGAAAAATGTCAAGAAAGCTTTCAGACACTAAAAGATAAGTTAACATCTGCCCCAGTGCTAGCACCTCCGGATTCCCAAAAGGATTTCGTGATATACTGTGATGCATCTCGTCAAGGATTAGGCTGTGTCCTAATGCAAGAGCGCAAAGTGATTGCTTATGCCTCTCGACAATTGCGTCCTCACGAAGAAAATTATCCCGTGCGTGATCTCGAACTTTCTGCGGTTATTTATGCCCTGAAACTATGGCGACATTACCTTCTCGGTAATCGTTGCGAGATATACACGGATCATCAAAGTTTGAAGTATCTATATACTCAACCAGATCTGAATCTTCGCCCACAAAGATGGCTCGAGACAATTGCCGATTATGATATGAATATCTCATATACCCCTGGCAAGGCTAATGTAATGGCCGATGCTTTGAGTCGCAAGGCTTATTGCAACAATCTTATGGTTCAGGAAGCACAACCTCTCCTTTATGAAGAACTTCGCAAATTGAACCTCCATATTGTTCCACAGGGTTATCTCAATACCCTGGTTGTTGAACCAGATTTAGAACACAACATTAAGACTATGCAACGGTATGACTCTGAAGTTGAGAGGATTAAGCGATACCTCGAAAAAGGAAAGCTGTCGGAATTCCATCTTGATAAGGATGGGATCCTATTTTTGCAACACCGTCTCTTCATACCCAAGTTCAAGGATGAGAGGGAACACGTTATGAAAGAAGCTCATGACACTCCTCTGTCAATTCATCCTGGTAGCACAAAGATGTACCGTGGCATTTGTCAGAGATACTGGTGGCCTAATATGAAGCGAGACATTGCTCGTTATGTTTCTGAGTGTGACGTTTGTTGCCGCATTAAAGCAGAACATCAAAGGCCTGCTGGAACTCTGCAACCACTTGATATTCCTGAATGGAAATGGGACAAAATCCAAATGGATTTCATTACTGGTTTTCCCAGATCTCAGAAGGGTCATGATGCTATTTTTGTCGTCATTGACCGATTCTCAAAGGTTGCTCACTTTCTGCCAGTTAAGGAGACAATCACTGCTAGTCAGTTAGCAGACTTGTATGTTTCCCGCATTGTGTCACTCCACGGTGTTCCGTTGGAGATCAGTTCGGATCGTGGCAACCTCTTTACCTCCAGATTCTGGAATAGTTTCCAAGAAGCTATGGGAACTCACCTGTCCTTCAGTACCGCTTTTCACCCTCAGTCACAGGGTCAAGTCGAACGAGTTAATCAAGTGCTCGAAGATATGCTTCGAGCATGCGTCATCTCCTTCGGTAAGAAATGGGAGGAATCTCTCCCGTATGCTGAATTCTCCTACAACAATAGCTATCAAGCTAGTTTGAAGATGGCACCGTTTGAAGTTCTTTACGGACGTAAGTGTCGAACCCCTCTGAATTGGTCAGAAACTGGGGAACGTTCACTCGTCGGACCGAACATTGTTCAACAAGCAGAAGAACAAGTCCGCATCGTCCGTGAACATCTGAAAACTGCTCAGTCTCGTCAGAAGAGCAACTATGACCGAAAGCACCAGGAAATGGTCTATCAGACTGGCGAGCAAGCTTACCTCCGCGTCACTCCGTTGAAAGGCACTCATCAGGTTCGGAATCAAAGGCAAGTTAGCTCCTCGCTGTATTGGCCCGTTCCGTATTCTTGCCCGTCGAGGAGAAGTGTCCTATCAATTGCAATTGCCGCCAAATCTTTCTCAAGTGCATGACGTCTTTCATGTATCCCAACTTCGTCGCTGCTTCAAGGATCCTATTCGAGCTGTGGATCATGAAATGCTTGAATTGCGGGAAGATCTGTCTTATCCAGAATATCCCATCCGTATTCTTGATCAAGCTGAACGCCGGACACGTCAAAAGTCAATCAAATTCCTCAAGGTTCAGTGGTCGAATCATTCTGAAGATGAAGCCACTTGGGAACGCGAGGATCGTCTTCGCGAAGAATACCCCTCTTTCTTTCAGTCTTCCTCTTAATTCTCGGGACGAGAATTCTTGTTAGATGAGGAGAATTGTAACACCCCGTGTAATTAACAACAGTGATCACCCCTAGTTAATGCCATGTCATCAAGTTTAACAGTGCCTAATCATCATTTGCATCATATTGCATTTCATACTCCTAATTCAATCTTCAAATTAAATTAAAGTGAAAATAAAAGTTTTTCAAAACAGAAACTAAAATGTTCGTTAAATAACAAATATTCCAGAGACAATTCTAAAATTGTAACCAACATTTAATGAATAATTTAAGTGACTCTAACAGTGTCAAAACAACAATATTTAATCCCATTTAGTATTATAAAATTGCAAATGAAATGATATGAACTCAAAACCATTTTATGGCATTAGTAGATGTTGCACTGGAGTTTTGTGGCTAGTTCACATATTTTACAAAACTAACTATGAGGCCACACATTTTAGAAAAACAAAAAACAAAAGGAAAAGAAAACAGAAAAAGAGAAAAAGGCCTAAAGCTCTACTGTGCACTTAGGCCTGCTTTCTACAGCAACGGCCCAGCCCACCCCCGCAGCGTCTCCCACCTCGCACTGCTCCTCCTCACCCCGCTGTCGCCGCGCCAGGCCCCCCCTCTCCCTCGCTCGACAGCGGCTTCGCGCCCGTCGCTGGCTGGATAAGAGCAACCCCCCGCACCCCTCTAGCGAACCCTAGCCGCCCCGTTCGCCCCTCTCCCTTGTTCCCCATCTCGCCCGAGCGCCGCCATGGCCGTGGTCCCGTGAAGCACGCGGCCACCGGCCCTCACCTGCCTTGCCGACGCGCTCACCAGCTCCGCCATCGTCCCCTACGCCGCCTGCTACCTCGGGCTGGAGCTCGGAGCCCCTGCAGCGACCGCGGCGACCTCATCTTCCTCCCCGGCTCCGTCATCTTCATCGCCGGATTCCGCCGCCCTCCGACCACCACCGGCTTCACTGGGCCTTCCCAGCAACGGCAGTGAGCCCCTCCCTCTTTCCCCTCATTCCACGCGCTTGATTTCGAGCTTTGGCACCCGCTTCGCCATCGCCCGAACCGCTCCGCCGCCCGCATCGTCGCTGGCGTGGCCACGTCGACCATTTGGTCCCGTGCGTGCCTCCGTTGTGTTTGCCGCATCGCGTAGGCCTCGCTTCCCCCTTTAGATCGCTCGAACGCGCTCCGTTTTATCGATCCCATACCTCGCCCGAAGCACCTCGCCGCCGGCGAGCTCGTGGCGCTCAGCTCCGGCCACCGCAGCCCCTCGCACCACCGCCATTCGACGCGCGACACCGAGCCGCGTCGAACGCACCTAGCCGCGGCTCCGGAAACGCTCTGTGCGCAAATCCCGATCGCCTCCCGTGCCGCGCCGCCGCGTATTTGGTCGCCGGCGTCGCTCCGGTCGCCAGGCTGACCTGGCGCTGGTGCGTCCCACCCTGTGCCGCTGACTGTGGGCCCCCGCGGGCCCCTGTTGACCCGTTGACCTCGGTCAGCACTCACGTGGCCGCCCCTGTGTCTATGACATGCGGGCCCCACTCCATTAAACTGTTTAAAATAAATAGATAATTAGTTAATTAAACTACTAAACACTCACTGACAGTAGGCCCCACCTGCTAATTAGTTTAATTAGTTTACTCTAACTCTGTTTAATTAGCTGAGTCACTGACATGTGGGTCCCACTGGACCCACAGGTCAGGTTTGACTCTGGTCAGCTGGGTTTGACCTGCTGACGTCATGGTGATGTCATGCTGACATCATCATTCACTATTCTGGATAATTCAAATTTAAATAAATAATTAAATTTAGAAAATGATTAAAACTTTAGAAAATCATATAAAATAATCCGTAACTCCGATGAAAATAATTTATATATAAAAGTTGCTCAGAATTTCGATATGAATCTGAATACGCCCTCCGTCTTACTGTCAGATGCCCCTAGCTAGATGAACATGGAACTTTTTGCCTGATTTCAACAAATGAATAGTGCCCAACTTTAATTAGATAAATCCAAATAAATTCCTAAATTAACTAACTCATTTAGTTAGGCAGTAGAACACCCCGGCATATCATTTAGACATGTCATACATATTGTTTGCATTTTTGCCGTGAATTTATTGTTTCTCTCCCCCTCCTTCTCTCTCGATAGACGTCGAAACCGACGCCGTTGCAGCTGAGTACGACTACGCTCCAGACGAGCAGCCCGTTGACGACCCCTCTTTCTTGCCAGAGCAACCAGGCAAGGCCCCCCTTGAGCATCCAGATATCGCCCATTCCATTTCTCCTGCTTGCATTAGATTTTGCTACTGTTAATGTTTGCTCCTATTATGATGCATAGCCTGCTTTTGTAACCAGTTTATTGTTACCTTACCTGCCTATGTTAAACTGCTTAGTATAGGTTGGTAGTGAACCATCAGTGACCCCACCACCTTACCCTTGTTGCCCCTGCTTGATCATCGATGACTCGATCAATGTGATCGTCGATCAGAGACCGACACATCACTTCACCCCCTCAGTTGTATGACTCTTCATAGTTACTATCGAGTGCCGAGGGTGATACCTCGTAACGCACTTCTGATGAATACTCTGCAGTGTAGCTGTTCGGTCGTGGTCATCGAGGGTGATTCCTCCTTCTCCACTTCCGATACGACTCTGTCGTGCAACCCCTCAGTGTGAACCTCGAGGGTGATGCCTCATACATTCACCCTAATGATTTCATCGAGTGGAATCCACCGAGGGTGATTCCTCGGGGTTTCCCCCTTGATGTTATGACCACACGGTTACTTTGACCTTTGTTACAGGAGGGTCGACCCTGATGGGTACCCGCAGGGGATCTATGATGTCGGGTGTGCCGGAAGGGCACTCGAGTGTGATATTGTGGCGGAGCTTCAGAAACTCTGATCGTCTCCGCGTGTTACTAAATCAGCCTATTGGATTTGGGTATTTGATCTGAGTGGGTCGACGTGCCCTATACGCACTACCACCACGCGGGATTATGGTTTATGGGGCCCTCTACGTCGTATGTTTCTCCCGAAAGCTCCTCAGATGTCATGGTTCACCATGCGGGCTGATTGTCGGGAATGGGCTGGATACTTCATTGACGAGTTCAGTGTCGCGCCTGCACCCCGGCCAGTCTCGCAACGCGCAGGGTGCCCAGGGCGATGGCCCAAGACCTCTGGGTGCATAGGTTATTCTGGCGTGCTGACCTCTCTGCTGAACCTAGGTAGGGCGCTGATTCGTGTCGATCTCCCGAGGACGGGCATTACCCAGCAAGTGTGTCTGGCCAGAGGTGATCGAGCGTGTTGGGTAACAGTAGTGCACCCCTGCAGGGAAGAATAATCTATCGATAGCCGGTCCTACGGTAAAGGACGCTCAGTTTGTTTATCCCGATCTACTACTTGAACTGGATACTTGTTACTTAATTGAAGCTTCGGGATCGCTTTCTCGCAGGGAGTTGAGGAAGGATCTCTAGGCTTGCTTCAACATGTTTGCATAATAAAATACTATTCTACTCTCTTCTATTGCTGCAAGATGGTGACTTCGTGAAGATGCTAGTCTTTGATAGGACTAGGCCTTCTCTCTATTCTAGCATTTCTGCAGCTCAGTCCACATATACAGCCTTTCCCCTTTGATAATGTTGCATATGTAGTGTAGATCCTTGCTTGCTGAGTACTTCGGATGAGTACTCACGGGTGCTTTGTTACTTCTTTTTCCCCAAACCCCATTTTGATGATACAACAGACGATGGAGCCCCGGAGCCAGATGCCACCTCAGGAGCTTACTACCAGGAGGGTCCAGACGTCACGTACTACTGGATCGAGCCAGCTGACCAGGAGTAGGATCGGAGGCTCCCAGGTAGGAGGCCCACGCCTTTCGATCTAGAGTCGTTGTTTGTGCTAGCCTTCTTAAGGCAAAACTTGTCTAACTATGTCTGTACTAAGATATTATTTGTATGACTGACTTTTGTATTCGGATCTTCGTGATCCCTGGTCTGTAATATTGTGGATCTCCGTTTATTTATGTTAGAGTTGTGTTGTGATATCTTCGCGTGAGTCCCTGTGCTTGATCATGCATGTTTGCGTGTATGATTAGTGCAAGATTGAGTTGGGGGCGTCACACCCGCTTTCGATGGCGTCCAGTACCCCCCGTACACCTACTCGCCACCGGCGTACGCAGCCTCCCCGACGCCGCCTCTGCGCCGTGGCGCCCTGCACTTCTCGCAGGCCTCGTCGTCACATTTCGGCAACCCCGATGCGACGGAAGCCGACATGGACGAGATCATCACGAGCGGCTCGGGCGCCGCCGCCGCCTCCCCCGGGTTCCAGGCGCAAGACGATACAATGGACCTCACCGGCGACATGGACGACGAGCTCGACGACGGTGAGGAGGAGAAGGAGGAAGAGGAGGAGGAGGAGCTGGCGCCTGCGCCGGCGAGGAAAGGGAAAAAGAAGAAGCGGGGGGCCAGGACGGGCGAGCCGCGTGTCAAGTGGACGTCCAAAGAAGACGAGTGCCTCGCGGCGAGGAAAGGGAAAAAGAAGAAGTGGGGGGCCAGGACGGGCGAGCCGCGTGTCAAGTGGACGTCCAAAGAAGACGAGTGCCTCGCCGAAGCATGGAAGACCGTCTGCCTCGACCCTATCACCGGCACGAACCAGAACGCCGACCCGTACTGGACGCGCATCAAGTCGGCGTTCGATGAGCGCAAGCTGGTTGACTCCTACTTCGCCACCATCCACATGCAGCACGGCTCGAAGGCCATGTCGAACCATTGGGCGATCATCACAACGCCCTGCAACAAATGGCATGGGATCGTCGAGGAGATCGCGGCTCGCCCGGAAAGCGGCGCCAACGTCGAGGGTCAGATATGCACACACACCGCCTCTTGCATCTTTTCGCCGTGTACGTCGCCGACACTTGTTCTTCGGCGCAGATGGTGAAGGAAATATGCCCTAGAGGCAATAATAAAGTTATTATTTATTTCCTTATTTCATGATAAATGTTTATTATTCATGCTAGAATTGTATTAACCGGAAACATAATACATGTGTGAATACATAGACAAACAGAGTGTCACTAGTATGCCTCTACTTGACTAGCTCGTTAATTAAAGATGGTTATGTTTCCTAACCATAGACATGAGTTGTCATTTGATTAACGGGATCACATCATTAGGAGAATGATATGATTGACTTGACCCATTCCGTTAGATTAGCACTTGATCATTTAGTATGTTGCTATTGCTTTCTTCATGACTTATACATGTTCCTATGACTATGAGATTATGCAACTCCCGTTTACCGGAGGAACACTTTGTGTACTACCAAACGTCACAACGTAAATGGGTGATTATAAAGGTGCTCTACAGGTGTCTCCGAAGGTACTTTTTGAGTTGGCGTATATCGAGATTAGGATTTGTCACTCCGATTGTCGGAGAGGTATCTCTGGGCCCACTCGGTAATACACATCACTATAAGCCTTGCAAGCATTGTAACTAATGAGTTAGTTGCGGAATGATGTATTACGGAACGAGTAAAGAGACTTGCCGGTAACGAGATTGAACTAGGTATTGAGATACCGACGATCGAATCTCGGGCAAGTAACATACCGATGACAAAGGGAACAACGTATGTTGTTATGCGGTTTGACCGATAAAGATCTTCGTAGAATATGTGGGAGCCAATATGAGCATCCAGGTTCCGCTATTGGTTATTGACCGGAAACGTGTCTCGGTCATGTCTACATAGTTCTCGAACCCGTAGGGTCCGCACGCTTAACGTTCGGTGACGATCGGTATTATGAGTTTTTGTGTTTTGATGTACCGAAGTTGTTCGGAGTCCTGGATGAGATCATGGACATGACGAGGAGTCTCAGAATGTCCGAGAGGTAAAGATTGATATATTGGAAGGCTATATTCGGACGTCGGAAAGGTTCCGAGTGATTCGGGTATTTTTCGGAGTACCGGGGAATTACGGGAATTCACCGGGGGAAGTTATGGGCCTTATTGGGCCATACGGGAAAGAGAGGAGCAGGCCGCAGGGGCTGCTGCGCCCCTCCCCTTGCTGGTCCGAATTGGACAAGGGATTGGGGGGGCGCAACACCCCTCTTTCCTTCTCCCTCTTCCCCTCTTCCTTCCCCTCTTGGTGGACTCCTACTAGGAGTAGGATTCCTAGTAGGAGTCCCCTACTTGGTGCGCCACCCATAGGGGGCCGGCCTCCTCCCCTCCATCCTTTATATACGTGGCCAGGGGGCACCCCATAGACACAACAATTGATCATTGATATCTTAGCCGTGTGCGATGCCCCCCTCCACCATAATCCACCTCGATCATATCGCAGCGGTGCTTAGGCGAAGCCCTGCGTCGGTAGCATCATCATCACCGTCACCACGCCGTCGTGCTGACGAAACTCTCCTGTGAAGCTTTGCTGGATCGGAGCTCGCGGGACATCATCGAGTTGAACGTGTGCTGAACTCGGAGGTGCCGTGCGTTCGGTACTTGGATCGGTCGGATCATGAAGACGTACGACTACATCAACCGCGTTGTGCTAACGCTTCCGCTTTCGGTCTACGAGGGTACGTGGACACACTCTCTCCTCTCGTTACTATGCATCACCATGATCCTGTGTGTGCGTAGGAATTTTTTTGAAATTAATACGTTCCCCAACAGTGGCATCCGAGCCAGGTTTTATGCGTAGATGTTATATGCACGAGTAGAACACAAGTGAGTTGTGGGCTATACAAGTCATACTGCTTACCAGCATGTCACACTTTGGTTCGGCGGTATTGTTGGATGAAGCGGCCCGGACCGACATTACGCGTACGCTTACGCGAGATTGGTTTTACCGCCGTGCTTTGCACACAGGTGACTAGCGGGTGTCAGTTTCTCCAACTTTAGTTGAACCGAGTGTGGCTACGCCCGGTCCTTGTGAAGGTTAAAACATCACTAACTTGACGAACTATCGTTGTGGTTTTGATGCGTAGGTAAGAACGGTTCTTGCTCAGCCCGTAGCAGCCACGTAAAACTTGCAACAACAAAGTAGATGACGTCTAACTTGTTTTTGCAGGGCATGTTGTGATGTGATATGGTCAAGACATGATGCTATATTTTATTGTATGAGATGATCATGTTTTGTAACTGAGTTATCGGCAACTGGCAGGAGCCATATGGTTGTCGCTTTATTGTATGCAATGCAATCACCCTGTAATTGCTTTACTTTATCACTAAGCGGTAGCGATAGTCGTAGAAGCAATAGTTGGCGAGACGACAATGATGCTACGATGGAGATCAAGGTGTCGCACCAGTAACAATGGTGATCATGACGGTGCTTCAGAGATGGAGATCACAAGCACAAAGATGATGATGGCCATATCATATCACTTATATTGATTGCATGTGATGTTTATCCTTTATGCATCTTATTTTGCTTTGTTTGACGGTAGCATTATAAGATGATCTCTCACTAAATTTCAAGGTAAAAGTGTTCTCCCTGAGTATGCACCGTTGCCAAAGTTCGTCGTGCCGAGACACCACGTGATGATCGGGTGTGATAAGCTCAACGTTCATCTACAACGGGTGCAAGCCAGTTTTTGCACACGCAGAATACTCGGGTTAAACTTGACGAGCCTAGCATATGCAGATATGGCCTCGGAACACTGAGACCGAAAGATCGAGCGTGAATCATATAGTAGATATGATCAACATAGTGATGTTCACCATTGAAAACTACTCCATTTCACGTGATGATCGGTTATGGTTTAGTTGATTTGGATCACGTGATCACTTAGATGATTAGAGAGATGTCTATCTAAGTGGGAGTTCTTGAGTAATATGATTAATTGAACTTTAATTTGTCATGAACTTAGTCCTGATAGTATTTGCAAATTATGTTGTAGATCAATAGCTCGCGTATAGCTCCACTGTTTTATTTTTTGATATGTTCCTGGAGAAAACTAAGTTGAAAGATGATAGTAGCAATGATGCGGACTGGTTCCATGATCTGAGGATTATCCTCATTGCTGCACAGAAGAATTATGTCCTTGATGCACCGCTAGGTGACAGACCTATTGCAGGAGCAGATGCAAATGTTATGAACGTTTAGCAAGCTCGATGTGATGACTACTTGATAGTTTAGTGCGCCATGATTTACGGCTTAGAATCGGGACTTCAAAAAATGTTTTGAACGCCACGGAGCATATGAGATGTTCCAAAGAGATGAAATTGGTATTTCAGACTCATGCCCGTGTCGAGAGGTATGAGACCTCTGACAAGTACTTTGCCTACAAGATGGAGGAGAATAGCTCAATCAGTGAGCATGTGCTCAGAATGTCTGAGTACTACAGTTGCTTGAATCAAGTGGGAGTTGATCTTCCAGATAAGATAGTAATTGACAGAATTCTCTAGTCACTATCACCAAGTTACTGGAACTTCGTGATGAACTATAATATGCAAGGGATGACAAAAACGATTCCCGAGCTCTTCGTGATGCTGAAATCAACGAAGGTAGAAATCAAGAAAGAGCATCAAGTGTTGATGGTTAACAAGACCACTAGTTTCAAGAAAAGGGCAAAGGAAAGAAGGGGAACTTCAAGAAGAATAGCAAGCAAGTTGCTACTCCCGGGAAGAAGTCCAAGTCTGGACCTAAGCCTGAAACTGAGTGCTTCTACTGCAAAGGGACTGGTCACTGGAAGCGGAACTGCTCCAAGTATTTGGCGGATAAGAAGGATGGCAAAGTGAACAAAAGTATATTTGATATACATGTTATTGATGTGTATTTTACTAGTGTTCATAGTAGCCCCTGGGTATTTGATACTGGTTCAGTTGCTAACATTAGTAACTCGAAACAGGAGTTGCAAAATGAACAGAGACTAGTTAATGACGAGGTGACGATGTGTGTTGGAAGTGATTCCAAGGTTGATAAGATCACCATCGCACACTCCCTCTACCTTCGGGATTAGTGTTGGACCTAAATAAATGTTATTTGGTATTTGCGTTGAGCATGAATATGATTGGATCATGTTTATTGCGATACGGTTATTCATTTAAGTCAGAGAATAATTGTTGTTCTGTTTAAATGAATAAAACCTTCTATGGTCATACACTCAATATAAATGGTTTATTGAATCTCGATCGTAGTGATACACATATTCATAATGTTGAAGCCAAAAGATGCAGAGTTGATAATGATAGTGCAACTTATTTGTGGCACTGCCGTTTACGTCATATTGGTGTAAAGCGCATGAAGAAACTCCATTCCGATGGACTTTTGGAATCACTTGATTATGAATCATTTGGTACTTGCGAACCATGCCTCATGGGCAAGATGACTAAAACGCCGTTCTCCGGAACTATGGAGCGAGCAACAGATTTGTTGGAAATCATACATACTGATGTATGTGGTCCAATGAATGTTGAGGCTCGCGGCGGGTATCGTTATTTTCTCACCTTCACAGATGATTTGACCAGATATGGGTATATCTACTTAATGAAACATAAGTCTGAAACATTTGAAAAGTTCAAAGAATTTCAGAGTGAAGTGGAAAATCATCGTAACAAGAAAATAAAGTATCTACGATCTGATCGTGGAGGAGAATATTTGAGTTACGAGTTTGGTCTTCATTTGAAATAATGCGGAATAGTTTCGCAACTCACGCCACCTGGAACACCACAGCATAATGGTGTGTCCGGACATCGTAACCGTACTTTATTAGATATGGTGCAATCTATGATGTCTCTTACCGATTTACCACTATCGTTTTGGGGTTATGCATTAGAGACAGCTGCATTCACGTTAAATAGGGCACCATCTAAATCCGTTGAGACGACACCGTATGAACTGTGGTTTGGCAAGAAACCAAAGTTGCCGTTTCTTAAAGTTTGGGGTTGCGATACTTATGTGAAAAAGTTTCATCCTGATAAGCTCAAACCCAAATCGGAGAAATGTATCTTCATAGGATACCCAAAGGAGACAGTTGGGTACACCTTCTATCACAGATCCGAAGGCAAGACATTCGTTGCTAAGAATGGATCCTTTCTAGAGAAGGAGTTTCTCTCAAAAGAAGTGAGTGGGAGGAAAGTAGAACTTGATGAGGTAACTGTACCTGCTCCCTTATTGGAAAGTAAGTTCATCACAGAAATCTGTTCCTGTGACTCCTACACGAATTAGTGAGGAAGCTAATGATGATGATCATGTAACTTTAGATCAAGTTACTACCGAACCTCGTAGGTCAACCAGAGTAAGATCCGCACCAGAGTGGTACGGTAATCCTGTTCTGGAGGTCATGTTACTTGACCATGACGAACCTACGAACTATGAGGAAGCGATGATGAGCCCAGATTCCGCAAAATGGCTTGAGGCCATGAAATCTGAGATGGGATCCATGTATGAGAACAAAGTATGGACTTTGATTGACTTGCCCGATGATTGGTGAGCCATTGAGATTAAATGGATCTTCAAGAGGAAGACGGACGCTGATAGTAGTGTTACTATCTACAAAGCTAGAATTGTCGCAAAAAGGTTTTCAACAAGTTCAAGGTGTTGACTACGATGAGAGTTTCTCACTCGTATCTATGCTTAAGTCTGTCCGAATCATGTTAGCAATTGCCGCATTTTATGAAATCTGGCAAATGGATAAAGAAAACTGCATTCCTTAATGGATTTATTAAAGAAGAGTTGTATATGATGCAACAAGAAGGTTTTGTCAATCCTAAAGGTGCTAACAAAATATGCAAGCTCCAGCGATCCATCTATGGACTGGTGCAAGCATCTCGGAGTTGGAATATACGCTTTGATAAATTGATCAAAGCATATAGTTTTATACAGACTTGCGGTGAAGCCTGTATTTACAAGAAAGTGAATGGGAGCAGTACAACATTTCTGATAAGTATATGTGAATGACATATTGTTGATCGGAAATAATGTAGAATTATTCTGCAAAGCATAAAGGAGTGTTTGAAAGGAGTTTTTCAAAGAAAGACCTCGGTGAAGCTGCTTACATATTGAGCATCAAGATCTATAGAGATAGATCAAGACGCTTGATAAGTTTTTTCAATGAGTACATACCTTGACAAGATTTTGAAGTAGTTCAAAATGGAACAGTCAAAGAAAGAGTTCTTGCCTGTGTTACAAGGTGTGAAATTGAGTAAGACTCAAAGCCCGACCACGGCAGAAGATAGAAAGAGAATGAAATTCATTCCCTATGCCTCAGCCATAGGTTCTATAAAGTATGCCATGCTGTGTACCAGATCTATTGTATACCCTACACTAATTTTGGCAAGGGAGTACAATAGTGATCTAGGAGTAGATCACTGAACAACGGTCAAAATTATCCTTAGTGGAATAAGGATATGTTTCTTGATTATGGAGGTGACAAAAGGTTCGTCGTAAAGGGTTACGTCGATACAAGTTTTGGCACTGATCCAGATGACTCTAAGTCTTAATCTGGATACATATTGAAAGTGGGAGAAATTAGCTAAAGTAGCTCCATGCAGAGCATTGTAGACATAGAAATTTGCAAAATACATACGGATCTGAATATGGCAGACCCGTTGACTAAACTTCTCTCACAAGCAAAACATGATCACACCTTAATACTCTTTGGGTGTTAATCACATAGCGATGTGAACTAGATTATTGACTCTAGTAAACCCTTTGGGTGTTGGTCACATGACGATGTGAACTATGGGTGTTAATCACATGGTGATGTGAACTATTGATGTTAAATCACATGGCGATGTGATCTAGATTATTGACTCTAGTGCAAGTGGGAGACTGAACGAAATATGCCCTAGAGGCAATACTAAAGTTATTATTTATTTCCTTATTTCATGATAAATGTTTATTATTCATGCTAGAATTGTATTAACCGGAAACATAATACATGTGTGAATACATAGACAAACAGAGTGTCACTAGTATGCCTCTACTTGACTAGCTCGTTAATTAAAGATGGTTATGTTTCCTAACCATAGACATGAGTTGTCATTTGATTAACGGTATCACATAATTAGGAGAATGATATGATTGACTTGACCCATTCCGTTAGCTTAGCACTTGATCGTTTAGTATGTTGCTATTGCTTTCTTCATGACTTATACATGTTCCTATGACTATGAGATTATGCAACTCCCGTTTACCAGAGGAATACTTTGTGTGCTACCAAACGTCACAACGTAAATTGGTGATTATAAAGGTGCTCTACAGGTGTCTCCGAAGGTACTTGTTGAGTTGGCGTATATCGAGATTAGGATTTGTCACTCCGATTGTCGAAGAGGTATCTCTGGGCCCACTCGATAATACACATCACTATAAGCATTGTAACTAATGAGTTAGTTGCGGAATGATGTATTACGGAACGAGTAAAGAGACTTGCCGGTAACGAGATTGAACTAGGTATTGAGATACCGACGATCGAATCTCGGGCAAGTAACATACTGATGACAAAGGGAACAACGTATGTTGTTATGCGGTTTGACCGATAAAGATCTTCGTAGAATATGTGGGAGCCAATATGAGCATCCAGGTTCCGCTATTGGTTATTGACCGGAAACGTGTCTCGGTCATGTCTACATAGTTCTCGAACCCGTAGGGTCCGCACGCTTAACGTTCGGTGACGATCGGTATTATGAGTTTTTGTGTTTTGATATACCGAAGTTGTTCGGAGTCCCGGATGAGATCATGGACATGACGAGGAGTCTCGGAATGTCCGAGAGGTAAAGATCGATATATTGGAAGGCTATATTCGGACGTCGGAAAGGTTCCGAGTGATTCGGGTATTTTTCGGAGTACCGGGGAATTATGGGAATTCACCGGGGGAAGTTATGGGCCTTATTGGGCCATACGGGAAAGAGAGGAGCAGGACGCAGGGGCTGCTGCGCCCCTCCCCTTGCTGGTCCGAATTGGACAAGGGATTGGGGGGGCGCAACACCCCTCTTTCCTTCTCCCTCTTCCCCTCTTCCTTCCCCTCTTGGTGGACTCCTACTAGGAGTAGGATTCCTAGTAGGAGTCCCCTACTTGGTGCGCCACCCATAGGGGGCCGGCCTCCTCCCCTCCATCCTTTATATACGTGGCCAGGGGGCACCCCATAGACACAACAATTGATCATTGATCTCTTAGCCGTGTGCGCTGCCCCCCTCCATCATAATCCACCTCGATCATATCGCAGCGGTGCTTAGGCGAAGCCCTACGTCGGTAGCATCATCATCACCGTCACCATGCCGTCGTGCTGACGAAACTCTCCTGTGAAGCTTTGCTGGATCGGAGCTCGCGGGACGTCATCGAGTTGAACGTGTGCTGAACTCGGAGGTGCCGTGCGTTCGGTACTTGGATCGGTCGGATCATGAAGACGTACGACTACATCAACCGCGTTGTGCTAACGCTTCCGCTTTCGATCTACGAGGGTACGTGGGCACACTGTCCCCTCTCGTTGCTATGCATCACCATGATCCTGTGTGTGCGTAGGATTTTTTTTGAAATTACTACGTTCCCCAACAGATGGTTCGGATGTTCACCATGTACCGCCAGGACAGGAGCGACCAAGAGTTCAAGTTACTCCACGTGTTCACCCGGATCGAGAAGTGCGAGAAGTGGGCGGATGTCCGGCGCACCCTCGCCAAGGCCAAGGAGACGTACAAGCCGGACGTGCCCATGCCGGGGGCGGCGGATGGGCGCCCTGACGGCAACAAACGAGCCAAGACGGCGAAGGACGCCGCACCGGCTGCCGAGCGGCTGCACGCGTCCATCGAGTAGTGCATCGCCGACCCCAAGAACCACGCCGCCCAGAGGGAAGAGAAATCCGAGGCGCGGTGGTCGGCGTTGATGACGAACAACGCCATCAAGCTCGACCTACTCCGGACCAACGTCGCCGCGAAGAAGAGGAACACCGACCTGGCATTCCTGATGGGGGCGGACATGTCGACGATGGACGAGCAGGTCAAGGCGTGGTACCTGGCGGAGCGCGGCCTCATCTTGAACCAGATGCCGTCGACGACCGCGTCAACTTCCACGCCGACCCCAACGCCGCCACCAAGCCCGAGTGATGATGCCGCCACGACGCCCAGCACAGAAGCCACGCCGACGCCGACCAACCCGAGCACAGAAGCCACGCCGACGCCGAGCACACCTACGCCCGCCAGTCCGACGCCGGAGGAGTCCGCCATCGTTTGATGCATTGCCTACGCGTCCTTTCTTTTGAACGCCGAACTTTCGAGTATGATTGATCGCTGAACTGTGGCATGGTGATCGCCGAACTTTGTGGCAGCCATTGATCGCCGAACTTGTGGCGTTTTTTTTGGGTAGCGGGAAATGTCAAGTTTAAATTTATACACGTCTTGAGGCCGAAACTTGAGGGCGTGGCTGGGAACTGGATCGTCCACAGGGCCAAAAAAACGCCGGCGCTTGGGCCAAACAACAATCGCCGGGTGCGCTGGGGGGCCAAACGAGTGGAGATGCTCTAAGGCCAGGACTGGCTAGTGCAAAGGCCGGAGCCCGGACGGAAGGGAGGATGGCGCCTCAACGAGGTCGCACAGAGGGCCGGGGACGGCGGCGCCGTGGCGGTGCAGCATAGGCGGAGGCGGCAGATGGCAAAGTCAGCAGAAGTGTCGGGTGCACCGTGCCGCGTGCGTTTAAGAGCAAGTATAATAGTACCCAGTGAGCAGGCTATAAGCACTTCCATGTCATCAAAATCATAGCTGGAAGAGAGAAAAGGAAGAAAAAAGAAGCAAGCGGGCGCTCCAGCTATCGCCGGCTACAGCACACGAAACAAGAAATCCAACTCGCATGCAGCCCGCATGCAGCCATGTGAGCTAGCGTTCCATTCCTTTCCACCAATTAGCATGCGTCTCCTTTCCTCCTTCCACATGCAGGCATTAATTATTGATAGCTAGTTTACAGCCAATCTACTGTACTAGCAGGCTATTACAAAGACTCAAAGTGACATGACGTTCATATATAGCCAGCAACGGGCTTTCTTATTAACAGCAAGGAAGTTATGCTATTTCTGTTGTGCGCCGTTGCTGTCCGACGCCTGCGCGAGATGCCGGCTGGCGGCTGCTGCTCCTGCTTTTGTACGCTCGAGCGAGATTGAAGGCTGTGACCTTTTCTTTTCTTTTTTGATTGAAGGCTTTGATCCATCGTCTCATGGTATGACAAGTGATGCACTGTATGTGCGCTACTTGTCACAACCAAGAAGTTTTTCCTTCATTCGTAGATTGGTTTATTCAAAACATTTTATCGATTAAACCGTGCGTCCAAATCTCGAACTGTTTTCGCAAAAAAAAATCTTGAACCGTTTTCACCGTTGGATTCCTCGCGTCGAGGTCTTCAAAACTAGATCTCGTATTGATAGGTTTCGACTGTGGCTTCCGCGGAAGCAAAACCGTGCCTCTCGCGAAAGGAAAAAAAGAAACGTGTCTTTTTTCTTTTGCTTCCCAGAGGCATGGCCATGCTCTTGCTGAAGCAAAACCGTGTCTCTCGCGGAAGGAAAAAAAAAAATGCGTTTTTTTCGTTTCCGAGAGGCACGGTCTTGCCTCTCGCGGAAGAAAAAAAATATGATTTTTTTCGTTTCCGAGAGGCACGGTCTTGTCTCTCGCAGAAGCAAAATCGTGTCTCTCGCTAAAGGAAAAAACACGTTTTTTTTTTCGTTCACGAGAGGCACGGCCGTGCCTCCACGGAAGCAAATTCGTGCCTCTCACAGAAGTAAAACCGTGCCTCCCGCGGAAGAAAAAAAAAGAAAATGCATTTTTTCGCACACAAAAAAAGTTTGTAAATTCTTTTTTGTCCAGAAGTTAAGAAAGACTAGTGAAAAACCAAAAAGCCGAAAAACCCCGTCTAAAAAGCTGAAAACGCATGCGAAAAAATAAAAATAAAACAAAATCTAGAGGGAGCGCCCAGAGCGCGACACGTGACAATGGCTGAGAGCGCGCTAAGTCAGCCCGAGCGCTCCTCAGTTAGTTGCTCTCCGTTTTCAGTTTAATGTTTTTGTTATGGCACGCACCGCTTTTCGTCCTGGCCTCGGCCCATTTTTTTTTCTCGTTTGCTACTTGCAGCTTGCGCGCAACATATCGAGCGGGCGCGCCTATGTCTCTCTTGCCGCGAGATGTAAGGCAGCCTGGCCTGAAGGCGACCGCGAGATGGGCCGGCATAGGCGCTCGAGGCCATATGCCACAGCCAAATTTTCTTCTATTTTTTCATGTTTTTTCGCTTTTTGCTTTCTTGTTTATACTTTGAAATATTCTAAATATATATTACAAAAGATACTTTACCTAAAACATTTGACAAGCGTTAATCAAGCATTTGAAAAATGTTAAATGTCTATAGAGAAAATGTTTCTCATGTATACGAAAAATGTGTAACAAAAATATACAATGCGTATGAAAAAAGTTGATCATGTATTTAAAAATTGTTAATCAGGCATTTGAAAATGTTTAACCAAGTACTTCAAAAAATGTTAATCAAATTTCAAGATGACATGCCGGCTCAGTCTCTCGGAGGTGCTCATAGGGGTAGGGTGTGTATGTGTGCGTTCATAGGGGTGAGTGTATGCGCGTATGTATGAGCGCTTGCATCTGTACTGATGTTAAAAAAAATATTAATCAAGCATTCCCGAAATATTAAATGTGTATAGAAAAAATGTTTCCCACGTACACGAAAAATGTATACAATGTGTATGAAAAAAGTTGATCATATAATCAAAAACATTAATCATGCATTTGAAAAAATGTGAATCAAGCATTTGAAAAATATGAATCAAGCATTTAAAAAAAAGTTAAAAGTGTATAGAACACTTCAGGTAGACCAGCTATGGAGAAACATAGTTGAAAGATATAAAAGGGAAACAATATGGCTATTTCAAGATAGCGGAAAATATCAACCTTGTCTCTGGTTTTCAAATTTGCTTTCAATATTTTGCCTATATTTTGTTTCCAAATTTATGTCATCATATCTTTCTTTTTTGTTCATCTGAAACCACGTTATAAATCAGCTAAGGATGATGTTACCAAGCGAAACGTCCACTCAAATAACAATCCAGTTTCACAAATAATGACTACTGCCCACGATAGGCTATTTTTAAGAATATAAAACGATGTTTGGACTTCAGAATAATTACAGCGATTACGACGACTTAGAAAAAGCAGCGCTGAAACATAGACATACAAAGTCTAAAAAAAAGATTAATTCTAGCATTACTTCAACGCAACATTGCCTCTATGTTACTACTTTCTACTCAAAAGCCCACAGGTTCTCTCTGCGGATCTCCGCCTCCTCATCGGGTGTGAAGTCATTCTTGATGTTAAAAGTCTTGCGGATCTCCTCCGGAGTCTTATCCTTGATCATGTCGGCAACAGTCTGGCAAGTAAGGTCGAGCAATCCCTTGATGTTGAGATAGTTTGCAGCTAGGATGAGGTCGAAGAGGGTGGACTGGTCGACCTTGACGAACTCGGCGTCAAAGCTCTTGAGGTCCTCGGCGGGGGCGGGGGCTGCGGCGCCGGAGTCGACCGGTTTGGGGCTGGCCTGGACGTGCTTGTTGCAGTACTCGATGACCTTGGAAAGGATCTTTGAGTCGACGTTGGGGAGCGGGATGCCATTGTCGGCACAGTCATCCTCGATCATGTGACGGATGGTCTGCGACTCCATGGCGACCGCCTCCTCAACGTCGAACTCCTGACCGTCCGAGCTCTTGAGCGTGATCATCTTCTTCTTGCCTTCCACGGCCGCCATTGATCAGAAGATTGGGAGGCGAAACAAAACCCTAGCAAAGAAGACATGGCGGCGGAAGAGCAATCGAAAGACAGGAGCGTTTTTTGTGGGTTGGCCTAGGGTGGGGAATCGGGGATATTTATTGGGGCCGGTGAGGCGTTGCCTATTGTGGACTCGGGGAGATATCCATCGTGCTCGTGCCGTATTCATCGGGGAGTTAGACTCGGGTTTGAATCCATCATGGCGTCATGTCTCGTCAACGTGTCTACTAGTCCCCCCCCCCTCTAAAAAAAAAAAGAAAAACGTGTCTAGTAGTAGTCCTATGCAAAGCACAACGCTGTGGGTTCGGCTCCAGGCTTCTATTTTTTATAAGTCGACCTTGACTTCTATTTTTGTTGAATTCTCAATTCTGTGCTAGCTATCCCCGGGTGCAACTGGATTAAAATGTGTATGCTCCAGGCTTCTATTTTTGATAAGTCGACCTTGACTTCTATTTTTGTTGAATTCTCAATTCTGTGCTAGCTATCCCCGGGTGCAACTGGATTAAAATGTGTATACCGAGAAATGCCGGCTGACATAATCTCACCGCTACACAAATACATGACCGCACAATGAGGCGACCCAGGTGGTTTTGGAGACGACGAGGTGCCTACGGTGACTTCGTAAATTTCAAGATGATATGCCGGCTCAGTCTTTCGGAGGTGCTCATAAGGGTAGGGTGTGCGTGTGTGCGTTCATAGGGGTGAGTGTATGCGCGTGTATATGAGCGCTTGCGTCTGTACTGTGTTAAAAAGAAAAGGAGGAGCGACTCCCGATTATCGACGATGCTGCTTTCCCGGTCGAGATCCTGTAGTGGGCCATGATGGAGACAGAGTCGGTTAATCCAGATTAATTGGCGTGCTGAAAGGCCTATTAGTCATACACACAAGCCCCGGATGCGGAAGATGCGGTGGCGGCGGTGATGGAATTGTCGGTGCCAGGCAGCCAGGCGACACTGATTGTGCTTACGACGACGAGGAGACAGAGGTACCGAGGAGGATGGTGACCAGAGCGAGGATTACACATCTTCATGCTGCTCTCCCTAGTTTCCTCGCCGCTCAGAGAGGATCCATTCCCTACGCCGTGCCGCCGCCATGGAGTAGGAGCCACCCCGGCCGACAATAGCTTCTGGCTGCTAGCCCGGGAGGACTCCGATGGTGGATTGTCATCACCGATTTCAAGTAGGCATGAGTGCCCCTCTTAAGTATTTCACGTTCTCCTGCTCAACTTGTGGGTGCGGGGATTGTATCTAAGAGGGATAGGTTTCGTAGGAAAAAAAATCGCATGCTTATATTGGTTCGTTGTTTGATTCTCCAATGAAAGAGGATCATACCAATAGTTATGCTCTATCCTCACATGATATTGATTTGTCTTCCTTTGAAATTATGGATGATGTTATTTCAGTAACTAGAAATTACCATCATAGCAATAGTTACGTTCTATCGTCGCATGATAGTGATAGTCTTCTTCTGATATTTTGGATGATGTTATTTCAGTAACTAGAAATTATGACAATGTGATCACTGATTACAATAATATATGCATGTTAGTGATGGGGATTCAGTTAAACATGCTATGAGCATGAGAAAATTTCCAGCTATCCATGTCAAGTGGACAACATATATGCTTGATTTTGGGCTTTATTATCTAGATTGTACAACAATTGAGATGGGGAATCTTGAGCGGGACAAGAGTCAAGAACATGGGTATAGGCTTTTGCCTTTGGAACCTTCTACTACTATGTTAAGTTGTGGACTTGTTGAATCGGACTTTTTTTTTATCTTGGAAGCCCTAGGACTCAATTTAGGAAAGCGCATCATGAGAATACGCCTTTTTGATGCCTTTAGATACATATAGATGCGTGTTGGTCCCCTATTTGGAAGGGATGGGTTTGGACTTCTGTGATATGAGGTTAGGGTTCACCCCTGTGCCGTCGGCTCAAGAGGAAATATAGATGACAAGTCCGTATGGGGGGGCGTGCGGAGGGGGGACCAGGTAGATTTTGATTGAGGGGAAGGTTCAATAATCTCTTAATAAGTTACTAAGCTCCGTATCGAGCTAGTTTTTGCATTCGTGGCCCCATGTATCATGGACGGCCTATTCACACGTGAATGTACCGCTTCTACGCTGCTCGATAGATAATTCTTTAAATTCATGAATATTTCTGGAATTCAAGGCTTCTTTTTAAATCTGGGAGTATTTTATAAATTCATGAACGTTTTTAACTTTGGGAAACATTTTTTAAATTCATGAACATTTTCTAGTTGGCTAAATTTGCAAACATTTTTTAATTTCATGAAGATTTTCTTCAAATCCGTAAACATTTTTCAGCTTCACAAACATTTTATACAATTTTCTCTCTAAAATTTTTTAGTTTTCGTTTCTCTTTGTTTTTTTTCCTTCGCTTCTTCAGATGGACGTAGGCCCAATAGGGCAATTGGCCAGCCAACAGAAGTGAGCATCCTGGGGTGTGCGCATTTGGTCGTCCTTCGACGCGATGCGCATTGGATAGGACATCTCCCGCATCTAGGTTATTTCGTTGATAAGGACACTACTAGGGAAAACCTTATACATGGAATCTTAGCAGTAGCGCTGGACAAGAAGGGGCGCTACTGCTACCGACTTAGCAGTAGCGCGGCTCGGTAGAGCCACGCTACTAATAAAATTCCCCGACCGTTCCCGCCACGCTAGGTTTAGCAGTAGCGCCTCTTCCAGAAGCGCGCTACTGCTATATTATTAGCAGCAGCGCGTTTTACACCCAGCGCTACTGCTAAACCGCAGCCATACCACCTTTTTCCTCCCCCCTCCCCCCTCCCCCATCCTCTCTTCCTTCACTTTTCCCTAGCTCCCACCTCCTCTCTCCCTCACTTTGCTTCTTCCTCACTACTTCTCCCCCCCATTACTCTCCTTCTTCTACCTATCTTTCTCTCTCTTTATTACTCCTAGCTAACTACACCACCTCCATTAATGCATCTCCTTTCTCTTTTTCCTTCCCCCTCCACTAGTTGAACTTGTCTCCTCCCAAACTAGCTAGCTAGGTAGATCTAGCATTTAGTGAAGTGACCTATGTACTCCCCTAACTAGATCTAGCCTTGTCAAGAAGAGCTTTATCCACTTTTGATCATTCCATAGGTGTGTGTGGCGACACCTATTGACATCATCATCACCGTGCTCGATCTCTAGATAGGTGATTAAAAATTTATGCTTTTGCAAGAATGGAAATATGTGTATGTATGCGATATGACATAATCGGGCGATATGATAGAAATTGTGTGTGTGGCATGAGTTGCCACCGAATTGTGCTTGTGAGTTCCCTATGTTTTGCCGAAATGTCGATTTATTTCCGTTTCGGCGAATTCCGGGCAAACTCTATATGTCCTATTTTTAGGGAAGGTAATGCCGAATTTTTGTATGACTTTGATGCATGCATGCATTTTTATAATCAATTTGTTTATTATTACCGTGCAGGCGTTCATGATGGTCAGTGGAACGATGGTGGACAGGTGGTTGCGGTCGGCGGTGCAGGACATGAAAGAAAATAACCTGACAGAGATTTTATGTCCGTGTCGAAGATGCAAAGGAGGAGTTTGGCTCGACCCCTATGACGATGGTCGTGTGATGGCGCACCTGCTCATGACTGGTTTCATGGATGGCTATACTCGGTGGATAATTGAAGATGAGGATGATGATGTTGAGGATGCCGACGGGGCAGGCAATGACGACACGGGGCAAGACGAAGAGATGATCGATAATGGTGGCGGAGAAGGGGCCGGACGTGGCGGCGAGGAAGAGGCCGGACATGGCGGCGGAGAAGGGGCCGGACATGGTGGCGAAGAAGACGTGGACTCCACGTCGCAGACTTCATCGGTACTAAGTTCAATCGTGCGGGACCCTCATGTTCAAGCATGCTGATGAGGATATGGATGATCTGCCCGGGCAGGAACGTCCTAGCAGAGATTGCAAGAGGTCTCTCTTCATGCAATCCTCACAGGACACGCCTGAAGATGCCGCCTCAACACAGGCTCAACTAGCCGAGGGTCGTACAGTGCTTAGCCCGACAACACTGGGGCAGGGGTTAAGGAAGGGTCTGGAAGGTCAGCCCAAGAAAAAGGAGAGGAGGAGACCGGCGAAGAGAGGCTCTGCTGCCTACAAACAAGTCAGAGCACATAGCATCCAGACGGCGGATTTTGAAGAGCGTGTGCCTATCAAAGGTGCGGCCATGTTCCATGTCACGGGTGAGCCGATGCTACCACTGAAACCGCTGGAGGCGATATTAGGGGATCTGAGGAGACTGCACGACCATGTGCTGTCGACTGAGAAAAGCCTACTAGCCTCGAAGGATCCATGATATCCGACATACGCGGCTTGTGTGCCTGAGGGGAAGTGCTACGTCGACACACGGCCCGCGAAGGTGTTCTTCCTGCGGTTTGAGCATATCTTCGAGATGTTTCTGACAAGGCGACTCGATTTTACAATCGTCCGCCTTTTTGCGCTACATATGAGCTCCGTCATAAAGAGAGAAGAAGTCTCGCAAATCTGTGTGGTGGATCCATACTACATGCACGAGTCCTTCTTGAGTCTCGGCGACTTTGAGCGTAAAACTGCTAGGGAGTACCTCGAAAACTTCATGGTACAGAATAAGGACCAGAAAATTGTCCTCCTGCCTTATCATCCAAAGTAAGTCAGTGCCGGATAACCCTTTCGTACATTTCAATCATTCCTTCTCGCTCATAAGGAGAATAATTTGAGGTGTTTTTTTCCCCGCAGCAATGGGCGTGCCATCCTTATCGTTCTTTACCCGCGAGTCTCCCACGCCGTGTTTTTCTACCCTACCAGAAACTACGAGAAGAAGGACTACACCCACGTAATGAATATTCTAGATGATGCTCTCCAAGGCTTCAGCTTGAGGGGTGGCTACCTGCAGATCAGGAAACAAAGGAACAAGAAGACGGGTTTCTCGCATAAAACTAACTTCTGCTGCATCCATGTCCCAAAATCAAGCAAGAACGATGGATTCTACCTCCTCCATCTCATGATGGAGTTCAGAAAGGATCACCAAAAGCTTCGCATGACAAGCAGAAACGATGATCATATCCGCAAGTGGGTAGAATCTCATGGAGAAGCAGATTATAAACTTAGAGATGACTTCTTTCGCATCCAGAGGGACATTGCGACGATCATCATGAAAGAAGTCGTCGAAGAGAAGGGGATGTTCCACCACGGCCCTATATCGTGAGCTGACGTCCGAACTCGCATAGGCATGCAACGTCAGGACCTCACGCCGTTCAAGAAGCTAGGGTGCATCCTCGATGATATGGAAGGATGGAACTTCTAGTGATTTACGATGCCGATGATGATGATATGTGTCGGTTGAACTTGTATAGTTTCTGTAGCGATGAAACTTTGTGATGTCCACGGTCCCTGCCGAACTTGCGTAACGCTACTTTGTTAGTTTGGGTACAATGACCTGCGTACCTCTAGTTAATTAGTTTGCGTACGATGAAACTGCGTTGATTATTTATATGTTTACTATATGTTGCATCTAGTTGCTAATCCTTTCTTTTTCATGTTGCTCAAGTATATTTTGTTGCATATGATTGTACATTCTCTTGATGAAGATGCATCTCTAACAGGTACCTAAATTCTTGATGGCAAAGAAGCAGTGCTATGTCGTGTACAAAGGGAAGGTTCCGGGAGTGTACGACGAGTGGCCTGAGTGTCAGGCGCAAGTGGAGGGGGTCTCTGGCGCCAGCCATAAAGGCTTCAAAAGCAGACAAGAAGCAGAAGCTAGTTACTTGAGGTTCACGCTAGCGCGAGTGAGGACTCATAACCATCGCCTCATGTACTGCATAGTTCCGCTCTCACTCATAGTGATAGCTCTTCTCGCGTATATCATTGTTTAGATGGATGACGATGTAGTTGCAAGTATTCGAGACTTGTATCGCTATTTTCGAGATGATGACGAGAGATCACTTTGTGTTGGATGATGATTATGATGATGACATGATTTGATGAGACTATTTGTATGTATATGCTATGATTACATTTGTATGTGTATGATATGCTAAAGATTATTGTATAAAGCCTGTTCAAATACAAAATAAATATGCAGAAAAAAAAACACAGAAACTAATAAAACTAGCAGTAGCGAGGGGAATAAAGTTAGCAGCAGCGCGCCCTTACCAGTAGCGCGGCTTAATTAAAAGCGCTGCAGCTATTAGCAGTAGTGCGTCGCTCCAAAGCTCGCTACTGCTACCCATGTATAGCAGTAGCGTGGGCCGGCCCGCGCTACTGCTACATGTTAGCTGTAGTGCCGCCCGCGCTACTGATACACCATATACCTGCGCTATTGCTAAGGCTTATCCCTAGTAGTGGGAGGGACGAACTGGTTATCTCCTTCGTGCGTTTGTGGGGGGTGGCACCACCATGCTGGTTCGGCGCCGAGCAGTGGGGTCACCGCTTTCTCCGTCTTCCTTGTCAGGCTACTCGGGCAGTGGATTCGCGGTGGAAGATCGACGTCGTGCTAGTGCTGGGGAAGAGCTAGAACATAAAGACCAGGCATGGAGACCCAAGCAAACATGAGGAGATGTTGGATATCCAATGTAGTTAGGCCTTGTGGTAGTAGATTTAACATTAAGGTTGGAAGTCGATTAGATTAGTGTCCTTTTGGGACAAAACTCAGTCCAAGGAGAGTTTTTTTAGAAATACCAGTGCAAGGAGAGTGGTTTTAAGAGGCAGAGGCACATGTGAATTTGGTTGTGTGGGGGCATGCATCGGTACATGGGCCTAGGGCCATGCCTATAAGTGCCAGCAAAGTAGGGAAGTAAGAGAAAAGGGAGGTCCATTTCAGTTTATATATGATCTAATGGTCAATTCATTTTATATCAGTGATACATGCTGTCGGATCCAAATCCGGCAGATCTTGGGTAGGGGGTCCTGAGCTGGCGATCTTGTCTAGATGGTAACAAGAAGTAGAGGAACACGGTGTTTACCCGGGTTCGGGCCTTTTCAAAGAGGTAAAACCCTACGTCCTGCTTGTATTGTATTGAATGTGGATGGGGGTACAAAGTACAGGATGATCTACCTCGAGATCGCATGAATGATCTAATCTGCCTCTACGAGCTAAATCCCTCGGCTTATATAGGGGTCGGGGAATACCTGGGGTTACATATGGTCGGTTGCATCTAGAGATAAACATGCCGATATTTGAATACGCCTTGAAGTGTATGCCAAGTCTTTGGAGAATACCATTTTGAGTACGAGGAGGGCCATGGCATACGTTGCCTATTCTTCGGTCGTCGGTGGTCCTCGGCCTGGCCCATGAATGGTAGACCGACATGGTGAGTACCCCCTAATCCAGGACACAGTTAGTAGCCCATGAACTCGTCTTCAAGCCGAGGACCTTGAATTACTCCTCGTGACAGCTTCATCTTCCTGTCTTCGGCTTCGTAGAGAGTTCGATCTTCCAAATTGGCTTCATGTCCGAGGACAAGTCGTTTATGAATTGTGTTTATCTTCGGCATTCTCCTTTGCTGCAATCATGCGTAAACCCGGGCAATGATGCCCACTAGGTAATTGGGATGTCTTTTAACAAGGCAGCCTTTGAAAATAGTTATTCTTATTGGACCTGAAGACCCCTTTAGCTTAAAGGCGAAGGTTGGATATGTGAGAGTAGTGGGCCGATTGGGTCATGCCCTCACAGCTTTCGCACGAAAACTGAACCGCAACCACTTAGTGTGGAACCGAAAGGTCCCATCAACAGTCATTAGGCCGAATTTACCGTGTAACAGTTTATTTCAAAAGAGTGAAACATATTTCACATATTTCATTATCTTGAAATCTTTTGAATAATCAGTTTCACAATTTGACATATCAGTTTTGTATTTTTTTTTCCAATTTCAGAAGCTACATTTCACTTTGCACTAGCTTATTTCACAAAAATCACATATCTTTCAATTGCATACCTCTGAAATGACATATTTCGCTCTTCTGAAATAAACTGTTACACATTTCAAAATAATCAGTGTCATATGTTGACATTACATTTCAATTTTCGGTGCCTTGTTTCATGAAAATCACATCTATTTCAATTGCACATTTTTATAAAAACATATTTCACTCTTTTGTAACTGTTACACATTTAAAAAAATCAGTTTCACATGTTGACATTACATTTCACTTTCCGCTGACTTGTTTCAGAAAAATCACATCTATTTCAATTACAAATTTTTGTAACAAGATATTTCACTCTTTTGAAATAAACGGTTACACATTACCAAATAATCACTTTCACATGTTGACATTACATTTCATTTTTCACTCACTAGTTTCACAAAAAACACATCTATTTCAATTGCACATTTTTGTAAAAATATATTTCACTCTTTTGAAATAAACTGTTACACATTTTCAAAAAATCAATTTCACATGTTGATATTACATTTCACTTTCCACCGACTTGTTTCAAAAATTTCAAAAATGACATTTCAGAAAAACATATTTCACTTTTTTCAAACTAGTCAAAATATATCCAAGATTGATCTTGTTCTAAAGGTCTTTGCGCCAGAAATTCAAATATTAAAAAAAAACAAATTTATAATTTAGAAGATATGAATGATTTAAATTGTTTATGATTAAAGAAAGTCTATGGATTTGTTTGGGAGAGAGAGAAGTGATGTGGCATGCATACAACACTGACAAAAATAGTACCATGGGACCCATCAAACTGACAGACTAAAAAAATATACAAAAACTGGGCCGGACTATACATCGAGTATACAACGAGGTGGGCCAGCGAAAACACGAAACGTGGAGCGAGCGTGCGGCCCAAGATCTACCTGTATGCACCGTTAACGCCCAAAGTGACTTTCTGCCGCCGCCCTCCTCTCGCTGGTCACTGGTCCACACAACGGACAAAATGCTGCCACTGCGTGTTAAGATTCATGACCATGATCCAAGAAATTTGACCTGAAGCCAAATGAAAATCAGTTGGCAAACTTTTGGCAAATCTGTAGATATAAAACCGGAGACAATACACTATTTCAAGATAGCCGAAAATATTAGTAGTCTCTTGTTTTCAATATTTTGCCTTATACAGAAAAAATATATATAAAATATACAATATGTATGAAAAGAATATTCATCATATATTGAAAAAAAGTTAAACATGTATAAAACATGTTGATCATGTATTTAAAAAGTATTAAATATGTATAAATAAATGTTGATCATGTGTTGAACATTTTTAATGGAAATAATTTTTTTGCACACAACTTACATTATTCATATACATCAGAAACATTTTTATGTACATTTAACTTTTTTAAAATACATAATTAATTAGCTTTTTTCAAAATATATGTTTTTTTGACTAATTTTATTTAATTTATGTTGTATATCTTTTGTGTACATCAATAATATTTTCTTATACATATTTAACATTTTGAAAATACATGATCAATATTTTTCATATAAACAAAAGAAAGACAAAGAAAACCAATGAAAACTAAAAAAGAAATAATGAAATTCAAAATAAAAAACCAAACGAAACCACGTCAAAAGGAATGTAAAATAGCAAAAATCAAGAAAGAAACAAAGAAAACGAATGAAAAAAAAGATACAAAAAGAAACCCGAAGAAGAAGAAGAAGAAGAAGAAGAAGAACAAAGAAAGAAAAGAAAAAAACTGAAGAAAAATGAAGAAACTGCTGAAGAAACAAGAAAAACGAAAGTATAACAAAAATAGAAAGAAAAATCAAAGAAAACCATTTAAGAAACAAAGAAAACTGAAGTACAACATAGAAAAATAGAAAAAGAAACCCTGTAGAAAACCGGTGAAGAAAGAAAGAAAATGGAAGTATAACGAAGAAAAAGGAAAGACAAAAAAAACCCGATGAAAAAATAGAAAAATAAAATAAAAAACATAGCTAACGAGCGAACCGATCAAGCGATCAACTCGTGAAAAATGGCCGGGCCTGTTACTGTAGTGCGCAGGAAAAGCTTGAGGCGAGAGAAGCTTCTATCTTGCCTGAAGCGAGATATAGATGCTGCCTATGCGAGCCGGTGGTGCAACCTAGTTTCGGGAAGCTTAGAGCAACTCTAGCAGATCCTGTAATACCTCGCCGGCCCTTATAACTCCCGGTGTTTTAAAGGATCTGCTCTTTTACTCCGCCTAAGCAGATCCTGTAAAAAAGGCTCGACCCATATTTTTTTACAGGTGGGCCGCATTTTCTCCCCACTGCCGTTATATTTACCGGATAGAACTTGATTTAGGGTTCGCATCCGGCATTTCCTCTACCAGCCTCAGCCGCAATCGCACCTACTTCGGCAACAAATCCTTCCTAGTCCAGTGCCTGATTCTCACGCGCACACACACACTTTTCGATCCATGGCCGGCGGGGGTCGCGGGCGTGGGGCCACGGCGGCTCACCACCGGATAAGCGGCCCCGGCACGACACCGAGGCCGGTAGCTCCAGCCGCCCTCCGGTCGAGCTGTGGTGCTCGAAGCAGGCCAATGAGTGCGGCGCTCTCTACCTCAGCGGCGGCCGGAAGCCCAAAAAGCATGGAGGAGCTTCCACGAGGTCGGTGACACGCTTTGGCCCACCGCCAAGTTTCTCCTCGAGGCGGAGATCGAGCATCCGGTGCCAGGATTTTTCAACCCAACTGCCAGTCAGCCGGGAAGTCAATGGGAAATTGACCCTGGCGCCTCCTTAAGCGGCCGGCGTCGGACATGGCCTGAGCGGTACGTCCAGACTACGTGATGGTGCGGTGAGTGGCGGTGTTTCGAGGTCGCAGGGATGGTGGAGTAGGGCTATGAGGAGTGTAGAGAATAGGTTTGGTGCAACTCACGACATATTCATCAGGTGCATATGCACGTACATATATAGGTACAATGGGTGACCACGTCCTTAACTATACATGAAAGGAGGAGGGCTTGTTGTACAAATAATAGACGTGCAATATACTCCCTCCATCCGGAAATACTTGTTGGAGAAATTTCCGGACGGAGGGAGTACATCTCAACAAGGAGCACCGTCGACGATGGGCTGGGTCCATGCAGGGATATTATTTGTTCCTCAAGCGATCCTGGTCATTCAGTCAGGACGGTTGGGTGCGTGGTACATTCTTCACAGACAAAATTACGACTTACGAGCGTATCAATAACCAAGCAAACGTTTTCTCCTTGCAACAGAAACTCGTACTATCAAAATACACAACAAGACTGAAGGTGCATTACAGCAAAGCAACACTTCAGTAGTTCAATAATTCCCCGGAGGCCTTTCAAACTTCAAAGTCTACAGCAGATTATGCTTTGGCAAACAGCAAATGTAGGGACGCTAAGTACCGTTAGTAGAAGAGTCAATGAATATCAGGTCGAGACACACCATACATCATTGCACTGATCCAAAGCATCTACAAAGTACAAGTGATAACAAACCATCTTAGTTTCATGCACTATATACACCCAAAATGATAGCCCGAGTCACTGCGGGCACATGGCATCCATCCTGTTGTTGACATTGTGATGATGAGAGTTAGAGTAGTCCAGACCTAGTCCGGGACAGCCTGGCCTCAACTTTTGGTGCTTGCGGTGCTCTAATGAGAAGACTCGATCCTTGATGTCCTTCATGCCCATAGTGTGCTTCTTTTCTTCACTCTCCATGCCGCCCCCTCTCGAAATAGGCTTTCGCCCCGCTTTATAAGTAAAGCAACATCTGAAAAGATACACGGCTGAACAGTACAAAATAATGAGGTAGCCTCTTACAAAGCCGATCCTGAGATATCCGGCACACACAGAACGGACGTGACTACGCTACCAGCAGCGATGTTCTTCCATGTTATCAAGCGCCTTCTTGCCCATGTCGTGCTGAATTTCCAGCCCCCTATCTTGTTGCACTTCCAGAGCCTTGTCCTTAACAGGGTTACATGTCGCAGTCATCTCCTTTGGATTCTCATCATGGTCGCCCATATGTTCCATGTTGTTCATCTTCTCTTCACATGACTTATCATGTTTACCAATGAGTGCCCTAAAGCCAAAAATATATGCAGGAAAGATCAACGTTACTTAGCTATGAGTTACCAACAAGATATATGCATGTGAGTTGCATATGTTGTTGATGCATATAAATAGAGTCTTGCTCACCCATTAAGAGAATTTGGTCTTTACAGATCTAGGAATAGAACTTTAATTTCCTAAAGGATTTTATTACACTGATTTGGCTGTTTGAGCCCATCAACACATTAGAGAGGTTACTTACTTCAAAACATGCTTAGTAAACTGTGAAACAGGGCCAATTCCTTTCCAATGGCATTTATTTTAGAATAAGATAAAATGCCTTTACTACATGCATTTCACCAAACAAGAAAACAGAGAGGCTATAGTTGTATTTTAACTAGAGAGTTTTTACGGTACATCATACTACCTGAGATAATGGGTAGTATAATAGTTGATCCAACGGTTAATACGTGTCCGCTCGGAATTTGGATAAGTGCAGATTGGTAATTTCCTATATGGGATAGATATTTTTCCACGCTTTGATCATAATGATATAAAGATACACAAACAATCTAGCTCCTCGACGGCACACGCCGCGGACAGGTCATCTGCCATCCGATGCCGTTAGCCCACCTCAGCTAGCCAGCCGCACGACACATGCTCTCGCTGTGCGCCGAGTCTAGGTCGTCCGCCATCCGGGGCGGCAGCCCGCCTCCACTGACCAGCCACCCGGCGCACACCCTCGCCTCAGTGTTGATTGTGTCGATAGCAGCAATCAAAGGCATCACCTTGGCATTACCACCATTGAGCCAAAGATTGGAATGCTCCAGCGTCCAACGGCCGCTCTCGTTGTTGAGCGTGAACCGTGAAGGATCTGATATGGCCGACCTCCAGTAGCGCAGCCTGCTGGCCCTGACTCCTGTTGTTGCCGCTGCTCACTCCCTGTTGCTCCCTTGCTCGCCCTAGCCCTCGCTCGCAGCTCTCCCTCGCCTGCTATGGCACACACCAACGAAGAGGAAGAAGAAGGAGAAAAACACAAGTACAGAGAGGACACAGGATAGTTCCACGGCGCACGAACGCCGTCGTGGCAACCACGGCTGTATTCCCTCAAGCACGTACTCGAGCCACAGCCACAGCGAGCTACACAGAGGCCGGGGGAGACCTTATACACGCGCACGCACGCGTGCCACGCCGCGCCTACGGCGCGCCCACTCACCCCACTCGCCACGCCCCGCGCTCCACGGCTCCCGCGCCCGCCGCGCACACACACGAACGGACGCGACCGGGTCCAGCGCCCAACGCGATCACCCTCCCGCACTCCTCGCTAAGCAACGCACACACCCATGCGCACATACGCGCTGACCCACGCACACACGCACATGACCCCGCCGCGGACCCGACGCGCCCGACACGCCCGGCGCGCGCCCATACACGCGCCCGACCCGTCGCCGCGGCTTATTCTGGCCAACAACTCCATGTGTCGGCGCTTGACAAGCTGAATCTATTCTGTTCCCAGTGTCATGACTCATGTGCACTGCCTATGTGTTTCGCCGTATTAAGCTAGCTCAGATCAATCAAGTAGCCAGCAGTGATTAGTTTGGTATACGTGTTAGCCAGCCTCTTCACCAAGCACCCACCTACCTGTCTGCTTAGGCGTTAGCTCTGTACGTTCGTCGTCTCCTCATCCGATGCAGGAACCGATCGATCTACCTAGTACGCGTCAACGCGTGTATTGCCGAAAGTTATTGGGCAGAATCGTAAGGTCATGGCGTACGCCAACAATCAGGAGGCGGCTCGATGCGCGGGAGCATGGGCCAGTCGCTGAACAGGACGACGCAGGCGCGCGGCGCCCCAACTCTCGACCAGAGCCGGCCTCTGAGATCGATTAAACAACGAACTGCCTAAAATGCCCCTAAGGAACCAATATACTACCAGAAATCTGATGTAGTATTACTTTATTTGGGCCGTCCATCCAAAAAAATAAACAGTCCAAATTCACTTGATGTATCGTAAAAGGTCTCTTTAACTAATCCTCACCCTGGACATTACCAAAGACTATGCTCAAATTTTCCAACAAATTAGATGTTAAATTGTATATAATAGAGATCACAACTCAGCACAACAACAAAAAATATTCATCCACAAAACATGCTTCTAAATTGCACATCATATATAGATTCATGCCCTAACTAGTTCGACAATGTAACCAAAACTAAACAATAGATATATGCAGCGATGCAGTTGATGCATTTAAGTAGTCTCGTTGGCCCATTAAGAGAATTTGGTCTTTACATATTCCAGATTTAGGAATAGAACTTTATAATTTCCTAAAGCTTATACTGACTTTGCTGTTTGAACCCATCAGCACATTAGGGAGGTTATACTTACTCCGAAACTCTCTTAATCAAACATGAAACAGGGCCGTTTCGTTTCCAATGGCATTTATTTTAGAACAAATAATTCCTTTACTACATGCATTTTAGCAAACAAGAAAAAAAAGGCTATAGTGACATTTTACTGATCCTTCAGTCTGGACATTACCAAAGACTGCTGATTTTTTTGAGAAATTAGACGCTAAATTGTTTACAAGAGATCTCTCAACTCAACACACACACACACACACACACACACACACACACACACACACACACAAAACAGATTCATCCAAATGCAATATGCATTCAAATTGCAGATAATATATACGTTCATGCCCCAGCTAGTCGATTGAATGTCACCGAGATTGAACGTTTAACCAAACATATTGAGCTAGTGTGCTTCCAAACATTCATACCTGTATGAAGCAGCAGTCAGCAAATAGTGTACATAAACACTGAGGTTGTAACTGTAAAGAAACTGTGTGAATGAACAGTAATCAATCGCTGTTGATGGATGTCGATGATGTACACATATTTATATCCCTGGAAGGGACGGGTCGCACAGGCGCGACCTTTACAAGCGATGGATCGAAAAAACGCGTCCGTTACAATAGGACGTGACCCATCGGGAGAGAAACCGCACATCGGTTTTGCTAAGCAGGGATTTCCTTTAATTAAACTAATTAATTAATCCTAACAGTAACTAAGGATAGCGACCAAAGTCATCATCATCAACCACTGGAACAAGATTGACAGAATACGGCATACAGCGCTGATCACCGGAGAAATCATGAGGCATGGGAGAAGAGACGCAAGTAGAGACACCATTGGCTCTTTCATCAGCACTTTACGCATGGGTACATCTGCAACATATAACAACCAAACGGCAACATGTATCCAACCGACGTATGAAAGGAGAAAGACAATGTCAAACTCATCGGTGATGTCTTGTGTGAAAATGATGGCCGCCATGGAAACGGTCCAGATCAGTGTCACAATGAACGCCACGACAGGAATCATGTTGGCGATCCGGTATGCCCTGTCCTTGCTGTGGTGGCACGGCTGGGGCAGCTCGCCGTCGATGATGGCCCGCTCGGTGCCCATGCGCAAGCGGTGTGAGGCCAGAGAGTAGCCAAGATAGGCGGCAGCCCATGCCGTGGGCAAGTGTAGGATGACAATGGCAGCGCGCGGGCCAATCTGACCAGCAGTAGGAGAGGAGAAGGCCATAGGAGATGCGCCTAAAGTCGGTGTAAAACGAGCAGCTCCGCCAGATGCAGAGCTGGAAGAGGAAGACGTAGGAGCATAGCGCGGTTGCCAGGATGCCAACCTGGGACATTTGATGCCCGTGGAAAATCACCAGCAGCACAACGGGAACGGCCAAGGACAGCACTGCCATGGAAGATTGGAACAGCAAAGCTCCCACCACCTGTGCACGGCGGGCCGGCTCCAGCTTCACAAAGCGCCGTCGCCAGGACGTCTTCTCAAGCTCATCTTCAGCGACCACGGGTTCGACTCCGATCGAGCGGATGTCGGCGAGATCGTCGGGACCAACGTTGGGCCGGAAAATTGTGCTGGAAGAGGAAGACATAGTACCAGTTCTATTTTGCGGCGGGGCCGCGGGGGGAGCTCTGGGATTTTTTATCGGGCTGGCAAATATGTGTGGTATATATACATAGCCACCGCAAATATATATATGTTACTATACTAAAGCGGGAAGGCTTTGGGTTTTCTGGATTTTTTGAACTTTTTTCAAGCTTCTACTGTTCATTTACATCCATGTCAGTGAATAATGATGGTAAACAGTACCATCAGTGAAACAGTCCCCACCCCCCCCCCCCCCCCCCACCTCCCCCCCCCCCCCCCACCCCCCCCCACCCCCCCCAACCCCCCCCCCCCCCCCCACCCCCCCACCCCCCCACCCCCCACCCCCCACCCCCCCCCCCCCCCCCCACCCCCCCCCCCCCCCCCCCCCCCCCCCCCCCACCCCCACCCCCCCCCCCCCCCCCCCCCCCCCCCCCCCCCCCACCCACCCCCCCCCCCCCCCCCCCCGAATAATCTTATTTCCCCTTACTTTTTTTACTTTCACCGGAGAAAAAATACACATGTTGTTAACAAAAACTGGTATTTTTTTACACATCATTTCTCTCCTCCTCCTCCACCATCGCGTCCATATATATAGGGTTAAAATTTAGGATTTTTTCTACACATCATTTCTCTCCACGGGCATACCGACGCAGAGCCGTCTCAATCGTCTCCTGATCCTTTCCGGTGATGGTGTTGCCGAGACACAAAACTGTAGGTCGGAACAGTATATTTGCATAAACAGTAATTCGTGGGGAAAATAAGTTCTTGACCGATTACTGCCCATTTTTACACCACGACATCAACGGACATTTTATTAACAATTACCCGAACAAAGACCGAAACAGTATCCAAATAAACCCAGAACTGCTAACCGAAACAATAACCAAAATAAACCAAAACACCAACCCCAAATAATCTGGAACAGAAAAACCAGTGAAACAGAACAACACCTGAATAAACCGAAAACATTAACCCACCCAAACAATAAACCGAAACAGTAACCAAATTGTAACCCAGAACAATACACCCGAATAAAACGGAACAACAACGGCTAACCGAAACAATACCCCAAATAAACAGAAACAACAAACCCCAATAACACGGAACCGTATAACCAGTGAAAACGGAACAACAGTTGAATAAACCAAAAAATTTAACTCACCCGAATCATAAACCGAATTGTAATTTAGAATAGTACACCCGAATAAACCGGAACAACATACGAAAAAATATTAACAGGCCAGCCGGTTTTCTTAATTTGTTAAATAATTTAATGTTGGTTACATGCCTACACTGATCATGGGGTAAAGATAGAATTCGTGTTCTCCTCTTCATTTTATTTTATCACTTAATACATGTTGTTTTCTTGCTTATTTCGGTAAAATACAGACAGAAACGATCACGAGCGCGGCGTGTGCCGCGCTTCTTCGGCGCTAGTTCCAATCTAAACCTGCTCGGAGTCCAATGTCCAATACGAATTCTGCTCGGCCACCGAATCCTAGACTAAGCCACACGTATGCACGTACTTATATTAACTATGGAAATCCCGATCGTTTGTCTCTTCCCTTACGTCTCGGGTTACCACGCGCGAATCCCCGATTGGCTGATAATCACGAGTCAGGCATTGCTGCACAAAAAAGGAAAGACAGAACCAAGTCATACAGTAGCTTGGAAGAATCTAAACCAAATCAGTATTTTCCTTTATCTAAAGAAAACGGTATTGTATTTTTCTTTCTGTCGGTCTACGCATTCCCTCCCTTACCAAAACCATCAAATTCTCTCAATACAGTCACCAGATACATACAACCGAATTATCAAGCCTCAGGAGCGTTGGTGGAGGTCATCGGTGGAGTCCTCGGCCGCGGTGAGCCCTGCTTGGTCATGTCTCACGTCTTCTGAAGGTACAACCACCCAGAAAACATCCTTGAGTAGCCGCTAAGTCCAGGGCGATACAACCGCTCGGGACACCAGTTGTACCGGCTATTATATAAATAGCCGGAACTACCGGGCAGCCACCGCCGAATACAGTTTGCCATACCCGAGGAAATCTCCCTTCGGGCGGTGGTTGAGCCGGTGCTTCGGTCGGCAGTACCACTCGCACATGGAGGGGTACATCCTCCTTGGCCCGCGGTACAACCGTCATGGCAGTGACTGTGTTGACCACTTCGCAAGGGAGCGGTACAACCGCATTGGTGCATTTTTTTTACATAGGTTAGAAATGAGGTTCTCTCCTCGTAATGGGAGGCTATATAGTGGGTGCAATATGTATCTGTGTGTGTATTCGATTCCACCTTATCTTTCCATGCAGATCCTCTCTTAGTAGTACGGATTTTCTATGACCAAAGAAATAAAAGTGTCGGAAATGCCGTCTTTGCTTTTTTCCATCCGGAGGGGCACCTAACCATTTTGTGCTATATAGTTATGCATGAGTAGCTCAAGCACACGGTTAAGTCTGTGAATTACGTTGTTATCAACACCAAAATACTTAAAGCGGAAAAATACCCTTTCATTTGCTCAACTTGGTTATGAAAGAACAATTTTATTGAACCCTCTGATTTCGCCAATACGCCTCGTAAGTGAAACCCACTAGTAGAAAACAGGGCTTTGTTTCTGGCCAGATCAGAGCAATAGTCCCGGTCGTGTTACGAACCGGGACAAATGTGAGCATCAGTCCCGGTTCGAGCGGCTAGGACGCCAGCCGGGCCTCGGCAGGCATCAGTCCCGGTTCGAATGGGACCTTTAGTCCCGGTTCCAGACACCACCCGGGACTAAAGGCCCTCGCTCCTGGCGCAACCCCTGTAGTCCCGGTTGGTGTCTCCAATCGGGACTAAAGGTCAGTCTTCAGTCCCTGTTCTAGACACCAACCGGGACTAAAAAAATGCCTATATATATCCTCGCCCTTGCCCGCCCTCTCCTCTGTTTTTTGGCCGTAGAAGGTGGGAGGTGTGTGTGCTACTCTGTTCTCCCTTCCTATGCACATGAGGTGTTCGATGAAATGCCCGAGCCACACTTAAGCTTTCTCCTCTGTTCTTCCTCCAAGCTCTATTTTCCCGAAAATTTGTCTAGATTTGGCAGTGCACCAACTATCCAAGTGTTCTAAAAGGTTAGCAACTTCATCCTTTCATCTCTCGCTGCTAGTTTAGCTCATTTCAAATGCTCTAGAAGTAGAGTGGTTTGTGGGTTTTAGTGGAGGAGTGTATGTGGGAGTTTATTTGATTTAGATGCACAATTTAAGCTCAAATTAACTTCTTAGTTTGCACATGTGTAGGGTGCCGTCCCGTCTCCGCCCTCATAGCCGTCAATCGCCCGCGCCGATCTCGTCGCCGGCACCACCGTGGTGAGCCTCTTGTTCTTATCTTTTTTTAAAGAAAAAATTCTTACTTGTATGATTTAGATAGCTACTTGCATAATTTTCTTACTTGTATTATTGTTTGTTATTATATAGTGCCATGGTTTTGGTATCCGCCCCGTCGGCTCTCGTCCGGTCTATGATTCAGATGTGGTATATTATCTTTTATAACTATTTGTTTCATTTAGTGTTTATGACAATTATGCCGACCAACTTGATATAGATGTTTTTATCTAGGAGGTATGTGAACCGGACATTCCAACCGACCCTCTTGTCGAGAGATTAAATTTAGTTGAAAAAGAAAACAATTATTTGAAAGAAAAATTGAAAAGAATTGAAGAAGAGAAGATGAAATTGGAGTTGCATGTTGCCGATGTCGTCGATCTACATAAATTGTATGTTAGTTTCAATGTATGTTTTAATTAGATGCTCTAGATAGTTGTATGTTGTTCTATGAGAACTATGTATGTTGTTCTAATTAGATGCTCTAGACATTTGATCACTACTGTACTTTGGTTTTAATGTGACGATGAACTTGTATTAATTTGGTCATTTCTCTATTCATGATGTTCTGTAATGGTTTTTGATATACTTAATTATATAATGCATGCAGATGAACCGGCAATGGATGTACGGTGACCGACGCACTTCCGAGTACATTACGGGCCTGCATAATTTTATCGATGTGGCTGAGGAAAACAATGTGAATGGTTTTATGTATTGTCCATGTGTTGTCTGTGAGAATACGAAGGATTACTCTTCCTCGAAAACCCTTCACTTCCACTTGCTTAAGAAGGGTTTCATGCCCCACTATAATTGTTGGACCAAGCACGTAGAAAGAGGGGTTATGATGGAAGACAGTGAAGAAGAAGAGGATGATGACAACTATCCTATGTTCACTGAATACGGTGATACTGCAACGGGGAAGCTGAAGATCAAGAGGCACCAGATGTGCCCACTGATGATCTTTGCCAGGTCATTGTTGATGCACAGAGAGAATGCGAAAGTGAAAGGGAGAAGTTGAAGTTCGATCACATGTTAGAGGATCACAAAAAACGGTTGTACCCAAATTGCAAAGATGACAACACAAAGCTCGGTACCACACTGGAATTGCTGAAATGGAAGGCAGAGAATGGTTTATCTGACAAGGGATTTGAGAAGCTACTGAAATAATGAAGAAGAAGCTTTCAAAGGATAACGAATTGCCTGACAGTACGTACGAAGCAAAGAAGGTTCTCTGCCCTCTAGGATTATAGGTGCAGAAGATACAAGCATGCCCTAATGACTGCATCCTCTACCGCGGTGAGCAGTACGAGAATTTGAATGCATGCCCGGTATGCGGTGCATTGCGGTATAAGATCAGACGAGATGACCCTGGTGATGTTGAGGGTGAGCGACCCAGGAAGAGGGTTCTTGCCAAGGTGATGTGGTATGCTCCTATAATACCACGGTTGAAACGTTTGTTCAGAAACAAAAGCATGCCAAGTTGTTGCGATGGCACAAAGAAGACCGTAAGAAAGACGGGATGTTGAGAGTACCCGCTGATGGGTCGCAGTGGAGAAAAATCGAGAGAAAGTGGACGGAGTTTGCAGGTGACACAAGGAACTTATGGTTTGTTATAAGTGCAAATGTCATTAATCCTTTTGGGGAGCAGAGCAGCAATCATAGCACCTGGCCTGTGACTCTATGTATCTATAACCTTCCTCCTTGGTTGTGCATGAAGCGGAAGTTCATTATGATGCCAGTGCTTATCCAAGGCCCTAAGCAACCCGGCAACGACATTGATGTGTACCTAAGACCATTAGTTGAAGAACTTTTAGAGATGTGGAATATAAAAGGTGTACGTGTGTGGGATGAGCACAAACAGGAGGAATTTTACCTACGAGCCTTGCTGTTTGTAACCATCAATGATTGGCCTGCTCTTAGTAACCTTTCAGGACAGACAAACAAGGGATACAACGCATGCACACACTGTTTAGATGAGACTGAAAGTATATAATTGGACAAATGTAAGAACAATGTGTACCCGGGACATCGTCGATTTCTTCCGACCAAGCATGCCTTAAGAAAGAAAGGCAAGCATTTCAAAGGTGAGTCAGATCACCGGAAGAAGCCTGTCCCCCGTACTGGTGATTATATATTTGATACGGTCAAGGATTTAAAAGCAATCTTTGGAAAGGGTCCTGGCGGACAATCTGTTCCGAATGACGCCGACGGGCACACACCCATGTGGAAGAAGAAATCTATATTTTGGGACCTACCCTATTGGAAAGTCCTAGAGGTGCTCTGCAATCGACGTGATGCACGTGACGAAGAATCTTTGCGTGAACCTGCTAGGCTTCTTGGGCGTGTATGGGAAGACAAAAGATACACCGGAGGCACGGGAGGACTAGAAACGTATGAATGAAAAAGACGACATGCATCCAAAGCAGTATCAAGGTCCTGCGAGCTACGCTCTTACCAAAGCAGAGAAGGAAATCTTTTTTGAATGCCTGCTTAGTATCAAGGTCCCGTTTGGCTTCTCGTCGAATATAAAGGGAATAATAAATATGGCAGAGAAAAAAAATTCAGAACCTAAAGTCTCATGACCACCACGTGATTATGACGCAATTGCTTCCGGTTGCATTGAGGGGGCTTCTACCAAAAAATGTTCGATTAGCCATTGTGAAGCTATGTGCATTCCTCAATGCAATTTCTCAGAAGGTAATCGATCCAGAAATCCTACCAAGGTTACAGAATGATTTGGTCCAATGTCTTGTCAGTTTCGAGTTGGTGTTCCCACCATCCTTCTTCAATATTATAACGCACGTCCTAGTTCACCTAGTCGACGAGATTGCCATTCTGGGTCCTGTATTTCTACACAATATGTTCCCCTTTGAGAGGTTCATGGGAGTCTTAAAGAAATATGTTCATAACCATGCTAGGCCAGAAGGAAGCATCTCCAAGGGCCATGAAAGAGAGGAGGTTATTGAGTTTTGTGTTGGCTTTATTTCTGACCTTAAGCCGATTGGTGTTCCTCAATCGCGGCATGAGGGGATACTGAGTGGAAAAGGCACGCTAGGACCGAACTCAATAATATGTAGGGATGGGCATTCTTGGGTGCTAGCACACTACACAGTTCTACAAAATTCTACCTTGGTGGCCCTGTATATCAATGAACACAAGAATATTTTACGCTCCCAACACTCGGGGCGGTCTGACGACTGGATTACACGTGCACACATGTCGAATTTTGGCGGTTGGTTGCAAACACATCTCATGGGTAACAACACTGTTGGGGATGAGCTGTACTTGTTGGCCAGGACATCATCTTCGACTGTATTGACTTTCCATGGGTACGAGATAAATGGGAATACATTTTACACGATCGCCCAAGATAAAAAGAGCACCAACCAAAACAATGGTGTCTGCTTTGATGCAGCAAACACCAATAGGTCAATGGACACATATTATGGTTACATAGAGGAGATATGGGAACTTGACTATGGACGTAATTTTAAGGTCCATTTGTTTCGGTGCAAATGGGTCAATCTGTCAGGAGGCGGGGTACAGGTAGACCCGCAGTACGGAATGACAACAGTGGATCTCAACAATCTTGGGTACACAGATGAACCATTCGTCCTAGCCAATGATGTGGCGCAGGTTATCTATGTGAAGGACATGTCTACCAAACCCAGAAAAAGAAAAGATAAGGAAGCGAATACATCAGACGATGAGCCAAAGCGCCACATAGTTCTTTCAGGGAAAAGAAACATCATGGCAGTGGAGGACAAGACAGACATGTCAGAAGATTATGAAAAGTTTCATGAAATTCCTCCCTTCACAGTGAAGACCGACCCAAGCATCCTATTAAATGATGAACATTATCCATGGTTACGGCGCAATAAGCAAGGGACAGACGCGAAGAAATAGTTTTATACCACAAGATCCCACTCTGGGATGTGACCGGCTTCACCGCCATCACTTTCTAGTGCGAGTTTCCGAACTTATAGCTGGAAAGTGCCACTTCGGACAAACCGGAGGGAATCTTTGTAAGAGGCATTTTGGCATTTGAAACATGATTTTAGAATAATTATTTATTAAGTTATGAAATTTCAATTATTCCTATCCTTTTAGTATTTTAATTATACAGAGGAGTTAATCAATGCAATTATGTCCAAACAAAATATGAATGTCTTCTGAGCATTCCAGATAAGTCCCTTGAGGTTGACAGGCATAGGCCATACACACCCTCACCAGTTGTAGTGATTTCAGTCCCAAGTTTTGCAAGGTTGATCATACGCAGTTAGTCCCGGTTGGTGGTGATACGTCTCCATCGTATCTACTTTTCCTAACGCTTTTGCTCTTGTTTTGGACTCTAATTTGCATGATTTGAATGAAACTAACCTGGACTGACGCTGTTTTCAGCAGAACTACCATGGTGTTGTTTTTGTGCATAAATAAAAGTTCTCGGATTTGTACGAAACTTTTTGAAGAATTATTTCAGAATATATAAAAAAGACTGGAACCAAGAACCACCGGAGGGGTGCCCTGGCTGGGCACGATACACCAGGGCGCGCCCCCTCCCTCTGGCGTGCCCTGGTGGGTTGTGCCCCCTGGTGGCCCCCCTGACCCTAATTCCAACTCCATAAATACCTATTTTCAGAGAAAAAAATAAGGGAGGAAGTTTCATCGCATTTCACGACACGGAGCCGCCGCCACCTCCTGTTCTTCATCGGGAGGCCAGATCTGGAACCCGTTCGGGGCTCCGGAGAGGGGAATCTTCGGTCTTCGTCATCACCAACCCTCCTTCATCACCAATTCCATGATGCTCCCCATTGGGAGTGACTAATTCCTTCGTAGGCTCGCTGGTCGGTGAGGAGTTGGATGAGATTCATCATGTAATTGAGTTAGTTTTGTTAGGGCTTGATCCCTAGTATCCACCATGTTCTGAGATTGATGTTGTTATGACTTTGCTATGCTTAATGCTTGTCACTAGGGCCTGAGTGCCATGATTTCAGATCTGAACCGTTTATGTTTTCACCATTATATCTATGTTCTAGATCCGATCTTGCAAGTCATATTCACCTATTACGTGTTATGATCCGTAAACCCCAGTGTGACAGTAATTGGGATACTTTCCGGTGATGACCGTAGTTTGAGGAGTTCATGTATTCACTATGTGTTAATGCTTTGTTCCGGTTCTCTATTAAAAGGAGGCCTTAATATCCCTTAGTTTCCTTATGGACCCCGCTGCCACGGGAGGGTAGGACAAAAGATGTCATGCATGTTCTTTTCCATAAGCACGTATGACTATTTACGGAATACATGCCTACATTATATTTATGAACTGGATCTAGTTTTGTATTGCCCTAGGTTATGACTGTTATATGATGAATATCATCCAACGAATTCACTGATCCAATGCCTACTAGTTTTCCGCATATTGTTCTTGCTAAGTTACTACTACTGCTGTTACTATTACACTTGCTACAAAATCATTGCTATCATTGTTACCGTTACTGTTACTGTTACCACTGCTATCAAAACTATCATATTATTGTGCTACTGATCACTTTACCGCAGATATTTAATCTCCAGGTGTGGTTGAATTGACAACTCAACTGGTAATACTTACAAATATTCTTTGGCTCCCCTTGTGTTGAATCTATAAATTTGGGTTGAATACTCTACCCTCGATAACTGTTGCGATCCCCTATACTTGTGTGTTATCACGACCTTTTTCTGGCGCCGTTGCCGGGGAGTATAGCTATATTTGTTGAGTCACTTGGGATTATTATCTATTTATCACTATGAAGAATCTGAAAGATACAAAAACCAAGATCGTTCCCTCTAGGACGAGGGGAGGTAAGGAACTGCCATCACACTCTGCACTTGATTCACCTTCTGTTTTGAGTAGACTTGCAACACCACCACATGCTTTTAATCCTGATATGTCGCAAGTTTTTGATGATGCTAGTACTTTGCTTGATGATAATGTGCCACTAGGTGAGTTTCTTGATGAACAAATTGCTAGAGCTAAAGATATTGAAAATGCTGAAACTGATGAAATTATTGAAACTGATGAAGTACTTGAAACACCTATTAGACCTAGCTCTCCTAGATATGAAATGCCTAAGATACCTGAAGATTATGTTATGGATGAGGAGATAGCTAGAGATTTTCTTGCTTGCAATGATAGAGATGATCTTAAGAAATTACTATGCAAACTGAAAGAAAAATCTTTGAATGCTCGAATGAAATGTGATCCCAAGTTTGCTACTTCACCTATATTTGTTACCGATAAGGATTATGAATTCTCTATCGACCCAGAGTTAATTACTTTGGTTGAATCTGATCCTTTCCATGGTATGAAACTGAAACTGTTGTGGCACATCTTACTAAATTAAATGATATAGCCACCCTTTTTGCTAATGATGAGAAGATTCGCTACTATTATATTCTCAAATTATTTCTGTTCTCATTAAAGGGTGATGCTAAGATATGGTACAATACTCTTGCTCCTGGTTGTGTGCGTAGTCCCCAGAATATGATTTACTACTTCTCTGAAAAATATTTTCCTGCTCATAAGAAACAAGCTGCCTTACAAGAAATATTTAACTTTGTGCAGATTGAAGAAGAGAGTCTCCCACAAGGTTGGGGGAGGCTTCTCCAATTGCTTAATGCTTTGCCTAATCATCCTCTTAAGAAAAATGAAATACTTGATATCTTCTATAATGGACCAACCGATGGTTCTAGGGACTTCCTAGATAGTTGTGCTGGTTGTGTTTTCAGGGAACGAACTGTTGAACAAGCTGAGGAATTATTGAAGAACATATTGAAAAATTATGATGATTGGACTCTTCCAAAACCACCGCCTAAACCCACTCCGAAGAAGAGGGGTATCTTCTATCTCAGTCCCGAAGATATGCAAGAGGCAAAGAAATGTATGAAGGAAAAAGGTATTAAGGCTGATGATGTTAAGAATTTACCACCTATTGAAGAAATACATGGGCTTGACACACCACCACCTCCACAGGTGGTAGAGGTAAATTCTTTTATAAAGTTTGATGAAGGTGCCATGCCTTATAATAAACATCCTAGTCAATGCCTTTATGAGTTTGACAATTACATTAGAAAACAAGATCACTTCAATGCAAATGCTATGAAACAATTTAAATACAATTCTGATATGATTGCTCGCTTGAGTGACTTGTTATTTAGAATTACTAATGATGTCAGGGGTGTAGGAATACATGCCTCTATGGTTCAAACCCAACTAGAACAAGTTGCTAAATCTCAAAGAGAATTGCTTAGTGAAATGAATAATAATATGAATGATTTTGCTGTTAGAGTAGCAACTAGAGGAGGCAAAATGACTCAGGAACCACTCTATCCCGAGGGACACCCTAAAAGAATTGAACAAGACTCTCAAAGAATTAACACTGATGCACCTAGTCCTTGTAAAAAGAAAAAAATGAAAGGACTTTGCATACCTCTAATGAACCTGAGAAAGAGAAACTTTCCGAAGATAACAATGATGTCTCCATCTCTGATGCTGAAACTCAATCTGGTAACGAACATTCATCTAGTGATAATGAAAATGATAATGATGATATTCATGAAGACACTCAACCAAACACTGATAAACAACCAGATAATGATATTGAGATAGAACCTGCTGTTGATCTTGATAACCCATAACCTAAAAATAAAAGATATGATAAAAGAGACTTTGTTGCTAGAAAACATGGTAAATAAAGAGAACCATGGGTGCAGAAACCCATGCCCTTTCCACCTAAACCAACTAAGAAAAAGGATGATGAAGAATTTGAACGCTTTGCTGAAATGCTTAGGCCAGTCTTTTTGCGCACCCGCTTAACTGATATTTTAAAGATGGCCTCTTATGCAAAATACATGAAAGACATCATCACTAATAAAAGAAAGATACCTAAAGCTGAAATCTCCACCTTGCTTGCTAATTACTCCTTTAAGGATGGAGTGCCTAAAAAACTTGGAGATTCGGGAATACCAACTATACCTTGCTCCATCAAAAGAAATTATGTCAAAACTACTTTGTGTGATTTAGGAGCTGGTTTTAGTGTTATGCCCTTCTCTTTATATAAAAGACTTGACATGAATAAACTCACACCTATTGAAATATCTTTGCAAATGGCTGACAAATCAACTGCCATACCTATCGGTATTTGTGAGGATGTGCCCGTTGTTGTTGCAAATGTTACTATCTTAACAAACTTTGTTATACTTGAGATACCCGGGGACGACAACATGTCGATTATCCTTGGTAGACCCTTTTTGAATACTGTGGGGGCTATTATTGATTGCAATAAAAGCAAGGTCACATTTCATATCAATGGTAATGAGCATACGGTGCACTTTCCGAAGAAACATTTCCAAGTGAATGGTATTAATGTTATTGAAAAATCTCCGACACTCACTATTGGAAGTTTTCTACTACCTCTACCTACTGCCAAAAAGAAATATGACATACTTATTGTTGGGGATATTCACATCCCCGTTGAGGCAACCTAGTGTTTAACAAAAGTTCTTCGGTTTCATGCTAATTGAAAGAGGTTGTTAATAAGACTTGATCAAACTTGTTAATGGATCATTTTTGAGAGGTATGAAGTTGATGAATTTAGTGAGCACAACTTTCTGTCCCTGCCTTTTGTTTTCTATTTTTCTTAGTTAAATAAAAAAATGCCATGTTTAGTCTGTTTTCTGAATTTTCCGTGCAATAATAAATGACCCAAAAATAAAAGTTCTTAGAATGCTTTGAAATTTCAACATGATTTTTTTCTGAATATTTCTGAATTTCTAGTGCAAATAACATCAGAGGGGGGGTGCTCCTAGTGCCACCAGACACCAGGGCGCGCCAGCAACCCCAGGCGCGCCCTGGTTGGTTGTGGTCCCCATGTGGGTCCCCTCACTTACCTTTTTAGCCCATGTCATCTCCTACCTCCAGAAAAAATCACCATAGCTCTCTCTCTCTCTCTCTCTCTCTCGTGTTCTTGCTCTCAAACCCGTGGATTTCGATCTCTTTGCTCGAAGCTCCGTTTCCAAAACTGTTTTGGGGGATTGCTACTTGGTATGTGACTCCTCCATTGCTCCAATTAGTTTTTGCTTTAGTGGTTTATACTTTGAATAATTAGCTACTCTTGGTGCTGCTGTAGATGGGCTTGCATGTTGAATTTGTAGAGTTCTAAGTAGTTTGAATGCTTAATATAGCCTCTATGCATCCTTATGAGTAGTTGCTATCAATCTTGTGAAGTTTTATTGACAAACATTTTGTGTACCAATTTTTTTATAGAAATTGTTCGCAAATAAAAATGCAATTATTTAGGAGTTCTTCGAGGAGGAGGTCTACGGAGGCATCATCTAGTAGTGGCTCGATACGTCGGTCTTATGTTGAACCAAGTGCAAGCTCAATGCGGGATGCCGCTATCAAATCATGCCTATGGCCGTGTAACGATTTCATGGTAAGCGCAGGCATTAAGGAAGAATTTGATCACTATGTTCACAACGTCGAGCTCGGCCCCTACATTGAAGATAAGTGCATCCAGCATCTCAACCTCACAGAAACTTTTACTAAGAAATTTAAATATCTTCCTCGTGAGTCTAGAGTTTCATTTAGTCTTTATGACTATCCATTTACCATGCCTCTAGATATGTTTTGTGATGCCTGTAAAATTCCATATTGGGGTTCGCTAGATGAACCGCCAAAATCTGAATATGAGTCATTTCTGATTAATCTTTGCTATGGAGAGGATAGGGGAGTGACACAAGGTAGAATAAAAAGTATTCATTTACCACCAATTCACTACTTTGCTCTCTTTAATGGCAAATGCATCGTGGGCAAGCAAGATTGTAGCACACTATGTGCTCCTGACTTGAGCCTCATACACACAGCCTTGGCCAGAATTAAACGCTATAATCTTGGAGCAATCATTGCACAGAGGTTGCAACGTAATGCTGAGAGTGGTCACTTTTATGGTGGGATTTATGCTTCCTGTTTAGCTAAAGAGGTTGGTGTGGCACCTCTGCCTGATGATCCCATCCTACCCACTCAGTACTTAGACTTGGGGGCCATGAAACGTCATAAGTTCCTTATAGGCACAGTCGATGATTATACTTATAACTTGAGGTTCAATAAAGAACCCATTGTACCTCTTGTTTTGCCTGCACCTGGTCTCTTTGATTATCACAACAAGAGAAGATATTACGTTCTTGAGAGCGAGGCCCACGCGTACAATGCGGAGGTCGAGGCTGCTCGCCGGGCTGAGGAGGCTGCACCAAGTGCCTCCGTGGGTTATCACTCAGATTATTATCCAGGCCGCGGGTGGTAATTACTAAGCTAGGCCAAAAGCCTAAGATTTGGGGAGTACGTATTTCCACCGACATTACATTCATATTCACATATTTCATTCCAGTTGTTGGTGTCCACACTTTTTCATTGTATTATCCATGCTAGATTTATTTTCTCGCTTTCTTCTTGTGTGTTTGAAAAAAGTTTGAGAAAACCTAAAAATATTTCTCGCTTCTTTTCGGGTTTTTCTTTCTAGCTTAAATTTGTTGTAGTGTTAAAAGAAAACCCAAAAAGATTTTCATATTCTTCTTTTGCTTGTTGGGAGCTTTCCTGTGTAAATAGTTTTTCTCGTTTTTGTTTCTTTAATTCGCTTTCTTCATGAAAAAATAAAAACTCCAAAAATATTTCAGTGTGTTTCTCTGAAATTCTTTTCTTTTTATTGAGTCGTACCAAGGAGAAGACCACGATGAAAATGTTGAGTGGCTCTCATATATATTATTGTTGATCTAACGAAGAGCCCAAATTGCTTTGTCTTCTCCTTTTAAATAAAATGTTTACAGATTCCAGCTTAGTCCACAACACCCTTGCACTATTATTTTCATATCATTCGATCATGCAAGTGAAAGGCAATAATGACGATATTTGATGAATTGACTGTGGCACACAGAAGCGGGTATGAACTCAACTTGTTTTGTTTTTGTAAATATGTTTAACCTAGTATCCATGATTCAGCATATTATGATCAAACATGTTTGCAATGATAATTAGAGAATATTGTTTTTCATGCCATGCTTAAGAAGCTAGGAATAGATAATGATTTATCTTAGGTGTCAACATGCATTAAAATGATTGTGATGTAGAATGTTTCAAGTGGCTTGACTTGGCACATGTTCATGCATGTAGTTGAATCAAAACCAACATAGCCTCTACGATATTTATGTTCATAGTGTTCATATCCTACTCATGCTAGTATTCAATGTTGATTATGCATAACGCATGTTCATGACCGTTTTCGCTCTCTAGTTGGCCGCTTCTCAACCTATTTGCTAGCCTACGCCTATACTAAGCGGGAATACTGCTTGTGCATCAAAATCCTTAAACCCAAGTTATTCCAGATGAGTCCACCATATCTACCTATATGCGATATTACCCCGCCGTTCCAAGTAAATTTGCATGTGCCACCTCTAAAATTTCAAATGAACATCTGTTTTGTGTGCCTGTTCTATCAAGTTATTCTCATGATGAGTGTTTATTCACTCGTCCTTGCACGAGAGGGGCGGTAGTAGGGATGCCCAGTCCCGAAATAAAAAATTGCAAATAATTAAACAGAACTCCCCCAGGATTGTTGTTGGTATGGACGGTACCTGTGGATTCGGCTAGCAGTGGAGTGTGTTTGTTGGTGGAGGGGGAGTAAACTTTACTTTTATCGCTTGGGAACCACCGCTAATGTGTTTAGCATGGAAGATATTGATAACTCTTGGTCGTAACATTGACAGGAAGGGTGCACCTCCCAAAATTATATTTATCTCTGTTTTAAGCTTTGAGCTCTAGCACCTCTGCAAATCCCTGTTTCCCTTTGCGAAGGGACTATCTATTTAATTTTATGTTGAGTCATCACCTTCTCAAACAAGCGCCAGACCTGAGAGCACTATTGTCATCCTCATGCATTGTGTATAGTTAATGTTGGATGCATCATGACTGGATCTTTTCTACCATGAATTACAATGTTTAGTCGCTGCTTGAACTTTGGAGGTGCTCTTCATTTATGTTTTGCGGTCTCAGAAAGGGCTAGCGAGATACCACTCTTGTCATATTATATCATGGTTTCTTTGACAAAGTGTTGTCATTTGAGATATTTTATTATTGCTCGCTAGTTGCTTATGTCATTGACATGAGTTAATATAATTTCTAAGAGTTATTGTTGACATGGTTAGTCATAATCTTTGCTGAAAACCTGGGTGCTACTTAATCTTATTTATGTAAACAAGAACAAAAGAGTTCGTAAAAGTTTTTCTTTATCACTTTCAGTTTGTCAACTGAATTCCTTGAGGACAAGCAAAGGTTTAAGCTTGGGGGAGTTGATACGTCTCCGTCGTATCTACTTTTCCTAACGCGTTTGCTCTTGTTTTGGATTCTAATTTGCATGATTTGAATGAAACTAACCCGGACTGATGCTGTTTTCAGTAGAACTACCATGGTGTTGTTTTTGTGCAGAAATAAAAGTTCTCGGATTTGGATGAAACTTTTCGGAGAATTATTTTAGAATATATAAAAAATACTGGAACCAAGAACCGCCGGAGGGGGTGCCCTGGCTGGGCATGATACACCAGGGCACGCCCCCTCCCTCTGGCGTGCCCTGGTGGGTTGTGCCCCCCTGGTGGCCCCCCTGACCCTAATTCCAACTCCATAAATACCTATTTTCAGAGAAAAAATAAGGGAGGAAGTTTCATCGCGTTTCATGATACGGATCTGCCGCCACCTCCCATTCTTCATCGGGAGGCTAGATCTGGAGCCCGTTCGGGGCTCCGGAGTGGGGAATCTTCGGTCTTCGTCGTCACCAACCCTCCTTCATCACTAATTCCATGATGCTCCCCATCGGGAGTGAGTAATTCCTTCGTAGGCTCGCTGGTCGGTGAGGAGTTGGATGAGATTCATCATGTAATCGAGTTAGTTTTGTTAGGGCTTGATCCCTAGTATCCACTATGTTTTGAGATTGATGTTGTTATGACTTTGCTATGCTTAATGCTTGTCACTAGGGCCTGAGTGCCATGATTTCAGATCTGAACCGTTTATGTTTTCACCATTATATCTATGTTCTAGATCTGATCTTGCAAGTCATATTCACCTATTACGTGTTATGATCCGTAAACCCCAGTGTGACAGTAATTGGTATACTTTCCGGTGATGACCGTAGTTTGAGGAGTTCATGTATTCACTATGTGTTAATGCTTTGTTCCGGTTCTCTATTAAAAGGAGGCCTTAATATCCCTTAGTTTCCTTATGGACCCCGCTGCCACGGGAGGGTAGGACAAAAGATGTCATGCAAGTTCTTTTCCATAAGCACGTATGACTATTTACGGAATACATGCCTACATTATATTTATGAACTGGAGCTAGTTTTGTATTTCCCTAGGTTATGACTGTTATATGATGAATATCATCCAACGAATTCACCGATCCAATGCCTACGAGTTTTCCACATATTGTTCTTGCTAAGTTACTACTACTGCTGTTACCGTTACACTTGCGACAAAATCATTGCTATCACTATTACCGTTACTGTTACTGTTACCGCTGCTATCAAAACTATCATATTATTGTGCTACTGATCACTTTGCCGCAGATATTTAATCTCCAGGTGTGGTTGAATTGACAACTCAACTGCTAATACTTACAAATATTCTTTGGCTCCCCTTGTGTCGAATCTATAAATTTGGGTTGGATACTCTACACTCGAAAACTGTTGTGATCTCCTATACTTGTGGGTTATCAGGTGGCTCCATATAAAATAACAAGGTTAATATAGACATGGCTTAAACGTCTTGACATAGATGAATATATCAGAAGCATTAGAGATGATAAGAGAGAAATGTTGCATGACATAAAGTTGGAGGTACTATGTGGTTTCTCTGATCAGAGGACCCCTTATGCCGAGCCAAGTCCAGATGAGGATCAGTTCTCTAGTTGCTTTCTAGTGAAACTGAGGATAACATACCAGATGGCCATTCTCGAGAAATAACCATGAAGAGATGGCCATTCTCGAGAAATAACAATGACCCAAGTTTACCTAACATGCAAGCATAGTTGATGGTATGTTGAGGGCTGAGAAATCAGAGAATCCTATGAGAATAGTATATTGTTTTGGCATATCTCATGAACATCCAGGCACCTTTATAGTATCTGACATCAGGAGTTCAAACCCACATCACGAGTATGTTGGGTTATACCCAAAGGGCTTTAGATTCCAGAAGAAAGATTTTAACAACATTGATCGCCTTGTGTCATATTTTCAAAAACATATTGACAAACCACCACCTAATGCTGGCCCTTCAATGCGAAATGTTGCGGCAATGGTACCTATGAAAAATAACTTGATAGAACTATTTGTCACTCTCTAATGAAAATCTATATAAACAAACATTGCATTCATATAAGCATTCACTCTAGCAAGCATTCTAGCAATCAAAATACAATCAATGAATAAATAAATAAAGAAAACAATAAGAAAAAGCAAATAGAAAGCAAAACAAAACTTCAAGGAAATCCAAATAGAAACTCCTAAGGGCCGGAACTGTAGGACTTAACTACAAATAACAAAATAGTTTTTGTCCTAAATAAAACTTAGTAGCTAAGAAAAATACTAAACTAATAACTTAATAGAAAATAAAATATAACATTATTAGGTTAACAAAAAGTATTTTATAATATTCTTCAATAGCAAAAAATAATCAACTAGAAAGCTTTTATATAACTCTAGTTATGATCAAAATAATATTAACTTAAAATTATATAAAATTTATCCAACTAAAATTTTCATAAAGTCTTTTTTCTTAAAAAATTTAATAGCAAAAAAATTAAATGAAAACTAGGCATGTAGGCATCTGTTTAAAAGAAAACTAAAACTAAAATATCCTAAAAAGGTCTAAAACCAAAAATAGGAAAAAGGGCTTTAGTCCCGGTTGGTGGCTCCAACCGGGACTAAAGGTTGGCCTTTAGTCCCGGTCGGAGCCACAAACTGGGACTAAAGGTGTAAGCTTTCGCGCCCTTCGGGCTGCTGAAATTTAGCTTTTGTCCCAGTTGGTGGCTCCAACCGGGACTAAAGGTAGGCCTTTAGTCCCAGTTGGAGCCACCAACTGGGACTAAAGCCCTGGGGTATATAAATCGCGCGCCCCGGCCTTCTTCTTCCTCCCCAATCTTCTTTCTCACCCTGCCCCGACACCACCGAACCACCACACACCGCCGCCAGGCTGCCGCGACGCCCTGCCCCTACGCCGTGCTCCGACGCCCTGCCCTCGCCGACGGCCGCAGTCTCACTGGACCTCCTCGCCCTCTGCGTCACCGAGCCTCGCCGCCCCCACTTCTCGCCTCCTCGCTGTGAGCGCCGCCGCCATTTTGATCCCCTCCTCCTATACCCCCTGCTGGCTAACACCGACCCCGATGCCGCCCTCGCTCGGCTGGCCGACGTCGCGTTGTTTTTTTATATAAATTTCATCTTGTGTGTAAATTTTGTATTCATCTTGTGGTCGTGTGGTCGATGTCAAGGGGTCACCGATCGTGATGTAGCCGTGGTCGATGTAGAACTCGTCATAGTTGGTGTAGATGCAATTGCCGGAGGCGCAAAAAATTGAGTGATGACAAAGTTGCAATTGTGTAGCCGACGTTTTCCACCTCGAGAGGTACCGAGCACACAACAGTTTTGCCAGGACCGTGTGCACGGTTGTAGTGGCTTTCACAAAAGTGATGCCAGTGTGTCGATGCAGTCTTAGCCATCGGACGCGGTCAATGCCTACCTTTAGTCCCGGTTGGAGCCACAGACATGATAAATCTACGCACCACAGACATGATAACATAGGTACAAATATCGTCGTAACTTTGACATGAGGGGGGGGGGGTCGTTAAAACATAACCCTGCGATAACTTCGGTATAACTTCGGTGGAATCTTTGCTGATGTTAGCATTTTTGTGCTCTTTATTCCATCCACGTTGATGACTCACAAGTATAGGGGATCAATCGTAGTCCTTTTGATAAGTAAGAGTGTCGAACCCAACGAGGAGTAGAAGGAAATGACAAGTGGTTTTTAGCAAGGTATTTTCTGCAAGCACTGAAATAGTCGGTAACAAGTAGTTTGATAGCAAGATAATTTGTAACGAGCAAGTAACGGTAACGGTAAATAAAGTGCATCAAGGTAGCCCAATCCTTTTGTGGCAAAGGACAGTCCAAAACGGTCTCTTATGATAAGCAAAGCGTTCTTGAGGGTACACGGGAATTTCATCCTATCACTTTCATCATGTTGGTTTGATTCGTGTTCGCTACTTTGATAATTTGATATGTGGGTGGACCGGTGCTTAGGTGCTGTTCTTACTTGAACAAACCTCCTACTTATGATTAACCCCCTCGCAAGCATCCACAACTACGAGAAAAGTATTAAGATAAAATCAAACCATATCATTAAACTTTTGGATCCAAATCGGTCCCTTATGAAGTAGCGCATAAACTAGGGTTTAAGCTTCTGTCACTCTTGCAACCCATCATCTAATAACTACTCCACAATGCATTCCCTTAGGCCCAAATATGGTGAAGTGCCATGTAGTCGACGTTCACATGACACCACTAAGGGAATCACAACATACATATCATCAAAATATCAAACACATATCAAGTTCACATGATTACTTGCAACATGACTTCTCCTGTGACCTCAAGAACAAAAGTAACTACTCACAAATAATAATCATGCTCAAGATCAGAGGGGTATTAAATAGCATAATGGATCTGAACATATAATCTTCCACCAAATAAACCATATAGTAATCAACTACAAGATGTAATCAACACTACTAGTCATCCACAAGCACCAATCTAAGGTTCCGGTACAAAGACTGAATGTCGGGGTACACAAACAGGGGGTGTATGTTTCCCCTGACTTGTGCACGGACGGATAACTTCTTCCCAGGAAGCCAAGGCTAAGCCAGAGAAGCAGCTCTTACTGAGATCAAAGAGTGGATCAAGAAGACCAAGAATAAGCACGACAGAAGAATATCACCTTGGGAAAGCCTCCCCTGACGGGTAGGAGGGCCTGGCCGGGTCGAGGCTGCCCCAAGGGCAAGTTCAAGACTTCCCCGACAAGCTTTCCGGGTCCGCTAAGGGCAGAATCCCCACCAAGACACCACCGCTCCACCGCACGATGATGCAAGTCACCTATCAGTGCGGTGTCGAGCCCCCAAGCGATTAAGTGTTCTCTGCTAAGCATGTGGTAGCCCATTGGAAGACAAGATTTGTCCAAGTGACACCTGTCCAGAAGCGTGTCAAGATGATAAGCAAGAGATGGTTAAGTGGCTCGGCAGGCCTGCCGGGCTTCGTCCTCAGCATGACACCTAGCAGTGCATTTAATGCGCTTTGTCCTAACTGCCAGAGTTAGGTATGATAGCACTGTTGGCTATCTAATCAGTAGATAAAGACTATTTTGCCATTGTGGTTACCCCTTAAGCTATAAAAGGAGGTCCAAGGCGACCTAGAAAAGGATTCAGACCCTCGCACACTTGTACGCGCATAGCTGCACTCCCCGAGGCACCCTTGCCGGGCTTGAGCACTGCGTGCTCGTTGTGTTCTTCCACTCAATCCACCCAAAAGCAGGAGTAGGGTTTTATGCTATCCAGCGGCCTGAACCTGGGTAAAAACCACCAGTGTCACCGCCATCGTGTTGTTTCATGGCTTCTGCTCTTTGTGCAACGTGACCCCCCTTGCCAAACCACAAAGGGGCTCATGGCCCCATAGGTGATCGTGATCCACCACGACATCTTTGGCGCGCCAGGTAGAGGGTGTCACTTGTGTGAACCTAAAGTTGTAAACAACACGTCGAGCTCCATCGTCAATCATCATCATCATCATCATCATCATCGTCATCTTCATCAACACCCTGTTTGTCCGCGGCTTCGAAGAAGAAGAACAACGACGCTCCCTCCCTCTGTCCTACCTAGATTCCATCGCTCGTTTTCGCCGCAGGCGCGGCGGCGACGGGAATGGAGGGCAGTGGCGGTCCGACGACCGCGGATGGTTCGGGTGGTGTGGTCATCATGCCACCTGCGTTCGGAAAAAGAAGCAAAACATGCGGCGATATTGCCCTCCTCGCGAGCTCCCGTCAAAGCATACCCGATGCCGGAAAGTGTCATTTGGGCAAGCAAGACAAATGGTGCGTGGTCGGCCCCCTCCTCCGTTCCCACTTATCGATAATTGAGCTATGCAATGGTGGTGTTATCAGCGTCGATGAGCCCGCGTGGAACTTGGTCCAGTATTTATCCCGCCAAGGGTGAATCCTGAGTGGAGCGCTGGTGTGAATCCGTTGGTCGATGCCCCGGCAAATGCACTCCGGCAACGCCGATCGCGTCGGCATGGCCTTCATGCCTGCCGACGTGATATCATTGACAATATAAGAAAAGGGGGAGAGGAGCCGACCCATCCTTCTCACCATACATCGACAGCTGCGAGCGTTCCATTAGCCCCTTTGTCTCTTGCCGGGGGTAGATGCATAACTAATAAATTGCCAAGTCTTTCCCTTGTGCACCTTCTCGTTTGTTGTCTTTTCTAGAACAAGGATGGACACACGAACGGGGGAAACAATCGCAAGAAGAAGAGGAGGTGTTATACGAGACCTAATGCATACCCAGCAGGGGAGGGGAACATTAACGAAAGATAAGTTAGCATGATCACTGATTCTTCTTCAATACTTACGTCGCTTATCCTTCGGACAACCAGGATCTTCGTATGACAAGCCTTTCGTATGATGGTACCTTACTGTATTTGTCTGCGCCCCCGCTTTGTTTCAAGCCTGCTCAACAAAGTGGGTGGCTGCGTCAAATGCCGTTAAGGAAAAACCTGCCGGGCATACCATCGCCAGCTGAATGCTAAGGATCCGCTCCTCACAGCAATCGTGGCAGCATGCTACTAGCGGGTAACCAAAGTACGCAAAGAAAAACTAACCATATGAACATCAATGGGTAAACAAAACAAGGATAGCGTGCATTGACATAATTAAAACATTAGTTCAACAAGTGCAAAAACCAAAAACAGTACGAGACCTAAACACAGGACGCATGATTGTTTTGTTACAGGATACCACAATAAGGAGAACGGCTCAAGGCTGGGCGTGCTGGTCTCCGGGGACCCTTGGGACGGAGAGAACCTTGTCGGCAAGAGGACTGGCCTTCACCTCGGCAGCTGAAACGTCGGCGCCTGGTGGCAGTCTCTTGAAGCTGTCGGAGAGGTTGAGGTCCGGATGATGATAGGCAAGGTTGCTCAAGACCATAAAGAGGGCGTCACGGGCAAGCTTTCGGGATTCAACTGCGAAGCATTCGGCCCTGTCTTCCTCGTACATCCTCAGCCCTTCGATCAAGCCTTCAAAGAAAAGTGTTAGCTTGATGCTTGGAACTTCATGGTCACTGACGGAGAAAGCCCAGCTCTTCATGTCCATCTTCCAGATTTGGGCACTGAGGCGCTCGGCGATATCAACCAGGTTTTTGATCCAGAGGTCGCGTTGCTCGATCTGGTTCTGCAGCTTGTCCTCCGAGTCCCGCCGAAGAATTCTTGTGTTCTCCAAGTCCTTCATCAGCAACTGCTCACGAACGCCAGCGGATTCAATCTCACTTTCCAGAGTGCCAATCCGCGCTTTCATGTTGGTGATGGTGCTGTTGGCAGTGTCAAGGTTCTGACTCTTGGAAGAAAGCTACAATTGTGTCTCCTTTAGGAGAGTCTCTCCTTTCTGTGCTTCTTCCTTGAGAGCCACGATTTCCTTGGTGCTCCCGGCAAGGTCCTTTGTCAGCTTGGCCACCTGTTGATCCAGATCAGCCTTGGCAGTAGATGCAGCGGCAAGTTCATCAACAATCTTCTTCAGCTGGGTAGCAGAGTCGAGGGTGAGCGTGTCAAGAACTGCCTTGTGCTTGTCCTCCAGGTCCTTGGTGCGCTGCTGGACGAGAGCCTCCAGTTCTCCATCCTTGTTGCGGAGGGTGGCCTCAAGGTTCCCTTCCTGAGAAGAGATGTCTTTCTCCTTGGCGTTCAGAAGCGCTTCATGCTCTGCCAGGCAGACCTCCCGGGCCGTGACATGCTCCTTGGCCATGGCTATCACCTCCTGTTGTCGCTGAAGGGATTGCAACTGTTTGCTGTGCCACTCATGCAGTTTGCTACCCTTGTCTCTCAGCTTCTGATCCATGAGACTGGCGGAGTTGCGCTACTTCTTGATCGCCTGCCACTTTAGGCTGTATCTGCTCTGCATGACCTTGATACCTGTTGCCACGGACTACAGGAAGGACAGGTCCATGGCTACACCAGCAGGATCATTAGTCTCTTCGGCTCGCTGGGACAACACTGCCAAGAGGCGCTGGATCTCTTCATCGAAGTCCACGCCCACTGCAACAGATGAACCGGGGGCACCAAGCCCAGGATTGGCAAGGACCAGTGCCAGTTTTCTTGAGGATGGTTGGGGGACTGCTGCCGGTGTGCCAAACGAGGGATGAGGCCCCATAGTTTGCAGAGGGGTTTTCTCTTCCACAACTGCGTCTATGCCAGATGTGCTGCCGGGGGTTTTCTCTGTTCCTTCGGGAAATTCTTGTATGGTCCCGGTAGTCTGATCCTGGCCTTCCGCAGCGGCAATTTTGGTGGCCTCCTCAGCAGCATCCTTACCAATACTAGCCACTTCTTCTAGAAGCTCTGGTTCCTCGGCCAACGAAGCTGCAGACGAAATTAACAAGCATTGATGAAGAAATGATACAAATTGCCAGGTTGAAGGCCTGGAAGCAAAGTAATTCAAATAAGAAGAGACAAGGGCAGGCAGATTACCTGGTGGCGTTTGCCGCAGAAGGGCATCGGTCTCCCCGGCAACATCGGTTGCCGTGGTGCGGTCCGTGGCCCCTTCCTCGGTGACCATGATCTCGACATGGGCCAACCCCTCAGTGGAGGCCCTTGCCGACGACTTCTCCGCTTGGACTTCGGCTGGGGTGGACCCTTCATGGTGGGCCCCACCCTCGTGGGTCTCCTCTCCTTCCTTGGCGGGAGATGAAGCATGTTCTGCCGCGTCCCTCCTGGCGGGCGAAACTTTCTCCATACTATCGCGCCGGGGGCTAGGCCGGGGCCTAGGCACAGGATCTTCTGTGCTATCTCCCGCCAGGCCCGTGCCCGCCAAAGGCCCTGGCGACGTCACCTGCTTGGTTCTTTTGGCCCGGTGGATGAGGGGTTCTTCGTCCCTGTCAAGACAACAAGCTAGGTTGAGTCAAGCAAGCACCAAGTATATGGTCCTTCAACAAGGAAAATTAGTTTTTCCCCTTACTCTGGATCGATGAGCATGGAGCCCAATGCATATCTCGCAGGTGGCGGGGTCGCTCTCCCCCTCTTCAAGTTTGGGAGAGGAGAACTTCCCGGCAGCTCTGGGCCTTTTTGAGGAGCTGGGGGCTCCGGCAGGATCGAGCTGCGAGAGGACGCTGGACTTGACTGGGGGCTGGGATCAACCCCCTTGACCGTCTGTCGCTTGGCGGGTGGAGTCTTAGCCTCGAAGAGGCGGGTGGAATGGCGGCGTACCACATCAGGCTTGTCATTCTTGGAGGCGATCTTCTTCACCCTTTTGGTGGCTGGCGCGGGAACGAGGGCCACTGTTCCCCGGTTGGCTCGCCTGCGGGGACGCTGATCCAGATCTGGCTCTGGAGCTTGAGGACCCATTGCAAGCCACTCCTCCTCAGGCTGCTCGGTTTCCTCAACCTCGTCTCCTTCTTGGGCCTCTACTGTCGCGGCCTGAAGAATTTCGGCCCCGGCAGGACTAATCCTGGCAGCTTCTTCCGTGGCGTGCCCCTCATCCCTTTCATCTGAGGAGCCTTTGCCTTCAGCCTCCACTTCCTCCTCTTCCTCCTCCTCCTCTTCTCTGGGCCTTGCCTTCCCGGCAGCCCGAAGCGCTTTATCTTCTTCGATCTGTCTCCTGATAAATTCTTCCTCTGCTTTAGAGCTATGCTTGAACATGTTGCTCTCTACCCTGGAAGCGCTTTCTTCTAGACCGGAGACTGATACGTCTCCATCGTCCTCTTGTTTTGGACTGTAATTTGCACGATTTGAATGAAACTAACCCGGACTGATGCTGTTTTCAGCAGAACTACCATGGTGTTTTTTTTGTGCAGAAATAAAAGTTCTCGGATTGGAACGAAACTTCACGAGGATTTTTTATATAATAAAAGAGAATTTTTGGAGCCAAGAACCATAGGAGGGGGGGGGGACACCTGGGTGGGCACAACCCACCAGGGCGCGCCCCCTCCAGGCGCGCCGAGGTGGGTTGTCCCCACCTGGTGGCCCCGCAAACTCCAACCCTGATGCTATAAAGTCATATTTTTGGAGAAAAAATTAGGGAAAGAATTATCGCGTTTCATGAGACGGAGCCGCCGCCACCTCCTGTTCTTCATCGGGAGGCCAGATCTGGAGTCCGTTTGGGGCTCCGGAGAGGGGGATCTTCGATCTTCGTCATCACCAACCCTTCTCCATCGCCAACTCCATGATGCTCCCCACCGGGAGTGAGTAATTCCTTCGTAGGCTTGCTGGTCGGTGAGGAGTTGGATGAGATTCATCATGTAATCGAGTTAGTTTTGTTAGGGCTTGATCCCTAGTATCCATTATGTTCTGAGATTGATGTTGCTATGACTTTGCCATGCTTAATGCTTGTCACTTTGGGCCCAGGTGCCATGATTTCAGATCTGAACCGTTTATGTTATCACCATTATATCTATGTTCTAGATCCGATCTTACAAGTTATAGTCACCTACTACGTGTTATGATCTGGCAACCCCGGAGTGACAATAGTCGGGACACTTCCCGGTGATGACCGTAGTTTGAGGAGTTCATGTATTCACTATGTGTTAATGCTTTGTTCCGGTTCTGTATTAAAAGGAGGCCTTAATATCCCTTAGTTTCCAATAGGACCCCGCTGCCACGGGAGGGTAGGACAAAAGATGTCATGCAAGTTCTTTTCATAAGCACGTATGACTATTTACGGAATACATGCCTACATTATATTTATGAACTAGAGCTAGTGCTGTATCACCCTAGGTTATGACTGTTATATGATGAATATCAACCAACAAAATCACCGATCCAATGCCTACGAATTTCTCTCATATTGTTCTTGCTAAGTTACCACTGCTATTGTTACTCTTGCACTTACTACAAAATCACTGCTATTACTGTTACCGTTACTATTGCTGTTGCTACTACTATCAAAACTACCATACTACTTTGCTACTGATCACTTTGCTGCAGATAATTAATCTCCAGGTGTGGTTGAATTGACAACTCAGCTGCTAATACTTGCAAACATTCTTTGGCTCCCCTTGTGTCGAATCAATAAATTTGGGTTGAATACTCTACCCTCGAAAACTGTTGCGATCCCCTATACTTGTGGGTTATCAAGACCTTTTTCTGGCGCCTATTACACCTAGTTCTCCTAGATATGAATTGCCAAAGGTACCGGAAGGTTATGTTATGGATGAGGAGACAACTAGAGACATTCTTGCTTGTAAGGATAGAGATGATCTGGAAAAATTATTATGCAAGTATAAAGAAAAGACTTTGAATGCTAAAATGAAATGTGATCCTCAGTTTGCTACTTCACCTATCTTTGTTGATGATAAGGATTATGAATTCTCTATCGACCCAGAGTTAATTACTTTGGTTGAATCTGATCCTTTCCATGGTTATGAAACTAAAACTGTTGTGGCACACCTTACTAAGTTGAATGATATAGCCACCCTTTTTGCTCATGATGAGAAGATTCGCTATTATTATATTCTCAAATTATTTCTGTTCTCATTAAAGGGTGATGCTAAGACTTGGTATAATACTCTTGCTCCTGGTTGTGTGCGTAGTCCCCAGGATATGATTTATTACTTCTCTAAAAAATATTTTCCTTCTCATAAGAAACAAGCTGCCTTACAGGAAATATTTAACTTTGCGCAAATTGAAGAAGAGAGTCTCCCACAAGCTTGGGGGAGGCTTCTCCAATTGCTTAATGCTTTGCCTGATCATCCTTTTAAGAAAAATGAAATACTTGATATCTTCTATAATGGACTAACTGATGCTTCTAGGGACTTCCTAGATAGTTGTGCTGGTTGTGTTTTCAGGGAGCAAACTCTTGAACAAGCTGAAGAGTTATTGAATAACATATTGAAAAATTATGATGATTGGATCTTTCCTGAACCACCACTTAAACCTACTCCAAAGAAGATCGGTATCTTATATCTTAGTCCTGAAGATATGCAAGAGGCAAAGAAATCCATGAAGGAAAAAGGTATTAAAGTAGAGGATGTTAAAAATTTACCACCTATCGAAGAAATACATGGGCTTGAAACACCACCACCACCTAAGGTGGTAGAGGTAAATTCTTTACTAAAGTTTGATGAAGGTGATATTCCTTATAATAAACATCCTAGTCAATGCCTTTATGAGTTTGATAATTACATTAGAAAGCAAGATCACTTCAATGCAAATGTTCTGAAACAATTGAAATACAATTCTGATATGATTGCTCACTTGAGTGACTTGTTATTTAGAATCTCAAATGATGTTAGAGGTGTAGGAAAGCATGCTTCTATGGTTCAAACTCAATTAGAACAAGTTGCTAAATCTCAAAGAGAGTTGCTTGATGAAATCTCTCCCTAATAATAAAGCGGCTATTGCTTCTGCCCGCTCATCGTTGTTTACTTTTTTTTGAGAGATCCGTATGTAACTAAGCATTGTTATAATCCGTAATAAGCAAAAAAAAACTGTTCATCAAATAATTTTTACGTCCGGCCGGCACATCGCTACTTTGGGCCGGCCCATGCCGCGTTCTCCGCATGCACACGGCACACAGGTCTTCTACGATTCGTCAACAACTAGGACACCTCGGAGCAAAGTAAAAGGGGATCGATGGAGTTTAGGTCACGTCCTCCCCCGCCCAGTCGCTCCTCCCACCAATCTCGCAACCTAGCGGCGGCTCCTTGACCACCCGTTCCCATGATTCCCAACTCTCGCAGCCGTCGCCACCACACCTTGCACCGGCCCCTTCGATCTCGGATACGGTCGACGGGGAACACGCGCGGCCGCTGAAGGCTGGACACACGGCGGTGCTGTGGCTAGAGTTCCGGGCGCTCAACTGGGGCCGGTAGGCGATGTGTGTGGTGGCGTCGGTTAGTCGGCTGATGTACGCCATGGCAGAGCGCGGCAAGGCCGAGCACCCGCCTTTCATTTTCGAGTTGGGATGTTCCTTGATTTATTTTCAGCAGCAGCTTCATTACGTACCTCCTGTTGTTCCTCCACTATGTTCATCAATAGAATCTGAACTCGAGCTTTCAGCTGCAGCTTTTAGTATCCTAGCGCATTCATCAACTTCAGAGTTACCACTGGGGTCACTTTTCTCAAGAAATCTGGAAAGAAGTGAGGATTCTCAAGTAAGATATGTCTGCTTACAAAAAATTGCCTAATGGAAAGTAGATAAGAGGCTTATGAACTAAGAAAGACATGCCTACATAGTAGACATAGCAGGCTTCTGATTTCTCTGATTCTTCAAGACTTGAGGGTGTGAAACATCTATCTAGGTCGCCACACTTTAGCTACCTTCATTTGATGAGGTACATTCAGATTTGGTCTGTTTATTACTTTATGGATTCTTATCTTCTCATTACAGTGCTGGACAATTTGATGAAAAATTATCTTCTCTTTGATGGTCAAGGTTCTAGAGTTCATTGCTGTGAAAGAAGACATATATTTGCCTCATGGAATTGCTAGTAGAATGGCAGTTAAGACGAGTAAAAATCTATGACAGGCCGTATATTATTTTGAAGCTACATGGAAAGCAAAGTAAGCACATGGATCCCTCCTCCTTTCATGTTCTGATTGTATGTCGCCATAAGTACGGTCCAATTTGGGAGCCACAATGTGCCAGCAGCTCAGCAAAGAACTGGTCAATGTACTGTACGAGTGCTGCTTCTATGTGGAAAATGATGTTGTGCTACCAAATGCAATCGTTCCACACCATCATTTGATTCTCCTTTGTTTTTGAAGTGTTTGCAAGTTCCAAGTGTTATGATATTAATCATGAGTGTGATTTTAAATTGCGTGCGATTTGGCCTTGATCGCCCTGTAATTGCTGCAAGGAAACCGCCCCATGATTTTCATGCAGTACAAAATTGTAGGATATTGCGGTAGTTCGCACCGACTTAGGCTACAATTTCGCTACAAATTTGGCTGCACCTAAATCCTTTGTCCCGCTGATTTTAATCAGTGATCATGAGTAACAGTACTAAATTTTCAACTGATCTGTAGAGGTGCATGTTTCATCCTTCTTATCATTCTTGCTTATTGAGTGCCTGTTCATTTATTATTATTATTATTGATGCTACTTTTCTTGTGTCAAAAGAATTACTATAATTTTTATTTTCCATATTGATAAACAACTCCCTTAACAAACACAACTATCCATTCATAGAAGATCAACATGTTTTGACCAGAAGAGAGGAAGAAATATATAATATGTGATAGAAAATCATGGACGAGTAGTATGCTAGCCACTGTGTTTTGCTATTCAGTACATCTGAGATTCGTTTTTGAACTTCACAACAAGAGTAACATTTATTGATTTAACTTCTACGTAGGCAGTATCTCGTTGGAGGGAAGATCATAAAATTGATTGAGCATATAATGTGTCAACTTATTTCATTTTCCGTGTAAGCTCTGCTCTACCTAATGCTTACATGGTCTATGTGATCTCAAGAGCCCAGCCAAGATCATGCTTACATGGTCTATGTGATTTTTCAAGTTTGGGCAGCGAACACGAGCATCCATTTATTATTTTTCAAGTTTGGGCAGAGCTTTGAACCCTTCGCCAGAGGCCCCATCCCTAGATTGCCGGAGGATCAAGATGATGTCATCAGGGTTCCCATGACCATGATCGCCACATTTGATCTCCTCAAGCATGCCCCAAGCTCCTAAGCTTCTCATATCTTCGGTCCTTCCTTTAGTTGTTGCAAATTCGCCTTCAGTTTACAATGCCAGAAGGACACTAACCATGTCTAGCATCATTCGATAAGCTCAAGTCATTATTGTTATGGACACAAGAAAGTATATCTATATTCGTAGGTAGTATCTGAGAATTATCGTCTTGTGACACTGGCCAAGCATAAACTGACATAGCGACATCTTTCAGCAATTTCCCATATTAGTTCAAGTAGTGTGTTGCTGTACTTTTTTTTAATAGGAACCGAGTCACACACAAAAGGGCCAGATTTTCAGGCACATGATCCATGATTTGTACAAATAACCAGCTGTAAATCTTAATTTACTTGCTATTGGAAAAGACGGTTGGTTTCGAACCTTCCACGTCGAGAAACTATAAATAGTATGCATGTGCTTTTCCCTTTCCCCCACATCAGACTATTGCTCTAATGTTTATTACAGGTTGAGAATGGCAAGAAGATGCTTATTCTCCATGGTACAAAGACTAGCACAGTTTCTAATTCCATGCTGCCAGATTTTCACCTGAAGCATGATCATTATGTGAGGTACGCCAAGAATAACAACATGAGGCCATTTGAGAGCGGGGTTAAACTTCCCTGGGTTTCTTCTCCCTTAAATCTTACTGCAGCCTTTTATTCACATTTCATATTGTGTAGCTGGTGACGATGAGGAACTGTTATCCAGTTGAGAAAATAAAGACTAAATCGATGATGCTCTCAAATGTAAAATGACTTTCTGAGCTAGATAGCGATTTTGTGAGCACCAATATAGAACTTATAAACCTTTTCCATGTTTGTTATAATGATCTTTTCATTTACCTTTGTATATTAAACTAGAGAATATTATTCTGCATTTAGTCAACCGTTACTTTGTATGTGTATGCAGTATGACTGTATGGTTCTCACTCAAAGTAGAGGCCCAACAAACCTTTTTGGAAGGACTTATGAGCACGAGATATATGATCTTGTACGACCCGTTGCAACGCACGGGCCCTTGTGCTAGTGAATAATAATATCAATGATCATGCTGTTAGAGTAATGACTAGAGGAGATAGAATGACTCAGGAACCACTTTATCCTGAGGGACACCCAAAAAGAATTGAACAAGGCTCTCAAAGAGTTGACACTGATGTACCTAGTCCTTCTAAAAAGAAGAAGAAGAAGAAAAATGATAGGACTTTGCATGCCTCTAGTGAACCTGAAGTTGAAAAACCTCCTGATAATGATAATGAAGTCTCTATCTCTGATGCTGAAACTCAATCTGGTAATGAACACTCACCTTCTGATAATGAAAAAGACAATGATGAGGTTCATGAAGACACTCAAATAAATAATAAAGAACTAGGTAATGATGTTGAGATAGAACCAGCAGTTGATCTTGATAACCCACAACCCAAGAATAAAAGATATGATAAAAGAGACTTTGTTGCTAGAAAACATGGTAGGGAAAGAGAACCGTGGGTTCAAAAACCTATGCCCTTTCCACCTAAGTCAACCAAAAAGAAAGATGATGAAGAATTCGAACGCTTTGCTGAAATGCTAAGGCCAGTCTTTTTGCGTACTCGCTTGACTGATATCTTGAAAATGCCTCCTTATGCAAAGTACATGAAAGACATCATCACCAATAAGAGAAAAATACCGGAAGCTGAAATCTCCACCATTCTTGCTAATTATACTTTTAAGGATGGAGTACCTAAAAAACTTGGAGATCCGGGAATACCAACTATACCTTGCTCCATCAAAAGAAATTATGTGAAAACTGCTTTATGTGATTTAGGAGCTGGTGTTAGTGTTATGCCTTTTTCTTTATATAAAAGACTTGATTTGAATAAACTCACACCTACTGAAATATCTTTGCAAATGGCTGATAAATCAACTGCCATACCTATCGGTATTTGTGAGGATGTGCCCGTTGTTGTTGCTAATGTTACTATCTTAACTGACTTTGTTATACTTGAGATGCCCGAGGATGACAACATGTCGATTATCCTCGGTATACCCTTCTTGAATACTGGAGGGGCTGTTATTGATTGCAATAAAAGAAAGGTCACTTTTCATATCAATGGTAATGAACATACGGTGCACTTTCCGAAGAAACAATTCCAAGTGAATGGTATTAATGTTATTGAAAAATCTCCGACAATCACTATTGGAAGTTTTCAACTTCCTCTACCTACTGCCAAAAATAAATATGAAATGCTTATTGTCGAGGACATCCATATCCCCATTGAGGTAACTTAGTGTTTTACGAAAGTTCTTCGGTTTCATGCTAATCGGAAGTGGTTGTTAATAAGACTTGATCAACCTTATTAATAAATCATTTTTGAGAGGTATGAAGTTGATGAATTCAGTGAGCACTACCTTCTGTCCCTACCTTTTGTTTTCTATTTTTATTAGTTAAAGAAAATAAAATGCCATGCCTTGCCTGTTTTCTGAGTTTTTCGTGTAATAAAAAATGACCCAAAAATAAAAGTTCTCAGAATGCTCTGAAAATTAAATATGATTTTTTTCTGAATATTTAAGAATTTTTGGTGCAAATAACATCAGAGGGAGGTGCTCCAGGTGGGCACAACCCACCTGGGCGCGCCAGCACCCCCAGGCGCGCCCTGGTGGGTTGTGGTCCCCACGTGAGCCCCCTCACTTATCTTTTCACTCCACATCATCACCTACTTCCAGAAAAAATTCACCATTGCTCTCTCTCTCGTGTTCTTGCTCTCAAACCCGCGGATTTCGATCTGTTTGCTCGAAGCTCCGTTTTCGAAACTGTTTCAGGGGATTGTTGCTTGGTATGTGACTCCTCCACTGGTCCAATTAGTTTTTGCTTTAGTGGTTTATATTTAGAATAATTAGTGACTCTTGGTGCTGCTGTAGATGAGCTTGCATGTTGAATTCTTAGAGTTCTAAGTAGTTTGAATGCTTGATATGGCCTCTATGCATCCCTATGAGTAGTTGCTATCAATCTTGTGAAGTTTTGTTGAGAAAAATTTTGTGAACTAAAAATTTCAGAATTTTGTTCATAGGAAAAAGATGAGTATCTTTAGGAAGTTTGCTTCCAAGAAGAACTCCAAGGGAGTTATTAGGGAGTCATCTGACAGTGATCTCCGCACCCGGAGAATGGCGGAGGTACGGCCGTGCGAATGGCCGCATAACCCATTCATGGAAGGGGCCGGAATCCTTCAAGAGTTTGCACAATATGCTGCTAATGCCGGCCTCACCGACTTCATCGCAGCTGAATGTGAACAGTATCATCTCCTCACAAATTCCTTTGTGCAAAGTTTTCATTTCCTAGTTAGGAATAATCCCCCTGAGGTGCAGTTTAACTTATATGCCGAACCCCATCAGATACCGCTTACTGAATTTTGTAACATATGCTTGCTCCCTTCTGATGGTGGTTTAGTAGAGCCTAGGCCCGCGGAGTTTGATGGTTTTTACCGTACTCTGATAGTGGGAGATGAGAGAGGGGTGTTAGGTGTCACCGCCACTAGCTTACACTTTCCTGCTGTGCATTATTTTGCTCTATTCATTGCGAAGTGTTTGCTTGCTAGAGAGAAGGTAGGTGCACTCAGTGCGCCTGGCTTTGCTGTTTTACGTCGTGCACTTTACGGCGACAACACTTATAGCTTGGGAGCTATTGTGGCACGTCGCCTCCACATTAACAGATCCAAGGGTAAGATACATGGTGGTATTTATGCTACTCGCTTGGCGAGTCACTTTAACATTCAGATACGCCAACATGATTATCCTTTGCCCAAGGTTTATTTAGATCGTTAGGCTATGGCACACCACCAGTTTATTGATAGCGAGAACACCACTATGGATGTTCCATATAATTTGGTCTTCAGCGAGATTACCCGTGATGTTATTCCTTTGCCTGCACCTGCTTTGTTTGATCCTATTGCCAGGGGCGGATACATGATTATGCCTGAGGACATTGTCGCCTACCATAACAACCTGGCTGCGGCACAGGAGGAGCCTCAGCAATGGGACCCTCAGGTGCCCGCTCCCCAGCAGTTCAACATAGGACCCCATGGCTTCTTCGAGTGGTGATTACCAGGTTAGGCCAAAAGCCTAAGCTTGGGGGAGTACGTATTTCCACCGACATTACTTTCATGTTCACACTTTTCATTCCAATTGTCGGTGTCCACACTTTTTCATTGTATTATCCATGCTAGATTTATTTTCTCACCTTCTTCTTGTGTGTTTAAAAAAACTTTGAGAAAATACAAAAATATTTCCTGCTTCTCTCTAGTATAACTAGCTGTAGTATTTAAAAAGAAAACCCAAAAAGATTTCCTTGTTCTTCTTTTGCTTGTTGGGAGCTCTCCCGTGTAAATAGTTTTTCTCGTTTTTGTTTTTCCTTTCTTAAATTTGCTTTCTTTCAGAAAACCAAAAACTCCAAAAACATTTGAGTGTGTTTCTCTGAATTTCTTTTTATTGAGTCGTACAGAGGAGAAGACCATGATGAAAATGTTGAGTGGCTCTCATATGCATTGTTGTTGATCTAACAGAGAGCCCATATTACCTTGTTTTCTTCTTTTTGAATAAATGTTTGCAGATTCCAGCTTAGTCCACGGCACTCTTGCACTATTATTATTTTCATATCGTTCGGTCGTGCAAGTGAAAGGCAATAATGACGATATTTGATGAACTGGCTGTGGCAGAGAGAAACGGGTATGAACTCAACTTGTTCTATTTTTGTAAATATGTTTAACCTAGTATCCATGATTCAGCTCATTATGATCAAACATGTTTGCAATGACCCTTAGAGATTATAGTTTCTCATGCCATGCTTAAGTAGCTAGGAGTGGATAATGATTTATCTTGGATGTCAACATTGCGTTAAAATAATTGTGATGTAGTATGATGATATGGTATCCTCATCTGAATGTTTGGGTGGCTTGACTTGGCACATGTTCATGCATGTCGTTGAATCAAAACCAACATAGCCTCTATGATATTTATGTTCATGGTGTTCATATCCTACTCATGCTAGTATCCAATGTTACTTATGCATAATGCATGGTCATGACCATTTTCTCTCTCTAGCTGGCCCTTTCTCAACCTAATTGCTAGCCTTCGCCTGTACTAAGTGGGAATTCTGCTTGTGCATCAAAACCCTGAAACCCAAGTTATTCCAGATGAGTCCACCATACCTACCTATATGCGGTATTACCCTGCCGTCCTAAGTAAATTTGCATGTGCAACCTCTAAAAACTTCAAATAAATATCCTTTTTTTGTGTGTCTGGATTGTTCATAGAGCGACAGGAGGTAGTCAGTATCTTCCATGCTAAGTGGGTTATTCTCATGATGAGTGTTTATTCACTCGTCCTTGAACAAGAGGGTCGGTAATAGGGATTCCCAGTCCCGAATTCAAATTGCAAATAATTATACAAAACTCCCCCAGGACTGTTGTTGGTATGGACGGCACCCGTTGTTTCGGACAAACCGTGGAGTGTGATTGTTGGTGGAGGGGGAGTAAACCTTTACTTTTATCGTTTGGGAACCGTCACTAATGTGTTTAGCATGGAAGATACCAATAACTAATGGTCGCGAAGTAAATTAGAAGGGTGCATTTCTCAAAATTTCATTTACCTCTGTTTTAAAACTTGAGCTCTGGCACCTCTGCAAATCACTGCTTCCCTCTGCAAAGGGACCATCTATTTACTTTTATGTTGTGTCATCACCTTCTCAAATAAGTGCCAGAACCTGAGAGCACTATTGTCATCCTCATGCATTGTGTATAGCTAATGTTGGGTACATCATGACTGGATCTTTTCTACCATGAATTACAATGTTTAGTCACTGCTTGAACTTTGGAGGTGCTCTGCATTTATGTTTTGCGGTCTCAGAAAGGGCTAGCGAGATACCACTATTGTCATATTATATCATGGTTGCTCTGACAAAGTGTTGTGGTTTGAGATATCTTATTATTGCTCGCTAGTTGATTATGCCATTGATATGAGTTAATATAATTTTTAAGAGTTATTGTCGACATGGTTGGTTATAACCTTTACTGAAAACCTGGGTGCTACTTAAGCTTATTTATGTAAACAAGAGCAAAAGAGTTCGTAAAAGTTTTTCTTTTTCACTTTCAGTTTATCAACTGAATTGCTTGAGGACAAGCAAAGGTTTAAGCTTGGGGGAGTTGATACGTCTCCATCGTATCTACTTTTCCTAATGCTTTTCCTCTTGTTTTGGACTCTAATTTGCAAGATTTGAATGAAACTAACCCGGACTAATGCTGTTTTCAGCAGAACTACCATGATGTTGTTTTTGTGCAGAAATAAAAGTTCGCGGATTGGAACGAAACTTCGTGAGGATTTTTTATATAATAAAAGAGAATTTCTGGAGCCAAGAACCACAGGAGGGGGGCACCTGGGTGGGCACAACCCACCAGGGTGCGCCCCCCCTCCAGACGCGCCCAGGTGGGTTGTCCCCACCTGGTGGCCCCGCAGACTCCAATCCTAATGCTATAAAGTCATATTTTCGGAGAAAAAATCATGGAGAAAGAATTATCGCGTTTCACGAGACGGAGCCGCCGCCACCTCCTGTTCTTCATCGGGAGGCCAGATCTGGAGTCCGTTTGGGGCTCCGGAGAGGGGGATCTTTGATCTTCGTCATCACCAACCCTTCTCCATCGCCAATTTCGTGATGCTCCCCACCGGAAGTGAGTAATTCCTTCGTAGGCTCGCTGGTCGGTGAGGAGTTGGATGAGATTCATCATGTAATCGAGTTAGTTTTGTTAGGGCTTGATCCCTAGTATCCATTATGTTCTGAGATTGATGTTGCTATGACTTTGCCATGCTTAATGCTTGTCACTTTGGGCCCGGGTGGCATGATTATAGATCTGAACCGTTATGTTATCGCCATTATATCTATGTTCTAGATCCGATCTTGCAAGTTATAGTCACCTACTATGTGTTATGATCCGGCAACCCCGGAGTGACAATAGTCGGGACACTTCCCGGTGATGACCGTAGTTTGAGGAGTTCATGTATTCACTATGTGTTAATGCTTTGTTCCAGTTCTCTATTAAAAGGAGGCCTTAATATCCCTTAGTTTCCAATAGGACCCCGCTGCCACGGGAGGGTAGGACAAAAGATGTCATGCAAGTTCTTTTCATAAGCACGTATGACTATTTACGGAATACATGCCTACATTATATTTATGAACTGGAGCTAGTGCTGTATCGCCGTAGGTTATGACTGTTATATGATGAATATCATCCAACGAATTCACCGATCCAATGCCTACGAATTTCTCTCATATTGTTCTTACTAAGTTACCACTACTATTGTTACTCTTGCACTTGCTACAAAATCATTGCTATTACTGTTACCGTTACTATTGCTGTTGCTACTACTATCAACACTACCATACTACTTTGCTACTGATCACTTTGCTGCAGATAATTAATCTCCAGGTGTGGTTGAATTGAAAACTCAGCTGCTAATACTTGCAAATATTCTTTGGCTCCCCTTGTGTCGAATCAATAAATTTGGGTTGAATACTCTACCCTCAAAAACTGTTGCGATCCCCTATACTTGTGGGTTATCAGAGACCCACTCCATCTCTGCGTCAAGCTCGGGCAACTTCCAATCGCCGGCAACCCCATAAGCATTGCAGTCTGGCATCCACTTCAAAATTTGGTCTCGAGCAGAATTGATGTGCAGTGCGACGACCCTTGTCGGCAAAGGGAATGGCCCAAGGCTGCCAAATAGCTGTTCGCATAGCCAGCCGTGGCCATATATCGACAAGTTGTTGACAAGGCCCGGGTACTGGCGCATCCTGTCGGTGGCATCCCCATACTCCCAGGCAAATCTGTCCCTCTTCTGTAGCGGCGCAATGCGGCGCCGGAGGAAATCAGCCCCCACCTGCTCGATGGTTAGCCCGGCAGCCTTAAGGCGCATGACTTGATTCAGCGCCGGGCGAAGCCTATCATCGGTGAGGCCCGGCTTGCCCCATTCGCTGTCGCGCACGATGCATTCCGTCCGTGCCCTGCAGTACTCTGGGGCGTCTTTTTCCTGGATCCAGCACCAGTCCGCCCTCCATTCCTCCCATCTGCCGCGTTGCTGGCCTGGAATGTAATCCCAATTCTCCCTCTTGCCCCACGGAATCTAGCTTATATTCCTAGAGTGGTCGGTCTTGTTCTCCACCCACGGAACGAAGAAGTGCCTGAACAAATCCACATTGGGGGCAACTCCAACAAAGTTCTCGCACAAATGAGCAAAGATCGCCATGCACGCCATTGCATTGGGCGTAAAATCTAGAAGGTGGAATCCATACACCACCATCATGGCTTCGAAGAAATCAGAGAAGGGGGAGGTGAGACCGCAGAGGAAGTACGCGCAGAAAAAGCGATACGAGTTCGGCGGAACCTCCTTCCCCTCCGACAGGACCACCGGCGCTCCGTGCCCCTTTGGAACTTCCCTCCCCCACATATATGCATACCTCACCCTTAGGGTTTGGCTGTCCAGACTCGACGGGAAGAAGACCACATCCTCCTGCCATTTCCTGTCCAGCTTCCGCTCTTTTCTTCTTCCCTTCCGCCGCTGCTTCCTTCGCGGAGGTCCCCCGCTTCCTCCTTGTGGCGATGGCTTTCTTCCCCATCCTTTGGGATCGACGGAGGGGCGGAAGGTTTGGTGAGGCGATGGAGGCGAATGTTGGCACGGGGCGCAGTTGTTTGGCTTGAGGAAGAAGATGATGGAAGGAGGAAAAGATGCGAACGAGCAGCACCCCTTTTGTGTTGCCTTTTTATTAGGAACAGGCGCAGGGGGCTGGCTCTTCGCTATCTTTTTCTCAGGAAGTTACCGTTTTACAAGCGCGCTACCCATTAACTGCTACAGTCCCACGACCCCATGACCTGCGATAATTACGCGGAGTGGACGTTGGATTGACTGTTCATCATGACCACCGCTGCATGCACAACATCTTTTCGACAAGTGTCCGTGCACTGTTCGGGGCCTAACCCAACGTTCCCGGTGACACGTATGGATCATGCCCGGGGGCTTCTATCGGGGTACACAAATAGGGGGTGTATGTTTCCCCTGACTTGTGCATGGACGGATAACTTCCTCCCCGGCAGCCAAGGCCAAGCCAGAGAAGCAGCTCTTACTGAGATCAAAGAGCGGATCAAGAAGACCAAGAATAAGCACGACAGAAGAATATCACCTTGGGAAAGCCTCCCCTGCCGGGCAGGAGGGCCTGGCCAGGTCGAGGCCGCCCCAAGGGCAAGTTCAAGACTTCCCCGGCAAGCTTGCCAGGTCCGCCAAGGGCAGAATCCCCGCCAAGACACCACCGCTCCACCGCACGGCGACGCAAGGCACCTATCAGTGCGGTGTCGAGCCCCCAAGCGATTAAGTGGCCTCTGCTAAGCACGTGGCGGCCCATTCGAAGACAAGATTTATCCAAGTGACACCCATCCAGAAGCGTGTCAAGATGATAAGCAAGAGATGGTTAAGCGGCTCGGCAGGCCTGCCGGGCATCATCCTCAGCATGACACCTAGCAGTGCATTTAATGCGCTTTGTCCTAACTGCCAGAGTTAGGTCTGATAGCACTGTTGGCTATCTAATCAGTAGATAAAGACTGTTTTGCCATTGTGGTTACCCCTTAAGCTATAAAAGGAGATCCAAGGCGACCTAACAATGGATTCGAACCCTCCCACACTTGTATGCGCGTAGCTGCACTCCCCAATTCACCCTTCCCGGGCTTGAGCGTTGCGTGCTCGTTGTGTTCTTCCACTCAATCCACCCAAAAGCAGGAGTAGGGTTTTACGCTATCCAGTGGCCCGAACCTGGGTAAAAACCACCAGTGTCACCGCCGTCATGTTGTTTCATGGCTTCTGCTCTTTGTGCTACGTGATCCCCCTTGCCGAACCACAAAGGGGCTCATGGCCCCATAGGTGATCGTGCTCCACCACGACACTGAACACAAGAGATAAACTAGGGTTTGAGAGAAGATGGTGCTGTTGAAGATGTTAATGGAGATGGCCCTCCCAAAGATGGGAGAGTTGTTGGTGATGACGATGGCGATGATTTCCCCCTCCGGGAGGGAAGTTCCCCCAGCGGAATCGCTCCGCCAGAGGGCAAAAGTGCTCCTGCCCAAGTTCCGCCTCGAGACGGCGGTGCTTCATCCCAAAAGTCCTCCCCTTATTTTTTCTAGGTCAAAATGACTTATATACCAGAAGAGGGGCACCGGAGGTGGGCCGAGGAGGGCACAACCCACCAGGGCGCGCCTGGGCTCCCTGGCGCGCCCAGGTGGGTTGTGCCCACCTGGTGGGCCCCCTCTGGTAGTTATTTGCTCCAATATTCTTCATATATTGCAAAACAATTCTCCGTAAATTTTCAGCTCATTTGGAGATGTGTAGAATAGGTAACTCTGACGTAGCTTTTTCAGGTCCAGAATTCCAGCTGCCGGTATTCTCCCTCTTTGTGTAAACCTTGCATATTATGAAAGAAAAGGCATTAGAATTACTCCCAAAAGCATTATTGTGCATAAAAACATTATAAATAACAGTAGGAAAACATGATGCAAAATGGACATATCAACTCCCCCTAGCTTAGACCTCGCTTGTCCTCAAGCGAAAAACCGAAATCGAAAAACATGTCCACATGCTTTGAGAGAGAGGCGTCGATAAAAACAAAATACGGACATAGAAGCATCATGCATATTATTATAACAACAAGGAACTTTAACATAAAACTTTGTCAAACAACTTTTATCATATAACTTTTATCATATAGCTTCTCATGAACAAGTAACAATTAATCACAACATTGAAGTATAAAGCATAAACCTTATTGAAAACCAACAAATTATGTTCTCAGTCAACTTTGTAACTACAATTCATCATATTTTCAGGAAGGGTCACACATCGGAGCCTTTAGGCAAGCCCACATACTCAACCATCATTTAATCTTCTATGATTGCTAACACTCACAGCGTACCCATGAACAAAAAGTTTCAACCGGACACATAGAAAGATAGGGGCTTATAGTTTTGCCTCCCAACGTATTCACCTCAAGGGTGATGTCGACAATAATAACTCATGCCCACTCATATCCAACTAGATATATGTTCCTAGATCTTTCCTCACCATATGATGCTTGCAAAAAGAGAAAATAAAAAGGAATAGGGAAGAAAACTTTGACTCTTCAAAAAAGTAAATGCATAAAAGTAAAAGATAGGCCCTTCGCAGAGGGAAGCAGAGGTTGTCATGCGCTTATTTGTTTGTATGCCAAATCCCTTAATGCAAAAGAACGTCACATTATATTTCCCCTTATGATAGCAACCTTTATTATGCAGTCTATCGCTTTTATTACTTTGCCATCACAAGTTCGTACAACGCTCAATTTTCTCTTACACTAAATGATCCAACACATTTAGAAGCAATTTTTATTGCCTTATTGCACCGATGACAACTTACTTGAAGGATCTTACTCAATCCATAGGTAGGTATGGTGGACTCTCAAAATAAGATTTGGGTTTAGGGTTTTTGGATGCACAAGTAGTATCTTTACTTAGTGCAGAATTTTTGGCTAGAAAAGATATTGAGCAAGCACCACATGTTAAAGGATATATGACAATATAACTTCTATGTGAATATGAACAAACATAAATCATTACATTGTCTTCCTTGTCCAACGTCAACTATTTTGACACAAAATATTTAATGGGGGCTCACAATCATAAAAGATGTCCAAGATAGTGTATTTGCATGTGAATCTTCTCTTCCTTATTAATTCTTTCATGAATTGCATCATTGACCAATGCTATGTTTGTTAATCTCCAACAAATTTTACCACTTATACTTTTCCTTATGTGATGTCATTACTTACCATAAGATTAGCATATGATATTTTTCATTTATTTTCCTTTCTTTTTATTGGAACAAAAGAGTAAAGAAACAAAACTCAAACTACTCTTTATTATATATCTCGCACACGATTACATAGATAGATCACTAAGCAAGCACTCGAAAAGAAAGGATCGAACTATACTTGTCGTGGGAAAACACGACCACCTATGGGGCCATCGGCCCCTTGTGGTTCGGCAGTGGGGAAGGACGCATTGCACAAAGAGCGGAGGGCACGGAGCAGCACGACAGCGATCACACTGGCAGTTTTTACCTTGGTTCGGGCCGCCGCGAGGCGTAAAACCCTACTCCTTTAGTGGATTGATGAAAGGACCGAGGTGGAGACGCAACGCTCTAGCCCGGCAGGGTTGCCTCAGGGCGAGAGCAACTACGCGCGTATGAGTGTACAAGGGTTCGAATCCTTTCTAAGGTTGCCATGGCCCTCCTTTTATAGATCAAGGGGTCACCACAATGGCAAATCAGTCATTGCGTACTGATTAGATAGCAAACAGTGCTATCATACCTAACTCTGCAGACAGGACAGAGCGCATTAAATGCGCCGCTTAGTGTCACATCGTAGCGTAGCCCGGCAAGCCTTGCCGTGCTGTTCGACCACCTTCTCGCCTGCCTGCATGACACGTCCCTGGACGGGTGTCATTTGGAGGTGATTTCCTCTGGAAGTGGCCGCCACGTGCCAAATAGCGGCCACTTAGCCACTTGGGGGCTCGACACCACACCGATCGATGACTTGCGTTGCTGTGAGGTGGAGCGGTGGAGCCTTGGTGGGGTAATCCACCCTCGGCGCCCCCGGCAAGCCTGCCGGGGCAATCTGGAGACTTGTCTTCGGGGCAACCTCGTCCTCGCCAGGCTTGCCTGCCCGGCAAGGGAGGTTTTTCCTTAGTGGTATCTTGCTCCTTTGGTTGGTCTTGATCTTCTTGATCCGCCCTTTGATTTCTCAAAGAGCTGATCTCTTCTGCTTGGTCTTGTCTTGGATGCTGCAACCTTGTTCTCGAGCCTGTGTACAGCCTGGGCAACACACCTGGGGTTTGTTGCACCGACAGGAGCCCCCGGGCCTGGCCCGAACGCGCTGCTGAGCATAATCGGGGTAGGCCCTATCCTGTACACAGGCAAGGAGGCTGCGGTAGCTCACCCTTTGAGATCTTCTTTGCTTCTTCATTAATCTGAGCTTGAGTCAGTTTCCGGTTTTCCCGCGCGTCATGCAAGACGTTGTGGGGGAGATTATGAGCCACGATCCATGGGCTACCCACGTCCCACGTTCATGGGGTGGTAACTGCCATTCCATTATCTTTCCCACTTGCAGCGCTTCTGCCACGTGTACTGCATGCGTTGAGTGGGGTTGGTGGTGGACGCGGAGGGCATGGAAATGCGTGCCATGGCAGAAACCTAGACGCCATGGATTGGTGATGAGGGTTGGCCTTGATTCCACGAGCCGTTGGTGGCGCGGGGAAGCCGGATTGGAGGAGTAGGGCGGCTGCCTTCAGGGAGTGGAGCCAGCTCCCTGCCCCATTCGCCTATAAAAAGGAACATAGGGCAGGGTGCTTCTCCACACATCTCACCCCTTCCTTCTCTTTAGCAGTTCTCGTCCACCATGGTGAGGGGCCGGGGTCGTGGTGGTTCTTCGGCGGTGGTGACGAGGGCTTCTACTCGACAGCGCCTCCCTCCTCCAGTTGAAAACGCGGGGGCGGAGCCCGCCGCGAGAGGAGGTGGGAGGGGGTGAGGTCGCGGCCGCCTGGTGCCCGGGATCGAGGAGGACGGGGTGGTGCTCTGATTGCACCTCCGCCGGCCGCTCATCCCCCAATGGAAGGCCACATCGGAGATCAACCGCTGGAGTTCATCATCAGGTTGTATAAGCCCCCGTGCGGCCGCCTCCTCCTCCCTACTCCATTTGCGAGGGTGATGGAGCTTGAACAACCGCGCGCACTGAAGCTGCACATGAGGGGTTGCTGTAATGGCAGCATGCGGGTGGATGTGGATTTCCCCGCCCCTCATGTCATGCTCTTCCGACGCGGCTGGAAGACTTTTGCCCGCGCCCACAGCTTGTCGGAGGGGCACGTCCTCCATTTTAAATTAATGGATGCCGAGCTGCTCTCCGTCAAGGTCTTCGGATGCTCGGGTGCTCGCTTAGGGTGCTGCGCGGAGAGCTCGACCGATGATGAAAGCTCCTCCTCGAGCGATAGCGACAAGGAGGACAGTGACGGCAATGACGACGGCGCCGACGGGGAGGACGACGGCTCCGACTCCAGCTGAACATCAGCCGCACCATCACCGTCAGGCGGCGGCACCATCATCTGCACCTGCATCTCCTTCCCGACAAGGCGATTTGCCGGGGAGTTGGATGCAGAGGTGGGGGTGGTGCCCTCGGCTCCTCCAGCAGCCTTCCAGCTGGACCCCGGTAGGCTTCCTCTCGGGCTGCAGCTTCGTTTGCCCTACCGCGTCCTGCTGGCTCTGGTGGCGGTGGCCAGGGGGACCCTTCCGCTGCTCTCTTCACCATCACCTTCGCCCGTGCCCTCCCGATCTTGTCGGGCTCCCTGTCATGGGGCCCGACGGGGTCAGGCTGGGCTTCTGCCTAGGCACCCCTTTTGCCCTCTTCTCTTCCCACCGTAGTGCCTAGGAGGAGAGGGACAAGAAAGGGATTACGGGGCACTTATCTTTTTTCAGTTTAAAATGTGCAGGCATCAGCCAAACTTTAGTCTAAATAATGTAAACTTCTTTATCCATGTTTGTGTTCTATAAGGTCTGTACTTGCTTATCAACATATTAATGAAAAAGACAAGCCTTGCCGGGCACTTGTGCATGTACCATATCCATGCAGAGGTCAAATGCCTCTATACATTTAAGTAAACAAGTTTCCCCGGCAGGCTATCCTGCCGGTGCCCTCAGTTTGTTGCCGCAGGGCTAGGCCTGCCGGGCAAAAAACCGTAAAAAGGGACTAGCCCCCCGCCGAACCTTTTCCGCCAAAGGCCACTGTGACCACCCTGACCGAAGCAGCGTTCGAGTCAAAGGGTAGGAGCAGCTATGTTTCAAAGGTGGCGGGGTTTTCATATGCATAAGTTTTCAAATTACAGAACAGGTATGGATAAGAAGGAACTTATCTGTTTGGTCTGCCGGGGATCGCCACGTAGGCTCGTCTTCATTTCTTCTCTTTGGGATCTAGTCCACGGCAAGAACCCTACAACTTAGTGCAGATGAAAACAATGCCACATGCGACCTCATCTACATGATCATGCTATGCTCATGATATGCTTATACATGCATGCAAGCTTCAGGGGCCCCCCCAGCACTTTGTTTATTTCTCTGTTGCTCAGGGTCTGTGCCTGGCTTTGTACAAAGGGTTACATGCAACTTCGGCAAAGCTTGTACAAAAGGGTGGCTGCCGGGAAGGGCCCGACAGCCGCGCCTTACGGGTAGAACTTACCGAGATGCTCAATGTTCATTGAGTTTTGCAATTGAATGCCATCTCCGGTCTCCAGACGGACTGCGCCAGGTCTGGTGACTCGTACTACCCGGTAAGGGCCTTCTCACTTCGACGTCAACTTGTTTGCACCCTTGGCGGACTAAACACGCCTAAGGACAAGGTCACCTTCCTCAAAACTCCGGGTATGAACCCTGCGGCTGTGATAGCGACGCAGGGCTTGCTGGTAGCGTGCAGCACGCGTAGTAGCCCGGAGACGGTTCTCCTCAAGTAGCACAGCGTCGTCACGCCGGTGCTGTTCCTGCACTACTTCATCTTAGGCAAGCACTCAAGGAGAACCGAATATGAGTTCCGTGGGGATAACTGCTTCTGCCCCATAGACTAGGGAGAAGGGAGTCTGCCCGGTAACTCGATTTGGTGTCGTACGGAGGGACCAAAGAACCACCGGCAGCTCATCGATCCATCGCCTGCCGTACTTCTGCAGCTGATCAAAAGTTCTTGTCTTAAGACCTCGCAGCACTTCAGCGTTCGCCCTCTCAGCTTGCCCGTTGCTTCTGGGATGGGCCATAGAGGCAAATGAGACCTTGCTTCCGAGGGCATGAACGTATTACATGAAGGCGCGGCTTGTGAATTGGGTGCCATTATCGGTGATGATTCGGGCAGGTACCCCGAAGCGGCACACCAATCATTTCAAGAATTTGATAGCTGAGTGCGCGGTCACCTTTCTCACGGGCTCTACTTCCGGCCACTTTGTAAACTTGTCGATTGCGACGAACAAGAATTCAAAGCCCCTGGTAGCACGGGGGAAGGGGCCCAAGATGTCGAGCCCCTAGACCGAAAATGGCCATGACAAAGGGATTGTTTGGAGAGCTTGAGCAGGCTGATGGATATTCTTGGAGTGGAACTGGCAGGCTTCACACTTGGTGACTAGCTCAATTGCATCTTGGAGGGCTGTGGGCCAGTAGAAGCCTTGCCGAAAAGATTTCCCAACCAAGGCCCTTGATCTGATGTGGGAGCCACACATACCCTTGTGTATCTCTGCCAGCAGTTCCTTTCCTTCTTCCTGGCAAACGCACTTCAATTTCACACCGTTGGGCCTTCTTCTGTATAGCGTGTCGTCAACGAACTGATACATACTGGCCCTCCGGGCTACTCTTTCAGCTTCTTCTTGCTCTTCGGGAAGTTCTCCTGTTTGGAGGAAATGAACAATGTGTCATGCCCAAGTTGGAGCCTGAGGCTCGGCAACAAGGACTAGCGGCACCTCCCCGTCGATGCGAGTGCATGCCTTGACCGCAAAGACTGGTAGTTCAGCGGGAGGGTGCAGCTCACTGATCGAAGGGGAGTTGTTCCCACCAAGCTCTCTGCCGGGGGCTTCGGGAAGCTCTACCGGGAGAGGCTTGCTGGAGTTCAATTTCCTCCTCTTGCTGGCCATTGTTGCTGGGGATACAGAGGGTTGAGTTAGATGGAGAACAAAAGTCCTTGGTTCCACAGGGAGTTTTTGCGCAGTGCACTTTGATAGATGATCAACAATGCTTTTTTCTGCATGCAGTATGTGCTCTGTTTGCAATCCGTCAAAGCGCTCCTCCAAGTTTCTCACTTCCTCGATGTATGCCTCCATCAATGGGCTTTGATAATTCTTGTTCACTTGTCTCACCACCAGTTGTGAATCTCCATGGATAATCAGCTTCTTGATTCCCAGTTCTGTTGCAATTTTGAGCCTGGCAAGGAGCCCTTCATACTCTGCAGTATTGTTGGTAGCCTTCTCCCAGGGGAAATGCATTTGAACGACGTACTTAAGGTGCTCCCCAGTGGGAGCAATGAGAAGCATGCCAGCTCCTGCACGTTGCAGGGAGAAGGCACCATCAAAATACCTAATCCATTCTTGGGGCGCTTCCTTGCCGGGGATGACTGTCTCTAGTACTTCTTCATCAGGGGTCGGTGTCCACTCCGCAATGAACTCTGCCAGTGCTCTGCTCTGAATAGTTGATGTGCTTTCAAACTTCAAACCAAAGCTGGATAACTCCAAAGCCCATTCCACGATCCTGCCAGTGGCCTCGGGGTTTTGGAGTATGTGTTGCAAGGGGAAGCGGGTGACAACCGTGATCTCGTGGGCTTGGAAGTAGTGGCGCAGTTTCCTTGAGGCCATGATGAGGCCAAAAATCAACTTTTGCATGCCAGAGTACCTCGACCTAGCCCCCTGCAGCAGGGAGCTGACGAAGTACACTGGGCGCTGCACCACCTTCTTCCTTGCTGTGATCTTGAAACTGTCTCCACTGCCTTGCTCTTCTTTGTCTTGAACTGCATCTGACCTTGCCAGGACGGGTTCACTTTCCTCTCCAGAGGGGATGGCGGTGGCGACTGCTACGTCATCTACCTCCCGCTGTGCCACCAGCGCTGCGCTAACCACTTGATTGGTCGCTGCTAAATATAGCAGCAACAGCTCTTGTGGTTTAGGAGCGACTAAGGTGGGAACAGAGGAAAGGTAGGTCTTCAAATCTTGTAGCGCAGCGTCCGCCTCGGGGGTCCACTCCATGGGTCCTGCCTTCTTCAAGATTTTGAAGAAAGGCAAGGCGCATTCGGCGGACTTGGAAATGAACCTGCTCAGCGCGGCAACACATCCAGTCAAACGCCTCACGTCTTTAACTATCTTGGGTGCTTGTATCTGCTCGATAGCCTTGATCTTCTCGGGGTTGGCCTCTATCCCCCGATGGGACACGAAGAAGCCAAGTAGCTTGCCGGAAGGAACGCCAAACACACACTTCTCTGGGTTCAGCTTCAAGTTGATTCTGCGCAGATTTGCAAAGGTCTCTTCCAAATCCTGAATGAGAGTAACTCTGTCCTTGGTTTTGACCACTATATCATCCATGTGGGCTTCAATATTTCTGTGTAGCTGGGACTCAAAGCCAATCTGTATTGCTCTTGCAAAAGTGGATCCAGCGCTCTTCAACCCAAAGGGCATTCGTATAAAACAGTATGTGCCACATGGGGTTATGAATGCGGTCTTCTCTTCGTCTTCCTTGGACATGAAGATCTGGTGGTATCCAGAGTAGGCATCCAGGAAGGAAAGCAAGTCACACCCGGAGGTGGAATCCACAATCTGGTCGATGCGCGGCAAGGGGAACGGGTCCTTCGGGCATGCTTTGTTCAGATCTGTGAAATCTATGCAAAGCCTCCATTTCCCATTCGCCTTGCGCACTACCACTGGGTTTGCTAACCATGTTGGATGCAACACTCCTCTGACCAGACCAGCTGCCTCAAGTTTCTTGATCTCCTCGACAATAAACTGCTGCCGCTCCAAAGCTTTCTTCCGGACCTTCTGCTTGATGGGCCGGGCATGTGGGCAGACAGCAAGGTGGTGCTCGATTACCTTCCTGGGAACACTGGGGATGTTAGATGGTTGCCAAGCAAACACATCAACATTCGCCCGCAGGAAGGCAACGAGCGTGCTTTCCTATTTGTCATCGAGGGTGGCACTGATGGTAAACGTACCGTCAGCGCCAGCCAGCCCTGCCGGGACCTTCTTCACAGCGGGTGCAGCAGCCTTGGACCTCTTGCTATTGGAACTCTCCGGCAAGTCATCAACAGGCGCAGCGTACTCTGAAGAGGTACGCTTCCCGGATTCCTTGCTGGCATCATTGCTGGCTTTCTTCTTTTTCTTGCTTTCCTTGGCGGGAGCAGTGGCTTCCACGGCTGCTTCCCGGTACATCTTATCCACGCATATGATTGCGTCTTTCTTGTCTGATGGAATGGAAATGACGCCCATTAGCCCTGGTATCTTCAAAGTGTTGTAGGCATAGTGGGATGCCGCCATGAATTTGGCCAGGGCAGGACGACCAAGGATTCCATTGTACGGCAGGGGGAGGTCAACCACATCAAACACGATCTTCTCAGTCCGGTAGTTTAACTCCCCCCCGATTGTTACCGGCAGTGTGATCTTCCCCTTAGGATGACTCCTGCCGGGGTTGATCCCTTGGAACATACCGGTAACCTTGAGCTCTTCATCTGCTATCTGGAGTTTGCTGATGACCTTTGGAGAAATCAGATTCAACCTGGCCCCGCCATCAACCAACATCTTTGTGACCTTGAGGTTGCGGATCGTTGGTGAAACCAACAACGGCAAACACCCTACCGCGGTAGTGCGGTCGGGGTGATCCTCCTCATCAAAGATGATGGGCGTGCGGGACCACTTGAGCGGCTTCCGAGAATCCGCCGCTGGCTCCACGACATTGACCTCACGCGCCCATCTTTTGAGTTGGCGGTGAGAGGGGTGTAAGGATGCACCTCCGTCAATGCATAGGGCGTCAGTGGCTTTCTGGAACTCCTGCTCACTGGTTTCCTCTTCATCTCCTTCATCACTCTCGTCCTCGCAATCCTTCTTCTCATGGCCTTTGGCAGGTTTCCTCTGATACTGAGGAGCCTTGCCGGGGCGACCTGTTCTGCTGCCTCGGCCCTTCCCGCCAGCGCCATCTTGGTCTTTCTCCTTATCACGCTTCTCGTACTCAGCCCTCTGCTTCTTGACGAGTTGCTCAACCTGATGACACTCCTGAAGATCGTGGCCCTTGGTCCGATGGATCTTGCAGTACGGCCCATCACTCTTCCCAGCCTTCTCGGCAGCCGCGGCTTCCCGGCAATCAGTGCACGCGGCAGCTTCCTTGCCGGGAACCTTGGTCTTGGCCTTCTTGCCTGTACTAGGTGCACTCGATCCCTCAATGGTCATCACTGCTTTATCCTGGTGCTTCTTGTTGCGCTTCTTGTTCTTCTTCTTCTTTTGGTTGGTGGCGTCATCGTCGTCCTCTGAGTCGATGTCGACGCCATCTTCTTCACCAGGGAGTCATCTCCCCTCTTCTACTCGGGCACACTTATCCACCAGAGTGTATAGCTCATTCACAGTCTTGGGCAACCGAACGTTCATTTTAGAACGTATCTGGTGGTTGCGCACGTTGGACTGGAACGCGGCTATCACAGCCGCCGGGTGGATGTCTGGAATATTCCTGTGCACCTGGCTGAACCTCTGCATGTACTTCCACAGATTATCTCCTTCTTTCTGCGGAAGGAGCTGCAAGTCGCTGGGCCGCCTTGGTTCTTGATGGTCGCCCGTGAAGGCACCAACAAACTCATGGCACAGGTCAGCCCAGGTCGAGATGGAATTCTTTGGCAAGTGCATCAGCCAAGACCTCACATTTGGCTTGAGTGCCAAAGGGAAATAGTTGGTAAACACCTTCTCGTCTCTTCCCCCGACAGCTTGAACAGCGATGGTGTAGATGCTCAAGAACTCTGCCAGGTTCAATCTTCCATCGTACTTCTCTGGTATTTCTGGCTTGAATGTGCGAGCAGATGGCCAACGGACTTGCCGCAGCTCGCGAGTGAATGCGGGACACCCAACCTCGAAAGGTAGGTACCCACCTTCATCGGGCGTGGGCTCGTCGACGTTGGGGCCATTGCACCTATCAGACTGGCGTTGGGTTTCGCGGCGTCATTCGATGGTGGCGCGCACGTCTTCCCTCCGCCTGTCTTCCAGGACTCGCCGCTGGTCTCATTGTGCTTGAGGATCGGATGAAGCCATCGATACGTTGTCGGGTTCTTGGTCCCATGGCTCTGGCTGCGGCCCCTGCGCTTGCTGCTGCGGAGGGGATTGCACCGTGGGGGTGGCCCCTTCGGTACAGCCAGCGGCTCGGGTCGTTGTCACTGCTTACGGAGGCTGTGACGGGCCCGCTCGCTGTGATCCTCCCGCCTCGGCGAAACCAACCAGGCTCTGAATGGTGGCTCTCCACTCATCCATCTGATCGGCCGCCGGTGGAAATCTCAACAGGAGTTGGGCCCGCGCCATGGCCTCCGAAGCAGTGCTCGACATGGATGATGATGTAGATCATAATGTTGCCTGGCTTCTGACGATGCCGGTAGAGGCAGCGCCGTGCTCTCGTCGCCGTGAGCCAGTCGCCTGGGTGGCGTGGTGACGAGATGGTTGTGCTTGGGGATCGGCGGCTCCGTTCGGTGCATTGGCTTGGCCAGCCCGTTCCTGGGGTGGCGCGTGCCCTGCGGCCGCACCAGCAGTGGGGGCGGCCAGAGGGTTGTGGTTCGCCCCAGGACGAGCGCCACCACTGTGGCTACATCCTTCGGTGGGGCGGAGAGGCGCGGACAAGATGATCTCTCCACCCGCACCTTGTGGAGTGTGGCCGCTGGGAAGTTCTTGGCGCTGTCCTTCTCCGATGCCTCCCACTCCCGTTTCGGCCATAGGGGAGATGGTGATGACGCCGCCTGCGCCGGCCACGTCCCCGCCAGCATCCACGTCCCCGTGCGCCCCCGTAGCCCCCACGGCGTCAACGGCCGCGTACGAAAGGGCCTTCGAGGTGGATGGGTGAGCTGTGGCATCGGGTGTCTTCTTGGGCGCCATGGATGATGAAGCCGTCGATGAAGAGAATGATGATGAAGATGACGTGCTGCGTACGCTCTCGGGTTCACGCAAACGCTTCCCCCTACCTGGCGCGTCAAAGATGTCGTGGGAAAACACGGGCACCTATGGGGCCATCGGCCCCTTGTGGTTCGACAGTGGGGAAGGACGCATTGCACAAAGAGCGGAGGGCGCGGAGCAGCATGATAGCGATCACACGGGCAGTTTTTACCTAGGTTCAGGCCGCCGCGAGGCATAAAACCCTACTCCTGCTTTGGTGGATTAATGAAAGGACCGAGGTGGAGATGCAGCACTCTAGCCCGGCAGGGTCGCCTCGGGGCGAGAGCAACTACGCGCGTATGAGTGTACAAGGGTCCGAATCCTTTCTAAGGTTGCCATGGCCCTCCTTTTATAGATCAAGGGGTCACCACAATGGCAAATCAGTCATTTTGTACAGATTAGATAGCAAACAGTGCTATCATACCTAACTCTGCAGACAGGACAATGTGCATTAAATGCACCGCTTAGTGTCACATCGTAGTGTAGCCCGGCAAGCCTTGCCGTGCCGTTCGGCCACCTTCTCGCCTGCCTGCGTGGCACATCCCTGGACGGGTGTCATTTGGAGGTGATTTCCTCTGGAAGTGGCCGCCACGTGCCAAATAGCGGCCACTTAGCCACTTGGGGGCTCGACACCGCACCGATCGATGACTTGCGTTGCTGTGAGGTGAGCGGTGGAGCCTTGGCCGGGTAATCTGCCCTCGGCGCCCCAGGCAAGCCTGCCGGGGCAATCTGGAGACTTGTCTTTGGGGCAACCTTGTCCCTTCCAGGCTCGCCTGCCCGGCAAGGTTTTTTTTCCTTAGTGGTATCTTGCTCCTTTGGTTGGTCTTGATCTTCTTGATACGCCCTTTGATTTCTCAAAGAGCTGATTTCTTCTGCTTGGTCTTGTCTTGGACCCTGCAACCTTGTTCTTGAGCCTGTGTATAGTCTGGGCAACACACCTGGGGTTTGTTGCACCGATAAAACTTTTATTCAACTAAATCATAGGATAACTAAAGATCGAACTAAAATAGATGAAAGCAAAGATAATGATGATGATATGATACCGGGGCACCTCCCCCAAGCTTGGCACAAGCCAAGGGGAGTGCCCATACCATGAACTCAAGTTTCTTTTGTTGGAGAAGATGATGAAGGTGGTGGTGATGTAGTAGCGGGCTTATCCTTTTTCTCCAGCTTGTGTCAGAGAGTAAAATTATCTATCCTCAACTCATCGTTCTCCATCTCAAGCTTTATTATCCTCTTGCATAATGCCTCCTTGCTTTCTTGCTTGAAACAAGGAGGAACTGGTTCATCTTAATCTTCCTCATCGGGGAACCATATATATGGATAGGTGTCCTTGAAGATATTTTTATCCAAAGGCTGATAAGAAACTGGGCAATCCTCTTCTTGAGATGACATATTTTCAGATCTGCGAGAAAAATAGCAAGAAAGAAGAACAGAAGATTTCTCCGTGATACAGTGGTCAATACGTTCTAGGGGTATATAAAGATTTTTTTAATCTTGGGAAACAAGCAAACGGGAGGAAAACGGAGTCGGGAAGGTTCCCGAAGTGGGCACAACCCACCTGGGCGCGCCAGGGGACCCTGGCGCGCCCTGGTGTCTTGTGCCCCCCTGAGGTGCCTTCCTGGTTGTTTCTTATTTTCCTAAATTTTAAAATATTCCAAAACTGACAGAAAATATTTTTGCGGATTTTCGGAGTCCGTTTACTTACCGTATCACGTACCTCCTCTTTTTAGGGATTCTGGAGTGTTCCGGAAGGTTTCTTTTATGTGTTCCTCCAGTGTCATAGTTTGAATAATATTGCTTTCAACATTGATAGGCGTACCTAAGATATAGTGTTTAATTCTTTGCCCACTGACCACCTTCGGGTTAGTACCTTCGGCATTATTTATTTTGATAGCTCCAGAATGATAAACCTCCTCGATGATATATGGTCCTTCCCATTTAGAGAGAAGTTTTCCTGCAAAGAATCTGAAACGAGAGTTGTACGTAAGAACATACTCTCCAACTTTAAATTCCCACTTTTGGATTCTTTTGTCATGCCATCTTTTAACTTTTTCTTTAAAAAACTTGGCATTTTCATAGGCTTGGGTTCTCCATTCATCTAGTGAGCTAATATCAAATAACCTCTTTTCACGAGCAAGTTTGAAATCATAGTTGAGTTCTTTAATTGCCCAATATGCTTTATGTTCTAACTCAAGAGGCAAATGACAAGCTTTTCCATAAACCATTTTATAGGGAGACATACCCATAGGATTTTTACATGCTGTTCTGTAAGCCCAAAGTGCATCATCTAATTTCTTAGACCAATACTTTCGGGACCTATTAACAGTTTTTTGTAATATAAGTTTTATTTCTCTATTGCTAAGTTCAACTTGACCACTAGATTGAGGATGATAGGGTGATGCAATTTGATACGTCTCCAACGTATCTATAATTTTTGATTGTTCCATGCTATTATATTATCTGTTTTGGATATTTTATATGCATTAATATGCTATTTTATACTATTTTTGGGACTAACTTATTAACCTAGATCCTAGTGCCAGTTTCTGTTTTTTCCTTGTTTTTGAGTTTTACAGAAAAGGAATACCAAACGGAATAAAACTTTCGCGATGATTTTTCTTGGACCAGAAGACACACGTAGGACTTGGAGATGAAGTCAGAGGAGTCCCGAGGAGGCCACAAGCCTCAGGGGGGCGCCCTAGGGGGGGGGGCGCCCTGAGGGCTTGTGGGCCCCTCGGAGCTCCTCCAACCCTAATTCTTGGCCTATAAATTCAGAAATATTCCCAAACGACCAGAAGCGTCCACCAAAATACTTTTCCGTCGCCGTAACCTTCTGTACCCGTGAGATCCCATCTTGGGGCCTTTTCCGGCATCCTGCCGGAGGGGGATTCGATCACGGAGGGCATCTACATCAACTTTATTGCCCTTCCGATGAAGCGTGAGTAGTTTACCACAGACCTACGGGTCCATAGCTAGTAGCTAGATGGCTTCTTCTCTCTCTTTGATCCTTAACACCATGTTCTTCTCGATGTTCTTGGAGATCTATCCGATGTAATATTCTTTTACGGTGTGTTTGTTGAGATCCGATGAATTGTGAATTTATGATCAGTTTATCTATGAATATTATTTGAATCTTCTCTGAATTCTTATATGCATGATTTTATATCTTTGTATTTCTCTTCGAATTATCGGTTTGGTTTGGCCAAATAGATTGGTTCTTCTTGTAATGGGAGAGGTGCTTAGTTTTGGATTCAATCTTGCGGTGTCCTCACCCAGTGACAAAGTAGGGGTAGAGAGGCATGTATTGTATTGTTGCCATCAAGGGTAAAAAGATGGGGTTTTCATCATATTGCTTGAGTTTATCCCTCTACATCATGTCATCTTACTTAAGGCGTTACTCCGTTCTTATGAACTTAATACTCTAGATGCATGTTGGATAGCGGTCGATGTGTGGAGTAATAGTAGTAGAAGCAGGCAGGAGTCGGTCTACTTGACACGGATGTGATGCCTATATTCATAATCATTGCCTTGGATATCGTCATAACTTTGCGCTTTTCTATCAATTGCTCGACAGCAATTTGTTCACCCACCGTATTATTTGCTTTCAAGAGAGAAGCCTCTGGTGAAACCTATGGCCCTTGGGTCTATTTTCCATCATATATTTTCAGATGTATAAGCCAAAAAACCCAAAAAATACCTTGCTGCAATTTTTTTACTTTGTTTTACGTTTTAGTAATCTTTTATATCTATCTCTATCACATCTCACCTTTGCAAGTGACCGTGAAGGGATTGACAACCCCTTTATCGCGTTGGGTGCAGGTGCATAGATTGGAGACTTGCGTGTATCTCCTACTGGATTGATACCTTGGTTCTTAACTGAGGGAAATACTTATCTCTACTTTGCTCCATCACCCTTTCCTCTTCAAGGGAAAAACCAATGCAAGCTCAAGAAGTAGCATGAAGAATTTCTAGCGCCGTTGCCGGGGAGATCTACATCAAGCCTACCAAGTACCCACCATAAACTCTCATCTCTTGCATTACATTATTTGCCATTTGCCTCTCGTTTTCCTCTCCCCCACTTCTAAAACGATTTCAGAAAAACACAAAAAGATTTGCCTTTTTATTTGCCCTTTTCCGTTCGTCTTTTCATTTGCTTTTCATTTGCTCGTGTGCTAGATTGCTTGCTTTGTCACGATGTCTCAAGAAAATACCAAGTTATGTGACTTTTCCAATACTAATAATAATGATTTTATTAGTACTCCAATTGCTCCCGTCACTAGTGCAGAATCTTATGAAATTAATGCCGCTTTGCTGAATCTTGTTATAAAAGATCAATTTTCTGGCCTTCCTAGTGAAGATGCTGCATCCCATCTAAATACTTTCGTTGAGTTTTTGTGATATGCAAAAGAAAAAAAGATGTAGATAATGATATTGTTAAATTGAAGCTATTTCCGTTCTCTCTACAAGATCGTGCTAAAACTTGGTATTCATCTTTGCCTAAAAATAGTATTGATTCATGGAATAAGTGTAAAGATGCTTTTATCTCCAAGTATTTTCCTCCCGCTAAGATCATCTCCCTTAGGAATGATATAATGAATTTTAAGCTACTTAATCATTAACATGTTGCACAATCTTGGGAGAGGATGAAATTGATGATAAGAAATTGCCCTACTCATGGTTTAAGTTTATGGATGATCATACAATTTTTTAATGCCGGATTGAATTTTGCATCTAGAAATCTTTTAGATTCGGCTGTGGGAGGTACTTTTATGGAAATCACATTAGGATAAGCTACTAAACTCCTACATAATATTATGGCTAATTACTCTCAATGGCATACCGAAAGATCTTCTACTAGTAAAAAAGTGCATGCGATTGAAGAAATTAATACTTTGAGTGGAAAGATGGATAAACTTCTGAAATTGTTTGATAGTAAGAGTGCTCCTATTGATCCTAATGACATGCCTTTGTCCACTTTGATTGAGAACAATAATGAATCTATGGATGTGAATTTTGTTGGTAGGAACAATTTTGGTAACAACGCGTATAGAGGTAATTTCAACCCTAGGCCGTTTCCTAGTAATTCCTCTAATAATTATGGTAATTCCTACAACAATTCTTATGAAATTATAATAAGATGCCCTCTGATATTGAGAACAATATTGAAGAATTTATTAATTCGCAAAAAGTTTTCAATGCTATGGTTGAAGAAAAATTGCTCAATGATGATTTGGCTAGGAACGTTGATAGAATTTCTCTTGAGATTGATTCTTTGAAAATTAGATCTATGCCACCCAAGCATGGTATTAATGAATCTCTGAAAGCTATTAAAATTTATATTGATGAGTGAAAAGAAAGAACCGCTAGGATGCGTGCTAAGCGAGATTGGTTTGTAAAAGCGTGTTCTTCTAGTTTTTGTGAAAATAATGATGAAGATCTTAAAGTGATTGGTGTGACTCCTATTGAATCTTTGTTTTCTAATATAAATCTTGATAAAGATGGGACTGGAGATGAGTCAACTTTAGCTAGAAGGCGTCCCAATGATTCGGAGTTTATAGATCTTAATGCAAAAATTGATAAAAGTGGGCTTGGAGAGGTCAAAACTTTAAGTAGCGATGAACCCACTCTTTTGGATTTCAAGGACTTTAATTATGATAATTGTTCTTTGATATATTGTATTTCCTTGTTGCAATCCATGTTGAATTCTCCTCATGCTTACAATCAAAATAAAGCTTTTACTAAACATATCGTTGATGCTATGATGAAATCTTTTGAAGAAAAACTTGAGTTGGAAGTTTCTATCCCTAGAAAGCTTTATGATGAGTGGGAACCTACAATTAAGATTAAAATTAAAGATTATGAGTGCCATGCTTTGTGTGATTTGGGTGCTAGCGTTTCCACAATTCCAAAAACTTTATGTGATGTGCTAGGTTTCCGTGAATTTGATGATTGTTCTCTAAATTTGCATCTCGCGGATTCCACTATTAAAATACCTATGGGAAGGATTAATGATGTTCTTATTGTTGCAAATAGGAATTATGTGCCCATAGATTTCATTGTGCTTGATATAGATTGCAATCCTACATGTCCTATTATTCTTGGTAGACCTTTCCTTAGAATGATTGGTGCAATTATTGATATGAAAGAAGGAAACATTAGATTTCAATTTCCATTAAGGAAAGGCATGGAACACTTTCCAAGAAAGAAAATTAAGTTGCCATATGAATCTATTATGAGAGCTAGTTATGGATTGCATACCAAAGATGACAATACCTAGATCTATGTTTTATGCCTAGCTAGGGGCGTTAAACAATAGCTCTTGTTGGGAGGCAACCCAATTTTTTTTTGGTTTTGTTTTTCAATAAATACACATTATTACCTCTGTATTAATTGTGTTTTGGTGTTTTAATTAGTGTTTTAGCCAAGTAAGACCTTTGGGATGGCTTACGGTGATAGTTGATTTGATCTTGCTGAAAAACAGAAACTTTTGCGTCCAGTAACAGAATTGTTGAAATTCACTGGAGAGTGTAAAAACTATGAATTTTTTACACAAGATTTATATAAAAAATTCCTATGTTTTCCTAATTTTTCAGAAATTTTGGAGTTATATAAGTATGAGTACAATTCATACCTTCGTAGACTGTTCTGTTTTTGACAGATTCTGTTTTCTTTGTGTTGTTTGCTTATTTTGATGAATCTATGGGTAGTATCGGGGGGTATGAACCATGTAAATGTTGGAATACAGTGGATATTACACCAATATAAATAAATAATGAGTTCACAACAGTACCTAAAGTGGTGATTTATTTTCTTATACTAACGGATCTCATGAGTTTTCTGTTGAGTTTTGTGTTGTGAAGTTTTCAAGTTTTGGGTAAAGATTTGATGGACTATGGAGTAAGGAGTGGCAAAAGCCTAAGCAGTGGGATTCCCAAGGCACCCCAAGATAATATTCAAGGACAACCAATCATCTAAGCTTGGGGATGCCCCGGATGGCATCCCCTCTTTCGTCTCCGTCTATCGGTAAATTTACTTGAGGCTATATTTTTATTCACCACATGATATTTGTTTTGCTTGGAGCGTCTTGTATGATATGCGTCTTTGCTTTTTAGTTTGCCATAATCATACTTTCTGTACACACCTTTTGATAGGGACACACATGAATCGTGAATTTATTAGAATACTCTATGTGCTTCACTTAGATCTTTTGAGCTAGGCAATTTTGCTCTAGTGCTTAACTTATATCTTTTTAGAGCACGGCGGTGGCTTTATTTTATAGAAATTGTTGAACTCTCATGCTTCACTTATATTATTTTGAGAGTCTCTCTAAACAGCATGGTAATTTTCTTAGGTTATGAATTTAGTCCTAGTATGATAGGCATCCAAGAGGGATATAATAAAAACTTTCATATAAAGAGCGTTGAATACTATGAGAAGTTTGATTCCTTATGATTGTTTTGAGATATAAAGATGGTGATATTAGATTCATGCTAGTGAGTAATTGTGGATTGGTAGAAATACTTGTGTTAAAGTTTGTGATTCCCATAGCATGCACGTATGGTGAACCGTTATGTGATGAAGTCGGAGCATGATTTATTTATTGATTGTCTTCCTTATGAGTGGCGGTCAGGGACAAGCGATGGTCTTTTCTGTGATGCCCCCGGCTTAATCGTGCACTAATCATACACGCAAATGCACATGATCAAGCCTAAGGACTCGCGGGAAGATATCACAACACAACTCTAAAACATAAATAAAGTCATACAAGCTTTATATTACAAGCCAGGGCCTCGAGGGCTCGAATACATAGCTCGATGGCATACAAGCGTCAGCGGAAGCATCAGATATCTGAGTACTGATATTAAAAGAGAAACAGAAAGGCCTTTAGAAAGGCGGGGCAAAATAAAACACTACGATCGAAAGGCGCAGGCCTCCTGCCTGGGACCCTCCGAACCTACTCCTGGTCGATGGCAAGCTCGAAGTAGTATCCATCCTCTGGGTAGTAGTAGTAGCCGATCGACGGGGCATCTGTCTCAGGGGGCTCCGTCCTCTGGTCACGACAAACTGATATGGGGAGAAAAGGAAAACAAAGCAACCGTGAGTACTCAGAAGTACTCAGCAAGCAGGGATCTACACTACATATGCAACATTTTCAAAGGGAGGCTGTATATGTGGACTGGGCTGCAGAAATGCCAGAATAGAGAGGAAAGCCTAGTCCTATCGAAGACTAGCATCTTCATCGGTCTTGCAGCAATAGAAGAGAGTAGAACAATACAATATAATGTAGCAGTATCATTAAGTCTCATCCTCACCCAGAGATCCCTTCTCGACTCCCTGCGAGAAAGCAATCCCAGAGCCATACAGTCATCAACCTCGTCCTGAGATCCCTTCTCAACTCCCTGCGAGAAGCAATCCCAGAGCCATAGTATCCAAGTATCCAGTTCTAATTGTATCAATCAGGATACAACTCCGAGTGTCCTTTACCGTAGGACCGGCTATCGATAGAAGTTTTCTTCCTTGAAGGGGTGCACCAACTTACCCACCACGCTCGCTTAACTCCGACCGGACACACTTTTCCGGGTCATGCCCGGCCTCGGCCAAACGATACACCGCAGCCCTACCTAAAGCTCAGCAAAGAGGTCCCCGCCGGTCTACATCCTAAGCGCTCAGGGGTCTTGGGCCGTCGCCCTGTGCACTCCGGGTCGTTGCGAGCAGGGTGGATACCAGCGCGAACGGCACGATCCGACCCGGCCACAATGCTGAACTGGACATCTGACAGAACTGTCGGCTGATGCTACAATGCAGAACGCCCATACTATGCCCACGTGATGGTTAGTGCTATCAGGCCAGAGGCCTGCTCGGATCAAATATCCAAATCGTTAGTGGACTAGGATTTGCGGTAACGAGCAGAGACCCACGAAAGATGTGACCCCGTCGCCCCGTCTCGAGGACTTGCTGCAAGGGTTAAGAATGCCCGGCCGCGCCTCGTATTCATCATTCGAGCACCATACAGGCAACCCGTCTTCACATCACACGCGGGTACCCTTCAGGGTCGACCCGCCTTTCCAAGTAAAAATAGTACAATCCAAGTATCCGTGTGTCCATAACATCAGGGGAATCCGAGGTATCACCCTCGTTGGATTCCTACTCGATGTATCCGTCAAGGTGAACTCGGAGGAATCACCCTCGATGGGTTCACACTTGATGTGTTGCACGACAGCGTCGTTACCGGAAGTGGTGAAGGAGGAATCACCCTCGATGACCACGACCAAATAGCTACTCTACAGAGTTAACATCAGAAGTGCTACACGAGGTATCACCCTCGGCACTCGATAGTAACACTGCAGTGTCGTTACAACTAAGGGGGTGATGTGCGGTGTCGGGGCCTGGTCTTCAATCCCGTTGATCGGGTCTTCGGATAATCCAGCGGGGCAGTCGGGATAAGTGGGGTCACTGATAGGTCTCTACCCAGCCTATACTAACCAGTTTAGGATATGCAGGTAATTATCAACAGCAGGTTACAATAAACAGGCTATGCATCAGAATAGGTAAAGCAGTAGCAGCAGCAATTCTAATGCAAGCATGAGAAATTAAAATGGGCGATATCGGGATGATCAAAAGGGGGGGCTTGCCTGGTTTCTCGGCGGCATGGGCAAGGTCGTCAGTGGGGTCGTCGGGCTCCGGAGCTGCGTCGGTACCGGGAACTACGTCGGAGTCTAACGAGAGAGAAGAGGGGGAGGAAACAGTATAAATACACAGCAAACAAGAGCAACACAGAGTAGGCTACGCTAACGTGTAGTGCAGGGTTGCCTAAAGACATGTCTAAGTCATTTAGCTATTTTAGGAATTTGTTTGGATTTATTTTATTAGAGTCATGCACTATTCATTTATCTGAAACAGGCAAAAAGTTGCATGTTCAGTTAGTTAGAGGCATCTAACAGGTATGTGGGTAGCGTATTCAGATCCGTCTCATTTTTCTGACCGTTTTTCATATATAAATTATTTTCATCGGAGTTACGGATTAAAATATAAGGTTTTCTAAAGTTTTTATTGATTTTCTGGAATTATTTTAATTATTAAATACGAATTATCCAGAATAGTAGCAGCTGACATCAGCATGGCGTCGGCATGACATCAGCGGGTCAAACCAGCTGACCAGAGTCAACTCTGACAGGTGGGGCCCACATGTCATTCACAGTGCTAATTAACAGAGGATTAAACTTAACTAATTAACTTGTGGGACCCACTGTCAGTGTCAGCTTTAGTTAACCAATTAGCTTAATTAGGATTAACAGGTTAATTAGTGTTTTATTTATTTATAAAAATCGTTTTAAACAACGCAGGACCCACATGTCATACACTACGGGTGCCACATCAGCCGTTGACCCGGTCAACAGGTCAACAGGACCCACATGCAGTGACCCAGGTGGGCCCCAGGCCTTGCCACGCTGGCGGCCGGCGCCGAAATCGCTCCGGTGGCCTCCCGCGGCGGCGCTCTCGCCGGAGTTCATCGGCATTCGAGCACAGGGCACCGTTGGCCGCGCGGTTTACGCCTTTCGAACGAGCGGAGCGAGACGCATCCATTCGTGGCGGTTTCGTAAGCAGGGGTGGTCGGAACCGTCGCCGATGACACGGACGGCGGCGGTGGTTTTCGGGCGAGCATGGCCTCGCTGCTATGGGTCGAGCCCGGTCAGACGAAACTCGCTGGCGGGCTCTACGGAGCTTAAGAGGCTCAGCGGTGGTGGCGCCTCGGCTTGACGTGGACGAACGCGACGACACAAGCTCGTCGGCGGAAACAGATAGCGGCAATGGCGCGCGGCGTCGGTAGCTAGCTACGGCCGCAGAAAGAGGAAACGGACGGGGAGAGGAGGGGTGGTGCTCACAGTGCGGGCTCACGGAGGCCCCTCGGGGGAACGGTAGCGCAGAGGCGAGGCGGATTTGGCGATGATCGCCGGCGGGCACCGAAAAGGGGAAGAGGTCGATGTGGTCCCTGTCGACCTCCCCGGCTCCAGCTGACGGACGAGGACGATGACGCGGAGGACGTCGCACCTCCCAGGCTTGGTTGCCGGCCTCGAAGACGCCGGTGGCCGCATCGGCTGCGGCGACCGGCGATGGTGTTCGACAGAGAGAGGAGGAGAAGAAGGAGCGATGGAGAGGGGGAGATACCAAAGGATCCAGTGGGGAGCCAGGGGGGCTCTTATCCACCCACGGCGAGCGGCGAGGCGCGGTGTCGAGCGAGGAGAAGGGAAGGGGGGGCCGGGGCGCGGCGCGCGGTGCGGGCGACAGCGGCGTGCGGTGGTGAACAGGGGAAGGGGACGGGAGGTGTTGGGCTGGGCCGGCACTGTGTTGGGCAGGCCGGTAAGTGCATAGTAGACTAGGCCTTTTTCTTTTTCTTCCTTTTCTTTTCTGTTTTTCTTTTTCTTTACTGTTTTTCTTTTTAATTTCATTCCAAAGGACTTTTGCAAAATATGAGACATAGTACAATAATATCAGTGCATTATATGCCACTGTTATAAAAAGGTTTTGAGTCCAAAGGTTTTCATTTGGGATTTTATTTAATTAAAAAGGTATGAAATAGTGCTGTTTGCTGCTGTTTCTTGTTGTTTGAGTCCTTTCCCAACTCCATTTAATGTTGCAATCATTTTTATCAATGCTTTGGGAATATTTGCAACATGAGGCACATTTTAGTTTTCAGGTTTGGACAACTTTTATTTTCCACTTTAGTTTTAATTTGAATCTTGAGTTAGGAGCTGAATGCAAATCATGATTAGGCACTGATAATCATGATGACATGGCATAATCAAAAGGGTGATCACTGTAGCTTAATACATGGGGTGTTACATTTTCCTACCAATCTATCCCCCTAGGAGCATGCGTGTAGTACTTTGTTTCAATAGCTAATAAATTTTTGCAATAAGTATGTGAGTTCTTTATGACTAATGTTGAGTCCATGGATTATACGCACTCTCACTCTTCCACCATTGCTAGCCTCTCTAGTACCGCGCAACTTTCGCCGGTGCATTACACCCACCATATACCCTTCCTCAAAACAGCCACCATACCTACCTATTATGGCCTTTCCATAGCCATTCCGAGATATATTTCCATGCAACTTCCACCCTTCCATTTTATTATGACACGCTCCATCATTGTCATATTGCTTTGCATCATCATGTAGTTGACATAGTATTTGTGCAAGGCCACCGTTCATATTTTTTATACATGTCTCTCTTGATCATTGCACATCCCGGTACACCGTCGGAGGCATTCATATAGAGTCATATCTGTGTTCTAGTATCGAGTTGTAATTCTTGAGTTGTAAGTAAATAAAAGTGTGATGATCATCATTATTAGAGCATTGTCCCATGTGAGGAAAGGATAATGGAAGCTATGATTCCCTCACAAGATGGGATGAGTCTCCGGACTTTACAAAAAAATAAAAGAGGCCAAAAGAAGCCCAAACAAAAAAAATGAGAGAAAAGAGAGAAGGGGCAATGCTATTATCCTTTTTCCACACTTGTGCTTCAAAGTAGCACCATGATCTTCATGATAGAGAGTCTCCTATGTTGTCACTTTCATATACTAGTCGGAATTTTTTATTATAGAACTTGGCTTGTATATTCCAATGATGGGCTTCCTCAAATTGCCCTAGGTCTTCGTGAGCAAGCGAGTTGGATGCACACCCACTTAGTTTCTTTTTGAGCTTTCATAAACTTATAGCTCTAGTGCATCCGTTGCATGGCAATCCCTACTCACTCACATTGATATCTATTGATGGGCATCTCCATAGCCCGTTAATACGCCTAGTTGATGTGAGACTATCTCCTTCTTTTTGTCTTCTCCACAACTACCATAGTCTATTCCACCTATAGTGCTATATCCATGGCTCTCGCTCATGTATTGCGTGAAAGTTGAAAAAGTTTGAGAACATCAAAAGTATGAAACAATTGCTTGGCTTGTCATTGGGGTTGTGCATGATTTAATACTTTGTGTGATGAAAATGGAGCATAGCTAGACTATATGATTTTGCAGGGATAACTTTCTTTGGCCATGTTATTTTGAGAAGACACGATTGCTTTATTAGTATGCTTGAAGTATTATTGTTTTTATGTTAATATTAAACTATTGTTTTGAATCTTATGGACCTGAATATTCATGCCACAATAAAGAAAATTACATGGATAAATATGTTAGGTAGCATTCCACATCCAATTTTTTGTTTTTATCATTTACCTACTCGAGGACGAGCAGGAATTAAGCTTGGGGATGCTTGATACGTCTCCAACGTATCTATAATTTTTGATTGTTCCATGCTATTATATTATCTATTTTGGATGTTTTATATGCATTAATATGCTATTTTATATTATTTTTTGGACTAACTTATTAACCTAGAGCCCAGTGCCAGTTCCTGTTTTTTTCCTTGTTTTTGAGTTTTTACAGAAAAGGAATACCAAATGGAATAAAATTTTTGCGATGATTTTTCTTGGACCAGAAGACACACGTAGGACTTGGAGACGAAGGCATAAGAGTGTCGAGGGCTCCACAAGCCCTCAGGGCGCGCCCTAGGGGGGGCGCCCCCTGGCTCGTGGGCCCCACGGGAGTCCTCCAACCCTAATCTTTGGCCTATAAATTCAGAAATATTCCCAAATGACCAGAAGCGTCCACCAAAATAGTTTTCCGCCGCCGTAACCTTCTGTACCCGTGAGATCCCATCTTGGGGCCTTTTTCGGCATCTTGCCAAAGGGGGATTCGATCACGGAGGGCTTCTACATCAACTCTATTGCCCTTCCGATGAAGCGTGAGTAGTTAACCTCAGACCTACGGGTCCATAGCTAGTAGCTAGATGACTTCTTCTCTCTCTTTGATCCTCAATACCATGTTCTCCTCGATGTTCTTGGAGATCTATCCAATGTAATATTCTTTTGCGGTGTGTTTGTCGAGATCCGATGAATTGTGGATTTATGATTAGTTTATCTATGAATATTATTTGAATCTTCTCTGAATTCTTATATGCATGATTTGATATCTTTGTATTTCTCTTCGAATTATCGGTTTGGTTTGGCCAACTAGATTGGTTCTTCTTGCAATGGGAGAAGTGCTTAGTTTTGGGTTCAATCTTGCGGTGGCCTCACCCAGTGACAAAGTAGGGGTTGCGAGGCACGTATTGTATTGTTGCCATCAAGGGTAAAAATATGGGGTTTTCATCATATTGCTTGAGTTTATCCCTCTACATCATGTCATCTTACTTAAGGCGTTACTCCGTTCTTATGAACTTAATACTCTAGATGCATGCTGGATAGCGGTCGATGTGTGGAGTAATAGTAGTAGATGGAGGCAGGAGTCGGTCTACTTGACACGGACGTGATGCCTATTTTCATAATCATTGCCTTGGATATCGTCATAACTTTGCGCTTTTCTATCAGTTGCTCGACAGTAATTTTTTTCACCCACCGTATTATTTGCTTTCAAGAGAGAAGCCTCTAGTGAAACCTATGGCCCCCGGGTCTATTTTCCATCATATATTTTCAGATCTATAAACCAAAAAACCCAAAATACCTTGCTGCATTTTATTTGTTTTTACATTGTTTTACATTTTAGTAAGCTTTTATATCTATCTCTATCATATCTCACCTTTGCAAGTGACCGTGAAGGGATTGACAACCCCTTTATCGCGTTGGGTGCAAGTGTTTGATTGTTTGTGCAGGTGCATAGATTGGAGACTTGCGTGTATCTCCTACTGGATTGATACCTTGGTTCTTAACTGAGGGAAATACTTATCTCTACTTTGCTGCATCACCATTTCCTCTTCTAGGGAAAAACCAACGCAAGCTCAAGAAGTAGCACAATTTTGTGGTCAACATCATATTTAGCAAGCATTTTACGGAAATCACCATGAATAAAGTGTGAACCACCATCAGTCATTAAATATCTAGGGACTCCAAACCTCAGGAAAATAAATTCTTTAAGCATTTTAATGGAAGTGTTATGGTCAGCACTACTAGTTGGAATAGCTTCTACCCACTTAGTAACATAATCAACAACAACCAAAATATGTGTATACCCATTAGAGGAAGGAAAAGGTCCCATATAATCAAAACCCCAAACATCAAATGGTTCAACAGCAATTGAATAATTCATAGGAATTTCTTGATGCTTATCGATATTACCAATTCATTGACATTCATCACAAGATAAAACAAACTTACGGGCATCCTTGAAGAGAGTAGGCCAATACAAACCAGATTGTAATACCTTGTGAGCAGTTCTATCTCCCGCATGATGTCCTCCGTAAGCTTCGGAGTGACATTTCCGTAGGATTTGTTCCTGTTCATGCTCAGGTACACAACATCTAATGATACCATCTACTCCTTTATAAAGATGTGGGTCATCCCAAAAGTAATGTCTTAAATCATAGAAGAATTTTTTCTTTTGCTGATATGTGAAACTAGGTGGTATGTATTTAGCAACAATATAATTAGCATAGTCAGCATACCAAGGAGTATTATGAGAAACATTTATTGCAGCTAGTTGTTCATCAGGAAAGCTATCATCTATAGGTAGTGGGTCATCAAGAATATTTTCTAACCTAGACAAGTTCTCAGCTACAGGGTTCTCAACTCCTTTTCTATCAGTTATATGTAAATCAAAGTCTTGTAGCAAGAGAACCCACCTAATGAGTCTAGGTTTAGCATCTTTCTTTTCCATAAGATATTTAATAGCAGCATGATCGGTGTGAACAATAACTTTAGAATCAACAATGTAAGATCTGAATTTAACACAAGCAAACACAACTGCTAAAAATTCTTTTTCAGTAGTAGCATAATTTATTTGGGCACTGTCTAGAGTTTTGCTAGCATAATGGATAACATTTAATTTCTTATCAACTCTTTGTCCTAGAACAACACCAACAACATAATCACTATCATCACACATAATTTCAAAAGGCAAGTTCCAATCAGGTGGTTGAACAATAGGTGCAGAAGTTAAGGCTTTCTTAAATGTTTCGAAGGCTTCTACACAATCATCATCAAAAACAAATGGGACATCCTTTTGTAAAAGATTTGTAAGAGGCCTAGAAATTTTAGAGAAGTCTTTAATAAACCTCCTATAGAAACCAACATGACCAAGAAAACTACGAATACCTTTAATATCTTTAGGACATGTCATTTTCTCAATTGCATCAACTTTAGCTTGGTCCACCTCAATACCTCGTTCAAAAATTTTATGCCCCAAAATAATACCTTCATTAACCATAAAGTGGCACTTCTCCCAATTCAAGACAAGATTAGTTTGCTCACATCTCTGTAAAACTCGATCAAGGTTGCTCAAGCAATCATCAAAAGAAGTTCCATAAACAGAAAAATCATCCATGCAAACCTCAACAATCTTTTCACAAAAATCAGAGAATATAGCAGTCATACATCTTTGAAAAGTAGCAGGTGCATTGCATAAACCAAAAGGCATACGTCTATAAGCATAAGTTCCAAAAGGGCAAGTAAAGGTGGTTTTCTCTTGATTAGGTTGTGAAACAGGTATTTGAGAAAAACCAGAATATCCATCAAGAAAACAAAAGTGTGTGTGCTTTGATAATCTTTCTAACATTTGATCAATAAAAGGCAAAGGGTAATGATCTTTTCTAGTTGCTTTATTTAATTTTCTAAAATCAATTACCATTCTATAGCCACTAACAATTCTTTGTGGAATGAGTTCATTTTTATCATTAGGAACAACGGCAATACCTCATTTCTTAGGGACACAATGAACGGGACTTACCCATCTACTATTAGCTATGGGATAGATTATACCTGCTTACATAAGCTTTAATATTTCAGTTCTTACCACTTCTTTCATCTTAGGATTCCAACGTCATTGGTGATCAACAACGGGTTTAGCATCAGGTTCCATATTAATCTTGTGCTGACAGAGTGGGACTAATGCCCTTAAGATCATCAAGAGTATATCCAATAGCAGCACGATGCTTCTTCAGAATTTTTAATAGTCTTTCTTCTTCATGTTCTGAAAGGTTAGCACTAAAAATTAAATTCATGAGACTCATCACCAAAGCTAACACTGACAGTTTGTTTATGACAATCTATAGTAGCATTGACAGTGTTCAAGAAAGGTCTACCAAAGATAATGGGACATAAGTCATCTTGTGGGGAACCAAGAACTAGAAAATCAGTGGGGTATTTTATTTTCCCACACAAGATTTCAACATCTCTAACAATCCCAAGTGGTGTGATGGTGTCTCTATTAGCAAGTTTAATAGTGACATCTATGTCTTCTATTTCAGCGGGTGCTATGTCATTCATAATTTCTTGATATAAGGTAAAGGGAATAGCACTCACGCTAGCACCTAAGTCACATAAACCATGATAACAATGATCTCCTATTTTAACTGATACAACAGGCATGCCAACAACAGGTCTATGTTTATCTTTTTCATCCGGTTTGGCAATTCTAGCAGCTTCATCGCAGAAGTAAATAACATGCCCATCAATATTTTCTACCAAGAGATCTTTAACCATAGCAACACTAGGTTCTACTTTAATTTGTCCAGCAGGTGTAGGTTCTCTAATATTACTTTTGCGAACCACAGTTGAAACCTTAGCATGTTCCTTTATCCTAACAGGGAAAGGTGGTTTTTCAATATAAGCAGTAGGAACAACTGGATCAACATTGTAAATAATAGTTTCATCTTTAGCTATGTTGGGTTCTTTAATTTCTTCTTTGATAGGTGGGTGATATTTGAACCACTTCTCCTTGGGGAGATCAACATGAGTAGCAAATGATTCACAGAAAGAGGCTACTATCTCAGAGTCAAGTCCATATTTAGTGCTAAACTTGTGAAAAGCATCGGTATTCATAAAAGATTTAACACAATCAAATTCTAGCTTAATACCTGACTCTTTACCTTCGTCGAGTTCCCAATCTTCAGAGTTGCATTTAATTCTTTCTAAAAGATCCCACCTGAATTCAATAGTCTTCTTCATAAAAGAACCAGTACAAGAAGTATCGAGCATGGATTGAGCATCACGAGAAAGCCGAGCATAAAAATTCTGAATGATAATTTCTCTCGAGAGCTCATGATTGGGGCATGAATATAACATTGACTCCCCCAAGCTAGAGCGATACTTTCTCCTTCACGAGGCCAAAAATTATATATATAATTCTGATGACGATGAACTAGATGCATAGGATATTTTTTTGGGTGAAATTCTAATTTCAATCGATTCCAGTTCCAAGATCCAATATCGTCGCATAGCCTATACCATGCCAATGCTTTTCCCTTCAAAGATAAAGGGAAAGCCTTCTTTTTAGCTTCATCTCCGGGCAAACCTGCAAGCTTAAATAATCCACAAATTTCATCCACATATATCAAGTGCATATCAGGATGTTCGGTTCCATCTCCTGCATAAGAATTAGCTAGCAGTTGTTCTATCATACCCGAAGGAATTTCATAAACAATATTTTCAGTAGGTGCAGTAGGTTGAGGGGTAGCTAATTGTGGTTCCGGTCAAGGTGAAGATACCCTGAACAAACCCCTCAAAGGATGATTCTCCATTGTAACAAGTGACAATAAATTTCAGCACTTAGTAATAATTTTTCCTTACCAAGAGCGCTTCACTCCCCAGAAATGGTGCCAGAAAAGAGCCTTGATGACCCGCAAGTATAGGGGATCAATCGTAGTCCTTTCGATAAGTAAGAGTGTCGAACCCAACGGGGAGCAGAAGAAAATGACAAGTGGTTTTCAGCAAGGTATTTTCTGCAAGCACTGAAATAGTCGGTAACAAAGTAGTTTGATAGCAAGATAATTTGTAACGAGCAAGTAAAGGTAACGGTAAATAAAGTGCAGCAAGGTAGCCCAATCCTTTTGTGGCAAAGGACAGGCCAAAACGGTCTCTTATGATAAGCAAAGCGTTCTTGAGGGTACACGGGAATTTCATCCTATCACTTTCATCATGTTGGTTTGATTCGTGTTTGCTACTTTGATAATTTGATATGTGGGTGGACCGGTGCTTAGGTGCTGTTCTTACTTGAACAAACCTCCCACTTATGATTAACCCCCTCGCAAGCATCCGCAACTACGAGAAAAGTATTAAGATAAAATCTAACCATAGCATTAAACTTTTGGATCCAATCGGTTCCTTATGAAGTAGCGGTTTAAGTTTCTGTCACTCTAGCAACCCATCATCTAATAACTACTCCACAATGCATTCCCTTAGGCCCAAATATGGTGAAGTGCCATGTAGTCGACGTTCACATGACACCACTAAGGGAATCACAACATACATATCATCAAAATATCGAACACATATCAAATTCACATGATTACTTGCAACAAGATTTCTCCCGTGACCTCAAGAACAAAACTAACTAGTCACAAATGATAATCATGCTCAAGATCAGAGGGGTATTAAATAGCATAATGGATCTGAACATATAATCTTCCACCAAATAAACCATATAGTAATCAACTACAAGATGTAATCAACACTACTAGTCACCCACAGGTACCAATCTGATGTTCCGGTACAAAGATTGAACACAAGAGATGAACTAGGGTTTGAGAGGAGATGGTGCTGTTGAAGATGTTGATGGAGATGGCCCTCCCAAAGATGGGAGAGTTATTGGTGATGATGATGGCGATGATTTCCCCCACCGTGAGGGAAGTTCCCCTGGCGGAATCGCTCCGCCGGAGGCAAAAGTTCTCCTGCCCATGATCCGCCTCGAGACGGCAGCGCTTCGTCCCGAAAGTCCTCCCCTTATTTTTTTCTAGGTCAAAATGACTTATATACCAGAAGAGGGGCACTGGAGGTGGGCCAAGGAGGGCACAACCCACCAGGGCGCACCTGGGCTCCCTGGCATGCCCAGGTGGGTTGTGCCCACCTGGTGGGCCCCCTCTGGTAGTTATTTGCTCCAATATCCTTCATATATTGCAAAACAATTCTCCGTAAATTTTCAGCTCATTTGGAGATGTGCAGAATAGGTAACTCTGATGTAGCTTTTTCAGGTCCAGAATTCCAGCTGCCGGTATTCTCCCTCTTTGTGTAAACCTTGCATATTATGAAAGAAAAGGCATTAGAATTACTCCCAAAAGCATTATTGTGCATAAAAACATTATAAATAACAGTAGGAAAACATGATGCAAAATGGACGGATGATACGTCTCCAACGTATCTATAATTTTTGATTGTTCCATGCTCTTATATTATCTGTTTTGGATGTTTAATGGGCTTTAATATGCTCTTTTATATTATTTTTGGGACTAACCTATTAACCGGAGGCCCAGTGCCAGTTTCTGTTTTTTTTTGCGTATTTTAGAGTTTCGCAGAAAAGGAATACCAAACGGAGTCCAAACGGAATGACACCTTCGCGATGATCTTTCTTGGACCGAAAGCAATCCAGAAGACTTGGAGTTGAAGTCTGGAACTCCTCGAGGAGGCCACGAGGCAGGAGGGCACGCCCCCCCACCCTTGTGGGCCCCTCGTAGCTCCACCGACGCACTTCTTTCGCCTATATATACTCTTATACCCTAGAAACATCAGGGGGAGCCACGAAACCACTTTTCCACCGCCGCAACCTTCTGTACCCATGAGATCCCATCTTGGGGCCTTTTCCGGTGATCTGCTGGAGGGGGAATCGATCATGGAGGGCTTCTACATCAACACCATTGCCTCTCCGATGAAGCGTGAGTAGTTTACCGCAGACCTTCGGGTCCATAGTTATTAGCTAGATGGCTTCTTCTCTCTCTTTGATTCTCAATACAAAGTTCTCCTCGATGTTCTTGGAGATCTATTCGATGTAATACTCTTTTGTGGTGTGTTTGCCGAGATTCGATGAATAGTGGATTTATGAACAAGATTATCTATGAATATTATTTGGTTCTTCTCTGAATTCTTATATGCATGATTTGATATCTTTGCAAGTCTCTTCGAATTATCGGTTTAGTTTGGCCTACAAGATTGATCTTTCTTGCAATGGGAGAAGTGCTTAGCTTTGGGTTCAATCTTGCGGTGTCCTTTCCCAGTGAAAGTAGGGGCAGCAAGGCACGTATTGTATTGTTGCCATCGAGGATAAAAAGATGGGGTTTATATCATATTGCTTGAGTTTATCCCTCTACATCATGTCATCTTGCTTAATGCGTTACTCCGTTCTTATGAACTTAATACTCTAGATGCATGCTGGATAGTGTTCGATGTGTGGAGTAATAGTAGTAGATGCAGAATCGTTTTGGTCTACTTGACACGGATGTGATGCCTATATTCATGATCATTGCCTTAGATATCTTCATAACTATGCGCTTTTCTATCAATTGCTCGGCAGTAATTTGTTCACCCACCGTAATACATGCTATCTTGAGAGAAGCCACTAGTGAAACCTATGGCCCCCGTGTCTCTTTTCTATTATATTGCATCTCTTTTATTTACATCACATCTCATTTACTATTTTGCAATCTTTACTTTCCAATCTATACAACAAAAATACCAAAAATATTTACTTTACTATCTTTATTAGATCTCACTTTTGTGAGTGACCGTGAAGGGATTGACAACCCCTTTATCATGTTGGTTGCAAGGTTCTTGATTGTTTGTGCAGGTACTAGGTGACTTGTGCGTTGTCTCCTACTGGATTGATACCTTGGTTCTCAAAAACTGAGGGAAATACATACGCTACTTTGCTGCATCACCCTTTCCTCTTCAAGGGAAAACCAATGCATGCTCAAGAGGTAGCAACGTATCACACGTTTAAACATGCAGTGTTGTGCTCTTTCTTCCATCCACGTTTAAAAAAGAAAGGAGGACTCGAGAGTGAGGGTGATCTAAGGAATTATAAAATCATTCGGATATATTGCTTACGAACCTAGCTAACGTTTGATATTTAGCATAGTCCTTAAGAAATATATTCATCTTGTATTATTTATACCAGCAAACTTGCCCGTGCGTTGCATCGAGAGAAAAAAAGTAGCACACGCCCATTACTTGCAGCGAGAGAAAAATAAATCGCCTATCGCCGGAGGAGGCTCCGACAATTGCCGGAGGAGTCAACCCCGATGATCGTCGGAGGAGGCCCCGATGATCACCGGAGGAGTCGTCCCCGATGATCGCCAGTGAGGAGTCCCCGACGATCGCTGGTGAGGAGTCCCCGACGATCGCCGGAGGAGTCCCTGACGATCGCCGGAGGGTTACCTAACATGCAACTAAAAAAAATTGCCATTTTTTTATTTGTCATCAGAATGTTACTGTTTTACACTTGCTGAAAAACTACTAAATCTGAAACTGACTGTTATAAAACTTGTCAACTTTGCATGATGTTTGCCACTAATCCATTGCTCATATGCATATGATTCCTTCTCGTGATTTGGTCTATGTAATGTGTAATTTGATGCCATGCCCTTGGTTGGCATGTAAAGTTGTTGTTTTTGAATCAATCTTGCTCTCAAGTTGTCATCATAATGTTACTGTTTTACACTTGTGAAAAACTGCCAAGTCTGAAACTGACTGTTATAGAACTTGTCAACTTTTCATGATGTTTGCCACTAATCCATTGCTCATATGGATATGATTCCTTCTTGTGATTTGGTCTATGGAATGTGTACTTTGATGCCATGCCCTTGGTTGCCATGTAAAGTTGCTGTAGCATGACTCAATCTTGCTCTCAAGTTGTCATTATAATGTTGCTGTTTTGCATTCCCAGATTTCATTAAGTCTAAAAAACAGCTTATCTCTCATGGTTGTATATTGCCATGTTGTAATATTTGCAGAAACTATGGAACACAACAGAGACTTAGAACAAGAAGAGATGTTGGGGGAAATAATCCGCGACGGAGATGACGATATCACCTCACATTTTCTGAACGTCTCCGATGGTGAGGGAAGAGAAGATGACGGCTCTAGTGAGGGAATGGAGGGTCAAGATGACGGCTCCGCCGGTGTTGGAGCCTTAACTGTTGCAAAGTCCGGCAAGGTATATTAATTAAGCCTTTGTTGACTAGATGCATTAATTGATTTGTATGTACATATATTAATGCTTCTTTCTTCTTTTAGCCCTCCGAATCGAGCGAACCTTCTATAAGGAGACGAGGCCCAAAAAAAAGGTTGGGCGAGAATGGAAGGTTCACGATCGAAGAAATCGCTATAGATGGCAAACCGACTGCTCCCAAGCGGATTGCAGACCGATTTATACATCAGTGCAGAGTTGTCGTTAGGGATAGCATCCCGATTAGCATTCAAGAATGGAATAAGCCAAAGAAGGATGATGGAGTTTCTTATGTCGATGATAGATCCAAAGATGAGCTTCAGAATACGCTCATGAAAAATTTCACCCTACCGCCAGATGTGGATCCAAATAACAATGTTATAGAGCAAAAAGTCAAGGCGTGGGGTCTTAAGAAGATGGACGAACAATTCAACAACTGGAAGAAAAGATTGCATGAAAAGTATGTCCTGAAAGAGAAGACTCCAGCATCCACCGGAGCAAATGCGAAGTTAAAAGATCACTGGCCCGCATTTGTGGCGTACAAGACATCGGAGGTAGGTAAGAAAAGGTCAAAAATAAATAAGCAAAATGCTGCAAACAAGGAATATCACCATGTTACGGGGTCAGGTGGCTACAAGGATGCCCGGCCTAAGTGGGAGAAAGCTAAGAATGACCTGCTTGATAAAGGGATCCATCCAGAGATATTGAACTAGATCGAACGGGTAAGGACTTGGTTCTTCGGGAATGGGGGAACTTTGAACCCAGAAACAAGGAAGTGTGTTTGTACGAAAGCTCAACTTGCAACACCCATCGAAGCCATTCAAAAAGCAATGAAGGCCATGCAGGAAGGGGAGTTCCATCTCGACAGAGAGAAGGATGAGTTGACACACGCCCTCGGTGTTGGGGAACATTGCATGGAAAACAAAAACAATTCTACGCACACGCAAAATCTATCCAAGGAGATGCATAGCTACAAGAGGGGGAGAGCATCAACATACCCTTGTAGATCGCTAAGAAGAATGTTTATCAACGCGGTTGATGTAGTCATACACCTTCATGATCTGTACCGATCAAGCACTGAACGCACGACACCTCCGCGTTCAGCACATGTTCAGCTCGATGACATCCTCGCCTTCTTGATCCAGCAAGAGGGGCGAAGTAGTAGATGAGTTCCGGCAGCACGACGGCGTGGTGACGGTGGTGGTGAAACTATTCTGCAGGGCTTCGCCAAGCACAACGGACGTGGACGGAGGAGGAACTAGAACTAGAGGGGGGCGCCGCACACGACTTGGAATCATGGTGTGTGTTTCCCCTCCCCTCCTCACATATATATAGGTGGAGGGGGAGAGGAGGCTACCTAGGGCGCCCCCAAGGGGGCAGGCGGCCAGCCCTAGGCGCCCCTCCCCTTCCTTCCTAGGCGCGTGGAAGAAGGGCAGGAGGGGAGCCCCCTTTCCTTTCCTTGAGCGAGGAGAAAGGCAGGAGGGGCTAGCCCCTCCTCTTTCCTTCCCCTAGGTTCGGTGACCAGGATGGGGGTGTGCCAGCCCCCTTGTGGGCTGGTGTGCTGATAACCCACAAGTATAGGGGATCACAACAGTTTTCGAGGGTAGAGTATTCAACCCAAATTTATTGATTCGACACAAGGGGAGCCAAAGAATATTCACGAGTATTAGCAGTTGAGTTTTCAATTCAACCACACCTGAAAGACTTAATATTTGCATCAAAGTATTTAGTAGCAAAGTAGTATGGAAGTAACGGTAACGGTGGCAAAAGTAACAGTAGCAGTTTTGTAGTGATTGTAATAGCAGTAGCAATGAAAGTAACTTAACAAAGATCAATATGTGAAAAACTCGTAGGCATTGGATCGGCAATGATACTTGCGTTGGATAATATTCATCATGTAGCAGTCATAACCTAGGGTGACACAGAACTAGCTCCAATTCATCAATATAATGTAGGCATGTATTCCGTATATAGTCATACGTGCTTATGGAAAAGAACTTGCATGACATATTTTGTCCTACCCTCCCGTGGCAGCGGGGTCCTAATGGAAACTAAGGGATATTAAGGCCTCCTTTTAATAGAGAACCAGACCAAAGCATTATCACTTAGTGAATACATGAACTCCTCAAACTACGGTAATCACCGAAAAGAATCCCAATTATTGTCACCTTCGGGTATGCAGATCATAACTCGTAGTAGGTGTCTACAACTTGCAAGATAGGATCAAGAACTCACATATATTCGTGAAAACATAATAGGTTCATATCTGAAATCATGGCACTCGGGCCCTAGTGACAAGCATTAAGCATAGCAAAGTCATAGCAACATTAATCTCAGAACATAGTGGATACTAGGGATCAAACCCTAACAAAACTAACTCGATTAAATGATAAATATCATCCAACCCATCACCGTCCAGCAAGCCTACGATGGAATTACTCACTCACGGCGGTGAGCATCATGAAATTGGTGATGGAGGAAGGTTGATGATGATAATGGCGACGGATTCCCCTCTCCGGAGCCCCGAACGGACTCCAGATCAGCCCTCCCGATGAAGAACAGGAGGCGGCGGTGGCTCCGTATCGTAAAACGTGATGAATCCTTCTCTCTGATTTTTTTCTCCGCGAATAGGTATATATAGTGTTGGAATTAGGGCCGGAGATGGTCCAGGGGGCCCACAAGCCGGGGAGGCGCGCCCTGGGGGGTAGGCGTGCCCCCATGGCTTGTGTCCTCTGGGTGGCCCCCCTGTGGTATATTTTTATGCCAGTATTTTTTATATATTCCACAAAAATTCTCCGTGAATTTTTAGGTCAATCCGAGAACTTTGATTTCAGCACAAAAATAACACCATGGCAATTCGGCTGAAAACAACGTCAGTCCGGGTTAGTTCCATTCAAATCATGCAAATTAGAGTCCAAAACAAGGGCAACAGAGTTTTGAAAAGTAGATACGATGGAGACGTATCAACTCCCCCAAGCTTAACCCATTGCTTGTCCTCAAGCAATTCAGTTGACAAACTGAAACTGACAAAGACAAACTTTTACAAACTCTGTTTGATCTTGTTGTTGCAAATATGTCTAGCCAATATTCAGGTTTTCAGCAAAGATTATGAACTAACCATATTCACAATAACACTTAGGTCTCACATTTACTCATATCAATGGCATAATCAACTAGCGAGCAATAATGATAAATCTTGGATGACAAAACTTTTTCAAAACAATCATGATATAATATGACAAAATGGTATCTCGCTAGTCCTTTCTGAGACCGCACAACATAAATGCAGAGCACCCCTGAAGATCAAGGACTGACTAGACATTATAATTCATGGCAAAAGAGATCCAGTCACACTCATACTCAACATCAATTAAAAACAAAGCATATAAATGACAATGGTGCTCTCCAGCTGGTGCTTTTGATGAGAAGATGATGACTCAACAATAAAAGTAAATAGATAGGCCCTTCGGAGAGGGAAGCAGGGATTTGCAGAGGTGCTAGAGCTCGAAGCTTTTAAAATAGAGATGAATATAATTTTGAGCGGTATGCTTTCATTGTCAACATAACAACCAAGAGATCTCACTATCTTCCATGCTAGACACATTATAGGCGGTTCCCAAATAGAATGGTAAAGTTTTTACTTCCCCTCCACCAACAATCACACTCCACGGCTAGCCGAATCCACGGGTACCGTCCATACCAACAACAATCCTAGGGGAGTTTTGTTTAATTATTATATTTTGATTTCATTTTGAGCATGGAACTGGGCATCCCGATTACCAGCCACTCTCTCGTGAATGACAAGTGAATAAACACACATCGTGAGAATAACCCACCTAGCATGGAAGATACTGACAGCCCCCAGTCGCTACATGAGCGATTCGGGCATACAAAACAGATTATTATTTGAAGGTTTAGAGTTTGGCACATGCAAATTTACTTGGAACGGCAGGTAAATACCGCATATAGGTAGGTATGGTGGACTCATATGGAACAACTTTGGGTTTAAGGAAGTGGATGCACAGGCAGTATTCCCGCTTAGTACAAGTGAAGGCTAGCAAAAGATTGAGGAGCGACCAACTAGAGAGCCACAATGGTCATTAACATGCATTGAGGTTAATCAACATTGAATGCAAGCATGAGTAGGATATAAATCACCATGAACATTAATATCATGGAGGCTATGTTGTTTTTGATTTCAACTACATGCGTGAACATGTGCCAAGTCAAGCCACTTGAATCATTCAAAGGAGGATACTATCCAATCATACTACATCATAACCATTTTAAATGCATGTTGGCACACAAGACAAACCATTATCCACTCCTAGATAATTAAGCATGGGATGAGTAACTATAATCTCTAATTGTTATTACAAACATGTTTCATTCATAATAGGCCGAATCAGGAACGATGAGCTAATCATATTTACAAAAAACAAAATAGGTTGAGTTCATACCAGCTTTTATTCATCTCAATCATTTCATCATATATCGTCATTATTGCCTTTCACTTGCACGACCGAAGGATGTAAAATAATAAGAGTGCATGTGCATTGGACTAAGCTGGAATCTGCAAACATTTATTCAAAGGAGAAGACAAGGTAATATGGGCTCTTTGTTAGATCAACAATAATGCATATGAGAGCCACTCAACATTTTCATCATGGTCTTCTCCTTACAACCCAAAGAAAAGAAAAGAAATTCAGAGAAACATACTGAAATATTTTTGGGGTTTTTGTTTTTTCTAAAATAGCAAAACAAACAAAGAAAGAAAACAAAAATGAGAAAAAGTATTTACACGGGAAAGCTCCCAAGAAGCAAAAGAAGAACGAGAAATCTTTTTTGGGTTTTCTTTTAATACTACTACTAATAAACTTGAAAGAAAAACTGAAAAGAAGCACGAAATGTTTTTGGATTTTATCGAAGTTTTTTAAACATACAAGAAGAAAGCAAGAAAAATAAACTAACATGGATAATACAATGAAAAAGGATGAACACCGACAACTGGAATAAATGTGTGATACATGAATGTAATGACGGTGAGAAATACGTACTCCCCCAAGATTAGGCTTTTGGCGTAAGTTGGTCTATGGCCACGACTGGCTTGTCAGATATCCAAAGTCGTAGTTGGGGTTGTACTGAGTTGCGGCCGCTATCGCTTGGAGGGCTGCCTCATGGAGGCGAGTGGCCTCCCCTGCTCTCTCATATTCATCCGCCTCCTCTCTGGTTATGAAGTATCTTCGTTTTACCTGAAAGTCAAAGAAGGCAGGAGCGGGAAGCGTAATATAGAAGACGCGTTCCCGGTTAAAGATTAGTCTATACTGGAGGGGTTGTTCGCCCCTCTCAAGAAATTGGAAATGTTCCATAGCATCATAATCAAGGTAACCGGGTGGTGACTGAATATCATTTTCTCTTATGGGTACCCCGAGATAATTAGCTAACAGGGTCGCATAAAATCCACCAAAGAAATCTCCATCTAAACCATTATTATGTAACCGCCTTGCAACAATAGCCCCCAAGTTATATCGTCTATCACCCATTGCCGCACTCTTGAGGACACTTAAATCAGGAGAGCAAAGGTGGCTATGGTCATGTTTAGCATTAATGCATCTACCTATAAAGAGAGCAAAATAATGTAAAGCGAAAGTGAATGCTCCCTATAGTAACTTGTGTTACATTTCTAGTTTCTCCCCTAGTGATGCTAGCAAGGAAATCAACGCAATCAGATTTACGAGGTTCATTATAGATGCCCCATTGAGGAATTTTACGTACTTCATTAAAATCTTCAAGGTCCATGCGAAATGATTTATCATATAGATCAAATAAAACAGAATGTGTATTGCGCTAGCATGAATACTCAAATCTCCGCACAAAGGAATTAGTAAGGTTGTAGTATTGCAAGCACTTATCTAACACGAAGTCCTTATGACCGGTGTTGTGCACGTACATATCAAATTCTTCCTTGAAACCTGCACGAGTCATGAAATGATCCGACAACCATTCACAATGCCGCACTAGAGCTTCCCTCGGTGGTTCAGGGTCCGGCTCACGTATCGTGAGCCTTGGGGCTTTCTTCTTTGAGGAACCACCTTGGTACATTTTCCTAAACATTTTCTCCCTCTGAAAAATTTCTGAAATTTTTAGTAACTCAAAATAAAAGTGAACCAAACTCAACAAAACTAATAGCAACTACTCCTATAAGTGTCTAGAGGCTATATCATGCAACAAAACCACTTTGGACCATATAAATTTGACATGCAAGCTCAAGAACATGGTCACCACAGCAGCAAAAATTTGCAATATATAAAGCACTAGAGCAAAAACTAATTGGACCATTGGAGGAGTCACATACCGATGAACAATCCCCCGAAGCAGTTTCAGAAACGAAGCTCCGAGCAAAGAGATCGAAAATGGCAGCCAGATGAGTAAGAACACGGGTTTGAGCAATGGTGTGATTTTTTCTGGAGGAAGACGAAGTGGATGGGTGGCTGGAATAAGTGAGGGGACCCACATGGGCCCCACAAGCCTCCTAGGCGCACCTAGGGGGGTGGGCGCGCCCTGTGGGCTTGTGGCTCACTGGTGCACCCCCCTGAGGTGTGTTCAGTGCCAAAAATTCTTAAATATTATATAAAAAACCATAGCAATTTTTTAGGGCATTTGGAGAACTTTTATTTTCTGGTCATTTTTTATTGCACGGATAATTCAGAAAACTGAAAAATAATTGCATTTCTACTTTATTAATTCTAAATAACATGAAGTAAAAAGTGGGTATAGAGAGTTATGTTTACTAAATTCATCCATCCCATGCCCGTCAAAAGGAATCCATTAACAAGGTTGATCAAGTCTTATTAACAAACTTCTTTCGAATGACATGAAACCGGAGAATCTTCGTATAACACTAGGTTACCTCAACGGGAATATGCATGTCCCCAACAATAAGAATATCATATTTCTTTTTGACAGTAGGAATAGGGAGTTCAAAACCTTCAATAGTAATTGTTGAAATTTTTCCAATAGAATTGATACTATTCACTTGAGGCTGTTTCTTCGGAAAGTGTACCGTATGCTCATTACCATTAACACGAAAAGTGACATTGCCATTGTTTCAATCAATAACAGCCCCTGCAGTATTCAAAAAGGGTCTACCAAGGATGATCGACATACTGTCGTCCTCGGGTATATCAAGAATAACAAAGTCCATTAAAATAGTAACATTTGCAACTACGACAGGCACATCCTCACAAATACCGATAGGTATAGCAGTTGATTTATCAGCCATTTGCAAAGAGATTTCAGTTGGTGTTAACTTATTCAAACCAAGTCTACGATACAAAGAGAAGGGCATAACACTAACACCGACTCCCAAATCACACAAAGCAGTTTTAACATAGTTTCTTTTAATGGAGCATGGTATAGTTGGTATTCCTGGATCTCCTAGTTTCTTTGGTATTCCACCTTTAAATGTATAATTAGCAAGCATAGTCGAAATTTCAGCTTCCGGTATCTTTCTTTTATTAGTAACAATATCTTTCATATACTTAGCATAAGGAGACATTTTTAGAATATCAGTCAAACGCAAACGCAAAAAGACAGGTCTAAGCATTTCAACAAAGCGCTCAAATTCCTCATCATCTTTATTCTTTGAAGCTTTAGGAGGAAAGGGCATGGGTTTTTGAACCCATGGCTCTCTTTCTTTACCATGTTTTCTATCAATGAAGTCTCTCTTATCATATCTTTTATTCTTAGGTTGTGGGTTATCAAGATCAACAGCAGGTTCTATCTCCACATCATTATCATTGCTAGGTTGAGCATCAATATGAACATCATCATTATCATTATAACTAGGTTCATGATTATCACCTAATTGTGTCTCAGCATCAGAAATAGAAATATCATTTGGATTCTCAGGTGTGTCTATAACAGGTTCACTAGAAGCATGCAAGGTCCTATCATCATTCTTTTTTCTTTTTATTATTAGAAGGACTAGGTGCATCAGTATTAATTCTCCGAGATTCTTGTTTAACTCTCTTAGGATGGCCCTCAGGATACAAAGGTTCCTGAGTCATTTTACCACCTCTAGTCATAACTCTAACAACATTATCATGGTTTTTATTATTCATCTCATTAAGCAAATCATTTTGTGCCTTAAGAACTTGTTCTACTTGAGTTTTTACCATGGAAGCATGTTTACTAACAAACTTGAGATCATTAACAGTTCTAAACATATAGTCACTCAAGTGTTCAAGCATATAAGCATTTCGTTTCAATTGTCTACTAATATATGCATTGAAATTTTCTTGTTTAACAATAAAGTTATCAAATTCATCCAAGCATTGACTAGCAGATTTATTATAAGGAATATGTCAGTGCAACAAACCCCATGTGTGTTGCTCGGACTGTACACAGGCTCAAGAGCAAGGTTACGGCATTCAAGACAAGGCCAAGCAGAAGAGATGGCTCTTTGAGTAATCAAAGGGCAGATCAAGAAGACCAAGACCAACCAAATAAGCAAGATATCACTAAGGAAAAACCTCCCTTGCCGGGCAGGCGAGCCTGGCGGGGTCAAGGTTACCCCAAGACAAGCCTCAAGACTCCCCCGGCAGGCTTGCCGGGGACGCCAAGGGTGGATTACCCCGCCAAAGCTCCACCGCTCCACCTCACAGCAACGCAAGTCACCCATCGGTGCGGTGTTGAGCCCCCAAGTGACTAAGTGGCTATTACTTGATACGTGGCAGGCCATTTCTAAGGAAGATCATCCCTAAATGACACCCGTCCAGGCGACATGTCGTGCGGGCAGGCGAAAAGGTGGCTGAATGGCACGGCAAGGCTTGCCGGGCTACGCCACGATGTGACACTAAGCGGCGCATTTAATTCACCCTGTCCTGTCTGCAGAGTTAGGTATGATAGCACTGTGGCTATCTAATCAGTGCATAATGACTGTTTTGCCATTGTGGTGACCCCTTGACCTATAAAAGAAGGGCCGTGGCTACCTTAGAAAGGATTCAGACCCTTGTACACTCGTACGCGCGTAGCTGCTCTCGCCCCCAGGCGACCTTGCTAGGCAAGAGCGCTGCGTCTCCACCACGGTCCTTCCATCAATCCACCAAAGCAGGAGTAGGGTTTTACGCCTTGCGGCGGCCCAAACCTGGGTAAAATTGCCCGTGTCATCGTTGTCGTGCTGCTCTGTGCTTTCCGCTCTTTGTGCAATGTGCTCTTCCCCCTTGCCGAACCACAAGGGCCGATGGCCCCATAGGTGGCCGTGTGATACCACGACATCTTTGGCGCACTAGGTAGGGGGAAGCGCTTGCGCGAACCCGAGAGTGTAAGTAGCGCGCCGTCTTCATCATTGTTTTCTTCATCAACGTCTTCATCATCCATGGTGCCCAAAAAGAAATCTGGTGCTTCAGCTCACCCGTCTACCTCGAAGGCTCCCTCGCATGCGGCCACTAATACCGTGGGGGCTGCGGGGGAACATGGGAACACCGACGCCATGGGGAACGTGACTGGCGCAGGCGGCGCCATCACAGTTCCCCCTGTGGCTGAAGCAGGAGCAGGAGGCACCGGAGGAGGGCGACATCAACAACAACCCTGCGGCCATGCTCCACAAGGTGCGGGTGGGGAGAACGCTCCGTTTCCGCCTCCCCACCTCGCCAAGGGACACAGCTGCAGTGGTGGCGCTCGCCCTGATGCGGATTGTAATCACTTAGTTGCCCCCGCTGTGGGTGCGGCTACAGGGCCCGCACCACCCCCAGGGCTAGCTAGCCGAGACGATGCGCCAAATGGGGTCGTCAACCCCCAAGCGCATCCGCCTCATCATCACACCGCCCTAGCGACTAGATCACTTCAGTGAGAACATGGCGCCGCCACTACAGGCACCATCAGAAGTCGGGCGACATCGCGATCCGCATCATCTTCCATGCCAAGCACCGCTTCGGAGGCCATGGCGCGGGCTCAGCTCTTGTTGAGATTTCCGCTAGCAGCAAATCAAATGGATGAGTGGAGGGCCACTATCTAGAGCTTGATTGGTTTCCATGAGGCGGGAGCATCACAGCAGGTAGGCCCGCCATGGCCTCCACCAACGGCGACAACGGCCCAAACCGCTGGCCGCATCGAGGGAGCCGTTCCGACGGTGCCGTCCCCTCCACAACAGCCAACGCAAGGGTCGCAACCAGGGCCACGCGACCAAGAACCCGACGATGTATCAATGGCTTCGTCTGATCCTCAGACACGTTGAGACCAGCGACGGGTCCTGGAAGACAGGCGGAGGGAAGACGCGCGCGTCACCATCGAGCGATGCCGTGACACCCGCCGCCAGTCTGATAGGCGCTATGGCCCCGACATCGACGAACGCATGCCCGGTGGGGGCGGGTACATGCCTTTTGAGGTTGGGTGCCCCGCCTTCACTCGTGAGCTGCGGCAAGTCCGTTGGCCATCTGCCCGTACGTTCAAACCAGAGATACCAGAAAAGTACGATGGAAGATTGAACCTGGCAGAGTTCTTGAGCATCTACACCATCGCTGTTCAAGCTGCCGGAGGAAGGGACGAGAGGGTGTTCGCCAACTACTTCCCTTTGGCACTCAAGCCAAACGTGAGGTCATGGCTGATGCACTTGCCAGAGAACTCCATCTCGACCTGGGCTGATCTGTGCCATGAGTTTATTGGCGCCTTCACAGGCGGCCATCAAGAACCAGGGCGGCCCAGCGACTTGCAGCTCCTCCCGCAGAAGGAAGGAGAGAGTTTGCGGAAGTATATGCAGAGGTTCAGCTGGGTGCACAGGAACATTCCAGACATCCATCCAGTAGCTGTGATAGCTGCGTTCTAGTCCAACGTGCGCAACCGTAGGATACGTTCCAAAATAAACATTCGGTTGCCCAAGACTGTGAATAAGCTATACACTCTGGCGGACAAGTGTGCCCGAACAGAGGAGGGGAGTTGACTCCCCGGTGAAGAAGATGGCATCGACGTTGACTCAGAGGACGACAACGACGCCACCAATCAGAAGAAGAAGAAGAACAAGAAACGCAACAAGAAGCGCAAGGATAAAGCAGTGATGGCTGTTGAAGGAGCAAGCACTCCTAGTACCGGCAAGAAGGCCAAGACTGAGGCTCCTGGCAAGGAAGTTGCCGTGTGCGCTGACTGCCGGGAAGCCGCGGCTGCCAAGAAGTCTGGGAAGGCTGACAGGCCATACTGCAAGATCCATCGGACTATGGGACACGATCTTCAAGAGTGTCATCAAGTCGAGCAGCTCGTCAAGAAGCAGAAAACTGAGTACGAGAAGCATGACAAAGAGAGAGACCAAGATGGTGCTGGTGGGAAGGGCCGAGGTAGCAGAGGATGTCACCCCGGCAAGGCCCCTCAGTATCAAGGGAAACAGGCCAGAGGCCGTGAGAAGAAGGGATGCGATGATGGGAGAGATGAAGGAGATGAAGAGGAAACCAACGAGCAGGAATTCCAGAAGGCCACTGATGCCCTGTGCATTGACAGAGGTGCGTCCTTGCACTCCTCTCACCGCCAGCTCAAACAGTGGGCACGTGAGGTCAATGTTGTGGAGCCGGCGGCAGATTCTCGGAAGCCGCTCAAGTGGTCCCGCACGCCCATCATCTTTGATGAAGAGGATCACCCCGACCGCACCACTGCGGTAGGATGTTTGCCATTGTTGGTTTCACCAATGATTCGCAACCTCAAAGTCACAAAGATGCTGGTTGACGGTGGGGCCGGGTTGAATCTGATATCTCCCAAGGTCATCAGCATGCTCCAGATAGCAGATGAAGAGCTCAAGGTTACCGGTACTTTCCAAGGCATCAACCACGGCAGGAGTCATCCTAAGGGGAAGATCACACTGCCGGTAACGTTCGGGGGGGGGGGGGGGGGGAGCTGAACTACCAGAGCGAGAAGATCGTGTTTGATGTGGTCGACCTCCCCCTACCATACAATGGAATCCTTGGCCGCTGTCGGTGCAACAAACCCTGGGTCCATTGCCCAGACTGTGCACATGTTCAAAAGCAAGACTACATCATCCAAGACTAAACCCTGACCAAGAGAACAACCCTTCAAAGGATCAAAGTGTAGATCAAGAAGACCAAGTCAAGCCAGAGGAGCAAGATATCACTAAGGGGAAAAACCTCCTTTGCCGGGCAGACGAGCCTGGCGAGGTTGGGGTCGCCCCGGAAAGCAAGCTTCTAGATCGTCCTGGCAGGCCTGCCGGGGCTCACGAAGGCAAACCACCCCACCGCTCCACCTCACAGCGACGCAAATCATCGATCAGGTGTGGTGTCACGCCCCCGAGTGACTAAGTGGCTGTTTCTTGCCACATGGCAGCCACTTCCTACGGAAAATACCTCCAAGCGACACCCGTCCTGAGACATGTCAAGCAAGCAGGCGCGAAGCTGGCAAAACAGCCTGGCAGGGCCTGCCAGGCGAGCTGTGATGTGACACTGAGCGATGCATTTAATGCGCTCTGTTAGCCTGCAGAGTTAGGTATGATAGCACTGTTTGCAATCTAATCAGTATGGAAAGACTGATTTGCCACTGTGGTGACCCCTTAATCTATAAAAGGAGGCCCATGGCAACCGTAGAAAGGATTGGGACTGCCGCACATACATACGCGCCTAGCCACTCTCGCCCCAAGGCAACCTTGGCGGGCAAGAGCGCTGTGTTTTTCCACCAATTTCCACCATCAATCCACCAAAGCAGGAGTAGGGTTTTATGCCTCGCGGCGGCCCGAACCTGGGTAAAACTGCCCGTGTGATCTCTGCCATGTTGTGTTACGCTTCTCCGCTCTTTGTGCAACGTGTCCATCCCCCCGCCGAACCAAAAGGGGCTCATGGTCCCATAGGTGGCCGTGGTTCTCCCACAACATCTTTGGCTCACTAGGTAGGGGGATCACTTGCGCGAACCCGAGAGTGTAAGCAGCGCGTCATCTTCATCGCCATTTTCATCATCGACGACTTCATCGACTATGGCGCTCAAGAAGAAGTCCGGTGCCGCAGCTCACCCATCCATCTCGAAGGCCCCGGAAAGCAAGCTTCTAGATCATCCCGGCAGGCATGCCGGGCTCACGGAGGCAAACCACCCCACCGCTCCACCTCAAAGCGGCGCAAATCATCGATCAGGTGCGGTGTCACGCCCCCGAGTGACTAAGTGGCTATTTCTTGCCACATGGAAGCCACTTCCTATGGAAAATACCTCCAAGTGACTCCCGTCCTGAGACGTGTCAAGCAAGCAGGCGCGAAGCTGGCAAAACAGCCTGGCAGGGCCTGCCGGGCGAGCTGTGATGTGACACTAAGCGACACATTTAATGCGCTATGTCAGCCTGCAGAGTTAGGTATGATAGCACTGTTTGCAATCTAATGAGTATGGAAAGACTGATTTGCCACTGTGGTGACCCCTTAATCTATAAAAGGAGGCCCATGGCAATCGTAGAAAGGATTGGGACCCCCGCACATACATACGCGGCTAGCCACTCTCGCCCCGAAGCAACCTTGCCGGGCAAGAGCATTGCGTTTTTCCACCAATTTCCACCATCAATCCACCAAAGCAGGAGTAGAGTTTTACGCCTCGCGGCGGCCCGAACCTGGGTAAAACTGCCCGTGTGATCTCTGCTATGCTGTGTTACGCTTCTCCGCTCTTTGTGCAACGTGTCCATCCCCCCGCCGAACCAAAAGGGGCTCATGGTCCCGTAGGTGGCCGTGGTTCTCCCACAACATCTTTGGCGCACCAGGTAGGGGGATCACTTGCGCGAACCCGAGAGCGTAAGCAGCGCATCATCTTCATCGCCATTTTCATCATCGACGGCTTCATCGACTATGGCGCCCAAGAAGAAGTCCGGTGCCGCAGCTCACCCATCCACCTTGAAGGCCCCACCGCCCGTGACCGCCAACGCCACGGGGAATGAGGAGGCGCATGAGGATGTGGACGCTGCGGGAGACGTGGTCAGCGCAGGCGGCGTTGCCACCACGTCCCCCGTGGCCGAAGCAGGAGCGGGTGGCACCGGAGAGGGACAGCACCAATAGCATCTCAGTGACCATGCTCCGCGAGGTACGGGTAGAGAGATTATTCCTTCTGTCCCTCTCGGCCTGGCCGAGGGGCATAGCCATGGCGGTGGCGTTCGTCCCGAGGTGAATCACAATCCTGCAGCCACCCCTGCCGTGGGCGCAGCCACAGGGCATGCACCACCCCCGGAGCAAACTGGCCCAGCCAATGCTTCGAATGGAGTCTTTGGCCCGCACGCGCCATCACCTCGTCACCACACCATCCCAGTGACTGGCTCCCGACGATGGGAGCCCGGTGTAGCCACCACCGGCACCGTCAGGAGCCGAGCGACGCTGCGGTCTACGTCATCATCACCAATGCCAACCACCGCTTCGGAGGCCATGGCACGGGCCCAGCTGCTGCTGAGGTTTCCGCTGGCAGCTGACCAGATGGATGAGTGGAGAGCCACCATTCAGAGTCTGATTGGCTTTGCCGAGGCTGGAGGCTCACAGCGAGCTAGCCCGACACGGCCTCCCCAGGCGACGACGGTGGCTCATGCTGCTGGCCGTGCAGAAGGGGCCACCCCCACGTTGCAATCCCTGCCGTGGCAACTAGCGCGAGGGCCCCGAGACCAAGAGCTTGATGGCGTCTCGATGGCTTCGTCCGATCCTCGAGCACGTCAAGGCTGGCGATGAGCCCCGGAGGACAGGCAGATGGAAGGCGCGCACATCACCATTGAGCGATGCCGCGACAACCATCGCCAGTCCAATGGGCGCAATGGCGCCAACGTCGACGAGCCCGCGCTTGGCGGAGGCGGGTACTTGCCTTTCGAGGCAGGATGCCCTGTATTCACCCGTGAGCTGCGGCAAGTCTACTGGCCGTTCGCTCGCACGTTCAAGCCAGAGATTCCAGAGAAATATGATGAGATACTGAACCCGGCAGAGTTCTTGACCATCTACACCATCGCTGTTCAAGCTGCTGAGGGAAGAGATGAGAAGGTTTTTGCCAACTACTTCCCTTTGGCGCTCAAGCCAAACATGAGGTCTTGGCTGATGCACCTGCCGAAGAACTCCATCTCGACCTGGGCTGACCTGTGCCATGAGTTCATTTGCGCCTTCATGGGCGGCCATCAAGAATTAGGGCGGCCCAGCGACTTGCAGCTTCTCCAGCAGAAGGAAGGAGAGACTCTGCGGAAGTACTTATAGAGGTTCAGCCGAGTCCACAGAAATATACCGGACATCCACCCGGCAGCAGTGATAGCTGCGTTCCAGTCCAACATGCGCAACCGTCAGATACGTTCCAAGATGAACGTGTCGGATTCGGGGCTCCGCAGACCGAAGAAAGATTCAAACTCTGGGATGCGTGCAAAGAACTCGATCTCCCCAGTCTGCCAACCCGTCGATCTCACAGCCTTGCTTGATGAACTGGAAGGGAAAGGGACATGGCAATTTACCCAGGTTTGGGCCACCTTGCGGTGTAATACCCTACTCCTGCTTTGGGGTGGATTGGCCTCGCGGTGGGCTGAGGATGAACTAGTACAAGGGAAGAACTACCTCAGGAGGTCTGTTCTTGTGTTGGTGTGAGCTGGTGGAGGTTCGGATGGCTCGATCCCCTTCTATGGTGGTGGCTAAGCTATATTTATAGTGGCCTTGGTCCTCTTTCCCCAAAATGGAGGTGGGAAGGGATCCCACAATGGCCAAGTTTGAAGGGAGACAAATAGTACATCTTATCCTGACGAAAGGTGCTCTTCGCCTGCAAAGCTTCTGGTCATGACGTCGTGGTGGGCTCGGCGATGACCTCCGTCCTGCCGTCCTGGTGGTCTTGGTCTTCTAGCACGGGAATGGAAACCTTTGGCCGATTCCTCGGGACTCCGCGCCTGCGCTCGCTTCCCTAGCACCAAAGAGGAAACCTGCTGCACTGCGCCCGCTGGCACCCGCCTGGCCTTGGTCGTCATGGCTTGCACCACCTTAAGCTCATGAGGTGAGCGCCTGCATAGAAATCTCTGCTCCTCAGGAGCCAGCCTAGGGAGGCCGGTCCCTCTGGAGGTCTTGGTGTCGTCCGCCTCGTGAGGCTTGGCCCCTCACGAGGGTCTTGCTTTGTCGATGCTGAAGACGGGCCATACTAGGCCGTTGATGGAGCCACGCCGTGGGCTGCAGGCAGGCAAGTCTGGGTACCCTGGTTCCCAGGACGCCGACAGTAGCCCCCGGGCCCAAGGCGCACTCGGACTTGGCTTCGAGGCGAAGCCAAAGGGCAGGGGCGAAGCGCCGTGGGCCCCAATCGCATGTGGACCGAATCGACGCGGGGCGCTTGATGGAACGTGGGTGTCTCCACTTCCCCACGCAGCCTCGACAACCGTTCGACTTGACAACAGCCTGCTGCATGCAAAAAAGATCATCATTACCGAGGATCGTGGAGGCCGGCTGTTGGGGATATGATTATTGGGTATGAATCGCCCAGAAGGGGCCGGGTCATACTACTGGCGACTTATCAATGAAGATGGCGGATCATACAAACCCGTTGATGGCCCAAGACCCAGAGGCAACTTGAGGCCCAAGGGGATGAACCATCATATGTGTATGACTTGTTTTGTATGGCAAGCATAGTTAGTCACCGAGCCGGACACGTTGTGTATGAGCCGGCCGGGACTCCGTGAGCCGCCGGGTGTCAACCTGTGTATATAAAGGGACGACCCGGCGGCGGCTTAGGGCAAGAAACAAGAGATCGAGAACTAGGTCAAGCGTATTCGCTCCCTGGTAATCGAAACCCTAGCAATACCACCTCAAACTAGATTAGGCTTTTACCTTCACCGCAAGGGGCTGAACCAGTATAACTTTGTGTCCTTTGTCCCGATTAACCCCTTTAAGTTAACCTAGCTGCGATGGCTCCACGACTAAGTCCTTCCACTAGGACATCTGCCGTGACAATTCCACAACAGTTGGCGCCCACCGTGGGGCAGGCGCACGGTGGTTTCGAGTTCTTGAAGGGCAGCTTTGAAGGGATCAAGGGATACGCTGTGGGCCGGATGACCAAGAGTCGTCGCGGCAAGCTCTACATTGACGATGCAGGCTGGGGCCCCGAGGCCGGCTCAATTGAGTACGGGTACCGGGTCCCCTTCGATGGAATCCACGTCTTCATTGGCAAGATCGGCGAACCGGGCCCTGAGCTGGACACCTGCACCGACGTCATCGAGACGTCTCAGCGTGCACGACTCGCCCGGGTTCAACCCACCGTGAAGCACGCCTTTGTTGGATTTATCCATGGGGCGGAATTGGAGGAAGGATTTGTATCTGGTGGTGAGACGGCCATCTACTCTGATGGTGAATCGTCAGCCGGCAAGACCAACTCAATGTATCAACTGCAAGACGGCCGGCTTGGGGGCTGTTCCGATGGTGATAGTATTCCGGACCCCTATGAGCCGCCGAACAGGGTCACGATTTTCATGGCCGGTACACAGCCGGCTCTTGGTTCGACAACCACCGCGGCTATGACCTCCAGTTCAACAGCTGCGGCGGCGGCTGGTGCTAGCGGTTCTGCGCCCCCGCTAGCACAAGTTCTCACAGAATTGTTGGAAGCTTTGGCGACTTTAATGAGGGTGGAGGTAACCCTGGATACTCAGGAACAGCATAAGGTGGATGTGGCGAAGGTGCGAGATGAGATCGCTCAAGCCAAGGAGGAACTGGCGGCTGAGAACACTAGGATGGCCGCGGAGCGGGCTGCTTTGGATGCCCAGGCACAACAGATTCAGGCAGATTCCTTCCGGCTCACATTGGATCAGAACGCTTCAAACGAGTTCATGAGGAGGAGGTACCAGAGTCGTCTACCCCCGGTTTATGAGGCAAGGAACCTCTTCAACACGCCTGGAGCAGGAACCAGTGACCCGCCGGCGGTGAACCGGGCGGTCAAAGCACCGGTGACTGGAGCGCCGGTTCAGTCACATGCGATGGACCCGCCTCATTTGAATAATACTCCACCTCAGCATGTTCTGACACCTCTGGGTCATTATTCTAAACCTTTGGATAATATGATTGCTGCGGCAACGGGATTGGCGACTCTACCAGTTGAGGGCGAGTCTCCAACTGCGATAGAGACACGGAGGGCTAGAGAACTTCTTTAGACGGCATTGGATCAGCAGGCGGCTTATTCGTATATTCGCGAAAGGATTCACTCAACCCCTCGGCCAAGCCGGAGTTATAGCCAACATATTGATTCGCCAGCAGTTTCAAGCAGTGAACAACGCCGTAACCAGCCTCATGGCATAACCCGACGCACGGTGGTGGTGATGCTCAGACCTTGGTGGATCAGGGCAGAGCACGTTGGGAGGTTGAGCTGGCGGCTAGCTGGCGGCGCAACAACAGTCGCCGGTTTATCCATCGGCATCGGTGGAGGCAGGAGTGACCTCCAGAACTTTGGGTGTGCCATGTTTAGTGCCGGCTCTATGCAATGAGCGTTTGCCTAAGGATTTCAAGGGCCCTCGTAAGGTGTCTAATTATACGGCGGATCAGCCCCCTGAGGCTTGGATCGAGAGCTATGAGATGGCCATGGAGATGCTGGATGTTAGTGATGCTGCGTGTGCTAACTATTTCACCACGATGTTGGATGGGCCGGCTCGTACTTGGTTGAAGGGGCTCCTTGCTAACTCCATGAGATCATGGGCAGAGTTGAAAGCTCGTTTCATACAAAATTTTAAAGACACATGCAAGCAACCTATGTCAATCCTGGATTTGGATTCTTGTGTCCAAGGTGAAGGCGAGTCAACAACACATTGGGTGCGCCGGATCTTAGCTATTATACACTCGTCGGACAGTATCAACGCCGGTTCAGCAGTCCTGATGTTGGAGAAAAATTGCCGGTTCCTTCCCCTTAAGCAGAAGCTGGGGCGGCTTAAACGCTACTGCAATGACATGGGGGAGCTCATGGCGGCTCTCGTCAAGTATGCCGACTCTGATAGTACCAAGGACCCGGAGTCTGATGATGAGAAGCCGGGTAAGGAAAAAAGAAGCAGCAATACGAAAGGGCAGCAGCATAACCCGGCAGGTCAAGGCGGCAATGGTAAGCGCAAGGCTGATGGCAACTTAGACTTTGTGGCTAACACCAATATGCAGAATAATAATCAGCATCGCAAGGGAAAGCCGGCCCGGTTTGGGGGGCCAAAATTTAACCTTGAGGCAATGATGAATCAGCCTTGTCCAAAGCATGGTACGCACGAGAAGCCGACCACTCATCTGTGGAAGGATTGCTTCATCATGAAGGAATATAGGAATTCCAATTTTTTCCAGAACAATCATGGCCCGAATGGCGGTTCAGGACCCGGCTCTCATGGACCTGGCTTTGGTGGTGGCGGTTCAAACTCTGGCTTCCAGGGCCAAGGCAATCAAGGTGGCTTTAATCAGCAATCTAGTCAACAGAATCAACAACAGCAGTCTGGTTATCAGAGTAACCCGAAGGAGTTGAATAGTGGATAGTACCATGTTTTCACCACGAGTTTATGTAAGCGGGATCAGAAGCTCCATAAAAGGGCAGTAAACTCAGTTGAGCCGGCGGTACCTCATTATTTGAGGTGGTCTGAGCAGACCATCGTATGGAGCTGTGAGGATCACCCGCCCCGGGTTGATAATCCTAGTCAGTTGGCATTGGTGGTGGCTCCTCAGGTAGGAGGATATAAGCTTATGAAAGTACTCATGGATGGGGGCAGTAGTATCAATATCCTTTACTATGATACTTTTCATCGTATGAATTTGTCTGACAAAGATCTTAAGACGTCTTCTACTGTTTTCCATGGGGTGGTGCCTGGTAAGTCGGCATATCCAGTGGATAAGATAACCCTGGAGGTAGCCTTTGGAGATGACCATGATTTCAGAGTTGAGAAATTGACCTTTGAGGTGGTCAAGATCAAAAGCCTGTATCACGCCTTGTTCGGGCGGCCGGCTTACGCCAAATTCATGGCACGACCTTGTTATGTTTATTTACAGCTTAAAATGCCGGGTCATAAGGGCACCATCACGGTGCACGGTGATAGGAAGATTGCTCTGGATTGTGAAGAGGGTGATGCTGCGTATGCTGAGTCAGCCTGTGCCACCGAGGAGTTGAAGTTCTATAAAGATAATGTTGACCCGACGGATATGACACCTTTGAAGAAGCCAACTACAGAGAATGACCCCCTGTTGAAATTTAAGTCGGCAGATGACACTAAGTTGGTCGATTTTGTTCCTGGTGACTCAACCAAATAGTTCAGTATCAGTGCCAATATGGATCCGAAATAGGAAAGCGCGCTCATCGAGTTCATCCGTGAGAACCGGGACATCTTCGCATGGAAACCTTCTGACATGCCAGGTGTACCGAGGGAACTCGCTGAGCACAATCTTAATGTTGATCCAATATTTAAACCGGTCAAGCAGTTTCTTCGTCGTTTCAATGAAGAGAGGCGCAAGGCAATTGGTGAAGAAGTGGCCCGGCTCTTGGCTGCTGGATTCATCATTGAGGTTTTTTTATCCTGAGTGGCTAGCTAACCCGGTGCTGGTGCTTAAGAAAAACGGCACTTGGCATATGTGTGTGGATTATACAGACCTTAATAAAGCCTGTCCGGTTGACCCTTTTGCTCTCCCTCGTATTGATCAGATTATTGATGCTACGGCGGGTTGTGAGCATTTGAGCTTTTTGGATGCTTACTCTGGTTATCATCAGATTAAAATGGCAGTTAGGGACCAGGAGAAGACAACTTTCATCACTCCCTTTGGAGCCTTCTGCTATGTGTCTGTACCCTTTGGGCTCAAGAGTGCCCAGGCGACTTACCAACGGTGCGTTCAGAATTGCCTCCATGACCAGATTGGACGCAATGTTCATGCCTATGTGGATGATATTGTTGTGAAATCCAGGAAGAAAGAGACTTTGATAGATGATTTGAAAGAAACCTTTGACAATCTCCGGGTCTATAAAATGATGCTTAACCCAGCCAAGTGCGTCTTCGGTGTGCCAGCAGGCAAACTATTGGGTTTCCTGGTTTCTGAGAGAGGCATTGAAGCTAACCCGGAGAAAATCAAGGCTATCACTTCCTTGGCTAAGCCGGCATGTATCAATGACGTCCAGCGTTGGCGGGTCGTATTGCAGCTTTGAGCCGGATTATAAGCCGCCTGGTAGAAAAGGCTATCCCTTTGTATCAAATGATGAAGAAGACAGATAACTTTGTCTGGAGTGATGCTGCCAATGAGGCGTTTGAGTCGCTTAAGAAACAGTTGGCTGAACCGCCCGTTCTTGCAGCTCCTATTGAGAAGGAGCCCTTGCTTTTATATGTGGCTTCAAACAATAGAGCTGTCAGTGTGGCAATTGTGGTTGAAAGGAAAGAGTCAGGCAAGGAGTATCCGACTCAAAGGCCGGTTTATTATGTTAGTGAGGTGCTCATTGAATCCAAGCAGAGATACCCACATTGGCAAAAATTGGTTTACGGCATGTTCATGGCTAGCCGCAAGTTGAAGCAATATTTCCTCGGTCATCCCATCACTGTGGTTAGTTCTGCTCCCTTGGGGGATATTATTCAAAATAGAGAAGCCACAGGTAGGATAGCTAAGTGGGCCATTGAGCTTGGACCCCATGGCTTGAAGTATATGCCTCGGACGGCTATAAAGTCTCAAGCACTTGTGGATTTCATCAATGACTAGACGGAATTGCAGATGCCTGAGGATAAGCCGGATACCACATATTGGACTATTCATTTTGATGGATCCAGGCAATTGGAAGGCTCGGGGACTGGAGTTATATTGACTTCCCCGCGAGGTGATAACTTTTGTTATGTTTTAAGGTTGATGTTCCCTTGTACTAACAATGCAGCTGAGTATGAAGCCTTACTCCATGGTCTTCGGATGGCTAAAGAGATGAATTTAAGCCGGGGGAGGTGTTTTGGCGACTCAGACTTGGTGGCTCAACAGGTGTTAGGAACTTGGGATTCAAAGGATCCACTCATGGCGGCTTATCACCGAGAGGTTGATACTATTGCTGGTCATTTCAAGGGTTATCAAGTGGAGCATGTTGATCGCAGGAAAAATGAAGCTGCTGATGCTTTAAGCCAGCTGGGGTCTCAGTGTAAGCCGGTACCCCCTAATATTTTCCTCGATGTTTTGCATAATCCATTAGTTAAATTGCCTACGGAGGAAGATCTTGCAGTCCCTGACCCGGAAGCACAGTTGGTGGCAGCTCTCCATGTTATTCCTGATTGGACTGTTCCATATTTGGCTTATATGACCCGGGGTGAATTACCTGAGGATGAAACCTTGGCCAGGCAAATAACCCGGAGGTCTAAGTCAATGACTATTGTCAATGGGGAGTTACATAGATGCAGTGTTACAGGGGTGTTTCAACGATGCGTTTCTCCTGAGGAGGGCCGTGAAATTTTAAGGGAGATTCATGAAGGAGATTGTGGTCATCACGCCGGCTCTAAATCTTCGGTTGCTAAAGCTTTTCGTCACGTGTTTTATTGGCTGACGGCTCACGCTGATGCGGAAGATCTGGTCAGTAAATGTGATGGCTGTCAGAAGTTTTCAAGACGAGCTCATGTGCCGGCTCAAGAATTGAGGATGATTCCAATTACTTGGCCGTTTGCAGTATGGGGGCTGGATATGATTGGGCCTTTTAAAAGGTCCAAGGACAAAAAGACTCATCTCCTGGTAGCTGTTGACAAGTTTACAAAGTGGGTTGAAGCTGAGTCGGTCAGTAAATGTGATGCAGCAATGGCGGTTCAATTCATCAAGAAGGTGATCTTTCATTTTGGATACCCTCATAGTATCATTACTGATAATGGTACTAATCTGTCTAAGGGTGCAATGAAAGAGTTCTGTCAACAAGAGCATATCCGGCTTGATGTGTCATCGGTGGCTCACCCCCAGTCTAATGGTCAAGCTGAAAGAGCCAATCAAGAAATCTTGAGAGGTATCAGACCCCGGCTTATGGTCCCTTTGCAGAGGACGCCGAGCTGTTGGGTGGAGGAATTACCCTCAGTATTATGGAGCATCAATACCACCCCCAACAGATCTACGGGTTACACGCCTTTCTTCATGGTTTACGGAGCAGAGGCGTTTCTCCCTAGTGAGATCCGTCACGACTCGCCCCGTGTGGCGGCTTATGTTGAAGCTGATAATGAAAAAGCATGTCAGGATGCGATTGACCTATTGGATGAGGAGCATGACCTGGCGGCGGCTCGTTCGGCGATTTACCAGCAAGATCTGCGCCATTATCATAGCCGCCGGGTTAAAACCAGGACCTTTCAAGAAGGCGATTTGGTGCTCCGGCTTATCCAGGATCAAACTGATATGCACAAGCTATCCCCACCTTGGGAAGGACCCTTTGTGGTCAGCAAAAATCTGAACAACGGGTCATACTACCATATCGATGTTCGAGACCACAAGGACTCATGCACGTCGGAGGAGACCCGCTGGCCATGGAATATTGCTCATCTTCGGCCTTATTACACCTGAGCCACCAGCTCTTGTGATGTACATACTTTGTCAATGTATATATTATGATGAATATAATAAATCCGGCATCCCTGAGTTCAGGGCCTCTGTCGTTTCATTTCTAAGATTATGAGTCTATTGTTACTTCATCTAATCACTTGGGGGCTTCCTGCTCATTGAGCATAGCTATGACTACCCAGCTGATCCGGCTTGTACGCCTGGAATGAAATATTACTTGGGGGATCTTTGTTAATGGATAGAGCTTTGTTGACCCTTGTAATAGGCTTGGACGCCAGGTGTATTCACCAAAAAATCCGGGTTATCCTGCCTTTGTAAGTCTGCCACTCCGCCCAGGTAATCCTGGAATGACTCACCGTACTCTTGACAGTCAATCTTATAGACCCTGAACTTGTCAAGGTTAAAACGGCGATTGGTCATGTGAGGCCCGGCTTACAAGGTTTGAATGAAGGTTTAACTCAGCGGCTCTGTGGCCCTTGAACATCACTTGACTTTGAGGCTTGGCACCCTATGAAAGCCTTGTTTTTTGATTTATATTTGATTTGAACATTTTTTGAGGTTCATCTCTTGTGACATGTTAATACATGGTTGAAAACCGATGAGGGCTATGTTGCCTTATGGTTTATGTATGAACTTATCCGGAGTTTATTAACCCGGCCTGGCTTTGGACTTTAAGTCGCTAGTATAGGATGATTATCTGCTTGAGTATTGTGCTTTAAGTTCTGGGATATTACCCCTTACTGCATATGGCGTGATAAGCCCGCAGTATGAATAAAATTGCACAGGGCGTTGTGTTCTGTCTGGGCTGTTACCCTTGCTGGCATGATAAGCCGGCAGTATGCCTAAACATCACAGGTATGATGTTTATTTTATTATTATATGAGATTTTGATAAGCCGGCCCTGATCATGGACTATTTAGTCATGAGTGGTTTTTATAAAAGGGTATTGTCACCCGCCCTGGGGTAAACCGCCAGGGCACTTGTTATCTGTTTATGTGCAGGAACAAATGATTAAACTGCCTTGCATCATTGATGGTGCTATGAAGCATAAGTGGCGGATCTTTAAATGATGGATCAACAGTGTTATGCAAATAAAACACGCACGATGGCATGACAGTGCAGAATTGTTTAAACTAGCCTATTACAAGGCATCTGAAGGCCCGAAAGGACAAGTGTTTTTGATATATAGCGTCAGAACGCTATGACTAGCACCGGCTCATGAATTCAGATTTTTATTCTTGGCGGGTTGTAGCCTCCGAGTCATCCTGCGCTTCTTCGTCTGCAGCTCCTTGATTATCCATTTGCTGGAAGTCAGGCGTAGACCAGTTGATACCAGTCAAAGCTCTAAACACAGCTTCATCATCAATAAGGTTGGATGGATCAATGTCAGGAGCGAAGGTATGCTTCGCTTCGGTGGGATCAGATCCACCTCTGGATGAACCGGCGCCTTCATCTTCTTGTTGTCGGCATCATAAGCCGCCTGGTATTGAGATAGATTGGTCTCTTCAGCCAGCCGGGTTGCTAATGGACACATTGCTCTTGCTATTTCTGCAAAGTCATCAGCACTGAAGGGTGACCCATCCTCTTTTACACTTGGGCAACCATTGGCCATGTCTTTCGGAAAAAGATCTGCTTGCCACGCCTTTGCCCGGCTTAAAGCAGTCAAAGCACCGGCTCTGGCAGAGGCTCGCTTCAACTCTTCAATCCTTTGGGGCAACACTGACAACTTTTCCAATGTTTCCTTGATGAGGGTGGGCGGCTGTTTCTTATGAATTGTAGCACCAATGGTCCGTTGAGCACCGGTATATAGTTTTTCTACAAGAGTATAGACAGCCTTAAGCCTGATGCGCATATCTGAGCCCAACTTGACGCTCCGGGAGCCTGTATCAGTAAATTTGTTAATAAGCCGGCAAATGTTTATAATATGTTTATTGGGATGACAAGAGTCATATTTACTACTTACCAAAGATGGCTGATGACATGTTATTGATTTGCTGCCTTAAACCGGACAACTCATCAGTCACAGGTTTAAGCGCGGCTTTAGCATCCTCTGCTCTCTTCAATAGAGCCGCCTTCTTGGTCTCCCAGCCGGTTTTATCAGCATTGAAGCTTTGCTTAAGCTGCTCAATGTTTTCCAAAGCAGTCTTCAGTTCTGACTTGGCCTTGGATGTATCGGATTGCTGAGTCTTAACGTTGGCCCTCAGATCGTTGAGCTGCGAATCCTTCTCAGTCAGTTCAGCCTGTGACATGAACAAACATGGAAGGTATTATGATCATGATTATTTTTGAAGTCCCAAGCACAATACAAGTATTTTCCTTCGCACTTGGGGGCTAATGCCTATTGCTCTTTTTTAAGACAAATTTATCTACTGACCCGGACAAAATGATATGATTCGGTTTATAAAGACTACATGTTGGGATATTGGTTTCAGGCATGGTGATAAGTCCCGGTTTATTCATGTTGATTAAGCCGGTCCTTGGGGGCTACAGGTGCACAGTTGATTACTGTTAATTGAAGTACAAGTGCACAGTTGATTACTGCTAATTGAAGTCCCAGCTTAACATAATAGTTAAGCCGGCCCTTGGGGGCTACTAGTGATGATATTCTTCTATTTTTACGACTATTTGAAAGTCTACAGAGTATTCAATCCTATCATACTCTATAGACTTGGCGGCTGATAGCAATATACTTATGAGGAAGAGTTGATTGAATTACCTCATAACGTTCCTTCATCAGATTGACCAAGTCGGCTTCAAAATCACGGCTGGTATATAAATGGTTCAAATAACCGGAATAGATTTCTTGAGCACCAAATTGGGCGTAGCTTTCTAAGTCTACCTTCCACTTGCCTTTATCAGCAGCAGTAATTTCTTCCTTGGCACTGTGCTTGGATAAGACAGTGGGGTTACCCGGCGCTGTATAACCAAACCCGGTGACGACGACATCGTCAGCCTTCTCTTCAGTAGGCTTCATGGGACTCGGCGGATTAGGGATGACCGGTTCAACGTCTATACGATCGATGGTAACGTCGTGCTCTTCTGGTGGCGGGTCATCAATGGTGGCCTCAGCGGTTGGATAAGAGGTCTCTGGCAATTGTTTTTTCGGCTCAGAAGGGTTGGAGTCTTCAGCCGGCTTGTTCAATTTCGCCTTCTTGCTGGGCTTGGCCATACCACTGGAAAATAAAATACAAAGATGTCAGCATATTGCTTAAGCATGAAGTTTCGACTGATTGAATGCACCCTTACCCAGGCACGGTCTTGAAGGCCGGGATTTGAGTTCCCGTTGAGTCGCCGGAGGAGGAGTGAGATGTTCCCTGATAGTTTGAATCAGACGGATTAAGAGGTTGGCGGAAAAAACCTGCCTTGGGATAATCTAAGTCAGAAAGTTTTGAAACCTGCGGTTGACGTTTGCGAGGTGCTGGGGTATTCGGTAAGCCGGAGGATAAAGCTCCACCGCCGCTGCGCCGGGTTGTGCGGCGAGCTTCGTCTTGCTGCTTCTTCAAAAGAAAGTTGGGATCCAAGTAAGCTAAAGGGTGAGAAAATCTTACTTTCTGGCTTGCTTGTCGAGTTTTCTGTGTTGGCAGAGGTTCTGAGCCGGAGGAAAGGGTAATTACCTCATCATCATTTGCACGGCTGGCTTCCGCATCATCCTGATAATGGTCATTGTCAATAAGATGTACAAAAAATGAGCCAAGGGAATCAAGTTCTACCTCCGACTCATCATCATCATCATTCTCATCCAAGTTGAATAACTCGGTGGCATTGGTTTTCTTCTTAGCAGGCTTTTTAGCCTTGTTCTTCGTCTGGGGTTTCTTTGGCTTATCCTGAAGCTTCTTGGTCCAAAAGGGTGAATCGGCCTGTAAACCTTTGAATGAGTATGAACAGGCCGTACAAATCAAAATATGAGTCAAGTATGAGCTTGATTCAAAACTTACAGCTGGCGGCTTATTCAGAGTGCAGAAAGGACTCAGTCCGACTTGACTGCAATCTGCCAAGCTCTCATTCAGCAGAGTCTTGGTCATGTTGTTGATGTCTTCCTTAGTTATTTTGATCTGACAGTGGCGCTGAGGATCTGTTAGCTCGCCGGTATACTCGCACATTAAGCCGGGCCGGCGGCTTAGAGGCAAGACTCTCCAGGCGACCTAGCAACGAACTAGATCAATTCCGGTCAAGCCGTTGGCCATCAAGGCCCAAATCTTTGCAAAAACCGGCACATATTTCTTCTGCTCTGCTGTGGTGATATGGTCTGGAAGATGATGTCTGCTACTAAGCCGGCTGGCGTGATAACCCGGCAAGGGGTTTTCTCCTTCTGGCGAAGTATCTTGACAATAAAACAAAGTCTGGTTCCAGTCTTTGGGGTGACTGGGAAGACTGGCAGCTGGGAAGGTGGCTTCTTTCCAGCGCTGTATAGATATGCCGCCTAGCTCCAAACTAGGCCCATCAGTGAATTCATTTTGCCGGTTCAAGTAGTAAAACTCCCTAAATAGTTCTACGGTGGGTTCCTGTTGAAGGTACACCTCGCAGAACACTTGAAAGTTGCAGATGTTTGAGACGTAGTTTGGGCCGATATCTTGTGGATGGAGTTTGAAGAAATGCAACACATCGCGGAAGAATTTTGAGCCAGGAGGGCTGAAGCCCCGGTTTATGTGATCAGTAAAAACGATGACTTCACCGTCCTTGGGCTCAGGACAAGTCTCATTGCCTGGGTCCTTCCAGCGGATGACTTCTTTTTTGGCTAAAACGCCAGTCTGAACATATTCTTTCAAGTCTTCCTCGGTGACCCGGGAAACGACCCAGTTGCAGGCGATGATGGTCTTGACCATTTTTGAGGAAAAAGGCCTACAAGACAAAAACATTATCGGCTTATGATCCTATTATTAACCGGATCATGGATTCAAAGGTGAAATGCTACTATGTTAAGCCGGAAGATGAACATTTGAAATATGCAGATATTCATATTGGCGGCTTAAAAGGGGACTAATGGTACCTACCGGATTAAGGATTCTGCTGTTAAGCCGGACATAGTTTTAAAATTGAAAGTATATTATGCAGAACCAAATTATAAGGATTAAAGCATGGTTAAACCGGAAAAGCATTGTTGGGTCATGCAAGTTATGAAGTATATGGTGGCGGTTAAATAGGGCCAAATATTATATGGTGGATCATGGTTTACAATATAAGCCGCCATGGCAGTTTGGGTACTTTAAATCCATCCGTTGGCCATCTGCCCGTACGTTCAAACCAGAGATACCAGAAAAGTACGATGGAAGATTGAACCCGGCAGAGTTCTTGAGCATCTACACCATCGCTGTTCAAGCTGCCAGAGGAAGGGACAAGAGGGTGTTCGCCAACTACTTCCCTTTGGAACTCAAGCCAAACGTGAGGTCATGGCTGATGCACTTGCCAGAGAACTCCATCTCGACCTGGGCTGATCTGTGCCATAAGTTTATTGGCGCCTTCACGGGCGGCCATCAAGAACCAGGGTGGCCCAGCGACTTGCAGCTCCTCCCGCAGAAGGAAGGAGAGAGTTTGCGGAAGTATATGCATAGGTCCAGCCGGGTGCACAGGAACATTCCAGGCATCCATCCAGCAGCTGTCATAGCTGCGTTCTAGTCCAACGTGCGCAACCGCAGGATACGTTCCAAAATGAACATTCGGTTGCCCAAGACTGTGAATGAGCTATACAGTCTAGCAGATAAGTGTGCCCGAACAGAGGAGGGGAGGCGACTCCCCGGCAAAGAAGATGGCATCAACGTTGACTCAGAGGACGAGAACGATGCCACCAATCAGAAGAAGAAGAAGAACAAGAAACGCAACAAGAAGCACAAGGATAAAGCAGTGATGGCTGTTGAAGGAGCGAGCACTCCTAGTACTGGCAAGAAGGCCAAGACTGAGGCTCCTGGCAAGGAAGTTGCCGCGTGCGCTGACTGTCGGGAAGCCGCGGCCGCCGAGAAGGCTGGGAAGGCTGACAGGCCATACTGCAAGATCCATCGGAGTGAGGGACACGATCTTCAAGAGTGTCATCAAGTCGAGCAGCTCGTCAAGAAGCAGAAAATTGAGTACAAGAAGCGTGACAAAGAGAGGGATCAAGATGGTGCTGGTGGGAAGGGCCGAGGTAGCAGAGGATGTTGCCCCGGCAAGGCCCCTCAGTATCAAGGGAAACAGGCCAGAGGCCGTGAGAAGAAGGGATGCGATGATGGGAGAGATGAAGGAGATGAAGAGGAAACCAACGAGTAGGAATTCCAAAAGGCCACTGACGCCCTGTGCATTGACGGAGGTGCGTCCTTGCACTCCTCTCACCGCTAGCTCAAACATTGGGCACGTGAGGTCAATGTTGTGGAGCCAGCGGCAGATTCTTGGAAGCCGCTCAAGTGGTCCCGCATGCCCATCATCTTTGATGAAGAGGATCACCCCGACCGCACCACTGCGGTAGGATGTTTGCCATTGTTGGTTTCACCAACGATTCGCAACCTCGAAGTCACAAAGATGCTGGTTGACGGTGGGGCCGGGTTGAATCTGATATCTCCCAAGGTCATCAGCATGCTCCAGATAGCAGATGAAGAGCTCAAGGTTACCGGTACTTTCCAAGGCATCAACCCCGGCAGGAGTCGTCCTAAGGGGAAGATCACACTGCTGGTAATGTTTGGGGGAGGGGGAGCTGAACTACCAGAGCGAGAAGATCGTGTTTGATGTGGTCGACCTCCCCCTGCCATACAATGGAATCCTTGGCCGCTGTTGGTGCAACAAACCCTGGGTCCGTTGCCCAGACTGTGCACAGGCTCAAAAGCAAGACTACATCATCCAAGACTAAACCAGGACCAAGAGAACAACCCTTCAAAGTATCAAAGTGTAGATCAAGAAGACCAAGTCAAGCCAGAGGAGCAAGATATCACTTAGGGGAAAAACCTCCCTTGCCGGGCAGACGAGCCTGGCGAGGTTGGGGTCGCCCCGGAAAGCAAGCTTCCAGATCGTCCCGGCAGGCCTGCCGAGGCTCACGGAGGCAAACCACCCCACCGCTCCACCTCACAGCGACGCAAATCATCGATCAGGTGTGGTGTCACACCCCCGAGTGACCAAGTGGCTGTTTCTTGCCACATGGCAGCCACTTCCTACGGAAAATACCTCCAAGAGACACCCGTCCTGAGACGTGTCAAGGAAGCAGGCGCAAAGCTGGCAAAACAGCCTGGCAGGGCCTGCCAGGCGAGCTGTGATGTGACACCGAGCGATGCATTTAATGCGCTCTGTCAGCCTGCAGATTTAGGTATGATAGCACTATTTGCAATCTAATCAGTATGGAAAGACTGATTTGCCACTGTGGTGACCCCTTAATCTATAAAAGGAGGCCCATGGCAACCGTAGAAAGGATTGGGACCCCCGCACATACATACGCGCCTAGCCGCTCTCGCCCCGAGGCAACCTTGCCGGGCAAGAGCGCTGTGTTTTTCCACCAATTTCCACCATCAATCCACCAAAGCAGGAGTAGGGTTTTACGCCTCGCAGCGGCCCGAACCTGGGTAAAACTGCCCGTGTGATCTCTGCCATGTTGTGTTACGCTTCTCCGCTCTTTGTGCAACGTGTCCATCCCCCCGCCAAACCAAAAGGGGCTCATGGTCCCATAGGTGGCCGTGGTTCTCCCACAACATCTTTGGCGCACCAGGTAGGGGGATCACTTGCACGAACCCAAGAGTGTAAGCAGCGCGTCATCTTCATCGCCATTTTCATCATCGACGACTTCATCGACTATGGCGCTCAAGAAGAAGTCCGGTGCCGCAGCTCACCCATCCATCTCGAAGGCCCCGCCGCCCGCGACCGCCAACTCCGTGGGGAATGCGGAGGCGCATGAGGATGTGGAAGCTGCGGGAGACGTGGTCGGCGCAGGCGGCGTTGCCACCATGTCCCCCGCGGCCAAAGCAGAAGCGGGATGCACCGGAGAAGGACAGCACCAACAACATCCCAGCGACCACGCTCCGCGAGGTACGGGTAGAGAGATTATTCCTTCTGTCCCTCTCAGCCTGGCCGAGGGGCATAGCCATGGCGGTGACGTTCATCCCGAGGTGAATCACAATCCTGCAGCCAACCCCGCCGTGGGCGCGGCCGCAGGGCATGCGCCACCCCCGGAGCAAACTGGCCCGCCCAATGCTCCGAACGGAGTCTTTGGCCCGCGCGCGCCATCACCTCGTCACCACGCCATCCCAGCGACTGGTTCCCGACGATGGGAGCCCGGCGCGACCACCACCGGCACCGTCAGGAGCCGAGCGACGCTGTGGTCTACGTCATCATCACCAATGCCAACCACCGCTTCAGAGGCCATGGCGCGGGCCCAGCTGCTGCTGAGGTTTCCGCCGGCAGCTGACCAGATGGATGAGTGGAGAGCCACCATTCGGAGTCTGATTGGCTTTGCCGAGGCTGGAGGCTCACGGCGAGCTGGCCTTCCACGGCCTCCCCAGGCGATGACGGTAGCTCACGCTACTGGCCGTGCGGAAGGGGCCACCCCCATGGTGCAATCCCCGCCGCGGCAACCAGCGTGAGGGCCCCGAGACCAAGAGCTTGATGACGTCTCGATGGGTTCATCCGATCCTCGAGCACGTCAAGGCCGACGACGAGCCCCGGAGGACAAGCAGATGGAAGGCGCGCACGTCACCATTGAGCGATGCCGCGACAACCACCGCCAGTCCAATGGGCACAACGGCCCCAACATCGACGAGCCCGCGCTTGGCGGAGGCGGGTACTTGCCTTTCGAGGCAGGATGCCCTACCTTCACCCGTGAGCTGCGGCAAGTCTGTTGGCCGTCAGCTCGCACGTTCAAGCCAGAGATTCCAGAGAAATATGATGGGAGACTGAACCCGGCAGAGTTCTTGAGCATCTATGCTATCGTTGTTCAAGCTGCCGGGGGAAGAGATGAGAAGGTTTTTGCCAACTACTTCCCTTTGGCGCTCAAGCCAAACATGAGGACTTGGCTGATGCACCTGCCAGAGAACTCCATCTCGACCTAAGCTGACCTATGCCATGAGTTCATTGGCGCCTTCACGGGCGGCCATCAAGAATCAGGGCGGCCCAGCGACTTGCAGCTTCTCCAGCAGAAGGAAGGAGAGACTCTGCGGAAGTACTTACAGAGGTCCAGCTGAGTCCACAGAAATATTCCGGACATCCACCCGGCAGCAGTGATAGCTGCGTTCCAGTCCAACGTGCGCAACCGTCGGATACGTTCCAAGATGAACGTGTCGGATTCGGGGCTCCGCAGACCCAAGAAAGATTCAAACTCTAGGGTGCGTGCAAAGAACTTGATCTCCCTAGTCTTCCAACCCGTCGATCTCACACCCTTGCTTGATGAATTGGAAGGGAAAGGGACATGGCAATTTACCCAGGTTCGGGCCACCTTGCGGTGTAATACCCTACTCCTACTTTGGGGTGGATTGGCCTCGCGGTGGGCTGAGGATGAACTAGTACAAGGGAAGAACTACCTCAGGAGGTCTGTTCTTGTGTTGGTGTGAGCTGGTGGAGGTTCGGATGGCCCGATCCCCTTCTATGGTGGTGGCTAAGCTATATTTATAGTGGCCTTGGTCCTCTTCCCCCAAAATGGAGGCGGGAAGGGATCCCACAATGGCCAAGTTTGAAGGGAGACAAATAGTACATCTTATCCTGACGAAAGGTGGTCTTCGCCTGCAAAGCTTCTGGTCGTGACTTCGTGGTGGGCTCGGCGATGACCTCCGTCCTGCCGTCCTAGTGGTCTTGGTCTTCTAGCATGGGAATGGAAACCTTTGGCTGATTCCTTGGGACTCCGTGCCTGCGCTCGCTTCCCTGGCACCAAAGAGGAAACCTGCTGCACTGCGCCCGCTGGCGCCCGCCTGGCCTTGGTCGTCATGGCTTGCGCCACCTTAAGCTCATGAGGTGAGCGCCTACATAGAAATCTCCGCTCCTCAGGAGCCAGCCTAGGGAGGCCGGTCCCTCTGGAGGTCTTGGCGTCGTCCGCCTCGTCAGGCTTGGCCCCTCGCGACGGTCTTACTTTGTCGATGCTGAAGACGGGCCATAACAGGCCGTTGACGGAGCCACGACGTGGGCCGCAGGCAGGCAAGTCTGGGTACCCTGGTTCCCAGGACGCCAATAGTAGCCCCCGAGCCCAAGGCACGCTCAGACTTGGCTTCGAGGCGAAGCCAAAGGGCAGGGGCGAAGCGCCGCGGGCCCCAATCACCTGCGGACCGAATCGACAAATGGCGCTTGATGGAACGTGGGCGTCTCCACTTCCCCACGCAGCCTCAGCAACCATTCGACTTGACAATAGCCTGCTACATGCAAAAAAGATCATCATTACCGAGGATCGTGGAGGTCGGCGGTTGGCCTCCCTCTGGCTATAAATGGGGGGGGGGCGGAGCCCCTGCTCATCTCCGTCTTCCCGCTGCTTGCTCCTTCTTCTTGCTTCCCGTCTCGCCATCTCGTCAGAGTGTCCATGGCGCCGGTGAGGAGGTTTTCCGCAACGGAGAAAGGGAAGGCCCCCAAGGATGGGCCAGGCTCGCCGCTGCCCAGGAGAGGCCATGGGCGGCCCCGAAAACACACGGCGGCTCCGACAGCGCCCCCTCAGAGGTGCAGGCACGCCCCTTCTACGGCTGGTGTTGCCTCCGGCAGTCGTGGTGGTGCTTCTTCTCGCGGTAGGGGCCACCGCGGACGGGGTGACCTCAGCGATGGGGGAAGGTGCACGGCGATCGCTCGGCCGCCACGGCCGCGCTCCCACTCAGCCGACGCAGCTTCGGAGTTCATCGTGTGGTTGGGGAGGCCAGCAGGCGTCTGGTTCCAGCTTCCGCTCTCCTTCACGAGCGCGCTGCCGGCTGGAGAGCCTGGTGGCCTCTGGCTGCTGCAGCAAGGCCTCATGGGTGGATGTTGAAGTCACCACTGCTGGCAACATGTTCGTGAACCACGGGTGGCAGCCGTTTGCCCGTGTGTGGGGCCTGCATGGGAGGTGCACCCTCCACTTCAGGTATGACGATGTCGCGACCCTCTATGTCAGGGTCTTCGGGGAAAATGGCCGGCAACTGGGGTGCTGCCCGGAGAGCGACAGCGATGACAGGGACGACGAAGACGGCGCCGTCGCTGGCAGTGAGCTTGCCCTTGGCGACGGCCGCGCCGCCTCTAGCAGTGGAGGCTCCTCTTCTGGGCAGAGCACGAGCGACGTCGACTACGACGAGCCACCGCGCCGCCGGGCTCGGACCGGGGAGGGCGACGAGCCGCATCGCCAGCGCGTCCCAATGAAGCAGGAGGAAGACTTCGACTGAGCTCGGGCATTGCCAGGGCCGGCCTCAGGAGTCGCTATAGTCGTGCGGCTCGCTTTTGTTTCTTTCTTTCTCCTGCATTGAAAAAAGGCAGGAGACCCTGTTGGGGCGTGTAATGAATCATGGTGCTCGCGCCATTATGCTATGCTCATTGTTTTCATATTATGTTATGATATCCGTGCTGCTACTGGGTGTGGTTAGGGTAACTTAGCTCGATGTGTTCGTCGCGGACTCCCATGTCGCGAGTGCGTGCCTTTCCAGGGGCGTCTTCCGATGGCTTCCTTCTTGAAAACTCGAGGGTCGTTGAACCTCCGGAGGCGTCATGTGGCTGCAGGGTAGTCAGAAAAAACCTCATGAGGCACCATACCTCATGCAAGCCCCCCAAGCGTGGGTTGGCTGTGGCTAGTACACCACGTCGCGATGCCCGGAGGCACGGACTTAAGAGGGCGCTCATGCCCGTGAGCTCGCTTGAGAGCGTCCCGTGAGGATTGAGGCGCCAAAGCTCAGGCAGCAATGTTTTGGTGAGGTGTGGTCACGGGCGAGCCCAGGCATACACCGCGCACACACCGTACCCAGCCCCCGCGCGTGGGACACGCGAGGAAGAGCGACGGGCAACTGCCGCTCTTCCTAAGGCATGGTTTCAAAGGGCGAGAACTGTGAAGAGAGGGAAGAAAGAAATTTTTCCAACTCTTGTGAACGAAAGACACGAAAGCTCCAAATTTCCTTCAAGAAGTCGAAAACTAGCTACAGAAAGCAAGCAAAAGAACAGCCGCGTCCGGCACCTAGACTAGTCTTCTTGTCTTCCCACCAGCGCGGAGCATGGGACCTCCACTAGGACATGGGTGGGAGCCCCCGTGAGGCCCAAGGGCGGCACTCAGGAGACTCCGGGGCGTGTACAGCCCCAACTCATTATTATGTGAGAGTGTCACGAGCGGAGATCTTCACAGGCACGGGGCCTTGGTCATGGGTAGAACTTCCGGATGTGCTGGATGTTCCAGGCGTTCTGGATGGGGACCCCGTCCTGCGTCTCTAGGCGCGCGACGCCAGGCCTGGAGACACGGGCGATCCTAAACGGGCCCTCCCACATGGGCGAGAGCTTATGAAGCCCTTCCCTGGAGAGCACCCGCCTCAGGACGAGGTCACCCACCTCGAGAGTCCTGGAGCGGATGCTGCGTCAGTGATACCGCCGCAGCGCCTGCTGGTACCTCGCTGCACAAAGCGAGGCTTGACTGTGGCGTTCCTCCCCCAGCACGAGGTCCATCCCCCGCAAGGCGTCCTGGCGTGCCTCGTCAAACGCCAAGACCCGCACGGAGCGATGCTTGACCTCGTGAGGGAGGACCGCCTCAGCTCTGTAGACGAGGAAGAACGGGGTCTCGCCCGTCGGCTTGGTCGCGGTGGTGCGGATGGACCACAGCATGGAGTGGAGCTCATCGAGCCAGCCCCTGCCGCAGGCCTCGAGCTTCTTCTTGAAGGTCCTCGCCTTGAGGCCTCTCAGGACCTCTGCGTTGGCACGCTCAGCCTGGCCATTGCTCCGAGGGTGTGCCACCGAAGCGTAGCATATCTGCGTTCCAATGTTAGCACAATATGTTTTGAAAAGGTTGCTGGTGAACTGCGAGCCATTGTCGATGATGATGCGGTTAGGGACCCCGAAGCGGCTCACAAGGCGCTTGATGAACTTGATGGCCGAGCCGGCTGGGATGGTGCGGACGGCCTCCACCTCCGCCCATTTGGTGAACTTGTCGATGGCGACGTAGAGGTAGCGGTAGCCCCCGGGCGCTCGAGGGAACGGGCCCAGGATGTCCAACCCCCAGACGGCGAATGGCCATGAGAGCGGGATGGTCTGGAGGCCCTGCGCGGGCTGGTGGATCTGCTTAGCATGAAACTGGTAGGCCTCGCAAGATCTTACCAACTCAGTGGCATCGTTGAGCGCAGTGGGCCAGTAGAATCCGCTGCGGAACGCCTTGCCCATGAGGGTGCGCGATGAGGAGTGATGCCCACAGTCCCCACCATGTATGTCGACCAACAGCTCGCATCCCTGCTCCCTGGAGATGCATCATAGAGAAACATCATTCGGGCGCTTTCGGTAGAGCTCACCGTCCTGGATGCAGTACGTAGTGGCCTGGCGGGCTACACGCTCCGTGTCCTCCTCCTTCTCCGGTAAGGCGCCTCGAAGCAGGTACGCCTTGAACTCCTCGGACCAGCACCCCTCCTGAGGCTCGAGCGCGAGGAGCAGGCAAGCTCCTGAGGTTGGGCCACAGGCTGGGGTGCCAGAGGGGGGCACCGGGGGAAGCTCCTCCAGAGGTGATGTCAGTCCCGTAGCAGGGGGAATTGCTGACGGCTTGAAAAACCGCTCCTCGAAGACACCGGGCTCCTGAGGTAGAAGCCGGGACGCCCTCTTGGCGATGTCGTCCGCCTCCTTGTTCGTGTCGCGTGGCACATGCTGCAATTCCAAGCCTAAGAATCGTTTCTCGATTTTGCGTACCTCCTCAAGGTATGCCTCCATGTGCTCGTCCTTTGGCTTGTACGCCTTGTTGGAGAAGTTGACGAGGAGCTGGGAGTCACCCCTGATGGCGAGGTGCCTCACCCCCAGAGCCGCCGCTGCCTTGAGGCCGGTGATCAGGCTCTCGTACTCTGCGATGTTGTTGGAGACCTTCTCGCCATGCTAGAAGTAGAGTTGCACAGCGTAGTAGAGCTTGTCCTGGGTGGGCGAGATGAGCATGGCTCCAGCCCCCGCGCCCTGACGCGCAAATGCACCATCGAAGTACATGACCCAACCATCCGGTGCTTCATCCCCGGGCGTGAGAGAGTGGTCCTCGCCTATTTCTTGATTAGGGGCGCCAGTCCACTCTGCCACGAAATCAGCGAGGGCCGCACCCATGATGATCCTGGTGGTGCTGAACTCCAACTGGAATGCCTGTAGCTCGATGTTCCATTCGGCAACCCTTCCCGCGACATTAGGGCTTCGGAGTACCCTCTCCAAGGGGTAGGCTGAGACAACCTTGATGGGGTGGCCTTGGAAGTAATGATGCAGCTTCCTGGAGGCAACGAGTAGTGCGAGCAGGAGCTTCTGTGGCATGGGGTAGCGCGCCCGCGCATCACGCAGTACCGTGCTGATGAAGTACACTGGGTGTTCGACGAGGGTGGAGGCATTGGCGGGGTCCTGTACCTCCTGAGACTGAAGGACCTCACGAGCTTTGTCATCTGTCGGTGCAGCCGTGGCCTCAGGAGCGCCATCCTCAGGAGCCCGGCTGACCGGCAGGGTGGCCGAGGCCTCAGGAGCGCCGTCCTGAGGCTGCGGCGTCTCGGCCGGGTGCAAGGTGCTGCTTCTGCGAGCCCTTGACTAGATGCTCCTCCCGGACCGCCACCAGCGCCGCGCTAGCAGAGTGAGGCGTGGCGGCCAAGTAAAGCACCAGGGGCTCGAGGGGGTGCGGCGCCACCATCACCGGCGGGCTGGTGAGGTACCTCTTGAGGTCTTGGAAGGCCGCCTCGGCCTCCGGAGTCCACTCGAACGGGCCCTTCTTTTTCATCAGCTTGAAGAAGGGAAGGGCGCACTCGCCTAGCTTGGAGATGAAGTGTCCCAGCGAAGTCATGCAGCCCGCCAGCTTCTGCATCTCCTTGAGGGTTTGCGGCGGGCTCATCCTTTCTATGGCCTTGATCTTCTCCGAGTTGGCCTTGATCCCTCTGTGCGACACCAGGAAGCCCAGTAGCTTGCCAGATGGGACACCAAACACGCACTTTTTCGGGTTGAGCCGCAGGTTCACTTTGCGCAGTCTGGTGAATGTCTCTCCAGATCTTCGATAAGGGTCCTTGCCTCCCGAGACTTCACCACTATGTCATCGACGTATGCCTTGGCGTTCCTCCCGAGCTGCTGATCTAGAGCGATGTGCATCAGCCACTGGAAGGTCGCCCCGGCGTTGCGCAATCCGAACGGCATGCAGGTGTAGCAGTACACCCCGCACGGGGTCAGGAAAGCCGTCTTCTCGACATCCTGCACTGCCATCTTGATTTGGTGATAGCCCGAGAAGGCATCCAGGAAGCACAGTAAATCGCACTCGGCGGTGGAGTCGACAATCTGGTCAATGCGTGGGAGAGGAAAAGGGTCCTGAGGACAAGCCTTGTTGAGGTTGGTAAAATCAACGCACATGCGCTCCTTGCCGCCCTTCTTAGGGACGATAACCGGGTTCGCCAGCCAATCTGGATGCCGTACTTCCCGAATGATGCCAGCCTCTTGCAGCTTGCGGGTCTCCTGGACGATGAACGACCGCTTCTCCGGGGCTTGCCACCGCGCCTTCTGTTTTACGGGGCATGCGTTGGGGCACACCATCAAGTGGTGTTCGATTACCCCACGCGGAACCCCGACCAGGTCGGCCGCTTCCCACGCAAACACGTCCTTGTTCTCGCGGAGGAAGATGACCAACGCCTCTTCTTGGTCTGGAGGGAGGCTGGCGCCTATGGTGAAGGTAGAGCCTGATCCCCGGTCTTCGTCGACCGGCACCTGCTTCGTCTCGGGCCCGGTCTTGAGAAAACAACTGCTTCTACTTTGCCGGCGCAGCCCCCGGGCCCTCTGGAGCCCCCTCCCCGCTCGACCGCGTGGCCGCTGGGGCCTTGAAGGTTAGCTTGAGGGCCGAGAGCGCGTCCTTGGTATCCCGTGCCATGGTGAGGACACCGCTGCTTCCCGGCATCTTCATGAGGTTGTAGCCAGGATGAGTCACCGCCATGAACTTGGCCATGGCTGGATACCCGAGAATGGCGTTGTACGGGAGGCCGATGCGGGCGATGTCGAAGTCGATGAGCTCGGTGCCGTAGTTGTCGCGTGTGCGGAAGGTGACGGGGAGGCGGATCTACCCTAGAGGGCAGGTGGAGCCATCAACGACCCTAGAGAAAGGCTTGGTGGGGAGGAGCCGGCCGTAAGGCACATGAAGCAGGCCGAACGCCTCCACGGAGAGGACGTTGAGGCCAACGCCGCCGTCGATGAGGGTCCTGGTGACTGCTATGTTGCAGATGGTGGGGGTGCAGAGCATAGGGAGTGCATCGACGCCGGCCGTGGTCTTGGGGTGGTCCCTCGAGGCTAAGGTGAGGTCGGCCTTAGGCGCCACCCAGCCCGGAGGGCCTCTCCGCTGCGTGTGGGCGGCACCCACTCAGCGGAAGAACTGCTTGGTGTGGCGGTCCGAGGCCGGCGCCTGCGACCTACCAAGCATGGCCGCGACGGTGTGGGGCACCGGTGCCGCGAAGCACGCGATGAAGAGGCCGCACAGCTCTTCCCAGGAGGCCACTGAAGACTCCGGCAAGCCCAGGAGCCAGGCACGCGGCTCTCCCGTAAGGGCCATGGGGAGCTAATTCACCATGACCTTGTCGTCGCTGCCGGCTGCCCAGACAGCCTCCGCGTATGCCTGGAGAAACCGCGCCGGATCCGCCATGCCGTCGTATCAAGGCGGCAGCTCCGGCCTGAGCTTCGGCGGCCATTGCACCTGCCGCAAGACAGGGGAGAAAGCCCGGTAGCCCGCAGCGCTTCTGAACGCGCCCGGCGGCCCGGCCAGTGGAGCCACGACCGCCATGGGAACCGAACAGCGAGGGCGGGGTACAGCAGATGAGGAGGTGACTCTTCGACGCACCCCTACCTGGTGCGCCAAATGTCGGATTCGGGGCTCTGCGGACCCAAGAAAGATTCGAACTCTGGGGTGCGTGCGAAGAACTCGATCTCCCCAGTCTGCCAACCCCTTGATCTCATGGCCTTGCTCGATGAACTGGAAGGGAAAGGGACACGGTAGTTTACCCAGGTTCGGGCCACCTTGCGGTGTAATACCCTACTCCTACTTTGGGATGGATTGGCCTCGCGGTGGGCTGAGCATGAACTAGTAGAAGGGAAGAACTACCTCAGGAGGTCTGTTCTTGTGTTGGTGTGAGCTGGCGGAGGTTTGGATGGCCTGATCCCCTCCTATGGTGGTGGCTAAGCTATATTTATAGTGGCCTTGGTCCTCTTCCCCCAAAATGGAGGCGGGAAGGGATCCCACAATGGCCAAGTTTGAAGGAAGACAAATAGTACATCTTATCCTGACGAAAGGTGGTCTTCGCCTGCAAAGCTTCTGGTCGTGACGTCGTGGTGGGCTCGGTGATGACCTCCGTCCTTCCATCCTGGTGGTCTTGGTCTTGTAGCACAGGAATGGAAACCTTTGGCCGATTCCTCGGGACTCCGTGCCTGCGCTCGCTTCCTTAGCACCAAAGAGGAAACCTGCTGCACTGCGCCTGCTGGCGCCCGCCTGGCCTTGGTCATCATGGCTTGTGTCACCTTAAGCTCATGAGGTGAGCGCCTGCATAGAAATCTCCACTCCTCAGGAGCTAGCCTAGGGAGGCCGCTCCCTCTGGAGGTCTTGGCGTCGTTCGCCTCACGAGGCTTGGCCCCTCGCGTGGGTCTTGCTTTGTCGATGCTGAAGACGGGCCGTACCAGGCCCTTGATGGAGCCACGCCGTGGACCGCAGGCTGGCAAGTTTGGGTACCCTTGTTCCCAGGACACCGACAGAACATTCGATTGCCCAAGACTATGAAGGAACTTTACACTTCGGTGGACAAGTGTGCTCGGGTGGAGGAAGGGAGGAAACTTCCTGGAGAAGAGGATCGCGTCGACGTCGACTCAGAAGATGACGACGAGGCCACCAGTCAGAAAAAGAGAACAAGAAGCATAACAAGAAGCACAAGGATAAGGCAGTACTGGCCGTTGAGGGACCGGGCATGCCTAGTACCGGCAAGAAGGCTAAGGCCAAAGCCCCCGGCAAGGAAGTTGCCACGTGCACTGACTGCCGGGAGGCTGCGGCTGCCGAAAAGGCTGGGAAAGGTGATGGGCCGTATTGCAAGATTCATCGGACCAAGGGCCACGATCTCCAGGAATGTTATCAGGTTGAGCAGTTCATCAAGAAGCAGAGGGCTGAATATGAGAAGCGAGATAAGTAAAAAGGTCAGAACGGCGTTGGCGGGAAGGGCCGAGGCGGTGAAGCAAATCGCCCCGGCAAGGCTCTTCGGAACCAAGGAAAACCTGCCAGGGGCCGAGAGAAGGAAGATTGCAATGATGAAAGTGATGGAGGGGATGAAGAGGAAACCAGCGAGCAGGAATTCCAGAAAGCCACTGGCGCCCTGTGCATTGACGGAGGTGCATCTCTGCACTCCTCTCACCGCCAAGTTAAATGGTGGGCGCGTGAGGTCAATGCCGTGGAGCCAGCGGCAGAGTCTCGGAAGCCGCTCAAGTGGTCACGCACGCCCATCATCTTTGACGAAGAGGACCATCCTGACCGCACCGCCGCGGTAGGATGTCTGCCGTTGTTGGTTTCACCAACAATCCGCAACCTCAAGGTCACAAAGATGTTGGTTGAATCTGATTTCCCCAAAGGTTATCAGTAAACTACAGATAGCAGAGGAAGAACTCAAAGTCATGGGCACCTTTCAAGGAATCAACCCCGGTAGGAGTCATCCTAAGGGAAAGATCATGTTGCCAGTGACATTCAAAGGAGAGTTGAACTACCGAACTGAGAAGGTCATGTTTGATGTGGTCGACCTCCCCCTGCCGTACAATGGAATCCTTGGACGCCCAGCTCTAGCAAAATTCATGGCGGCATCCCACTATGCCTACAACACTTTGAAGATGCCAGGGCCACTGGGAGTCATTTCCATTTCGACAGACGAGAAGGACGCTATTATTTACGTGGATAAGATGTACCGGGACGCAGTCGCGGCAGAGGCCGCCGAAGCCACATTTCCCGCCAAGGAAATCAAAGGAAAGAAGAAGGCTAGCAGGGACACCAGCAAGGAATCCGGGAAGCGTACCTCTTCGGAGTATGCTGTGCCTGTTGATGACTTGACGGAGAGTTCCAATAGCAAGAGATCCAAGGATGCTGCACCTCATGTGAAAAAGGTCCCGGCAGGGCTGGCTGGCGCTGATGGTACCTTTACTATCAGTGCCACCCTTGATGACAAATAGGAAAGCGCGCTCATTGCCTTCCTGCGGGCGAATATCGATGTGTTTTCTTAGCAACTGTCTGATATCCCCGGTGTTCCCAAGGAGGTAATCGAGCACCACCTTGCTGTCTGCCCACATGCCTGACCTGTTAAGCAGAAGGTCTGAAAGCAAGCTTTGGAGCGGCAGCAATTCATTGCGGAAGAGATCAAGAAACTTGAGGCAGCTGGTTTGGTCAGAGGAGTACTGCATCGAACTTGGTTAGCAAACCCAGTGGTCGTACGCAAAGCTAAGGGGAAATGGAGGCTTTGCATAGATTTCATAGATCTTAACAAGGCCTGCCCGAAGGACCCATTTCCCTTGCCGGGCATCAACCAGATTGTGGATTCCACTTCAGGATGTGAGTTGCTCTCTTTTCTGGATGCATACTCTGGATACCATCAGATTTTTATGTCCAAAGAAGATGAAGAGAAGGCCTCATTCATCACCCCATGTGGCACGTACTGCTTTGTGCGCATGCCTTTCGGGTTGAAGAGTGCCGGGTCCACTTTTGCAAGAGCAGTCCAGATTGGTTTTGAATCACAGTTGCACAGGAACATTGAAGCTTATATGGATGATATTGTGGTCAAGACCAAGGACAGATCAACCCTCATCCAGGATTTGGAAGAGATGTTTGCTAATCTGCGCTAGATCAACTTGAAGCTGAACCCAGAGAAGTGCGTGTTTGGTGTTCCCTCCGGCAAGCTACTTGGTTTCTTTGTATCCCATCACGGGATAGAGGCCAACCCAGATAAAATCAAGGCTATCGAGCAGATTCAGTCACCTAAGATAGTTAAGGATGTGAGGCGTTTGACAGGATGTGTTGCCGCGCTTGGCAGATTCATCTCCAAGTCTGCCGAGCGCCTTGCCGTTCTTCAAGATCTTGAAGAAGGCAGGACCCATGAAGTGGACCCCGGAAGCAGATACAACACTGCAAGATTTGAAGACCTACTTGTCCTCTGTGCCCACTTTGGTTGCTCCCAAACCACAAGAGCCGTTGCTGCTATATCTGGCGGCGACTAATCAAGTGGTTAGTGTAGCACTGGTGGCACAACGGGAAGTGGAAGAAGCAGCAGCCTCAACAAGTGTCCCATCTGAGGAAGAGAGAGAGAACAGCCCGGCAAGGCCAGATGTTGATCAGGACAAAGAGGAGCATGGCAGCAGAGGCAACCCCAAGGACGCGGCAAGGAAGAAAGTGGTGCAGCGCCCAGTGTACTTTGTCAGCTCCCTATTGCAGGGGGCTAGATCGAGGTACTCTGGTATGCAAAAGTTGATTTTTGTCCTTGTCATGGCCTCAAGGAAACCGCGCCACTACTTCCAAGCCAATGAGATCATGGTTGTCACCCGCTTTCCTTTGCAAAGGATACTCCAAAACCCTGAGGCTACCATAAGAATAGTGGAGTGGGAATTGGAGTTATCCAGCTTTGGCCTGAAGTTTGAAAGCACATCAACGATTCAGAGCAGGGCATTGGCAGAGTTTATTGCAGAATGGACGCCAACCCCTGATGAAGAAGTGATGGAGATAGTTATTCCCGGCAAGGAAGCACCCCAAGAATGGATCATGTATTTCCACGGTGCCTTCTCCCTACGAGGTGCAGGGGCTGGCGTGCTTCTCGTTGCTCCCACTGGAGAGCACCTGAAGTACATCGTCTAGATGCATTTTCCCCGGGAGGAGGTGACCAACAATATAGCAGAGTATGAAGGGCTCCTTGCCGAGCTCAGGATTGCCATTGAATTGGGAATCAAGAAGCTGATCATTCAAGGAGATTCACAGCTTGTGGTGAGACAAGTCAACAAGGATTACCAAAATCCATTGATGGAGGCATACATTGAGGAAGTGAGAAGGCTGGAGGAGCGCTTTGATGGATTGCAAACAAAGCACGTACCCCGTGCCAAAAACAGCATTGCTGATCACCTGTCAAAGTGTGCTGCACAAAAGCTTCCTGTGGAACTAGGAACTTTTGTTCTCCATCTTACTCAGCCCTCCGTATCCCCAACAACAACAATGGCCCGAAAGAGGAGGAAACTGGACTCCGGTAAGCCTCTCCCGGTAGAGCCTCACGGTGCTCCTGGCAAGGACCCTGCCAGAAACAACTCCCCTTCGATTGCCGGGCTGCACCCTCCTGCCGGGCCACTGGACCTCGCAGTCAAGGAATGTGCTCCCACGAATGAGGAGGTGCCGCTAGTCCTCGTTGCCGAGTCACAGGCTCCAACTTGGGCAAGGCAGATAGTCCACTTCTTGCAAACCGAAGAACTTCCCGAAGAGCAAGAAGAAGCTGAAAGAGTAGCCCGGAGGGCCAGTATGTATCAGTTTGTCGATGACACATTATACAGAAGGAGGCCCAACGGTGTGAAATTGAAGTGCATTTGCCGGGAAGAAGGAAAGGAACTGCTGGCGGAAATACACAAAGGCATGTGCGGCTCCCACATTGGATCAAGGGCATTGATTGGGAAAGCATTCCGGCAAGGTTTCTATTGGCCCATAGCCCTCCAAGAAGCGGTCGAGCTAGTCACCAAGTATGAAGCCTGCCAGTTCCATTCGAAGAACATCCATCTGCCTACCCAAGCTCTTCAGACAATCCCTTTGTCATGGCCGTTTTTGGTCTGGGGGTTCGATATCCTCGGCCCTTTCCCCCAAGCTGCCGGGGCTTTGAATTCTTGTTTGTTGCCATCGACAAGTTTACAAAGTGGCTGGAAGTAGAAGCCATGAGAAAGGTGACTGCTCAGTTAGCTATCAAGTTCTTGAAAGGATTGGTGTGCCGCTTCGGGGTCCCTGCCCGGATCATCACCGACAACGGCACCCAGTTCACGTGCCACGCCTTCATGCAATATGTCCATGCCCTCGGAAGCATGATATCATTTGCCTCTATTGCACATCCCAGAAGTAATGGATAGGCTGAGAGGGCGAACGCTGAAGTGTTGCGAGGACTCATGACGAGAACATTTGATAAGCTGCAGAAGTGCGGCAGGCGATGGATCGATGAGCTACCAGTGGTTCTTTGGTCCCTCAGAACGACACCAAATCGAGCTATCAGGCAGACTCCCTTCTCCCTAGTCTATGGGGCAGAAGTAGTTATCCCCACGGAACTCATTTACGGGTCACCTCGAGTGCTTGCCTACGATGAAGTAGCGCAGGATCAGCACCAGCGTGACGATGCTGTGCTTCTCGAGGAGAACCGTCTCCGGGCTGCTACGCGTGCTGCACGCTACCAGCAAGCCCTGCGTCGCTATCACAGCCGCAGGGTTCATGCCCGGTGTTTTGAGGAAGGCGACCTTGTCCTTAGGCGTGTTCAGTCTGCCAAGGGTGCAAACAAGTTGACGCCAAAGTGAGAAGGCCCTTACCGGGTAGTACGAGTCACCAGACCTGGCGCAGTCCGTCTGGAGACCGGAGATGGCATTCAATTGCAAAACTCATGGAATATTGAGCATCTCCGCAAGTTCTACCTGTAAGGCGCGGCTGTCGGGTCCTGCCCGGCAGCCACTCTTTTGTACAGGCCTTGCCTCAGTTGCATGTAACCCCTTGTACAAAGCCAGGCGCAGACCCTGAGAAACAGAGAAATAAATGAAGCGCTGGGGGCCCCCGACAAGTTGCATGCATGCATTAGCATTTCATGAGCATCACATGTTCATGTAGATAAGATCGCATCTGGCATGATTTACATCTGCATAAATCACAGGCTCCTGCCGTGGATTTGGTCCGCAAGAGGAGATGAGAAGATGAGCCTACACTACAATCTCCGGCAAGCCAAACAGATAAGTTCTTTCTCTTGACCATACATGTTCTTTTAGTAAAGACTTGTGCATAAGAAAACCTCGCTGCTTTTTGAAACTTAGGTTCTCCCATCCCTTGACTCGAATGTTGCTTCGGTCAGGATGGTCGCAGTGGCCTTTGATGAAAAAATATTGGCGGGGGGCTGGCCCCTCTCCATGATTTGTGCCCGGTAGGCCTGGACTCACGGCAACAAAACTGAGAGTACCGGCAGGGTAGCCTGCTGGGGGAAACTTGTTTACTTAAAAGTATAGAGGCGTTCAGCCCCTGCATGGACATATTACATGCACAAGTCCCCGGCAAGGTTTATCTTTTTTATTGATATGCTGATCAAACGAGTACAGACCTTACAGGACACAAACATGGGTTCAAGAGATTACATTATTTGAACTAAAATTTGGCAAGTGCCTACAGATTTAAGATTGAAAAAAAGATAAAATGCCCATGATTCCTTCACTTTTTCCTCTCCTTCTTCGAAACTACAGGGAGAGACGAAGAAGGCGAAGGGAAGGCCTGGCTAGGATTCGGCGCCTCCCCAGGATCAGGGTGGCACCGTTCCCTAGCTACGAGGAAGAAACCGGAGGGCATGTACGGATGGTGGCGTTGCCGGAAGCCCAGACAGGGCGACGGAGTCACCGGCAAACACGACTCGTCGGAACGGTCGCCCCCGTTCTTGACGCGTCGTGGGTTGCCACTATCTCCGTACCGCTGCTGGCTGAAGCCCCCATCACGGCAGCCAAATCGGGCACCATGCTCTCCGGGTAACTCCACAAAGAGCATGGTCATCCCCGACGGCCCGAAGATCAGGAACCACTGCACATTGAGGAAGCCTGCATAGGAACAAGGAGCTCTCCCACGCGCCGAGCGGACAGTGCCCGGGGAGGTCGGGTCCGCCTTTACCAATGGCGGGCCCATTCTGTAGCCTCCCTCCAGCACCGCGAGAGGATGGGGAATAGGCCACGGTCGACTACCACGCCTTGCATCCGTTACAGGCCTCGGCGTGGTGTCGCTTGCGTTGCCCCTCACTAAAATTGAAGCCACGAGCGGCCCGGCGACAAGCACACCGGAGTCGCCACCTCCGGTGCTACCGCCGCGCCACCCACGCATCCTCCTAGGACTTGCGGGAAGATGAGGAAGGAATCTCGCCCCAACGAAGACGTAACCGCGTCTCCGACGGGCCTGAACCCGACTCACTCCCCAAGCATCAGCGCAAACATTTAGCATCACCAACTCTAAGCTAGGGCCCGGGGCCTGGCCCCGGGCTCTCCCTTTCAGCATACCCAGGGGAAAGTAGAGGATGGAGGAAATGAGGTATATGGATGAATGCCTCCGTTCCTCCCCCGCTCCTCCTTTTATAGGCAGAGCTGGGGCTGTGGGCTGATTCCCCGGCGGGTAACCACCGCCCTCCTCCACCCATCCATGAAGACTGGGCCCCTGCCTTGATGCTCTCCCGCACCACGCACCTTCGTTACCTACCCCACTCGATGCATGCAGCATATGTGGCTAAGGATAAGGGCGTGGCGGGAAGAGTGAATTGGCAGTTACTCGCCCGTGCGTTAAAGTCATTCACGGGCCATTACAAGAGTGGCCCCACCACGATTGGCGTTACGCGACACGCGAAAGAACCGGAAACTGACCCAAGCTCGAGTTAATGAAGAAGCAAAGAAGATCTCAAAGGGCGGAGCCACTCTTGCGCTCCTGCCTATGCACTGGTTAGGGCCTGCCCCGACGACACCCAGCTGCGCGTTCGTGCCAGGCCCGGGGGCTCCTGTCGTTGCAACAAACCCTGGGTCCGTTGCCCAGACTGTGCATAGGCTCAAAAGCAAGACTACATCATCCAAGACTAAACCAGGACCAAGAGAACAGCCCTTCAAAGGATCAAAGTGCAGATCAAGAGGACCAAGTCAAGCCAGAGGAGCAAGATATCACTAAGGGGAAAAACCTCCCTTGCCGGGCAGATGAGCCTGGCGAGGTTGGGGTCGCCCCAGAAAGCAAGCTTCCAGATCATCCCGGCAGGCCTGCCGGGGCTCACGGAGGCAAACCACCCCACCGCTCCACCTCACAGCGATGCAAGTCATCGACCAGGTGAGTGTCACGCCCCCGAGTGACTAAGTGATTGTTTCTTGCCACATGGCAGCCACTTCCTACAGAAAATACCTCCAAGTGACACCCATCCTGAGATGTGTCAAGCAAGCAGGCGCAAAGCTGGCAAAACAGCCCGGCAGGGCCTGCCGGGCGAGCTGTGATGTGACATTGAGCGGCGCATTTAATGCTCTTTGTCAGCCTGCAGAGTTAGGTATGATAGCACTGTTTGCTATCTAATCAGTATGGAAAGACTGATTTGCCACTGTGGTGACCCCTTAATCTATAAAAGGAGGCCCATGGCAACCGTAGAAAGGATTGGGACCCCCGCACATACATACATGCATAGCCACTCTTGCCCCGAGGCAACCTTGCCAGGCAAGAGCGCTGCGTTTTTCCACCATTTTCCACCATCAATCCACCAAAGCTGGAGTAGGGTTTTACGCCTCGCGACGGCCCGAACCTGGGTAAAACTGCCCGTGTGATCTCTGTCGTGCTGTGTTACGCTTCTCCGCTCTTTGTGCAACGTGTCCATCCCCCCGCCGAACCAAAAGGGGCTCATGGTCCCATAGGTGGCCGTGGTTCTCCCACGACATCTTTCCCCTACCTAGCGTGCCAAAGTTGTCGTTGGAGACAGTTATCCCCGGCAAGGAAGCACCCCAAGAATGGATCATGTACTTTGATGGTGCCTTCTCCCTACAAGGTGCAGGAGCTGGCGTGCTTCTTGTTGCTCCCTCTGGGGAGCACCTCAAGTACGTGGTTCAAATGCATTTCCCCCGGGAGAAGGCTACCAATAATACAGTAGAATATGAAGGACTCCTTGCCGGGCTCAGGATCGCAATAGAATTGGGAATCAAGAAGTTGATCATTCGTGGAGATTCGCAACTTGTGGTGAGGCAAGTGAACAAGGATTATCAAAGCCCATTGATGGAGGCATACGTCGAGGAAGTGAGAAAGTTGGAGGAGCACTTTGATGGATTGCAAATAGAGCACATACCGCGTGCGGAAAACAACATTGCTGATCATCTATCAAAGTGCGCTGCGCAAAAAATCCCTGTGGAACCAGGGGCTTTTGTTCTCCATCTAACTCAACCATCCGTATCCCCAGCAACAATGGCCAGGAAGAGGAGGAAACTGGACTCCGGCAAGCCTCTCCGGACAGAGCTTCCCGAAGCCCCCGGCAGAGAGCTTGGCGGGAACAACTCCCCTTCGATCGGTGAGCTGCACCCTCCCGCCAAACTACGAATCTCTGCAGTCGAGGAGTGCGCTCCTGTGAACGAGGAGGTGCTGCTAGTCCTTGTTGTCAAGCCTCAGGCTCCAACGTGGGCGCGACACATAGTCCATTTCCTCCAAATAGGAGAACTTCCCGAAGAGCAAGAAGAAGCTGAAAGAGTAGCCCGGAGGGCCAGTATGTATCAGTTCATTGACGACACGCTATACAGAAGAAGGCCCAACGGAGTGAAATTGAAGTTCATTTGCCAGGAAGAAGGAAAGGAACTGTTGGCAGAGATACACAAGGGTATATGCGGCTCCCACATTGGATCGAGGGCCCTGGTTGGAAAAGCCTTCCGGCAAGGTTTTTACTGGCCCACGGCCCTCCAAGATGCAATTGAGCTAGTCACCAAATGTGAAGCCTGCCAGTTCCTGAAGGAAATATGCCCTAGAGGCAATAATAAATTTGTTATTTTATATTTCCTTATTCATGATAAAGGTTTATTATTCATGCTAGAATTGTATTGATCAGAAACTTAAATACATGTGTGAATACATAAACAAACATCGTGTCCCTAGTAAGCCTCTACTAGACTAGCTCGTTGATCAAAGATGGTTAAGGTTTCCTAACCATGGACATGTGTTGTCATTTGATAATGGGATCACATCATTAGGAGAATGATGTGATGGACAAGACCCATCCGTTAGCTTAGCATAATTATCGTTAAGATTTATTGCTATTGCTTTCTTCATGTCAAATACATATTCCTTTGACTATGAGATTATGCAACTCCTGAATAACGGAGGAATACCTTGTGTGCTATCAAACGTCACAACGTAACTGGGTGATCATAAAAATGCTCTACAGGTATCTCCGAGGGTGTTTTTTTGAGTTGGCATAGATCGAGATTAGGATTTGTCACTCCAAGTATCGGAGAGGTATCTCTGGGCCCTCTCGGTAATACACATCATAAGCTTGCAAGCAAACGACTAAGGAGTTAGTCACGAGGTGATGTATTACAGAATGAGTAAAGAGAGTTGCCGGTAACAAGATTAAACTAGGTATGAAGATACCGACGATCGAATCTCAGGCAAGTAACATACCGATGGACAAAGGGAATTACGTATGTTGTCATAACGGTTTGACCGATAAAGATCTTCATAGAATATGTAGGAGCCAATATGGGCATCCAAGTTCTGCTATTGGTTATTGACCGGAGAGGTGTGTCGGTCATGTCTACATAGTTCTCGAACCCGTAGGGTCTGCACGCTTAACGTTCGATGATGATATAGTATTATATGAGTTATTTGATTTGGTGACCGAATGTTGTTCGGAGTCCCGGATGAGATCACGGACATGAAGAGGAGTCTCGAAATGGTTGAGAGGTAAAGATTGATATATAGGATGAAGGTATTCGGACACAGGAAGTGTTTCGGGGGTCACCGAGTACTTATCGGGTCACCGGAAGGGGTTCCGGGCACCCCCGGCAAAAGATATGGGCCTTATGGGCCAAGAGGGGAAACACACCAGCCACAAGGGGCTGGTGCGCCCCCCATATGGGCCGGCCTAGGAGGAGAAGTAAAGAGGGGAAGGGAAAGGAAAGAGTGGAATAGGATTCCCCATTCCTTCCCTCTCCCCCCCTTTCCTTCCCCGTCAGATAAATATGTCAGGGGGCGCCACTTGGGGAGGACCCCAAGTAGGATTCAGCCTACTTGGGGCGCCTCCTAGCTGCCTCCTCTCTCCCTCCCACCTATATATATGAGGAGGGGGGGCGCCTAGCACAGACCAGACAATTGCTTAGCCGTGTGCGGCGCCCCCCTCCACCGTTTTAGCCCCCGGTCATATTTTCGTAGTGCTTAGGTGAAGCCCTGCGGAGATCACTTCACCATCACCGTCACCACGCCATCGTGCTGACAGAACTCATTTACTACCTCAACGTCTTGCTGGATCAAGAAGGCGAGGGACATCACCGAGCTGAACGTGTGCAGAACGCGGAGGTGCCGTGCGTTCGGTACTTGATCGGTTGAAGTGCGAAGAAGTTTGACTACATCAACCGCGTTGTGAAACGCTTCCGCTTACGGTCTACGAGGGTATGTAGACACACTCTCCCCCTCGTTGCTATGCATCTCCATGGATAGATCATTGCGTGTGCGTAGAATTTTTTTGTTTTCCATGCAACGATTCCCAACAGTGGCATCATGAGCCAGGTCTATGCGTAGATGATATGCATGAGTAGAACACAAAGAAGTTGTGGGCAGTGATGTTCATACTGCTTACCACCAATGTCTTATTTTGATTCGGCGGCATTGTGGGATGAAGCGGCCCGGAGGAACCTTACATGTCCACGTACATGAGACTGGTTCCACCGACTGACATGCAACTAGTTTTGCATAAATGTGGCTGGTGGGTGTCTGTTTCTCCTACTTTAGTTGAATCGAATTTGACTGCGGCCGGTCCTTGAAGAAGGTTAAAACAGCAAACTTGATAATTCACCGTTGTGGTTTTTGCCGTAGGTAAGAACGGTTCTTGCTAGAAGCCCGTAGTAGCCAGGTAAAACTTGCAACAACAAAGTAGAGGACGTCTAACTTGTTTTTGCAGGGTATGTTGTGATGTGATATGGTCAAGACATGATGTGATATACGTTATTGTATGAGATGATCATGTTTTGTAAGTTATCGGCAACCGGCACGAGCCTTATGGTTGTATCTTTATTGTATGAAATGCGATCGCCATGTAATTGCTTTATTTTATCGCTATGCGTTAGCAATAGTTGTAGAAGAAATAGTTGGCAAGACGACCACGACGCAACGATGGAGATCAAGGTGTCGAGCCGGTGACGATGGAGATCATGACGATGCTTTGGAGATGGACATCAAAAGCACGAGATGATGATGGCCATATCATGTCACATATTTTGATTGCATGTGATGTTTATCTTTTATGCATCTTATTTTGCTTAGTTCGGCAGTAGCATTATAAGATGATCCATTCACTAAATTTCAAGGTAAAAGTGTTCTCCCTGAGTATGCACCATTGCTACAGTTCATCGTGTTGAGACACCATGTGATGATCGGGTGTGATAGACTCTACGTTCACATACAATGGGTGTAAGACAGTTTTGCACATGCAGAATACTTGGGTTAAACTTGACGAGCCTAGCATGTACAGACATGGTCTTGGAACACTGGAGATCGAAAGATCGAACATGAATCATATAGTAGATATGATCAACATAGATATGTTCACCATTGATCACTACCCCATCTCACGTGATGATCGGACATGGGTTAGTTGATTTGGATAACGTATCACTTCGATGACTTGAGGGATGTCTATTTAAGTGGGAGTTCTTAAGTAATTTGATTAATTGAACTTAATTTATCATGAACTTAGTCCTGATAGTATTTGCATATCTATGTTGTAGATCAATGGCCCGTGCTACCGTTCCCCTGAATTTTAATGCGTTCCTAGAGAAAGCTAAGTTGAAAGATGATGGTAGCAACTACACGGACTAGGTCCGTAACTTGAGGATTATCCTTATTGCTTCACAGAAGAATTATGTCCTTGATGCACCGCTAGGTGAAAGGCCTGCTGCAGGAGAAGAAGCTGATGTTTTGAACGTCTAGCAAGCTCGATCTGATAACTACTCGATAGTTAAGTGTGCCATGCTTTACTGCTTAGAACCGGGACTTCAAAGACGTTTTGAATGTCATGGAGCATATGAGATGTTCCAAGAGTTGAAGTTAATATTTCAAGCAAATGCCCGGGTTGAGAGATATGAAGTCTCCAACAAGTTCTATAGCTGCAAGATGGAGGAGAACAGTTTTGTCAGTGAACACATACTCAAAATGTCTGGGTATTATAATCACTTGACTCAGCTGGGAGTTAATATTCCAGTTGATTTTGTCATTGACAGAGTTCTTCAATCACTGCCACCAAGCTACAAAGGCTTTGTGATGAACTATAATATGCAAGGGATAAACAAAACAATTCCTGAGCTCTTCGCAATGCTTAAGGCCGCGGAGGTAGAAATCAAGATGGAGCATCAAGTGTTGATGGTTAACAAGACCACTAGTTTCAAGAAAAAGGGCAAGGGAAAGAAAGGGAACTTCAAGAAGAATGGCAAGCAAGTTGCCACTCCTGGGATGAAGCCCAAAGCTGGACCCAAGCCTGAAACTGAGTGCTTCTACTGCAAAGGAACTGGTCACTTGAAGCAGAATTGCCCCAAGTATTTGGCGGATAAGAAGGATGGCAGAGTGAACAAAGGTATATTTGATATACATGTTATTGATGTGTACCTTACTAATGCTCATAGTAGCGCCTGGGTATTTCATACTGGTTCGGTTGCTCGTATTTGTAACTCGAAACAGGAGCTACGGATTAAACAAAGATTGGCTAAGGACAAGGTGACGATGCACGTCGGGAATGGTTCCAAGGTCGATGTGATCGCCGTTGGCACGCTACCTCTACATCTACCTTCGGGATTAGTTTTAGACTTGAATAATTGTTATTTGGTGCCAGCGTTGAGCATGAACTTTATATCTAGATCTTGTTTAGTGCGAGACGGTTATTCATTTAAATCAGAGAATAATGGTTGTTCTATTTATATGAGTAATATCTTTTATGGTCATGCACCCTTGAAGAGTGGTCTATTTTTGTTGAATCTCGATTGTAGTGATACACGTATTCATAATATTGATGCCAAAAGATGCAAAGATGATAATGATAGTGCAACATATTTGTGGCATTGTCGTTTAGGTCATATTGGTGTAAAGCGCATGAAGAAACTCCATGCAGATGGGCTTTTGGAATCACTTGATTATGAATCATTTGATACTTGCGAACCATGCCTCATGGGCAAGATGACTAAAACTCCGTTCTCCGGAACAATGGAGCGAGCTAATGACTTATTGGAAATAATACATACTGATGTATGCGGTCCGATGAGTGTTGAGGCACGCGGCGAGTATCGTTATTTTCAGACCTTCACAGATGATTTGAGCAGATATGGGTATATCTACTTAATGAAACACAAATCTGAAACATTTGAAAAGTTCAAAGAATTTTAGAGTGAAGTGGAGAATCATCGTAACAAGAAAATAAAGTTTCTACAATCTGATCGCGGAGGCGAATATTTGAGTTACGAGTTTGGCCTTCATTTAAAACAGTGTGAAATAGTTTCACAACTCACGCCACCTGGAACACCACAGCGTAATGGTGTGTCCGAACGTCGTAATGGTACTTTATTAGATATGGTGCGATCTATGATGTCTCTTACCTATTTACCACTATCATTTTGGGGTTATGCATTAGAGCCAGTTGCATTCATGTTAAATAGGGCACCGTCTAAATCCGTTGAGACGACACCGTATGAACTATGGTTTGGCAAGAAACCTAAGCTGTCGTTTCTTAAAGTTTGGGGTTGCGACACTTATGTCAAAAGGCTTTAGCCTGATAAGCTCGAACCCAAATCGGAGAAGTGCGTCTTCATAGGATACCCTAAGGAAACAATTGGGTACACCTTCTACCACAGATCCGAAGGCAAAATCTTTGTTGCTAAGAATGGGTCCTTTCTAGAGAAGGAGTTTCTCTCGAAAGAAGTGAGTGGGAGGAAAGTAGAACTTGATGAGGTAATTGTACCTTCTCTCGAATTGGAAAGTAGTACATCACAGAAAACTATTCCCGTGATGCCTACACCAACTAGAGAGGAAGCAAATGATAATGATCATGAAACTTCAGATCAAGTTGCTACTGAACCTTGTAGGTCAACCAGAGCACGATCCGCACCAGAGTGGTACGGTAATCCTGTTCTGGAAGTCATGTTATTAGACCAAGGCTAACCTACGAATTATGAAGAAGCTATGATGAGCCCAGATTCCAATAGATGGCTTGAGGCCATGAAATTTGAGATAGGATCCATGTATGAGAACAAAGTGTGGACTTTGGTGGACTTGCCCGATGATCGGCAAGCCATAGAGAATAAATGGGTCTTCAAGAAGAAGACTGACGCTGATGGTAATGTTACTGTCTACAAAGCTCGACTTGCCGCAAAAGGTTTTTGACAAGTTCAAGGGGTTGGCTACGATGAGACTTTCTCACCCGTAGCGATGCTTAAGTCCGTCCGAATCATGTTAGCAATTGCCGCATTTTATGATTATGAAATCTGGCAAATGGACGTCAAAACTGCATTCCTTAATGGATATCTTAAAGAAGAGTTGTATATGATGCAACCAGAAGGTTTTGTCGATCATAAAGGTGCTAACAAAGTGTGCAAGCTCTAGCGATCCATCTATGGACTGGTGCAAGCATCTCAGAGTTGGAATATACACTTTGATGAGGTGATCAAAGCATATGGTTTTATATAGACTTTCGGTGAAGCCTGTATTTAAAAGAAAGTGAGTGGGAGCTCTGTAGCATTTCTGATATTATATATGGATGACATATTGTTGATTGGAAATGATATAGAATTTCTGGATAGCATAAAAGGATACTTGAATGAGAATTTTTCAATGAAAGACCTCGGTGAAGCTGCTTATATATTGGGCATCAAGATCTATAGGGATAGATCAAGACGCTTAATAGGACTTTCTCAAAGCACATACCTTGATAAAGTTTTGAAGAAGTTCAAAATGGATCAGTCAAATAAAGGGTTCTTGCCTATGTTGCAAGGTGTGAAGTTGAGTAAGACTCAATGCCCGACCACTGCAGAAGATAGAGAGAAAATTAAAGTCTTTCCCTATGCCTCAGCCATAGGTTCTATCATGTATGCTATGTTGTGTACCAGACCTGATGTGTGCCTTGCCATAAGTCTGGCAGGGAGGTACCAAAGTAATCCAGGAGTGGATCACTGGACAGTGGTCAAGAACATCCTGAAGTACCTGAAAAGGACCAAGGATATGTTTCTCATTTATGGAGGTGATAAAGAGCTCATCGTAAATGGTTACGTCGATGCTAGCTTTGACATTGATCCGGATGACTCTAAGTCACAAACTGGATACGTATTTATATTGAATGGTGGAGCTGTCAGTTGGTGCAGTTCCAAGGAGAGCGTCGTGGCAGGATCTACGTGTGAAGCGGAGTACATAGCTGCTTAGGAAGCAGCAAATGAAGGAGTCTGGATGAAGGAGTTCATATCCGATCTGGGTGTACTACCTAGTGCATCGGATCCAATGAAAATCTTTTGTGACAACAATGGAGCAATTGCCTTGGCGAAGGAATCTAGGTTTCACAAGAGAACCAAACACATCAAGAGCCGCTTCAACTCCATTCGTGAACAAGTCAAGGATGGAGACATAGAAATTTGCAAGATACATACGAATCTGAATGCAGCATACCTATTGACTAAGCCTGTTCCACGAGCAAAACATGATCGCCACCAAGACTCCATGGGTGTTAGAATCATTACAATGTAATCTAGATTATTGACTCTAGTGCAAGTGGGAGACTGAAGGAAATATGCCCTAGAGGCAATAATGAAGTTGTTATTTTATATTTCCTTATTCATGATAAAGGTTTATTATTCATGCTAGAATTGTATTGATCGGAAACTTAAATACATGTGTGAATACATAAACAAACACCATGTCCCTAGTAAGCCTCTACTAGACTAGCTCATTGATCAAAGATGGTTAAGGTTTCCTAACCATGGACATGTGTTGTTATTTGATAACGGGATCACATCATTAGGAGAATGATGTGATGGACAAGACCCATCCGTTAGCTTAGCATAATGATCGTTAAGTTTTATTGCTATTGCTTTCTTCATGTCAAATACTTATTCCTTCGACTATGATATTATGCAACTCCCGAATACTGGAGGAATACCTTGTGTGCTATCAAACGTCACAACGTAACTGGGTGATCATAAATATGCTCTACAGGTATCTCCAAAGGTGTTTGTTGAGCTGGCATAGATCGAGATTAGGATTTGTCACTCCGAGTTCAGAGAGGTATCTTTGGGCCCTCTCGGTAATACACATCATAAGCTTGCAAGCAAACGACTAAGGAGTTAGTCACGAGGTGATGTATTACAGAACAAGTAAAGAGACTTGCCGGTATTGAGATTAAACTAGGTATGAAGATACCGACAATTGAATCTCAGGCAAGTAACATTCCGATGGACAAAGGGAATTACGTATGTTGTCATAACGGTTCGACCTATAAAGATCTTCGTAGTATATGTAGGAGCCAATATGGGCATCCAGGTTCCGCTGTTGGTTATTGATCGGAGAGGTGTCTCGGTCATGTCTACATAGTTCTCAAACTCGTAGGGTCCGCACGCTTAACGTTCGATGACGATATAGTATTATATGAGTTATGTGATTTGGTGACCGAATGTTGTTCGGAGTCCCGGATGAGATCATGGACATGACGAGGAGTCCGAAATGGTTGAGAGGTAAAGATTGATATATAGGATGATGGTATTCAGACACCGGAAGTGTTTCGGGGGTCACCGGGTACTTATCGGGTCACCGGAAGGGGTTCCGGGCATCCCCGGCAAAAGATATGGGCCTTATGGGCCAAGAGGGGAAACACACCAGCCACAAGGGGCTGGTGCGCCCTCCATATGGGCCGGCCTAGGAGGAGAAGGAAAGAGGGGAAGGGAAAGTAAAGAGTGGAATAGGATTCCCCCTTCCTTCCCTCTCCCCCCCTTTCCTTCCCCCTCAGATAAATATGGCAGGGGGCGCCACTTGGGGAGGACCCCAAGTAGGATTTAGCCTACTTGGGGCGCCACCTGGCTGCGTCCTCTCTCCCTCCCACCTATATATATGAGGAGGGGGGGCGCCTTGCACAGAGCAGACTATTTCTTAGCCGTGTGCAGCGCCCCCCTCCACCGTTTACACCCCCGGTCATATTTTCGTAGTGCTTAGGCAGAGCCCTGCGGAGATCACTTCACCATCACCGTCACCACGCCATCGTGCTGACAGAACTCATCTACTACCTCGACGTCTTGCTGGATCAAGAAGGCGAGGGACGTCACCGAGCTGAAAGTGTGCAGAACGCGGAGGTGCCGTGCGTTCGGTACTTGATCGGTTGAAGCGCGAAGAAGTTCGACTACATCAACCGCGTTGTGAAACGCTTCCGCTTACAGTCTATGAGGGTACGTAGACACACTCCCCCCCCCCCTCGTTGCTATGCATCTCCATGGATAGATCATTGCGTGTGCGTAGAATTTTTTTTGTTTTCCATGCAATGATTCCCAATAGTTCCACTCCAAGAATATCCATCAGCCTGCTCAAGCTCTCCAGATGATCCCTTTGTCATGGCCCTTCTCAGTCTGGGGGCTCGACATCTTGGGCCCCTTCCCCCATGCTACCGGGGGCTTTGAGTTCTTGTTCGTCGCTATCGACAAGTTCACAAAGTGGCCAGAGGTGGAGCCTGTGAGGAAGGTGACCGCACAGTCCGCTATCAAGTTCTTGAAAGGATTGGTGTGCCGTTTCGGAGTGCCCACCAGGATCATCACTGACAATGGCACCCAATTCACAAGCCGCGCCTTCATGCAATACGTTCATGCCCTCAGAAGCAAAGTCTCATTTGCCTCTGTTGCCCATCCCAGAAGCAACGGAGAAGCTAAAAGGGCAAACACTGAAGTGCTGCGAGGACTCAAGACAAGAACATTTGATAGGCTGCAGAAGTGCCACAGGCGGTGGATCGACGAGCTGCCGGTGGTTCTTTGGTCCCTCCGTACAACACCAAATCAAGCTACCAGGCAGACTCCCTTCTCCCTAGTCTATGGGGCAGAAGCAGTTATCCCCACGGAACTCATATACGGATCACCTCGAGTGCTTGCCTATGATAAAGTAGCGCAGGAACAACACCGACATGACGACGCTGTGCTACTTGAGGAGAACCATCTCCGGGCTGCTACGCGTGCTGCACGCTACCAGCAAGCCCTGCGCCGCTATCACAGCCGCAGGGTTCATGCCCGGAGCTTTGAGGAAGGCGACCTTGTCCTTAGGCATGTTAATTCCGCCAAGGGTGCAAACTAGTTGATGCCAAAGTGGGTAGGCCCTTACCGGGTAGTACGAGTCACCAGACCCGGCGTAGTCCGTCTGGAGACCGGAGATGGCATTCAGTTGCAAAACTCATGGAACATTGAGCATCTCCGTAAGTTCTACCTGTAAGGCGTGGCTGTCGGGCCCTGCCAGGGCAGCCACCCTTTTGTACAAGCCTTGCCGATGTTGCATGTAACCCTTTGTACAAATCCAGGCGTAGACCCTGAGCAACAGATGAATAAATGAAGCGCTGGGGGGCCCCCGACAAGATTGCATGCATGCATAAGCATATCATGAGCATATCATGATCATGTAGATGAGGTCGCATGTAGCACTGTTTTCATCTGCACTAAGTTGCAGGGTCCTTGCCGTGGACTTGATCCCGAAGAGAAGAAATGAAGACAAGCCTACACAGCAATTCCCGGCAAGCCAAACAGATAAGTTTCTTCTTATCCATACCTGTTCTATAAGGTAAAAACTTGTGCATATGAAAACCTTGTTACCTTCAAAACATAGGTGCTCCCATCCTTTGTCCCGAACGTTGCTTCGGACAAGGTGGTCGCAGTTGCCTTTGATGGAGAGGGTTCGACGAGGGGCCGGTCCCTTTTTATAGTTTTATGCCCGGCAGGCCTTGCCCCACGGCAGCAAACTAAGGGTACCGGCGGGATAGTTTGCCGTGGGAAACTTGTTTACTTGAACGTATAGAGGCACCTCACCTCTGCATGGACATGATACATGCACAAGTACCCGAGAAGACTTGTCTTTTTCATTAATATGCTAGTAAGCAAGTACAGATCTTACAGAACATTAACATGGATAAAGAAGATTACATAATTTAGACTAAAGTTTGGCAAGTGCCTACATGTTTTAGACTGAAAAAAGATAAGTGCCCCGTAATCCCTTTCTTGTCCCTCTCCTCCTAGGGACTACAGTGGGAGGTGGAGAGGGCAAAAGGAGTGCCTGAGCAGAAGCCCAGCCCGATCTCGTCAGGGCTTGCCGGGCGCAGCCTGACAAGATCGGGAGTGGCGAGGCTGCGAAGGAGAGGGGCGGACGGAGCAGCTCTGCGGTGCCCTGGTCACCACCTCCAGGGCCAGCAAGAAGCCCCAGCACAAGCACCGGTGGGGAGAACTGCCGGAGCTCAGTTGGAAGACTGCTGGAGGAGGCGAAGGCACCAACAGAGCAACCCCCTCCTCGGCGACTGTCCTAAAGAGGCCGGTGATGATGGTGCCGGGGAGAGAGGGGAGGAGAGGAAAGATGAGGCAGCGGGCCGGCAATACAAGACGAAGGCGTCGGTGCCATCGTACTCTGACCTGACGGCCTGCCACCCTCCTTCTCTGTCTTCCCTCGTTCCTTCTTCATCACCACCACTCCAGGAGGACGCTGGTCCCTCGGGCCGACACCTCCCCTGGAGAAGCAGCAGGCGACGGCGGCATCCGAGGCTTGCGAGGAGCATCGCTCCCCACCTTGGAGGGCAAGAATGTGCCACCATCTTCAACGGTCGCCCTGACTCCACCGGAAGGAGCAATGCTGGGATTACCAAAGATCCTGAGCGCTACACCCCAGGCAGGCGCCGGAAGCCCCAGGAGCCTCATCGTCAAGTTGACGAACCTCGGCTTCTTGTGTCCAGGGCAAGCACTCTCCACCAAGTGGACGGCTCATGTGGGAGAGACGGGCGCCTCACCATCTCGGAGGAGCGTAACGCCACCCACACCGTGGACAGTTCGGCGCCTACACCCCCGACCGCTGCATCTCCTGTGCCCTCGGACCAGACTCACTCCCCCAGCATCAATGCAAGCGTTCGGCATCATCGACCCCAAGCTAGAGCCCGAGGCCCGGCCCCGGCCTCTCCCCCTCAACATAACAAATAAGAAGGCAAGAAATAAAGAAATAGAGGTGCGTGGATGGACACCTTTTGCTTCATCCTTGCCCCCCTTCTTTTATAGGCAAGCTGGGGCTGGGGGCTAATCCTTTGCCCCCGCCCCAGAGGGGTCTCTTTCTGATCCGACCCGTCCAAGCTACCGTCGACGGCCGGATCCGATCACTGCCCCTCTCCACCAATTCGAAGAAGACCGAGCCCCTGCCATGACTCTCCCTCCTGCGCCACGCGCCTCTGTCACCTACCCCACTCAATGCATGCAGCATACGTGGCAAAGGATAAGGACGTGGTGGGAGGAGTGAATTGGCAGTTACTCCCCCGTGCGTTAAAGTCATTCATGGGCCATTACAAAGGTGGCCCCACTACAATTGGCATCACGCGATGTGCGGGAAAACTGGAAACTGACTCCAGCACAGGTTAATGAAGAAGCAAAGAAGATCTCAAAGGACGAGCTACCGCAACCCGCTCGCCTGTGTACTAGACAGGGCCTACCCCGACGACGCTCGACAGTGTGTTCAGGCCAGGCCCGGGGGCTCCTGTCGGTGCAACAAACCCCCAGGTGTGTTGCCCGGACTGTACACTGGCTCAAGAGCAAGGTTATGACGTTCAAGACAAGGCCAAGCAGAAGAGATGGCTCTTTGAGAAATCAAAGGGCAGATCAAGAAGACCAAGACCAACCAAATAAGCAAGATATCACTGAGGAAAAACCTCCCTTGCCAGGCAGGCGAGCCTGGAGGGGTCGAGGTTACCCCAAGACAAGCCTCAAGACTCCCCCGGCAGGCTTGCCGGGGACGCCAAGGGCGGATTACCCCGCCATAGCTCCACCGCTCCACCTCACAGCAACGCAAGTCACCCATCGGTGCGGTGTCGAGCCCCCAAGTGACTAAGTGGATGTTACTTGATATGTGGCAGGCCATTTCTGAGGAAGATCATCCCTAAATGAGACCCGTCCAGGCGACATGTCGCGCGGGCAGGCGAAAAGGTGGTTGAATGGCATGGCAAGGCTTGCCGGGCTACGCCACAGTGTGACACTAAGCGGCGCATTTAATGCACCCTGTCCTGTCTGTAGAGTTAGGTATGATAGCACTGTGGCTATCTAATCAGTGCATAATGACTGTTTTGCCATTGTGGTGACCCCTTGACCGATAAAAGGAGGGCCGTGGCTACCTTAGAAAGGATTCGGACCCTTGTACACTCGTACGCGCGTAGCTGCTCTAGCCCCGAGGCGACCTTGCCGGGCAAGAGCGTTGCGTCTCCACCACGGTCCTTCCATCAATCCACCAAAGCAGGAGTAGGGTTTTATGCCTCGTGGCAGCCCGAACCTGGGTAAAACTGCCCGTGTCATCATTGTCGTGCTGCTTTGTGCTTTCCGGTGTTTGTGCAATGCGCTCTTCCCCCTTGCCGAACCACAAGGGGCCGATGGCCCCATAGGTGGCCTTGTGATACCATGACAGAATATCACCTTCATCAAATCTATAGAGAGAATTTACCTCTACTACCTGTGTCGGAGTATTAAGACCATGTATTTCTTCAATAGGTGGTAAATTCTTAACATCTTCAGCTTTAATACCTTTTTCTTTCATAGATTTCTTTGCCTCTTGCATATCTTCGGGACTGAGAAATAGAATAGCCCTCTTCTTCAGAGTTGGTTTAGGTGGTGGTTCAGGAAGAGTCCAATCATTATCATTACTCAATATATTATTCAATGGTACTTCAGCTTGCTCAAAAGTGTGTTCCCTGAAAACACAACCAACACAACTATCTAGGTGGCCCCTAGAAGCATCGGTTAGTCCATTATAAAAGATATCAAGTATTTGATTTTTCTTGAGGGGATGATCAGGCAAAGCATTAAGTAATTGAAGAAGCCTCCCCCAAGCTTGTGGGAGACTCTCTTCTTACATTTGTACAAAGTTAAATATTTCCTTTAAAGCAGCTTGTTTCTTATGAGCAGGGAAATATTTTTCAAAGAAGTAATAAATCATATCCTGGGGACTACGCACACAACCAGGAGCAAGAGAATTAAACCATAACTTAGCATCACCCTTTAACGAGAAAGGAAACAACTTAAGAATATAGTAATAGCGAATTTTTTCCTCATGAGCAAATAGGGTGGCTATGTCATTTAATTTAGTAAGATGTGCCCCAACAGTTTCAGATTTATAACCATGGAAAGGATCAGATTCAACCAAAGTAATTAACTTAGGATCGACAGAGAATTCATAATCCTTATCAGTAACAAAGATAGGTGAAGTAGCAAACTTAGGATCATATTGCATTCTAGCATTCAAAGATTTTCCTTTCAACTTGACTAGTAATTTCTTAAGATCCTCTGTATCTTTACAAGCAAGAAAGTCCCTAGCTACCTCTCCATCCATAACATAACCTTCAGGTATAACAGGCAATTCATATCTAGGAGTGATGCGCCTATAATAGGTGTTTCAAAGTGTTTAGTTTCAATAATTTCATCAGTTTCAGAAATATCATCAGTTTCAGCATTCTCAATATCTTTAGCTCTAGCAAGTTGTTCATCAAGAAATTCACACAGTGGCACATTATTATCAAGCAAAGTAGTAGTATCATCATAAGCATCATGCATAGCAGAAGTAGCATCATCAATTACGGTTTAAGAAATGACAGTTTAGGTTTCTTGCCAAACCATAGTTCATACGGTGTCATCTCAACAGATTTAGACGGTGCCATATTTAACGTCAATGCGGCTGTTTCTAATGCATAACCCCAAAATGATAAAGACAAATCGGTAAGAGACATCATAGAACGCACCATATCTAATAAAGTATGGTTACGACATTCGGACACACCATTACACTGTGGTGTTCCAGGTGGCATGAGTTGTGAAACAATTCCACATTGTTTTAAATGAAGGCCAAACTCGTAACTCAAATATTCGCCTCCGTGATCAGATCGTAGAAACTTTATTTTCTTGTTACGATGATTCTTCACTTCACTCTGAAATTCTTTGAACTTTTCAAATGTTTCAGATTTGTGTTTCATCAAGTAGATATACCCATACCTACTCAAATAATCTATGAAGGTTAGAAAATAATGATACCCGCCGCGTGCCTCAACACTCATTGGACCGCATACATCGGTATGTATTATTTCCAATAAATCATTAGCTCGCTCCATTGTTCCGGAGAACGGAGTTTTAGTCATCTTACCCATGAGGCATGGTTCGCAAGTATCAAATGATTCATAATCAAGTGATTCCAAAAGTCCATACGCATGGAGTTTCTTCATGCACTTTACACCAATATGACCTAAACGGCAGTGCCACAAGTATGTTGCGCTATCATTATCAACTTTGCATCTTTTGGCATCAATATTATGAATATGTGTATCACTACGATCGAGATTCAACAAGAATAGACCATTCATTAAAGGTGCATGACCATAAAAGATGTTACTCATATAAATAGAACAACCATTATTCTCTGACTTAAATGAATAACTGTCTCGCAATAAACAAGATCTAGATATAATGTTCATGCTCAACGCTGGCACCAAATAACAATTATTGAGGTCAAAAACTAATCCTGAAGGTAGATGTAGAGGTAGCGTGCCGACGGCGATCACATCAACCTTGGAACCATTCCCGACGCGCATCATCACCTCGTCCTTAGCCAATCTTCGTTTATTCCACAGCTCCTTTTTCGAGTTACAAATATGAGCAACCGAACCAGTATCAAATACCCAGGCGTTACTACGAGCATTAGTAAGGAACATATCAATAACATGTATATCAAATATACCTTTGTTCACTTTGCCATCCTTCTTGTCTGCCAACTATTTGGGGTAGTTCCGCTTCTAGTGACCATTTCCTTTGCAGTAGAAGCACTCAATTTCAGGCTTGGGTCCAGCTTTGGGCTTCTTCACGGGAGCAGCAACTTGCTTGTCATTCTTCTTGAAGTTCCCTTTCTTTCCCTTGCCCTTTTTCTTGAAACTAGTGGTCTTGTTAACCATCAACACTTGATGCTCCTTGATTTCTACCTCCGCCAATTTCAGCATCGCGAAGAGCTCAGGAATCATTTTCGTCATCCCTTGCATATTATAGATCATCATGAAGCCTTTGTAGCTTGGTGGTAGGGATTGAAGAACTCTGTCAATAACACTCTCAACTGGAAGATCAATTCCCAGCTGAGTCAAGTGGTTATGGTACCTAGACATTTTGAGTATGTGTTCACTGACAGAACTGTTCTCCTCCATCTTACAGCTATAGAACTTGCTGGAGACGTCATATTTCTCAACCCGGGCATTAGCTTGAAATATCAACTTCAACTCTTGGAACATCTTATATGCTCTGTGGCGTTCAAAACATCTTTGAAGTCCCAGTTCTAAGCCATAAAGCATGGCACACTGAACTATCGAGTAGTCATCAGATCGAGCCTACCAGACGTTCATAACATCTGCATCGGCTCCTGCAGCAGGTCTGTCACCTAGCGGTGCATCAAGGACATAATTCTTCTGTGCAGCAATGAGGATAATCCTCAAGTTACGGACCCAGTCCATCTAGTTGCTACCATCATCCTTCAACTTAGCTTTTTCTAGGAACTCATTAAAATTCAAGTGAACGGTAGCATGGGCCATTGATCTACAACACAGATATGCAAAAACTATTAAGACTAAGTTCATGATAAATTTTAGTTCAAATAATCAAATTACTAATGAACTCTCACTTAAATCAACATCCCACAAGTTGTCTAAGTGATACATGATCCAAATCAACTAACCCATGTCTGATCATCACGTGAGATGGGGTAGTCTCCAATGGTGAACATCTCTATGTTGATCATATCTACTATATGACTCACGTTCGACCTTTCGGTCTCCAGTGTTCCAAGACCATGTTTGTACATGCTAGGCTCATCAAGTTTAACCCAAGTATTCTGCATGTGCAAAACTGGCTTACACCCGTTGTATGTGAACGTAGAGTCTATCACACCCGATCATCACGAGGTGCTTCGAAACGACGAACTTTAGCAATGGTGCATACTCGGGGAGAACACTTTTATCTTGAAATTAACTGAAGGGATCATCTTATAATGCTATCGCCGTTCTAAGCAAAATAAGATGAATAAAGGATAAACATCACATGCAATCAAAATATGTGACATGATATGGCCATCATCATCTCGTGCTTTTGATCTCCATCTCGAAAGCATCGTCATGATCTCCATCGTCACCGGCTCGACACCTTGATCTCCATCATTGCATCAGGGTCGTCTCGCCAACAATTGCTTCTACAACTATTGCTAACGCATAGCGATAAAGTAAAGCAATTACATGCGCTTAGTGATTGACACACAGGTCATACAATAATTAAAGACAACCCTAAGGCTCCTGCTGGTTGTCGTACTCATCAACATGCAAGTCATGAACTTATTACAGAACATGATCATCTCATACATCAACATATATCACATCACATCTTGACCATATCACATCACAACATGCCCTGCAAAAATAAATTAGACGTCCTCTACTTTGTTGTTGCAAGTTTTAGGTGGCTGCTACAGGCAACTAGCAAGAACCGTTCTTACCTATGCATAACCACAACTGTGATTATCAAGTTGCTAGTTAACCTTCTGCAAGGACCGCTGTAGTCAAATCTGATTCAACTAAAGTAGGAGAAACAGACACCCACCAGCCACCATTATGCAAAACAAGTTGCATGTCAGTCGGTGGAACCGGTCTCATGTGCGTGGACATGTAAGGTTGGTCTGGGCCGCTTCATCCCACAATGCCGCCGAATCAAAATAAGACATTGGTGGGAAGCAATATGAACATCACTACCCACAACCTTTGTGTTCTACTCGCGCATATCATCTACGCATAGACCTGGCTCTTATACCACTGTTGGGGAACGTTGCATGGAAAACAAAAAAATTTCTACGCACACGCAAAATCTATCCAAGGAGATGCATAGCTACGAGAAGGGGAGAACATCTACATACCCTTGTAGATCGGTAAGCGGAAGCATTTATCAATGCGGTTGATGTAGTCGTACACCTTCATGATCCGTACCGATCAAGCACTGAACGCACGACACCTCCGCGTTCAGCACACGTTCAACTCGATGACGTCCTCGCCTTCTCGATCCAGCAAGAGGGGCAAAGTAGATGAGTTCTGGCAGCATGACGACGTGGTGATGGTGGTGGTGAGACTATTCCGCAGGGCTTCGCCAAGCACAACAGACGTGGACGGAGGAGGAACTAGAACTAGAGGGGGTGCCGCACACGGCTTGGAATCATGGTGTGTGTTGCCCCCTCCCCTCCTCACGTATATATAGGTGGGGGGAGAGGAGGCTGCCTAGGGCGCCCCCAAGGGGGCTGGCGGCCAGCCCTAGGGCGCCTTGCCTAGGCGCCCCTCCCCTTCCTTCCTAGGCGCGTGGGAGAAGGGCAGGAGGGGAGGTGCCCCCCTTTCCTGTCCTTAGCTAGAAGAAAGGCAGGAGGGGCTAGCCTCTCCTCTTTCCTTCCCCTAGGTCTGGCAGCCAAGATGGGGGCGTGCCAACCCCCTTGTGGGCTGGTCTGCTCCCTCCCCTTGGTCTATTTAGGCCAAATAACTCCCATGGCCTTCCCGGATCCCCTTCCGGTGATCTGATAAATACCCGGTGCATTCCGAAACCTTTCCGGAGACCAAATACTATCATCCTATATATCAATCTTTACCTCTGGACCATTCCAAAGCTCCTCATCATGTCCGTGATCTCATCCGGGACTCCGAACAACATTTAGTCACCAACATACACAACTCATATAATACTATATCGTCAATGAACGTTAAGTGTGCGGACCCTACGGGTTCGAGAATGATGTAGACATGACCGAGACGCTTCTCCGGTCAATAACCAATAGCGGGACCTGGATACCCATATTGGTTCCTACATATTCTACGAAGATCTTTATCGGTCGAACCTTTATGACAACATACGTAGTTCCCTTTGTCTGTCGGTATGTTACTCGTTCGAGATTCGATCGTCGGTATCTCCATACCTAGTTCAATCTCATTACCGGCAAGTCTCTTTACTCGTTCCGTAATACATAATCTTGTAACTAACTCCTTAGTCACTTTGCTTGCAAGCTTCTTGTGGTGCTGTATTACCGAGAGGGCCCAGAGATACCTCTCCGTCATACGGAGTGACAAATCCCAATCTCGATTCACACCAACTCAATAGACACCTTTGGAGATACCTATAGAGCACCTTTATGATCACCCAGTTATGTTGTGATGTTTGATAGCACACAAGGCATTCCTCTGGTATCCGGGAGTTGCATGATCTCATGGTCGAAGGAATATGTATTTGACATTAAGAAAGCAGTAGCAATAAACTGAATGATCATATGCTATGCTAATGGATGGGTCTTGTCCATCACATCATTCTCTTAATGATGTGATCCTATTATCAAATGACAACTCATGTCTATGGTCAGGAAACCTTAACCATCTTTTGATCAATGAGCTAGTCTAGTAGTGGCTTACTAGGGACTTCGTATTTGCTTATGTATTCACACATGTATTTAAGATTCCAATCAATACAATTATAGCATGAATAATAAACCTTTATCATGATTAAGGAAATATAATAATAAACATTTTATTATTGCCTCTAGGGCATATTTCCAACACTCGGTAATCCTGAACACCCTGGACAAACACAAGGCACATCAGGCTCCGTTCCGTGGAAGCTTGGGTTTCCCGACAGCAGTGACACTTATAGAAGCCGAGCGAGAAAGAAGAAAGAGGATGCAGTCCGGCTGCAAAAGGTAGAAGAAAGAGTAGCATTGTAGAAGAAGCAAATAGATGCACTTACCAGCCAGTGAGCTACCGGCCCATCTCAGCTGCAAGAAGATCCTACATTCGATATTGCCCATGGAGCTACCCCACCATCTCAGCGGAAAAGCAGCGTGGCTTCCACGGAGCTCGTTCGGCCCATAGATGATATCACGGCTCCTCGCTACCCCGTGGATGATATCACGTAGAGGGAACATTGTGATCTACATGCGAAATGCATGAACCTATCCATGAAGGTGGCGGCCGGCTATGACTTACCTCGTCTACCTAATGGAACTTACACTGGTACAGCGAGGTGCTATACTCACGGTTTTTAACCCCTTTTCGTGACGACATTGGAAAAGTCGCCACGTGTGTGTGGGCGATAGGGGGTCCTTCCCACACGACCCAGAAACCATCGGGGATATGGAGCCATGATCCAGAGGCCTTGCAAAATGTAATCGTGTGCGATGCAACACACACTAAATTCTTTCGCACGTGTGGGATCGGTGATTAAACGTTTCTAATGACGGAGTGAAACCAAATGGTGTGTAGTAATGAACCGTTTGGGAAACAGTATGTAAGGCACACAGGCCAAACATATGAACTGTGTGTGATATGTGCCCCATCGCACATGAGTTTTCTGCGGAACCCGTCTGCCATGCAAGACTCCATCGCACACGTTTCCCAACAATTACCGTGTGCGATAATGTTCTATCACAAATGGTTCAGGAGCCCCTTCGCACACATACAAGTGCTGTAGACCATTTGTGATTTGTTGTGTATCACCGACGGTTGTGGCAAGAGTGACGTGTGATTTTCGTTTGGGATCCCACACGTTTCCTGAAAAATTTACGACTGGGATTGTATTTTACATTGGGCAAGGTTTACTCCGAGCTCTCGTGTGCGATAACGTGATATCACAAACGGTTCCAGAGACCCTACGCACACGTAGTAGCGCTGCAAATCATTTGCGATCTGCTGTGTATCACCAACGGTTCCTCTATGATTGACATATGCTTTCCGATGTGGATCGCACACACTTATTTAGTTGAACCGTGTGCGGAGCAATTGCCAGGTTAAAACAAAAATATCCCATTTTGAATCGGCATACAAAAAGCAAATTCGCCACAATATTGAATTGAACAAATAGTGTCCACAGGAAGAACATTCATCAGATTTCGCAACAATTGCAATTGAACATATGGTAGCTAAATTCCAATGATTTTTTGACACATATATGCATTACATAATTAATCATAGTGTACGAAATACGAAGACCTCATCAGATGGAAAACAATGGATCCATGCGTATATGTTTAGCGGCTAACTCTTACTCAGTGTTTCAGGAGAACGCATGCTCAAATTTTCATTATCACCAGTGGGATTGATGTAGTGATTCAGGAAGAACTCGCTGATAAATCTCCGAACCATCAGCAATTCACCAGCGGGGAGCGGTTCAGGGGTCCTTGGTTCTAAGATGAGCTGCAGTATTTTTAAGATCAGAATGTGCCATATGAGTGGAGTAGAAGATATTAATTAAGATAGACTTACTGGTACTAATTCACGAGGATCTTCACAACTATCAGCAGATTTGAAGATGGAGATCATCTGTCTGCAAACATAGTATCCACAAAGGTTGGTCCCTGCTTGTTGCTGAGGACACTGAAATTTTTTGTACAGAATTAGTCATGTATTTGTCCTGTTAGGAACAACCTAACCAGTGTTAGATGTATTTTTTTTCTTTGGACAGAAATAGAAAGAGGTTTATTTAGAAGCTTGAACATTTGACTAGCGTAAGAAAAGGTATTTGCAGACTATTGGATAAATTTTCCAAAAATAACGGATTTCAGTGTGTTACCGGAGAAACGATCTCATGCTGTAGAGGTAGTTCCCTCTTGAACAGGTTCCCTGGTTTAGTTTTCCACAATGCGAGCACACTGCAAATGAAGATGAATTTTGACAACATCAATTATTGAACCAGATATGAATGCAAATTAGTTTCAACATCATAGAATTCAATACCTATCCATGAATTGCTGAAGATGTGTCAGATCCTGAGCGTTTGTTGACTCTCTGAGAGAATCCATGTAGTAAACTGGGTTCTTGTTTGGAACAATGAATACCAATATCTAGTGATTGCTACATATTAAGAAAGACATGAACTTACGAATTATGTCGAAATCTAAAAGACAATCAGTGTATGCATGGTTGTTTATTTGACTTACTGTTCATGATAGGACTAGAGAAATGATTCTGCATGGGACATGTTTTCGAAGATATGGACGACCGTGTTAATGGCCCAGTCCCGTAGGTCCTTACCATCTAAGGTTGTGCCATTTGCTAATGCAGGATCTATGAAATACACACTCTCCCTTTTTCTTCTCTGTGCGTTCAATCCCCTGAGAGGAATAAAATGCAGTTAGTTGTTTATCATTTACAGCCTTGTATGGAGAAGTTGATCAGAGTTTGTTAAGTACTTACAAAATCAGGCATCTAACAAGAGTGGCCTCGAGCTCGTTGAAGTTGAAGAAGAGATGTAAGTCCTCGAAACTCACATTGATGGAACCAGCATCGTGTCGAAAATGATCTCTGTTGTAGTGGACTAGCAGACCATGATGACCTGCTGACATTTGATCGATGCAATATTCATGTAACTCACAGCAACTGGAGCTGCACTCATCAAAGTATTCGCCAACAAGAAATGGCTGGCCATGGACGTAATTGCGTGCTTCAAGTACGCCTGCTTTATTTTTAGCAAGCTGCAAATCTATTTCTTCATCATCCATGCCGTCAGAAATAATATTACTCCCCGATTCGAACAACCTGCTATTAATTTGGTTCTGGGCGATGAGTGCTTTAAGTAAGAGGCAATCGTTCTCTTTCCTCTTCGCTCTCCCGCCACGCTTCCTCGCGGGTGCTGCCTTTTTAGCCGCTTCCTTCTTGGTACTTGAAGCATTTCTGGTAGAACGTCTGGTTGGCTGCAAGGTGGACTGCCGAGCAGACGGTGAAGCTCCGACGGACTGCTTAGCAAACGGTTTATCTATGCCGGACCGCTGAGTTGGCGGTGTTGCTATGACGGACTGCTGGGCTGTAGGAGCAAAGGCATCGGACTGCTGACCATGCGTTGAAGCTATGTCGGGTTTCTGCGCAGGTGGTGCCAACTTGTCGGTGTGCTGAGGAGGCCGTGCCAACGCGTTGGTTTGCTGAGCAGGAAGTGCTGACGCTTTGGTATGCTGATCACGCAGCTGTGGACCGACGGACTGATGAGCAGTCAGTTCTGGACCTATAAATTGCTTAGCAGGCGGTTCCGAAGCATCAGACTGCTTAGCAGTCTATTCCACCAGGTTGGTCTACTGAGCATGTGCTGCAGCTGGGTCTCCCCCCGCTGCTTCAGCGGCCGGCATCTGAACCGGTGGTGCGTCTTCAGCAGTTGTAGGCCTTGCCACTGGCTGCTCTGGGGCGGTGGATGACATGGCCTATACGGCACAAAGTCAGGCTGGCTGATCACAGGTTGATGCATCAGCCATCGGATTACGAGTATTAGGTTCTTTGGGGGAAGCACGCGAGAGCTGTTGTGGCAAGGAGAGCGTCACCGGTTGAGGGGCGACATTGGTTGCTCTTGGCGGGGCTTCAGGGATCTCATCGATGAACTCTATTTCCTTTCGTGGCCACTGGATGTGATGTAATAGTGTTTCTCCCAAGGTCATTTGCTTATCAAAGTCTCCTAGGACATTCTTCAGGGAAAATTCATTGAATCCAGGCTTTACTTCAGTCATGTAGCACTTCACACAGCCAGGCTTCAATGGCACATTGTCCAACAAGAGACCCTCTTCCAAGAAGGGTGGGCAAACCCAGGCTGTTGCACATTTTAATGTACCTTCATAATATGTAAGCACGCCCTTCAGTCTGTCTTTCATTCCAGATAGATCAGATGTAGCATCATCATGAGCAGCTACAGTCTCAGTGTCGCTGGGGTCAGCTGATGCACAGCTGCTCTTGTGCGGTGTTGTCGCGCAATAAGCAGCATCCTGCATGCCCGCCTCCCCTCCCATCTGCTGGCTATCTGTCAGTGTTAGTCTTCTGCATCATCATTGACTCCTCAATATCCTTTCGAACAGCCGGATACATGTCCTTCCTCAACCTTTCATACAATTCATTTCACTCCTCGCTTTTTTCATGCTGAGCCTCTCTTCTTTGCTGAGTGTGAAAGCCCTCTTGTGCGGGACATTAACACCTATACCCCTTGCACGGCCAGGGGGCTCTCTTGTTTCCAGAGCATCGGACAGAATGTCACATGGCCCTGAGTTCGTGTAGAACCTTCCAGGGATCTTGGAAGCCTTTAACATCACTTGATACAATTCTTCGTCACGTGAGTTTTCAAAGTAATAAGTTCCGTCATCACGCCTCCTTGCACGTGCCCGCAAGTAGTCTCTGGCGCGTTCACCCCTGATTTCACTAAAGGCCGGTTTCCCACCCACCGCTACTGCTTCTTTGTCCTCCTGGTCCCATATCGGTTTCATGCCGTAGTATCCTGCCACACCCATACGGTGGGGGTGTGTGTTCTTCTTCTGAAGTTCCGATTGTTTGGCACTCTTCACTGCAAACTCTTTAGTTGCCCTGACCCTTTTGAATTCTGCCCAGTCTGCCTTTGTAATTTGGGGGTATGCGGGGATTGGGTCATTGCCTTCACTCAAGTACTTCTTGTACAGCACGTGCTTCCAGTTTCTCCAAGCATCCCTAGCCTTCTTTAGTGCAGTGTGTTCCACCTGCATTCTCCACTGCTCTGGAACATTGAAGTGATCCATGATCTCCCGGACTATCCTTTGCCATGTTTCTGTGTCAGCCTTCTGAAACCCCTGCAGATTAATGTTGAGCCTTGCCCTACCAACAAATCCACACACACTCCTGAATCTCGTTCGTGCTTTATCTGGTTTAGTTGGAGCCCAAGACTCTAAATCAATCTTGGTTACTTTATGTACACCTTTAGGCCGGTGTGTGGGCTTCCTTGGAGCGTTCCTCCATGTCCTGACCGGAAGGGTAATTGCTGCAGGTCTATCCCGTTCAAGATTACTTGATCCCTCACCATCTACTGAAGATCTAGGGTTGTCGGAATCAGATGAAGATACATCGCCTGAAGCATGAGTGTTGTCGCTACTATTCGGCATCTACAGAGAACACATGCGAAACTCAGGAAAGGAGGATAAGCATAAAACTAACAACTTGGTATCAAGTTGTCTAAACATGTCATGCAATAATTTAGAAAATGTACGCCTTATTTGTTAAGTTTGTGTGACACGGGCGCCCGCGATCTGTAAATCGGCAGTAACTTATTGGAACAAATACAACTTATATGTACTAGTTAGGAAGGTAGATAATGAACATATATACGCTCTTCGTTATTTTATAGCCAATTTGGGAACATACGGAACGAAATAGGAAGAGGGATTGCGAGGAAATATGCCTCACTGTGATGGAGAGCAGTAACTAACAGGTTTCTTAATGCAAACCCGGCTGGACCACAGGAGAGGCGAGGGTTACAGGATCGATATGCTTGAGGGTGGCTGGCGAGCAAACGAAGACGGCGAGGCGCGGGCAGCCGCGTGTTGGGAACGGCAGTGGAGGTAGGCTTGACGCCGAAGAGCGGGCACACGGCTGGGGTGAGCACCCCAGCGCTGGAGAGGGTTCTGCTGTGGATCTGGGGGAGGGGGGAGCTGCCGATGGAGATTGGGTGGACTAGTTGAGTGAAACGCGGGCGGGCGGTGTTGGGGGTGTTGGCGGCCTAGGTGAAAAGGGTGAAAATATCCCCGGTCGGCGCGCGGAAAGGCCTACGCAAACGGTTGCCTCTAAGCGCTCGTGTACACAAAGAGAATAATTTCGTTTGCAATGAAGACATACTAATTTTGAAATGAAGACGTGAGTTCATCATTTCACCTCTAAATTTTTCCCACGTTAAGCAATCACCATTATACCACGGGTTTGATTTGCTGGCGCATTTCAGGTCTCGTGTGCTATATTTAAGACATTTTTTGGCATTTATCGTGCATTTTGGCATATAAATCAAATCCTAGTTGGACTGCATTTCCTGTCGAAAGGGATAAGGATTTTCGTTCGATCTGGGAGCATCCAACGGTGCAGACGTATGATCCGTGGGGTTTGGGTTCTGGCCAATCAGAACGCACGACTCAGATCGCGCGCGCAACAAGGGGGGGCATCGGCCACGGTTTGGTAGGCACACGACTTTCGTGAGTGAACCGTGTGCTATTTGAAAACATTTACATGAACTAACAGCATATTTCCTTTTGAATGAAAACAAGAGTTCATCGTTTCGCCTCCAAATTGTTTTCCACGGTAAGAAATCACCATTGTGTCACTGTGGTTCGATTTTCTCGTGCATTTGAGGTATCATTTGCTATATTTGAGTCGTTTGCTATAGTCGCAACTACACGTGGGTTCTAGCTAGCAAGATCATTTGTGTGTCACTTTGGGAGTTTTCATTCATTGTTCGAGAAACGGGAAAAAATTCAAACAGTTCGGCCGTAGGGTGCGGCCAGAGGCGTAAGCCTTGTTGGTATTCTAATTACAGGAAATGCATATAGAGTCCGGAAATAACGAAAATCGGTGTGTCACCGTGGCATGCTCTCGGGCTCACATGGAAATTTTTTGGTAAAGATGGCACAAGTTTTGATGCTCACACCTTCCAAATCGGAGCATCTCACAAGAAGGATCATAGTTTTCAAAAGGAGACGCGGCACTTCGGACTCCAATCGTCAGTGACTACATCGTTCCGCCTCGAATTTTTTTCACTGTAAACAATCACGTATATACCCTAGGTTTGATTTTCTTGCCCATTTCAGGTCTCGTTGCTATATTTAAGTCATTTTTTTGCACTTACCTTGCATTTAGTGCATATAATTAAATTCAAAACCGTTCTACAACTACATATGGGTGTTAGTTAGCAAAGAAGGTGTACAAATCATTTGTGTGTTGCTTTGCGAGTTTTCATCCATTGTTCGAGAAACGGGGAGAAGTTTCAAACATTTCGGCCGCGAGGTGTGGCCACCGGCGTAGGCCTAGTTGGTATTTTAATTACTGGGAATTCAGATGGAGTCTAGACATCATCAAAATCGGTGTGTGCCTGTGGCGTGCTCTCATGACCACGGGGAAAAATTTGGTAAAGTTTGGCACAAGTTTTGATGATCGCTCCTTCCAAAATGGAGCATCTCACATGAAGGATCATGGTTTCCAAAAGGATACATGTCAATTCAAACTCCAGTGGTCGGTGACTTCATCGTTTGGCCTCATAAAAATTTCCACGGTGCGCAATCACCATTATACCACGGGTTTGATTTTGTAACGCATTTCAGGTATCGTTTGCTATATTTAAGACATTTTTTGAATTTAACATGCAATTTGTGGATATAAATAAAATCACAACCGGAATTGCATGTGCTGTCGAAAGGGATGAGGATCGCCGTTCGATCAAGGAGAATCCAACGGTGCAGACGTACGATCCGTGGGTTTTGGGTTCTGGCCAATCAGAACGCACGACTCAGATCACGCGCGTGGCAGGGGGGCATCGGCCACGGTTTAGTGGACACACGGCTTTTGAAAACATTTACATTAACTAACAGCATATTTTTGTTTGAATAGAAACATGAGTTCATCGTTTCGCCTCCAACTTTTTTTCCACGGTAAGAAATCACAATTGTACCCTATGGTTCGATTTTCTGGTACATTTTACCAGGCGGCAGGCCTGGCTAGCAATCTCAAACTTTGAATATGCAAAAAAAGAGATCTCGTTTGCTATATTTGAGTCATTTTACCAGGCAGCAGGCCAGGTGTCGCTTTGCGAGTTTTCATTCATTGTCCGAGAAACGAGAAAAAACTTCAAACAGTTCGGCCGCAGGGTACGGCCGAGGCGTAGGCCTTGTTGGTATTTTAATTTCAGGAAATGCATATAGAGTCCGAAAAATAACGAAAATCATTGTGTCACTATGGCGTGCTCTCACGATCGCATGGAAAAAAATTGGTAAAGTTTGGCACAAGTTTTGGTGCTCGCACCTTCCATACCAGAACATCTCAAAAGAAGGATCATCGTTTCCAAAAGGAGACGCGGCACTTCGGACTCCAAATCGCAGTTACTACATCATTCCGCCTCGAAAAAAATCATGGTAAACAATCGCGGATATACCCTTGGTTTGATTTTCCGGCCCATTTCAGGTCTCGTCTGCTATGTTTAAGTCATTCTTTGCACTTACCTTGCATTTTAGTGCATATAAAGTCAAAAACCCTACTACAACTACATGTGGGTGTTTTAGTTAGGCTATACTTAGGCTACTCATAGTGGAGAGTATCATATACTAGTATCATGCATATATATGATACTAGTGTATGATACTACCTTTAATTATAGTGCATAGTATAATAGAGTAGTATCATAGATGATCATATTTATTGCCATGCATGACACAAATTAGCATCGCATTTAACATGATACGGTATCTACCTATATGTTACTCTAACCCTCTCTATCTTCTTTAATTCTTTGCCACATCAGCATACTTGCTATTTCCGAGTGCATGATATCGGCTATGATACCACCACTATGGCCAGCCTTATAGTGGGGAGTATCATATACTAGTATCATGCATATGATACTAGTGTATATTACTATGTATGTACCTTCATAGTGCATAGTATCATAGAGTAGTATCATAGATGACCGTATTTATGGCCATGCATGACACAAAGTAGTATAGCATTTATTATGTTACGGTATCTACCTATGTTACTCTAACCCACTCTCCCTTATTTAATTCCTTGCCACATCATCATATTTGCTATTCCCGACTGCATGATACCGGCTATGATACCCCCACTATGGCTACCCTTGGCAAAGAAGGTGTACAAATCATTTGTGCGTCGCTTTGCGAGTTTTCATCCGTTTGTCCGAGAAGCGGGGAGAAGTTTCAAACATTTCGGCCGTGAGGTGCGGCCACTGGCGTAGGCCTAGTTGGTATTTTAATTACAGGGAATTCAGATGGAGTCCGGACATCATCAAAATTGATGTGTGCTCGTGGCGTGCTCTCACGACCCTGTGGAAAAAATTGGTAAAGTTGGCACAAGTTTTGATGATCGCTCCTTCCAAACCGGAGCATCTCACATGAAGGATCATGGTTTCCAAAAGGAGACATGTCAATTCAAACTCCAGTGGCCGGTGACTTCATCGTTTGGCCTCATAAAAATTTCCACGGTACGCAATCACCATCATACCAGGGGTTTGATTTTCTGGCGCATTTCAGGTATCGTTAGCTATATTTAAGACATTTTTTTAGTTTAACGTGCATTTTGTGCATAAAAATAAAATAACAACCGGAACTGCATTTGCTGTCGAAAGGGATGAGGACCGCCATTCGATCTGGGAGCATCCAATGGTACAGCCATACGATCCGTGGTGTTTGGGTTCTGGCCAATCAGAAAGCACGACTCAGATCGCACGCGGGGTTTGGTCGGCACACGGCTTTCATGAATGAACCGTGTGCTATTCGCAAACTAGATTGCATATTTTTGTTCACACATACTGTAGTGAGATCAATTGAGTGTGCTACCTCTATGATATAATAATAATAATAATAATAAACAGTTCATATTCATTGCCTGAGCTGACAGCATATCAAGGTCAACATATTAATGGTTCTTACATCAACAGAAAATCGGGCATAACTCACAAATTCAGTACACGCGACAGTTCTAAATTGAACGAATTAAGTTGCAGGGTAGGCATAAAGACTAGTCTTACGGCTTAATTCCCATGTACATGGGGGAACTGGGATCATTACGTTGACCCCTAATGAACTTGGGTTTTCTGATGATTTTACGCTTCTCTGTTACAGGGTGTGTGATCCCTTGGCTGGCAACTCAGCAAATTCATCGTACTCGTCCTCATCAGCAACATCCTCGACACCCAGTACCCTCCTCTTCCCATGCATCACTACATGGCAGTTCTTACGCAAGGGGCCTTCCACAAAGAAAATCTGGGTAGCATCGCTGGCTAGAATGAACGGGTCTGCGTGATATGCCATCGTTGTCCTGTTAACACAGGTCTTCCTGTAATCGTCAACCTTTACATGACCAAGAGGGATCCATGCGCACCTGAATAATGCCACCTTAACTTTCACATAGTCAAGCTCCCAAATCTCTTTGATGGTTCCATAGTATACCCTTTTATCAGCTTCATCTACAGTCATGCATTCTATTCAAACCGAGCTGTTCTGATATGAGGTCTTCTCATCACGTTCCTCAGTGTAGAACGTGTATCCATTTATGTCATATGCTTGGTACGTCAACACCGGAGGTAATGGCTTTTGTACCAACCACGTAGCAATGTCATCGATGGATCCTTGTGCCAAACAATTCTTCAGCCATTTGGCGTAGTTCTTAGTGTGCTCCTTCATCTCCACATCTCATGAAGGCACCATTGGTAAGAAGCTTTGGCATATCTCCGCCAAGTGTTCTTCGGCATAAGCGCTGAGAACTGGGTTGTTAAGCAGTACCGTCAAATGGGCTTTCTTTGCCAATTCTTCAGGTGCAGCCATTTGCATGCCAGCAAGGACCGGCTTACCTTTCAGCCTTCCCTCGTGGCGAGAGAGGGGCAAACCTATAGGTCTTTGTTTCATGTATTCGATGCAAAACTCAACCACCTCCTCCACGGTATAACCTTATAGGATGCTTGCCTCTTGATGGTTTCGGTTCCGACAAAAGCGCTTCAGTATTCCCATGAACCGCTCGAAGGGATACATGTTGCGAAGAAACACAAGACCACAATACTTTATCTCGTCGACAAGGTGCACAGTGAGATGGACCATGACATCAAAGAATGACGGTGGGAAAACATCTCTAGGTTGGACAATATTCTTGCAATATCATCTTGCATATGATCCAACTCTTCAGGATCTACAACTTTCTGCCATAGTTTGTTGAAGAAATCACAGAGCTCAATGAGTGTGTTTCTTATATCTTTGTCCATCAGATTCCTGATGGCCACCGGGAGGATTTGTGTCAACATTACATGGCAATCATGTGACTTCATGTGTCCCAACTTCATTTTACCTGAGCTCACATCCACGAGACTTCTGATGTTTGCGGAGTAGGAAGAGGGTGTCTTAACTGACAACAAATAGGTGAAGAACTGTTTTGCTTCATTTGTACTGAAATTGTAACTCTGGTGAGCTTTGATGAATTTGTCATCATCTTCTGTGTCACTCTTGCGTTTTGATTGATCAGCAAGCATATCAAGCCGTGAATCGTCACCATCCTTTCTTTTACCTTTAATCTTGAGCAGAGTACCAAGGATGCTATCACATACATTCTTCTCTACGTGCATGACATCGATGCATTGACGTACACGTAGAATCTCCCAGTAAGGTAATTTCCAGAACACCGATTTCTTCTTAAACACTTGACCCTTGGGTGTTTGTTTCACCGTCAAAGCGTGCTTCTTGCCAAGCACAACATTAATTTGTTTAGCCATGTTGTGGACCACCTCCCCATCATAGGGTCTTGGGCCCACACCTACCTTTGCCGTACCATCAAATGCAGCTTTCACCTTTCGGTATGGGTGATTTCTCCATAAGAACCTACGATGACGCAAATACACGGTTTTGCGCGAGTTGGGAAGAAATGTGCTAACTGTCCTATCCATGCATGTGACACACCCTACATCTCCCTTTGTTTTCTGCCCCGATGTGTTGCCTAGTGCCGGCATATATTGAATGGTGTGCACCAGCATCGCATGTAGATCGAAAATCTCCTTTCTGTAAGCATCATAACATTTTACAGCAGGCGCATCTATCCACACTGTCAGCTGTTCTTCTACAAGTAGTTGAAAGTAAATGTCGATGTCATTTCCAGGTTGCTTCGGGCCTTGGATAATCATTGACATCATAATGTATTTTTTCTTCATACACAACAAAGGAGCTAGGTTATATATGCACAGAAGCACCGGCCATGTGCTGTGATTGGTGCTCATATCGCCAAAAGGATTCATCCCGTCAGTACTGATGGGGGGATGACCCCTGGGTATGCCCAAGACGGCGAAACGATGCTTCAAAACATTACCAGGGGAGTGCCCCCTGGCTGGCTGGAACTTGGCTGGCTGGAATCTGGCTGGGTTGACCATCCGGGTTGACCCTGGCCGGGTTGACCATATGGGTTGACCTTGGCCGGGTTGACTATCCGGGTTGACCTTGGCCAGGTTGACTCTGGCCGGGTTGACCATCTGGGTTGACCTTGGCCGGGTTGACTCTGGCCGGGTTGAGCCATCCGGGTTGACCTTGGCCAGGTTCTCCCTATCCGGGTTCTCCCTGGCCGGGTTCTCCCTGTTTGGGTTCTCCCTATCAGGGTTCTCCCTGGCCGGGTTCTCCTGTCTGGGTTCCCCCTGTCCGGGTTTTCCGTTGCCAGGTTCTCCCTGTCCGGGTTCTCCCTGGCCGAGTCAACCAAGACATCCCGCCGAACTTGCGCAGACATGATGGCCATGCTTTACAGTGGAGCACTGTAGATGAGCGCCTGGCACTATAGATGAGCAGCTGGCACTGTTCCTGCATCATGTGACACCTCCAACAGTGCATAGTTGGTCATATGTCCACTTCAACAGTGTAGTTAGGCCTTGTGGGCCACCTCTTGCCCCCTGGGCACCCCTTTATAAGGTGACCCAGGGAGCCCATTTTAGCAATCAGACACTCCCTCTCACTCTCTCGTTCACACACTCACACATGAGGTAGGGAAGAGGAGCACTCCCAGCCTCCTTCTTCCTCCTCTGGATACAGCTCCAGGAGCAACTCTGTACTGCTACATGTACACCACATATATATATTCAGACATGCAGAAGTAGGGGTATTATCTCTCCGGAGAGCCCCGAACCTAGGTAAACCAACGCGTGCTGCTTGCCCAATCCCGTCCCTTGATCTCCACAGCAGTCTTGCCCTCACCACAAGTCACCCTGTGGCATCTGTCGTCTCACGAACCAGCCCGCGAGATAACCACAATAGGTACACTCCCCGAGCCTTATACTTCTAGGATCCTTGGCAAAGTCTTGAAACTTGTTGTCAATTAATTCCCACTGAGCCCCATCTTTCGGGTGCCTCATATACTTATCCGCAATTCGCTCATCATGATGCCACCACAACCTCTTTGCCTCTCTAGGGTTTGCAAACAAACGCCTCAACCTTGGAATTAAAGGCAAGTACCAAACAACCTTGAACGGGATTCCTGTCTTGATCTTGTCGTCCAATTTATACTTGTCCTTTACTCTCCTGCGCTTGTATCGTGCATGCTTGCATGTGGGACATGCACGCAAATCTTTGTACTCACCACGTTACAATATACAATCATTCACACAAGCGTGTATCTTCTGTACTTCTAGTTCCAATGGGCAAACAATTTTCTTCGCTTCATTTGTGCTTCTGGGGAGCACATTATCTTCTGGAAGAATTTCTTTGAAAAGACCTAACATCTCTGTGAAGCCCTTGTTTGATAGACCGTTTTCTGCTTTAAATCTGAGAAGCGCCAGGGTGGCACTCAACTTGGAATATTTCTTTTTGCAACCTGGATACGATTCTTTCTTGGAGTCCGCATCAATGGTTGGTAGATCCTTATACCCAATCATATCCTTTTTTGGGCCCTCGAAATCTGCAATCATAGCAGCAAAATCTGGCATATCAAGATCGTCGTCATCTACGTCGACGTCTTGGTTTTCCAGTAGGTGTTTCGGCTTTCCGGTGTTCCATTGGTAGCTTGAGGCCTCTGCCCCGATGTTAGATTCAACATCCATGTGACACTGATCGGGGTTTGGCATCTCGCAGCCCTGGGTATCTTCATCCATGACCTCCTCTTCACCGTGTCTGGTCCAACGTGTATATCCATCCATGAATCCCTGAGAGACTAAGTGCCACTGGACATCTGCAACTTCACATGACTCTGTATTGGCACAATCAGTACATGGACACATGATGTAATCCGCATCACCAATTCTCCTCTTTGTACTTTCAGCCAAATTCACGAACTCTGTCACGCCACTGATAAAATCTGCGGTTCTCCGATTCTTCATCCATCGAGATCGTTCCATCTGCACCACACGAATGGTAATTAAAAACAAAACAACAACATTAATACATGGATTAACTGTTGCCCAAACATGCATGCATAAATCACAAGGTTTTATTTTCATAATTACTGAGGGCGCTCCATATTGTTATCTAGACATGCAATGACAAAAATTAATGGCCAGTCAATTTAAACGCAGAGTACTAGTACAACACTACCCTTAGGAATTGAATACCTTAATTAAGCCACTCACGAAAAGAATACCTTAATTAATTAGCCGCCCGGCGACCTCCACCCAGCAGACAGAGAAGCGCGATGCGGCGGCACACCGAGACAGCAGGGTCGAGGAGCAAAGCTTAGTGCGGCTGCCGCCTGAAGTTCGACCTCCACTATCCCGCCATCGACCGCGATGGATGTGCTCGAATCACGCCGCCGCCGACCTCGATGGTTGAGCTCCTCCTATCTCCCGCCGCAGACCGAGGATTGACCTCCTATGACACCGCCATCACCCACCGACCGAGGATTGACCTCTTCTCCGGTAGCTGCTGCCTAGGCCAGCACCGCCATCTCTATATGCAGAGCGGCTATTTTATTTTTTGACGGATATCCGCAGAGCGGCTGTTTACACGGTATCACTGTAACTCAATTATATATACAGGGTAGTACATCACATATGGTTATGTAACGGCAACCGTGTCTCACCTACGTTGTCTTCTCACATGGTTTGGTGCGGAAATCATGTGTGAAGTTGTAATGCCTAACACAAACGACATGTATAAAAAGTGTGCCGTATACAACATATAGTGCCATAAGTAGTTCTCGACCGTTAGCTTATCCCCATAGTTTCCCCCATTTCCCCCAAATCCCTAGATAGCCTCGAAATTCCCTCGCGTGGTGCTGACATTGGGGGAATGCGGACGAGTAGTGGTGCTGATGGTTTCGGTGCGGCTGCTCCTACTCGTATCGCCGCCACGACGGCGGTCGCCGCCGAGCACTTGCCTAAGGTCATCAGAAGGCAGGTGTACTACGGATCCGAATCGTCCTGTCAGGTTCCAATCTATCCCGATCTTTTTTAGCATGTCCAAAGTAGCTCCTTGATGAATCCGTCCTGAATGACCCCCGCCCCCACCAGGAAAGCGATCTGCCACCAGATCCGGAGCATGACTCCAGACTCCCTCAACACGAGTTCGACTCCGAGTTTTGCACCACCGAGAAGTACCAAAAGCTGAGTTGTGTGCACGGGCACACTCCCGCTCGACGTGTATGCACAGAGGTATTCGACATTGGTAGGCGGTTTCTCAGTTGCCCCTTACAGGTTAGTGCTAAGTTCATCATTTTACTTGAGTTAATGCCACTGCTCATCCTGAATACTATTTAAAATTTAGTGGGTTCACCACCTCTCACTATCAATGAAACTGCTTTAACACTTGAGCATGTTATGCAAAGGCTTGATGCTATTGAAAAGAAAATGCTTACTGAAGAACAGATTGAAATCTTGGATAAAAAATGCATAATCTTGCTAATAAAATTAGGTCAAAAGCGGGAGAGGTTTTTAAGTTGCTAAAGGAAAAGGGAATCGTAGTTAACGAAAGAATAGAGGAAAGCCCCTCTCGGATCGATAAGTTGGAAGAAATTTTTAGTAACTTAATCTTGGCCTTTTCTTCTGTTAAAACTATTGAAAAAACCCCCGTAAAAATTTGCAAGTTTACTCAAGCCACTAAGAACAAGGTTTCCACTTCTAATAACAACAAGGAAGATCTCAAAACGATTAGTATTCATCCCAACTTTGTTGAAGTGATAAAAGACCCTACTTGCAAGAATGAATTTTTTAATCTCGTTCCTAGGAGTATTGTTATTGAATATTTATATGCTAAATCTTTGAAGAATATTGGTTGTGTGATTGAGGAATTGGAAACTAAATATGACAATACTTGAATCTATGCATTATGCCTAGCTAGGGGCATAAAACGATAGCGCTTGTTGGGAGGCAACCAATGAATAAAATTTTATTTTTGCCTTTTTCTTTCTGTTCTTGAGTATTTGCACAATTATGCCTCTGTTATGATTGTGTTTGTATGTTTTAATTAGTGTTTGTGCCAAGTAAAGCCTTCGAGATAACTTTGGTGATAGTTGATTTGATCCTGTTGAAAAACAGAAACTTTTGAATCCAGTAGCAGAACTTTAAAAATTCACATAAGTGAAGAAAAATTCTGAATTTTTTTACACAAGATTGATATACAAATTTCCTATGTTTTACTAATTTTTTAAGAATTTTTGGAGTTACAGAAGTATGAGAACAATTCGCATCTTTACAGACTATTCTGTTTTTGAGAGATTCTATTTTCTTTGCATTGTGTGCTTATTTTGATGAATCTATGGATTGTATCGGGGGGTATAAGCCATGGTAAAGTTAGAATACAGTAGATATAATGCAATAACAAAATTTTAATGGGTTTTCTACAGTACTTAAAGTAAAGATTGTTGTTGTTATACTAACGGATCTCACGAAGGTTTTGTTAAGTTTTGTGTGATTGAAGTTTTCAAGTTTTGGGTGAGATCACGATGGATGAAGGAATAAGGAGTGAAAAGAGCCTAAGCTTGGGGATGCCCCATGGAACCCCAAGTTAATATTCAAGGAGAACCAAGCAACTAAGCTTGGGGATGCCCCGGAAGGCCTCCCCTCTTTCTTGTAATGACCATCGGTATTTTACTTGGAGCTATATTTTTATTCGTCACATATCATGAGTTTTGCTTGGAGCGTCTTGTATTATATGAGTCTTTGCTTGTTTTGCTTTTTAGTTTGTCACAAGTATCCTTGCTGGACACACCTATTTGAGAGAGCCAAAATTATGCTATGATTTGTTAGAATTGCTCTATATGTTTCACTTAAATTTTTTGAGCTATGGAATTGCTCTAGTGCTTCACTTATATCTTTTTTAGCACGATGTGCTTTAATATTTTTAAAGAAATGCTCTCATATTTCACATAGATTTATTTGAGAGTTAGAATTTTTTTGAAGAAATTCTGTCATGCTTCACTTATATTATTTTGAGAGACGAAATTTTTTATGCTCATGTTCTTCACTTAGATTTGTTTGACCTTGTCAAAAGCAAATGCAACATATGAAACTAGTCCCAAAGTGATAGATATTCAAGAGGGATATCATAAAAAAATTCATGAAGATCATTGGACAAAATAAACTTGATTCCCTGTAATAGTTTTGAGATATGATGATAGTAATATGTGAGTCATGTTGGTGAGTAATTATGTTTTAGTAAGAATATTGGTGTTAGGGTTTGTGATTCCCTATGCAAGCACGAAAGTCAATAGTTATGCAATGAAATTACATCCTACTTGTGATGCATTATTCGGTGTTAGTTATGCTTAATGCTCGCTTATGTAATTTTTCGTTTCTTGGTTGGTTGCTTCTCAATCTTTTTGCTAGCCTCCACTTGTACTAAGTAGAAATACTACTTGTGCATCCAAAATCCTTAAACCCAGTTTTGCCATATGAGTACACCATACCTACCTATATGCGGTATTTCCATGCCGTTCTAAGCAAATTTGTATGTGCCATCTCTAATTTTCAAACTAAATTTCCTTTTTGTGTGCTCGTACCGCTCATGAAGCGGCAGGGGGTGGCCAATATTTTCCATGCTAGATGTGTTATTCTCAAGATGAGTGTTTATTCACTTGTAATAGGGATACCCAGTCCTGAAATGAAAAAGAAATTTACTTTATGTTGTCAAAAAATAAATTCCTTGGAAAGTGTTAGTATGGACGGTACCCATGGATACGGCTAGCCGTGGAATGTGAAAGAATGGTGGAAAAAGGAATAAACTTTATTTTCAGTTTAGGAACCGTCTGTGTTATATTGAGCATGGAAAGTGTTGGGAATTACTCGGTCGTTTTCGTTGACAGGAAAAGTATGCCTCTCAAAAATTTTATGTCTCAATTTAAGCTTTGAGCTCTGGCACCTCTACAAATCCCTACTTCCCTCTGCGAAGGGCCTATCTATTTAATTTATGCAATTTTTATTTTTGTTTGTGTCTCCATCTTCTCTTATAAAGCACCAACTAAGGGGCACTATGATCATACTTGAGCATTGGATGTAGCATAATATGCGAGTGTGTTTCATGAATGGATCAATGATATGCGAGTGTGTTGATATTTTGAAAGACATGGTTGCTTGTTGACATGCTTGAGTATTGAAAGCTTCATGTCAAAACTAGACTATTGCTTTGAACCATATAAAAGTCCAAATGTCCATGCTACAAAAGAAAAGAATATGTGATGAACATGTTAGGCAACATTCCACATCGAAAATTCTGTTTTTATCATTTACCTACTCGAGGACGAGTAGGAATTAAGCTTGGGGATGCTGATACGTCTCCAACGTATCTATAATTTTTGCTTGTTCCATGCTGTTATATTATCATTCTTGGATGTTTTACAATCATTTTGTAGCAACTTTATATCTTTTTTTGGGACTAACCTATTGACATAGTGCCCAATGCCAGTTGCTGTTTTTTTGCTTATTTTTTACTTTGCAGAATATCAGTACCAAACGGAGTCCAAACGTAGCGAAACTTTTTGGAGAATTTTTTGGACTAGAAGAGACCCAGTGGGCCAAAGATGTACCAGAGGGGAGGCCCGAGGTGGGCGCAACCCACCAAGGCACGCCTGGAGGCCCAGGCGCGCCCAGGGGGGTTGTGCACCCTCGGTGACCTCCCGCACCGCCTCTTCGACCTATAAATTGCCAAATATTCCAGAAACCCTAGGGGAGTCGACGAAACACAATTCCAGCCGACGCAAGTTCCAGAACCACGAGATCCAATCTAGACACCATCACGGAGGGGTTCATCATCTTCATTGGTGCCTCTCCGATGATGCGTGAGTAGTTCATCATAGACATACGGAGCCGTAGGCAGTAGCTAGATGGCTTCCTCTCTCTCTCTCTCTTTTGATTCTCAATACAATGGTCTCTTGGAGATCTATTTGATGAACACTTTTTTTTGCGATGTGTTTGTTGGGTTCGGATGAACTTTGAGTTTATGATCAGATCTATATCCATGAATATTATTTGAGTCTTCTTTTGATCTCTTATATGCATGATTATTTATAGCCTCGTATTTCTTCTTCGAATCTATGGTTTAGTTAGGCCAACTAGATCGATTTTTCTTGCCATGGGAAGAGGTGCTTTGTGATGGGTTCGATCGTGCGGTGTTCTTTCCCAGTGACAGAAGGGGCAGCAAGACACGCATGTATCGTTGCTATTAAGGATAACAAGATGGGGGTTATTCCTACATGAATAGATCTCGTCTACATCATGTCATCGTTCTTATTGCATTACTCCGTTTCTCCATGAACTTAATACACTAGATGCATGCTGGATAGCAGTCGATGTGTGGATTAATAGTGGTAGATGCAGGCAGGAGTCGGTCTACTAATCTTTGACGTGATGCCTATATATTGATCATTGCCTTGGATATCGTCATAATTATTCGATCTTCTATCAATTGCCCAACAGTAATTTGTTTACCCACCGTGTGCTATTTTCTTGAGAGAAGCCACTAGTGAAATCTATAGCCCCCGAGTCTATTCTTTATCATATTTGCTTTGAGATCTATTTTTATTCGCTTTTATTTTCAGATCTATTATTCCAAAAATACCTTGCTGCACTTTTTTGCTATTTATTTTATTTCGCATTTTATCGAGATCTATTTATCCAATCTACACAATGTTTATCCCGTCAACTTGACAATTTCTAGCACCGTTACCCGTAGAGGGATTGACAACCCCTCCTAATCGTCAGGTTGCAAGTATTTGTTCTTTGTGTGCAGGTACCGTTTACATAGTTTGCTTGGTTCTCCTACTGGATTGATACCTTGGTTTCATAACTGAGGGAAATACCTACCGTATCTGTGCTGCATCATCCCTTCCTCTTTGGGGAAATACCGACGTAGTTCAAGCGACTTCATGCCCCCCGCTCAAGGTGTTTACCGATATCACTAATGATCCGGGGGTAGCGGCCGGTGATCTTGGTTTCACTCTTGGTGATTACTTAGGCGATGAGGTATAGTTCCCCATGGCTGAGTTAGCCTTTAAATTCGAGCACGGGAAGCCTCTTGTAGACCTGAGGAGCTCCCGCATCTACCAACGAAAATGCGAAGATTGCATCAGTGGTACGGAAGCCTCAAAGGAAGGGACCAACTATATCATTGCGGGAATTAAAGATGAGCATTACTTCAATGGAGCGAGGAGATTTACATTGAATTTGAAGAATTATTTTAGTTATACAATCAAGACGCCATCAACAAATGTATCGTCAGTTGCTATTGTTTGTAAGTATCATTTCTGTAATTAAGTCTCTAGCTCAGCTCGTTCATTGCATGTATAATTATCCTCACTATATTATGCAGAAAGAAGATCCTCGAATGCAAAAGAGGACAAATCTATGACATTGGGTTCATTAACCCAAATACTATTCATGAAGGTACGGTAAAATGGAACGCAAGGATACAAAGAAGATCTTGCTAAGGGCGTTAATTGAACAACAAACCAAAAGGGAAATACTATTTCCGTACAACTTCAAGTGAGTGTTATACTGTCTTGTACACATTCTGTTTCGCTTACTAGATGTTAAGTGTAATTGATGAGTTATGCGTGCGCAGGTTCCACTTTATTCTGCTAGTCATTCAGTTTGATGCAGGAAAAGTACTTGTCATGGACTCGAAACGTAAAGACATGGAGATGTGGGCAGACATGAGAGAAATGCTCCAGAGGTAATTTCAATCATTATCGCACTATATCGGCAACTTTTGTTCATTTCCTGATATCAAGTAATTAATAACTCCTTTATTCATTTTCTTTGCCGGGCAGGGTTTGGAAAGAGTTCACCAAGAAGGTTAGGGGTGAATGGAAAGAGGAGCTGTGATTTCAACAACTCCCTGTAAGTAGTACTAGCTAGGTCCGCGCATCTCTTTGATTCTAGTTTCAATACCATTATCATGCTTGATTATTATTTTTGATTGAACTCTATATTCTCGTAAAGTGCTCGAGGCAGGGAGACAGGAATAATTTATGTGGAGTTCATTCGCTAGACGACATGTGAGACGGGCAGACTTTTACAACAACTTGAAGTACGTAAACAATATTCACAATTTTATTTTATTACCATCTATTGTGTTGAGTTTCATATATATATATGTACCCCCTTCTTTAAATTAGATCAAACAGAAGCGGGAAGAACTCCTACCAAAGGATCACGTACGAGCAATTCAAGAGGAATTGATGGGATTCTTCCTTGAAGAAATCATAGCTAAAACCGGAGTATACCTGAAGGAAATATGCCCTAGAGGCAATAATAAAGTTGTTATTTTATATTTCCTTATTCATGATAAAGGTTTATTATTCATGCTAGAATTGTATTGATCGGAAACTTAAATACATGTGTGAATACATAAACAAACACCGTGTCCCTAGTAAGCCTCTACTAGACTAGCTCGTTGATCAAAGATGATTAAGGTTTCCTAACCATGGACATGTGTTGTCATTTGATAACGGGATCACATCATTAGGAGTATGATGTGATGGAAAAGACCCATCTGTTAGCTTAGCATAATGATCGTTAAGTTTTATTGCTATTGCTTTCTTCATGTCAAATACATATTCCTTCGACTATGAGATTATGCAACTCCCGAATATTGGAGGAATACCTTGTGTGCTATCAAACATCACAACGTAACTGGGTGATCATAAAGATGCTCTACAGGTATCTCCGAAGGTGTTTGTTGAGTTGGCATAGATCAAGATTAGGATTTGTCACTCCGAGTATCGGAGAGGTATCTCTGGGCCCTCTCGGTAATACACATCATAAGCTTGCAAGAAAATGAATAAGGAGTTAGTCATGAGGTGATGTATTACGGAACAAGTAAAGAGACTTGCCGGTAACAAGATTAAACTAGGTATGAAGATACCGACGATCGAATCTCAGGCAAGTAACATACCGATGGACAAAGGGAATTACGTATGTTGTCATAACGGTTCGACCGATAAAGATCTTCGTAGAATATGTTGGAGCCAATATGGGCATCTAGGTTCCGCTATTGGTTATTGACCAGAGAGGTGTCTCGGTCATGTCTACATAGTTCTCGAACCCGTACGGTCCGCACGCTTAACGTTCGATGACGATATAGTATTATATGAGGTATGTGATTTGGTGATCGAATGTTGTTCGGAGTCCTGGATGAGATCACGGACATGATGAGGAGTCTCGAAATGGTCGAGAGGTAAAGATTGATATATAGGACGATGGTATTCGGACACCGGAAGTGTTTCAGGGGTCACCGGGTACTTATCGGGTCACGGGAAGGGGTTCTGGGAACCCCCGGCAAAAGATATGGGCCTTATGGGCCAAGAGGGGAAACACACCAGCCACAAGGGGCTGGTGCGCCCCCCATATGGGTCGGCCTAGGAGGATAAGGAAAGAGTGAATAGGATTCCCCCTTCCTTCCCTCTCCCCCCCTTTCCTTCCCCCTCAGATAAATATGGTAGGGGGCTCCACTTGGGGAGGACCCCAAGAAGGATTCCGCTTACTTGGGGCGCCTCCTGGCTGCCTCCTCTCTCCCTCCCACCTATATATATGAGGACGGGGGCGCCTAGCATAGACCAGACAATTGCTTAGCCGTGTGCGGCGCCCCCCTCCACCGTTTACACCCCCGGTCAAATTTTCGTAGTGCTTAGGCGAAGCCCTGCGGAGATCACTTCACCATCACCGTCACCATGCCGTTGTGCTGACGGAACTCATCTACTACCTCGATGTCTTGCTGGATCAAGATGGCGAGGGACGTCACCGAGCTGAACGTGTGCAGAACGCGGAGGTGCCATGCGTTTGGTACTTGATCAGTTGAAGCGCGAAGAAGTTCGACTACATCAACCGCGTTGTGAAACGCTTCCGCTTACGGTCTACGAGGGTACGTAGACACACTCTCCCCCTCGTTGCTATGCATCTCCATGGATAGATCATTGTGTGTGTGTATATTTTTTTTTGTTTTCCATGCAACGATTCACAATAGTGGCATCATGAGCCAAGTCTATGCGTAGATGATATGCACGAGCATAACACAAAGAAGTTGTGTGCGGTGATGTTCATACTGCTTACCAACAACGTCTTATTTTGATTCGGCGGCATTGTGGGATGAAGCGGCCCGGACCAACCTTACATGTCCACGTACATGAGACCGGTTCCACCGACTGACATGCAACTAGTTTTGCATAAAGGTGGCTGGCGGGTGTCTGTTTCTCCTACTTTAGTTGAATCGAATTTGACTGCGGCTGGTCCTTGAAGAAGGTTAAAACAGCAAACTTGATAATTCACCATTGTGGTTTTTGCCGTAGGTAAGAACGGTTCTTGCTAGAAGCCCGTAGCAGCCACGTAAAACTTGCACCAACAAAGTAGAGGACGTCTAACTTGTTTTTGCAGGGTATGTTGTGATGTGATATGGTCAAGACATGATGTGATATACGTTATTGTATGAGATGATCATGTTTTGTAAGTTATCGGCAACCGGCAGGAGCCTTATGGTTGTCTCTTTATTGTATGAAATGCGATCGCCATGTAATTGCTTTACTTTATCGCTATGCATTAGCAATAGTTGTAGAAGCAATAGTTGGCGAGACGACCACGGCACAACAATGGAGATCAAGGTGTCGAGCCGGTGATGATGGATATCATGACGATGCTTTGGAGATGGAGATCAAAAGCACGAGATGATGATGGCCTTATCATGTCACATATTTTGATTGCATGTGATGTTTATCTTTTATGCATCTTATTTTGCTTAGTACGGCGGTAGCATTATAAGATTATCCCTTCACTAAATTTCAAGGTAACAGTGTTCTCCCTGAGTATGCACCGTCGCTACAGTTCATCGTGTTGAGACACCACGTGATGATCGGGTGTGATAGACTCTACATTCACATACAATGGGTGTAAGACAGTTTTGCACATGCAGAATACTTGGGTTAAACTTGATGAGCCTAGCATGTACAAACATGGTCTCGGAACACTGGAGACCGAAAGGTCGAACGTGAGTCATATAGTAGATATGATCAACATAGAGATGTTCACCATTGGAGACTACCCCATCTCACGTGATGATCAGGTGTGATAGACTCTACATTCACATACAATGGGTGTAAGACAGTTTTGCACATGCATAATACTTGGGTTAAACTTGACGAGCCTAGCATGTACAGACATGGCCTCGGAACACTGGAGATCGAAAGATCGAACGTGAATCATATAGTAGATATGATCAACATAGAGATGTTCACCATTGATGACTACCCCATCTCACGTGATGATCGGACATGGGTTAGTTGATTTGGATCACGTATCACTTAGATGACTTGAGGGATGTCTATTTAAGTGAGAGTTCTTAAGTAATTTGATTAATTGAACTTAATTTATCATGAACTTAGTCCTGATAGTATTTGCATATATAGGTTGTAGATCAATGGCCCGTGCTACCGTTCCCCTGAATTTTAATGCGTTCCTAGAGAAAGCTAAGTTGAAAGATGATGGTAGCAACTACACGGATTGGGTCCGTAACTTGAGGATTATCCTCATTGCTGCACAGAAGAATTATGTCCTTGATGCACCGCTAGGTGAAAGGCTTGCTGCAGGAGCAGAAGCTGATGTTTTGAACGTCTGGCAAGCTCGATCTAATGACTACTCGATAGTTCAGTGTGCCATGCTTTATGGCTTAGAACCGGGACTTCAGAGACGTTTTGAACATCATGGAGCATATGAGATGTTCCAAGAGTGGAAGTTAATATTTCAAGCAAATGCCCGGGTTGAGAGATATGAAGTCTCCAACAAGTTCTATAGCTGCAAGATGGAGGAGAATAGTTCTGTCAGTGAACACATACTCAAAATGTCTGGGTATTATAATCACTTGACTCAGCTGGGAGTTAATCTTCCAGTTGATTGTGTCATTGACAGAGTTCTTCAATGACTGCCACCAAGCTACAAAGGCTTCATGATGAACTATAATATGCAAGGGATGAACAAAACAATTCCCGAGCTCTTCACAATGCTTAAGGCCGCGGAGGTAGAAATCAAGAAGGAGCATCAAGTGTTGATGGTTAACAAGACCACTAGTTTCAAGAAAAAGGGCAAGGGAAAGAAAGGGAACTTCAAGAAGAATGGCAAGCAAGTTGACACTCCCGGGAAGAAGCCCAAAGCTGGACCCAAGCCTGAAACTGAGTGCTTCTACTGCAAAGGAACTGGTCACTGGAAGCGAAATTGCCCCAGGTATTTGGCGGATAAGAAGGATGGCAAAGTGAACAAAGGTATATTTGATATACATGTTATTGAAGTGTACCTTACTAATGCTCGTAGTAGCGCCTGGGTATTTGATACTGGTTCGGTTGCTCATATTTGTAACTCGAAATAGGAGCTACAGATTAAATGAAGATTGGCTAAGGACGAGGTGACGATGCGCGTCGGGAATGGTTCCAAGGTCGATGTGATCGCCGTCGGCACGCTTCCTCTACATCTACCTTCGGGATTAGTTTTAGACCTGAATAATTGTTATTTGGTGCCAGCGTTGAGCATGAACATTATATCTGGATCTTGTTTAGTACGAGACGGTTATTCATTTAAATCAGAGAATAATGGTTGTTCTATTTATATGAGTAATATCTTTTATGGTCATGCACCCTTGAAGAGTGGTCTATTTTTGTTGAATCTCGGTTGTAGTGATACACATATTCATAATATTGATGCCAAAATATGCAAAGTTCATAATTATAGTGCAACTTATTTGTGGCACTGCCGTTTAGGTCATATTGGTGTAAAGCGCATGAAGAAACTCCATGCAGATGGGCTTTTGGAATCACTTGATTATGAATCATTTGATATTTGCGAACCATGCCTCATGGGCAAGATGACTAAAACTCCGTTCTCCGGAACAATGGAGCGAGCTAATGACTTATTGGAAATAATACATACCGATGTATGTGGTCCGATGAGTGTTGAGGCACGTGGCGGGTATCGTTATTTTCCGACCTTCACAGATGATTTGAGCAGATATGGGTATATCTACTTAATGAAACACAAATCTGAAACATTTGAAAAGTTCAAAGAATTTCAGAGTGAAGTGGAGAATCATCGTAACAAGAAAATAAAGTTTCTACAATCTGATCGCGGAGGTGAATATTTGAGTTATGAGTTTGGCCTTCATTTGAAACAGTGTGGAATAGTTTCATAACTCACACCACCTGGAACACCACAGCGTAATGGTGTGTCCGAACATCGTAACCGTACTTTATTAGATATGGTGCGATCTATGATGTCTCTTACTGATTTACCACTATCATTTTGGGGTTATGCATTAGAGACAGCTGCATTCACGTTAAATAGGCACTGTCTAAATCCGTTGAGACGACACTGTATGAACTATGGTTTGGCAAGAAACCTAAGCTGTCATTTCTTAAAGTTTGGGGTTGCGACACTTATGTCAAAAGAATTCAGCCTGATAAGCTCGAACCCAAATCGGAGAAGTGCGTCTTCATAGGATACCCTAAGGAAACTATTGGGTACACCTTCTACCACTGATCCGAAAGCAAAATCTTTGTTGCTAAGAATGGGTCCTTTCTAGAGAAGGAGTTTCTCTCGAAAGAAGTGAGTGGGAGGAAAGTAGAACTTGATGAGTTAATTGTACCTTCTCTCGAATTGGAAAGTAGTACATCACAGAAAACTGTTCCCGTGATGCCTACACCAAGTAGAGAGGAAGCAAATGATAATGATCATGAAACTTCAGATCAAGTTGCTACTGAACCTCGTAGGTCAACCAGAGCACGATCCGCACCAGAGTGGTACGGTAATCCATTTATGGAAGTCATGTTATTAGACCAAGGCGAGCCTACGAATTATGAAGAAGCTATGATGATCCCAGATTCCAACAGATGGCTTGAGGCCATGAAATCTGAGATAGGATCCATGTATGAGAACAAAGTGTGGACTTTGGTGGACTTGCCCGATGATCGGCAAGTCATAGAGAATAAATTGATCTTCAAGAAGAAGACTGACGCTGATGGTAATGTTACTGTCTACAAAGCTCGACTTGTCGCAAAAGGTTTTCGACAAGTTCAAGGGGTTGACTATGATGAGACTTTCTCACCCGTAGCGATGCTTAAGTCCGTCCAAATCATGTTAGCAATTGCCGCATTTTATGATTATGAAATCTGGCAAATAGACATCAAAACTGCATTCCTTAATGGATATCTTAAAGAAGAGTTGTAAATGATGCAACCAGAAGGTTTTGTCGATCCTAAAGGTGCTAACAAAGTGTCCAAGCTCCAGTGATCCATCTATGGACTGGTGCAAGCATCTCGGAGTTGGAATATACGCTTTGATGAGGTGATCAAAGCATATGGTTTTATATAGACTTTTGGTGAAGCCTGTATTTACAAGAAAGTGAGTGGGAGCCTTGTAGCATTTCTGATATTATATGAGGATGACATATTGTTGATTGGAAATGATATAGAATTTTTGGATAGCATAAAAGGATACTTGAATAAGAATTTTTCAATGAAAGACCTCGGTGAAGCTGCTTATATATTGGGCATCAAGATCTATAGGGATAGGTCGAGACGCTTAATAGGACTTTCACAAAGCACATACCTTGATAAAGTTTTGAAGAAGTTCAAAATGGATCAGTCAAAGAAAGGGTTCTTGCCTGTGTTGGAAGGTGTGAAGTTGAGTAAGACTCAATGCCCGACCACTGCAGAAGATAGAGAGAAAATGAAAGTCATTCCCTATGCCTCAGCCATAGGTTCAATCATGTATGCTATGCTGTGTACCAGACCTGATGTGTGCCTTGCCATAAGTCTGGCAGGGAGGTACCAAAGTAATCCATGAGTGGATCACTGGACAGCAGTCAAGAACATCCTGAAGTACCTGAAAAGGACCAAGGATATGTTTCTCGTTTATGGAGGTGATAAAGAGCTCGTCGTAAATGGTTACGTCGATGCTAGCTTTGACACTGATCCGGATGACTCTAAGTCACAAACCGGATACGTATTTATATTGAATGGTGGAGCTGTCAGTTGGTGCATTTCCAAGCAGAGCGTCGTGGCGGGATCTACGTGTGAAGCGGAGTACATAGCTGCTTCAGAAGCAGCAAATGAAGGAGTCTGGATGAAGGAGTTCATATCCGATCTGGGTGTAATACCTAGTGCATCAGATCCAATGAAAATCTTTTGTGACAACACTGGAGCAATTGCCTTGGCGAAGGAATCCAGGTTTCACAAGAGAACCAAACACATCAAGAGACGCTTTAACTCCATTCGTGAACAAGTCAAGGATGGAGACATAGAAATTTGCAAGATACATACGGATCTGAATGTAGCAGACCCGTTGACTAAGCCTCTTCCACGAGCAAAACATGATCAGCACCAAGACTCCATGCGTGGTAGAATCATTACAATGTAATCTACATTATTGACTCTAGTGCAAGTGGGAGACTGAAGGAAATATGCCCTAGAGGCAATAATGAAGTTGTTATTTTATATTTCCTTATTCATGATAAAGGTTTATTATTCATGCTAGAATTGTATTGATCGGAAACTTAAATACATGTGTGAATACATAAACAAACACCGTGTCCCTAGTAAGCCTCTACTAGACTAGCTCGTTGATCAAAGATGGTTAAGGTTTCCTAACCATGGACATGTGTTGTCATTTGATAACGGGATCACATCATTAGGAGAATGATGTGATGGACAAGACACATCCGTTATCTTAGCATAATGATCGCTAAGTTTTATTGCTATTGCTTTCTTCATGTCAAATACAAATTCCTTCGACTATGAGATTATGCAACTCCCGAATACCGGAGGAATACCTTGTGTGCTATCAAACGTCACAACATAACTGGGTGATCATGAAGATGCTCTACAGGTATCTCCGAAGGTGTTTTCTTGAGGTGGCATAGATCGAGAATAGGATTTGTCACTCCGAGTATCGGAGAGGTATCTCTGGGCCCTCTCGGTAATACACATCATAAGCTTGCAAGCAAACGACTAAGGAGTTAGTCACGAGGTGATGTATTACGAAACGAGTAAAGAGACTTGCCGGTAACGAGATTAAACTAGGTATGAAGATACCGACGATCGATTCTCAGGCAAGTAACATACCGATGGACAAAGGGAATTACGTATGTTGTCACAACGGTTCGGCCGATAAAGATCTTCGCAGAATATGTAGGAGACAATATGGGCATCCAGGTTCCGCTATTGGTTATTGACCAGAGAGGTGTCTCGGTAATGTCTACATAGTTCTCGAACCGGTAGGGTCCGCACGCTTAACGTTCGATGACGATATAATATTATATGAGTTATGTGATTTGGTGATCGAATGTTGTTCGGAGTACCGGATGAGATCACGGACATGACGAGGAGTCTCAAAATGGTCGAGAGGTAAAGATTGATATATAGGACGATGGTATTTGGACACCGGAAGTGTTTCGGGGGTCACCGGGTACTTATCGGGTCACTGGAAGGGGTTCCGGGCACCCCCGGCAAAAGATATGGGCCTTATATGCCAAGAGGGGAAACACACCAGCCACAAGGGGCTGGTGCGCCCCCCATATGGGCCGGCCTAGGAGGAGAAGGAAAGAGGGGAAGGGAAAGGAAAGAGTGGAATAGGATTCCCCCTTCCTTCCCTCTCCCCCCCTTTCCTTCCCCCTCAGGTAAATATGGCATGGGGCGCCACTTGCGGAGGACCCCAAGTAGGATTCGGCCTACTTGGGGCGCCTCCTGGCTGCCTCCTCTCTCCCTCCCACCTATATATATGAGGAGGGGGGCGCCTAGCACAGACCAGACAATTGCTTAGCCGTGTGCGGCACCCCCCTCCACCGTTTACACCCCCGGTCATATTTTTGTAGTGCTTAGGTGAAGCCCTGCGGAGATCACTTCACCATCACCATCACCACGCCATCGTGCTGACGGAACTCATCTACTACCTCGACGTCTTGCTGGATCAAGAAGGCGAGGGACGTCACCGAGCTGAACGTGTGCAGAACACGGAGGTGCCGTGCGTTCGGTACTTGATCGGTTGAAGCGCGAAGAAGTTCGACTACATCAACCGTGTTGTGAAACACTTCCACTTATGCTCTACGAGGGTACGTAGACACACTCTCCCCCTCGTTGCTATGCATCTCCATGGATAGATCATTGCGTGTGCATAGAATTTTTTTTGTTTTCCATGCAACGATTCCCAACATTACCATCGGGAAGTGGAAATGAAAGTTGGTAATTAGATATTAGGGATCGTAAGAGATGTTATTTTGTATATATGCATGAACGTGTACTATATGTAGTAGCATCGAATAGATATACGAAAACTTGTTCGACCAAGCACGAAGAAAGAGAGGTCACTTCTCTCTATATTCATGACGATGTTTTGTAATGGTTCCTTCATTGCTATATGTAGTAGCGAGTGTCTAGTTGAATGGAAAACATAAAATGAAAATAAAAACCCTAAATGTAAAAGAATTGAATGGTAAACACAAAAAGAAAAGGGGGAAACACAATATGAAATGCCTAAACCCTCCAAAACCCTAAGCCCCTCCTTTAAAAAAAACCCAGCGCTTGGCAGGTGCTGACGCGTGGCTTCCTTTTAGTCCCGGTCGGTGTAACCAACCAGGACTAAAGGTCCTCCTACCTGGGCGCCCCACAGCGGCCATGTGGAGCTCCTTTAGTCCCAGTTCATAACACAACTGGGACTAAAAGTGGGGACCTTTAGTCCTGATTGCTTAGTCCCGGTTGCAGAACCGGGACTAAAGGCCCTTATGAACCGGGACTAATGCCCTATTTTCTACTAGTGAGACCTAGGAAGAGGACAGGGCTTATGCTCCTCAAATGAGAGGAGAATAGGAACATGATTGGCGCCAACGTGCATAACTGCCTGAAGAGAGGCAAGGGGAAAGTGAAGCTCCCAATCAATGGAAATGAGAGCATGGTCCAGGACGCTCCTAACTGGATTCACCTGTTTATTCATTCAGGTGAACCGAGCCTCATGTAAAAATTAGGAAGAAATATGCAGTTTAGAGCAAAAAGTTGAAATATGCACTATTGATGTAAAATTCAGGAGAAATCACTTATGTTAGAGGGCCATGGGACGTGCTGGTCCCCATGTCTCCGGCACTGGCCCAGCGGCACGCTTGATGCGGGACAGGGATGGCTGAGGGGCGGCTAGAGCTATAGGAAGGCCTGCAGCTGGGGTCGCTTCGGGGAGGCCTTCCATGGCGTGGCGTCCCACTGGCCGGCGTCGAAAGGCAACGGGACAACATTACTGGGGTGGAAGTTTCCTGCTCGGTTGGTTAGTGTTTGCCCGACCGTGTTTTTAGTTTTAGATTTTGTGCTAGAGAAGACATATATTTTGGTCCTGGCTAGCAAATTTAGTTCCCACGCAGTTGTAGGTCCGTGGATGGAGCTGTCTTTTAGGTATTGAGCTCATTTCTAGGCCAGCTGTTAGAGATGCTTTTACATACTCCCTCTCTTCTATTTTATATAAGCCTACGCATATCTCTAGATTGTCAACTCAACCAATAAAACATGTGCCATATGTCATGAAATCATACCATTAAATTCGCATTAGTATTCACACACCTTTTGACATCCAAGACTATAAGCGTGTTTTCTGTGGTACTCTTAGCGTTGTTTCATTGTTGTTTTCAACACTTTACATCTTCGAGAGCTGGCTCACGCCTAATCAAATCCTTTTCGGCCTAATCAGTCCTGGTAGCAAGCAAAGGCATTTGTAATTTGTACTATTGTATAGTCTAATGGATAAGGAGTCATTTCTTAAAAAGAAATTTCATTATCCAAGCAGGCTGCCCCCAAGAAAAGTCTAGGGTTCCCTGCCTCCTCCCGGCACCGCCGTCGACCCGCCTCGTCTCCGGTGGCCTTAGGCCTTAGGGCCATGGCAGCGCGGGTGGATCTCGGCCCTTGCCAGTGGGAGGGCTCTGTTTTTAGTTGTTCCTTCTTGTTATGTTAGGGTTTGTGTCCTGCTCGGGAAGACGAGACGGCGGCAGCTCCCTGAAGATGGGATAAGGTCCTCCGTGTCTAGCCCCCATCCCAATGGTGTGTCTAGCATCATCGATGGGCGTGTGGAGGTGTGTCTTTAGCGGATCTGTCCTTGGTAGATTTGCTTGGATCTGGCCGTAGTTTATCTACATTCATGTATTTTCAGGTTGGATCCTTCCGATCTATGATACTATTCATTGGTGACGGTTGCTGTTCTGTTGCGCTGGTCCTATGGGACCTTAGCACGACGACTTCCCGGTTGTCTACTACAACAAGTTTTTCCTAGCTCTGGCAAGGGAGGGCAATGACGGCGGCGCACCTTTGGCTCGCTTCAGTGCTTGTAGTCGTCGCTAGGTGGGCTACGGATCTGAATGTATTTTTTATTAGTTCTGGTGTTTGTTGTACTGTCATAATTGAAGATGAATAGATCGAAAATTTTCTCGGAAAAAAAAGTATAGTCTAATGTATCGGATGTAATCCATTTTAGCCTGTAAATGTGGGTGATTCTTTTCGCGGGAACCATTGGTGCTGCACGGCGATGGAGCATGGGGGCGGTGTTGCTGGTTCCTGCCGAGAGTGCTATGAATCCAGAAACAAGAATGATGGGAGAACTTCCGGCTCCTCAGCGATTTGGATTTTTGGCCGTTGGATCTGCTTGCTTGATGGGATCTGCGCCATCGGATCAAGCCGCTAGAGGACCATAGCCGTCGGATCGAACCTCTGCGACTGTTGCAATGAATAGTTATGGTCTCCTCCGTGCCACCGCCGTAAATCCCAGATCCCCCCGAGGGCATAAATGGTAACTCGCGTCATTGTGTGTCATGTGTCCACGGCTGATTCGTTCCTGGCTGGAGGGAGGTAAATATCTCCTGCCATCACCATGAGTCCAATGGCCTGCCGAGGGCGTTATTGTCTTTTCACGCTTTGACCCGTTGCGTGGTCGTCGCTGGTTGGCCCGTCGGTGGATGAGGTGAGGGCAGCGGCCTCTTCGTCCTCCCATTCGCCCCCTCCCTCCCTCTCTCCCTCGCTCGATCTCCTCTCCAAACCGCCTGCACACCCCCTGCCATCGCGCCGCCGTCGTCGTTGCCGCTCGCATCTCAGGGCGCCCCGTCGGCTCCTGAGCCCTCCTGCGCCGACCTTGCAGAGGGCGCGTCCATGGCCGGAGCGGAGGAGGAGATCCAGGCGGAGCACTCCGCCATCTCCATCGCTGCGGCCGCCCTCCTGTCTGCGTCTCCCCATGGCTGCTCCTCCGGCAGGAGGAGCATCACAACGGCTGCCTCCACAGAAGCAGCAGCGGAAATCACATCCCGTAGGCACCGAAAGGCAGCCGAAAGGAGGCGGGAGGCAGCCTCACCGCCGACACACTCGTCACTGACGTCGGTGACGACGAACAGATCCTGGCCGTCCCCTCTCCTTCATGTCAGATCCGTCAAGGTCCAGCAGACGGCATCATGGGTGGCGTGCGGATGGGCATGGAGCCACAGACGCGCACCTCTACGGCGACCCCAACAACGCCGCCGTCTTGGAGCTCCTTGACTCTTCGACGTGTTCAGCCACCTCCTCGCCCTCATCGCGCAGGACCTTGACGTCTCCCACCTCTTCCCACAGGTCCGTCCCCCTCCTCTCTTCTTGTAGGAATCAGTTGAGGTGTTTTGCTTGCAATTTTGACTCGGTCGTCCCCTCATGGGCCCTTTGGTCAGTGAAGGGAGGGGCGAGGATCAAGGCTGTCATTGAGGAAAAGGCCGGTCTCCTCTGGTCCATCCTGGTGTGAGGGCGTGGCGGCTGGGAGTGCATTGGTGGATGCGTGCTGAGCGGGCATGTTGCCGGATGTCCACAATTGGAGAGGCTCGGAGGCAGATGAGGTGGTCCTGGCCTAAGTGTGGTGCGCCGTGTCGTCATGCTTGCCGGCGGAGGAGGTCGGGCGGTGTGAGTGCTCCTGTTCTTGAGGTTATCTTTTTGCTGTGTGCTTCGCTGTTGGGAGCCTCCGGCGTTCCTGTCGCCGGTGACGTCGGGGGTGGGGTGGGGGTGTTTGCTACCACCTCGCTCCCGTCCCCGTCCCATTGCTTCTTCCTCCGTTATCTTTCTTTCGGGGCAGAGAGTTACATTGTTCTTCCCTTTTTTTTTGTAAATCCACTAAGTTGTCTGAAAATTGAGCATCGGGAGAGCTCCAACATTTGGGTTGTTGCTAGAGCGGAATCAATTTTGGAGGATACTTAGACAAGGGACTTGGGGTGTCTGAACCCCGGCGACCCGTGTTGTTGGGCAGGTAGAAATAGAGAAGGGAAATGAAGGATCGAGAGGGAGGCAACCTGTAAGCACATGTAAGCACCATCAGTTGAAGATTCAGCGAGGGAGGCAACCTGTTGGTGGATCCATCCCTTCTTCCTGTCTTTCTTCCATCTTTCTTGAGTGTGGATCGAGTCTAAATCTCCCTTTGCTTGCCTACAAATTATGTAACGTAGTTCCTCTCCTCTCCCTGTAATCTTACTAAGAATTGAATTCCTGTAACCTCTGCTGCTCTATGTGAATTTCCTGAACCTTTGCTTCTGCTCTTTTAGTACAGTTCTTAGTACTGTTAGTGCCGCTCATAATTTTGGTAGAAATCCTTTCTATTTTGTTAATTGTACCTGCAGTTTACTTCCTTATACTGCATGAATCCAGTTCCTAATTGTTTGGTCAATCTGTTCATTCAGTTATAGTTGAAAAATCCAAAAAAATAGTCATGTTTATTGTCTTCCTGCGTGCACTTGTTCTGAACCTTACCTACTGCTATTTTTTGTTAGTTTTGTCAGAGTTCTGTCTGGGTTGGATGAGAACTTGCAAGATCTGCATCTTCCCGTGCGTGTCTTTAATTTCCTTGTTGCTTATTCCACTAGTTATAGCATTAGTTTTGCATTGTTTCAGAGCAGCTTGGATTTAGGAAATTGCATTGCATCCGGGCTTCAATCCTTGTGGAGATCTCCAAGATCATGTACTTTTCAGCGATCAATAGCACAACTACATATCTGTATTGTAATAAAAAGGGGTTTCAAATAATTTGTATTTTGCATAAAATTGCTTCAAACAATTTTAATTGCTCATTTACTAATATTAAGCCAAAAGGGACCCCAAGTTTGGACATTCGCGATATCCAACTAAATGGGAATGGAGCATGGCTTCGAATAATAATATTCTTTGGGATAACATAAGAAGCAAGTACATCACCATCTAATGTTACCATCTTCTTTCAATAGTGAACTGGTATGTGCACAAAAAATAGTAATATTTCAACAAGCGATTGAAAAATCTCTATATTTCGTATGTAAGAATTTTCAGCAATCAGGACATGCAGAACACCATTGGAGAGCTACAATACAATCTCTTTTCTTGCTAGCAATATGCCTCGTTGAGGTAAGCATGCCCTGGTGCTTGCATTTCAAGTTGAGGTCTAGGTTTAATTATTGATTTCTTTGCCTACATGGTTTTTCTGTGTAGTCTTTTTGAGATGTTTCCTTGTGTAGTGTTTCCATATTATAGTAACGGGTTGAGTATTCTGAAATGCTCTTTGCAAAAAAAAAGCTATCTAGATTGTTTCGCACCACATCTGAACAGATGTCTTCCATGCAGCTTTTTTAGTAGTGGAGGCATAGTTGTCGTGGGACTAGCTTATAGTTTTTTCTGATATAAGGCATTCGTATAAACTTTCATACGCCTATATTAAAGTGAGTTATATTCTTTTCCTTCTTTTTTTTGGTTTATGGAGGAAGGGTAGGGGCGATGTCTAGCTTCAGTGTAGCACCATGAGTACTCCACCATTAGAATTTTGCTATCGTGCTCAACTTTGATACAACGCGAAATGGATGTACAACAACATGCCTTCTATGAAAAGTCGACGGTTATTGGTTGAATATTTAGTATCAACTGTTTTTTCAGGTCCAAGCAATATAAAAAGATGGTGTCAGGCTAAAATGCTTAGCCAGATGATACGTCTCCGTCGTATCTACTTTTCCTAACGCTTTTGCTCTTGTTTTGAACTGTAATTTGCATGATTTTAATGAAACTAACCCGGACTGACGTTGTTTTTAGCAGAACTACCATGGTGCTGTTTTTTGTGTAGAATAAAAGTTCTCTGATTTGGACGGAACTTTTTGGAGAATTATTTCAGAATATATGAAAAATACTGGAACCAAGAACCACCGGAGGGGGTGCCCTGGTTGGCCACGATACACCAGGGCGCGCCACCCCCTCCAGGCGTGCCCTAGTGGGTTGTGGGCCCTCGTGGCCCCTTTGACCCTAATTCCAACTTCATAAATACCTATTTTTGGAGAAAAAAATAGGGGAGGAAGTTTCATCGCGTTTCACGATACGGAGCCGCCGCCACCTCCTGTTCTTCATCGGGAGGCCAGATCTGGAGCCCGTTAACGGGCTCCGGAGAGGGAAATCTTCGGTCTTCGTCATCACCAACCGTCCTTCATCACCAATTCCATGGTGCTCCCCACCGGGAGTGAGTAATTCCTTCGTAGGCTCGCTGGTCGGTGAGGAGTTGGATGAGATTCATCATCTAATCGAGTTAGTTTTGTTAGGGCTTGATCCCTAGTATCCACTATGTTCTGAGATTGATGTTGCTATGACTTTGCTATGCTTAATGTTTGTCACTAGGGCCCGAGTGCCATGATTTCAGATCTAAACCGTTTATGTTTTCACCATTATATCTATGATCTAGATCCGATCTTGCAAGTCATATGCACCTATTATGTGTTATGATCCGTAAACCCCAGTGTGACAGTAATTGGGATACTTTCCGATGATGACCGTAGTTTGAGGAGTTCATGTATTCACTATGTGTTAATGCTTTGTTCCGGTTCTCTATTAAAAGGAGGCCTTAATATCCCTTAGTTTCCTTATGGACCCCGCTGCCACGGGAGGGTAGGACAAAAGATGCCATGCAAGTTCTTTTTCATAAGCACATGTGACTATTTACGGAATATATGCCTACATTATATTTATGAACTGGAGCTAGTTCTGATATGATGAATATGATCCAACGAATTCACCGATCCAATGCCTACGAGTTTTCCACATATTGTTCTTGCTAAGTCACTATTGCTATTACTGTTGTCACAACTGCTACAAAACTATTACTACTGTTATTGTTACTATTGCTACTGTTACCACTGCTATCAAAACTATCATATTACTATGCTACTGATCACCTTGCTGCAGATATTTAATCTCTAGGTGTGGTCGAATTGACAACTCAACTGCTAATACTTACAAATATTATTTTTGGCTCCCCTTGTGTCGAACCTATAAATTTGGGTTGAATAATCTACCCTCAAAAACTATTGCGATCCCCTATACTTGTGGGTTATCACTAAAGCCTTTTAATTTTGGGGGATCTGCTTTGTGATTATCTCTTTTACAATGTGAAATGTATGTACAAATACTCAAAAAGTCACAGCAGTTGTTTGAAGATTTAACATCATCTGTTCTTGCCAGATCCACAAAATGCAAAAGGCGGTCACACGGCGAGATGCTTAGGTGCACTTCAATATTTTCGCAAAATTGTATGGGTTGACCTTCCACCATTTAGTCAGTGCCCATAACTGAAATATGCTGGTGAGCTGTATTACGGGTGATTGTAGCAAATCGTATGATGTATGTACTCTCAGTAATCGGATAATAAAGGTGGTTCTTCCTTGAATCTAGGAGATGTTTTCTTTTGCTATGGAGATGATCAGTGGAGTATACTCAACTTTGCATCTTACATAATCGTTACTATTGCTACTGTTACCACTTCTATCAAAACTATCATATTACTGTGCTACTGATCACCTTGCTGTAGATATTTAATCTCCAAATGTGGTTGAATTGACAACTCAACTGCTAATACTTACAAATATTCTTTGGATCCCCTTGTGTCGAATCTATAAATTTGGGTTGAATACTCTACCCTCGAAAACTGTTGTGATCCCCTATACTTGTGGGTTATCAAGACCTTTTTCTGGCGCCGTTGCCGGGGAGCATAGCTATATTTGTTGAGTCACTTGGGATTATTATCTATTTATCACTATGAATAATCTGAAAGATACAAAAACCAAGATCGTTCCCTCTAAGACGAGGGGAGGTAAGGATTTGCCATCACACTCTGCACTTGATTCACCTTTTGTTTTGAATAGACTCACAACACCACCACATGCTATTAATCCTGATATGTCGCAAGTCATTGATAATGCTACTTCTTCTATGAATGATGTTTATGATGATGCTAGTACCTTGCCTGATGATAATGTGCCACTAGGCGAATTTCTTGATGAACAACTTGTTAGAGCTAAAGAGAATGAAATTGCTGAAACTGATGAAATTATTGAAATTGATGAAGTCTTTGAAACTGAGAATTATGAAACATCTATTAGACCTAGCTCTCCTAGATTTGAAATGTCTAGGATACCTGAGGCTTATGTTATTGATGAGGAGATAGCTAGAGACTTTCTTGCCTGCAATGATAGGGATGATCTTAAGAAATTATTATGTAAACTGAAAGAAAAATCTTTGAATGCTAGAATGAAATGTGATCCTAAGTTTGCTACTTCACCTATCTTTGTTGCTGATAAGGACTATGAATTCTCTGTCGACCCAGAGTTAATTACTTTGGTTGAATCTGATCCTTTCCATGGCTATGAAACTGAAACTGTTGTGGCACATCTTACTATACTAAATGATATAGCAACCCTATTTGCTCATGATGAGAAAATTCGCTACTATTATATTCTCAAGTTATTTCCATTCTCATTAAATGGTGATACTAAGATATGGTACAATACTCTTGCTCCTGGTTGTGTGCGCAGTCCCCAGGATATGATTTACTACTTCTTTGAAAAATATTTTCCTGCTCATAAGAAACAAGCTGCGTTACAGGAGATATTTAACTTTGTGCTAATTGAAGAAGAGAGTCTCGCACAAGCTTGGGGGAGGCTTCTTCAATTGCTTAATGCTTTGCCTGATCATCCTCTTAAGAAAGTGAAATACTTGATATCTTCTATAATGGACCAACCGATGCTTCTAGGGACTTCCTAGATAGTTGTGCTGGTTGTGTTTTCAGGGAACGAACTGTTGAACAAGCTGAGGAATTATTGAATAACATATTGAAAAATTATGATGATTGGACTCTTCCTAAACCACCGCCTAAACCCACTCCGAAGAAGAGGGGTATCTTCTATCTCAGTCCCGAAGATATGCAAGAGGCAAAGAAATGTATGAAAGAAAAAGGTATTACGGCTGATGATGTTAAGAATTTACCACCTATTGAAGAAATACATGGGCTTGACACACCACCACCTCCACAGGTGGTAGAGGTAAATTCTTTTATAAAGTTTGATGAAGGTGACATCCCTTATAAAAAACATCCTAGTCAATGCCTTTATGAGTTTGACAATTACATTAGAAAACAAGATCACTTCAATGCAAATGTTATGAAACAATTGAAATATAACTCTGATATGATTGCTTGAGTGACTTGTTATTTAGAATCACCAATGATGTTAGGGGTGTAGGAAAACATGCTTCTATGGTTCCTACTCAGTTAGAACAAGTTGCTAAATCTCCAAGAGAATTGCTTAATGAAATGAATAATAATATGAATGATTTTGCTGTTATAGTAGCAACTAGAGGAGGCAAAATGACTCAGGAACCACTTTATCCTAAGGGACACCCTAAAATAATTGAACAAGACTCTCAAAGAATTAACACTGATGCACCTAGTCCTTCTAAAAAGAAAAAGAAAAAAAATGATAGGACTTTGCATACCTCTAGTGAACCTGAAATAGAAAAACCTCCTGAGGATACTAATGTTGTCTCTATCTCTGATGCTGAAACTCAATCTGGTAATGAACATTCATCTAGATAATGAAAATGATAATGATGATGTTCATGAAGACACTCAACCAAACAATGATAAACAACCAGATAATGATGTTGAGATAGAACCTGTTGTTGATCTTGATAACCCACAACCTAAAAAGAAAACATATGACAAAAGAGACTTTGTTGCTAGAAAACATGGTAAAGAAAGAGAACCATGGGTTCAGAAACCCATTACCTTTCCACCCAAACCATCCAAGAAAAAAGATGATGAAGAATTTGATCGCTTTGCTAAAATGCTTAGGCCAGTCTTTTGCACACTCATCTGACTGACATTTTAAAGATGACCCCTTATGCAAAATACATGAAAAAAATTGTCACTAATAAAAGAAAAATACCTGAAGCTGAAATCTCCACCATCCTTGCTAATTATTCTTTTAAGGATGGAGTACCTAAAAAACTTGGAGACCCGGGGATATCAACTATACCTTGCTCCATCAAAAGAAATTATGTCAAAACTGCTTTGTGTGATAGGAGCTGGTGTTAGTGTTATGCCTTTCTCTTTATATAAAAGACATGATTTGAATAAACTCACACCTACTGAAATATCTTTGAAAATGACTGACAAATCAATTGCCATACCTATCGGTATTTGTGAGGATGTGCCCGTTGTTGTTGCAAATGTTACTATCTTGACAGACTTTATTATACTTGAGATGCCCAAGGACGACAACATGTCTATTATCCTTGGTAGACCCTTTTTGAATACTGCAGGGGCTGTTATTGATTGCAATAAAAGTAAAGCCACTTTTCATATCAATGGTAATGAGCATACGGTGCATTTTCCGAAGAAACAATTCCAAGAGAATGGTATTAATGTTATTGAAAAATCTCCAACACTCACTATTGGAAGTTTTCAACTACCTCTACCTACTGCCAAAAAGAAATATGACATACTTATTGTTGGGGATATGCATATCCCAGTTGAGATAACTTAGTGTTTTACGAAAGTTCTTTGGTTTCATGCTAATCGAAAATGGTTATTAATAAGACTTGATCAACCTTGTTAATGGATCATTTTTGAGTGGTATGTGGTCGATGAATCTAGTAGGCACAACCTTCTGTCCTTACCTTTTGTTTTCTATTTTTTTAGTTAAATAAAATAAAAATGCCATGTTTAGCCTGTTTTCTGATTTGTTCGTGCAATAAAAAATGACCCAAAAATAAAAATTCTCAGAATGCCCTAAAAATTTAACACGATTTTTTCTGAATATTTGAGAATTTCTTGTACAAATAACATCAAAGGGGGGTGCCCCTGGTGCCCACAAGACACCAAGGTGCGCCAGCAACCCCAGGCGCGCCCTGGTGGGTTGTGGTCCCCACATGGCCCCCCTCACTTATCTCTTGAGCCCATGTCATCTCTTACCTCCAGAAAAAAATCACCATAGCTCTCTCTCTCTCTCGTGTTCTTGCTCTCAACCCCGCGGATTTCGATATCTTTGCTCGAAGCTCTGTTTCCGAAACTATTTTGGGCGATTGCTACTTGGTATGTGACTCCTCCATTGCTCCTATTAGTTTTTGCTTTAGTGGTTTATATTTTGAATAATTAGCTACTCGTGGTGCTGCTGTAAATGGGTTTGCATGTTGAATTCTTAGAGTTCTAAGTAGTTTGAATGCTTAATATAGCCTCTAGGCATCCTTATGAGTAGTTGCTATCAATCTTGCGAAGTTTTGTTGACAAAATTTTGTGACCAAAAAATTTCAGAAATTTGTATGCGAATAAAATGTACCTTTTGGGAAGGAGTGACACGTCTCCGATGTATCTAGGATTTTTGCTTGTTCCATGTTGTTATATTATCATTCTTGGATGTTTTACAATCATGTTATAGCAACTTTATATCATTTTTTGGGACTAACCTATTGACATAATGCCCAGTGCTAGTTGCTGTTTTTTGCTTGTTTTTTACTTCGCAAAAAATCAATACCAAATGGAGTCCAAACGCAACGAAACTTTTTGGAAATTTTTTCTGGACCAGAAGAAACCTGTTGGGCCAAAGAAGTACCAGAGGGGGGCTCCGAGGGGAGCAGAACCAACCTGGGCGCGCCTGGGGGCCCAAGCGCGCCCTAGTGGGTTGTGCCCACCTCGGCCGCCTCCCGCACCGCATCTTTGCTCTATAAATATCCCAAAAATCCAAAAACCCTAGGGGAGTCGATGAAACACAATTCCAGCCGCTGCAAGTTCCAGAACCACCATATCCAATCTACACACCATCACGGAGGGGTTCATCATCCTCATTGGTGCCTCTCCGATGATGCGTGAGTAGTTCATTTTATACCTATGGGTCCGTAGTTAGTAGCTAGATGGCTTTGTCTCTCTCTTTTGATTATCAATACAATGGTCTCTTGGAGATCTATTTGATGTAACTCTTTTTGCGGTGTGTTTGTTGGGATCCGATGAACTTTGAGTTTATGATTAGATCTTTTTATCCATGAAAGTTATTTAAGTTTCTTTGATCTCTTATATGCATGATTACTTATAGCCTCGTATTTATTTTTCGAATATTTGGTTTAGTTAGGCCAACTAGATCATTTTTCTTGCCATGGGAAGAGGTGCTTTGTGATGGGTTCGGTCGTGCGGTGTTCTTTCCCAGTGACAGAAGGGGCAGCAAGACACGTATTGATCGTTGCTATTAAGGATAACAAGATGGGGTCTATTTCTACATGAATAGATCTTGTCTACATCATGTCATCGTTCTTATTGCATTACTCCGTTTCTCCATGAACTTAATACACTAGATGCATGCTGGATAGCGGTCAATGTGTGGAGTAATAGTAGTAGATGCAGGCAGGAGTCGGTCTACTAATCTTGGACGTGATACCTATATAATGATCATTGCCTGGATATCGTCATAATTATTTGAAGTTCTATCAATTGCCCAACAGTAATTTATTTACCCGCCGTATGCTATTTTCTCGAGAGAAGCCACTAGTGAAATCTACGCCCCCCGGGTCTATTCTTTATCATATTTGCCTTGAGATCTATTTTTATTTGCTTTTGTTTTCAGATCTATTATTCTAAAAAACCAAAAATACCTTTCTGCACATTTTCTTTATTTATTTTATTTTGTTGTATCACGAGATCTATTTATCCAAAATAATACAAACCAATCTATATTTTACCCGAGAGGGATTGACAACCCCTCTTACGTGTCGGGTTGCAAATATTTGTTCTTTGTGTGCAGGTACCGTTTAGATAGTGTTGTTTGGTTCTCCTACTGGTTCGATAACCTTGGTTTCATAACTGAGGGAAATACCTACCGAAGCTGTACTGCATCATCCCTTCCTCTTCGGGGAAATACTGACACGGATACGAGCCATCAAGAAAGGATTTCTGGCGCCGTTGCCGGGGAAACATCATCAACATCTCTCAGGTTCCTAATCACTAATCTCATCTCCTTGCAATTTACATTATTTGCCATTTGCCTCTCGTTTTCATCTCCCTCACATCACAAAAATTTGCCATTTTATTCGCCCTCTTTTTCGTTCGCTGTTTTCTCGTCAGATCTATCTTTTTGCGTGAGATCTTGCTTGCTCTACTTTGTCACTATGGCTAGCATGACTACCCCTCCTTTGTCACCAGATTTTGAAGTTTTATACTTCAAGCAGAGACAAGGAGAAAATTTGAAAGATGCTTGGTATAGGCTAATGGAATCTTATCGCATTTCAATCTCAAAGGGGATGCAAAGATTTTGCTTCGAAACTTCTATATAGGATTGGCTTTGCATCATAGACAACTCTTGGATTTTGCCGCTAAAGGGAACTTTATTGAGCTTGATGCTAATACTGCTTATGAGATCCTAGAAGGAATTTTGGGAATTCCACCAACTAAAAAGGGGATTTCCTTTACTCAAGAAGGGGCTCAAATTTTAGATAAGGGGATTTCCTTTACTCAAGAAGGGGCTCAAATTTTAGATAAGTTAAGTGATTTGCATAAACATTTGGTTGAGTTGCAAAAATATAACAAACCTCTTAAACATATTAGTGGAAATCTGGATCGCATGAATACTTTGATTACTCTTTGCAATAAGCGTTTGGATATTTTAGATCTCAAGATGGTCTCTTTTCTAGAAAATCTTGGGAAGCGCAAGGAGACTCCCGGATTTGAAAAATCCCTTACAAAAGTTGCAAGAACTAAAGATGACAATACTTGAATCTACGATTTATGCCTAGCTAGGGGCGTAAAACTATAGCGCTTGTTGGGAGGCCACCCAATGAATAAAATTTATTTTTGCCTTTTTCTCTCTGTTCTTGAGTGTTTGCACAATTATGCCTCTATTATGATTGTGTTTTTATGTTTTTAATTAGTGTTTGTGCCAAGTAAAGCCTTTGGGATAGCATTGCTAATAGATGATTTGATCCTGCTGGAAAACAGAAACTTTTGTGTCGGTTAAAATAATTGTCTAGATTCACAGAAGCAACAAAAAATTCTGAATTTTTTACAAAAGATTTATAAACAAATTTCCTCTATTATCCTAATGTTTCAGAATTTTTGGAGTTACATAAGTATGAGTAAAATTCGAGTCTTTACAGACTGTTCTGTTTTTGACAGATTCTGTTTTCTTTGCATTGTGTGCTTATTTTGATGACTCTATGGATTGTATCGGGGCGTATAAGCCATGGCAAAGTTAGAATACAGTAGATATAATGCAATAAAAAAATTGAATGGGTTTTCTACAGTACTTAAAGTAAAGATTGGTTTTCTTATACTAACGGATCTCACGAAGGTTTTGTTAAGTTTTGTGTGATTGAAGTTTTCAAGTTTTGGGTGAGATCACGCTGGATGAAGGAATAAGGAGTAAGAAAAGCCTAAGCTTGGGGGATGCCCCATGGCACCCCCAGGAAATATTCAAGGAGAAACAAGAAAGTAAGCTTGGGGATGCCCCGAGTGGCATCCCCTCTTTCTTCTAACGACCATCGATATTTTACTTGGAGCTACATTTTTATTCATCACATATCATGAGTTTTGCTGGGAGCGTCTTGTATTATATGAGTCTTTGCTTGTTTTGATTTTTAGTTTGTCACATGTATCCTTGCTAGACACACCTATTTGAGAGAGCCAAAATTATACTATGATTTGTTAGAATTGCTCTTTATGCTTCACTTGATTTTTTTTGAGCTATGGAATTGCTCTAATGCTTCACTTATATCTTTTTTGAGCACGGTGTGCTTTAATATTTTTGATGAAATGATCTCATGCTTCACTTAGATTTATTTGAGAGTTAGTTATTTTGAAGAAATTCTCTCATGCTTCACTTATATTATTTTGAGAGATGAAAAATTTTATGCTTATGTTCTTCACTTAAATTTGTTTGAGCTTGCCAAAAGAAATGTAATATATGAAACTAGTCCCAAAGTGATAGATATTCAAGAGGGATATAATAAAAACTTTCATGAAGATCATTGGACAAAATAAACTTGAGTCTTTGTAATAGTTTTAGATATGATGACAGTGATATGTGAGTCATGTTGGTGAGTAATTTTGCTTTAGTAAGAATATTGGTGTTAAGGTTTCTGATTCCCTATGCAAGCACGAAAGTCAATAGTTATTCAATGAAATTATATCCTACTTGTGGTGTATTATTCGGTGTTAGTTATGCTCAATGCTCTCTTATGTGATTTTTCGTCTCTTGGTTGGTTGCTTCTCAATCTTTTTGCTAGCCTACACTTGTACTAAGTAGGAATACTACTTGTGCATCCGAAATCCTTAAACCCAGTTTTGCCATATGAGTCCACCATACCTACCTATATGCGGTATTCCCGTGCCATTCTAAGCAAATTTGTATCTGCCATCTCTAATTTTCAAAATAAATTTCCTTTTTGTGTGCTCGTACCGCTCATGAAACAGTAGGGGGTGGCTGATATTTTTCCATGCTAGATGTGTTATTCTCAAGATGAGTGTTTATTCACTTGTCATTGCACGAGAGTACGGCAAAGGTATTAGGAATGCCCAGTCCTGAAATGAAAAATGAATTTACTTTATGTTGTCAAATAATAAATTCCTTGGAAAGTGTTGGTATGGACGGCACCCGTGGATACGGCTAGCCGTGGAATGTGAAAGTATGGTGGAAAAAGGAATAAACTTTATTTTCTGTTTGGGAACCGCCTATGATATATCTAGCGTGGAAAGTATTGGGAACTACTCGATCGTTTTCATTGATAGGAAAAGCATGCCACCCAAAATGTTTTATCTCTATTTTTTCGCTTTGAGCTCTGGCACCTCTACAAATCCCTACTTCCCTCTGCGAAGGGCCTTTCTATTTACTTTATGCAATTTTTATTTTTATTTGAGTCTCCATCTTCTCTTATAAAGCACCAACTAAGGGGCACTATGATCATACTTGAGCATTGGATGTAGCTAATATGCGAGTGTGTTTCATGAATGGGTCAATGATTGAGCATGATGGGCTAGGGATAACTTGCTTTAGTGTTGATATTTTGAAAGACATGGTTGCTTGTTGATATGCTTGAGTATTGAAATCTTCATGTCAAAACTAGACTATTGCTTTGAATCATATAAAAGTCCAAATGTCCATGCTACAAAAGAAAAGAATATGCGATGAACATGTTAGGCAACATTCCACATCAAAAATTATGTTTTTATCATTTACCTACTCGAGGACGAGTAGGAATTAAGCTTGGGGATGCTGATACGTCTCCAACGTATCTAGAATTTTTGCTTGTTCATGCTGTTATATTATCATTCTTGGATGTTTTACAATCATTTTATAGCAAATTTATATCATTTTTTGGGACTAACCTATTGACATAGTGCCCAGTGCCAGTTGCTGTTTTTTGCTTGTTTTTTACTTCACAGAAAATCAATACCAAACGGAGTCCAAACACAGTGAAACTTTTTGGAGATTTTTTCTGGACCAGAAGACACCTTTTGGGCCAAAGAAGTACTAGAGGGGGGCTCCGAGGGGAGCACAACCCACCAGGGCGCGCCTGGGGGCCCAAGCGTGCCCTGGTGGGTTGTGCCCACCTCGGCCGCCTCCCGCACCACCTCTTTGCTCTATAAATACCCCGAAAATCCAAAAACCCTAGGGGAGTCGATGAAACACAATTCCAGCCGCCGCAAGTTCCAGAACCACCAGATCTAGTCTAGACACCATCACGGAGGGGTTCATCATCCTCATTGGTGCCTCTCTGATGATGCATGAGTAGTTCATTGTAGACCTACGGGTCCGTAGTTAGTAGCTAGATGGCTTTATCTCTCTCTCTCTCTTTTGATTCTCAATACAATGGTCTCTTGGAGATCTATTTGATGTAACTCTTTTTGCGGTGTGTTTGTTGGGATCCGATGAACTTTGAGTTTATGATCAGATCTTTTTATCCATGAAAGTTATTTGAGTTTCTTTGATCTCTTATATGCATGATTACTTATAGCCTCGTATTTCTTCTTCGAATCTTTGGTTTAGTTAGGCCAACTAGATCGATTTTTCTTGCCATGGGAAGAGGTGCTTTGTGATGGGTTCGGTCGTGCGGTGTTCTTTCCCAGTGACAGAAGGGGCAGCAAGACACGTATTGATCATTGCTATTAAGGATAACAAGATGGGGTCTATTCCTACATGAATAGATCTTGTCTACATCATGTCATCATTCTTATTGCATTACTCCGTTTCTCCATGAACTTAATACACTAGATGCATGCTGGATAGCGGTCGATGTGTGGAGCAATAGTAGTAGATGCAGGCAGGAGTCGGTCTACTAATCTTGGACGTGATGCCTATATATTGATCATTGCCTGGATATCGTCATAATTATTTGAAGTTCTATCAATTGCCCAATAGTAATTTGTTTACCCGCCGTATGCTATTTTCTCGAGAGAAGCCACTAGTGAAATCTACGGCCCCCGGGTCTATTCTTTATCATATTTTCCTTGAGATCTATTTTTATTTTCTTTTGTTTTCAGATCTATTATTCTAAAAAACCAAAAATACCTTTCTGCACTTTTTCTTTATTTATTTTATTTTGTTGTATTGCGAGATCTATTTATCCAAAATCATACAAACTAATATATCTTTTACCCGAGAGGGATTGACAACCCCTCTTACGCGTCGGGTTGCAAGTATTTGTTCTTTGTGTGCAGGTACTGTTTACATAGTGTTGCTTGGTTCTCCTACTGGTTCGATAACCTTGGTTTCATAACTGAGGGAAATACCTACCAAAGCTGTACTGCATCATCCCTTCCTCTTCGGGGAAATGTTGACGCGGATACGAGCCATCAAGGAGTTCTTCGAGGTGGAGGTCCTCGGAGGCATCATCGAGTAGTGGCTCAATACGACGATCTTATGTTGAGCCAAGTGCAAGCTCGATGCAGGATGGTGCTACCAAATCATGCTTATGGCCGCGTGACGAATTCATGGTAGGTGCAGGTATCAAGGAGGAATTCGAGCAATTTATTCACAACACCGAGCTCGCTCCCTTCATCGCAGATGAGTGCATTCAACATCTCGACCTTACAGAAGCATTCACAAAGAAATTTAAATATTTTCCTTGTGAGTCTAGAGTTTCATTTAGCCTTTATGATCATCCCTTTACCATTCCTTTAGACGTGTTCTGTGATGCGTGCAAAAATCCATATTGGGGTTTGCTAGATGAACCACCAAAGTCTAAGTATGAGTCATTTTTGACTAGTCTTTGTTATGGCGAGGATAGAGGAGTGGCACAAGGTAGAATAAAAAAGTATTCATTTTCTATCTATCCACTACTTTGCACTCTTTAATGGCAAATGCATCGTGGGCAAGTAGGATTGCAGCACGTTATGTGCCCCTGACTTGAGCCTCATACACACTGCTCTGATAGGAATTAAACGTTATAACCTTGGAGCGATCGTTGCATGGAGATTGCAACATTACGCTGAAAGTGGTCACTTTTATGGTGGGATATATGCATCTCGTTTAGCTAAGGAGGTTGGCATGTCACCTTTGCCTAACGATCCCATTCTACCTACCCAGTACTTAGACTTTGAGGCCATGAAGCGTCATAAGTTCCTTAAGGGTACAATCACTAACTATACTTACAACTTGAGGTTCAATAAGGAACCCATTGTACCTGTTGTTTTGCCTGCACCTGCTCTCTTTGATTATCACAGCAAGACACTACAGGAATCAGGGAATTTGCCGTCTGCTAGTTCTTTGCCGTCCGCTAGCGGACGGCAAAGAAGGTCTGTGCCGTCCGTTTCCAAAAAACAGACGACAAAGAACAAGCAGATGGCAAAGATACAGTTTGCCATGTGTCAGTTCTTTGCCGTCAGCTAGTGGACGGCAACAGGCCCAAAGGCAGACGGCAATGAGACTAGCTGGGCCCCACTGGGGCGTGGAGCTGGCTAGGTCAAATATTTGCCGTCCGACATATCCTTGCCGTCCGCTAGCGGACGGCAAAGAATTTGCCTAACTAACGACCGTGCCCCCCCGGCCCCAACCCCTTACTCTCTCTGTGTTCCTCTCTCTCTCTCTCCCCCCACGACCTCACCCACCACCGCCCCTCCCCGACGATCTCACCCGCCGCCGCCCCTCCCCCGACGACCTCACCCGCCGCCCCTCCCCGACGACCTCACCCGCTGCCGCCCCTTCCCCGACGATCTCACCCACCGTCTCGCTCCCCGGACCCTGTGCCCTCCCCTTCCCCGATGACCTCAGAGCCACGGCGCCTCCCCGTGACACCCCACTGCCGAAGCAGGCCGCGGCGCCGCCCTCTCCCCCGACGACCTCACCCGCCGACCCTCCCCGACGACCTCACCCGCTGCCCCACTCCCCGGACCCTGCGCCCTCCCCTTCCCCGATGACCTCGGAGCCGCGGCGCCTTCCCACGGCCCCCCACCGTCGGAGCAGGCCATCCCCCTCCCCGTGGCCTTCCTCCCCCTGCGCTGGCCCTCCTCCACCACCACTCCGACCCTCCTCTACCGGCCCTCAAGGTGAGTTTTGTTTCTTTTTGTTTCTATTTTTTACTATTTAGGTTTAGGTTAATTAGTGTTTGGTTTAGGTTAGAGCTAGCTAGGTTTAGGTTTAGATAATTAGAAGAAGAAAGATGAAAAAAAGAAGTAGAAAAAGTAGAAAAAGAAAGAAAAGAAGGAAAAGAAGGTCGAGGGGTCGAGGGGCGAGGGGTCGAGGGTCGAGAGGTCGATGGTGGAGGATCTTCCGGTCCGAGTGCTGACCGACTGGTGTCGTAGCTTAAGATGCGGACGTCCCCGAGCTGAAGGTCAAGAACGTGTGTGAACCTGCTTCCATCTGTGCGCGAAGAACGGATGGAAGCAGTTTGCCCGCGCTGATGACCTTCAGCTCGGGCACGTCCGCATCTTAAGTTACGACAACAGCCGCACCATGCTCAGAGTGAAGGTGTTCGACAGGACCGCCGAGGGGTCGAGGGTCGAGGATTGCCAAGGGGTCGAGGATTGCCGAAGGGTTGAGGGTCGAGGGGTCGAGGATCGCCAAGGGGTCGAGGGTCGCCGAGGGGTCGAGGGTCGCCGAGGGGTCGAGGGGTCGACGATCTCTGAGGGGTTGAGGGTCGAGGGTTGAGGGTTGCCGAGGGGTCGAGGGTCGCCGAGGGGTCGAAGGTCACCGAGGGGTTGAGGGTCGAGGGGTCGACGGTCGAGGATCGCCGAGGGGTCGAGTTCGTGTTAGGTATTCAATTTTTTTTAAGTTATATGCATATTATTATTCATGTCGGTATTAATTTTTTTATGTTGTACTTATTTTGTTTACTCTATGTCATGGCAGGTGTTGAAAGATGGTGGGTGCGGGTAAGGAGCACTCCGAGGCTCCTTCTTCGTCGGCGTGTGGTGGGAGGGGTACTTCCATTCCACCCCAGACTCTCCAGAGAGCATTGGTCGACAGTATGAAGACACTGGTGGGCGCTTCTTCATCGGCGTCGTTGCCCACCAGGGGAGGAGGTCCGGGAGGGAAGAAGAGAGGAGGTCGGGGAGGACGTGGCCATGGGAGAGCTAGGCAGGCTCCTACGCCTTCCTCGCCGCCACCCCTAGCCGATTCACCCGAGCATAGGACTGCTAGGGTGGGCACGTCTGAGGAGGAGGCTACGCGGACTCCGGTCCACGAGCCTCGGGTCGACGGGCCTTTGGCCCATGAGACTTCGGCCCACGAGACTCCGGACTAGGGTACATCCCAGGAGACATCCGGATGGGGTACCTGGCCGGATCCGCCTGAGGGGCCAAGTGGCCATGCTGCTGGTGGCAGGGATCCGACTGATAGCGAGGGCGAGGTGGTTGAGGGGGCCACCGTCTACCAGCGTGGTTGTACATGACTCCCGCCCGTGCCGGCGACCCATGAGCAGAGGTGGTTGATTTTCCCTGATGGGGAGAGGTAAGTGCATTTACTCTTTTTGTATCATTTGCCTTCACGTTTCTTCAAATATCTAATGTGTTGGCCTTGTCATACTGCAGGGGTTGGCACCACGCTGATGTTGTGCGCAGGCCCAACACCGTCCTTGGTGTGCTTTGCCGGCAAAACTTCTCGGGGTTTGTCACGTTGCCCGGTGAGGGTCAGGTTCCAGGGCTAGGATTGAGCTGGGAGCACTACTTGGCTGCCCCGGCCCCACCAGAGGAGATGATCGACGGTGTCTTGTGCCACACGAGGGCAGAGATAGTGATCAGAAAGTTTTGGGTAATTTCTCCTTTACACAATTAAAAATCTTCAAATAGCTAGTTATTGTACTAATCAATGTTGTCTCGTTTGATTGCAGACCTTCTACAGGTGTGAGGAGGGATACGAGGAGGCCGTGGCAAAGGTTATCGATGCCGAGTGCAGGCGCCTACTACAAAACTTACGGCATGAGGCTCAGGTGCAGGCTGTTCGAGACTACTACGCCTCGCGTGGTATTAAGAAGCCCAAGCCGGTGTGCCGTGATAAGTTTCTGAAGAAGGTGCAGTACATGACGGTAATTGCCTATTCTTAAGGCCTTGTACTTAGTTTCCTTGATTTGATTCGTAGGCATAGCGCTCAAGTACGTTTCTCTTTACTAACTTAGGTGCCCCCGAGATGGTGTGCGGATCAGATGGATTGTTGGGAGGTGTTGGTCGATGAGTGGTGCTCAAACGAATGGTGTGCCCAGCACAACAATGCCAAGGACAAGCGTGCCCAAATGGAAGGTGTGCCACACCATCAAGGCAGCGCCAACTTATTTTAGTTCGGGCGGAACTGGGTATGTGCTTTGCTTCATGATTCATGCAATTCATTCTTCATGCTAGCTTGAGACCTTTAATTACTAATTTACTTTGTTACTCTCTTTTAGGCAAAACACAATAAGGCGAAGGTGCCAGAGGTGTACGATCTCTATGCCATGGCCCATACTGGCTCGTACAAGAAGGTCAAGGCATTCGAGCCATCTGACCTCGATAATCCAAAGAACTTCACCAACATCTCCTCCCACAACAAACTCGTGAGGTACAGAGATGAGGGGAAGGCGAGGAAAGGGGAGGACTTTAACCCGAGCCAGCAATTTGATCCATAGCTGGTGATGATATCTGGTGGCGGGAGGTCCCATGGCTCGATAGCCATTGGAGATGGACTTATCCATTGTCCTCACACTCTCCCGGAGATCAAGGCGTGCCAGTCGAGCTCCGCTCCTGAGATGAGTCCTCGTCAACGGCCAGTCAAGCTCACCTTTGAGGTATCTTTCCTCCATTACATTGTGTGTGCGGCCATCGATGATTACAATGCTAACAAGTAGTGGTGTTGCAGGCTGCTCTTAAGAGTGAGAGAGATAGAACCCAGGCGCTTATGGCGGAGAGGGACCGACAGGCGGAGGAGAAGCAGCGGGAGTTGGAGGAGAAGACGACAAGGATGTTGGAGGAGGAGAGGGCACGAAATGACATGCAGAACTGGGCCATGTACGAGCTCCTCATGGTAAGTTTCTTTTGCATATTAGCCAAATCACGTAATGTTCGCTTCATTACTAACTAGTATGACTGACCCGTCAAAACCAAATGTGCAGTCTGTGTGCTAGAAGGCCAGTCAGACCCCTTCGCCGATGCCAGAGATTGCTCCGGGGACCACGGTGAGTTTAATTTGAATGGTCATTAGTTACTAGTCTTAACATTTGAGTGTCGTCATGCTAACAAGACATTGCAAATGATCTTTGGTGCAGCGTACCTCCAGACAAGCATCACACGATCCTTCTCTAGGTGGTACCGGCACGAGCCACGCCGGTGCTTCACCTCCGTGATGACGGTAAGTTTTCTCTAGTGTTTTGCTTAACAAATGCATAATGACCTAGACTTAGCTTTATTTCCTCCAATATTCTTACCATAATGACCTAGACTTAGCTTATTTTCCTCCAAAATGACATAATAAGCTTACTTAGCTCCAAAATGATCCATTTTACCTTAGTTAGCTCTAAAACGATCTATACTTAGCTTTGTTTCCTCCAAAATGACCTAAGTTAGCTCTAATATGCTAAGTTATCTCTAATATGCTTAGTTACCTAGGTTTGCTCAATAATGACATACACTTAGCTAACTTATGTCAAAAATGGCATAATTAGCTTACTTAGCTTTGAAATGGCATAACAACCTTGGTAACCTCATATATGTCATATACTTAGCTTATTTTCCTTGAAAATGACATAATAATCTTAATTAGCTACAAAATGATCAATTTTACCTAAGTTAGCTCCAAAATGACATAAGTTAGCTCTAATATGCTAAGTTAGCCCTAATATGCATAGTTACCTAGGTTAGCTCAATAAATACCTATACTTAATTAGCTTACTTATGTCAAAAATGGCATAATATGCTTAGTTAACTCAAAAATGGCATAATTACCTAGGTTAGCTCAATAATGATCCATTTTACCTAAGTTAGCTCCAAAATGATCCATTTTACCTAGGTTAGCTCCAAAATGATTCATTTTACCTAGGTTAGCTCCAAAATGATCCATTTTATCTAAGTTAGTTCCAAAATGATCCATTTTAGCTAGGTTAGCTCCAAAATGATCCATTTTAGCTAGATTAGCTCCAAAATGATCCATTTTAGCTAGGTTAGCTCATAAATGATCCATTTTATTTAGGTTAGCTCATAAATGTCATTTTTTCCTAGGTTATCTCCAAAATGACCCATTTTAGCTAAGTTAGCTCCAAAATGATCCATTTTGCCTAAGTTAGCTCATAAATGTCATTTTTACCTAAGTTAGCTCATAAATGTCATATACTTCTTCTTCTTCTTCATTTTCTTCTTCTTCTTCTTCTTCTAAGTTTTTTGATAGAGGCAAAGGTGTCCCGTCTTTCGATGAGATGGTGTCTATCATTTTTGGTGGAGTAGACTTTGACGATCCGACTATGAACGTGCGAGGACGTCGCACCTTAGCAATCGCTAAACCAACTCCGAGAGGTTATTGACCACGCCGGAGCACGATCAACCTGACCACGAAGGTCTATTTCCTGCAAGCAAATGAAGAACAAGCAAGAAACTGAAATTGCAATCTGGATATTGCGAATAAAAGATGAAAGCTTTATTGATCAAGGTGGGGTTCTGTGACGTCTTGGTCTGGTCGTTGAACACAAACGAAGTACGCGAAGTTGCAGCTATGACGAACTTTTAATCTAAACAAAACCCAAAGTCTAAATGACGCCCTAAGGGCTGTATATATGGAGGAGTAGGGGGGAATTTCGTGGCCCCTTGTAGGAGGGGTCCGAAACCAACCCTAACTTTGTTTCCCCACACATACGGACTCTAAAAAACAGCCTATACTTAAGTATTTCAAAATTACATGGGCCTGGCCCAAAAATAAGGTGGTGCAGCATCTAAAATAAGCTATGGATGAAATTTATGAAGGGGCATCTTGTATATTTTGTCCATGTCCTTGTAGGTCATCACGGAGGCTTCAAAGTGCTCAAATATGCACTAGAAACACCATTCTGGACCCCTTCGCACGCGCCTTCATCTCCATGCTTGATCCTGCTCCAGTGTTCATCCCTCTTGTCCATGCTAGGCCCTTCATTAGTAATCAACACAAATGTATCCAATTTAGGCAGCATCATATTCTCATGAACATTAGAATTGTCACCAAGAAACGAAAGTACCTGGTAATTCAATTGGCGTGCGCGAGCTCTAGTAATTGGTCCAGTATGTATAGCAGCAGGGGCTGTGGGTGTAACAATGGTATTGATGTCCTCATCATTTTTTGCTTCCCATTTTGCAGATTTCATTAACTTCACGGAAGCTTTGCATTGATGGAGGGCTTGTTTTCCCTTTTTGTTTTCATTTTCGAACAATGTGGAACTTGGGTCGTGGAACTTGTAATATGTATGTTGAACTTGCTATGTATTTGGATATGTCATATGTATGCGGAACTTGCTATCTATGTGTTCGATATCTCATATGTTTGGTGTGAAATATATATATGTTTGCTGTGAAATATCATATATTTGCTGTGAAAATGATTGGATATAAGAAAAACAGAACAAAAAGAGGCAATGCAGCTCTTTGCCGTCTGCCACCGACGGTAAAGGGGCCTTTGCCGTCCGCCACAGACGGCAAAGAGGCCACGTGGCAGCAACCTGTACAACCTGGGAGCTGACCCATTTGGTCACTTTGTCGTCTGTGATAGATGACAAAGAGCTGGGTCTGCTGACGCGTCTGGTGATGTCACAAGGCAGACAACAAAGGGGAGGGCATGTTTGCCGTCTGCTGGCAGACGACAAAGCCTCCCGTTAGCCACCTAACATGGCTAACGCCTATTATTTATCGTCCACATTCTTTACCGTCTGCCACCGATGGCAAAGGTTCTTTGCCATCCTCTTTGAGAAAGCAGACGGCAAAGAACTTGTTTACCGTAGCTTTCTTTGCTGGGCACCTTTGCCGTCAGTGGTAGACGGCAAAGAGGTTTGCCGTCCGCTTTCCGCTCCTTTGCCGTCTGCCATGGCAGACGACAAAGAAGCTGATTCCTGTAGTGAGAGAAGATATTACGTTCTTGAGAGCGAGGCCCGCGCGTACAATGCGGAGGTTGAGGCTGCTAGACGGGATGAGGAGGCTGCACCAAGAGCCTCCGTGGGCTATCACTCAGATTATTACCCAGGTTATGGGTGGTGATTACCAAGCTAGGCCAAAAGCCTATGCTTGGGGAAGTACGTATTTCCACCGACATTATATTCATGTCCACACATTTCATTCCAGTTGTCGGTGTTCACACTTTTTCATTGTATTATCCATGCTAGATTTATTTTCTCATTTTCTTCTTGTGTGTTTGAAAAACTTTGAGAAAACCCAAAAATAGTTCTCGCTTCTTTTCAGCTTTTCTTTCTAGTTTAAATTAGTTGTAGTATTAAAAAGAAAAAACTAAAAAGATTTATCTATTCTTCTTTTGCTTGTTGGGAGCTTTCTCGTGTAAATAGTTTTCTCATTTTTGTTTTTCCTTCTTTAATTTGCTTTCTTCAAGAAAAACTAAAAACTCCAAAAATATTTTAGTGTATTTCTCTGAAATTCTTTTCTTTTTTATTGAGTCATACCAAGGAGAAGACCACAATGAAAATGTTGAGTGGCTCTCATATACAGTATTGTTGATCTAACAAAGAGCCCAAATTACTTTGTCTTCTCCTTTTGAATAAAATGTTGCAGATTCCAGGTTAGTCCACGACACTCTTGCACTATTATTATTTTCATATCATTCGGTCGTGCAAGTGAAAGGCAATAATGACGATATTTGATGAAGTGACTGTGGCAGAGAAAAGCGGGTATGAACTCAACTTGTTTTTGTTTTTGTAAATATGTTTAACCCAGTATCCATGATTCAGCATATTATGATCAAACATGTTTGCAATGACAATTAGAGATTATAGTTGCTCATGCCATGCTTAAGTAGCTAGGAGTGGATAATGATTTATCTTGGGTGTCAACATGCATTAAAATGATTGTGATGTAGTATGGTGATATGGTATCCTCCTCTGAATGTTTCGAGTGGCTTGACTTGGCACATGTTCACGCATGTAGTTGAATCAAAACCAACATAGCCTCTACGATATTTATATTCATGGTGTTCATATCCTACTCATGCTAGTATTCAATGTTTATTATTCACAAAGCAAGTTCATGACCGTTTTCGCTCTCTAGTTGGTCGCTTCTCAACCTATTTGCTAGCCTTTGCCTGTACTAAGCGGGAATACTGCTTGTGCATCAAAATCCTTAAACCAGGGTTATTCCAGATGAGTCCACTATATCTACCTATATGCGGTATTACCCTACTGTTCCAAGTAAATTTGCATGTGCCACCTCTAAAATTTCAAATGAACATCTGTTTTGTGTGCCTGGACTGCTCATGGAGCGACACGGGGCGGTCAGTATCTTCCATGCTAAGCGGGTTATTCTCATGATGAGTGTTTATTCACTCGTACTTGCACGAGAGGGGCGGTAATAGGGATGCCCAGTCCCGAAATCAAAAATTGCAAATAATTAAACAAAACTCCCCCAGGACTGTTGTTGGCATGGACGGTACCCATGGATTTGGCTAGTCGTGGAGTGTGTTTGTTGGTGGTGGGGGAGTAAGCCTTTACTTTTATCGGTTGGGAACCGCCGCTAATGTGTTTAGCATGGAAGATATCGATAACTCTTGGTCGTAACATTGACAGGAAGGGTGCACCTCCCAAAATTATATTTATCTCTGATTTAAGCTTTGAGCTCTTGCACCTCTGCAAATCACTGCTTCCCTCTGCGAAGGGACTATCTATTTAATGTTATGTTGAGTCATCACCTTCTCAAACAAGCGCCAGACCTGAGAGCACTATTGTCATCCTCATGCATTGTGTATAGTTAATGTTGAATGCATCATGACTGGATCTTTTCTACCATGAATTACAATGTTTAGTCGCTGCTTGAACTTTGGAGGTGCTCTGCATTTTTATGTTTTGCGGTCTCAGAAAGGGCTAGCGAGATACCAGTGTTGTCATATTATATCATGATTGTTTTGACAAAGTGTTTGCATTTGAGATATTTTATTATTGCTCGCTAGTTGTTTATGCTATTGATATGAGTTAATATAATTCCTTATTGTTGACATGGTTAGTCATGATCTTTGCTGAAAACCTGGGTGGTACTTAAGCCTATATATGTAAACAAGAACAAAAGAGTTCGTAAAAGTTTTTCTTTATCACTTTCAGTTTGTCAACTGAATTGCTTGAGGACAAGCAAATGTTTAACCTTGGGGGAGTTGATACGTCTCCGTCGTATCTACTTTTCCTAACGCTTTTGCTCTTCTTTTGGACACTAATTTGCATGATTTGAATGAAACTAACCCGGACTGACGTTGTTTTCAGCAGAACTACCATGGTGTTGTTTTTTGTGCAGAATAAAAGTTCTCGAATTTGGACGAAACTTTTTGGAGAATTATTTTGGAATATATAAAAAATACTGGAACCAAGAACCACCGGAGGGGGTGCCCTGGCTGGCCACGATACACCAGGGCGCGCCACCCCCTCTAGGTGTGCCTTGGTGGGTTGTGGGGCCCTCGTGGCCCCTCTAACCCTAATTCCAACTCACTAAATACCTATTTTCGGGGAAAAAAATAGGGGAGGAAGTTTCATCACGTTTCATGATACGGAGTCGCCGCCACCTCCTGTTCTTCATCGGGAGGCCAGATCTGGAGCCCGTTCGGGGCTCCGGAGAGGGGAATCTTCGGTCTTCTTCATCACCAACCGTCCTTCATCACCAATTCCATGATGCTCCGCACCGGGAGTGAGTAATTCCTTCGTAGGCTTGCTGGTCGGTGAGGAGTTGGATGAGATTCATCATCTAATCGACTTAGTTTTGTTAGGGCTTGATCCCTAGTATCCACTATGTTCTGAGATTGATGTTGCTATGACTTTGCTATGCTTAATGCTTGTCACTAGGGCCCGAGTGCCATGATTTCAGATCTGAACCGTTTATGTTTTCACCATTATATCTATGATCTAGATCCGATCTTGCAAGTCCTATGCACCTATTATGTGTTATGATCCGTAAACCCCAGTGTGACAGTAATTGGGATACTTTCTGGTGATGACCGTAGTTTGAGGAGTTCATGTATTCACTATGTGTTAATGCTTTGTTCCGGTTCTCTATTAAAAGGAGGCCTTAATATCCCTTAGTTTCCTTATGGACCCCGCTGCCACGGGAGAGTAGGACAAAAGATGTCATGCAAGTTCTTTTTCATAAGCACGTATGACTATTTACGGAATACATGCCTACATTATATTTATGAACTGGAGCTATTTCTCTGTCGCCCTAGGTTTTGACTATTATATGATGAATATTATCCAACAATTCACCGATCCAATGCCTACGAGTTTTCCACATATTGTTCTTGCTAAGTCACTATTGCTATTACTGCTGTCACAACTGCTTTAAAACTGTTACTGATGTTACATTTACTATTGCTACTGTTACCACTGCTCTCAAAACTATCATATTACTGTGCTACTAATCACCTTGCTGCAGATATTTAACCTCCAGGTGTGGTTGAATTGATAACTCAACTGCTAATACTTACAAATATTCTTTGGCTCCCCTTGTGTCGAATCTATAAATTTGGGTTGAATACTCAACCCTCGAAAACTGTTGCGATCCCCTATACTTGTGGGTTATCACTAAAGCCTTTAAGTTTGGGAGATCTGCTTTGTGATTATCTCTTTTACAATGTGAAATGGATGTACAACTACTCAAGATGTCACAACAGTTGTTTGAAGATTTAACATCATCTGTTCTTTCTAGATCCCCACAATGCAAAAGGTGGTCACACGGCGAGATGCTTAGCTGCACTTCAATATTTTCGCAAAATTGTATGGGTTGACCTTCCACCATTTAGTCAGCTGAAATATGCTGGTGAGCTGTATTACGGGAGATTGTAGCAAATCGTATGATGTATGTAGTATCAGTAATCGGATAATAAAGGTGGTTCTTCCTTGAATCTAGGAGATGTTTTCTTTTGCTATGGAGATGATCAGTGGAGTATACTCAATTTTGCATCTTACATAATTGTGGCTCACACTATAAGAATTTCTTACTATTCAATTCTTGCATATTATTTTAAGTTACACATGGTCTACTTTCAGATGATCACCAATTTCTCACCGCAGGTTACACAATACAAAATTTTGCTTAGTTGAAAGATTTGCATGCTATTGAAGTTGTTGGACAAGTTCTTGCTGGTTGCTTCCTGTTCATTACATTAAATCCTTGAAGCATGATATTGTAATAGATGTAGTTCTTCCTTGAACCAGTTGTGATTATTTCCAGTTTTGCAAGGGAATAGCAACATTTAGTGCATATGTATCTTGTGATTGTGGAAATAGGAAATAGAAGCCTATTATGAGCCCTGCACTTTGTGATTACTCTCTGAACTCTGCAGTTTGTGATTACTCACTCACCGTTGCTCTCACTAATCTAATTATGATATCCATGTTCTGATAAAGTTTTGTACATACCCAATTGACAACACCGCTTGCCTTGCAAGATATCTAATCTACTTACCGTAAGCCTATGTCATTACTAAGATAAAGTGAATTGTTATCTGTTCTTTTCTTTCTTTTATTTTCAACATTGGGCTACTGGTGTTTTAAACTATCCATTTGGACCAGTATTCAATTTTGGGGGGAGACTGATCATTTAACATTGCAGAGTGGTGTAATAAAAATAAGTTTTAACAACAATCTTTATTCCTTTGAGTATGTTAAAACAAAAAACAATTAGATCCATCAACTATTTGTCGCGCATGTTCTTTATGCTTCCTGTGAACTGATTGGTGCTATATGCACCAGTTTCCATTTCAAATTACATGGTTCTATAGGCAACAAAATTATTAGGCCCTTGTGTGCTGAATTTGGCTATTTTTTTGTATACTTGGATTTAGGCCATGCTGCCTTTGTTAAGAATATCAGCAGTGTCATATGTGGCTTTAGTTACCTCTTCCTCTCCACTCCATACCCACCCTCTCATGTCAGTTTTGGTTTCATGCACAATGTTCTTACATGGCATGCACATAATCAAAGGATAAATTTAGGTTTGATACTATACTTCCTATTTCATTGTCAGTAGGCTGGAAAACATGCAGAAGTCACCTTCCATACCATTGTGTTGTACAAACTGGTTATAGATGTGTAATTGATGAAGTGTATTTCAAAACCAAGCTCGTTACTGTTAATTGGAGGATTGAAACAATTGTTTGACTAGCTTACCAATTTGTAGATAGCCTTCACGCATGATGAGAGTCTCACTGCTTTACAGACGAGAAGCAATGGAAGGCGATGCCACCGTAGTTTATGCGCTCAGGTTTCTCCGCTTCTATTTGGCCTTTGTCAGGTATAGAACGATGCATGTGTTCCTTTCTAATATTCATGCTGTTGGGAAACGTTGCATGGAAAATAAAATAAAAATCTACACACACGTAAGATATATCCATGGAGATGCATAGCAATGAGAGGGGAGAGTGTGTCTATGTACCCTCGTAGACTGTAAGCTGAAGCGTTTAGTAATGCAGTTGATGTAGTCGAACTTCTTCGCGCTCCAACCGATCAAGTACCGAACGTACGGCACCTCCGCGTTCAGCACACGTTCAGCTCGGTGACGTCCTCCACCTTCTTGATCCAGCAAGACGGCAAGGTAGTGGATGAGTTCTGGCAGCACGACGGCGTGGTGACGGTGATGGTGAAGCTATCTCCACAGGGCTTCGCCTAAGCACTACGAAAATATGACCGAGGGTGTAAACGGTGGAGGGGGCGCCGCACACGGCTAAGCAATTGTCGTGGTTATGCTAGGCGCCCCCCTCCCACATATATATAGGTGGGGGGAAAGGGGAGAGGCCAAGGGGCACCCCAAGTAGGGCCGAATCCTACTTGGGGTCTTCCCCAACTTGCGCCCCCCCCCCCCCCCCCCCCCTTCCTTATTTGAGTGCGGGAGAAAGACAGGGGGAGATGCCCCCCTTTCCTTTCTCTCACGAGGAGGGAAAGCCAGGAGGGGACACCCCTCCCCTTTTCTTCGCCTAGGGCCAGCCAGCCTTGTAGAGGGGCACACCAGCCCCCTAGTGGGCTGGTCTGTCCCCTCCTTTGGCCCATTAAGCCCATACACTTACCGGGGGTGTCCGGAACCCCTTCCGGTGACCCCATGACTACCCAGTGCACTCCGAAACTATTCTAGTGTCCGAATACCATCGTCCTATATATCAATCTTTACCTCTCGACCATTTTGAGACTCCTCGTAATGTCTGTGATCTCATCCGGGACTCCAAACAACATTCGGTCACCAAATCATATAACTCATATAACACTATATCGTCAACGAACGTTAAGCATGCGGACCCTACGGGTTCGAGAACTATGTAGACATGACCGAGACACCTCTCCGGTCAATAACCAATAGCAGAACCTGGATGCCCATATTGGTTCCCACATATTCTACGAAGATCTTTTTCGGTCGAACCGTTATGACAACATACGTAATTCCCTTTGTCCATCGGTATGTTACTTGCCCGAGATTCGATCGTCGGTATCTTCATACCTAGTTCAATCTCGTTACCGGCAAGTCTCTTTACTCGTTCCGTAATACATCATCTTGCAACTAACACCTTAGTCACTTTGCTTGCCAGGCTTCTTATGATGTGTATTACCGAGAGGGCCCAGAGATACCTCTCCGATACTCGGAGTGACAAATCCTAATCTCGATCTATGCCAACTCAACAAACACCTTCGGAGATACCCGCAGAGCATCTTTATGATCACCCAGTTACATTGTGACATTTGATAGCACACAAGGTATTCCTGCGGTATCCGGGAGGTGCATAATCTCATAGTCGAAGGAATATGTATTTGACATGAAGAAAGCAATAGCAATAAACTGAACGGTCAATATGCTAAGCTAACGAATGGGTCTTGTCCATCACATCATTCTCCTAATGATGTGATCCCGTTATCAAATGACAATACATGTCTATCGTTAGGAAACCTTAACCATCTTTGATCAACGAGCTAGTCTAGTAGAGGCTTACTAGGGACACGGTATTTTTTTATGTATTCACACATGTATTTAAGTTTCCGATCAATACAATTCTAGCATGAATAAAAAACTTTTATCATGAATAAGGAAATATAAAATAACAACTTTACTATTGCCTCTAGGGCATATTTCCTTCAGTCTCCCACTTCCACTAGAGTCAATAATCTAGTTCATATCGCCATGTGATTAACACCCATAGTTCACATCGCCATGTGACTACCACCCAAAGAGTTTACTCGAGTCAATAATCTAGTTCACATCGCCATGTGATTAATACCCAAAGATTACTTAAGGTATGATCATGTTTTGCTTGTGAGAGAGGTTTAGTCAACGGGTCTGCCACATTCAGATCCATATGTATTTTGCAAATTTCTATGTCTACAATGCTCTGCATGGAGCTACTCTAACTAATTGCTCCCATGTTCAATACGTATCCAGATTGAGACTCAGAGTCATCCGAATTGGTGTTTAAAGCTTTCATCGACGTAACTCTTTACGACGAACTCTTTATCACCTCCATAATCGAGAAACATTTCCTTAGTCCTCTAAGGATAATTTTGACCGCTGTCCAGTGGTCCACTCCTGGATCACTATTGTACCCTCTTGCCAGACTCATGGCAAGGCACACAACAAGTTTGGTACACAGCATGGCATACTTTATAGAACCTATGGCTGAGGCATAGGGAATGACTTTCATTCTCTCTCTATCTTATGCCGTGGTCATGTTTTGAGTCTTACTCAATTTCACACATTACAATACAGGCAAGTACTCCTTCTTTGACTGATCCATTTTGAACTCCTTCAAAATCTTGTCAAGGTATGTGCTTTGTGAACGTCCTATTAAGCGTCTTGATCTATCTCTATAGATCTCAATGCCCAATATGTAAGCAGCTTCACCGAGTTCTTTCATTGAAAAATTCTTATTCAAGTATCCTTTTATGCTATCCAGAAATTCTATATCATTTCCAATCAATAATATGTCATCCACATATAATATCAGAAATGCTACAGAGCTCCCACTCACTTTCTTGTAAATACAGGCTTCACCGTAAGTCTGTATAAAACCATATGCTTTGATCACCTCATCAAAGCGTATATTCCAACTCCGAGATGCTTGCACCAGTCCATAGATGGATCGCTGGAGCTTGCACACTTTGTTAGCACCTTTAGGATAGACAAAACCTTCTGGTTGCATCATATAAAACTTCTTCTTTTAAGAAATCCATTAAGGAATGCAGTTTTAACGTCCATTTGCCAAATTTCATAATTATAAAATGTGGCAATTGCTAACATAATTCGGACAGACTTAAGCATCGCTACGGGTGAGAAAGTCTCATCGCAGTCAACCCCTTGAACTTGTCGAATACCTTTTGCGACAAGTCGAGCTTTGTAGATAGTAACATTACCATTAGCGCCAGTCTTCTTATTGAAGATCCATTTATTCTCTATGGCTTGCCGATCATCGGGCAAATCCACCAAAGTCCATACTTTGTTCTCATACATGGATCCTATCTCAGATTTCAGGGCCTCAAGCCATTTATCGGAATCTGGGCTCATCATAGCTTCTTCATAGTTCGTAGGTTCGCCATGGTCTAATAACATAACTTCCAGGACAGGATTACCGTACCACTCAGGTGCGAATCGTGCTCTGGTCGACCTACGAGGTTCAGTAGCAACTTGATCTGAAGTTTCATGATCATGATCATTTGCTTCCTCTCTAGTTGGTGTAGGCATCACGGGAACGGATTTCTCTGATGTGCTACTTTCCAATTCAAGAGAAGGTACAATTACCTCATCAAGTTCTACTTTCCTCCCACTCACTTCTTTTGAGAGAAACTTCTTCTCTAGAAAGGACCCATTCTTGGCAACAAAGATCTTGCCTTCGGATCTATGGTAGAAGGTGTACCCAATTATTTCCTTAGGGTATCCTATGAAGATGCACTTCTCCGATTTGGGTTCGAGCTTATCAGGCTGAAGCCTTTTGACATAAGTGTCGCAACCCCAAACTTTAAGAAACGACAGCTTAGGTTTCTTGCCAAACCACAGTTCATACGGTGTCGTCTCAACGGATTTAGACGGTGCCCTATTTAACGTGAATGCGGCTGTCTATAATGCATAACCCCAAAACGATAGTGGTAAATCGGTAAGAGACATCATAGATCGCAGCATATCCTATGAAGTACGGTTACGACGTTCGGACATACCATTACGCTGTGGTGTTCCAGGTGGCTTGAGTTGTGAAACAATTCCACATTATTTTAAATGAAGGCCAAACTTGTAACTCAAATATTCGCCTCCGCGATCAGATCGTAGAAACTTTATTTTCTTGTTATGATGATTCTCCACTTCACTCTGAATTTCTTTGAACTTTTCAAATGTTTCAGACTTGTGTTTCATCAAGTAGATATACCCATACCTACTCAAATCATCTGTGAAGGTCAGAAAAATAACGACACCCGGCGCGTGCTTCAACACTCATCGGACCGCATACATCGGTATGTATTATTTCCAATAAGTCATTAGCTCGCTCCATTGTTCCGGAGAACGAAGTTTTAGTCATCTTGCCCATGAGGCATGGTTCGCAAGTATCAAATGATTCATAATCAAGTGACTCCAAAAGTCCATCTGCATGGAGTTTCTTCATGCGCTTTACACCAATATGACCTAAACGGCAGTGCCACAAGTATGTTGCACTATCATTACCAACTTTGGATCTTTTGGCATCAATATTATGAATATGTGTATCACTACGATCGAGATTCAATAAACCATTCACATTGGGTGTATGACCATAGAAGGTTTTATTCATGTAAACAGAACAACAATTATTCTCTAACTTAGATGAATAACCGTATTGCAATAAACATGATTTAATCATATTCATGCTCAACCCAAACACCAAATAACATTTATTTAGGTTCAACACTAATCCCGAAGGTAGAGAGAGTGTGCGATGGTGATCATATTAACCTTGGAATCATTTCCTACACACATCGTCACCTCACACTTAACTAGTCTCTGTTTATTCTGCAACTCCTGTTTCGAGTTACTAATTTTAGCAACTGAACCGGTATCGAATACCCAGGTGCTACTACGAACACTAGTAAGGTACACATCAATAACATGTATATCAAATATACTTTTGTTTACTTTGCCATCCTTCTTATCCGCCAAGTATTTGGGGCAGTTCTGCTTCCAGTGACCATTTCCTTTGCAGTAGAAGCACTCAATTTCAGGCTTGGGTCCAGCTTTGGGCTTCTTCATGGGAGCGACAACTTGCTTGCCATTCTTCTTGAAGTTCCCTTTCTTTCCCTCGCCCTTTTTCTTGAAACTAGTGGTCTTGTTAACCATCAACACTTGATGCTTTTTCTTGATTTCTATCGTCGTCGATTTCAGCATCGCGTAGAGCTCGGGAATCGTTTTTGTCATCCCTTGCATATTATAGTTCAACACGAAGTTCTAGTAGCTTGGTGATAGTGACTAGAGAACTCTGTCAATCACTATCTTATCTGGAAGATTAACTCCCACTTGATTCATGCGATTGTAGTACCCAGACATTCTGAGTACATGCTCACTCGCTGAGCTATTCTACTCCATTTTGTAGGCAAAGTACTTGTCAGAGGTCTCATACCTCTCAACACGGGCATAAGTCTGAAATACCAATTTCAGCTTTTGGAACATCTCATATGTTCTATGGCGTTCAAAACGTCTTTGAAGCCCCATTTCTAAGCCGTAAAGCATGGCGCACTAAACTATCAAGTAGTCATCATATCGAGCTTGTCAAACGTTCATAACATCTGCATTTGCTCCTGCAATAGGTCTATCACCTAGCCGTGCATCAAGGACATAATTTTTCTATGCAGCAATGAGGATAATCCTCAGATCACGGACCCAGTCCGCATCATTGCTACTATCATCTTTCAACTAATTTTTCTCTAGGAACATATCAAAAAATTAGGGGAGCTATACCGTGAGCTATTGTTCTACAACATAGATATGCAAAACTATTAAGACTAAGTTCATGATAAATTAAGTTCAATTAATCAAATTACTAATGAACTCCCACTTAAATAAACATCCCTCAAGTTATCTAAGTGATACATGATCCAAATCAACTAACCCATGTCCGATCATCACGTGAGATGGGATAGTCATCAATGGTGAACATCTCTATGTTGATCATATCTACTATATGACTCACGTTAGTCCTTTCGGTCTCCAGTGTTCCGAGACCATGTCTGTACATGCCAGGCTCGTCAAGTTTAACCCAAATATTCTGCATGTGCAAAACTGTCTTACACCCGTTGTATGTGAACATAGAGTCTATCACACCCGATCATCACGAGGTGCTTCGAAACGATGAACTTTGGCAACGGTGCATACTCGGGGAGAACACTTTTATCTTGAAATTTAGTGAAGGGATCATCTTATAATGCTACCACCGTTCTAAGCAAAATAAGATGCATAAAGGATAAACATCACATGCAATCAAAATATGTGACATGATATGGCCATCATCATCTTGTGCTTTTGATCTCCATCTCCAAAGCATCGTTATGATCTCCATCGTCACCGGCTCGACACCTTGATCTCCATCGTTGCGTCGGGGTCGTCTCGCCAACTATTGCTTCTACAACTATTGCTAACGCATAGCGATAAAGTAAAGCTATTACATGGTGCTTGCATTTCATACAATAAAGAGACAACCCTAAGGCTCCTACTGGTTGTCGATATTACAAAACATGATCATCTCATACATCAACATATATCACATCACGTATTGACCATATCACATCACAACATGCCCTGCAAAAACAAGTTAGACGTACTCTACTTTGTTGTTAGAAGTTTTACGTGGCTGCTACGGGCTTCTAGCAAGAACCATTCTTACCTACGCAAAAACCACAACGGTGATTCATCAAGTTTGCTGTTTTAACCTTCTTTAAGGACCGGCCGTAGTCAAATTCGATTCAACTAAAGTAGGAGAAACAGACACCCGCCAGCCACCTTTATACAAAACTAGTTGCATGTCAGTTGGTGGAACCGGTCTCATGTGCGTGGATATGTAAGGTTGGTCCGGGCCGCTTCATCCCACAATACCGACGAATCAAAATAAGACGTTGGTGGTAAGCAGTATGACTATCACCGCCCACAACTCTTTGTGTTCTACTCGCGCATATCATCTACACATAGACCTGGCTCTGATGCCACTGTTGGGAAACGTTGCATGGAAAACAAAAAAAAATTCTACGCACATGCAAGATCTATCCATGGAGATGCATAGCAATGAGAGGGGAGAGTGTGTCTACGTACCCTCGTAGACCGTAAGCGGAAGCGTTTAGGAACGCGGTTGATGTAGTCGAACTTCTTCGCGCTCCAACCGATCAAGTACCGAACGTACGGCACCTCCGCATTCAGCACACGTTCAGCTCGGTGACGTCCTCCGCCTTCTTGATCCAGCAAGACAACGAGGTAGTGGATGAGTTCCGGCATCATGACGGCATGGTGACACTGAGGGTGAAGCTATCTCCGCAGTGCTTCGCCTAAGCACTACGAAAATATGACCGAGGGTGTAAACGGTGGAGGGGGGCGCCGCACACGGCTAAGCAATTGTCGTGGTTATGCTAGGCGGCCCCCTCCCACATATATATAGGTAGGGGAGAGGCCAAGGGGCGCCCCAAGTAGGGCCGAATCCTACTTGGGGTCTTCCCCAACTTGCGCCCCCCTTCCTTATTTGAGTGCGGGAGGAAAGCAGAGGGAGGTGGCGCCCCCCCCCTTTCCTTTCTCTCACGAGGAGGGAAAGGCAGGAGGGGCCACCCCTCCCCTTTCCTTCCCCTAGGGCCGTCCCGCCTTGTAGAGGGGCGCACCAGCCCCCTAGTGGGCTGGTCTGTCCCCTTCTTTGGCCCATTAAGCCCATACACTTACCGGGGGCGTGCGAAACCCCTTCCGGTGACCCGATGACTACCCGGTGCACTCCAAAACTATTCCGGTGTCCGAATACCATCGTCCTATATATCAATCTTTACCTCTCGACCATTTCAAGACTCCATGTCATGTCCGTGATCTCATCCGGGACTCCGAACAACATTCGGTCACCAAATCATATAACTCATATAACACTATATCGTCAACGAACGTTAAGCGTGCAGACCCTACGGGTTCAAGAACTATGTAGACATGACCGAGACACCTCTCCGGTCAATAACCAATAGCGGAACCTGGATGCCTATATTGGTTCCTACATATTCTATGAAGATCTTTATCGGTTGAACCGTTATGACAACATACGTAATTCCCTTTGTCCATCGGTATGTTACGTGCCCGAGATTCGATCGTCGGTATCTTCATACCTAGTTCAATCTCGTTACCGGCAAGTCTCTTTACTCGTTCCGCAATACATCATCTTGCAACTAACACCTTAGTCACTTTGCTTGCAAGGCTTCTTATGATGTGTATTACCGAGAGGGCCCAGAGATACCTCTCCGATACTCGGAGTGACAAATCCTAATCTCGATCTATGCCAACTCAATAAACACCTTCGGAGATACCTGTAGAGCATCTTTATGATCACCCAGTTACGTTGTGACATTTGATAGCACACAAGGTATTCCTCCGGTATTCGGGAGTTGCATAATCTCATAGTCGAAGGAATATGTATTTGACATGAAGAAAGCAATAGCAATAAACTGAACGATCAATATGCTAAGCTAACAGATGGGTCTTGTCCATCACATCATTCTCCTAATGATGTGTTCCCGTTATCAAATGACAATACATGTCTATGGTTAGGAAACCTTAACCATCTTTGATCAACGAGCTAGTCTAGTAGAGGCTTACTAGGGACACGGTATTTGTTTATGTATTCACACATGTATTTAAGTTTCCGATCAATACAATTCTAGCATGAATAAAAAACTTTTATCATGAATAAGGAAATATAAAATAACAACTTTATTATTGCCTCTAGGGCATATTTCCTTCACATGCCTCCTTGCATCCTATTATCCTTACATGCATTCTGGCTTCAGCTATTATTTGAATGTAGCTTATTCATGGATGAATGATTTACATGCTCTTCTGGCCTCCGTCTCGGCGTTCATGCTGTGATTGCTTCCGCAATGAAACTTGATAAAGTGATATATCTTCTTCATTCCTGTTAGGCTTAATTAGAGTTGGTCTTATGCCCGGAGGTTGTGTTGCACTTACTTAGGTGCCGCTTGCTGGATTTAATAGGACGTGCTCTGTTGTTGTGACGTACCTACCTAGGTTGTAAGTTAATAGTATCCTTGTTGTTGTTGTCTCGATGGCGTTTTTAGTTTTATTTGTAGTGATAAACCCAGTTGAGCATTGAGAGAATTTTCCATGTGCACAAACATTCACAGAAGGTGGCTATCTCAGTAACTTAATCTAGTTTTGGAAGATGCACAAAAGGTAAAGGCCCATATGCATGTTGTTATCCATGGGTTGTGATGGTTTAGATTGGTAATATTCCACTAGGACTGGAAATACTTCCAAAAAATGTCGTATTACCTCTGTCTTGATAATTTATATTTGTGTGGTGTGATTTCCAGAATTCATGGTCCATGGTCCATAGAGTCTGATCCATATTGTCAAAATCATATCGAGGTTGTGACTGATTGTGCAATAGATTCTTTGGCATGATTCATATAAATTGTTGTTTATATCATGCTTAATGCTCAGGCCTCTTTCACCTAAAAATGAAGCTTTTTTATCTGTATCGCACTGCATTCTTCCTCCTTTTTGCTCTTTTGTGAGCTTAATTTTTCTCACTACATAGAACAATCATGTGCTGCTTCTGTGAGCTTATTCACTAAGCTTCTAGACCACAAGAGACTCTTTTGATGCATATCCAGTTAAGCTGTTTCGTTCCTGTTCCTGATTCGTATTTGAATCCACCTATTATTTGTTCCTAATAATTTACAAGTTAATAGTAATGAGACTTTAGTTATCAATGCTTGAATAAGGTGGTTTGAATAATGTGCAGCCAGTAGCACCGGAAGCTCGAGGCTCTGGTTGCCCTTCCAGCAGTGCGGGGCTGCCATCCCGAAGTAGCATCTGCTGACCTCCCAACCCCGATGCTAAGCCGCGTTCCTGTCGTCCTTCTGTAGATTTGTTGAGGCCCAGTCCGACCATGAGTTCTGCTACAACATGGTGATTGGCCCACAACTCATCTCCCCACTGCTCTACATCCAGATCGTGCCACCATCAACTCCCCATCCATACCGCAACTTTCTCAAGGTAATTATCTCTGAAGTACACACATACTTTTATTTGATCCTCTTTCTGAATATGCTTGAGAATGCATGTCATTTTCTAGTTGGCTAAACATGAGGTCGTCGCCATTGCTATTGCCACCCACACCCTTTTTATTGATATGGACGGATTGTTTCTTCCACTCCAGTATTTGTTAATTAGTGTGTTCTTAGAACTTCGCTAGATTTGATTCCTCTAAATAATTTTCCAATAACAAACTGAACCATGAACCGTAACCAATGTCCGCATAAGGAATTAGGGGATCAACAATATATCATGGAAATATAAGTAAATTTATAAGTCGCCATTGTTTCTCAATCGATATGCAATTTCACCTATGTAAGAAGAGCAGTATGAGACAATAGATTTTTGTGTGTGCAGCTAAGTGTTAATTTTTTTTTTGGTTCTTCCAGCTCAAACTTCCATTTTTTGTTAGTGCAACTAAGATCAATTTTCCGATTCATTTATTGTGAAATCTTATTCTACAAGTGGCAAAAAGTCAATTCTAATTGTTCTTAATGTTAATATGTATTCCTGCCTCTGATACCCTCACAAATTTAATGGACTCTCCTGTTATTTTTTTTATAGTTCTATTTTGAGCATTGGCATCTCTAGCCGAGCTGCGCAAGCAGAAAGCTGAGCAGGAGCAGCTCGGGGATGAAGCCATGGTCTAACATGCTGAATCTCCCAATGAAGTGGTACTGTATATCTCAGGTTCACTCAACATCTTCTACCTCAACCAGAATTCAGCTACTAAACACATCCAGTTAATCCGAGAATAACTGTGAACATCTGCTATTTCTCTCTCTGCCGTGTGAACTGATAAATGCAGGATGACAAAGTTGTGAACTAAGCAGCAAAATGAGGCCAAGAGCCTGATGGCGTTCTAGCTATCGCCCTCTTCAACGTCCAATAACCAGGCAAACGCCACTGTCAATGCGAGCGGCGGCATCGTGCACCATGGCATGACGATCAGGTCGGCGACATGATCATTGCGGTGGACAATGCCAAGGATCAGTTCTTTTCTGTCGATCGTTGTGTGGGATTCTATGTCAATCTTTTTCTGGAAACTCATTAGTTGATTCAAATTATTTAAGAAAGTGTGAAATTTGGTATCTTTTGTAAGTAAATGTCAGTGTCAAGACGTCTTTTGTATATTTCAAGTAATTCTCAGAAGATTGCCAACGAACTTATTTATTATGGTGTTGTTCTAAACCTTGAAACTTTTGGTGCATTATGCTACATATCATATGAAATGCATCACTGGAATGCACTGAATCTTCACGACTTTGTTACCGGGTTGGATATGATTCACCCGGCAGGGCTGTGGCAAGCCGCACTTCCTACAAACCGATAATTACCTGCTTGGCCACATCGTTGGGACCGGCACCCCATGCCAAGGCGTGCTGTCAAGTGGTTATCTTTAGTTGTCTTGCTTCTATTACAAGTTAATGTTTCTTCTTTCTTTTATTTTGTTTTCTTGTTTGAATACATATGCTAAATGAGGATTCTTACCAAGTTGAGCATTACCTGCTTGACCAAAGCGTTGGGACCAGAACCCTCGCGTCAAGGCGCGATCCCGATCCAGTCATGGTGTTGGCATGCACGGTTGGTGCAATCACAAGCGTCCTCCCCTCCCCCTGCGTCACAGTGGAGGACTGTTCTGTTAAACTCCTGTGCGATCTGTTTTGTTCTGAGAGTGCGTTCACAGCAACGGATTTGGTCGAACGACATGCCGACTAGGGCAGGCAGCTGGTGCGGAAAGAGAGCCGCTTCTTCAATTCTGCATCGATCCCACGCCTCGTTGTCGAGCAGCACGTAGGTAACGCTTTTTTTCTTGAGAATCATCGTGCGACTTTTATTGATTACCCCATAGCTGGGATTTCGTCGGAAACAAGTTGCAAAATACAATCAGGTGGCTCTTGAAACCAAGACCTGCACACCTCAAAACTTACACCCTCTCTAGCTAAAACATGAGCAGCACGATTACCCGATCTTCGTGCCCAGGAAACTTTGAAAGCTTGAGTAGATTTCAGCAGGGCCTTGATGTCCTCAACGATCATCCCCACTGCAGATAGATTTCTTGCTTGATCATTTATCATATGTGCTACATTCTTGCTGTCCAGCTCTACATGCACCTTCGCCACACCAATATGCACCGCCATCTGAATGTCCTTGCGACATGCCAGGACCTTAGGGGTTTCAGGGTCCGACACGCCAGGGAAGATGTCGCGCACCCTCTAAACGCGCCGACGTGGTCCTGCAGAACCACCCCTCCCGCTCCTCTGTCTTTAAGCTTTGACATCACCTCACCCGAGTTTGCCTTAATCCATCCTTGCTCTAGGGGACACCATTTGACGGCCAGTGCCGCTGATGGCGTTTTTAAGCACGTAGGTGCCGCTGTGTGGTCTGCAGGTAGCGTAGATTTTTCTCTTTTTTTGAGGTGCACGTAGCGCAGATGCGACGCAATGGGATGGGAGTTTTCCGCACGGCTCGCTGCAGGGAGCAAAAACTAGGTCGGCCCAATTACCAGCTGCTGAGCCGTGCTGGCGTCATGATGACATCATGCATGTTTTTCGTTTTTCTTCACTTTTTTATTTTCCTTTTTTGTTTATATTTCGTAGTATTTCAAATATATAATACAAAAAGCACTTTACATATTTTTTTTAAATATATTCATGCATTAAAAATGTTAATCATGTGTAAGAAAAAAATTTGTTAGATTAAAGAAAGTCAGGTGTGTAAACAAATGTATGTGCCATTTAAAAATGTTTATACAATATATAAAAAATGTTTGCATAATTCAAAAAAATGTTTCATACATTCAAAAATGTGCGTACCACTCAAAAGAAATGTTTCACGAGTTTCCAAAAAGTTTTTCTGACATTGTCAAAAAATGTATACAATGTAAAATAAATGTTTCATGACTTTCCGAAATGTTTTTCTGACATTGGAAAAAAATGAATACAATGTAAAATAAATGTTTCACGAGTTTCCAAAATGTTTTTCTGACATTGTCAAAAAAAAAGTATGCAATGTAAAATAAATGTTTCACGAGTTTCCGAAATGTTTTTCTGACATTGTGAAAAAATGTATACAATGTAAAAGGAATGTTTCGTACTGTATAAAAAATGTTCCATACCATGAAAAAATGTATGTGATATTTTAAAGAAAAATTCCAGCGATTAATACTTTTTGTGACATTTTATAAAAAAAATATACAATGTAAAAAAGTTCCATAGGTTAAATAAAATGTTTATTTTCATTAAAAATTGTAAAACTTGTATTTGAGATTTTTTTTAATATATATTAAAAAAGTGTTCCAAACATGTATTTGAAAAAATGTACATGATGCATTTAAAAAATGTCCAATATGTATCACAAAATGTTTCATGTGCGCTCTAAAAATGTACATATTGTGTACTAAAAGAAAGAAGACATGTGTGAGAAAATCCTGACAAAAAAACAAAGCAAAGAAAATAAGAAAGAAATGAAAAAAAGCAAAGTATAACAAATAAAGAAAGAAAAACCAAAATAACTATGAGAAAACAAAGAAAACCAAAGCAAACTATAAAAAAAAGAAAAAACGAAGAACAACCAAAAATAAATAAATAAAAAGAAACCGAAGAAAACTGGACCTACATGAACCTACAGCGACGAAAAAACAAAAACCATTGAGAAAACAAAAAACCTTAGCAAAAATGAAGAAATAAAGGAAAACTAAAAAAATCGGTAAAAAAATGAAACCAAAAAACATAAGAAAACAAAACAAAAAACAAGAAACCATGCTTACAAGAACCTACACCGCGCGTCGAAGGAACACCACTACTGAACCGGCCCGCTAGACGTTACCCATAGGTGATTCCCATTAGGAATCGATACAGATGACATATAACCCTGCCGCAGGGACCGTGCTGCCGGTGCATGCCTGGTGACCTAGGACATACTCGAAAAAGAAACGTAACCAGTAAGCCTAATGCGACCTAGCTAGAGAGCGCTTGGAAAGTGGGACGTCCTAATAATAGTTATACATCTGGACATAGGTGGCCCTAATGATTGAATCTGAGTGTATCTGTAGCGTTGCAAGTCAAATCTTCACGTGGCTTTCGTAAGAAAATATTCCATGTGGCTGGGTGTTACAGCGCCCGCACCATGGATATATGCTGCTGTAGCCAATGACCGATGAAAACGGGGCCGGGAGTTGAGGCCGGGTCGCCGGACAGTGATCTTCACGTCAACTGACGGACGATTCGATACATTCGGTCATGCGCCTGCACGGACGAGAACCACTTTGCATGACTATAAGGCACGAGCACGACGCAACACTCGCTAACCTCAGACGGAGAGTTCCGCATATTCTGAACACCAGATTGTCTTCCAAACAACGACTTGTTTTTAGTTGCGCATTTTTCCTTCTATTTCTAAAAAAAAGGAATTGATGTATATATAATTCAAAAGCATGCGCTAGGAGCCGGCTGGGTGACGATTAAAACGGATAAGCCACCTCCGTAGCCGTTTGATGGCACAGGTGCCCCAAAATGGCTGAACACCAGATACTCTTCCAAACAACGACTTGTTTTTAGTTGCGCGTTTTTCCTTCTATTTCTCAAAAAAAGAAAAGAATTGATGTATATATAATTTAAAGGCGTGCGCTATGAGCCGGCTGGGTGACGATTGGAATGGATCAGCCGTCTCCGTAGCCGTTTGATTGCACGGGTGCCCCAAAATGGCCTGTGTTGCGCTCAGAGGTTTGCAACATGAGCCGTATTGCGCCCCATCCAAATGTTTTCTATCTGAGCCCATTTGCAAGATAAACCATGCTGCACTCACCGGTTGCAACATGACCATGTTGTGAAGCCCCTATGCAACAAGGACAGCGTTGCAGAACCCTTTTGTAACACAGCTGACATTGCGAAGCTTGGGGAGAGGTTGGGCAGCAAGCTTGATGAGAGAAGGGGCACCTGTAGACTGTAGTCGATGGTGCATCGCGGGGGCCACGACGTGCATTAGTGGACGATGATTTGCATCCCCGTCCTTGCAGCCATTGCAACGCCGACCTAGTAGCATCACCGCGAATCATGGCCTCCCCCTCCCTCTTGCGCGCAGCTGCCTTGCAACGATGTCTAGCTTGGCGGCTCTGGCTTGTAGCAACAATGTCCTCAAGCTCCATCATGAGAGGAACCAAGGCAAGGGCTGTACTCGGGGGTGAGGAACGTAATTATAAGGCTGGAAATGTGTGTTCGTGGGTAAGAAGAACTGGATGGGGAGAAGGTTGAGGGAAAGCGACATTTGGTGACGGGGCACGTGTGGCTTTGGCGAGGCGGCCGAACGAAGGGAGCGATTAGTAAGGTGAATTGGATAGTTTCCCTACTTTGAATTGGTAAATTATTTTCAAAGTCTTGGTCCTATCAGTATGAAAAACAATTAATCCCTTAATAAGTGTCAATAACACTTAGATTAGGTCCCCACTCTTCCATTGGTGACAATTTTGATGATGATGTGATGCCAGTTTCCTATGCATGGTATCACAAAATTTGAAAACCGCCAGAAAACACAGCGGATAAACATAAAAGTCAAAAATGCACTGAAACATAAATAAATATTAGAATAAATATGTTGGAAATTTACTGGGATTTTAGAAATAAAAAATACAAAAAATATAAGAAATATTTTTGAGAACTTGAAATCTGGAAACAATCAAGAGGTTTCTTTGCCATTTCATATTTTTAACTGGCCTCATTTTTCAAAGAGTTTACTAAATTTATCTTCTCTTTTCTATTTTCCTTCATCTTTTCTAATTTCCTTTAAATGTTCATTTTATTTTTAAATATTTTTTGTTAATAAAAAATCATACTCATTTTTTGTATTTTCCACTTTATAAATCCATTTTCCTTTTTTCTACAAAATATTTTAGATTAAAAGAAAGTTCAAAATTTTGTTTCCCCTTGCTTCCTCCTTTTTATTGATTTTGTTCAACCTTCCGTGCTGACTGGACGTGACCATGTCTTTGTTAAACCGCTTTCAGTGGTGTATGGCTATTTTATTTTGAGGACCAAGAATTTCTGGCATCCAAGTTCAAATACCAGATGTAGATTTTGGCAATAATAATGGGATAAAAAATATCACTGCTTTTAAATTTAGGTGTAACATTATTGGTGTAAATTATGGGTAAGTTCAAGTATATGAATGTGCAAAACTTACCCTTAAAGCCGCACACGTTTTTCCCGACAATATACTTTATGATGTGAAACTTGATCCATTTTGCAATTTTATATTCTTTTAAGCTACTTAAAAATAGCAATCACACACGAATACAAAACATGAATCGGAAAAGTATATACCCAATGATGTACCGCACAAGCATCACATGAGATAACAGACTACAAGAATCAACTACTTTGCGGAGTGTCAATGGCACTCGGCAAAGGACATAAAACACTCGACAAAGTGTTTGTCGAGTATTAGACTCGGCAAACGTCACTTGCTCGCCATTGGACCGACAAAGCCATCTTTGCAGCGTGTTTTTTGTCGGACACTCGAAAAAGCTTTGTCGAGTGCCATATTCTGGCCAAAAAAAGTGCACATAGATGGCACAAAAACGAGACCAACGGCGCCACGTGTCCATAATTTGTCGAGTGTCTAGCGCGGAGCACTCGGCAAAGCCTGGAGCATACCAACGCGCTACGTGATACTCTTTGCCAAGTGTCCAAAATCCAACACTAGGTAAATACATGCCGAGTGCAGCTTGCAATGTCACTCGTCTGAGCACATTCCACGAAGTATTGTCGTTGTGCATTGGAGGGTTTATATGGAACGTGCCATGCATCCCCTCTTTGTCGAGTGTCAAGAATACGAAACTGATAAACATATGCCAAGTGCAACCTGCAATGACACTCGACAAAAGTGTGACATAACACAATGGTTGGCGCCACATGTCCACTTGCCAACTGTCTAGGGCTCGACACTCGACAAATCATGCTATGGTGCACCAGTTGCTGCAACGTGTCCACTTTGTCGAGTGTAACTCTCGACAAAGCAGTGCAAAACCGTGTCTGAGAAAAGGGCGTGAGAGAGGCTAACACGCTGATGCAATACAAACATACGGGTGATGGCCTTTTACAGGATGCGGATGGTTGAGGAAAGGGCGGGAGAGAGGTGGCGAGAAAACATTTGAGAGGAATAAATTGGTGGAATAAAAAATGCGGGAAAGAGAGAGAGAAAGAAAATGTGGGAAGGGGGTGGGGGGAGAAAGGGTGGCAGAGAGAGAGGTGGGGGGAGTGGTCGAAAATAGTCGAAATAACATGAGGAAAAAAGGAAAGGGCAAGAAAAGTTTCCGAGCACCCAACAATTGTTGCACATCTTTAAAAAAGTAAATTGAAAAAACATTTTCCATGTGGGGCCTAACAGACCCTCGGAAAACAAGACCGGGCCTCCACCTCTCCGTCAGCTGCGATGAGTAGAGACACATGCCACTGCCTTTGCCGAGTGCCCGGACCTCTGGCGATAAAGGGGTCAGCTGAGTAATCGACATAAAACACTCGGCAGACTCGTCGATTTTGGTAGTGTCAGTAATGTCATTGTAGGCTAGTAGTTGCACGACTACACAATCAGTGCGTAAAGATTATGGTCTTGACGATTTAAAGATACGATAAAGATATCGATTCAATGAGAATGAGAATGATTTTTCTACCATGCACGGGATCTCCCGTGCATGCATAGTGTTTTTAGGTCCCGCTATTTATGACTTACTACACCATATGGCCCTACCTAGATTCTTTCTCTTCTCATGTTAACCAATGCATTTTAAGTTGAGTCAGAAATTTTAAAACCATGTATCTTTTGAATGAAAATTTTGATTTCTGTTTTGTTAACATATTTGGGATCTTGGTAAGGAGATCTTTTAAACAAGATCAATCATGAATATATTTCCATAATTTTTTGAATATGAATTTTGAAACTTGATGAAACCATAGAATATAAAACCCATCAAACTACAACATTTACATGGAACGAGTTTCGCAAACTATCAGAGTTTCGGACCATGTTTCATGGAGTCTCAACATCTTTCGTATGGTTTCACCATGTTTCAAAAATCAAAATTTAAAAATTATCAAAATATATTCAAGAGTGGTCTTGTTTAAAAGTCCTCGTCACCAGGAATATAAATACGCAAACGAAAGTTAAATCGGTCTTTCGATTCATAAGATAAAATGATTCCAGACTTTGAAATCATAAGAAAATGCATGGGTGTGTGGTGGGCTTCATGTCAGATAGTAGGTGCATGGGCCATGTGATTAAGTGATATGACATGACTAGATGGGTGAAATACAACTAGAAGAAGAGTGCATGCGTCCGAATCTCCATCTATATCCAACGGCTCGCCCATGCACGGAACCTCCCATGCATGGGAGAATTGCTGTTCTCGATTCAATGATTATTAAATAATGTTTTTGACTCAATGTTATTACTGACGGCAATACAATTAAAATGAACACTATCAGACAGACATCCTCGAACTCGTGCAGTTACACTTACAAGTACAACTATAAGAATCAACGAACTCTAGTTGGGGGCGTAGCATTTCTTCCTGATCTCTCCCTCGGCCCCGGTGAGCACGCCGACGTCTCCCATTTTGATCATGGACTCGCTGAAGTCCCTGAAGAACTCACCGTCGAACTTGCCCGTGGCGATGCGCTGGACGTAGTCCTTGGTGGTGGCGTCGAAGAGGAGCGCGGCGTCGGAGCGGAAGAGGCCCCTTCGCTTGGCGACGTGGCGGTAGTAGCTGGTGTCGAAGGTCTTGAAGCTCCCGGGGTCCATCTCCGACAGCATAGTGCGGTCATCAAGGCTCTTGCACTTGAGCCTCAGCTTATCGGCGTACTCGCTGTCCAGAGACGGGTCGACGAGGCCATAGGCACCGTTCTCGCCGGTGCCGTTGTAGAGCCGGTCGGCGAAGGACGGGCAGTGCGCCGTGCCGAGCGTGTGGGCGCCGGAGAGGACGACGAGGTCCTTGAGGTCGAGGCCCTTGGAGGCGAAGATCTTGGCTAGCAATGGGACGTCGCCGGAGGCGGGGGGCAGCTCGTTTTTTTTTTACGGTCCTACGGCGGGCTTACGCCGGCCTGAACCATTTTCATTATAAATAAGAGTAAGATACAAGACATCAGGTACAACAGATAGCAACTAACACACACAAGAAAGAACAGAAGAATAACCAGAAAAGAGCTACGACAAGCAGCCAACACCAAGAACTTAGCACCCAACACCACTAGTTGAACCGAGAAGAGCGGAAGCAAGCTTTGTTGAATCAATCGAAAGGAGATCCGTCACCGAGAAGACGTAGAGAAGAAGTTGCCGGCTGCCCTGCGATCACTCTGCACCTTGAAGAGCTAGGAAGTCGCAACCATCGAAGGGCATCCCACTGCCTAGCCACGTCGCGGCAAAGAGAGCCACAGACCGTGCCGAAGGGCAATGTTCCACCGAGACAGGCCCTGCACCTCCTCTAGGCCACACCACGGCCACCATCAAAAATAGAGAGAACCAAAGCACTATGCCAGGCAACAAAGCCTCAGACGCCGTCGAAGGGCACCGAACATCGAGACCTCATCGTCGCCACGAGCCCCAAGGGATAGGTCAACCATCAGCACCGAGGTGACCAAGGGATTGGTCGCCGCCACAGATCACTTCCACCGCCACCATCCTGCACACCAACAACCCAACAAACACTCCAATCCAGACATCAAGCTGCCAACCGCGGATCCATGACCCCCAAAAACAACGCCCCCAAGGGGGAGAAACGACATCGAGATGCCGTCGTCGTCCGATCCAGAGATGGATCTGAGGCTTTCACCCGGGGCACACGATTAAGAAGGTAACAGTAGCTTCCCGATGACGCCTTCAAGAAGGGAAACGGCGCCCGAAGGCGTCGCCGTCATCGTGGCCGACAAGATCGACACAAGGCTTTCGCCTGAAGCATCCCGTCCCAGTCATCTCTGTTGAAGCTGGCCGCTGTGCCCCACAGCCCGACACCTCCCCGCCCTCCTACCAGTCCGCGGCGAGCGTCCCCACTAGGACTAGCATGAGGCTCCGTTGACACAGAAGCTCACCTCGAGCACCTGTACAGCCGGAGTCAGGTCGGTGTCGGCTGCCACCCGCATCCAAGCCCTTGCCGCCAACCACACCCCACCCCCGCCGAGTCAATCTCTGTCGATGGCATCCACCGTCGACCCCCTGGTCGTGGCCACGAATCGCCGGTTGGCCGGGAGAGCTTCAGGAAAACCAGTCTGGGCGCCAAGGAGATCCCCAGACTGGCTAGACTGCACCCCCGCACGACCAGGAAGCCCGTGCGCGCACACCGCACCGCCCAACACCTCCGCCCTTCGCCACCTGCAGGCCGGTGCCGTGCCTGACCGGCTCGCTGGATCCAGATCCAGGTCACCAGGTCAGCCGGCCGCCACGCCGCCGCTGCACAGCCGCCCGCCACCGCCTCGCATTCACCGCCCTGAGGCAGCCCGCGCCGGATGAGACCGCCGCCGACCGCGGCCAGATGCGCCGCCGGCAGAGGGCCTCGCGTCGCCGTGCCCCGCTACCCGGATTGAGAGAGACGCCCCGCCGCCGCCGTCCCTGGGTCCAGCGCGAGCTTTGCCGGCGGAAGCCTCTGGCGGCGGCGAGACGGGAAGGAGCGAGGGGGAGGGGTGGCGGCGGCGCTAGGTTTTCGCCCCCGAGTCACCAGAGCTAGGCGACGCGGGGGGGGGGGGGGGGGCGGGGCCATTTCCACCTTCGGGGGGGCAGCTCGTTGCTGGCCTCTGTGGCACTGGACACCCTGCCGTCTCTCCTTCCCAACGCCACTGGCCAGAAGGGGCCCTTGGCCAGCACGACCGCGTCGCGGGACATGAGGGTGAGCACGTCGGCGCAGGAGACGATGCCCGGACACGCGGCCTCGAGCTTGGCTGGCCTTCACCCGCTCCACGGAGCCGAACCCTCGCAGGCTCTTGTTGGGCTTGGCGTCCTTCTCCGCCACGTTGCCGTCGGTGGATTCAAGCAAGACAGAGGCGTCACAACCCTGCAATTTCGCGTTGCATGCATGTTTCTTAGTGTTCGTGTGCATAATGCAGGTTTGTACGTGAGACAGGACAAGTGCTCAACGACGACTTACCCTGACGAAGCAGTCGTGGAAATGGGATTTTTTTTCAAAACTATAGCTTTATTTATAGCAATTTCGGAAACTATATCACACAATGCTAAAATATCAAAAGTATGACCCCGTCGGCCTCGCGTTGGCCGAAGAGGGAGTTTTCGGCCGAACCCTGGCCGAAAAGGGGTTTTCGGCCGTTCCTGGGCCGAAGAGGTGCCTACCTGGGCCGAAGAGCTGGCGTCGGTGAGGTGCAGGACGAAAATAGTATCTTCGGCCTACGCGCGACCGAAAAGGCCGGTTTTCGGCCTGCCAGCGGCCGAAAACCTTTTCGGCCAACACTTGACCGAAAAGCTGTGGATAAGCCCATCGCGCTCGTCTTCTTCCTCCCATGCTCGCCTCTGTTTCTGGCGTTCTCTCTCTCGTTCTCTCTGTAGACAAAGCCAACCCGTGTCGATCTCCTCCGTTTTCCACCCATTTTCACATCCAAGGCACAGAATAGATAGATCATAGCATTCTCCGACGGCCTACGGTGGTTTTTTTTGCTATGGGATAGTTTTTTGTGCGTTTGGTGAGGAGGAGCCATGGTGGGGTGGAGGAGGTGCGGTGGAGAAGAAGGTGGTGGTGAGGAGGAGCAGCAGCTGCGGAGGAGGAGGTGCAGCTTGGGTTGTATCCGGAGTTGAACCTCCGGTCGTTGAGGGGGCGGCGGTGGTGCTGTCGTTGTTCGGTGGTGCAAGTACTCCGCTAAGGTATAATCATGTCCTCACAAATTTTCTCTAAGTTGTATAGTTTAGTTAGTGTAGATAAGTCATATTGCGAATTGTATTAGTTGTGTTAGTGTTAATTTGTATGTGGTGGCATTTTAGCGGAGTAATAATTGTGTTAGTGTAGCGGATAATAATAATTGTGTTAGTGTTAATTTGTATGTGGTGGCATTTTAGCGGATTTTAGTTAGTGTAGCGGATAATAATTGTGTTAGTTGTGATTAATGAGAAGATGGCAGTGTCTGACAGGTGAAAATGTTTGAATCAGTAAATTTGACTGTTTACTACGGCGCTGATAATGTTCGATATAATGAGTTGGGGGTTGATCTTAGCGAGTTTAAAAATGGCGTCATGACACTAACAGACCCGGACAGACTGGACATTAGATAGTTGAAGTACTGATTGACAACTAGTTTCGGGCTGGATCCTGAAGTATGTTCCGTCAGTATTCATGCACTGTGGACCAAATCCTGTAAAAATGGCAAATGGGAGTTGATGCCGATAGATAGGAGCCAACATTGGTTGACCCTGTTAAGACGTTGCCGAGACCGAAGAATCCACCCATATGCACTTGTGCAACCTGTGGCGAAGGAGAAGAATACCGTACAACTCCACAGGGGGTATGAACCCGGCCATGGCAGTGAAGTGGCTAGCGATATTAATTTATCCGAGTCACAGCCACCGGATGTGGATGCTAGCCAACCCGACAAAGAGTTGGACTACGTGCCATACAATGTTTGTGGTCATTATACCGGGCAGAGTAGTCTGTCGATAATATTAGCCGGTTCTGGTTTTGCCGATGGGGATGAGGAAGGGGATGAAATGTAGAGGGTGATACTGGAAGAGGACGAGGATGGATTGGCGGAGGAACTGGATTCTGAAAATTCCGAGGATGAAGCGGAGGTACCGATTCCTTCTGCATGGGATCAGGACATATCCACCGGCCTTACGGTCAACGATGGTCATGAGACTCCATGGCAGTATAATCAGAACCAAGTCCAGATAGGGGCTATGTTTGATACAAAGAAAAAATTGAAGTATGCGGTGGTAAAGTGGGCTATGTCTACGCAGAGGGTTTTCCGGACACACATATCAAGTCCAACGAACTATACCGTGAAATGTGTTGAAACAGGTTGTCCTGGGAAGGTGCACGGGCACGTGCCGAAGTATGACATCCACTGGGTTGTCACCAATGTCGTCCCACATAATTGTGTGAGGAAAAACCTTCTGGTGAATCATCCAAACCTGACTTCAACTCTCATTGCGCAACTCATGTATACTGAGATAGTAGAGAAGAAAGATATAGAAGCAAAACACATCCAGACAGCAGTGAAGGTCAGATGGAATTATGTTATTCGTTATGGGAAGGCTTGGAGGGCTAAGCAGAAGGCTATGGAGGAAAGGTTTAGGACGTTCTTCGACTCATATGATAATGTTGTCCGTCTCCTTGACATACTGAAGGAGAGGAATCCCGGCACTTATGTGAACGTACAACACACGAGGTTGCTTAGTATACCAAATTTCAAGGTGTTAAAACGAGTATTCTTCTCCTTTGCTATGTGCATCGAAGCTTTCTGGCATTGTCCTCCTGTTATGTTTGTGGATGGTACATTCCTGACTGGTCAGTACAAAGGGCAAATCCTGACTGCTATTGGTGTGGATGGGAATAATCAAATCATCCCACTTGCCATGGCATTTGTGGAGGGTGAGAACTTTCCGAGCTGGGTATGGTTCTTCCGGCAAGTGAAAATTGCCATCGTGCAGTACCGACCAAACGTGTGTGTCATTCATAACAGACATGGTGGTATATTGAAGGCCGTGAAGACATTAAGGAATCCAACAGCTGACGAACCAACACCTTGGAAGGACTTGCAGAGCCGGTGGTGCATGCGCCATCTTGGGGCTAATTTTTCCTCACAGTTGAAGAACAAGCGGTTGATGAACTTGTTCAAAAAATTATGCAAGCAGAGCCAGCAGCGCAAATACGGATTTATTTGGTCAAAACTAGATGAGTTTACTAAGAAGCAGGTCCGTGCGAGGAAGAAAATGGAAGAAGATCAGGTTAAATTAGCAGCACTCATCGCGGAGCTGGAGGAGCCAGTAGGTCTTTGTGACTTGCCAGCAATTGACCCTCCTAATACTAAGAGAAAGAATGGCAGGGCAATAAAGAATTTTTCTGAGTGAATAGAGAAAGAGCCTCCAGTGAATTGGTCTTTGCTGCATGACACCCATGGAGCTAGGTATGGCCACATGACAACCAATCTTGCAGAGGTGTATAACATTGTACTCAGAGGGAATAGAGCATTGCCACTCACAGCTATTGTGGAGGCTGTATTCCATGGCACTTTGAGATATTTCAGAGAAAGGAACGAGTTAGCAAAGAAGTATATTACAGATAATCACAACACACCTTATTGTAGTCGTGTCATGGAGTACATGGCAAAGAACGAAGATAGAGAAAGCAAAGAAGCACACTGTCAGACTCATAGGGAATCAGGAAAGGAGGTATGAGGTTCAGCTTCCTACTGATGGTTTTGGTTCTGGAAATGAGGTGAAGACGCACGAGGTAAAAATTAGAACGGAATTTTATCCAACGTGTGAGTGTACATGCAACAAACCGAAGTTGTTGCACCTACCTTGCTCACATGTGTTGGCTGCCTGTGGCCAGATTGAGTTGGACGCTATCTCCTTCGTGTCCCCATACTATTTAAAAGAAGCAGTGCTCAACACTTGGACAGGTGAGATGACAGGGTTTAGAGTCGTTGGCAATTTCAACAAGGTAAACGACGGGGAGAGAGTATACATCCCGCATCCAGACCTTCGGCGAACAAGTAGGGGCAGACGAAAGGCCCGTCGCATCCGAAACGATATGGACCAATCTGAAGCTGGTGGAGCAACCAGACAATGTTTGTTATGCGTGGCTTATGGGCACAGGATGAAATATTGTCCTGATCTGAAGAAAGACGGTGCTTCCACATCGACGAGTGCTTCCACTTCGACGACTGCGACAACAGGAGCAAGAGGCGGACGTGGTCGTGGCAGTCGAGGCCGAAGGGGCGGACGAGGAACAAATAACTCACAAGCTATATCATTGGCAGTTGTACTATGTTGGACTATGTTTTAATTTGTAATATGTCTGGACTATGTTTTAATTTGTAATATGTCTGTACTATATTTTAATTTGTAATATGTCTAGACTATGTTTTAATTCGTAATATGTCTGAACTATGTTTTAATTTGTAATATGTCTGAGCTATGTTTAACTTTGTAATATGTCTGGACTATGTTTTAATTTGTAATACATTCTGAACTATGTTTTAATTTGTAATATGTTTGTACTATGTTTTATTTGCACCTGAGATTTGTTATTTGAATTGCAGATATGTCTTCGTATCCGTTGCTTAATGGTAATATCGATAGAAAGCACCGGGGCGCCCTTATGGAAGCGGGCAAGAACTTAGACGTGTTGGTCACTCGCACCCCAAAGTCTAACTGGATGATACACGATTCATGGGTTGATAGGTATGTGTGCATATAATGGAATCCATATAATGACTTACTATGTTTGACATACTTTTCATAACCGCTAACAGTGTGCTACAATCTCTTTATTTTGTAGGTTAAGTTGGGCTAGACTTCTACCCTTGGCACGGCTGGTTGAGGGTACATTGGATGAGTGGGTTGATGGTCCGGACTTAGATGAGGCAGGTGAACCATTGCAGTTACGCAAGAGGCAAGTGAAACGTTTCTCTTACGACAAGTCACTCCTTACCTGCTTAGTAGATAGATGGAGACCAGAGACACATACGTTTCACTTTCCCTGGGGAGAGATGGCGCCTACTTTACAGGATGTGTCTTACTTGTTGGGATTACCTCTGGCCGGTGCTGCCATAGGTCTTTTAGAGGCAGAATCTGGTTGGCCAGAATCGATGTAGACCCGTTTTTTGGCTGCGGTGCCAACTGCTAGAGCCATAGAGAACGATCATCACGGGCCTCTTTTTAGATGGTTGAGCCAGTTTCAGGTAACCTTCACAGCCACTTAAACAAATGTTGTTTTTTTAGTTGCCTGATGTTCATACAATCATTACGTTTCTATGTAGATTGTCTCGTTAGGATATCCCGATGTTCAGTTGTCAGAGGCACAGATTGACCGGTCCCTAGAGGCATATATTCTTTGGATGTTCGGCAAGACGATGTTTACGGAGAACCACGTGACCACTGTCGATGCACGATTCATCGGTATTGCATGAGAGATAGCTGACGCACGTTGCCCTGGGGACATTCTACAGAGGAGTTTTGGTTCTGCTGTGTTAGCGGCTACGTACAGAGGCCTGTGCAAAGGTTGTTTGTTGAAGTCTAGAAAATCAAGTATTGTTGGATGTCCATTATTGTTGCAGCTCTGGTCATACGAGAGATTCCCTATTGGACGACCCTATGTCTACGTTGATAAACCTTTTGGTTTGGAGGACTTAGCTGGGCTTATGTGCCTGCTATCGGCGACTTGCCTACAATGGGATCTGTTTGGACACGGCGAGAGGTACTTTCATATTAATTAATAATTAATTCGATTATTTCTTGCCATTCAATAGTATTACTAATGCTTATTTGTTGTCATGCACAGAGACAGTTTGCGCATAGCCAGGTGAGGGGCTGCTACCCGGCCTTCATGGCGCAGTTTGATAGTTTGCACGAGGATCAAATTATCTGGGAGCCATACTCGCATCAGGCTATATTATCCAGGTACCCAGTTGGGATTTCTGGATTGTGCACTAGAGATCAGCACTATTGGATGACCAAGGTCAAGTTGGTGTTCGACGTGACGGTTGAGGAGATGGCTCTTCATAGGGTGATGAGACAGTTCGGTCTATGTCAAGAGCCTGACATTCCAGATATTCCACACTTACCTGAACACGTGCACAAGTAAGTAGTAATACTATTTTAGTTCTCAGCTCTGCATTCAGAATATAGTTAATCATGTAACGCGTATGTCAATCTCAGGTACAGTCACCTAGGAGGAGACAAGTCCATGGCTTATTGGCTTCAGAGCATTACCCCTTACGTTGACGAATGGACTACCACGCCGACAAATATCTGGGATGAGGTTCGGCCCTTTAACTGGGACAAGTTCGGGTTGTATCTACAGCGTTACCGGCATACAACGAGGATCTACTTGGTTCCATCAGCTGCTCCTGATCAGATCGAAGCCCCTCTCACCAGCGATATGTACCCAACTGCCTCTGTTGTGGGAACCAGACACCACGCGGTACGTGCCATGGTTCTCATATGTTAAGTCTTTTCTTAACCTGGACATATTCAATTGGTTATCTATTCGTGTTGTCTGTCATACAACGAGGATCTAATTGGTTAACTCTTCGTGTATAGGTTGACTTGACAAGCGAGACGCGAGAGGAGGTTTCTGCTTTAATGCAGCGCTTTCAGAGGGGAGATACTATCCCACCGCGAGAGCACGTCTCATGGTTGAGGCGTCTTGATGACAAGCTACGCGGGATTTACGCAGCTGTTACGTGTAGACGATCTTCGGATGTTGCAGTTCCTCCTCGAGCACATCGTCCGCCACGTCCCTCTCTACAGCATTCTGAACCACGACCCTCTGTGCACCATTCAGAACCACGACTCTCTGTATATCGTTCAGAACCTCGACCCTCTGTGCATCGTTCAGAACCTCATCCTTCACAGCCAGGGAGCTCTTCCTCCATCTTCTTCACAACCAGGGAGCGCTTACTGGCATCAGCAGATGGAACTAAGTAACACTACTTACTACTTTATTTTCAACATTGTAGTAACCGTTTATGCATTTTGTGCAGTCACCGATGCTTAGTGGTGGTGCTTCGTTCATGCATTGTTCATGCATTTGTATCAATTTTACATGTTTTACTTTACCGCAGGCGGCAACCAGTCGCAACCGTTCATGCATTCAGTGTAGTCACCGATGCTTAGTGGTGGTGCTTCGTTCTTAGAGGGCGACGGGGATAATGATGACCAAGATGCAAACACTTATGACTTCTCGCGGACAGTGTTTCACACTCCACCACCACCACCGTCGCAGGAGACACAGACAGTGACAGACGACCCTATCTATGGTCGTGGTTATCGTGACCGTCGTGCACCGCCTCAGCGCTTATCGCCTTCCGGTCCTCGCCCGAGGAAGACCCAGACTCGTCGTCGCCCCCCACAGTGATATGGTTATCTATGTATGAGTCATTATATATGTTAGTTTCAGACTATTCGCATCTGTGAGTCAGTATCTATGTATGAGACATGCTTCATGTATGTGCTAATATCGCACTTGCTTCTATCTGATTAGAAGACATATATCGTTTTATGTATGCGAGAGACATATTACTATTAATTCGCATTATTATTCCAGTTACATTTCCAAACAGACTGCAACCGATAATTAAGATACAGGTACATATGAATTAAACGGTAGAGCTGAACTTAAAAATTACAGCTTACATACTACATGAAGGCATCATCGTCATCCTCCGCCGATGCAGCACTCTTGCCCTTCGACGATGCGGTACTCTTGCCCTTCGTCGATGCAACACTCTTGCCCTGCGACGACGCGGTACTCTTGCCCTTCGACGGTGCGGTACTCTTGGCCTTGGTGCTCGGCATGAAGATATCGTCTTCATCTTCGCTTTCGTCAGTCCATAAAAATGTATGCTCTGCTGCAATCCTTAAGAAAGTTTCACTTTTCGTCTGCACTACCTTCTTCCACCTTCCATGCAACCTAAGAAGTTCTTTACGTACCTCCTCATAGGTCCTTTCAGGCCACCCAGACCTACGTAATGCGTGAGCCAACTCATTCAGTATGGTGTCACTACCGAGGAGTTTGTCCCATGAAACTATCCTATTGTCCATCCTGAAATCGGTGGCTAGCCTAAGAAGACATTTGCTCATCTCAGGGTGAAAACTACGATCAAAAGGATAATGGGACATCTCGACTACACTAAACTGAACTACTTATCCACCTCCGTGTGAAGGGGGTTTTATAGGTAGAGAGGAGAAAATGGCGGAAAAGAACGACTGCGGTATGGAGGGAAAGGGTTGGCGGGAACTTATGGCGGGAAGGGGTTGGCGGGAAACGGGTGACGGGAAGGGGTTGGCGGGAATCTATGAAGGGAAAGAGTTGGCTGGAAAATATTGAGGAAACGGGTTGCTCGAAAATATATTTTTTCAATGTCTAAGATGGGCAATGGTTGCACAGCATTCATAAGTAAAAAAAAAAATAACCTTTTCGGCCTAACATAAGCCGAAGAGCGGAGCCATGCAGCTTCGGCCACCCGCTCACATGAAAAGGTGGGCCCTAGGGACTTTTCGGCCTACCGGTGACAAAAAGGACTTTTCGGCCTACTGCTGACCAAAAAGGACTTTTCGGCCCAGGTTGTCACCTTTTCGGCCCATGCACGGCCGAAAACACCTTTTCGGCCAAACCCTGGCCGAAAACCCCCTCTTCGGCCAACACGAGGCCGACGAGGTCATACTTTTGATTTTTTGGCATTGTGTGCTATAGTTTTGGAAATTGCTATAAATAAAGTGATAGTTTTGAAAAAAAAATTGGAAATGGAGCCGGAGGAGCGGGCCGGCGAGGCTGGGCGCGGAGGCGATGATCTTGGCCATCTCCTCGCGGACGATCTTCTCGGCGTCCGGGCATGTCTTGCTGTAGAAGCCGATCTCCAGCTGAGCCACCGCAGCCGAGCTAGCTGCAAGAACCAGCAGGGCCAGAGGGAGCAGCAAAGACCTGATCGCCATGGACCTTTAGCTGATTACACGATAGAATTAAGCACCAGCTACTATGTGGCTGCAGACAAGAATGTTTTGGCACTAGTAGTTGAGTGATCTTTGTCCTTGCAACTCCCTCTACTTATAGATGTCCGGTGACGTAGACTTGGTGCATTGTGTCAGCGTGACAACCTGGGGTTGCTGTGTATGCACGCATGTGCTAACTTCCACCTCCATACAACCCGCCTCAATGATCAAACGTACGCAACTGCGGCTAAGCGAACAAGTCAGATAATGCAGGAAAAATAGATGGCGGCGAGGCCAGTTCATGACCAGTGTATCGTCCATGGTAACATGCCATCAATCTATCATCTGTCTCATCACAGGACAGGAAAGGAACGCAATGATCTGATTAGGCTCATGATTGCACCAAGAGAATAACCTCACATGCATCAGGTTAATGCTGGAGTGTTTTTGACTGGGCCACCCTATCCTGTACGCAAATTAAAGATCCCAGTCGTGCGGTGATCGATTCTATGTCCATCCTGGTCGACGGCGGCACAGCCAGCGAGGAATCCAGCGACGGTGCCAATGGCCTGATGGCAACGTTGAGATGACGGACTGACGGACGATTCGATGCCTTCAGTCATGCATCTGTACGGACAAGAACTACTTTGCATGACGCAGTTGCAAAGGCAGTAAGCAGCACGTACACACACCATTGTTCCGGGGGCTGAAAGGATGACATAGCTGTTCCAAGAAATCAATCACATCCAGCAGCGATGCAAACTGCATGCACGCAGCAAGCTCGAAAGAAAGGTTGCGTCTACTTCTGAAAACACAGATGCATGTAAATATATTAAGGACTCGAATATACATCTGACGATCGCCGTGGTTTTTTTTTTTAATTCTTTTGAGATAATCTTGCGAAGCTTTATTGATTCGTCACGATGTTTACATGGACAAAAATAGGTCATTAGGTTTGCTTAACCAAACGGGACGGCCAACCCCTAAATTTAAAACATGCTTTGCTAAACTGCAAGTCTCAAAATTTGAGCTCCTAAACTCATGAACAAATTACAAAGAGTAAAAGCACTATATTACTCTGTGATTTCCCGAATGATTGCTCCATACCCCTAAGTGCTATGTTACTTGATGTCGTCAACCACTACCTTGCAGCCAGACGCGGCATGAATCCTTTGCATGTGCAGGTCTTCTGAGAGAGCCAAAACATCTCTAACAGCAATTGCTTCAAGTGTTGCAGGATCTATGATTCCACTAGTTGACCAACGCCCGAGCCCCCTGTGTTGCACCCTAGGGCGACACCGAGGGTGAAACCCTAGCGCCGCCAAAAGCCTTCCCTTCTCCGGCTCACCTCGCCGCGGTGGCGGCGGGCCCAGCTCCCAAAGGTCGCTGGGGTTGGTGGTGTGTCTGCCTCGACCGCAGGACCTGCTGGGGCAACGACGGCAGTTGGTAACACGCGGCTACCAGGGCTACGCCCCTAAGTCAGGGTGGCGGTGGTGATCTCCCACGGCGTCGAACTGTTGGCGGTGGTGCGTGGACTTGGGGCAGTGAACCCTAGATTGTGGCTTCACCGCTGCCGATCGGTTGCCGCTGGGAGATCGTGGCATAGGTTGTCGTGGCCCTTCTGGCCGTGGCCTGGCGCCAGCTGGAGCGGCAAGGCAGGGGCAAGTGACGCGTCCACGCAGGCGGTGCCACGATTACCTTCTCCTCTGCGGTTCCAACCAGCAGCATGGGGGCTTGCTAGTTTTGCTTGATTAATGGAGGCGGTCCTAGGGTTCTTCTAGCGCCAAGACGGTGTTCTGCTTGATGCCGACCCTCATTGATCTGGCCGTTTTACGAGTTCCGGAAGGCTCCGCCAGAGATCTCCGATGGGTGCTTGACGCCTATAGATTGCTAGATCGGATGGGATTCAGTCGTGTGCGCCCCTAATTTAGCCTGTGTAGCTTCAGGAGGGCGTGACATGAAGCTTCGTTGTCTGTTGATATTATGCAACATGTCGGTATTTCGGTTTTCATTGTGAAGACAGTGGCGGAGAATTTCATGGTGTCTGAGGACTGAGGCCTAGTAATGGCGGATCGAGTCATTGATGTGATGGTGACTTTGCTTGGTGATTCGTGACTCGTAGCAGCGGGATCGACAAGTGGGGGCAGCAGCACAGGTGGAGTACAGAGTCTTAGCTAGCTTTCAGGGAGAAAAACCCAAGGTCTGAATTTAATTGGTTGTGCCCGACAATGGCCTTGTTGAAGACAGTATTTTGAGAGCGTGGATATTCTCCAGGATGAAAACCTAAGATCTATGATCGGGTGACGACGGCGCTTGTTCACTATTTTCTTCTTGAAGGCGTCGCTTTTGGAGAATTGGACTTCAGGTGTTGTCTTGGTGGTGGTTTGTGCTACAGTTACAAGGAATTGATCACCGTAGCAGGATCTTTCGTTTTTTTAGTATCCTTCTTTTCGTTTTTGTGTGTGTGCATCTGTAATGTGTGTATGATATTGCGTTGTTGCTGAGGCTGAATGTACTTGGTATCTCGATGATATTAATATATTCTCTTTGTCGAAAAAATGATTCCATTACAATGACGGAAGCACCCAAAAAGGCCATCATCGCCTCGACCAATCGCAACTGCAACTCCCAGGCCTGCATTCCTCGCTCCCACTGCATCAACATTAATCTTGGCCGGGGGACGGAGTCCCATCAAACGATTCGTTCGATCCAGGAGTGGGAACGAGCGAATATTTTAATTCGCTATATGGTACGCCTCCCCACGCGAACACCCTCGATACAGGCCCCTTTACTGGGCCTCAAGCAGGCCAGCCCAATCACAATTCCCTTCAATTTTAACGGCAGGAGAAAGGTTTCCATGTACGTGATAAAAAATCATCTATACGTTGAAAAACAATGTTTTGTCATGTTCAAGATTCATGTATTTTAAAAAACATCATCTTAAAACACAAAGAAAAAGCCATGTTAAATAGCCTACAAAATGCTAGGTATGCCATTGTAAAAACACACACAGGGCTGCCCTTGTGTATGTTAAGATAAAATTACCATTCTAATGTTCAAATAATTTGCATTGGTATAAAAAATAAATTTACCCAGGTTTGTTCAATAAATTTGCAATGATGTGCATGGTAAAATTGCCATGGTGCAAAGAAATAATTTACTAAAAAGGAATTTACCATGGTATGATAAAAAAATGAAAATGACGAGGATATACGAAAATAAGTTTGCCATGGCCCAAAAATATAATTTGCCATGTTACAAAAAATAAAATTGCCATGGCACTAAAATAAATGTGTCATCATGAAAAGTAAGAAAAGAAAGAATTTGCCATGGTCCAATAGTATAATTTGCCATGTTACAAAAAATAAAAATGCCATGGTACTAAAATAAAATTTTCATCATGAAAAGTAGAAAATAATTATTTCCCATGGTGCACAAATATAATTTGCTAGGGCACAAAAAATAAAATTGCCATGGTATAAAAATAAATTGGCAATCATGAAAAGAAAGAAAAATAATAATTTGCCATGGTACAGCAAATTATTTTTCCATTTTATTTTACTTTTTTTAAACCCTAAATTTTTTCTAAAATTGCCATGTTTTGTGTGTAAACATTTTCTCATTATTTTGCCATGTACAAGTAATAACAAGGTAAGAAAATTGCCATGTTTACTATAATAACATGGCAAAAACATTGTATAACAAATCAAAAAGAATATACAATGTGAATATGGTTTCCATGATTGAAAACAAAACTGTAAATTCACATGATTATCTCTAATAACAATCAGAGCAATGAATATTCCATCATCCAAACTAAGCTTGCTCAGATCCTAACCCATTGGGCATTATCTAGCCTCGTGACTCCGGCTGCGTTGATTTCTTCATACTGCATGTTATCATTCTATCTATCTGACGAGATAGGACCCGAGACGCCCCTGCGCTCCCGTCGCCCCCCGTGGCGACGGAGCGCCGCCACCTCGTTCCCCGCCTCGCCCCCTCCCTCCTCCCTCCCCTTCGCCGCTATCGGCAGTAGCCACCTGCATAGCCCGGGTGGCGCCGCCTGCGGCAGACTTCTCTCCCCCCCGTGCTTGGAGGCGGAGGCGGGCTCTCTCCCTCCTGGCGGTGGTGCTTCTAGGGCGGTTGTGGCTCGGCGCGGGCTGAACGAGGGCTCTTCGATGCGACGGTGCATGCGTTATCTGCGGGGCGGTGTGGTGGTGCGACCATGGCTAGCGGCACTCGTGTGGCCATGATCTAGGCCCTTTTGGGCCCCATTTGGGTTGGTGCGGGCAGGTTGTCCTTCGCGCGGCGATGGAGCTCCCTGGCGGTGGAGATAGGGCTTCAGCGGTCTTCGGGTGGTGGAGGTGCTGTCAGCCGGCGTGCTGCAGCATGACGACGGGGGCTTCACAGGCCCGGTCGGGCTAATAGGGGCCTGGTTTGCCGTAGTTGACGCGTCCGGTCGGTTGCCGCTGTGAAGGTGGAGGAATTTCCCTCCCGCTATGCGTTTCCGTTACCCCCGATTCCGGTGTCCTCTCCTTCTTCCTCTTGGCCTCGTGTTGGTGACCTCAGCGCAACGACGAGGATGGCTCCAAGGCCATGGTAGCGCATGCTGGTGGGCGGCAAGCTGGGTGGTCGATGGAGCGTCCGGGGTGGTGCTGGTTGTTTTGGGTCAGGAGAAATCCCTAGCGGCTCGTCCGTCACTGACGCGATGACGCCTGCGGGCGCCGCCGTTCCTTCCTGAAGGGCGCCGCATATACCCCTTCCACATTGCCCTCCGCGTACCGGGGGAAACCCTAGGACTAGTCCGGGCTGCAGTGTCATCGTTGTCGCATTCCTTCTTGAAGGTGCTGCTCAGCACGCGACGCTTCGGAGTGCTAGGAGCGTGGTGTGGGACATCTCCGGAGGGCGCAGCGGTTGCTGATTATCTTCGTTTCGTCGTTCTACCGGTGTCATAATTTGTTTCTTTTTTCTTTCTCTCTCGTTTTCTCTTTTGGGCTTCGTTGTGTTGCAGCCCCAGCGAGCTTGTTATATCGGGTGGTTGCTTTATAATATAATATAATATAAAGTGGGGGAAACCCTTTACGTTATTCGATCTATCTGGCTATTGCTTGATGTGTCGGTTGGTATTGAACTATTTGAGCAGTATAGTTACTTATTCTATTGACTGAAGGATTTCTATTGCTGACATCTTCTATGATGGACTGGTTGGCCTCCCAAAACAGATGTCGGACCGCCTGGCAAGCCATGGACTCCAGCACGAGCCTGTCCGTGTCCTTTGTTCTAAGGAAGCTGAGAACCTGCACGCATCACCTCCTCGTTGGATGCGTATTTTTTCGAATCTCATGGCAAGAGATTTTGTCTTGAAGCCGCCTCACCATCCACCCCCGTGAAAACACAGTTGGCTTCTTCAACTGGTGGTCGGGGGCCACATATAGAAGCACCGCAACGCTCTCATCTTCGATGGAGTGCATCCTCCCTCAACCAGACTTATCCACGACATGAAGGAAGAGGCGCACAGCTAGGCTCATGCTGGTGCCAAAGGGCTAGATAGGATTTTACCTGCAACCCGAGCTTTAGTTTCTGGGGCTGAGCACCCCCTTCTCCCTCTGCTCAACTCACACTCTTCCTTCTAGGGAAAATGATGTTTCTGGGCCCTCTCTGTCTGTATGTTGGTTGAGAGTTGCACCTTGTACTTTCTATGATCTATCAATGAAAACGCATACAGCATATTCATGAAAAAGTGCTTGCTTTAGTCCACACAAGACTTTATCAACTTTGTACACATGATGTGGTGCATTTTAATCTTCAAAATCTCTAGTGGTTGTCTCGTGTAAACATCCTCTTCTAGAACATTATGTAGAAACATAATCTGCAAATCTAGTTGGTATCATGGCTTTTTGACGGACCATCGCCGAGGTGGAGGTGGACAAGCTTTGGAGCAGATCATTAGCATTGGTGAATAAAGGATTTTTACTCAATAATAAATCACATTATACTACAATAATAAATACTTCCACACAACCATCATCTAACGCGTGCACTTACAGTAAAGAATGAACAAGCACTAATTGAGGACGTGACACTTTTTCCTGATCTCTCCCTCGGCCCCGGTGAGCACGCCAACGTCGCCCATCTTGATCATGGACTCGCTGAAGTCCCTGAAGAATTCGCCGTCGAACTTGCCTGTGGCGATACGCTGGACGTAGTCCATGGTGGTGGCGTCGAAGAGGAGCGCCGCATCGGAGCGGAAGAGACCCCTCCGCTTGGCGACGTGGCGGTAGTAGCTGGTATCAAAGGTCTTGAAGCTACCGGGGTCCATCTCAGACAGCATAGTGCGGTCATCAACGCTCTTGCACTTGAGCCTCAGCTTGTCAGCGTACTCGCTGTCCAGAGACGGGTCGACGAGGCCAGAGGTAGTGTTGTAGAGCCGGTCGGCGAAAGATGGGCAGTGCGCCGTGCCGAGCGTGTGGGCGCCGGAGAGCACGACGAGGTCCTTGAGGTCGAGGCCGTTGGAGGCAAAGATCTTGGCGAGTAGAGGGACGTCGCCGGATGCAGGGGGCAGCTCGTTGCTGGCCTCCGTGGCGCTTGACACCCTGCCGTCTCGCCTGCCCAGCGCCACTGGCCAGAAGGGTCCCTTAGCTAGCACGACAGCGTCGCGGGACATGAGGGTTAGCACGTCGGCGCAGGTGACGATGCCCGGACATGCGGCCTCGAGCTTGGCCTTCACCCGCTCCACGGAGCCGAACCCTCGCAGGCTCTTGTTTGGTTTGGCGTCCTTCTCCGCCACGTTACCTTCTGTGGATTCGAGCAGGACAGAGGCATCACAACCCTGCAATTTAATTTACGTTGCATGCACATACATGTAAGCATAAATTTCATGATCAAAAGCAGCAGAAATACAAGAACAATGTAAGTTATGTACTCTTTTTTTTTTTTGAGGGAAACAGCAGGACTCTGCTGCGTATTTTTATTGATTTAAAAAAAATTAATACAAGGTTCAGTTGTCCAAAAGAAAGGAAAACAAAATAATACAAAAGCAGAATAAGTTATGTACTCTGACGAAGCAGTCGTGGAAATGGAGACGGAGGAGCGGGCCGGCGAGGCTGGGCGCGGCGGCGATGATCGTAGCCATCTCCTCACGGACGATCTTCTCGGCGTCGGGGCATGTCTTGCTGTAGAAGCCGATCTCTAGATTAGCCACCGCTGCCGAGCTTGCTGCGAGAGCCAGCAGGGCCAGAGGGAGCAGCAAAGACCTGATCGCCATGGACCTTAACCAATTACAGGATCAAATTAAGCTCCAATTATGTGGCTACAGAGAAGAATGTTTCAAGGATCTATGTATTTATACACATGCACGGATGGTGTGTACATGTCCTCGCGACTCCCTGTATTTATACACATGCCGGATAGTTACGTAGCCATGGGTGCATGCCAACGTGTGACAAGTTGACAACCTGTTATGTGTGTACACAAGCACACATGCATGTGCTAACTAACACCTCAATACAACCGCCTCAGCTGATTCAAACGCGGCTAAACGAAGAAGTCAATGCAGAAAAAAGGAATAAAATAGATGTCGCCAAGGCCATTCAATCGTTCATGATTGCTGTCCATCGTAACACGGCATGTATCTATCATTCGTCTCTGAAGTAGTTTCAGCGGATGGGAGGGCAATTATCCAGAGGATATAATTACGCACCAAGGCAATAACCTTCTGTAGCTCCATGTGCTTGACAAATGATTTGGGTAGGCTGTATACTTAATACTGTGTCTACAGGAAATTCCAATTGGTGAGACTTGTTCCTTCAAGTCGAAAGCTCCTAATTCGTTCGCTATGGCAAGCCAACTACAATCACCGCGTTCTCTCTTAGTGTGTCATTGGAAGGAACATGATTTTTCGCAACAGAAATCGGATGGCGAAGAAATCAGTGTATCCTTTACTAGCGTGGAAGGGTTTTGCTGACAGGGCAATGTTGTCGATAGTGTTAAGGAACAGTCATCATTATTCTTTAATTGATGATGAGTTTACATATTTATACTCCCCGAAGAGGTGCGTCCACAGGAGGTGACAGTTACGAGAGATGGAAGGGATACGTCGGTGGGGAAGAGGCCAACCGCACGTTTGTTACGATAAGCAACGATTACTCCTTCATTAATACATGATTAATTAAATTCTAAGACTCCTTCTAGTCTAAACTTGTCCGTGTAAATATCATCATGTTGAAAAGCTCCTCCAAAAAACCCGCGGGGAAATTATAAAGGCATACACATAATATGCCATGACATGCTTGTATTACTATTGTTTAATTAAAAACCTTTTATAGGAAACCATTTAGGAAAAACTAATAATGGAAAAAGTGCAATATCTAAGATCCAAAGATCTCGAACGAGTTATCAGTCAGGAGGGCACTCCCCTGAACCTTGCAAATAATAATGCCATCTTGTACCGATTCCGTTAACATATTGTGAACAAATCACTAAGATTATCACATGACTTCATTTGCAAAATATGTACCTCCCCATTTTCCCACAATAATGGGTATAAAATACGTCCCGTAATATTGCTCTCTATGTAACCCGCCTACACTTGCGTAATACATACAACATTTTCTTCATAGATAATGGTGGTTAGGGAGTGAGCCTAGCTCAACTCGTTGGGGGAGTGGATGTACAAACACACACCTAGGTTCAAATCCTCACGGATGCGAATATAGGTTCCTATTTATTCTTGAGGACCAGGCTTTCCTGGTACTCATGCATTTATTGAGGACTAGGCTTGGTGCGTAACCGAGATTAAAAATCCTAGTACTCATAGTTAAAAGGATGTATGTACCCCTAGTTGGTGCAGAGGCCGGGGAAGTGAAATTCTCCCCCAATTTTTAAGACCTTACATATCTTTCTGATATATAATGATATTGATCTAGGCCCCCGCGTCGCCTCTGCTAGGGTGACTCTGGCGGCGCCCTAAACCTAGCCGCCAGGGGCGCACACTCCCTCCTCCCCTTCCTCCGCCGTCGACGGGGGAAGCCGCCGGCCTAAGCCCAGGGGCCGACGGCGGTGGCGGAGAACACCGCCTCTCTCCCGCGTCTCTGGAGTTTTGCAAGGCCCCGAATCGTGTGGAGGCGCGCCCGATCCGATCTACGACGGCGATGGTTGCGGCGCGGCGGCGTCGGGGCTCGGGCTGCGGGCGCGGCGACCAACCATTTTCGGGCGGCGGCGGCGCTGCGGTCGTCATCGGCGGCGGAGTGCCATCTGCCTTTGGATCGGCGCCGGCGGCGTGGATGGCCTGGTGGACGTGTCGGCGGCACCTCCGGTCAGATCCGATCTGGCCGGTGCAGCCGGCGATGGTGGTCATCTCTTCCGTCAGAGGTGGTCGGCTTGCAGCTGGGTGGATCTCGAGATTCGTCATCTAGTCCCGGCTACGAGTCAGGGAGACATAGTTGCTGGTTAAAACCGAGCCGTTGGCGGGCGATGGTGGCGTTTTATGTCGTTACCTTGATGAAGGCATCATTGTGTAACTGTTGTCGACCCACTTGTGCTGCTTCAGGGGAAACCCTAGGATCTGGTCTTCCAGATCGGACGATGGCGGTACTACGGTACCGTTTCTCTCTTGGGAGTATCTTTTGTGGAGCAGCGCTGGAAGGCAGAGGCAGGAGGTGGAGCAGCTTCATCTTGCACGGAGCTTCGGTGGAGTTGTCAAGTCATGCCTGGCCGACAGGTGCCACGCCGAGTCATGCCTGGTTGGCAGGTGCTACGCACGACAGTTCCTCCTGAGTCTTCGCGGCTGGACGGACGAGCGCAGGGCGGTGGCGTCGTTGGACGGTGTGGTGGCATCGACGGATGTCCGGACTGGCAAGGATGATGCGGATCTCTCTCCCGAAGATGGGTCAGTGGTCCGATGATGATGGCGGCTTCGAAAACATGTGCATGTGGTGTGCGCTTTAGGTCTGCTGCACCGGCTGTTGGTCCCGATATGTTATGTGGATGGATCGGTGACGACACCGATTTTAGATATGGGGAGTGAGAGCCCTCCACATTATCAAGTTTGTAGGTGTGAGTGGTGGCTTCGGATGGATTGATGTATGTTCTTGTCAGACCTTTGTGAAATAATTAATAAAGATGGTTGCATGTATCGATTGATGCAGAGGCCGGGGGTCTAACCTCCTTTTCTAAAAAAAGATAATGGTGGTTGATTCCTACCAATCAACCCCAAACTTTCAATAATGTTCATCATTCTATGAGGCCACACACATTCACGTGATGCTTCATACAAATAAATGGTTTTCAGAATTATTAGTGGATGCATGCACTAAGTATATCTTTAAGACTTTCAAGAAAAGGTTGTACCTGCGTTTAAGAAGACAAAATTTAGTTCAAGATCTGAGAGGGATCTGATATATAGCGAGCCTCATGATACCTAACCATGGTCATATCATGATTTTCTCTTAAAAAAACAGAGATCTGTAGTGTTCAGAAGATATGTAAAAATATTTTCGCACCAACCCAATGTCTTTTCATTGGTGATGCACTGTATTTGGCCAATTAAGCACTGCAAATGATATTTTAGTCTGGAGCACTTTGCTAGGTACATTAGTGCCACAATTGCATCGGGATATGGAAACTAAGTTCTAATATTTCTTCATTATGTCCCTTAGGTCTAGATGGGCCATTATCCCTATCAAGAGATTTGACGACCATTAGTCTATAATAGATATGATTTATCCGTACTTAACTTCTCAAGTATCTTTTGGATAAATGTAGATAAATGAACTAATATTCTCACACGATTATGCTCAAGTTCAAAACCCAAGCAAAGTTTGGTCTCAACCAGATATTTCATCACAAGCATCGCCTTAAAATGATTTGCTTGTCTCATGTAATTCTTGTGTAGTTCCGATGGTATTTAAATCATCAACATACACAAAAATGGTACAAAATCCTTCTTTTGATTTCTTGATGATCATGAGTGTCGGTGTCAAAACCGGCAGACCTCGGGGTAGGGGGTCCCGAGCTGTGGATTTAGGATCGATGGGTAACAAGGGATGACGAACACAGTGTTTATCCAGGTTCAGGCCCTCTCGAAGAGGTAAAACCCTACGTCCTGCTTGATTGTATTGATTTTATAATGTGGTTTACAGAGTAGATCTACCTCGAGATCAGCATGAGCTAAACCCTAGGCTACGGGGGATGAAGATAGCTCTCCCCCTAATGACTACAGCCCTCGGTTTATATAGACACCGATAGGGCTAGGGTTACCGAAGATAGATTACAATAAGGAATAAAAGAGATCTTTCCGCCTTCTTGACTTGGAGGGCACACCACGGCTTCATAGATCTCCTGTCATAGTACGACACCACCAGTCCGGCCCATGCACAATGGGCCGTTGCCCCGAGGACCCATTAGTCCATGACTCCCTCAGCAGCCCCCGAACTTGCCTCCAACGCCAAGACTTATATCCGGTATCCATCCATCCACTTAGTATTCGGCTTGCGGGGCGAGTTCCCCAGTATGTCTCTCCCCAGTTCGGAGCCACGTGTTGTCTGGAATCTGAAATGGTGGTTTTACTCAACACCAAAGGCTGCAATAAACATTGCTCGTGCGTATACAACGCCTTTATCTGACAACTTTTTCTCTTTCAACGAAGAGTCGCTTCCGGCCATAACACCAAGCAGTTACTGTTTCTCGAAGCGCGGCTCGAGGCTAACGCCACGCTTGACACGTCCCCTCAAGGTGGAGATCGTGTCCCGCCTTTCAGGGGATATGGTTAATGATTTCGATTCCCTTCCCCGCTCATAACGTTGCGGACATATCGGGAAGTGGAGAGGCCAACGGCGTGAAAAAAGAGATCTCTGGCCTGCCCACAGTCTATAAAGGGGGGCCGCTGCAGTCTGCATCCCACGCCTTCTCCTTCCTTCCGCACTCGTAGTCCTTCAGAGCTCCAGCGCCCTTTATCCCTGCTTCCATTCTCCCTGCTTCCATAGCCAATCCCACTTCACCTCCTTCGACCATGGCCGGATGCGGCGCCAATGGGAAGTGGGAGGCCTCCTTCGTCACCAATGAGGATATACTGAAGCTGAAGGAGGCTGGTTACTTGCCGGCCAATGTCGCCCATCGAGCCCCCGAAGAGGGCCAGATCATCCCTACGCCCGAGCCGAGCGAAAGGGTAGTTTTTCTCCCCCATTTCCTTAGGGGGCTAGGATTTCCCCTGCATCCCTTTGCGCGGGGTTTGATGTTTTACTACGGGCTGGATTTCCACGATCTAGCCCCCAACTCCCTCCTCCACATTTCGACCTTCATCATCGTCTGTGAGGCGCTCCTTCGGGTCCAGCCACACTTCGGCTTGTGGCTGAAGGTGTTCAATGTGAAGCCCAAGGTGGTCAGCGGCGAGCACGCGGACTGCGGAGGGGCCATGATCAGCAAGCTGACACGGGTCCAGTGGCTGGATGGCCACTTCATCGACATCGTCCGGATGTGGTAGAAGGAGTGGTTCTACATCACCGAGCCGAGGGAGGCCGCATGGGAAGCGGCCCCTGCATTCCGGTCCGGACCCCCCCACCAGATTGGCCTCCTGGACCACCAAGAGTCCGGATTGGGGATGCGTTGCCGACACCAAAGCGCTGCAGAAGCGCGTCGACAACGTAATAGAGATCGGCGCGAAGCTGGTCGACGTGTTCCAGATCATGCTCCACCGCCGCACTACTAGGGAAAATCCTAGTAGTAGCGCGGGTTTAATGCCTACTAGTAGCGCGGGGCCCCGCGCTACTAGTAAGGCGCTACAACTATTTCTTAGCAGTAGCGCCGGTAACACACGCTACTGCTAAGACGTATAGCCATAGCGTGTATTATTTCCAGCGCTACTGCTAATCTAACTATTAGTAGCGTGCTTCCAATCCAGCGCTACTAGTATTCTGTTTTTCATTTTTTTATTTTTAGTGTATTTATACGGCGTTATACAAATTTTGATACAGTACCAATTAAGAGGTTGTTATATCATTATGTCCATGATAAATTAATATATCATTCTGAGGAAGAAACATGGATTAGATTCATTTGGATGAATCAAAAGTTGAATTAGGACGACGATCCTACTAATTCAACTTTTGGTCACTTTTGATCCATCCACATGAATCTAATCCGCGTTCCTTCCACCAATGATATAATAACTAATCATGATCATAATAACAAATCATCATGATAATCATGATCAACATCATCATCATATTAATATAAAAACTCTTGCATCATATTATCACCAACAACACTAGCTAATAATCATCATAGTCATTACCACCAACACTATTTAATCATCATAGTCATAGTGTAGCTATCTAATCACCACCAACACTAGCTAATAATAATCATCATAGTCATTACCACCAACACTAGCTATTTAATCATCATAGTCATAGTGTAGCACATCATCATCTTCAAACTCATTCTAGCTAGCTAATCACTCCTGCTGCTCTCTCTCAGGTAAAATAACATAAAACATGTGTAGCACTCCTGCTTCATCATATTGGAGAATGCAGATGAACCTGTCTCCTAATTGTGGGCTGCGCTTCTGATTGCTGCCCCCTAGTACTTCTCGGCTGTGATCCTTCACCATTTTGCTCCATTCTTTGACTATTAAGACTTGCTCGCTTTGAGAAATCATGAATGCACTCATGTGCAATGTAGGATGTCTTGGCCGTAAGCTAATCATTATCATGCGACCTTTAGGCTCGATCCAACGAGGCACAACATTCATCGGGAGTCCCTGTTGAAGAACATCGTAGTAACATAATTAGCAATGAAGTTTAGCTTAAAAAATAATGTATGCAAAAGATGCACTAAGGACAAATAGTAAAAATCTTACCATCTTTCCTAAATAGATGTGACCGTAGTTCAATACGCACACTAATGGTCGCACGTATCGAGTACCAATATTTTGAAGTCCAGGAAAATAACCTGTCTTGACAGTATCAAGATCCTCAAGCCATGAAACATAATGACTTATCTCCTCGCAGTTTAGTTCAGCCCCGGGACAGTAGTAGGTGCTGTCTACCAAGAGCCGGACATGTTTGCTTGAATGGAAATAAGCTGTCAATAGAAATTAGTTGTCAACTATTTTTAAATAAATAATATAAATTACTTAATAAATATGGTTGAGAAACTCACATATAATTAGAACTGGAGGCATCTGCACATCGACCCAGATGTCGATATTACCTTCAATTTCATCTTCCGGACGAATATCAAAGGTGATAAGCATATTAGGCTCAAATGCATACGCCTTGCATAGTGCTCTCCAATTTGAGCATTCAAAATAGGAGTAGGTATCTGCATTGTATAATTTTACGGCAAAAGTATAACCATGCTCGGTCCTCAAGTGAACTCTCTTTACCTCCATACTGTCCATAGTACTGAAACCAATCTTATCCAAGACATAAAATCTTGCATGGCAGGGGATACGCTAGTAGAATTGTAAAAAATTAAAATTATAAGTTGAAGCAAAAGAAGCAGAAGTCATGCTTAATTACGAAAAAAGACTTGTCGTTGTGACTTACTGTATCCACTTCGAAGGTCTCATCCATCATGATGTTGAAGCGCCTACCACCAACTAGGTAAGGCCTGTCGCACAGGTCGCGCTCGTCTTCGCAGTATTCGCACATAACGAATTCCCTTTCGTCGTCAGACATTTCCTATGTTCATAGTTGAAACATTGAAAATATATCGAGCAATGACATAGAAAAAATGCCCTATGTTTTGCCGAAATATCATTGAATTCCCGTTCTGGCAAATCACAAGTACTCGATATGTCCTACATTGTAGCACAAGTCATGCTAAAATTCATGAAAAAATTTGGCATGACCTTTGCTAAAGACAGGACATATCGAGCGCCTGAAATTTGCCGGAACAGAAACGAATCAACATTCCGGCAAAACATAGGTGTAACATCCCAATTTTCAATTTGGATGTTATTATTTAGATCATTCATATGCATTCATAATTTGTGCATTTTTGAATTTTGTTTCGTTGGAAATTGATCCAAGGGACTTTAAGCAACTCAAGGACCAATTGAGAGAGTTGGAAGTTTCCCAAAAGACCCATTTTCATGTTTTATTTTCCAAAGTGGGGTTTGGATCAAATTTGATTTTCATCAATTTTTAATTTCCAATATTTTCAAAATAAATAAAATAAAGAGAGAAGATAACATGACTTCTTCAAAAACAGAAAAGAAATATTGGAAAATGAATTTTGAATCAAAATATATTTATTTGATTTTACTTGCAAAAATATTTATTTTATGCAAATTTTATTAGTACTAAAATGTTTGTTTTTGATTTAGGCATTGAGGCCCAGAAAGATGTTCACAAGGTCAATAATAAGGCCCTAAGTATATGTGAATTTTTATGCTATTTTAGGATATATATTTATTATGGTTTTCGTATCCTTCTTATTTTTGGAAAAGGTTTTTAAAAAAATCTTTAACCGCCGAACCGGGCCGGCCAAGCTCGCCAGCCAGGCCGCTGCCCAGCCCAGTGCGCCGCGTCATCACCGACCCCGAGCAGGAGTCCCGCCCGAGCACCCCGCCGTGCCGCCATCGGATGTCGCCGCCGACCCGGACTCCTCCCTCACCCTTGCCCCTCCGCCAAGCCATCGCCTCCCCTCCCTCCTATAAATAACCCGACCCCGACCCCCTCTCCTCCCCAAGTCGAAGCCAGCAGCCGCCGCCGCAAGCCACCACCGCCGCCGCAGCAGAAGCCGCCGCCGCAAGCCATCACCGCCGCCGCAGCTCGCCTCGCCGCCCCGCGCCGCATCCACCGCCGCTGGAGCCGCCGTCCATCGCTGCTGAAGCCGCCGCCGCCGCCTTCCCCAACTCCGGCGACCGCCGCGGTAACCGTCGCTCCCCCTCGTCCGTCCGATCTGGATCTGACGATCCAGATCGATTCGTTTTTTTCTTCGAAACCTTTTTTTATTTAGCGCACGCTCGCTGGTTTAGCCTCTGTAGCGAACGAATTCGTCGCTTATGCTTCTGTAGAAGACGTTCGTCCTTTAGGTTTTGTCTCGTAGCCAGGGACCCAGTAGCAAATACTTTTCTTACAGATCAGTCCCTGTTTTTCAAACTCTCATTACTTTTTGCTCGTTTGTCCAAATTCAACGAAACCAACGCCAAAATCTTCCTCATGATCTCTTCTGTCCAGATAACCAACCTAATAATATTTTTGAAAATTTTAAAATTTGAATTTGTTCAGATCTGTTTTAAACTTCGTTTGGCTATAATTTGAGTTTCGTAACTCCGGTTTGAGTGATTCTTTTTGCAAATCGAAGCTCATCACATGTACTTTCTGTTAATATCAAAACCACACAATTTTACTACTATTAAAATTACATGCTGTACAGAAGTTTTATTTGGTTATTTTTTTTGGAGTTTCATAAGTCTTTTCTTCGGTTATCTTTTTGATTCTTTGCTTGTGTGCTTATGTATGTTATGGTTTGCTTCGTTAGATTATCCGGAGTGCGAAGCTTGCTACTATGAATCTCTAGGGTTTACCGATCGTCAACAAGGCAAGTTACACTTTGATCATACTCTTTCATACCCAGTTTTACAATGCATTAGTTTCACCCTCAAAAATTGCATGAGTAGGATTGGGAACATGTGGTTATGCTATGTAGTCGATGAGGTAGGAACCTATTACCTTTGATCACCCCGGGAATATACGTTATGCTCATAATTGCTTAGCCATGCTCGTAGACGGGGATTGGTATGTGAGTTGCGAGAGTAATAACAACTAAGGGAAACTTAAGGTGGCAACTTTAACACACAACTGGGTGGATTGTTTGGGGCACCTGGAGTGTTTCTCCAAGGGAATCCCGGAGTAACCGTGTGATTACCCTAGGTCCACCACCCAGGCTCAAAGGGATCATATAATTGTTCATGCCTAGAAACTTCCGTGTGCAGCCACAAGCCTTTATGGGCTCTGGCATAGTTGAGTAAGTTGTGTGACCTCTTTCAGTGGTAGACTAGCAGATGTAGGGGAAAGTAGGTGTACCGGTCTACCCAGAGTAAAGAGTTAATGCTTCAGAAAGGCTATGTCTCGATCTTCCGATCATGGATGCGGTCGAGTCTTGTGGGGAAAAGTGCGCAAACCTCTGCAGAGTGTACAAACTAATCATGATTAGCCATGTCCCCAGTTATGGACATCTTGAGTATCTGGTATTTGAATTATTGGTTGATCTCATCACTCTATTTAATTAATGAATTGGGTTATTATTATTACTTGGTAATTTTGGGATTGAGTTGGAGGAACCTTCTCAATAATGGCATAAACTTGGTAGTAAATAAAATTTATTCCTTTGTTGTAGGGAAAAATTAGCTTTATGCAAAAATTAAACTTAGAGCCTCCACCAGCCAAATATGCATGTAGTGGTAGATATTGTTCATCATTACTCTATAGTGTGATTTTGCCAGCATATTCCATGTGCTGACCTACACGGCTGCAATGTCTCATGTTGCAGAGTTTTCAGATGAGGATTAAGGTGCGATAGGTCATTGTCATGCACTCAGTTTTGCCGTGGAGTTGGATGGACTCATTTATCTTCGAAGCTTCGACAGTTATTTTATTTAGTTGGCCTTCAGCCATATTTATGTAATAAATACTCTTTATGAGGATCTTGATGTAATAAGTGTGTGATTGAACTCTGTTATAAATCCTCGAGTACTGTGTGTGTCAGCACACCAATCCAGGGATGACACTTAAGCACAGAGACATCGATCCATTGGGATCGGGTAGCTACAATAGGCCACTCGGAGGTACATTGCAAACAAGAACACCAAGACATCCTCTATATTCAGAATGCATCATCATCGACATCAATGACATGGTGACTAGCACTAGCATTTTCATCATCGACATTTACAACACATTATCATCTATATCAACAACATGGGGATTTGGCTATTCTCACCTAGAGGTCTTAAGGGGTCGGCGATGGGGACGACTGCGGGGATGAGGCAGGGGCAAATACTTGATTTCTGCATAAACAAAATACATTCTATCAACATGTATCTACGTAGTCTTTAATCACTTATGTTCTGAAGCATAACTAAATTTGCCAATATATGTCTCTCTCTCTAAACTAGTTCTATTAAGCACTTACTAAATAAACTAGGTCTATTAACTACTTACTAAATAAACTAGTTCTATTAAGCACTTACTATAAATAAACTAGTTCTATTAAGCACTTACTATAAATAAACTAGTTATATTAACCACTTACTAAATAAACTATTTCTATTAAACACTTGCTAAAAATTCTAGTACCCTAGTTCTACCCTAAATTTGCTTACTTCTATTACTAAATTTAATACCTAAAAATTTCTATTCTTAATACCTACAAATTTCTACACTAAGTGGAGGGAGTAGGGAGGGGTGAGTGAGGGTGGAGAGGGAGGGAGGGAGGGAGAGGGAGAGGGACGAGGCAGGGAGGGAGGAGGCGTGGGAGTGAGGAGGAAGAGGGAGGGAGGGATCGGGAGAGGGACGAGTCCGGAAGGGAGGTGGGAGGAAGGAGGCGGGGGAGTGAGGAGGGAGGGAGGGATCGGGAGAGGGACGAGGAGGGGAGGGAGGTGGAAGGAGGAGCAGGGCCGGTCCTGAGATTTCGGGGGCCCGGGGCGAAACTACAATCCGGGGTCCTTCGGGGCCTTTAATATAAATGTCTAATTGATAATCATCATATGTAGATATAATTTGTATCAAAGAAAATAATTAAGTGCATCCAAAATGATTGTGCATATCACATAATGTATTACATATTACCTTCAGAAATTTCTCCTAACATTCTGAGATGCAAAATCGCTAATGATAGTATCAATATCAATTTCATCAAGCAATTTTTTCTCAATGCATAAAGTTGCCAAGCTATTTAACGTCTATTGCGACATTGTAGATCTCAGGTTGTTCTTCAACAATTTCAACTTTGAAAAACTTTCTTTCACATGCATAGTAAAGAAAATCCGATATGCAATAGAAATAAATCTGAGCTCATGATCACTCACATTGCTATCATCCATGTAATGTCAACATTGCCTTCTATAGGAGTATGACAATCATCTTCTTGATTGACATTAGTTTGGTCACCCACAAGAACTATCACCAACTCTTCTGAATTTCTTGGAGTGCTTGTATTGCTCCCATAATATTTAAAAAGAGATCCTCTGAATTCTTCTATCTCCTCATCCGCCTCCTTCTTCCTTTTTCTTTTATCACTTCCGGATGCAAACTTTCTACCTGAACTCGACATGACCCCTGCTGAAATTCAAAGGAACAAATTAGCTTATAAAATTAGCGCAAAGCTAATTAATATATTGTATAGAAAATCATCTAATGTAATGACAATCTGCTAGGGCATAGTATTCTCTCTATAATCTAATCTGGCTACATAGATTCAAGCGCCCTAACAACAATTCCTTGTTAACCGAGAAATTGGATCTTTTGCCCTAACAACAATCATCAAACCCCAACGTAAAGTGTGGCAAAAAGTTCGATCGATCAACAAGTTGGGAACCAGGATTAGAAAGAAAAAAAACATGATTACAGGTAGAAGAACATATGAGTGAAGAGGACGCGAGGAGACATACCTGCCGCAGTTGTCGTGTTGTTCGTGAGGAGGCAGTGTCGAAGAAGATTAGACCAACAGGAGGAGCGGAACAACCAAAAGGGAAGGGAACGACCGATTTACAGGAAATCATGATTAGTTTTTTTAGGGAAAGAAATCGTGATTAGCGAATCAAACCATTCCTTTTCCTCTCCGGTCTCCGCGTACATGCAAACATGGGCCAGGCCCATCATATCGTTTTTAGTTTCCTAGGCTAGCACGCCAGAGGCTTAGCGAGGCGCTGAGATTGACTTCAATTTTTTTTCCACTCCAAGACCTATATGCCTGTACGTACTGATGTCTACTACGCAACTTTATTCTTGTAGACTCATGTTGGGCCTCCAAGCGCAGAGTTTTGTAGGACAGTAGCAATTTTCCCTCAACTGGATGACCTAAGGTTTATCAATCCGTGGGAGGCATAGGATGATGGTGGTCTCTCTCAAACAACCCTGCAACCAAATACAAGAAATCTCTTGTGTCCCCAACACACCCAATACAATGGAAAATTGTATAGGTGCACTAGTTCGGTGAAGAGATGGTGATAAAAGTGTAATAATGATAGTAGATATTGATTTTTGTAATAGGAACAATAAAAAAACAGCAAGGTAGCAATTGATAAAATGGTGCACAAACGGTATTGCAATGCTTGAAAATGAGGCCTAGGGTCCGTACTTTCGCTAGTGCAATCTCTCAACAATGCTAATATAATTGGATCATATAACCATCCCTCAACGTGCGATGAAGAATCACTCCAAAGTTCCTATCTAGCGGAGAACATAAGAAGAAATCGTTTGTAGGGTACGAAACCACCTCGAAGCTATTCTTTCCGATCGATCTATCCAAGAGTTCATACTAAAATAACACCAAATAATTTCAGATTCATAATACTCAATCCAACACAAAGAACCTCAAAGAGTGCCCCAAGATTTCTACCGGAGAAACAAAGACAAGAACGTGCATCAACCCCTATGCATAGATTACCCCAATGTCACCTCGGGAATCCGCGAGTTGAGTGCCAAAACATACATCAAGTGAATCAATATGATACCCCATTGTCACCACGAGTATTCATTTGTAAGACATATATCAAGTGCTCTCAAATCCATAAAAGTATTCAATCCGATAAAACGAAATCTCAAAGTGAAAACTCAATTCATCACAACAAGATAGAGAGGGGAAAACACCATATGATCCGACTATATTAACAAAGCTCGCGATACATCAAGATCGTGACATCTCAAGAACACGAGAGAGAAAGAGAGATTAAACACATAGCTACTGGTACAAACCCTCAGCCCCGAGGGTGGACTACTCCCTCCTCATCATGGTGGCCACTGGGATGATGAAGATGGCCACCGGTGATGATTTCCCCCTCCGACAGGGTGCCAGAACGGGGTCTAGATTGGTTTTTCATGGCTACGGAGGCTTGCGGCGGCAGAACTTCTGATCTAGGGTTACCCTCGAGGGTTTTGGAATATTTGGCAATTTATAGGGCGAAGAAGGGGTACGGGAGGCCACCGAGGTGGGCACAACCCACCTGGGCGCGCCTGGGCCCCCAGGCGCGCCCTGGTGGGTTGTGCCCCCCTCGGGGCACCCCCCCAGGTGCTGCTCTGGCCCATTGGATGTCTTCTGGTCCATAAAAAATCCACAAAAAGTTTCACGGTGTTTGGACTCCGTTTGATATTGATTTTCTGCGATGTAAAAAACAAGAAAAAAATAGCAACTAGCACTGGGCACTGGGTCAATAGGTTAGTCCCAAAAAATGATATAAAGTTGCTATAAAATGATTGTAAAACATCCAAGAATGATAATATAACAACATGAATACTTCATAAATTATAGATACGTTGGAGACGTATCACGTACTAGCGTACGTATACCTGGGAGGGGGCCCCTGACTTTTGGGGTGCCCAGGGCGGCCGCCCCGTTCGCCCCTCCCCAGGACTGGCCCTAAGGAGGAGGGATGGAGGAACTTCCTCAGTGGAGGAGAGCAGGGACGTCGGCGGCGGCGGGTGACGACGGTGGTCGGGGAGGGCGACGACGGTGGTCGGGGAACGGCGGTGGCAGCGGACGACTGGGTGGTGCAGGGGAGAGCGAGAGTGGAGTTGAGAGGGGAGAGTGAGGGACGTCCGGTTGGAGAAGATATGATAGCTTTAACAGTAGCGCGCGTTAGGATAAAGCGCTACTGCTAAAGTACATTAGCAGTAGCGCGTTTAGGGAAACGACGCTACTACTATACCTAGTCTGGAGGCAACGCCGTGGCAATTGTAGTAGTAGCGCACTATTCTACTAATGCACTACTGCTACTTGGATATCAGTAGCGAGGTTTTCTAAAGCGCGCTACTGCTAAGTAGCAGTAGCGGGTTGTTTTAAACCGCGCTGCTGGTAAGATTCTGTGTATAAGGTTTTCCCTAGTAGTGTCGGCTCCTTCCTTGCCCGGAGAGGGCCAAGCCCATGTGGGAGTATGAGCCCGAGGATCCGGCCACTGTGTGGCACCTCTTCGGCACGACTCTTGACAAGATATGGGGCCTGTTATTCTATCCCCAGAAGGAGTGGCTGGCCGAGGGGAAGGACATCGGTCTTGACACTGCGAATCCCCCAAAGGAGGTGAGTGGCATTTCTCTTCGAAGAGTGTTCGGATATCCACATTATGTGAGATTCGACCTAACCTTGTTACGTGGATTCTGCAGGGCTGGCTCGCCAAGGCCAAGAAGATCAGCGTCCCGACACCGCTGCCGGAGGGGCCCCGATCAGAGAAGCTGGAGAAGATGCTGATCGTGGTGCCCTATAAGGCGCTTGCTAAGAAGGGCAGGAAGCAAGAAGCACCGGAGGCCAGGGAAGGCCTCCGCCGCAGGATCCGTCCGGGTAGCCGGTCCAGAGACGCTGCGGCCTCATCCGTATAGGATGGGGGCGAGGAGGAGGAGGAGGACAAAGAGGAGAGTGCCTCTTCGCACTCCAAAAAGAGGCCTGCGTCCGAGGACGCTGAGGAGGTCCAACCTTCCCCGGCCCCAAAGAGACGACACCGGCCTAAGCTGGTTATACCTGACAGCTCGGACGACGAGAAGTCCGAGGCATCCGAGGAGCTCCCGAAGAAGGGATCCAGGGTTATGCCCCCTGCCAGCAGGTAAGGTGTCTGTATTTTCAGCTATTATGCTTTCAGTAGTTTGTTTTAGTTGAAGGTTAACCCTCCAAATTGCAGTCCCCCACATGAGCGCCCCACCGAGCAAACCTCGGAGGGGACATCTCTGCCCGCCGAGCTGGCGGACAGTGGGTCTATGGCGCATTCTGCGCCTCCTTTGATCCCCGAAGAGGCTGAGGAGGTGCGGTCTCGAAGAACTCCTCCTCCTCCGAACACGTAGGGGGAGGTAGATGTCGTAATGGCCTAGGTCAACACCTCGGTCACCGAAGACCAGGAGGAAGCGTCCCTCCTGGCCGGTGAGGGAAAGGAGTCCAGGCCATCCGGACCCCCTCCGTCGATCGCTCCCGAGCCTCTGAGGCCCTCGGCAGCACAGGTTCCTCCCAGCGGGGAGGGGGCCGGGGAGCCCACGCCAGCGCCGAATACCTCCGCACAGGCGGCGGTTGGCTGGCCGGACACACTGGAGGAGTTGGTGAGCAACTCCGTCATCGTTGAAGGGCACCGCACCCTTATGGGTGCGGTTACGCAGAGTGTTCGGTCCGTCCAATCCGGACTGAACGACGCTGTCCAAGGCCTTCTAACAGGCTTTGAGGTAAGTCAAGTAATGATCTTTCCTTATAATGTGGTTATAGTTGTTAGTTTAGGTAGGCCGCATACGTAGCAGCCCCCGAGACTCTGCCAGGATCTTCGAAGAGACCTGCAGAGGATCAAATTCGGTAGGTCGGTTAACAAAGTCGATATTTCTGATGCTAACGCAGGAATCTTCCGTGGTCGCGGCTGCTAATGCCGCAGCGTTAGAGGAGATGGATCGGAAGCTCAAGCTCTCCGATCAAGAGCTGGACCTTGTCAACAAACGGCTTGACGAGGTGCAAGGTAAGCTCTGTAAAAAGATGTGTATTTGCCAAATAGTGACTGGCCGGACCGTTTACTGATCCTTTATCTTGATGATCTTTGCAGCTGCTGCCACCGAGGTCGAGGGCTTAAAGGAGGCCCTAAAGAAAGGTGAGGCCGAGGCGGCCGAGAAGAGGACATCCGCTGAGAGGGCGGTGTCTGAGCTTGAGCAGGCCAAGCATGCTGCTAAGCAGCATGAGTCTCGGGTGACCGAGGTCCAAGGGGAGCTCCAGGATGCCGCTGTGAAGCTTGAGGCCCTTGAGAAGGCGCAGGAGGAGCAATCCTGTGACGCCCCCGGCTCAATCGTGCACTAATCATACACGCAAATGCACACGATCAAGCCTAAGGACCCACGGGAAGATATCACAACACAACTCTAAAACATAAACAAAGTCATACAAGCTTTATATTACAAGCCAGGGGCCTCGAGGGCTCGAATACATAAGCTTGCGTACAAGCGTCAGCGGAAGCATCAGATATCTGAGTACAGATATGAAACAAAAACAGAAAGGCCTTTAAAGAGGCGTGGCAAAAATAAAACACTACGATCGAAAGGCACAGGCCTCCTGCCTGGGACCCTTCGTTCCTACTCCTGGTCGTCAGCAAGCTCGTAGTAGTATCCATCCTCGGGGGTAGCAGTAGCGATCGTCGGCAGGGACAGCTGTCTCAGGGGCTCCGTCATCTGGTTGCATCAAAAGGGGTATATGGGGAAAAAGAAAGCAAAGCAACTGTGAGTACTCATCCGAAGTACTCAGCAAGCAAGGATCTACACTACATATGCAACATTATCAAAGGAAGGCTGTATATGTGGACTGGGCTGCAAAAATGCCAGAATAGAGGGGAAAACCTAGTCCTATCGAAGACTAGCATCTTCGGTGGTCTTGCAGCAATAGAAGAGAGTAGAATAGTACAATATAATGTAGCAGTATTATTAAGTCTCAACCTCACCCAGAGATCCTTTCTCGACTCCCTGCGAGAAAGCAATCCCAGAGCCATACAGTCATCAACCTCGTCCTGAGATCCCTTCTCGACTCCCTGCGAGAAGCAATCCCAGAGCCATATATCCAGGTATCATCTCACGGTCTAGTTGTGTCGATCATGATACAACTCCGAGTGTCCTTTACCGTAGGACCGGCTATCGATAGAAGTTTTCTTCCCTACAGGGGTGCACCAACTTACCCAACACGCTCGATTAACTCCGGCCAGACACACTTTCCTGGGTCATGCCCGGCCTCGGCCAAACGATACACCGCAGCCCTACCTACAGCTCAGCAGAGAGGTCCCCGCCGGTCTACATCCTAAGCGCTCAGGGGTCTTGGGCCATCTCCCTGTGCACTCCGGGTCGTTGCGAGCAGGGTGAAGCCAGGCACCAGGAGGGCGCCTGTCCGTCCCGGCCGCAAGGCTGAACTAGACGTCTGACAAAGCTTTCGGCTGATGCTACGATGCAGAACGCCCATACTATGTCCACATGATGGTTAGTGCTATCAGGCCAGAGGCCTGCTCGGATCAAATATCCGAATCGTTAGTGGACTAGGGCTTGTGGTAACGAGCAGAGACTCACGAAAGATGTGACCCCATCGCCCCGTCTCGAGGACTTGCGGCAAGGGCCAAGAATGCCCGGCCGCGCCTCGTATTCATCACTCGGGCACCATCCAGGTCAACCCGTCTCCACAACACTCGCCACTTAGGCTCACGTGGGTACCCCTCAGGGTCGACCCGCCTATCCAAGTAACAGTGTAAAGTCCAAGTATCCGTGTTTCCATAACATCAGAGGAATCCGAGGTATCACCCTCGTGGAATTCCCACTCGATGTATCCGTCAAGGTGAACTCGGAGGAATCACCCTCGCTGGGTTCACACTTGTGGTGTTGTACGATGGCGTCGTTATCGGAAGCGGTGAAGGAGGAATCACCCTCGATGACCACGACCAAACAGCTTCTCTACAGAGTTAACATCAGAAGTGCTACAAGAGGTTTCACCCTCGGCACTTGATAGTAACGCTGCAGTGTCGTTACAACTAAGGGGGGGGGGGGGATGTGCGGTGCCGGGGCCTGGCCTTCAATCCCGTTGATCGGGTCTTCTGATAATGCAGTGGGGCAGTCGGGACAAGTGGGGTCACTGATAGGTCTCTACCCAGCCTATACTAAGTAGTTTAGGATATGGAAGTAATTATCAACAGCAGGTTACAGTAAACAGGCTATGCATCAGAATAGGTAAAGCAGTAGCAGCAGCAATTCTAATGCAAGCATGAGAGAGAAAGAATAGGCAATATCGGTATGCTCAAAGGGGGCGTGCTTGCCTGGTTGCTCGGCGGCAAAGACAAGGTCGTCAACGGTGTCTTCGGTCTCCGGAGCTGCGTCGGTCTCGGGGACGACGTCGGGGTCTAATGAGAGAGAAGAGGGGGGGGGGGAACAGTAAATATAAAGCAAACAAGAGCATGACAGGACATTACGCAGAGCTAGGGGTGTCTAACGCAGTACTACACGTAACAGACGGAGCGGGAGAATATCTGACGATATTTCCCGGGTCTTTGGATTTATCGGACAGACGATCCGGAGAGGGAAGTTCCATGTTCATCATGCTAGGAGCATCTGACAGATGAAAGGAGGGCATATTCGGATTCGTGGGATTTTTCTGATCAATTTTCATATATAAATTATTTTCATCGGAGTTATGGATTAAAAGATATGATTTCTAAAGTTTTTATTAATTTCTAGAATTTCTGGATTTAATTAAATCAACATTATCCAGAACAGTACAGGGTGACATCATCGTGATGTAATGCTGACGTCAGCAGTCAACGGTCGGCTGACCAGGGTCAAATCTGTCCTGTGGGTCCCACCTGTCATAGACTCAGGGCTAATCCAGGGTTTAAATTTAACTAAAACTAATTAACAGGGGTGTGGCCCCACCTGTCAGTGAGTAATTAGTGATTAATTAACTAATTAATTAATTAACAGTTTATTTATTTTTAAATTTGATTTAACCGCGTGGGACCCACATGTCAGTGGCCCACGCTGCCACATCGACGGTTGACCCAGTCAACTGGGGCCAGCCGGGCCCTGGGGGCCACCAGGCAGTGACCCTGGGGGTGGCCCCGGCTGGCCACATCAGCACGGGTGCCGGCGTTTAGCCGCCGGTGGCCAAAACAACGGCGGAGGCAAGGGCCAGCGGCGGAAATTGGCTACGTGGGTCCGTTCGTCGCGCGGTTTGCGCCGTTCGAATGAGGGGAACCCGCCGCGTCGTTTGGGGGTACCGGGCGGAGCTGGGGCTGCCGGAGTCGACGGCGGCGAGCGCCGTGGCGGACGCCGATGTTAGGGCCTCGACGGGGTGGAGGCTAGAGGGCACGGGAGGACGCGGAGGTGAGCTTGCCGGGCTCCTAGGAGCACCAGGAGCTCGATGCGTTGCCCAGGGACGAATGCGGCGGCCTGAGCGCACGTCTGCGACGAGCTCGTTGGTGGCGAGCGATTCGGCCACGTCGGGGCAGGAGCTACGGGCGGCTAGAGAGGTTAGAGACGGGCGCATTCAGCGCAGTGGCTCACCGCGGAAACGCAGGGTCTAGGTAGCGGGCTCGGGGAAGCTCGGAGTGGATGGCACGGCAGCGATGGCGACGGCGATGCAGAGAAGGGGATCGGCTCGATCCCGTGATTGCGCTGCTCCCTGAGTCGATGCAGGGCTCCCGCTCGATGGAGACGAGGACAACGGCTCGATCGGGCACGATGGTGAGGCTAGGCGGCGACGATGGACGCGCGATTCAGGGAGGCGCAGCCATGGCCGCGTCGGGCGAGGTGAGGGGAACCAGGGAGAGAGAGGGAGTGAGCGAAGGAGAGGCCAGGGAAGCGTCAGGGCTCGCCCTTTATCCACCACGAGTGGGCGAGGCCGCTGTCGAGCAGGAGGAGAGGGGGCCTGGGCGCGGTGGTGCGTGCGCGCAGAGCGCTCGACAGCGAGGCGCGGGGTGAGCAGTAGGTAGGGGATGAGGTGGGAAGTGGGCTGGGCCGGCACTGTGGACTCAGTCCAGTGCCCTGTGCCTTTTCCCCTTTTCTATTTTCCTTTTTCTGTTTTCTCCTTTTTTTGTTTCTCTATTTCTGTTTTCTTTTCTGTTTTGCTAATTGTTTGGGCCCCAAATGGATTTTGTAAAATATGGCACTTGCCCATATAATATCAGTGCAATATCCAACCCTGGTAGAAAATAGTTTTGGGGCCAAATGTTTTCATATAGATTTTATTTAAATAAAAAGGTATTAACCAACTCTGTTTTCCTACTGTTAGAGTCACTTAGTTAATTTATTAATTGTTGATTATAATTTTAGAACAGTCTCTGGAATATTTGCTATTCATTGAACATTTTAGTTTCTAAGTTTGGACAACTTTTATTTTCACTTTTAGTTTGAATTTCCATTTGAATTTGAATTTGAAAAGGGATTTATTACTAATGATGATTAAGCACTGTTGATCATGATGACATGGCATAATCAAGAAGGGTGATTACTGTGGCAAACCACTGGGGGTGTTACAAGTCTCCTCCACTAATAAGAATTCTCGTCCCGAGAATTAAGATGGAGACTGAAAGAAATCGGGGTATCCTTGGAAGTTATTCCGAGGAAACGTTCGGAAAAAATCTCGAACGGCTGGAACGTTTTCGATCCCCTCAAGCAGAGAAGCGTCCCACGCATTCAAAGTGTTTATTTTGGAGTTATCTGGGCATGGTAATTCACTAGCCCGGATGGCTAACGGAGTATGCATTTCCTCATAATGAGGGTCATGCATGATTGCAAATTTTTCAGAGATGAATGAATGTGATGCTGCTGATATAAATAAAACAGAAGCAGGTACTGAGTTAACGAGAAGGGTACCCATTTCGGTGGCAGGTTGATCCTGGACTTGTTTAATGTCAATGTTGTAAGCGTGTCCACGACCATATGTTTTTCGCTTCTGTGTTGAACCCGGAGATGAGCCAACATCACGATAGCGCTTCTGTGAGTCCTTATGCTTCATTTGAGTGGTCTAAATCAGAATAGCCTTGTTCACAAGAGTAGAAAAGTCATTGAAGTCTTGAGCAGCAAGTGCAAGCTCGATGTCTGGGTGGAGTCCATTGCGAAACTTCTCTTGTCTACGGGCATCTGTGGCGATATCTTCTTCAGCATAGCGGGACAGGTCAAGGAATTCCCGCTGATAAGCTTCGACTGTCTTATTGCCCTGAGTGAGGTTGCGGAACTGGGTTTTCATCCGGTCCATAATTCCTTGAGGAATATATCGGGCGCGGAAAGCAGCCTGGAACTCAGGCCAAGTAACGGCTATTCCAGCAGGCAGTGTACGTTTGTGGGTGTCCCACCATTGAGCCGCGGGACCCTTTAAGAAAAAGGATGCAAAGGCGACAAAGTTGGCAGGGGAGACATTTGCAGACTCCATCTCGTGAGTGATATCGCGAATCCAGTCATCAGCATCCAGTGGCTTCTCAGAGTTGCGGAACTGAGTGGGGTTAAGACGCATAAATTCCGGCAGAGTTATTGAAGGAGGGTTCTGGTTCTGGTTGTTCAGATGTGGGAACTGGGCCATAATCCCACTCATGAACTGGCGGTTGAGCTTGAATTGTTGCATCATAGCTGCCATATAGTCTGGCGGTGGTGGGCGTTCAGGGGCACGACCACGACCACCTGGTCTAACCATCCTGCTAAGTATCAACAGGGGTAGTTCAGTAAAAGCAGTTGTGGGTATTTAGCGGCAAGCATGATGTAACACGACAATAATTAAGCAGTGTCATAGATACTTAACAGTAGTCAATTAAGACATACAGATCCATACACAGAGTCGGTTACATGCGAATAGTATAACAGCGCAAATTCAAAAGCTAGACATGGTAGGCGGCGCGCATGCACGCGGTAAGGAGGTACACCACGAGATATAGCAAAGGCTACATCAACGTCGGGAAGATCCACTGAAATGGGGTAGTTGCACGTGCGGACGACGAATGTTCATCGCGGAAGGTTCCTGCGCTCCATGTGCACTCTGATGCAGAACCCGATCTCGAGCTGTAAGAAGAGGTCCACGTGGAAGTGCGTGACCTCCAACAGCAGGCCAATCAATACCAGCATACATCTGAGTCCTGCTCGGGTAAAGGATGTACTCTGGATGTATCCCTGCATGAACAGCTAGTAGCAACTATGTCATAGCATCGTAGAGGCGTGCTCGAGTGGCAACCAACTCGACGGCAAGAGCCCGAACAGTGCGATCCAGGGCCTGAGTGCACTGAATCAGAACGTGCGGGTCGTATCGACGACGCTCGTACGGGGCACAGATAGATGTGTAGTATCTAGTAGTATCTCCAGCAGGGGCATACGGAATGTATCGGAACTCAGAAGCATCCAAGCTATCGCTGAACTCTCCTCGGAGACGTGCGACAACAGAGTAGGTGGCATCATGTACTGCCATCTCAATCGTCACGCCGATACCGTCGAAAAGGTGCAGCTCAGTGTCTGAGTCATCTTGCTGATCATAGATACGAACATTAGCATGGTACTGCTCCTGGTTGAACTCGCGGTAATCCTCGTATACCATGTACTCGGGGTACCAGCGGTAGCCCAGCCTGGTCAGGAGCGCGATCAGGACAGCTGGAAAACCAGGGGCACCTCAAGCCCAAGTGTGAAGCACAAGCTACGTCGTAGGGCGTGGTGGAAACAAACGATCCATCTGAAACAGAGGAAATTCAGGGTTGTCAAAAGACAATGAGAAGTATAATACAACTCGGAGAGAAAGGTTAAACAAAACAATGGAAAGGAAAATGATTATCAGACTAATCAGATCAATGGTAAGGAATTAAGCACAGATATCCAGCTCTCCGGGTAGAGAGATTTACGAGATCCTAAGTGTCGGCGTTAGTAAAATTCATTGAACCCGAATAGAATAGAGGTCAGAGTCCCAGAGTAAAGATGAGGAATAAAAGATACTAATACCACCCAATGGCGACGTGGGCCCGTAAGCCACACAGCCAAGTTAGTAAAACAGTTTTTGGTTACTAGACTCAACTTCGGCCAAGGAGTTGGAAAGGGGGATTCCTACAGGCAGTCGGCTCTGATACCAACTTGTGACGCCCCCGGCTCAATCATGCACTAATCATACACGCAAATGCACACGATCAAGCCTAAGGACTCATGGGAAGATATCACAACACAACTCTAAAACATAAACAAAGTCATACAAGCTTTATATTACAAGCCAGGGGCCTCGAGGGCTCGAATACATAAGCTTGCGTACAAGCGTCAGCGGAAGCATAAGATATCTGAGTACAGATATGAAACAGAAACAGAAAGGCCTTTAAAGAGGCGTGGCAAAAATAAAACAATACGATCGAAAGGAGTAGGCCTCCTGCCTGGGACCCTCCGTTCCTACTCCTGGTCGTCGGCAAGCTCGTAGTAGTATCCATCCTCAGGGGTAGCAGTAGCGATCATCGGTAGGGACAGCTGTCTCAGGGGGTCCGTCATCTGGTTGCATCAAAAGGGGTATATGGGGAAAAAGAAAGCAAAGCAACCGTGAGTACTCATCCGAAGTACTCAGCAAGCAAGGATCTACACTACATATGCAACATTATCAAAGGGAGGCTGTATATGTGGACTGGGCTGCAGAAATGCCAGAATAGAGGGGGAAACCTAGTCCTATCGAAGACTAGCATCTTCGATGGTCTTGCAGCAATAGAAGATAGTAGAACAGTACAATATAATGTAGCAGTATTATTAAGTCTCAACCTCACCCAGAGATCCTTTCTCGACTCCCTGCGAGAAAGCAATCCCAGAGCCATACAGTCATCAACCTCGTCCTGAGATCCCTTCTCGACTCCCTGCGAGAAGCAATCCCAGAGCCATATATCCAGGTATCATCTCACGGTCTAGTTGTGTCGATCGTGATACAACTCCGAGTGTCCTTTACCGTATGACTGGCTATCGATAGAAGTTTTCTTCCCTGCAGGGGTGCACCAACTTACCCAACACGCTCGATTAACTCCGGCAGGACACACTTTCCTGGGTAATGCCCGGCCTCGGCCAAACGATACACCGCAGCCCTACCTACAGCTCAGCAGAGAGGTCCCCGTCGGTCTACATCCTAAGTGCTCAGGGGTCTTGGGCCATCGCCCTGTGCACTCCGGGTCGTTGCGAGCAGGGTGAAGCCAGGCACCAGGGGGCGCCGGTCCGTCCCGACCGCAAGGCTGAACTAGACGTCTGACAAAGCTTTCGGCTGATGCTATGATGCAGAACGCCCATACTATGCCCACATGATGGTTAGTGCTATCAGGCCAGAGGCCTGCTCGGATCAAATATCCAAATTGTTAGTGGACTAGGGCTTGTGGTAACGAGCAGAGACTCACGGAAGATGTGACCCCATCGCCCCGTCTCAAGGACTTGCGGCAAGGGCCAAGAATGCCCGGCCGCGCCTCGTATTCATCACTCGGGCACCATCCAGGTCAACTCGTCTCCACAACACTCGCCACTTAGGCTCACGTGGGTACCCCTCAGGGTCGACCCGCCTATCCAAGTAACAGTGTAAAGTCCAAGTATCCGTGTGTCCATAACATCAGAGGAATCCGAGGTATCACCCTCGTGGAATTCCCACTCGATGTATCCGTCAAGGTGAACTCGGAGGAATCACCCTCGCTGGGTTCACACTTGTGGTGTTGTACGACGGCGTCGTTATCGGAAGCGGTGAAGGAGGAATCACCCTCGATGACCACGACCGAACAGCTTCTCTACAGAGTTAACATCAGAAGTGCTACAAGAGGTTTCACCCTCGGCACTTGATAGTAACGCTGCAGTGTCGTTACAACTAAGGGGGGGGGGTGATGTGCGGTGCCGGGGCCTGGTCTTCAATCCCGTTGATCGGGTCTTCTCATAATGCAGCGGGGCAGTCGGGACAAGTGGGGTCACTGATAGGTCTCTACCCAGCCTATACTAAGCAGTTTAGGATATGCAGGTAATTATCAACAGCAGGTTACAGTAAACAGGCTATGCATCAGAATAGGTAAAGCAGTAGCAGCAGCAATTCTAATGCAAGCATGACAGAGAAAGAATAGGCAATATCGGTATGCTCAAAGGGGGGGGTGCTTGCCTGGTTGCTCGGCGGCAAAGACAAGGTCGTCAACGGTGTCTTCGGTCTCCGGAGCTGCGTCGGTCTCGGGGACGACGTCGGGTTCTAATGAGAGAGAAGAGGGGGGGGGGGAAACAGTAAATATAAAGCAAACAAGAGCATGACAGGACATTACGCAGAGCTAGGGGTGTCTAACGCAGTACTACACGTAACAGACGGAGCGGGAGAATATCTAACGATATTTCCCGGGTCTTTGGATTTATCGGACAGACGATCCGGAGAGGGAAGTTCCATGTTGATCATGCTAGGAGCATGTGACAGATGAAAGGAGGGCATATTCGGATTAGTGCGATTTTTCTGATCAATTTTCATATATAAATTATTTTCATCGGAGTTATGGATTAAAAGATAGGATTTCTAAAGTTTTTATTAATTTCTAGAATTTCTGGATTTAATTAAATCAACATTATCCAGAACAGTACAGGGTGACATCATCGTGATGTAATGCTGACATCAGCAGTCAACGGTCGGCTGACCAGGGTCAAATCTGACCTGTGGGTCCCACCTGTCATAGACTCAGGGCTAATCCAGGGTTTAAATTTAACTAAAACTAATTAACAAGGGTGTGGCCCCACCTGTCAGTGAGTAATTAGTGATTAATTAACTAATTAATTAATTAACAGTTTATTTATTTTTAATATTGATTTAACCACGCGGGACCCACATGTCATTGGCCCACGCTGCCACGTCGACGGTTGACCAATCAACTGGGGCCAGCCGGGCCCTGGGGGCCACCAGGCAGTGACCCTGGGGGTGGCCCCGGCTGGCCACATCAGCACGGGTGCCGGCGTTTAGCCGCCGGTGGCCAAAACAACGGCGGAGGCAAGGGCCAGCGGCGGAAATTGGCTACGGGGGTCCGTTCGTCGCGCGGTTTGCACCGTTCGAACGAGGGGAACCCGCCGTGTCGTTTGGGGGTACCGGGCGGAGCTGGGGCTGCCGGAGTCAACGGCGGCGAGGGCCGTGGCGGACGCCGATGTTCGGGCCTCGACGGGGTGGAGGCTAGAGGGCACGGGAGGACGCGGGGGTGAGCTTGCCGGGCTCCTAGGAGCACCAGGAGCTCGATGCGTTTCCCAGGGACGAACGCGGCGGCCTGAGCGCACGTCTGCAACGAGCTCGACGGTGGCGAGCGATTCGGCCACGTCGGGGCAGGAGCTACGGGCGGCTAGGGAGGTTAAAGACGGGCGCATTCGGCGCAGTGGCTCACCGCGGAAACGCAGGGTCTAGGTAGCGGGCTCGGGGAAGCTCGGAGTGGATGGCACGGCGGCGATGGCGACGGCGATGCAGAGAAGGGGATCGGCTCGATCCCGTGGTTGCGCTGCTCCCTGAGTCGATGCAGGGCTCCCGCTCGATGGAGACGAGGACAGCGGCTCGATCAGGCACGGTGGTGAGGCGAGGCGGCGATGATGGACGCGCGATTCAGGGAGGCGCAGCCATGGCCGCGTCGGGCGAGGTGAGGGGAACCAGGGAGAGAGAGGGAGTGAGCGAAGGAGAGGCAGGGAAGCGCCAGGGCTCGCCCTTCAGCCACCACAAGTGGGCGAGGCCGCTGTCGAGCAGGAGGAGATGGGGGCCTGGGCGCGGGCGTGCATGCGCGCAGAGTGCTCGACAGCAAGGCGCGGGGTGAGCAGTAGGTAGGGGATGAGGTGGGAAGTGGGCTGGGCCGGCACTTGGACTCAGTCCAGTGCCCTTGGCCTTTTCCCCTTTTCTATTTTCCTTTTTCTGTTTTCTCCTTTTTTTCTTTCTCTGTTTTTCTTTTCTTTTCTGTTTTGCTAATTGTTTGGGCCCCAAATGGATTTTGTAAAATATGGCACTTGCCAATATAATATCAGTGCAATATCCAACCCTGGTAGAAAATAGTTTTGGGGCCAAATGTTTTCATATGGATTTTATTTAAATAAAAAGGTATTAACCAACTCTGTTTTCCTACTATTAGAGTCACTTAGTTAATTTATTAATTGTTGATTATAATTTTAGAACAGTCTCTGGAATATTTGCTATTCATTGAACATTTTAGTTTCTAAGTTTGGACAACTTTTATTTTCACTTTTAGTTTGAATTTCCATTTGAATTTGAATTTGAAAAGGGATTTATTACTAATGATGATTAAGCACTGTTGATCATGATGACATGGCATAATCAAGAAGGGTGATTACTGTGGCAAACCACTGGGGGTGTTACAAATCCTCCCGTCTATCCAAGGCGGAGAAGGAGCTCCAGGAGGCGCGGAGTGATGCCCGAGGTGTCCCGGAGGAGCTTCGGCAAGCTGCGCAAATTGCCAATGGTAAGAAATATTTACTGCAGAGTGTGTTCGGAGGCAACAGATTCGCCCTGCTGACGAGGGTCTGGCGCTCCGCAGGCGTTTTCGCCGAACTCCCAAAGAATGTGGCGGCCGCGGCGGGGCACTATGCCACCCGCGAGGAGGACTCCACAAAGCGGCTCTTTTGGTCACAGTTTCCGGACTCCGAGCGTCCTCCCCTCCTCAGCGATCAAATGAAGCAGCAGATGGAGATGCATCGGATGTCCAAGCTGGCCTTGAAGGACCTCTGTGTCAGTCTGTGGCCGGCCGAGCCCATTCCAGACACCCATTTCGGCCTTGTGCAGAGGCTACGGGAGGCGCCGCTCCGGATTGACGCCGTGAAGCAGTCGGCGTGCCTCGAGGGGGTGAGGCTCGCATTTGCGAAGACCTTGGTTCATTGGCCAAGGATTAATCCAATGGAGATGGCCACTGGTCCACCGCCGCAGGGGAAGGAGCATCGCCGCCCTCAGCAGTACTTCACGCAGGTGATGACCGGAGCGCGGGCGATAGTTCACCAGTGTTCGAAAAATGTAATGCTTGAGTAGTTATAGCAAGTTTGTACCAAGTGGGACTTATGCTTTATTATGCGCCCGGCGAACTTATTTGCTATTGTAGTGATTAAATTTTGACTCCTGTGTGGCCGTATGTTTAGTTCTGAAAGCTACCAGTCGTCGGCTTCAGCCCCCAAGTGAACATCACGAAGGGTGTTTTGTTTCCGCACTGTTACCCTTAGCCAACGTCTTGGTGCCCGGAGGCGGTAGTGCGGGAACGAAACCAGGCGATCAGACTATTCAGTTTTACTGCTTTCACTTAGCCTTAGGAGCTTGACGGTGGGGACTAGGGACTAGCCCCCTGTATATTTGTGATGTACTTGGGGATCAAAGCCTGCCCTTTCCGATCACATGGTTTGTGTTAAGATGAACCCTTCATGTCACACGGCGAAATTGCCAACGATTTTTAGAGTCAAACCTCGTCATCGGATCGTGGACCCGTTCGCACTCACTATGACGGTCAGTTTTCGGCTTTTTCCTCCTGAGGTACTTGACCGGGTGAACCAGAAGTACAATCGCAGGGGTTCTCCCTTTGCCCTCTTAGCCGAACGTGCGGAACATAAGGGGCAAACACAGGAGCCGGGCAACCCAACTATTGACCCAAGACATAGTTCGAAACCGATGCATATAGTGCAATATCCGAGACACCGAACACCTAGCGGAAAGCGGTGCCGGACTTGAAGATATTGAGCTGATATAGAAATCGAACTCTCGACTAATTAATATGTTGTCATGCCGGGGTGTTCGAAGGGCGAGGAGAGAATTGGAAAGGGAATAAGCAAGTCACGGGATGCGGGTATCCGGACACCATAAAGGGTGTCTTTATTATTTCTCGTAAGCTCGGGACGTCTATCCGTATAATTCAAACTGTGAAGGTAGTACTTTTGAAAAAAAAGAAAGTTTATAGAGTAAAGGTTGATGCAGGGCCTTGAAGCGTGAGTTGAAGCCTTCACTGTGCCCTGCTGCACGTCTGCACCTTTGCTTCTGATAGGTGTGGGTTGGGACCTTCGATGAGACCTTGATGGGCGAGGATCCTGCCGATAAAGATTTTTTGCTTGGGGGTATTCGGAATTGGTCCCCGGGTCGTCCAAAGACAAAGTAATTCCGAAGTTCGGTTTAACCGAACATGTACTTCGGATTAATGTATGCCTCATGGCTACCCATGGTATTTTGAGTGAGAAGTTGTGCTGATGAGGCACGTGGAGCGTGAAGGATGTGGGCATGCCGTGGGGCGCGTATCCCTATTTGCGGCGAACGCATGCGGGTTCCCATGACGGGGAACGGGTTTGAGCCCGTTTACTATTGTCACTGGCCTTTACGGCGGGTCGACATCCGGGCCTATATGGGCCGGTGTGGTCTTCGGCCGCTAGGGCCGCAGTGTCCTCTTCGGTTCGAAGTGAGCGTTCTGTGTTGCCGTTGATAGTTATGACGCCCGAAGGACCCGACATTTTTAGCTTGATGTACGCGTAATGAGGAATGACATTGAATTTGGCGAACGTTGTTCGGCCTAGGAGGGCGTGATAGCCACTGCGAAAAGGTGCAATATCGAAGATCAAATCCTCGCTTCGAAAGTTATCTGGAGATCCGAACACTACTTCAAGCGTCACGGTGCCCGTGCAGCGGGCCTCCACTCCCGGAATGACCCCCTTGAAGGTGGTGTTACTGGGTTTAATCCTTGATGTATCGATCCCCATTTTCCTCACTGTATCCTCGTATATCAGGTTGAGGCTGCTCCCTCCGTCCATTAGGACTCTAGTGAGGTGGAATCCATTGATGATGGGGTCTAGCACTAGGGCTGTAGACCCTCCATGGCGTATGCTGGTGGGATGATCCCTGCGATCGAATGTGTTCGGGCAGGCTGACCATGGGTTAAACTTTGGTGCTACCGGCTCGACGGAGTATACGTCCCATAGCGCTCGCTTCCTCTCCTTCTTCAGTATGTGGGTTGCGTAGATCATGTTTACTGTCTTGACCTCGGAAGGGAAGGGTTTCTGGCCTTCACTGTTCGGCCTGTGGGGCTCATCATCGTCCTCGCTTCGTGGGCTTTTGCCTGAGTCTTTGGCTGTGAGTTTGCCAGCCTGTTTGATCACCCACCAATTTCGGTTGGAGTGGTTGGCGGGCTTCTCTGATGTGCCGTGGATCTGACAAGGCCTGTCCAGAATTGTGTCCAGTCTGGACGGGCCATCACCATTGCCTTTAGGGGCTTTCTTTCGGGTTCCGGATTTCTGGTTTCGGAATCTGGCATTTACTGCCTTATCCTCACCTTCGCCGTCATTGTGGCGACGTTTATTCTTGCTGCGTTGGGGCTTTTCGTTTCCGTCTCAAACCTCGGAGGTACCGGGTGTGTCTGGGTTGGTGTTCTTGCGAGCAAGCCAACTGTCTTCGCCCGCGCAAAAGCGGGTCATGAGGGAAGTAAGGGCTGCCATAGTTCTTGGTTTGTCCTGGCCGAGCTGCCGTACCAGCCATTTGTCCTTGACACTATGCTTAAAGGCAGCCAAGGCTTCGGCATCCGGACAGTCAACGATCTGATTTTTCTTAGTCAGGAATCGGTTCCAAAATTGTCGGGCAGATTCTCCAGGTTGTTGCGTGATGCGATTTAGGTCGTCAGCATCCGGAGGCCAGACATTGGTGCCCTGAAAGTTCGCTCGAAAAGCATCCTCAAGCTCTTCCCAGCAACCTATAGAGTCTTTGGGAAGGCTGTTCAGCCAGTGTCGAGCTGGGCCTTTAAGCTTGAGCGGTAATATTTAATGGCGTCGAGGTCGTCTCCACGCGTCATGTGGATGTGGAGGAGGAAATCCTCTATCCATACGGCTGGATCTGTAGTTCCGTTGTATGATTCGATGTTCACAGGCTTGAAGCCTTCTGGGAATTGGTGCTGCATTACCCTCTCTGTGAAGCACAAGGGGTGTGCAACGCCCCGAACTCGGGCTACGTCGCGTCGGAGGTCTTCGGCCCTCCTACTGTTCTGCTGCTCCCGAACTCTATCGTTTCGGTTTAACCGATTGTGGTATCCTTCCCGGTATGCGGGCAGGTCCTCTTTGGGTCCATAGATGGACCTGGTACGGCCTCCACGAGCGTCTAGGTCATGGCGGAGGTCGTACTCATAAGTGGACCGCACCTGATCCTTGCCGTGACGGCGAGGTGGGGCGGCTGGGTGTTCGGCCTCGTCAGCTTCCCTGTCCCGCCCTCTAGGGGGTCGGTCTGGCTGTTCGGCATTTGTATACATCGGGCGTGTTGGCTCTATAGCCTCGTCGTCGAACTGGGGCAATAGCCGTCGTTTAGGGTAACTCCTGATTGGCTGATCGCGGTCGTACCCCTCTTCGGCACCTAGGACTTTAGTCCATCGGTCATTGAGGGTGTCCTGTTCGGCTTTGATTTTGCGTTTTTGCTTCTTTAGGCTACGGGCGGTGGCTAAAAGCCTCCGCTTGAACCGTTCTTGCTCCAGAGGGTCTTCGAGGACGATAAAATCGTCTTACCCAAGGCTGGCCTCCTCTTCAGAGAGTGGGAGGTAGTTGCTATCCTCCGAGTCGTCAGGGTTTTCTGAATTGAGCGGGTCCTCCTGCCCTGCGAGGTCATCCTGATGATGCTCGTTGGCTGCGTCTCTGGCGAGGTCATCCGTAATATTTACGGTGCCATTCTCTGCCGAGTCTACGTTGCTTGCGTGGCTTCGATGTGGCTTTGATCGACGGCGCTGTTTTCAGCGTTTGGGAGGCTCATCTCTGGGCTTGCCTCGGTCCTGCTCAGGAGTGTCGTTGCCATCCTTTGGGGAGTCCACCATGTAAATGTCATAGGTGGATGTGGCCGACCAGCGGCCTGTGACGGGGGGACCGAGCTCAGCATTAGCTGTGGCCACGTCCTCCTCATCCATGTATTCGGCATTCTCTGAATTATAGTCTAGCATATCGGTTAAATCATCGATAGTTGCTACCAAATGGGTGGTGGGCGGGGCGCAAAATTCCCTGTCGAACGCCTCGAAGGGTCGGTGATTGAAGGAAGAGGGTAGGTTCTCCTGGATAGTCATTTTCTGGATTCAGTCTAGCCCCTCATTCAACATATCAAGGGTTGCCGGACTTGAGGGCTCTAGGCCAGATTTTGCGGTGACAAAGCGGAGGTTGGTCTGTGACTCAACCGATCCTTGGTCCCGGACAGACCTATCTATAGGATTCGGGACCGAAACCTCGAGGGGCACCGGATTGTCCTCGAAAACTGAGGGTGCGCTTTGACCCTCCCGTGCACCTTCCACGCCAATGTTTGAGGTCGGGTCGTTTTGAGCCGGGGTGACCCTTGGCCGCTATTCGCTGACTCAGGGTGCGGGCTCGAGGCCAGCAGGGTGTTGTGGGGGAGGAGCTCAACCGCGATCGAATCTTGGCTTCTGACCTCTGGTTCTGCCTCGAGGGCCGGGGATAAATCCTCCACCGATGTGAGTTCGGTTGACGGTGGGGTAAGATCCCCTCTCTCAGGGAGCCCTTCCTGGCTCGAAGCCGTTTGGTGGGCTGGGGCCGATTGACGGATCGGATCGGGGGTGTACGTCAGAGCGGGCGCGGCAAGGCCTGCGGGGGTGGTAAATCTGATGAAAACCAAATCCCCCCGCGCGTCGGTGACGTACTCTGATTGCCGAATTGGATCCGGTGTTCGGGAGCACAGTTGTCGATCTGGCCAAGACGGCCGGTCGAATCAGCATGCAGCACGATGCTGCCAAAAGTGAAGAGTTGTCCAGGGATGAAGAGGTCCATGGAACTGATGTCCTCTCCAAGGACTAAGCGCGCCATCGATCCTTTCGGTGATCCAACAACGGAACTTTCAATAAAAGCACCAATGTCGGTGTCAAAACCGGCAGACCTCGGGGTAGGGGGTCCCGAGCTGTGGATCTAGGATCGATGGGTAACAAGGGATGACGAACACAGTGTTTACCCAGGTTCAGGCCCTCTCGTAGAGGTAAAACCCTACGTCCTGCTTGATTGTATTGATTGTATAACGTGGTTTACAGAGTAGATCTACCTCAAGATCAGCATGAGCTAAACCCTAGGCTACAGGGGATGAAGATAGCTCTCCCCCTAATGACTACAGCCCTCGGTTTATATAGACACCGATAGGGCTAGGGTTACCGAAGATAGATTACAATAAGGAATAAAATAGATCTTTTCGCCTTCTTGACTTGGAGGGCACACCACGGCTTCATAGATATCCTGTCATAGTACGGCACCACCAGTCCGGCCCATGCACAATGGGTCGTCGCCCCGAGGACCCCTTAGTCCATGACTCCATCAATGAGCAATCCTTATTATTTGAGTGACCCTTCTAACAAAGGAACTCACTCAGTCGGTTATACCACATCCACTCCGACTACTAAGCCATATAATGACTTTAGAGCTTTAAACAATACATGTTGCAATTTAGCTTCCCAATTCAACATTTCATTCCCTCGGAAACTATCATAGAGATATCCGAATCAAGTGACTCATACAACTCTACAGTCACAACATCCATCAGTTTAATATACAAATTCAGTATTCACTTCTAGTGATATCAAATATCAGAACGTTATTCCATCATAACATGAGAATTGTTTCATCTTAAATGATGACGGGTCTCTATGTGAACCCTTTTGCTACAAGCCTTGCTTCATGTCTCAACGACCTCATTATCTTCATTCCTCTCATGAACAAAATCCCATTCTTCTCCCTCACAAAACAAATTCAGAAGAGTGGGCATTGCTTATCAGGTATACTCATGTACATGACAGCGAGCACAATTCATCCTCGATTGCTACCTTCCTTTGGATGAACCAAAACAGTTAAGATTCTCAACCACGTATGGACTTAGGTTCTATATCCAATCCAGGGTCTCTCGTAATTCTCGAGGAGAAATACATGTTGACACAATGTAGTCTTCATGTTACATGATTCACCCGAATCCATATACATAGTGAAGATTTCATAAATACCTTTTGACTCTTCATGATTTCCCACAACAATTGAGTCAAGGTCTTCTGATGTCCTAGCAGCAGAATTTTTGTGCACACTCGTGTTGGTCCTGGATGCCCAACATCCATCAGGTGTCCTCCAACCCAAGATTGAATGTCAACATGAAGTTACCAATAGTTAGGATTCCTCATTCCCCTCGGACGCTTCCGTGAAGCATTATCCTCAAGTGTCTAGATTCGTCCCCCTACTAGGTGGCCGAGTGGACCTATGGATCACATACACTCTCTCTTCGAACATTTCATTTGTGAAACCTTTATACCCAATAAATGCATTTGTCGGTTTTTTATGATACATTTCAAATTGATAATTCTCTGAATCTCCAGTTCAGATTTATTCGTATGTGGATCTAAGGACTAGATTTATATTCACATCTCATTCTATTTATTGTCATTCAATGTGGTTCTTATCTGCCCTAATGTTGAAAAAATGTTCTTATCAAAATACAATAATCTTACAGGCCATAAACAAGCCCCCCTTCTAGGGACTTCAGGTACTTTATAATTGATGGAGAATTGTACATCATATAGATCCCCATTTCCCATGGGGGCCCTTAGGTGTGGGCTGCGGTGGTGAAGTCATTGCGAAATTGCATGTCACCTACAAGATGTTGAGAGATTACAATTTTGTAGGAGCTATTACTATCAACTCCATCCTTTTGATAAGTGATTATTAAAATCATTTCGGGTATGTACGAAAAGTACCGAAATGCTCTACAACTATGCCTCAATCTAGGCAGTGATCATCAAATCTGCGTGAACAAAGTTTTGCTTGATGGATTTCATCCCGTGGTCAGGATGATTTGCTCTCAAATTAATTATTTGAGCAATCAATTTTGCAAAATCCTGGTTCCTTATTGAAGTAAGAACACATTGGACCATCTCACTAGTGCATCGGAAAGCACTATAAACTATCTGAATAGTCCAGATAACGGTTGATTCGGATCACATGTATCTCTTGTCAAAGGAAACATAGTGTCTCGTCCTTTTTCTTGAGATAAGATGACCTTGTGATTAATTTATTAGATTGCACTTACCATGCATACACAACCCAATGAATTTGAAAAATTCTCACCGTTAGATTGTGTCCAATGGAACCACTAGTAATTTTCTCATCATCCTGTCGGAAATATGCTCTAGAGGCAATAATAAAGTGGTTATTATTATATTTCCTTGTTCATGATAATTGTCTATTGTTCATGCTATAGTTGTGTTATCCGGAAATCATAATGCATGTGTGAATACATAGACCACAACATGTCCCTAGTGAGCCTCTAGTTGACTAGCTCGTTGATCAATAGATGGTTACGGTTTCCTGACCATGGACATTGGATGTCGTTGATAACGGGATCACATCATTAGGAGAATGATGTGATGGACAAGACCCAATCCTAAGCATAGCACTAGATCGTGTAGTTCGTCTGCTAAAGCTTTTCTAATGTCAAGTATCATTTCCTTAGACCATGAGATTGTGAAACTCCCGGATACCGTAGGAATGCTTTGGGTGTATCAAACGTCACAACGTAACTGGGTGACCATAAAGGTGCACTACAGGTATCTCCGAAAGTGTCTGTTGGGTTGGCACGAATCGAGACTGGGATTTGTCACTCCGTATGACGGAGAGGTATCTCTGGGCCCACTCGGTAATGCATCATCATAATGAGCTCAATGTGACTAAAGAGTTAGCCACGGGATCATGCGTTACGGAACGAGTAAAGAGACTTGCCGGTAACGAGATTGAACAAGGTATAGGGATACCGACGATCGAATCTCGGGCAAGTATCATACCGGTAGACAGAGGGAATTGTATACGGGATTGATTGAATCCTCGACATTGTGGTTCATCCGATGAAATCATCGTGGAACATGTGGGAGCCAACATGGGTATCCAGATCCCGCTGTTGGTTATTGGCCGGAGAGATGTCTCGGTCGTGTCTGCATGGTTCCCGAACCCGTAGGGTCTACACACTTAAGGTTCGGTGACTCTAGGGTTGTTATGGGAAATAGTATGTGAATACCGAATGTTGTTCGGAGTCCCGGATGAGATCCCGAATGTCACGAGGAGTTCTGGAATGGTCCGGAGGTAAAAATTTATATATGGGAAGTTGTTATTGGGGTTCCGGAAAAAGTTCGGGTTTTTTTGGTATTGTACCGGGAAGCTTTCGAAAGGTTCCGGAGGATTCCGGAGGGGTTCGGAAGTCCGGAAAGTGTTCCACCATGTCCAATACAGTAGCATGGGCTGTAAGGGGGCGCCCTAGCCTTAATGGGCTAGGGGAACCAGCCCCCCTAAGGCCCATGCGCATGGGAGAGGGGAAACCCTAAAGGGGGAGGGCCTCCACTTGACTTGGGAGGCACTCCTCCCCCCCTTGGCCGCCGCCCCCAACCCTAGATGGGATCTAGGGGGCCGGCCCCCTCTCCCCCCAGCCTATAAATAGTGGAGGGGTGGGAGGGAGGCCATAACCTCTCCCCTGGCGCAGCCCTCCCCCTCTCCAACACCTCCTCCTCCTCCATTTGAGCTTGGCGAAGCCCTGCCGGAGAACTGCAAGTTCCACCACCACGTCGTCGTGCTGCTGGAGCTGTCTTCCCCAACCTCTCCCTCCTCCTTGCTGGATCAAGGCACGGGAGACGTCACCGGGCTGCACGTGTGTTGAACGCGGAGGCACCGTTGTTCGGTGCTTAGATCGGAATCGACCGCGATCTGAATCGCTGCGTGTACGACTTCTCCAACCGCGTTCTTGCAACGCTTCCGCTTCGCGATCTTCAAGGGTATGAAGATGCACTCCTCTCTCTCTCGTTGCTAGTCTCTCCATAGATTGATCTTGGTGATGCGTAGGAAATTTTTTGATTTACTACTACATTCCCCTACAGTGGCATCATGAGCTAGGTCTATGCGTAGTTTCTTGCACGAGTAGAACACAAGTTGTTGTGGGCGTCGATTTTGTCAATTTTCTTGCCGTTACTAGTCTTATCTTGATTCGGCGGCATCGTGGGATGAAGCGGCCCGGACCGACCTTACACGTACGCTTACGTGAGACAGGTTCCACCGACTGACATGCACTAGTTGCATAAGGTGGCTAGCGGGTGTCTGTCTCTCCCACTTTAGTCAGATCGGATTCGATGAAAAGGGTCCTTATGAAGGGTAAATAGAAATTGGCATATCACGTTGTGGGTGTGGCGTAGGTAAGAAACGTTCTTGCTAGAAACCTATAGCAGCCACGTAAAAATATTTTGCAACAACAATTAGAGGACGTCTAACTTGTTCTTGCAGCATATGCCGTGTGATGTGATATGGCCAAAAGGATGTGATGAATGATATATGTGATGTATGAGATTGATCATGTTCTTGTAATAGGAATCACGACTTGCATGTCGATGAGTATGACAACCGGCAGGAGCCATAGGAGTTGTCTTAATTTATTGTATGACCTGCGTGTCAATGAAAAATGCCATGTAATTACTTTACTTTATTGCTAACCGTTAGCCATAGTAGTAGAAGTAATAGTTGGCGAGGCAACTTCATGAAGACACGATGATGGAAATCATGATGATGGAGATCATGGTGTCATGCCGGTGACGATGATGATCATGGTGCCCCGAAGATGGAGATCAAAAGGAGCAAAATGATATTGGCCATATCATGTCACTATTTGATTGCATGTGATGTTTATCATCTGTTTACATCTTATTTGCTTAGAATGATGGTAGCATAAATAAGATGATCCCTCGCTAAAATTTCAAGAAAGTGTTCCCCCTAACTGTGCACCATTGCGAAGGTTCGTTGTTTCGAAGCACCACGTGATGATCGGGTGTGATAGATTCTAACGTTCGAATACAACGGGTGTAAGCCAGATTTACACATGCAAAACACTTAGGTTGACTTGACGAGCCTAGCATGTACAGACATGGCCTCGGAACACGGAAGACCGAAAGGTCGAACATGAGTCGTATAGAAGATACGATCAACATGGAGATGTTCACCGTTGATGACTAGTCCGTCTCACGTGATGATCGGACACGGCCTAGTCGACTCGGATCAGGTAACACTTAGATGACTAGAGGGATGTCTATCTGAGTGGGAGTTCATTGAATAATTTGATTAGATGAACTTAATTATCATAAACTTAGTCTAAAATCTTTACAATATGTCTTGTAGATCAAATGGCCCACACTAATGTTGCCCTCAACTTCAACGCGTTCCTAGAGAAAACCAAGCTGAAAGACGATGGTAGCAACTACACGGACTGGGTCCGTAACCTGAGGATTATCCTCATAGCTGCCAAGAAAGCATATGTCCTTGAAGCACCGCTAGGTGACGCACCTGTTTTCCCAGCAACTCAAGACGTTATGAACGCCTGGCAGTCGTGTAGTGATGATTACTCCCTGGTTCAGTGCGGCATGCTTTACAGCTTAGAACCGGGGCTCCAAAAGCGTTTTGAGCAACACGGAGCATATGAGATGTTCCAAGAGCTGAAAATGGTTTTCCAAGCTCATGCCCGGGTCGAGAGATATGAACTCTCCGACAAGTTCTACAGTTGTAAGATGGAGGAGAATAGTTCTGTCAGCGAGCATATACTCAAAATGTCTGGGTTGCACAACCGCTTGTCTCAGCTGGGAGTTAATCTCCCGGATGACGCGGTCGTTGACAGAATCCTTCAGTCGCTTCTACCTAGCTACAAGAGCTTTGTGATGAACTTCAATATGCAGGGGATGGAGAAAACCATTCCTGAGATATATTCAATGCTGAAATCAGCGGAGGTGGAGATCAAAAAGGAACATCAAGTGTTGATGGTGAATAAAACCACTAAGTTCAAGAAAGGCAAGGGTAAAAAGAACTTCAAGAAGGACGGCAAGGGAGTTGCCTCGCCCGGTAAGCAAGCTACCGGGAAGAAGCCAAAGAATGGACCCAAGCCTGAGACTGAATGCTTTTATTGTAAGGGAAACGGTCACTGGAAGCGGAACTGCCCCAAGTACTTAGCGGAGAAGAAGGCCGGCAATACCAAAGGTATATGTGATATACATGTTATTGATGTGTACCTTACCAGCGCTCGTAGTAGCTCCTGGGTATTTGATACCGGTGCGGTTGCTCATATTTGTAACTCAAAACAGGAGCTGCGGAATAAGCGGAGACTGGCGAAGGACGAGGTGACGATGCGCGTCGGGAATGGTTCCAAGGTCGATGTGATCGCCGTCGGCACGCTACCTCTACATCTGCCTACGGGATTAGTTTTAAACCTCAATAATTGTTATTTAGTACCAGCTTTGAGCATGAACATTGTATCAGGATCTCGTTTGATGCGAGATGGCTACTCATTTAAATCCGAGAATAATGGTTGTTCTATTTATATGAGAGATATGTTTTATGGTCATGCCCCGCTGGTCAATGGTTTATTCTTATTGAATCTCGAACGTGATGTTACACATATTCATAGTGTGAATGCCAAAAGATGTAAGGTTGATAATGATAGTCCCACATACTTGTGGCACTGCCGCCTTGGTCACATTGGTGTCAAACGCATGAAGAAACTCCATGCAGATGGACTTTTGGAGTCTCTTGATTATGAATCATTTGACACGTGCGAACCATGCCTCATGGGCAAAATGACCAAGACTCCGTTCTCCGGGACAATGGAGCGAGAAACCAACTTATTGGAAATCATACATACTGATGTGTGCGGTCCAATGAGCGTTGAGGCTCGCGGTGGTTATCGTTATGTTCTCACCCTCACTGATGACTTAAGTAGATATGGGTATATCTACTTAATGAAACACAAGTCTGAGACCTTCGAAAAGTTCAAGGAATTTCAGAGTGAGGTAGAGAATCAACGTGACAGGAAAATAAAGTTCTTACGATCAGATCGTGGAGGGGAATATTTGAGTCACGAGTTTGGCACGCACTTAAGGAAATGTGGAATTGTTTCACAACTCACGCCGCCTGGAACACCTCAGCGTAATGGTGTGTCCGAACATCGTAATCGCACTCTATTGGATATGGTGCGATCTATGATGTCTCTTACCAATCTACCGCTATCATTTTGGGGTTATGCTTTAGAGACTGCCGCATTCACTTTAAATAGGGTTCCGTCGAAATCCGTTGAGACGACACCGTATGAATTATGGTTTGGGAAGAAACCTAAGCTGTCGTTTCTGAAAGTTTGGGGATGCGATGCTTATGTCAAGAAACTTCAACCTGAAAAGCTCAAACCCAAATCGGAAAAATGCGTCTTCATAGGATACCCTAAAGAAACTATTGGGTATACCTTCTACCTTAGATCCGAAGGCAAGATCTTTGTTGCCAAGAATGGATCCTTTCTGGAGAAAGAGTTTCTCTCGAAAGAAGTAAGTGGGAGGAAAGTAGAACTTGATGAGGTAACCCCTCTTGAACCGGAGAGTAGCGCAGCTCAGGAAGATGTTTCTGTGGTGCCTGCACCGAATAGAGAGGAAGTTAATGATGATGATCATGAAACTTCGGATCAAGTTGCTACTGAACTTCGTAGGTCCACGAGGACACGTTCCGCACCAGAGTGGTACGGCAACCCTGTCTTGGAAGTCATGTTGTTAGACAATGGTGAACCTTCGAACTATGAAGAAGCGATGGCGGGCCCGGATTCCAACAAATGGCTTGAAGCCATGAAATCCGAGATAGGATCCATGTATGAAAACGAAGTATGGACTTTGACAGACTTGCCCGTTGATCGGCAAGCCATAGAGAACAAATGGATCTTTAAGAAGAAGACAGACGCGGATGGTAATGTGACCATCTATAAGGCTCGACTTGTCGCTAAGGGTTATCGACAAGTTCAAGGGGTTGACTACGATGAGACCTTCTCACCCGTAGCGAAGCTGAAGTCCGTCAGAATCATGTTGGCAATTGCCGCATACTATGATTATGAGATATGGCAAATGGACATCAAAACGGCATTCCTTAATGGGTTCCTTAAGGAAGAGTTGTATATGATGCAGCCGGAAGGTTTTGTCGATCCTAATAATGCTGACAAGGTTTGCAGGCTCCAGCGCTCAATCTATGGGCTGGTGCAAGCATCTCGGAGTTGGAACATTCGCTTTGATGAGATGATCAAAGCGTTTGGCTTTACACAGACTTATGGAGAAGCCTGTGTTTACAAGAAAGTGAGTGGGAGCTCTGTAGCATTTCTCATATTATATGTAGATGACATACTATTAATGGGAAATGATATATAATTCTTGGAAAGCATAAAGGCCTACTTGAACAAGTGTTTTTCAATGAAGGACCTTGGAGAAGCTGCTTACATATTAGGCATCAAGATCTATAGAGATAGATCGAGACGCCTCATTGGTCTTTCGCAAAGCACATACCTTGACAAGATATTGAAGAAGTTCAATATGAATCAGTCCAAGAAGGGGTTCTTGCCTGTATTACAAGGTGTGAGATTGAGTATGGCTCAATGCCCGACCTCGGCAGAAGATAGAGAAAAGATGAGTGTCATCTCCTATGGCTCAGCCATAGGGTCTATTATGTATGCCATGCTGTGTACCAGACCTGATGTGAACCTCGCCGTAAGTTTGGTAGGAAGGTACCAAAGTAATCCCGGCATGGAACACTGGACAGCGGTCAAGAACATCCTGAAGTACCTGAAAAGGACTAAGGATATGTTTCTCTTTTATGGAGGTGATGAAGAGCTTGTCGTAAAGGGTTACGTCGATGCTAGCTTCGACACAGATCTGGATGACTCTAAGTCACAAACCGGATACGTGTATATTTTGAATGGTGGGGCAGTCAGCTGGTGCAGTTGCAAGCAAAGCGTTTTGGCGGGATCTACATGTGAAGCGGAGTACATAGCAGCCTCGGAGGCAGCACAGGAAGCAGTCTGGATGAAGGAGTTCATCACCGACCTAGGAGTTATTCCCAATGCATCGGGCCCAATGACTCTCTTCTGTGACAACACTAGAGCTATTGCCCTTGCCAAGGAGCCCAGGTTTCACAAGAAGACCAGGCATATCAAGCGTCGCTTCAACTCCATTCGTGAACATGTTCAAGATGGAGACATAGATATTTGTAAAGTGCATACGGATCTGAATGTCGCAGATCCGTTGACTAAACCTCTTCCACGAGCAAAACATGATCAACACCAGAACTCTATGGGTGTTCGATTCATCACAATGTAACTAGATTATTGACTCTAGTGCAAGTGGGAGACTGTTGGAAATATGCCCTAGAGGCAATAATAAAGTGGTTATTATTATATTTCCTTGTTCATGATAATTGTCTATTGTTCATGCTATAGTTGTGTTATCCGGAAATCATAATGCATGTGTGAATACATAGACCACAACATGTCCCTAGTGAGCCTCTAGTTGACTAGCTCGTTGATCAATAGATGGTTACGGTTTCCTGACCATGGACATTGGATGTCGTTGATAACGGGATCACATCATTAGGAGAATGATGTGATGGACAAGACCCAATCCTAAGCATAGCACTAGATCGTGTAGTTCGTCTGCTAAAGCTTTTCTAATGTCAAGTATCATTTCCTTAGACCATGAGATTGTGCAACTCCCGGATACCGTAGGAATGCTTTGGGTGTATCAAACGTCACAACGTAACTGGGTGACCATAAAGGTGCACTACAGGTATCTCCGAAAGTGTCTGTTGGGTTGGCACGAATCGAGACTGGGATTTGTCACTCCGTATGACGGAGAGGTATCTCTGGGCCCACTCGGTAATGCATCATCATAATGAGCTCAATGTGACTAAAGAGTTAGCCACGGGATCATGCATTACGGAACGAGTAAAGAGACTTGCCAGTAACGAGATTGAACAAGGTATAGGGATACCGACGATCGAATCTCGGGCAAGTATCATACCGGTAGACAAAGGGAATTGTATACGGGATTGATTGAATCCTCGACATCGTGGTTCATCCGATGAAATCATCGTGGAACATGTGGGAGCCAACATGGGTATCCAGATCCCGCTGTTGGTTATTGGCCGGAGAGATGTCTCGGTCATGTCTGCATGGTTCCCGAACCCGTAGGGTCTACACACTTAAGGTTCGGTGACTCTAGGGTTGTTATGGGAAATAGTATGTGAATACCGAATGTTGTTCGGAGTCGCGGATGAGATCCCGGACGTCACGAGGAGTTCCGGAATGGTCCGGAGGTAAAGATTTATATATGGGAAGTTGTTATTGGGGTTCCGGAAAAAGTTCGGGTTTTTTCGGTATTGTACCGGGAAGCTTTCGAAAGGTTCCGGAGGATTCCGGAGGATTCCGGAGGGGTCCGGAAGTCCGGAAAGTGTTCCACCACGTCCAATACAGCAGCATGGGCTGTAAGGGGGCGCCCTAGCCTTAATGGGCTAGGGGAACCAGCCCCCCTAAGGCCCATGCGCATGGGAGAGGGGAAACCCTAAAGGGGGAGGGCCTCCACTTGACTTGGGAGGCACTCCTCCCCCCCTTGGCCGCCGCCCCCAACCCTAGATGGGATCTAGGGGGCCAGCCCCCTCTCCCCCCCAGCCTATAAATAGTGGAGGGATGGGAGGGAGGCCATAACCTCTCCCCTGGCGCAGCCCTCCCCCTCTCCAACACCTCCTCCTCCTCCGTTTGAGCTTGGCAAAGCCCTGCCGGAGAACTGCAAGTTCCACCACCACGCCGTCGTGCTGCTGGAGCTGTCTTCCCCAACCTCTCCCTCCTTGCTGGATCAAGGCACGGGAGACGTCACCGGGCTGCACGTGTGTTGAACGCGGAGGCACCGTTGTTCGGTGCTTAGATCGGAATCGACCGCGATCTGAATCACTGCGTGTACGACTCCTCCAACCGCGTTCTTGCAACGCTTCCGCATCGCGATCTTCAAGGGTATGAAGATGCACTCCTCTCTCTCTCGTTGCTAGTCTCTCCATAGATTGATCTTGGTGATGCGTAGGAAATTTTTTGATTTACTACTACGTTCCCCTACACATCCTAATACCACGATGACCATGCCATATCTTGAACTTATCAAGATTCTGAGAAATTATTTTTTAATCCTTTTTCTTCTTTATCTTAAGGTCATCAACTTTAGGAAAATTGTTGCTTGCTACAAACCTCTTCACTTGGGGGGCGGGGTGGGGGGGGGTCTAGAAGAGCCAAATCATTTACTCATGAAGCAAATAATTGCTATTGATGCTTAATAGTAAGGCGTGGTGACTAAAACATGAACACCGATGGGAAGTTTAGGGCATATCCACACGAATCGCCAAATGTACCTCGCCGAATGTCCATGGACACGTTTGGACGTGTCCGTGGATAGCCCGACCATCGAGTCTTGTCCCTCAAATCTGGACCATGGGCTATGAAGGACAGTGCACCAAGCATAATGAGAGGATACAAAGATGAGTGGGAGACGTGGTACAACTAAGAGAGGATGTATTTTTGTTTGGATTCCCCTAGACCTCTCACAAGTTTGGGGACGATTTGTTGGGTTTTGGGTGTCCGGACCAGTCCACGGATATTTAATAAATAGCGTTCTCGGCCTAAAAGTGTCTAGATTGTACACATTTCGGTGACCCGCGTTGGAGATGCCCTTAGTGGCCCGCTTTCATGATTTGCTACTTTAAGAATTAAACTATAAATCTGAGGCAAGTTCATGGAGGAAGACATATAGTGCACCGAGACATTTGGTGCTACCGGTGCACCCATTCTCCGTAACTTCTTAAATATAAATCGAAAATAAGTGTTATGAGGATGTGAGTACAACACATGTCTACCGTGGTATACAAATTGAGACCCAAATTCAAAATACACATGTAAAAACAAAAAAGACAAACCATGATATGAATAGTAGCTAATGCAACCTCGGCCTTGAATTTGACCCAGTTTCTTTACCATCGATGAATTTTTCATTTATGTTTACCATACTAGGTTTCCAATTTGCATCTAAAATTGTGTGGTATGGTTGATTCTTGTTACAACTAGAACATAATTCTTCTTCCAAAATTTTATAACATTCGCAAATAGGGTTCTTTAAAACAGGTGCACTAGTAGCACCAAATGGTTGGGTGCACTCCATATTTTTTGAGTTCACGGTCCGGCATAAGTTTTCTCTATTATATAGCATGTTGTTTTTGTAAGTGTTATCTACTTTGTTGGAGCATTGATTTTAAGTTACTTTTACATGTCCAATTGAGCTATACTCCTGGATTACTTCTTGTTGTGGGTGCACTTCTATTATACCTTGATATCTTTGGGTACGTGTTTGGAACTCTTAAGCCAAACGAGTACTTCAAGGAAAGCTGACAAGGAATTCTTTTAATAACCGACCGTTTTGATTCTTTAGAACAACTCGGATGAATTTAGTAAATCCTTTTAAGAGCCCTCAATGACCATAGATTGAACCTATGCTATTAGAGATGGTCGAGCGTTTCAATGCATAGCATTGGAACTGCTATGTAGACTTTTGTTTATGAGGGAACAAATCCCTCTCTTTTCGTTTTTATTAATTCATCAACATTAAGGATCACATTGTATCAAATCAAATAAAAATTTATTACCGCAACAATATCTTATATTATCTTATCTTTACCATCATGCATACAGTCATACTAAATTCGATGAAATTGTTTGATTTTAGAAGGGATCTCATATAATTTCGCACATAAGGGATTATTTCTTGGTTTTTCGTCCAGTCATTAATAACTTGATTGTTTTCAGAAAATAGTTGATAGAACGAATGTTGGTAATAATTCCTATTTCGAAATAGTTATATAAGCATTTAATATCCTAGATGTTAAAAGTCCGACGTTTCCTCATCAGGCCTTTTTCAGCGAACGCCTTGCGGCATGTCCAATCTTCTCGCACAAATCTTAGCATGTTCGCTGGAAAGACCATTACGAGGGAACGCGTGAACATAACACAATTGTTCGCTCGTTTGACGCTTCTGAGGCAACGACCTTCGTGAGGGAAGTTTATTTTTTTGCATATATTAGCGTCATAACAATTTCTGTGTGAAAAATGGCAGTTCTTCTAAAGCAACATGACAAATTCTTGAAGACACGCATGGCAATCTCCGTTATGCAGCATGGCAATTCTCCATGCTATATCATGGCAATTCTCCTCTTAGCAGGGTGAGAAATCATGTATTTTGCGTGGCAACTTTTCTCCTGCTCTATGATGTCAATTTTTTTTCATGTGCGAATCTTTGGTATGCAGGGCAATTGCTGCATCACAAATTCCTGACAAATCTTTTTCCTAGCACGACATTTTTTTTCTTTTCAACATGGCAAATCTCTATGCGATAGCATGTCAAATGTATCTGTCATAGCATGACAATTCCTGAGCGTTTGCGGGGAGTAGTTTTTTGAGGGAACACTCCCCGATGGCGCCATTGGCTCAATCGAGCCTCTTGTAGGGAGCATTCATTCGCTCGGGTGATCTTTCTAAAGAAACGTTAGCTGTTACTGGCCTTCTTTAATATTTGGTCCGGAGGCCCTCCCCCTCGCGTCGCCTCCCCTCGGGCGGTGCCAGGGCCCCCGATCCCGCGCCGTTAGCCCCTCCCCGCTCCTCCATCCCCAGCAGCCGCTGCTGCCGGCAAGGGCCGTGGTGGCGGCAGGCCCTGCACTGCAGATCCAGGGCGGGTGGTCGCCGCGGTAGATCCGGTGAGGCGGAGGCGGCGTCTCACGCGGGGAGGCCGGGGGCGGCAGTCAGAGCGGCGCCCCTGCTGTGTGGCGGCGATGGGAACCTACATGGCCGGCGGTGTGGCGGCCGCGGGCATATGGGTGGCTCCGATGGCTGCGGATCTGGGGTCCTGTCCAGATCCGTCTCGGTACGGCCTTGGCAGGCCTGTGGCGCGAGGAGGACCGGTGAGGGGGTGGCTGGAGGCTCCCTGCCGGTGTGCCGACTACGGCCCTCGTCTCCACGGCGAGGCTCCGTTCAGTTCCAGCCAGCTGCGAGGTTGGGGGACGCGACTTCCGGTGAAAATCGCGCCGACTTCTGTCATGGCGGACGATGGCGGCGTCTATGACGTCGTTCCCTTCTCGAGGCATTGTTGTTGCAGGTTGTGGCACCCCACTCGTGATGCTCCGAGGGAAACCGTAGATCTGGATCTACCGGATCGGATGATGATGTTATCTTTGATGCCATTCTCCCTCCTGACTCCTGAGGGCATCGTTTTGGAGCAACTGCTAGTTGGACGGGACAAGCGGAAGAGCGGTGTCTCGTCCACCGCAGGGCCGACGGCGGATCCCGATGGCATGGTGTTGCGGAGGTTCGGCGACGGGCGCGTGTGGACGGATTCGTGCAGGATGGTGCAGTTGTCTGCCGTCGTGGTGGCGTCGACGGCAGGCCAGGCAAGGTCGATGGGTCAGTTGCTGCTCTGGAGATGGACCGGTGAAAGATGGCGGCGGCAGCCTCTGAGAGTGCGTCGGTCCGGTATATGGGACCCAGTCCCGGTGTGTGGCTGGGCTGGGGCATCCGGCTTTAGATGCTAGGGTTTGGTGAGATGTCCGTTTGGTATTAGGTACGGATATTCAGCACACCTTCATCAATGGGATAGGAGTAGCAACAGGTGTTGCCTAGATGGTGGCTTCAGGCTCACTGATGTATTACTTTGTATGGTCTCTGTGAATAATTAATAAGATGGCCGCATGCATCGTCCAGATGCAGAGGCCGGGGGTTTTATCCTCCTTTTCAAAAAAAAAAAACAATGCAAGATAGGGCAGCCCCATAAAAAACACTACAGCCTGCGCAAATGATTGATCAAATACATGTGAAGTTATTCTCTTGGTGCAATCGTTAACCTAATCAGATCATTGGGTTCCCTTCCGGAGAAGAGACAGATGATAGATTGATGGCATGTTACCATGGACGACACACCGGTCATGAACTGGCCTCGGCGCCATCTATTTTTCCTGCATTATTTGAGGCGGTTGTATGGAGGTGGAAGTTAGCACATGCGTGCATACGCAGCAACCAGGTTGTCACGCTGACACCATCCAATCAAGCCTACGTAACCGGCCATCTATAAGTATACAGGGTGTTGCAAGGACAGAGATCACTCAACTTTTAGTAGTACCAAAACATTCTTGTCTGCACCACATAGTAATTGGTGCTTAATCCAATCGTGTAATTTGGTTAAGGTCCATGGCGATCAGGTCTTTGCTGCTCTCTCTGGCCCTGCTGGTTCTCGCAGCAGCTAGCTCGGCAGCGGTGGCTCAGCTGGAGATCGGCTTCTACAGCAAGACATGCCCGGACGCCGAGAAGATCGTCGGCGAGGAGATGGCCAAGATCATCGGCGCCGCGCCCAGCCTCGCCGGCCCACTGCTCCGGCTCCATTTCCACGACTGCTTCGTCAGGGTAAGTCGTCGTTGAGCACTTGTCCTGTCTCATGTACAAACTTACATACTGCACACGAATACTTAGAAACATGCATGCAACGCGAACTTGCAGGGTTGTGACGCCTCCGTCCTGCTCGAATCCACCGACGGCAACGTGGCGGAGAAGGACGCGAAGCCGAACAAGAGCCTGCGAGGATTCGGCTCCGTCGAGCGGGTGAAGGCCAAGCTCGAGGCCGCGTGTCCGGGCATCGTCTCCTGCGCCGACGTGCTCACCCTCATGTCCCGCAACGCGGTCGTGCTGGCCAAGGGCCCCTTCTGGCCGGTGGCGTTGGGAAGGAGAGACGGCAGAGTGTCCAGTGCCACGGAGGCCAGCAACGAGCTGCCTCCGGCCTCCGGCGACGTCCCTCTGCTCGCCGAGATCTTCGCCTCCAAGGGCCTCGATCTCAAGGACCTCGTCGTCCTCTCCGGCGCCCACACGCTTGGCACCGCGCACTGCCCGTCTTTCGCCGACCGGCTCTACAACAGCACCGGCGAGAACGGTGCCTATGGCCACGTCGACCAGTCTCTGGACAGCGAGTACGCCGACAAGCTCAGGCTCAAGTGCAAGAGCGTTGATGACCGCGCTATGCTGTCTGAGATGGACCCCGGGAGCTTCAAGACCTTCGACACCAGCTACTACCGCCACGTCGCCAAGCGGAGGGGTCTCTTCCGCTCCGACTCCGCGCTCCTCTTCGACGCCACCACCAGGGACTATGTCCAGCGTATCGCCACCGGCAAGTTCGACGGCGAGTTCTTCAGGGACTTCAGCGAGTCCATGATCAAGATGGGCGACGTCGGCGTGCTCACAGGGGCCGAGGGAGAGATCAGGAAGAAGTGCTACGCCCCGAACTAGGGTTCGCTGTTTCTTAGTTGTTGTATAAGGGCAACACATGCATGTCTCTCTGATATTACCTACTATAGTGTGATATATTCTTGTCAATGTTACCTAGTAAATTATTTCTTGTCCAAAGAATATGGCGCACCTACATGTGCTAGGTAAACTTATGTCTGGCGGTAGTGTTTTCTTGTGTCACTGTGTGCTGTGAACATACCCTAACTTATCAAGCATAGCAAGTCACCCTTAGCAGAACGAGAAGACATAAGTCCACTTTTCAACTCAACTTAACACCATGTTTCGAAACCAGTTAGTCATGCGATGACTATCATCTTCCTCCACTATTTATCCATTCCCCACCCGGCTTGCACAAGACGAGCGCCGCCGTACCATACCCTTCCATCTAGCTTCCTCTTCCTACGAGAAGAGTAGATGACTAGCCCCGCAGCCGTGCACCCTTATGTAGAGATTGCGAGGATGTAAGGCATGTCTATTGCTGCTAGGGTTGAGGGGTGGGGCCCACCTCTTGGTGCGCCACCACAAGGGAGGGAGGCCCCTCCTCCAAGTAGAACTCCCCCCTCGCTTGACCAATATATGCCGAACGGGACGCCCCCTAGAGATAAAAGTTCGCGTGCAATCTCGGGTGCGCCCCTTTCTCTAGTTCTCTAGAAAAATTGTGAGACATCGTGAGGCTGCTTCTCCCTCCTCTAGTTTTCTGGCAACACCTAGCTCTGGATGGGGAAGCACTACCGTATCGTCAATCTCGTATATGTGCAATCCATAGAGAGATCATGCTTTCGATCTTCGTTCGAGGGACCATTCATGCGGCGGTTTGAGGGACTTCAAGAACAATCTACACCAACTCTTTTTCCGCTGCAACTCGAAGTTAGTGACGATTGGATCTAAGTTGATATGCATCTTTATAGTGATCCTGGTTCTTGATTCGTTGGGCCGACCTTTTTGTTTTCTACTACGATTCCCAACACCGGCGTCGTCGGCAAAAACTGGATCCAGCCGAGCCCAGGGTTGAGTCTTCAACGGGATGTCAAATTGGAGGGTGTGCAGTCAGAAACTCGCATGGGCACGCACCTGCCCAGCGGTGCTGGCTGCCCAATTGCCTTGCGACCCACAAAGTCATTGGATCCTACATGAGGGCACAACTAGTTTTAAGTTTGAGTTTCTCAAATTTACGATTTAGTCGGTCACAGGTTTGAAACTTACAATTTTCTCGCCACTCATACCAAGTTTCAACAGTTGAAACTTAACAAAGTATCAAAAACTCATTAAAACGTAATCAAAATGGTTCTCATTTGAACCCTCGTCACAAAAAACACGAATATGCAAACGAATTTGGACTTCTGGTTCAAAAGATATGAGACTAAAAATTGAAAGCCAAAAGAAAAAAAACGGGGGGGGGGGGGGGGGGGGGGGGGGGGGGGGGGGGGGGGGGGGGGGGGGGGGGGGGGGGGGGGGGGGGGGGGGGCAAATCCTGCCATGGTGTGCAGTATATTGCTTTGAAGTTCAGGGTTGTGTCTTAAACATATTGGTAAGGTTGGTTTAACAGTGGGATTATGTTGAACGAAAATATAATCCTTGTAAAAAAAAAATGATCCCTGTCCGATAAACCAAGCAAATATAATCCAATTTAATTTGGAAGCACTAGTGTTTTCCTCAGTCCATACATGCCGCTGTTGAATATTCTATGTATGTACGTGTTCGTCAAAGTCTAATATGAGACCACAATTAGCCTCTAAGAGCATTTCCAGCCGCGCCCCCAACAGGCTCCCCCAAGGTCCATTTTTAGCGCCGGTGCTGAAAAACGGCCCATTCGCGCCTCCAGGAGCCCAATTTTCGTCGGTTAGGCCTGAAACTGGCGCCGACGGACCCAGGCCGAACCCGGCGCACTGGGGGGCGCCCGGGGGCGCCGGGGGAATCGTTTTTGGCGGGAAAGAACGGCGGGCCTGCCGAGTCAGCGACCCCGGCGCATCGTCGTCCTCATCGCCTCAGTTTCCGCGGGGAATCAATGACAAGGCTGCCGCGCGGGTCAGCCTCCATTGATGCCTCACGGGCGGCGCAGTGAAGGCGCTGCGACGCGCGTCCCGCCCGAGCCCGCCACGCGTACACACGTCGGCCGCCCTCCCACTGCCCAAGCCCGGCTATAAAAGCCGCCCCTCCCTCGCCGGAGAGCACACACACTCCATTCGCCACAGCTCCTCCTCTCACCGCCGACGCCCCTCTCGACCGAGCTCGCCTCTCCTCTCCCTTTCTCCCCGCCGACGAGCATGGCCGAGCGTTAGCCAGGCGACGGCGCGGCGGCCAATGGCTTCGGCCGCCGTCACCTGCACGAGGACGAGGCACGGCTCCTCTACGAGGCCGACTACCCGGCACCGCCGGACATGCGGGTGCCGGGGACGTGGAAGCTGAGCGCCGGCGGGGTCCCGGTGCCACCAGCGTCCACCGGCGCTGCCCGGCCCGCCGAGATCGCGTGCATGCGGTCCTCGCTGACGGAGCAGGTGCGGAACGAGCCGAGGTACGCCCCCGACAGCAACACGCTGTGGACGGCGTACTTCGAACGCCGCCACGCCGACCAGCTCGCCTCCTCGAACGGTGTCGAGCCCCGCGGCCGCCATAACTCCGAGGGGTGGCGCCGATGGTGGGGCGTCCCTGGCTGCACCCTGATGTCTGCTAGAACTACGTCGGTATTTCCCCAAAGAGGAAGGGATGATGTAGCACAACAAAAGTAGGTATTTCCCTCAGTGATGAGACCAAGGTTATCGAACCAGTAGGAGAACCACGCAACACTACATGAACAGCACCTGCACACAAATAACAAATACTCGCAACCCGACGTATTAAAGGGGTTGTCAATCCCTTTCGGGTAACGGCGCCAGAAATTGGCAAAAGGACGGGATAAAAATATGATAGATTGGATAAATATATCTCGAATAAAAGCAAATTAAAATAAAGTTCAGCAAGGTATTTTTGGGTTTTTGGAAATATAGACCTGAAAATAAAAACAAATAAAAATAGATCGCGAAGGCAAATATATTAAAGAAGAGACCCGGGTGCCGTAGATTTCACTAGTGGCTTCTCTCGAGAAAAATAGCAAACGGTGGGTAAACGAATTACTGTTGGGCAATTGATAGAACTTCAAATAATCATGACGATATCCAGGCAATGATCATTATATAGGCATCACGTCCAAGATTAGTAGACCGACTCCTGCCTGCATCAACTACTATTACTCCACACATCGACCGCTATCCAGCATGCATCTAGTGTATTAAGTTCATGGAGAAATGGAGTAATGCAATAAGAACGATGACATGATGTAGACAAGATCTATTTATGTTGAAATAGACCCTATCTTGTTATCCTTAATAGCAACGATACATACGTGTCGGTTCCCCTTCTGTCACTGGGATCAAGCACCGTAAGATCGAACCCATCACAAAGCACCTCTTCTCATTGCAAGATAAATAGATCAAGTTGGCCAAACAAAACCCAAATATCGGAGAAGAAATACGAGGTTATAAGCAATCATGCATATAAGAGATCAAAGAAGACTCAAATAACTTTCATGGATAAAAAGATAGATCTGATCATAAACTCAAAGTTCATCGGATCCCAATAAACACACCACAAAAAGAGTTACATCAAATAGATCTCCAAGAGACCATTGTATTGAGAATCAAAAGAGAGAGAGAAAGCAATCTACCTACTAACTACGGACCCGTAGGTCTACAAAGAACTACTCACGCATCATCGGAGAGGCGCCAATGGACATGATGAAACCCTCCGTGATGGTGTCTAGATTGGATCTGGTGGTTCTGGAACTTGCGGCGGCTGGAATTGGTTTTCGTCGACTCCTTTAGGGTTTCTGGAATATTTGGGTATTTATAGAATAAAGAGGCGGTTCGGGAGGCCATTGAGGTGGGCACCACCCACCTGGGCGCGCTTGGGCCTCCAGGCACGCCCTGGTGGGTTGTGCCCCCGTCGGGGCACCCCCAGGTGCTTCTCCGGCACATTGGGTGTCTTCTGATCCATAAAAATTCCACAAAAAGTTTCGCTGCGTTTGAACTCCGTTTGGTATTGATTTCCTCCGATGTAAAAAACATGCAAAAAAAAAACAACTGACACTTGGCACTATGTCAATAGGTTAGTACCAAAAATGATATAAAATGACTATAAAATGATTGTAAAACATCCAAGAATGATAATATAACAGCATGGAACAATAAAAAAATATAGATACGTTGGAGACGTATCAGCATCCCCAAGCTTAATTTCTGCTCGTCCTCGATTAGGTAAATGATAAAAACAGAATTTTTGATGTGGAATGCTGCCTAACATGCTCATCTCATATTCTTTTCTTTGTAGCATGGATATTTGGACTTTTATATCGTTCAAAGCAATAGTCTAGTTTTGACATGAGACTTAAATACTCAAGCATACCAACAAGCAACCATATCTTTCAAAATATCAACGCTAAAATAAGTTATCCCTAGCCCATTATGTTCAATCATTGATCCATTCATGAAACACACTCGTATATTAGCTACACCAAATGCACAAGTACGATCATAGTGCCCCTTAGTTGGTACTTTATAAGAGAAGATGGAGACTCAAATAAAAATAAAAATTACATAAAGTAAAAGAAAGATCCTTCGCGGAGGGAAGTAGGGATTTGTAGAGGTGCCAGAGCTCAAAGCGAAAAAGATAAAGATAAAAACATTTTGGGAGGCATGCTTTTCCTGTCAACGAGAACGATCGAGTAGTTCCCAATACTTTCCATGCTAGATATATCATAGGCGGTTCCCAAACAAAAATTAAAGTTTATTCCTCTTTCAACCATACTTTCACTTTCCATGGCTAGCCGTATCCATGGGTGCCTTCCATACCAACACTTTTTCAAGGAATTTATTATTTGACAACATAAAGTAAATTCATTTTTTATTTCAGGACTGGGCATCCCTAATACCTTTGTCTTACTCTCGTGCAATGACAAGTGAATAAACACTCATCGTGAGAATAACATATCTAGCATGGAAATATATTAGCCACCCCTACCGTTTCATGAGCGGTACGGGCACACAAAAGAGAAATTTATTTTGAAAATTAGAGATAGCACATACAAATTTGCTTAGAACGGCAAAAGAATACCGCATATAGGTAGGTATGGTGGACTCATGTGGCAAAACTGGTTTAAAGAATTTTGGATGCACAAGTAGTGATCATACTTAGTGCAAAATGAAGGCTAGTAAAAGATTGAGAAGCGACCAATCCAAGAAACGAAAAATCTCATAAGCGAGCATTGAGTATAATTAACACCGAATAATGCACCACAAGTAGGATATAATTTCATTGCATAACTATTGACTTTCGTGCTTGCATAGAGAATCACAAACCTTAACATCAATATTCTTACTAAAACATAATTACTCATCAACATGACTCACATATCACATCATCATATCTCAAAACTATTACAAGGAATCAAGTTTATTTTGCCCAATGATCATCATGAAAGTTTTTATTATATCTTCCTTGGATATCTATCACTTTGGAACTAATTTTCATGTGTTGCTTTTGATAAGTTCACACAAATATAAGTGAAGATCATGAGCATAATATTTCTTTCTCTTAAATTAATTTAAGTGAAGCAAGAGAGAATTTATTAAAAAAATTACTAACTCTCAAATAAATCTAATTGAAGCATGAGAGCATTTCTTCAAAAATAACAAAGCACACCGTGCTCAAAAAGATATAAGTGAAGCACTAGAGCAATTTCATAGCTCAAAAAGATTTAAGTGAAGCATAGAGAGCAATTCTAACAAGTCATGGCATAATTTTGGCTCTCTCAAATAGGTGTGTCCAGAAAGTATTCAAGACTTAAAACAAAAAGCAAAACAAGTAAAGACTCATATCATACAAGATGCTCCAAGCAAAACTCATAATATGTGACGAATAAAAATATAGTTTCAAGTAAAATACCGATGGTCGTTAGAAGAAAGAGGGGATGCCACTCGGGGCATCCCCAAGCTTAGTTGCTTGCTTCTCTTTGGATAATGGCTTGGCGTGCCATGGGCATCCCCAAGCTTAGACTCTTCTTACTCCTTATTCCTTCATCCATCGTAATATCACCCAAAACTTGAAAACTTCAATCACACAAAACTCAACAAAACCTTCGTGAGATCCGTTAGTATAAGAAAACCAATCTTTACTTTAAGTACTGTAGAAAACCTATTCAAATTTTGTTATTGCATTATGTCTACTGTATTCTAACTTTTCCATGGCAAAAACTCTTCAAAGAAAATCATAGAATCATCAAAATAAGCACATAACATAACGAAAACAGAATCTGTTAAAAATAGAGCAGTCTGTAAAGATGCAAATTGTTCTCAAACTTATGTAACTCCAAAATTTCTGAATAATTAGGACAACAGAGGCAATTTGTATATCAATCTTGTGTAAAAAATTCAGAATTTTTCGTCCCTTATGTAATTCTAAACAATTATATTTCTGGACGCAGAAGTTTCTGTTTTCCAACAAGATCAAATCAACTATCACCAAAGCTATCCTAAAGGCTTTACTTGGCACAAACACTAATTAAAACACAAAAAACACAATCATAACAGTAGCATAATTGTGCAAACACTCAAGAACAGAAAGCAAAAGACAAAAATAAATTTTATTCATTGGGTTGCCTCCCAACAAGCGCTATCGTTTTACGCCCCTAGCTAGGCATAAAGCAAGGATCTACGTGTTGTCATCTTTATTTCTAGATCCATAAAATGCCCTCATGATTGATTCATATGATGGCCTAATTCTTGTTCTAGGGAAGTGTTTCATACCCTTCCTTAGTGGAAGTTAAAATTTAATATTGCCTTCTTTCATATCAATCACGGCACCAATAGTGCGTAAAAACGGTCTACCAAGAATAATAGGACAAAACGGATTGCAATCAATATCAAGAACAATAAAATCTATGGGCACATAATTCCTATTTGCAAGAATAAGAACATCATTAATTCTTCCCATAGGCTTTTTAATAGTGGAATCCGCCAAGTGCAAATTTAAAGAACATTCTTCAATATCGGTAAGACCAAGCACATCACATAAAGATTTCGAAATTGTGAAAACACTAGCACCCAAGTCACATAAAGCAAAACACTCATAATTTTTAATCTTGACTTTGATAGTAGGTTCCCATTCATCATGTAATTTTCTAGGAATTGAAACTTCTAATTCCAACTTTTCCTCCAAACCTTTCATCATAGCATCAACAATATGTTTAGTAAAAATTTTATTTTGTTCATAAGCATGGGGTGAATTTATCATGGATTGCAACAAAGAAATACAATCAATCAAAGAGCAACTATCATAATTAAAGTCTTTGTAATCCAAAAGAGTGGGCACATCACTAGTTAAAGTTTTGACCTCTTCAAACCCACTTTTATCAATTTTCTCAACAAGATTTTCACCCTCCGAATTATCGGGACGCATTCTAGCTAAAGTTGACTCTTCTCCAGTCCCTTTTTCATCAATCTTAATTTTACTAAATAAGGAATCAATAGAAGAAACACCAATCATTTTAAGATCTTCATCATTTTTATGAAAGCAATCACTAGAAAACGCTTTTTCTAAAAATTCTCTTCTAGCTCTAAGCATAGCGGTTCTTTTCTTACTTTCATCCATAGAAACATAAAGGGCTTTAATTGATTTCTCAACCTTAGGCAAAAAAAAATTCATCTTGAAATTTTCTACATCATGGAAAATTCTATCAACACTTCTAGACAAATCATCAATATTATTCAACTTTTCTTTCATTGTAGCATTAAAAACCTTTTGAGTGTTGATGAATTCTTTAATATTATTCTCCAGATCAGAGGTGTTCCTATTATTATTATAAGAAGGATTACCATAGGAATTATCATAATTATTAGAGGAATTACTAGGAAAAGGCCTAGGATTAAAATTACCTCTATAAGCATTGTTATTGAAATTGTTTCGCGAGATAAAATTCACATCTATGGCATCACTATTTTGCTCAATTAAAGTGGACAAAGGCACATCATTAAAATCAATAGAAGCACTTTTATTAGCAATCAATTTCATAAGAGCATCAACTTTTTCACTCAAAAAAGAAATTTCTTCAACCGAATTAACTTTTTTACTAGTAGGAGCTCTTTCGGTATGCCATTGTGAATAATTTGTCATAATATTATCAAGTAATTTGGTGGCTTCACCCAAAGTAATTTCCATAAAAGTACCACCCGCGGCGGAATCTAAAAGATTGCGAGAAACAAAATTCAACCCCGCATTAATTTTTTGTATGATCATCCAAAGATTTTACCCATGAGTTGGGCAATTCCTTAGCATCAATTTCATCCTTTCCCAAGATTACGCAACATGCTCATGTTCAAGTTGCTTGAAATTCATGATCTGGGTTCTAAGGGAAATAATTTTTGTGGGTGAAAAATACTTAGTAATAAAAGCATCCTTGCACTTATCCCAAGAATCGTTACTATTGCGAGGCAAAGAAGAAAACCAAATTTTTGCACGATCTCGCAAAGAAAATGGAAATAATTTCAACTTCACAACATCATTATCCACATCTTTTTTCTTTTGCATGTCGCATAATTTCACGAATGTGTTAAGATGGGACGCGGCATCCTCATTAGGAGTATCGGAAAATTGATCTTTCATAACAAGATTCAGCAAAGTGGTATTAATATCACAAGACTCCGTACTAGTGGCGGGAGGAGCAATAGGAGTGCTAATAAAATCATTGTTGTTGGTATTGGAGAAATCACACAACTTGGTGTTCTCTTGAGTCATTGTGACTACGCAATAAGATTGCACTCAAAAACAGATCTGACGAGAAAACGGCGAACGAAAAAGAGGGCGAATAAAACGGTAAATTTTTATGAAGTGGGGGAGAGGAAAACGAGAGGCAAATAGCAAATAATATAAATTGCAAGGAGATGAGATTTATGATTAGGAACCTGGTAGATGTTGATGATGTCTCCCCGGCAACGGCGCCAGAAATTCCTTTTGATGTCTGCTAGAACTACGTCGGTATTTCCCCAAAAAGGAAGGGATGATGCAGCACAACAACGGTAGGTATTTCCCTCAGTGATGAGACCAAGGTTATCGAACCAGTAGGAGAACTACGCAACACTACGTGAACGACACCTGCACATAAATAACAAATACTCGCAACCCGACGTATTAAAGGGGTTGTCAATCCCTTTCGGGTAACGGCGCCAGAAATTGGCAAAAGGACGGGATAAAAATATGATAGATTGGATAAATAGATCTCGAATAAAAGCAAATTAAAATAAAGTGCAGCAAGGTATTTTTGGGTTTTTGAAAATATAGATCTAAAAATAAAAACAAATAAAAATAGACCGCGAAGGCAAATATATTAAAGAAGAGACCCGGAGGCCGTAGATTTCACTAGTGGCTTCTCTCGAGAAAAATAGCAAACGGTGGGTAAACGAATTACTGTTGGATCATTGATAGAACTTCAAATAATCATGACGATATCTAGGCAACGATCATTATATAGGCATCACGTCCAAGATTAGTAGACCGACTCTTGTCTGCATCTACTACTATTACTCCACACATCGATCACTATCCAGCATGCATCTACTGTATTAAGTTCATGGAGAAACGGAGTAATGCAATAAGAACGATGACATGATGTAGACAAGATCTATTTATGTAGAAATAAACCCCATCTTGTTATCCTTAATAGCAACGATACATACGTGTCGGTTCCGCTTCTGTCACTGGGATCAAGCACCGTAAGATCGAACCCATCACAAAGCACCTCTTCCCATTGCAAGATAAATAGATCAAGTTGGCCAAACAAAACCCAAATATCGGAGAAGAAATACGAGGCTATAAGCAATCATGCATATAAGAGATCAAAGAAGACTCAAATAACTTTCATGGATAAAAAGATAGATCTGATCATAAACTCAAAGTTCATCGGATCCCAACAAACACACCACAAAAAGAGTTACATCAAATAGATCTCCAAGAGACCATTGTATTGAGAATCAAAAGAGAGAGAGAGGAAGCCATCTAGCTACTAACTACGGACCCGTAAGTCTACAAAGAACTACTCACGCATCATCGGAGAGGCACCAATGGACATGATGAACCCCTCCGTGATGGTGACTAGATTGGATCTGGTGGTTCTAGAACTTGCGGCGACTGGAATTGATTTTCGTCGACTCCTCTAGGGTTTCTGGAATATTTGGGTATTTATAGAGTAAAGAGGCGGTTCGGGAGACCACCAAGGTGGGCACAACCCACCTAGGTGCGCCTGGGCCTCCAGGCGCGCCCGGGTGGGTTGTGCCCCCCTCGGGGCACCCCCCAGGTGCTTCTCCGGCCCATTGGGTGTCTTCCGGTCCATAAAACTTCCACAAAAAATTTCGCTGTATTTGGACTCCGTTTGATATTGATTTTCTACGATGTAAAAAATATGCAAAAAGCATCAACTGGCACTTGGCACTATGTCAATAGGTTAGTACCAAAAAATGATATAAAATGATTGTAAAATATCCAAGAATGATAATATAACAGCATGGAACAATAAAAAATTATAAATACGTTGAAGACGTATCACACCCTCGAAGCTGTCCTCGAGCACATCGAGGCCGGCAACACGCCGCGCTTGGAGTACCCGGCGCCCCCCACCTTCTCGCGCCGTCGCAGCAGCTCCTGGACGCCGCGGCGGATGGAGACGGCGACCTTCTCGTCGTCGTGCTCTGGCTCCCTCTTCTCCGGTTCGCCGGCGCTCCGTCCCGTCAAGCCGGAGCCATAGGAGACGCTGCTCGGTTGCCGCACCCACGGCGGCGCCCTCATCATCCACGAGGGCGGCCGCCCCTCTCCTTCTTCATTCCGGCTCGTCAGGCTGAAGACCGAGCCGGGGTTGCTCCCCGTGAAGAAGGAGCACGCGGTCATGGCCGCCACCGCCGAGACCGCCCTCAAATGGGCGAAGGCGGACTACATCCGCGAGCAGGTGGAGCGCCAGGGCCACGCCCTCGAGGAGATCGCTGCTCGGCGCCGCGGACGCGAGAAGGGCGGCATTGTCATCCTCGACAGCGACGACGAGGAAGCGCCCGGGCCGTCCAACCCCCCGCGCATCGGCGACGCTGGTCAGGGGTGCAGCAGGGACGACGAAGGTACGCACGATGGCGGTGACGACGACGACGACGGCGGCGGCGACTACACCCGGTTCTACAGGCTCCTCGGCATGTAGAAGGCGGGCGGCGGCGGCGTAGTAGTGCTAGGCGTACTGGTCTTTTTTTAGTTAGTTTTAAATTCATGTTTTTAAGTTTATGTACAAATATCAATGAAAATCGCCTAGTTTGAACGAATATGTGTCGTGTTTGGCCGAACTTTGGCCGAGTTTATTTTTCAAAAACGGCGTCTTGGGGGGGGGGGGGGGGGTCGTGGGGCGGCGGTTGAGAAACTGACCGCCCTCACACCGTTATTTTCGCCTGCGTACCCCCAGGCGGCGATATTTCAAGCCCCTGAGGGGCCTAATGGCTGGAGATGCTCTAAGGCATATGATCTCCATTCGTCGTTGTCCAACATCACAGCTTGTCTTCCGCCGGCAATAGGCTATGGATTTGGATACGTCATATCGGAGATAATGGAATAAGAAAACTTTCGGTGATCTAAAAGAATCTGGGTTAATGAGATCCTAAGGCATGGCATGGATATCTTAATGAAACGACGCTTAGCGAACACGGCCCGGGTAACCCGCCTTACTCCTTACCGGAGCACGACCACAAGGAAGCGTCAAACCAGATGGCGCCGCCGGTGGCTTAGCTATGATGCAAAGTGGTTGTAGTCCGTGAAGATGCATGACCGAACCGAATTTGAATTGTTCCTTGATTCATTGACTGACTTACTTGCCGTCCTCATCTCCCCCTGCTTGTCGTTACCACTGGCCACAACAACATGCATGCATGACGCGTACTTGAGCTAGCTAAGCCCACATGCATATTTGATTTGCATGCTATAGGATATGCAAGACCCTATAGTTTACATGAACTCACTTTTACGTTCATATTGCACAAATATGATCATTCGAGAGGAGAATTAACTATTTTTTGCCAGAAAAAATACACACTCTGTTTTGAAATATAAGATGTTTTGTCAATTCGATTTAAACTGGCAAAACCTCTTATACTTGAAAGAGATGTAGTACAAATTAACTTATTGTAAACGGTAGTAGTTCCCCTGCAGTTTGACGATATTTGTATTGATCGTATGCCGTAGCATATAAAGAGTACATGGGCAGGAATATCTCAACCGTATCACTATACAAGGAAAGGATAATATCTCAACCGTATCCACTATACAAGGAAAGGATTGGGAGATATCTCTAGACTAGGAAACAATAAAACACAATCCTAACTGCCTAATGTATATGCAACAATGATCATGCTCCTCGATGGTAGACGCCGGTAACCCATTGGTCATAACATCGGCAAACTGCTGTCTGGTGGGAACATGCAGGACGCGAATGCGCCCGAGAGCCACTTGCTCATGGACAAAGTGTATGTCGAGCTCGATGTGCTTCGTGTGGCGATGATAAACGGGGTTGGCGGAGAGGTAGACCGCGAAGACGTTGTCACAATACACGAGAGTAGCGTGTGACACGTCATGATGCAACTCCCGAAGTAGTTGTCGTAGCCAGGAGCACTCGGTAACGGCGTTGGCCACCGCCCTGTACTCCGCCTCGGCGCTAGTGCGGGACACCGTAGGTTATCGTTTAGACGACCAAGAGATGAGCGACGGCCCGAGGTAGACGCAGTAGCCAGAGGTAGATCATGGAATGTCCGGACAGCCGGTCCAATCCGCATCGGAGTAGGTGACCAAGTCGGTGGAGGATGATGCCGTCAACGTAAGACCAAGAGCCATAGTGCCGCGGATGTACCGAAGAATCTGCTTCACCAGGTTCCAATGACTATCCCTTGGAGCATGCATATGTAAGCACACCTGCTGCACCGCATACTGCAAATCCGGTCGGGTGAGGGTTAGGTACTGCAGAGCGCCCACCATAGAGCGATAGAACGGACCGTCCGGAGCAAGGGAGTCCAAGGGCGGAAAGCTTCGCCTTCGTATCATTGGGAGTGGCGACAGGCTTGCAATTGAGCATGCGGCGCACTCAAGAAGCTCATGTACGTACTTTTGTTGATGAAGGAAGAAGCCATCAGGTCGCCGAATGACCTCGATGCCGAGGAAGTAGTGAAGTGGACCCAAGTCCTTGAGGGCAAACTCAGCACTGAGACGAGCAATGAGTTGCCCGAGAAGCTCGGCCGAGGAGGCCGTGAAGATGATGTCGCCGACGTAGAGAAGTAGGTATGCAGTCGCATGGCCGTGATGATACGCAAACAGAGAAGCGTCGGAGCGAGTAGCTCGGAAGCCCATCTGTTGTAGAAAGGCGGCGATGCGCTGGTACCATGCCCTCGGCGACTGCTTCAACCCATATAGTGAACAGGAGAGCAGGCACACGTGATCAGTATGGGCGGCGTCAACGAATCCAGTGGGTTGCTGACAGTAGACCTGCTCGGCCAGATGGCCGTGGAGGAACGCGTTGGAGACGTCCAACTGATGCACCAGCCACGCACAGTACACCGCAAGCTGGAGGATGGTGCGAATCGTGCCCGGTTTGACAACCGGGGCAAAGGTATCGGCAAAGTCACTTCCGGCACGCTGCCGGAAACCACATACCACCCAACGGGCTTTGTACCGCTCAAGGGTACCATCGGAGCGCGTCTTGTGACGAAAGACCCATTTCCCGCTAATGATGTTAGTGTGGCTGGGGCGCGGAATGAGCTGCCAAGTGCGGTTGCGTTGCAGCGCGTCGAACTCCTCCTGCATGGCGGCAAGCCAGTTGGGGTCGCAAAGTGCGGCCTGAGCCGAGGTGGGAACCGGCGATGGCGAGGAGGTCAATGCCACGCACAGGTACTGCTCGGTCGGGTAGCGAGTGCTCGGAAGAAGGGCCAGTGCGTGACCGAGTTGTGATGTCGAGCTGCAGGGCCGGTGTTGCAGCTGTGGGGGCGGACGAACCCGAGTCCAGCAGGGTTGCCGAGGTCTGAGGCGAGGCAGCCGATCCTGAGGCATCAGAACTCGAAGCCACAAGGTCGGGGTCGACGTGGTGGAGGCCGGGGTCGAGTCGGCCGAGGCTGCACCTAAGGGCGCGGAGGACGCGCCAGAGCCAGACGAGGCGGGGCCGGTCGGAGGCAGCCGTGGGCTTGAGGACGCGCCAGAGCCGGACGAGGCGGCATCGGCCGGTAGCAGCCGCGGGCACCCTCAACTGGATCACGGGAGCACGGCGGGAAGGCGACAAAAGAGGCCCGCCGAGAGGTGATGATGATGATGTCGGTGTGTCAGCTGGTGGTACCTGCTAAAAAGGAAACACTTTCTCGTCAAAGTAAATGTGTCTCGAGGTGATAACCCGATGGGAAACGGGATCGTAGCACCAGTAGCCCTTGGTGTTAGGAGGGTAACCGGGAAAGATGCACGCGAGGGAATGCGGAGCAAGCTTATGCGGAGCTGTGGAAGCGATGCTAGGATAACAGAGACACCCGAAAACACGGAGTTCATCATAGGATGGTGGAGTGCCATAGAGAAACTAATGCGGTGAATAGTTCCAGCGAGCGCGGCAAGGCCGGATGTTGATCAAAAGGGATGCCGTGGCAAGGGCATCCGGCCAAAAACGGGGCGGGACGTTGGCGTGGAAGAGTAGGGTACGAAGACAATTGTTGAGAGTGCGATGTACCCGTTCTGTTCGCCCGTTTTGCTGCGAAGTGTAAGGACATGTTAGACGAAATATAGTTCCATGTGTGGCGAGTAAATTCCGAACAGTAAGATTTTTGAACTCTTTCCCATTGTCGGTTTGAAGCGCAAGAATGGGGCGGCCAAAATGCATGGTGACATATGAGTAAAAAGCTCGAAGGGTAGCTAGCGCATCGGATTTCTGTTGGAGAGGAAAAGTCCACACATAGTGAGTAAAATCGTCTAATATGACAAGATAATAAAGATAGCCAGAATTGCTCGTAATAGGTGAAGTCCAAACATCACTATGAATCAACTGAAACGGATATGAAGCAACGGTGGTAGAGTCACTAAAGGGAAGACGCACGTGTTTGCCGACACGGCAAGCATGACAAGTGTGTTCGGCAACCTTATTACAAGTGAAAGAAAAGCTCCTAAGAATAAGACAAAGGGTAGCTGGGTTGGGATGTCCCAAGCAAGCGTGCCAGAGGTCCACACTGGCGGAGAGGGCGACGGGAGCGATGGAGGTGGTGGATGGTTGGTGGACCGGGTAGAGCTCGTCGGGGCTATCACATCGGTGAAGAACCATCCGGGTACTTGCGTCCTTCACAGAAAAACCACATTCGTCAAATTCAACAGTAATAGGATTTTCACGAGTAAGGCAACGAACATAGACAAGATTTTTGATTAGTGATGTCTACTACACAACTTGTTCTTGTAAACTCGTGTTGGGCCTCCAAGCGCAGAGTTTTGTTGGGCAGTAGCAAATTTCCCTCAAGTGGATGACCTATGGTTTATCAATCCGTGGGAGGCGTAGGATGAAGATGGTCTCTCTTAAACAACCCTGCAACCAATAATAAAAAGTCTCTTGTGTCCCCAACACACCAAATACAATGGTAAATTGTATAGGTGCACTAGTTCGGTGAAGAGATGGTGATACAGTGTAGTAATGATAGTAGATATTGATTTTTGTAATAGTAACAATAAAAAACAGCAAGTTAGCAAGTAACAAAAGTGAGCACAAACGGTATTGCAATGCTTGAAAATGAGGCCTAGGGTCCGTAGTTTCGCTAGTGCAATCTCTCAACAATGCTAATATAATTGGATCACATAACCATCCCTCAACATGCAACGAAGAATCACTCCAAAGTTCTTATCTAGCAGAGAACATAAGAAGAAATTGTTTGTAGGGTACGAAACCACCTTAAAGTTATTCTTTCCGATCGATCTATTCAAAAGTTCGTACTAAAATAACACCAAGTTATCCTTTCTGATCGATCTATCCAAGAGTTCATAATAAAATAACACCATATGATACGCATCAACCAACTCTAATGTCACCTAGATACTCCAATGTCACCACAAGTATCCATGAGTTAATTATACGATATGCATCAAACAATTTCAGATTCATAAACTCAATCCAACAAAAAGAATCTCAAAGAGTGCCCCAAGATTTCTACCGGAGAAACAGAGACGAGAACGTGCATCAACCCCTATGCATAGATTACCCCAATGTCACCTCGGGAATCCACGAGTTGAGTGCCAAAACACATATCAAGTGAATCAATATGATACCCCATTGTCACCACGGGTATTCATAGCAAGACATACATCAAGTGTTCTCAAATCCATAAAAGTATTCAATCCGATAATAACGAAATCTCAAAGGGAAAAACTCAATTCATCACAACAAGATAGAGAGGGGAAAACACCATATGATCCAACCACATTAAAAAATCCCGCGATACATCAAGATCGTGCCAAATCAAGAACAAGAGAGAGAGAGAGATTAAACAAAAAGCTACTGGTACAAACCCTCAGCCTCGAGGGTGGACTACTCCCTCCTCCTCATGGTGGCCGCCGGGATGATGAAGATGGCCTCCGGTGATGATTCCCCCCTCCGGCAGAGTGCCGGAACAGGGTCTAGATTGGTTTTTCGTGGCTACATAGGCTTGCGGCGGCGGAACTTCTCATCTAGAGTTATTTCTAGGGGTTTCTGAATATATAGGATTTTTGGGCATCGGTTTCATGCGAAGATGGGCCACAAGGGGCCCACAAGACACCAGGGCAGTCTAGAGGGGGCTGGCGCACCATGGTGGGTTGTGGCCACCTTGTGGCTCTTCTGGCCCTCCCACGAAGCTTCTAGTGCCTCTTTTGTTCCAAAAAAAATCGTCAAAAAGTTTTGGTGCATTTGGAGAACTTTTATTTCTGCACAAAAAACAACACCACCGTAGTTCTGCTGAAAACAGCGTTAGTCCGTGTTAGTTCCATGCAAATCATACCAAAACCATATAAAATTATTGTAAACATGACATGAATACTTCATAAATTATAGATACGTTGGAGACGTATCAGCATCCCCAAGCTTAATTCCTACTCATCCTCGAGTAGGTAAATGATAAAATAAATAATTTATGAAGTGTGAATGATAGCATAGTGCATAAGTTTGATCAATGATAATTTCAATCACTTTTCCTAGCATCATAACAGCAACTCTTTCTCATAAAACTCATCAAGATAAAGTAGCGGTTGAAAACGGAGTTTTTTTATGTGGAATGCTACCTATCATAGTCCTCATATACTCTTTTCTTTTATAGCATGGACATTTGGACTTGCATGATTCAAAGCAATAGTCTATAATTTGACATAAGGACATCAATACTCAAGCATATCAACTGCAACCATGACTTCCAAAATATCAACACTAAAGAAAGCTATCCCTAGCCCATTATGCTCAATCATTGATCCATTCATGAGACACACTCGAATATTATCTATGCCCAATGCACAAGTATGACAATAGTGTTCCCTAGTTGGTGCTTCATAAGAGAAGATGGAGACTCAATAAAAATAAAAATTACGTAAAGTAAATAGATAGGCCCTTCGCAGAGGGAAGTAAATATTTGTAGAGGTGCCAGAGCTCAAAACTTAAATTGAGAGATAAAATTGTTTTGAGAGGCATGCTTTTCCCGTCAACGAAAATGACCGAGAATTCCCAATACTTTCCATGCTAGATACATCATAGGCGGTTCCCAAGCATAAAATAAATTGTGTTCCTTTTTCCATAACTCTTTCACAATCCATGGCTAGCCGTATCCACGGATGCCTTCCATACCAACACTTTCTAAGGAATTTATTATTTGGCAACATAAAGTAAATTTCTTTTTCTTTTCGGGACTGGGCATCCCTATTACCGCCACACTCTCGTGCAATGACAAGTGAATAAACACTCATCTTGAGAATAACACGTCTATCATGGAAAAATATTGGCCACCCCCTGCCGCTTCTTGAGCGGTACGGGCACACAAAAAGGAAATTTATTTAGAAAATTAGAGTTGGCACATACAAATTAACTTGGAACAGCATGAAAATACCGCATATAGGTAGGTATGATGGACTCATTTGGCATAACTTGGGTTTAAGGATTTAGATGCACAAGTAGTATTCCCACTTAGTACAAATGAAGGCTAGCAAATAGATTGAGAAGCGACCAACCAAGAAACGAAAACGACTATAAAAGAGCATTAAACATAACTAACACCAAATAATGCACCACAAGTAGGATGTAACTTCATCGCATAACTATTGACTTTCGTGCTTGCATAGGGAATCACAAACCTTAACACCAATATTCCCACTAAAGCACAATTACTCACCAACATGACTCACATATTATTATCTCCATATCGCAAAACTATTGCAAGGAATCAAACTTATCATATCCAATGACCTACATGAGAGTTTTTATTATATCCTTCTTGAATATCCATCACTATGGGACCAATTTCATAGCTTGTGCAAATTGTCATCACTATTATCAACTCTCAAAATAATATAAGTGAAGCATGAGAGTGTTCGACAAGCTACTCCAGAAAGATATAAGTGAAGATCAAACAAGTAGTTAAGTAAATGGGTAGCTATGTGAGGACTCTCTCTTATTTAAAAGTTTCAGCTCTAAGTATTTTATTAAAACAGCAAGCAAAACAAAATAAAAATAAATTCTAAGAATAGCACACATCATGTGAAGAAGCAAAAACTTAGGCTCAACCGAGGCTAACCGATAATTGTTGATGAAGAAGAGTGGGATGCCTACCGGGGCATCCCCAAGCTTAGATGCTTGAGACTTCTTAAAATATTATCTTGGGATGCCTTGGGCATCCCCAAGCTTGAGCTTTTGTGTCTCCTTAATTCCTTTTATATTACGGTTTCCCTAAATCTTAAAAACTTCATCCACACAAAACTTAACAAGAACTCATGAGATAAGTTAATTTAAATCAATGCAAAACCTTATCATTCTCTACTGTAGCAAATCACTAAAATTATAATTTGACATTGCATACTAAATGCCTCTGCATATTTAATACTCCTATCCTCAAATAGAATCATTAAACAAGCAAACATATGCAAACAATGCAATCATAACAGCAATCTGTCTAAAAGGATAGTCTGAAAAGGATGAAGTAAGATCCATAGTTATTTAACTGAAACAATTATGAAAATTTACCACACTGTATAAAATTTATCATAGCTTATTATGCAAAAAAATTCAACATTTTATCACATTCTGACTTTTCTCGGGAATTATTGCAACAGCGATAAACTTTCTATTTTGAAATAGCAACTCATATATTTGCAAAATAAGCATGGTGAAGGCTATCCTTGCCACTTTTATTGAAATAAAAGATGCAAAACATTATCTAAATAACAGCAAGCAAATCCAACTAAAATAAAATGACGCTCCAAGCAAAACACATATCATGTGACAAATAAAAATATAGTCCCAAGTGAGGTTACCGATAATGTTGAAGACGAAAGAGGGGATGCCTTCTGGGGCATCCCCAAGCTTAGTTGCTTGGAAATTCCTTGAATATTGGCTTGAGGTGCCTTGGGAAACCCTAAGCTTAGGGTCTTGTCACTCCTTATTCTCCTCATATCGATATCTCACCCAAAACTTGAAAACTTCAATCACACAAAACTCAACGGAACTTCGTGAGATGCGTTAGTGTAATAAAGAGCAAATCATTCACTTGGGTACTGTCAAAGACAAGATTCATAATTGTTCTCACACAATTCCTACTGTACTATATCATTTCCACAATTTATATTGACCAATATAAGCCATAGAAACCATAAAACAAGCAAACTATGCATTGAAAACAGAATCTGTAAAAAACAGAACAGTCTGTAATGATCTGAATTGTTCTCATACTTCTGAAACTCTTAAAATTCTGCAAAATTAGGAAAATATGGGCAATTTTTATATCAAGCATTTGTAAAAAAAGTCAGATCAAATGCACGTTCCAGTGAATTTTAACAATTTTGATACTGGGCGCAAAAGTTTCTGTTTTTTCAGAGAATCAAATCAACTATCATCCACACTATCCCAAAGGATTTACTTGGCACTTTATTGAAACAAAAGAAATAAAACATGATTACTACAGCAGCCTAATCATGTGAACAAAAAAAATAGTAGGTAGAAATATTGGGTTGTCTCCCAACAAGCGCTTTTCTTTAATGCCTTTTTAGCTAGGCATGATGATTTCAATGATGCTCAGATAAAAGTAAAGAATTGAAGCATGAAAAAGAGCATCATGAATCACATGTCAAGCATATTTAAGCCTAACCCACTTCCTATGCATAGGGATTTTGTGAGCAAACAATTTATGGGAACAAGAATCAACTAGCACAGGAAGGCAAACCAAGTGCAACTTCAAAACCTTCAACACATAGAGAGGAAACTTGATATTATTGAGATATGTAAAAGCATATGTTCCTCTCTCATAATAATTTTCAGTAGCATCATGAATGAATTCAACAATATAACTTCCACATAAAGCATTCTTTTCATGCTCCACAAGCGTAGAATTTTTATTACTCTCCACATAAGCAAATTTCCTCTCATCCATAATAGTGGTGGGAGCAAACTCAACAAAATAACTATCATGAGATTGAAAATTAAAATCATGATGACAAGTTTCATGGTTATCATTATTCAATATAGCATACATGTCATCATCATAATCATCATAGATAGCAACTTTTTTATCATAGTCAATTGAAACCTCTTCCAAAATAGTGGATTCATCACTAAATAAAGTCATGACCTCTCCAAATCCACTTTCATAATTATAACAATAAGATTCAATACCCTCCAAAATAGTGGGATCAATACTACCTAGAGTTGACACTCTTCCAAACCCACTTTCATCAATATTATCATCATAAATATGAGGCATGCTATCATCATAATATTTTTTCTCATCAAAACTTGGGGGAGTAAAAAGATCATCTTCATGAAACATAGCATCCCCAAGATTATGGCTTTGCATATCATTAGCATCATGGATATTCATAGAATTCATACTAACAACGTTGCAATAATGCTCATTATTCAAATATTTTATGCCAAACATTTTATTGAATTCTTCTTCTATCAATTGAGCACAATTTTCCTTTTCATCATTTTCAAGAAAGACATGATAAAGACGAATAATATGAGGCCACCTCAATTCCATTTTTTTGTAGTTTTCTTTTTATAAACCAAACTAGTGATAAAACAAGAAACTAAAAGATTCAATTGCAAGATCTAAAGATATACCTTCAAGCACTCACCTCCCCGGCAACGACGCCAGAAAAGAGCTTGATGTGTACTACACAACTTGTTCTTGTAGACTCGTGTTGGGCCTCCTAGCACAGTGTTTTGTAGGACAGTAGCAAATTTCCCTCAAGTGGATGACCTAAGATTTATTAATCTGTGGGAGTCGTAGGATGAAGATGGTCTCTCTCAAACAACCCTGCAACCAAATACAATGGTAAATTGTATAGGTGCACTAGTTCGGCGAAGAGATGGTGATACAAGTGTAGTAATAATAGTAGATATTGATTTTTGTAATAGTAACAATAAAAAACAGCAAGGTAGCAAGTAACAAAAGTGAGCACAAACGGTATTGCAATGCTTGAAAATGACGCCTATGGTCCGTACTTACGCTAGTGCAATCTCTCAACAATGCTAATATAATTGGATCACATAACCATCCCTCAACGTGCAACGAAGAATCACGTCAAAGTTCTTATCTAGCGGAGAACATAAGAAGAAATTGTTTGTAGGGTACGAAACCACCTTAGAGTTATTCTTTCCGATCGATCTATTGAAAAGTTCGTACTAAAATAACATCAAGTTATCTTTTCCAACCGATCTATCCAAGAGTTCGTACTAAAATAACACCATATGATACGCATCACCAACTCTAATGTCACCTAGATACTCCAATGTCACCACAAGTATCCTGAGTTAATTATACGATATGCATCAAACAATTTCAGATTCATAATACTCAATCCAACACAAAGAACCTCAAAGAGTGCCCCAAGATTTCTACTAGAGAAACAAAGACGAGAACATGCATCAACCCCTATGCATAGATTACCCCAATGTCACCTCGGGAATCCGCGAGTTGAGTGCCAAAACACATATCAAGTGGATCAATATGATACCCCATTGTCACCACAGGTATTCATAGCAAGACATACATCAAGTGTTCTCAAATCCATAAAAGTATTCAATCCGATAATAACGAAATCTCAAAGGGAAAAGCTCAATTCATCACAACAAGATAGAGAGGGAAAAACACCATATGATCCAACTATTTTAACAAAGTCCGCGATACATCAAGATCATACCAAATCAAGAACACGAGAGAGAGAGAGAGAGGGAGAGATTAAACACATAGTTACTAGTACAAACCCTCAACCCCGAGGGTGGACTACTCCCTCTTCAGCATGGTGGCCGCCGGGATGATGAAGATGGCCTCCGGTGATGATTCCCCCTCCAGCAGAGTGTCGGAACAGGGTCTAGATTGATTTTTCGTAGCTACAGAGGCTTCCGGTGGCAGAACTTCTCATCTAGGGTTATTTCTGGGGGTTTCTGAATATATAGGATTTTTGGGCGTCGGTTTCACGCGAAGATGGGCCACGAGGGGCCCACAAGACATCAGGGCGCGCCAGAGGGGGCTGGCACACCCTGGTGGGTTGTGGCCACCTCGTGGCTCTTCTGGCCCTCCCACGAAGCTTCTAGTGCCTCTTTTGTTCCAAAAAAAACGTCAAAAAGTTTCGTTGCATTTGAAGAACTTTTATTTCTGCACAAATACAACACCACGGTAGTTCTTCTGAAAACAGCGTCAGTCCGGGTTAGTTCCATGGAAATCATACCAAAACCATATAAAATTGTGGTAAACATGACATGAATACTTCATAAATTATAGATACGTTGGAGACGTATCAATTAGTTCTGGTGAAATAAGAACGTTAGACATATTGATAGGAAGAGAATTAGACAGACAAGATGTATGACCAATATGTGTGATCGGGAGAGAAGAGCCATCCCCGACAGTGATGCGAGTAGAAGTGTTCGTGGGAAAAGAAGTGGCGATGTTACCAGGATAGGACGACATGTGGGCAGTTGTCCTGGTGTCCATTTACCAATCACCTCCACCGGTGTAGGAGTTCGGTGTGGGAGCGGAGTGCAGCGCCGCGAGGAGCACCGGGTCCCACGGCACGGGCGGGAGTGGTGGTTGCGTCGTGCCGTAGAAGGGGGCGCTGGCCTACTGGTAGGAGGGTGCTGGCGGCGCCATGTGGGCCGGCTGACAGGAAGGGGCTGGCAGCGCCTGGTGCTGGTCGGGATGCGGTCCGGCGACGTAGGCCTTGTGCTGGGCCGGGCGGGCGTCGAGGATGCCGGGGACCGGCGGCCGGGACACCGACATGGAGTACGCATGGACCACCCCGGTCCACGAGTTGTGGCCGAAGGCCCACGGTGGGGTGGGCTGCAGCTGCTGCTGGGAGGCGATCCGAGGCGCACCGTTGGGTGCAGCCTGCCGCTGCTGGCCCTTGCGGCCTCCCTTGCCGCAGCGGCCGCCGCGATCGGCGGGAGGGGCGGGCACCGGCTGCTGGGCGGGGAAGGGGAAGCCCGGCGGGTGCGTGAAGAGGGCGGCCGGCTGCTGTGGAGGAGGCAAGCCGTGCGAGGTATCGGCGGCGAGGACGGTATGCACGGCCCGCACCTTCATCTCTCTTCATGCGGTGTTCCTCCAACCAGAGGTATGCGACGACCCTTGAGAAGGTCGGGTCGGGGATAAGCGTGAGGTTGGACGCCGCATTAGAAAACCCCTCGTTGAGGCCGGCGATGAGGGTGCCGAGGAGGAGATCATCGGAGACCTTTTCACCAATGTTGCGTATCTCATCGCAAATACGCTTCAGGCGCATGCAATACTCATCTACGGATGAGTTATCTTAATGGCACCCAAAGAATTCTTGCTGAAGAAACACGAGCCACTGGAGATGGTTGTTGGTGAAGAGATCGTTCAGCTTCTTCCACACAGAGTAGGCGTCATCATCATCCTGCACCACCGTGTAAAAGAGGTCCTCCGAGATGGTTAGGAAAAACCAGCGGATAAGAGTGGCCTCGGTGGCCGACCACTCGGCATCGTGTTGCATGGCCGCCGCGTCGACGGAGCCATCGATGTGCTCCTGGAGATGTAGGTCTTCCAGCAGTAGAATGACGAGCCGTCGTGAGAGAGACGAATGGGGACGCGGTCGAGGATGTTGAGGTTGCGGAGGTCTTCGGCGGAGGTGGGCTCGGGGCCGGCAAAGGGGTTTGAGCCGCCGGAGAGGGTGGAGCTGGAGGCCATGGCGATAGGTTGGGTTAGGGTTCGGTGGTGAGGAAAGGAGTGGTAGGGTGGGGGCGACGGCGGACGGTGGGACAAGGAGAGGCCGGCAGTAGGAGAGTTGCGGCGGTCGGTGGGAGAGAGGGGCGGCGGCGGTGACGGCTGTGCGACAGCGGCACAGGCGCGGTGGCGGTGGCAGAAGCTTAGGTTAGGAAGTTTTCGGTATCTGATACCGTGTAGTTTGACGATATTTGCATTGATCGTATGCCGTAGCATATAAAGAGTACATGGGAAGGAATATCTCAACCGTAACACTATGTAAGGAAAGGTTCGGGAGATATCTCTAGACTAGGAAACAATAAAACACAATCCTAGTTGCATAATGTATATGCGACAATGATCATGCTCAACATGCCCTACAGCACAAGTCACACAATTTGTTGTACAAATATGAATATTTAAAATTTCTCGTCGGACCATAATATTTCGAGGGAACAAGTGGACAAAACATGATCTGTAGACGAGGGGTACAAGTGAGTCAGTCGTGCGAGCAAGCGAGCAACGGACGTGATGAGTCATGCGCTGCAGGAACAAACTGGGGCTTAACGCGCTGAATAGGAGGTCTCCTGACGACTTCTACGGATACAGAGTGGATCCTCCATAGAAGGCTTCAAATTAATTAGGCCAGGCCCATTAACAATTCAAATCTGGCTAGCCCATCACACGTGCATTTCTGCTTGTGATGCCCTACGTGCGTCCGTTTTATATTAGATACATCTGTTTTGTCTCAAAAAAAAGATACATCTGTTTGGACAACAATTAATATGAGACGGAGGAAGTAGCTTTCAAGTGTACAGACTAGAGATCCTAAATAAAAGTGTCCAAACTAGATTCCCTAATATATGAAATACTATTATTTAGATTGGTCAACTCAAAATAAAATCAATTAGAATTTTCATTAAAATTATATTAGTTCTGCAGTTTTATACTAAATAGTCCCTCCGTTTACAAATATAAGATGTTCTAACTTATTTGTGAATCCTCTTTAATTTTCAAAGAACGTAGATCCTCATTAATATTTTTTTTTTTTGAGGGAACTCATTATTTTTTCATAGTGCAGAGATTAATGGATAGCTAATTAACTAAAAGAAACTAGCCAGCTGCTTAATAAAGGAAGAGTGAGTTTCCATTCCAATCCGGCTAGCCCACCACCCATGTTGCTTAGTGCTGTTTCTCAAAGTAGTAAATCATAAATGAGTCGGCTTGGAATTCAAATAGGCGTCCACACAATATTATTCGGTGCCACTACATATTTATTGAGGACATCCGTTAATTATACTTGCCTCCCGTAAATATTTTAACTAGAAATCGATCTGATGATCTGATCCAAGCTAGTAGGCTAAGTAGCTAGTGTGGCAGCACTCAGCCGGCATCGTGGTGTTCTTGAACCGATCTTTGTCGGCGCAGTAGTCGTAGTACATGTACGTCTTCTTGACGTTCTCGTAGGCCGCCCGCTGCCGGGCGGACAGCCTCCTGTACCGGTGGGCGTTCCACCACAAGTTAGTCGAGTGGCACGGCGTCGAGCTGGTGTTGGCGCAGGCGTCGACGTCGAAGCCCTGGTACCCCGCAGTGAAGGGCGCGCGGTTCCAGTCAATCTTGATCCTGCCGCGGTCCGTCGCCCAGTCGGAGCCGTCCCACAGGCTCGCCCAGATGCCCATCCGCTTCGCCGGGAACTCGTACGCCGGCACACGGCCCGTCAGGTTCCTGAGCACCCGTATCGGCACATCGTCCACGAATATCCTGCGAATATATTGCACATGATTCGGATTTCAATTCAAGCATTGCACATTCAAACTTTGGATTAAAGTGTGTACTAATTTCTATTTTTATTTTAGAAGATGTACTAATTTTCTTGGAATGGAGCATATGTACACGAGCTGGTGAGGGTTCCAGAGTATCTTGTACTCGTGGAAGTCGGCTGCCGGGTCGAACCACAGCTTCATTCTCTGCTCCCTGTAGCCGTGGCCGTTGACGAAGACGTTGGTCTGGAGGGTGATGGGCTGGCCGTCCACGTTGCCCAGGAACTCGAAGTCCACCTCGTCACGGTCACTGCTCTGAGGTGGTACTGACATCAGCTGCATGCACGTCAAACAGTTACACCACATCACAGATTTTAACGAGAAGTCAGAAGTATGAGCAGCAAGCATGCACGGATCAACAACTCACAAAGAAAGCTGTGACGACTCCAGCCGTGTACCCTCCGGGTACCTTCATCCTCATGCGGAAGAACCCCGAACCATACGTCGACTTGGAGCAGAACCCGGCGCCGGACCTCTTGTCCATGGTGAGACGAACCTGTGTCCCCTGGTTGACAAGGTGATAGCCGTCTGCACCCCATGTGGCCACGTAGTTGTCGTCGAACACCGGCGTCCTTGCCGTCGCCGGGGCCACGGCCGGGAGGAGGACGAGCAAGAGGAGAAGCCATGGGTGCTGCACACTGGAAGCCATTGCTAACTTAGCTACGAGATGGGTGTGACGCCGTGAGCGCGCTTGCTTGCTTTTATAGTACTTGACCATGTAAACGTTATATCATCGATTCGATCTACCTGCCGGCCGGCGGGGCTTCTCCACCACGCAAAACTCAATCCGGCCACGCACTAGTGCATGGAGGAACGCGGTTTTGGCCGTTGCCGTATATGGTGTGTCGTCGTCATCGTGGCGATGTCTTCTTCCGCTTGGGGTCTTTGCTTAATGATCACAACTCACGAGCACTAGCTTCATGGTTTATAATAGCAGTGGTTTGCTAATCCAGGCCTTTAATTAGGCGATTTTATTAGTCCATGCATGTGGCTTAGGTTGTCTTGTTGTAGACGTCAACATCGTTTAGAAACAATGAAAGTGGTTTTTCTACCATGCACTGATGCTTTGTGATTCATGGTGACGAACAATGAGAGTGGTTCCGAACAAAATTTGTCTTCTTTCAATGTTCTATAATGTTTTATTGCATTCTTTTTCCTTGTTTCAAAGTGTATCATAAGGTATCATGTTATACTAACAAATAAAAGTGTACTTACTTCATATTGGATTTACTGGTACACAGTGGTTCAGGATGCGACATTTTGATACATGTTTTTCAACTGCATTCTTATGCACATGTTAAAACTAGAAGAAAAATACCTGATACAATTCTTTTAAACAAGTAAGAAATTGTGAAACCCAAACAATATAACACAAATCTCAAAGCAACGGACAGTGGATCCATGTACTTATCCCATGCATGGTAGGGTTCGTTTTTCTTTAAAAAAAAATACATCCATCGATCCAAGTCATGAGTAGTACTCCCTGGGTAAAGGATATGAGCTGAGGTGGAGAAGTGTTAAATAGTGAAAAGAGAGGGTAATGATGTACTCCCTCCGTCTCAAAATAAGTGACTCAACACCAATTGCCTTGATTTCGAACTTGATCGGAAATACAATTCTTTCTATGCCCCTAAGTATATTTGCTCATGGTGTTCATATGTATAATGCAGGCCTTCATTTATGTCAACAAAAATTAAGCCTAAAACTCTAGCATTTTCATTGCATTTTTGAGGAAAAAGAGGAAGTTGTAGATATAATTAGTTAAAGATAGCATCAGCATTTTGCTTGCACTCTAAGAAGACCTACATTTTGGATTGGAGAGTATATAAAACTAGGAATGTACAATTTTCAGTCAAGTGGAAATCGTTATTCCTAAATCCACAATCTTAAATATTGATTCTTCATCTAAGGGTTAACGATGTATATAAAACTAGGAATATATAATATGCAATTCTACGTCTAACAATGTGTCAGTAGCCAGATGAATAATCCTGATGGCACCATGAATCCTCTTTGGCAATCATCGTGATTCCTAATTAGACTTCCACACTAACTTTTTCCTCAGTTTGCGCGTTTTATATACAACTGATGTTACTGCATTGTGATTGATCCGGTTCACTGTACGCCACTTTTTTGTCTCATATTTATCAAATCTTCCCATATACGCCAAGCATCAAAGTTAGCACGTAAGACAACCAAGAATATGAGTTGGGTCGTCTCCTGCTATTTTAGTTGTTATGCATGAAAAACATACCAATGTTCTCTCTCTTTGTCTCCTCTTTATCACTGATTATAGAGAATATTAACATTGAAGATAGCTAACGCCAGACATTTCTTTACATGCACTTAGCGACTACGGCTAGTAGTGTGATTGTACGTTTTAGTGAAAATACAAAAACGCTTGGCCCGAATAGAACAATGTGGCTTAAATTAGTGTAACATGGCTCTCTCGGAAGCTTGATGTCAAGTTGACATATTCCTAGTTACCCCGAGGGATGGTTTACAGGTCTTGTCTGGCAAGAGGTTCAAAGCTTAATTTGCTTGTGTCTTCCATTACTGAAAACCTTGGAGAACAAGCGCACACTGATCCTAGTGGCATATAAGTGTAGCCAATTCAGAGACGTGACAGCAACATGGACCTGCACATATGACGTTAGAATTGCCTGGTCAGATTCCTTTCCCACGAATGTAGGTGCAGTCAAGGTCACGCAAGGTTTATGATGTTACCAAGCAAACAAAAAGCTGCGGTAGCTACCTCGCTGGGCGGTGTATTTCCTTCAATAACAGGCAATATATATTATTATTTATTAATACATGAATATCAAGATGATATAAGTAAACGTAACCTTTGCAACAACATAATATCAAGAGCTAGTCGAAACATCAAAGATGTACATAGCCAAAGAAAACAGGAAAAAAAGACATAACCCTGCTGAAACACAGGCAGAGGCCCACATAGGGCGAGGTAGGAAGCCCACCCTACATTAAATTCATACAATTTCTTTATATGGTATGTATACATCGGTTCCCGCCTGGCTGGGTGAGAAAAAAAACACTGCAAAAATGGAAGGGGCCAATCAATTTTTGTTGGAAAGTTAGGCAATTTCAAGATTAATTCCAATAAAAGTAGATCATGATTTAAACAATTATTAGCATACATAGCTCTAGGATATGCTACATGACCATAACAACATGAACAACATCATCACACAGGTACCAGCAAACATAAGCACATAGTACATCAAAATGCGTCGCGCTTATTGATCGTTTGTAGATGAAGTGGCCTTGGTTCCTGCAGACGCGATGTTTTGACGATGACGTTGGCAAAGACCGGTCGAAGAAGAAGATCGTGATGACAGCGCCCGACAGCACCTGACCTTGGAACTAGTTGACCCGTGGTGACGAACATGAGCAGTCACACATAGCGCTTCCCAAAAACATAATCAGTCCTCTCCCGATGCATGATCACAATTCACAAGGGCGCGAGATTCTGGAGAACTGCTCTGCCACTCGCCGGTACACGCCAGCGTTTGGGATGGAGTAGACTACGATGACGGCGCAAATAGGGAGAGGAGGCAAAAATCCAAAATCGATTTCAATGTGTCTTTGGTGGTGAACCCTAACTCAAATATATAGGAGAATCCACACGGTCTCTTGTCGCGATCACAGTCCAAACCTACTCGGTTTTCAGCTAAAAAAATGAACATACCAGTCAAGCAACGAATAAATAAAACGGCAAAAGAAAGTCATGCTCTTGCAAGGCCATGGACAGGATTTTGGCGGAAAATCGCATGTAGCACGCCTAGGACCGAGCCCGAGCCCGGCAAGGTGAGCGCGTGTGTGGTGTTCTCTTTCGCTCGTCATACCAATAACTATGTGGAGTGTGAAGATTCCACTATATAATTTGGTCTCACACCATCTCCACTAGCGGCGGTGTGGGACTAAAGGTTACACCACCGCCACTGCGTTAGGGACCTCTGCCGCGAACTTGCCCCAAAGCCGGTGCCGGACGCCACGGTACTTTAGTGGCGGAGGCGGTGACTGCAACACCGGTGGTCGAGCACGGGGAGGCATGCGAGGTGGATTGAAGCAGTGGGGAGGCAGCGACAGACTCCGGGTGGTGGCGGTGTTGGAGAAGGCGACGTAAGGGCGAGAGTGGCACTAACAGTCCGCGCGGGGAGCGATGGCGGCATTGGGAAGGTGGTGGAGCTCGACCGGCGGTCATGACCTCGAGCAAGAGGAAGGTGGCGACAGATTGAATTGGCGGCCGGAGAGGTCTGAATCGGGGTCACGACAGCGGAACTGGATGTGTGGTAGGGTGGGCTAGTATTTCGGGGCGACTATGACGGATTTCGTAGCCGGACCGGGCCAATCGGCCGATGCGCCGTCGCCACACCATGAATGCGGGAGAGAAGCAGTCTCTCCACTTTTAGTTAGAATGCCCTCTTCTAGTGCAAAAATAGACTGCAGAGAAAAGTTTAGGGTACGAAAGGCTATTTTTGAGGGATTAATGGTTTTTGGGAATCTGCTAGCTGAGACTTAATCCCCCAAACCAAAAAAAATCCTCCAAATATAGCTTTTGGGATCTATTGACTAAGAGCACCTCTAACCGGTCCCTTATAATTAGGGAAGTATATGGCCTCTTATCCTTTAAAGGATATATTTTTTCCTCTAAACTAAAGTTGTTCCTAGCCGATCCCCTAAACTTAACTCCTCAAACGAGCTAGACCCCACATGAAGCCTCTCTCCCTCTTCTTCTTCCTTCTTCATTCATCTTCATCCTTCCACACGGCCAATGATGACTTCTCGCCAGTAGATGATATCTATGAGCAAGCTAGGACCTAGGATAGATGCTCCGGAAAAGTAATTTGATAGAATCTCACCGTGCGTCACATAAGCGTGCGAAGAAATAGTGACAAAGTAGGCAAACTCTTCCTCCATAAGCAATGGCTTCGGTGTTTCTTCGTCTGAATAGGTTTTTCCATTCATCCTTCTCCTAGTGGCGTGATGGTGTGGTCCGGAATGCAAAGATTCATCAGAATCAATGATGGCGGCCGGAGGCAACTTCTCATTGTAAGTTTTCTTCCTGTATGTAACTTTTCCTGTGTGTGGGTGTTCCTTCTCCCTGTTACACATTTACTTGTGGTCGGGGATAATGAAAGGAGCGTCGCTCGGCTAGGGACGATGAGGATGAGCGTCGCCGTGGGCGGAGACAATGGAAAGGATGAAAAAATAAAGAAAAAAGATTGTTGGAATCTCGCTAGAATTTGACGGCCAGAGGTTGGCGGGTACTACGGAGTGTCGGCGGTGGCGCATGGTGACTGGCGGAGGCAAGTAGGATGGCGCTGGAGTGGATGCGGCCAAGTGGCGGAGAAAGGCAGCTGAGGGGAGAGGGAAAATATTTACTCTACGGATGGTTGGCCGAGTATATTTGAGAGTCGTGGCGGCCGTGGAGTAAAAGTTTTATTCCTCTAACAAGCACCTAGCCGGTCTCCTAAACAGGTTAGAGGATTAAAAAAATTACTCCTCCGCCTATCCGACTCCTAAATTTACTCGTCCTGGAGGCGGCCGAGTAAAAGTTTTCTTCGCGCAAAGGCCTCCTTGTGGCCGGCCGACGACTCACGTGAAGCTCCCTTGTCGACGGCGGCGACCTCAGGCCTCGTCAGTGACCTTGCAGTGTATCTGCTCGGCGACGGCATCTTCAACTCCGACGGGGACACCCGGGTGACGTGTGCGTACCAGGCAACGAGGGTTGTGGCAGAGGAGGCGACCCAGGCGGGGAGGGCGCGCGCTCGATGTGGTAAGTTGCGCGTGCTCGATGTGGTAAGCTGAGCGGTAAGCCCGTGGCCCCATCGTACAAGCAGCCACGCACATCACGGTAACCGCAAGCTCCAACGCCATCTGGAGCAGCGGGCCCCCTTACCAGGGAGCGGCAGGGCCGGGCTACTGCGGTGTCGACGGCGGCAGCCGGCCCAGTGGAGGAAGTCGTCGAGCGCGTCCTCGGCCTCGAAGGCGACGTCACGGGTCTGGTGTACCAGGCGGCGATGAACTCATCATCTCTACGTTGTGCAAAGGAGTGGAAGGGACCATATCGGCGACTGTGTGGTCACCATCATCGCCGCTCGCCGTGGAGGCGCATAGCAAGTGTTCAACAAAATGCATAAGCTAGTTGTAAGTTTTACTCCATTAAATATGGGAGATCAGCTAGGTCCGGTCAAAAAATAGTGAAGTAAAAATACTACACTAAGTTTTACTCGGCCAGATACTCCTCTATTTTTTAGGGTTCGGCTAGAGTTACTCTACCGGATATAAGGAATCAGGTAGGTGTGGTATAGAGGAGTAAAACCGAATTTATACTACTCTGCTTTTTGAGGAGATGCTCTAAACCTCTTACTATCCGCAAATCGTCGCTAAAACCATCCCATTGTTGCCGCGAAAACTCATTCCTTGCAATGGCACACCAAGTGAGAACGCATCATACAGGGGCTATAGTTAGCGTGCCTTAGCGTACGAACTAGGAGCTTTCGACTTGAAGCAACAAGTCACCCTTGGAAATTCTGTAGAGATAATATTTGATATACAGCCTGCCCAAACTAATCATCCTTCGAGCACATGGCGCCACAGAAGGTTATTCCCTAGGTGCATATTGTATCCTCTGGCAGTTTATGGGATAATTGCCTTCCCCTGAAACTTGTTCTTCGTGATAGATTCATGGCATGTTACGCTGGACGCCAATCATGAGCGATTGAACGGCCTCGGCGACATCTATTTCCTTCCCAATTTTTTCTGCATTGACTTGTCCGTTTAGCCGCGTCTGAATCAGTTGAATAACTGAGGCGGTTGTAATGTGATGGTAGTTAGCACATGCCTGTGCACATAGATAACAGGTTGTCACACGTCGACATGCACCCAAGACTACGTAACCGGCCGGCCGGCCGGCCGGCATATGTATAAATACAGGGATTGCGAGGACAAATACACATCATCCGTTCATTTCCTCGACATAGATATTGCTAGTACTGAAACATTCTTGTCCGTGGCCATTTAATTGGAGCTTAGTTCGATCGTGCAACTGGTTAAGGTCCATGGCGGTGAGGTTTTTGCTGCTCCCTCTGGCCCTGCTGGCTCTCGCAGCTACCTCGGCTGCGGTGGCTCAGCTGGAGATCGGCTTCTACAGAAAGCCGAATGGAAATCAGTAATTTGCATTTCAATTTTCAGCATGAAAACACATTTCTTTGCTTTTTTATTTTCTTCAAGGGCATTGGATACATAATAATTCACCAAATCTTTGCTAGAACAGCGAGACCATAGAAAACAAGAATCACAATTAGGCAATTTAGAAGATATCCAACTTTCATAACTGCTCCCACTAGTTGGACCAACATCTTCTCCATGCATTCGTTGTTGATCTGCGGATTCTTAATCTTGCATTCTTCATTCTTCTACTTTGGTTCTAAAGAAGTAGACGTTGCTTCCCCTCTAGTTTCTTCTCTAATTGCACATGCAGCCGCATCATTAGCCTTAATTCTACTAAGGAGTGCATGAACATCTATTAAGTTTCTTTCTATCAATAAATCAATGTATTCTCCTTCCCAAAACAAAAATGAGCATCCATACTCCTACACACATGACGATCTCCATAAGCTATCGAAATTGAACCGAATAAGCTGACAAAGCCGAATGGAAACAACAACATACCCCGTCGGTGGCCGGAAACGCCAAATCCGGCGGCCGCCACAAACAGCCATGGATCTGCAGCTTTCCGGCTGGCCGAGGTAGGAGGAAGTGGTGGACGACAATCTCAGGCGCGTGGCGCCCGCCGGTGTGATCCCGACGGTTGGGTATGGCCGGAATAGTAGGCGGCGGTGGGTAGGGAAAAGCGCGGGCTGAACCCCCCCCCCCCCCCCCCCCCCCCGCCGCCAACCGCTACCGCTATATACAGGGAACCGACGGGGCGAGGGGGAGAACCCGCGTTTTCGCGGGTTGGGGTGGGAATTTTGCTGCGCCCCGCAAAAAATTTTACGGGTCGGACGCGTTTGCGGGTTCTGGTCGGGCAGCATTTTCCACGCGAACCCGTACGTATTTTGGCGATTATTTTGCGGGTCGGAGCATTATACGGGGTCTGCTAGAGATGCTCTAAGGTGGCGGGTACAGGTTCGCCGAAGAAGCAACCCCACTATCTAGCTTAGGGGGTGTTGGGGTGAGGGTGCAGTTTGCACGAAAAAAATGAATCATGGCCGGGGTCAGAGGGATGGCCGGGGGGGGGGGGGGGGCAGCATGGCTGTGGGCGGTGGTTGCGGGGAGGGCGGAGCGGCGAGGCTAGCGAGGTAGAGCCGCCGGCCGCAGGCGGCAGCAACAGACAGTTAGGCCGGCAGTAGATCGGGCGGTTCGAGGTAGAAGATGATGAACAATAACCGTCAGGAATTTAATAAGCTGATCTGGTCGTCCATCTTGCATCCAACGTTCACAGGAATCGACTGACCCAAATATTTCTTTTCAGACGATTTACATCTACCCGCACCCGTTATTTCTTGTCCAAAGACCATTGCGCACCTACATGCTACGTAAACGCAAGTCTGGCAGCAGTGTTTTCTTGTGTCACTGTGTGTTGTGAACATACCCTAACTTATCAAGCATAGCAAGTCATCTTAGCAGAACGAGAAGAGATAAGTTCATTTTTTTCACTTCTACTTCGATAGACCCCTAAACACATTAAGGTTGAGATTACCCCGTACCTTTTCATAATAGAGGGCACGATGTTCATTTTAAAGTACAATCACCTCTATTTTTTGGAGAAACTAAGGGCCTGTTCGAATCTTCTCCAACTTCACAAAACTCCCCAAATCCACGCTTCTCTTCTCGGCTTCTCACTCCACGCAGGCAGCACACAGGCAGTTAGGCCAGCAGTAGATCGGGCGGTTCGAGGTAAAGATGATGAACAGTAACCGTCAGAATTTAATAAGCTGATCTGGTCGTCCATCTTGCATCCAACGTTCACAGGAATCGACTGACCCAAATATTTCTTTTCAGACGATTTACATCTACCCCACCCTGTTATTTCTTGTCCAAAGACCATTGCGCACCTACATGCTACGTAAACGCAAGTCTGGCAGCAGTGTTTTCTTGTGTCACTGTGTGTTGTGAACATACCCTAACTTATCAAGCATAGCAAGTCATCTTTAGCAGAACGAGAAGAGATAAGTTCATTTTTTTCACTTCTACTTCGATAGACCCCCTAAACACATTAAGGTTGAGATTACCCCGTACCTTTTCATAATAGAGGGCACGATGTTCATTTTAAAAGTACATCACCTCTATTTTTTTGGAGAAACTAAGGGCCTGTTCGAATCTTCTCCAACTTCACAAAACTCCCCAAATCCAGCTTCTCTTCTCGGCTTCTCACTCCACGCAGGCAGCAACAGGCAGTTAGGCCGGCAGTAGATCGGGCGGTTCGAGGTAGAAGATGATGAACAGTAACCGTCAGGAATTTAATAAGCTGATCTGGTCGTCCATCTTGCATCCAACGTTCACAGGAATCGACTGACCCAAATATTTCTTTTCAGACCATTTACATCTACCCGCACCCGTTATTTCTTGTCCAAAGACCATTGCGCACCTACATGCTACGTAAACGCAAGTCTGGCAGCAGTGTTTTCTTGTGTCACTGTGTGTTGTGAACATACCCTAACTTATCAAGCATAGCAAGTCATCTTTAGCAGAACGAGAAGAGATAAGTTCATTTTTTTCACTTCTACTTCGATAGACCCCCTAAACACATTAAGGTTGAGATTACCCCGTACCTTTTCATAATAGAGGGCACGATGTTCATTTTAAAAGTACATCACCTCTATTTTTTTGGAGAAACTAAGGGCCTGTTCGAATCTTCTCCAACTTCACAAAACTCCCCAAATCCAGCTTCTCTTCTCGGCTTCTCACTCCACGCAGGCAGCAACAGGCAGTTAGGCCGGCAGTAGATCGGGCGGTTCGAGGTAGAAGATGATGAACAGTAACCGTCAGGAATTTAGTAAGCTGATCTGGTCGTCCATCTTGCATCCAACGTTCACAGGAATCGACTGACCCAAATATTTCTTTTCAGACGATTTACATCTACCCGCACCCGTTATTTCTTGTCCAAAGACCATTGCGCACCTACATGCTACGTAAACGCAAGTCTGGCAGCAGTGTTTTCTTGTGTCACTGTGTGTTGTGAACATACCCTAACTTATCAAGCATAGCAAGTCATCTTTAGCAGAACGAGAAGAGATAAGTTCATTTTTTTCACTTCTACTTCGATAGACCCCCTAAACACATTAAGGTTGAGATTACCCCGTACCTTTTCATAATAGAGGGCACGATGTTCATTTTAAAAGTACATCACCTCTATTTTTTTGGAGAAACTAAGGGCCTGTTCGAATCTTCTCCAACTTCACAAAACTCCCCAAATCCAGCTTCTCTTCTCGGCTTCTCACTCCACGCAGGCAGCCACAGGCAGTTAGGCCGGCAGTAGATCGGGCGGTTCGAGGTAGAAGATGATGAACAGTAACCGTCAGGAATTTAATAAGCTGATCTGGTCGTCCATCTTGCATCCAACGTTCACAGGAATCGACTGACCCAAATATTTCTTTTAAGACGATTTACATCTACCCGCACCCGTTATTTCTTGTCCAAAGACCATTGCGCACCTACATGCTACGTAAACGCAAGTCTGGCAGCAGTGTTTTCTTGTGTCACTGTGTGTTGTGAACATACCCTAACTTATCAAGCATAGCAAGTCATCTTTAGCAGAACGAGAAGAGATAAGTTCATTTTTTTCACTTCTACTTCGATAGACCCCTAAACACATTAAGGTTGAGATTACCCCGTATTTTTTCATAATAGAGGGCACGATGTTCATTTTAAAAGTACATCACCTCTATTTTTTTTGGAGAAACTAAGGGCCTGTTCGAATCTTCTCCAACTTCACAAAACTCCCCAAATCCAGCTTCTCTTCTCGGCTTCTCAAATCCAGCTTCTCTTGTCGGCTTCTCACTCCACGCAGCGATCTCGTTCCGTTCGGCAACTAAAATCAGCTTCCCATCGCGATTTTGGGCTGGGAGCAGTTGCTGGGCTGTCTAGGATCATATTGGGCCAGGTGGAACAAGCCCAAGACGCCTGTTGAGGGGAGATATTCCTAGCGATCCGTGGCTATCGAGGGCTGAATCGTTTTCTTTTCCGTGGCTGAGCGAACCGGCCTGTTGAGGGGAGATATTCCTAGCTATGCGTGTCTATCGAGGGCTGAATCGTTTTCTTTTGCGTGGCTGAGCGAACCGGTAAAAATCCTGGGAAAATAAGAAAGATAGGAGGGATCTAAATCACAACCTCGTCCTCTAAACAGGCGGAGCTAGCCACTCGACTATGCCACCACTACTGACAATATAAATCACGAAATTTGCTATTAGTTGTTCCCTGTAGATCTGTAATTTGTACTTTGTATTGTACTATTCAAGTTTTATTTTTTGAGAAACTTTGTACTACTGATCAAGTTCTTCAACGGTTCTGTGTGTGTATATTTGTTTTGTGTGAAGGAACGTAGTAAGTACCCATGTGGATGGATCTGCAAATCTCAAATCGATTTGTGCAAGCTATGCTTGTACGCGTGTATGCGCACATGTCATTTCTGCTGATTTCTTTGTGATAGATTCATGCATGTAGTCTAGTGTATGTGTACGTTTCTCCAAACAGCCATTGTAGCATGTATGTATATGTTCCCATTTTTAAATTATTGTTCCCAAATTTAAGAAATGTTTAAGTTTTTAAAAATAATATAATTTTTTAAAAAGTATGAAGTATGCCATTTGACCGATGTGAAAAGACAACGTGCTTTTAAACAGACCCTTCTTGCTTTTAATAAAACACCCTCCGTTGAACATGAACTAGTTTTGGACATTCTTAAAATGACCTCAGCTTTGGCAAGCAAGTGTGCATGACCGTGGTAGATATCCAAGCCTAATTTAAATGATTCCCAACACAATATGCAAGTTGCGACACGTCCGGTCATTTATCTACCTTTTTGACTGAGTAAATTCCAGCAGATGCGAAAAAAGTCAAAAAATGAAACAACTTGGCATTGTGCCTTGAATTGGTCATAGCTGATGGTGGAAAATTTTTGGGACCATTTGAAGGATGCCGAGATACAACATGCTCACAAACGGAGCCTTCTGGGCAACCTGAACACCCTTCATTGAACATGGTCTAGTTTTGGACATTCTTGAAATGACCCCAACATTTTCAAGAAGGTGTGCATGCTCATGGTAGTGATCCATGCCAGGTTTGAACGATTTCTGATACCGTATGCAAGTTACGACACGTCCGGTCATTTATCTTGCTTTTTTGACTGAGAAAACTCCAGATAATACAAAATTTGTCAAAAACTAAAACAACTTGACATGGTGCCTTGAATTGGTCATAGAAGATGGTGAAAATAATCTGGGGCCATTTGAATGATGTCGAGAAACAATGTGCTCTCAGACAGAGGCTTCTGGCCAACCTAAACACCTTCCATTGAACATGGCCTAGTTTTGGATATTCTTGAAGTGTAACCAACTTCTTCAAAGAGGTGGGCATGCCCATGGTAGTCATCCATACCAGATTTGAACAATTTCTGACATCGTATGCAAGTTGTGACACGTCAAACCATTTATCGGCCTTTTTTGACTGAGAAAACTCCAGAAAAATTTGCCAGAACCAAAACAACGTGTCATGATGCCTTGAATTGGTCGTACAAGTTCATGAAAAAAAATTGGAGTCATTTCAAGGATGTCGGGAAACAACGTGCTCTCAGACGGAGGCTTCTGGCCTAACCGAACACCATCCATTAAATATAGTCTATGTTTGGACATTCTTCAAATGACCCCAACTTTTATAAGCAGGTGGGCATGCCAATGGTACGCATTCATGTTAGGTTTGAACGACTTCCGACACCGTATGCAAGTTGCGACACGTCTTGCCAATTATTTGTCTATTTTGACTGAGAAAATTCCAGAAAATGTAAAAAATTGTCGAAAACCAAAATAACTTGGCATGGTACCTTGAATTGATCATACAAGTCCATGGAAAATTTGGGCCATTTCAAGGATGCCGGGATACAGCGTGCTCTCAGACGGAGCCTTGTGGCCACCCGAACACTCTCAGTTGAAAATGTTGTTTTTTTGTTATTCATGAAATGGTTTTAACTTTTGCTAGCAGGTGGGCATGCCCATCATAGACATCAATGATAGTTTTGAAGTAAAAAAGTATTTAAAATTATTATCTAAAAAAGTAACCAAGTTTTAAAACAATATAAAGTTCAAAAAGAATAAAAATGAATTAACAGAAAAAGAGAAGAAAAACAAAAAAATATAAAAATAAAAAATGCTCAGGCTTTCGCCCAACTAGGCGACAACATCGCTCTTGTCAGGCGCCTGTTTGCCCAGCCTAAGCGTTCGCGGATTTTAAAAAGTTCATTGATTTTTAGAAAAATGTTCACGGATTTGAAAATTTTCATTGATTAAAAAAAGTTCACTAAAGAAAGTTGCAAAAAAAATGTTCCCGGTTTTGGGAACCTTAGCTTGCCAGACGGTTTTTGAAAAAAAAACATCATATGTGAAAAGAGTTCATCAATTTTGATTTTTTGTACATGTTTAAAAAAAGATTAACGCATTTGAAAAAAGTTCATGGATATTTTTAAAAAAATTAAGAATTCAAAAAAGTTCATAGATTTGGAAAATATTTCATAAATTTAAAAAAAGTTCATGAATTTAAAAAAATAAAAGGAAAATGGAAAAAAATAGATGAAAACTCGGTCAGAACAAAAAAAAAGGAAAACCACTGCATATTATACCAAAGAGAGCTGTTATACATATCAATGTCACAACTAGTAACTTGGCCTGTTGGTCAACCTTGTGTATGTTCTCAAGGTCGAACCATGTTGGCTGCATTATTTTTACACTTTAAAAAAAGTGAAACTTTAAGTGAAGAGAAAAAAAAAGATAAACATATCGTCCACCCTTACCTACAGATCGCGAGCATGTAAGGTCTGGCAGTTGTTGGTAGGGTTGAGGGGTGGGACCCATTTCTTGGTGCGCCGCCACAAAGGATGGAGGCCCCTCTTCCAAGTAGGCCTCTCCCTCCCTTCACCAATATATACCGAAGGGGATGCCCCCCTCCCTAGAGACACAAGTTCTCGTGCAATCTCGGGTGTGCCCCCTTTCTCTAGTTCTCTAGAAAAATTGTGAGACATCGTGAGGCTACTCCTCCCTCCTCTAGTTTTCCGGCGATGCCTAGCTCAGGGTGGCGAAGTGCTGTCGTATCGTCGATCTCGTTCACGTGTAATCCGTATAGAGATCATGCTTTCGATCTTTGTTCGAGGGACCGTTTGTGAGATTGTTCGAGGGACTTCAAGAACATTCTACACCAACTCTTTTTTCACGACAACTCGAAGTTAGTAACGATTAGATCTAATGTTATATGCATCTTCATAGTGATCCTAGTTCTTGATTCGTAGGGCCATTTTTTTTTCTACTACGATTCCCACCTCATCAGCAAAAACTGGATTCAGCCAAGCCTAGGGTTGAGTCTTCAACGAATGTCAAACTGGAGGGTGCGCAATCGGAAACTCGCATGGACACACTAGTGCAGTGGCACGCACCTGCCCAGTGGTGTTGTCTGCCCGATTGCCTTGCGATCCACAAAGTCATTGGATCCCGCACGAGGGCACAAATTGGTCGGTCACAGGTTTGAAACTTACATTTTTGTCGACGCTCACACCAAGTTTCAGAAGTTGAAACTTAACAAAGTATCAAAAATTCATTAAAACGTAATCAAAATGGATCTCATTTGAAACCTCGTCACTAGAAACACGAATAAGCAAACAAATTTGAAGATTTGTTTTAGAAGATATGAAAGATTAAAAAATGAAAGCCAAAAGAAAAAAAAAGGGCTGCATGCCCTCGCCCTGTGTGCTACGAATCCCGCCCAGGTGTGCAGTATCTTGAAGCTCAGGGTTGTGTCTTAAACATGTTGGTAAGGTTGGTTAAACAGTTGGTTTATCGCGAACCAACATATGGTTGTATGGTTATAGGGACAGTGGTATTCTTAACCCACCAGGGTTTAAGTCCTTGTGCTCACATTATTACTGCATTTATTTCAGGATTTCCAATGATGTACTTTCAGTGGGAGGAGACGTTTCCGTCGACGACTAGGCGCCTACGGTGACTTCGTAAATCTCAAGATGATATGCCGGCTCAGTCTCTCGGATGTGCTCATAAGAGTAGGGTGTGCGTGTGTGCGTTCATTGGGGTGAGTATATGCGCGTATGTATGAGCGCTTGCGTCTGTACTGTATTAAAAAAACAGTGGGCTTATCTTGAACGAAAATATAATCCTTGTAAAAAATAAACCCCATTCGGAAAAAAAGAAAATATAATCCAATATATTTTGGAAGCAGTTGTGTTGTCCTCAGTATATACATGCCGCTGTTGACTTAATCCTTATTCTATGTATGTACGTGTTCGTCAAAGTCTAATGTGAGACTACAATTAGCCTCTAAGAGCATCTCGAGCCGTTTGCCCTCCAGCACACCAGGCGAATGCCTTTTGGTGTTTGCGCCGGCGGTTTTTTCGCCCTGGGGACGATCGAGTTTTCAGCCGCACCCCCAGGTTTCGGCCCCCAGACGACCAAAAATTCGAACTTGTCTTTTCTGCTGCCAAAAAAGCCACAAGTTCAGCGATCATCATGCCACGGGTCGGCGATCAAACATACCCAAAAGTTTGGCGATCAAAAGGAAGGAATCATAGACATGGAACGCATCAAACGGCAGGCTCCTCTGTCATGGGACTGGCCGGGGTCGGCGTGGGCGCAGTCGGGCTCGGCGTCGGCGTGGCTTCAGTGCTCGGTCTGGTCATCGGTGTCGGCACAGCTTCATTTCTCGGGCTGGGCGTCGGCATTGGCATCGTCGTGGGCGTAGGGGCGGTGGTCGCTGCCGGTCCGGGGATCTGGTTCAAGATGAGGCCGCGCTCCACCAGGTACCACGCCTTCACCTGCTCGTCCATCGTCGACATGTCTGCCGCCATCAAGAACGCCATGTCGGTGTTCCTCTTCTTCGCGGCGATGTTGATCTTGAGAAGGTCGAGCTTCACGTCCTGCTTCATCATCAACATCGACCACCTCGCGTCGAATTTCTCCTCCCTCTTGGCGGCGCTGTTCTTGGCATCGGCGATGCACTGCTCGATCGACGATTGCAGCCGTTCGGCCGCGGGTGTCGCATCCCTCGCCGCCTTTGTTCTTTTGTTGCCATCAGGGCGCCCTTCTGCCGCCGGCGGGGCAGGCGCGTCCGGCTTGTAGGTCTCCTTGTCCTTGGCGAGAGCGAGCCGGCACTCCCTCCACTTCTCGCACGACTCGATCCTGGAGAACACGTGAAGGAACTTGAACTCTTGGTCGTTGTTGTCCTGGCGAAACATGTTGAACATCTGAACCATCTGCACAGCCGAAGAACAAGTGTCGGCGAAGTACACGGCGAAAGAACTGAACCGGCGACTGGCCATACCTGACCCTCGACGTTGGCGCCGCTTTCCGGGCGAGCCGCGACCTCCTCTAAGATCCCATGCCACTTGTTACAGGCCGTCTGGATGGTCGCCCAATGGTTCGCCATGGCCTTTTCGCTGCGATCCATGTGGATGCTGGCAAAGTCGGAGTCGACCAACTTGCACTCGTCAAACGCTGTCTTGATCCTTCTCCAGTACGTGTCGGCGTTCTGATTCAAGCCGGTGATCAGGTCGATGCTGACGGTCTTCCATGTTTCGGCGAGGCACTCGACTTCCTTGGAGGTCCACTTGACGCGAGGCTCGCCCGGCCTGGCGTTGGTCGCCCGCTTCTTCTTTCTCCCTTTCGGCGCCGGTTCCAGCTCCGCCTCCGCCTCAGCATGTTCTTCCTCCTCCACCTCCTCCTTGGCGTCGTCGATCTTGTCGTCCATGTCGTCGGCGGTTTCCATCATTTCGTCTTGTGCGCAGAACCCGGGGCATGAAGCGGCGGCGACCGAGCCGCTCGTTATGATCTCGTCCATGTCAGTGTCGGTGGCGTCGGTGTTGCTGAACTATGGCGCCGAGCCATGTGCGAAGGGTAGGGCGCCCCGGCGCAGAGGCGGCACAGGCGAGCCTGAGTACGCCGGCGGCGAGTAGTTGTACTGGGTGTTGAGGCCGGCGGTGAACGCGGGGGAGGGAGTGCGCGGGTCGGGGTTGAAGCCGGAGGGGGAGGCACGTGGCGCGCCATGAGGAAAGGTGATGTTGGGGTTGAAGCCGCCATGCGCGTCGCCGCCGGAGTAGCCAGGCGAGGGCGCGTGCCCTCATAGTGGCGGCGAGAAGTTGGCCGGCGACGCGACGGTCTGCTGGCTCCCCCACGCGGCTTGTGGGCAATGGCCGGGCGGAAGGTTCATCATCCCCGCGCAAGGAGCCTCTCCCTGCTCCGCCACCGCCACTGCCGCGTCCCTGGCTCTCGTGGTGATGAGCATGTTCCGCTGATCGGCGGTGACCGCCTCCCGGCGCTGAATGTCTGCCCTCCACTTGGCGTTCGACAAGCCCGATGGCCTTGCCATCGGCGCCCTCGGCTTCCTCTGCTTCGACTGGGTGGTATCGATGGCTAGACGAGGGGCCGTGTACTTCTTCGGCGGCATGGCGGCTGGATCTGATGAGGAGAATGGCAGGAGCGGCAGGGGAGAAGGGGGAAGCTGTTGGGAAACGTTGCATGGAAAACAAAAAAAATTCTACGCACACGCAAGATCTATCCATGGAGATGCGTAGCAGCGAGGGGGAGAGTGTGTCTACATAACCTCGTAGGCCGTAAGTGGAAGCGTTTGTTAACGCGGATGATGTAGTCGAACTTCTTCGCGATCCAACCGATCGAGTACCGAACGTACGGCACCTCTGCGTTCAGCACACGTTCAGCTAGGTGACGTCCTTGCCTTCTTAATCCAGCAAGACGGCGAAGTAGTGGATGAGTTCCGGCAGCACGACGACGTGATGACGATGGTGGTGATGCTATCTCCGCAGGGCTTCGCCTAAGCACTACGAAAATATGACCGAGGGACAAAACTGTGGAGGGGGGCGCCGCACACGGCTAAGAGATTGTCGTGGTGTTGTGCGGTGCCCCCTCCCACATATATATAGGTGGGGGGAGGGAGGAGGCAGCCAGGAGGCGCCCCCAAGGAGGCCGAATCCTCCTTGCGCTCCTGCGCTAGCCGCGCCCCCCCCCCCTTCCTTATTTGCCTGCGGGGGGAAGGCAGGAGGAGGTGCCCCCCCCCTTTCCTTCCTCCTAGGTGGAGGGAAGGAAAGAGGGGCTAGCCTTCCCCCCTTTCCATCCCTAGGGCCAGCGGCCAAGGGAAGGGGCGCACCAGCCCCTTGTGGGCTGGTGTGTTCCCCCCTCTTGGCCCATAAGGCCCATATACCTCCCGGGGCTTACCGGAACCCCTTCATGTGATCCGATGACTACCCGGTGCACTTCGAAACTGTTCTGGTGTCCGAATATCATCGTCCTATATATCAATCTTTACCTCCGAACCATTCCGGAGCTCCTCGTCATGTCCGTGATCTCATCTGGGACTCCGAACAACATTCGGTCACCAAATCATATAACTCATATATCACTATATCGTCAACGAACGTTAAGCGTGCGGACCCTACGGGTTCGAGAACTATGTAGACATGACCGAGACACCTCTCCGGTCAATAACCAATAGCAGAACCTGGATGCCCATATTGGCTCCTACATATTCTACGAAGATCTTTATCGGTCGAACCTTATGACAACATACGTAATTCCCTTTGTCCATCGGTATGTTACTTGCCTAAGATTCGATCGTCGGTATCTTCATACCTAGTTCAATCTCGTTACCGGCAAGTCTCTTTACTCGTTCCATAATACATCATCTTGTAACTAACTCATTAGTCATTTGCTTGCAAGGCTTCTTATGATGTGTATTACCGAGAGGGCCCAGAGATACCTCTCCGATACTCGGACTGACAAATCCTAATCTCGATCTTTGCCAACTCAACAAACACCTTCAGAGATACATGTAGAGCATGTTTATGATCACCCAGTTATGTTGTGATGTTTGATAGCACACAAGGTATTCCTCCGGTATCCGGGAGTTTCATAATCTCATAGTCGAAGGAATATGTATTTGTCATCAAGAAAACAATAGCAATAAACTGAATGATCATATGCTAAGCTAATGGATGGGTCTTGTCCATCACATCATTCTTCTAATGATGTGATCCCGTTATCAAATGACAACACATGTCTATGGTTAGGAAACCTTAACCATCTTTTATCAACGAGCTAGTCTAGTAGAGGCTTACTAGGGACACGGTATTTGTTTATATATTCACACATGTATTTAAGTTTCCGATCTATACAATTCTAGCATGAATAATAAACCTTTATCATGAAAAAGGAAATATAAAATAATAACTTTATTATCTCCCACTTGCACTAGAGTCAATAATCTAGTTCACATCACCATGTGATTAACACCAATAGCTCACATCGCCATGTGACCAACACCCAAAGAGTTTACTAGAGTCAATAATCTAGTTCACATCACCATGTGATTAACACCCAAAGAGTACTAAAGTGTGATCATGTTTTGCTTGTGAGAAAAGTGTAGTCAACGGGTCTGTCACATTCAGATCCGTATGTATTCTGCAAATTTCTATGTCTACAATACTCTGCATGGAGCTACTCTAGCTAATTGCTCCCACTTTCAATACGTATCCAGATTGAGACTCAGAGTCATCCGGATCAGTGTCAAAGCTTGCATCGACGTAACTCTTTACGACGAACTCTTTATCACCTCCATAACCGAGAAATATTTCCTTAGTCCTCTTTAGGTACCTAAGGATAATTTTGACCGCTGTCTAGTGATCTACTCCTGGATCACTATTGTACCCCCTTGCCAAACTCATGGCAAGGCACACAACAGGTCTGGTACACAACATGGCATACTTATAGAACCTATGGCTGAGGCATAGGGAATGACTTTCATTCTCTCTCCATATTCTGCCGTGGTCGGGTTTTGAGTCTTACTCAACTTCACACCTTGTTACACAGGAAAGAACCCTTTCTTTGACTGACCCATTTTTGAACTTTCTTCAAAACTTTGTCAAGGTATGTGCTTTGTGAAAGTCCTATTAAGCGTCTCGATTTATCCCTATAGATCTTGATGCCCAATATATAAGCAGCTTCACCGAGCTTTCATTGAAAAACTCTTATTCAAGTATCCTTTTATGCTATCCAGAAATTCTATATCATTTCCAATCAACAATATGTCATCCACATATAATATCAGAAATGCTACAGAGCTCCCACTCACTTTCTTGTAAATACAGGCTTCACCGTAAGTCTGTATAAAACCATATGCTTTGATCACCTCATCAAAGCGTATATTCCAACTCCGAGATGCTTGCACCAGTCCATAGATGGACCGCTGGAGCTTGCACACTTTGTTAGCACCTTTAGGATCGACAAAACCTTCTGGTTGCATCATATACAACTCTTCTTTAAGAAATCCATTAAGGAATCAGTTTTTGACGTCCATTTGCCAGATTTCATAATCATAAAATGCGGTAATTGCTAACATGATTCAGACAGACTTAAGCATCGCTACGGGTGAGAAAGTCTCATCGTAGTCAACTCCTTGAACTTGTTGAAAACCTTTCGCGACAAGTCGAGCTTTGTAGACTATAACATTACCATCAGCATCGGTCTTCTTCTTGAAGATCCATTTATTTTCAATGGCTTACCGATCATCGGGCAAGTCCACTAAAGTCCACACTTTATTCTCATACATGGATCCTATCTCAGATTTCATGGCCTCAGGCCATTTATCGGAATCTGGGATCATCATAGCTTCTTCATAGTTCGTAGGTTCGCTGTTGTCCAACAACATGACTTCCAGGATAGGATTGCCATACCACTCTGGTGCGGAACGTGTTCTGGTCGACCTATGAGGTTTAGTAGTAACTTGATCCGAAGTTTCATGATCATCATCATTAGCTTCCTCTCTGGTTGGTGTAGGCATCACGGGAACGGCTTTCTCTGATGTACTACTTTCCAATTCGAGAGAAGGTACAATTACCTCATCAAGTTCTACTTTCCTCCCACTCACTTCTTTCGACAGAAACTCCTTCTCTAGAAAGGACCCATTCTTAGCAACAAAGATTTTGCCTTCGGATCTATGGTAGAAGGTATACCCAATAGTTTCTTCCGGGTATCCTATGAAGACACACTTTTCAGCTTTGGGTTCGAGCTTATCAGGCTGAAGCCTTTTTGACATAAGCATCGCATCCCCAAACTTTTAAGAAATGACAGCTTAGATTTCTTGCCAAACCACAGTTCATACGGTGTCATCTTAACGGATTTAGACAGTGCCCTATCTAACGTGAATGCGACTGTCTCTAATGCATAACCCAAAATGATAAAGGCAAATTGGTAAGAGACATCATAGAACGCACCGTATCTAATAAAGTACGGTTACAACGTTCGGACACACTAATACGCTGTGGTGTTCCAGGAAATGAAGGCCAAATGTTCGGACACAATTCCACATTTTCTTAAATGAAGGCCAAACTCGTAACTCAAATATTTGCCTCCGCAATCAGATCATAGAAACTTTATTTTCTTGTTACGATGATTCTCTACACTCTGAAATTCTTTGAATTTTTCAAATGTTTCAGACTTGTGTTTCATCAAGTAGATATACCCACACCTACTCAAATCAACTGTAAAGGTTAGAAAATAATGATACCCGCCGCGTGCCTCAACACTCATTGGACCGTATACATCGGTATGTATTATTTCCAATAAGTCATTAGCTCGCTCCATTGTTCCGGAGAACGGAGTTTTAGTCATCTTGCCCATGAGGCATGGTTCGCAAGTATCAAATGATTCATAATCAAGTAATTCCAAAAATCCATACACATGGAGTTTCTTCATGCGCTTTACACCAATATGACCTAAACGGCAGTGCCACAAGTATGTTGCACTATCATTATCAACTTTGCATCTTTTGGCATCAATATTATGAATATGTGTATCACTACGATCAAGATTCAATAAACCATTCACATTGGGTGTATGACCATAGAAGGTTTTATTCATGTAAACAGAACAACAATCATTCTCTGAATTAAATGAATAACCGTATTGCAATAAACACGATCTAATCATGTTCATGCTCAACGGAAACACCAAATGACATTTATTTAGGCTTAACACTAATCCCGAAGGTAGAGGGAGTGTGCGATGGTGATAAGTCTCCAACGTATCTATAATTTTTTATTGTTCCATGCTCTTATTATCATTCTTGGATGTTTTACAATCATTTTATAGCAACTTTATATCATTTTTTGGGACTAACCTATTGACATAGTGCCCAGTGCCCGTTGCTATTTTTTGCTTGTTTTCTACTTCGTAGAAAATCAATACCAAACAGAGTCCAAACGCAGCGAAACTTTTTGGTGATTCTTTCTGGACCAGAAGACACCTATTGGGCCAAAGAAGTACCAGAGGGGAGCTCCGAGGGGAGCACAACCCACCTGGGGGCGCCTGGGGGCCCAGGCGTGCCCTGGTGGGTTGTGCCCACCTCGGCCGCCTCCCGCACCGTCTCTTTGCTCTATAAATATCCCAATATTCCAGAAACCCTAGGGGAGGTGACGAAACACAATTCCAGCCGCCGCAAGTTCCAGAAACCACAGATCCAATCTAGACACCATCACGGAGGGGTTCATCATCCTCATTGGTGCCTCTCCGATGATGTGTGAGTAGTTCATTGTAGACCTACGGGTCTGTAGTTAGTAGCTATATGGCTTCCTCTCTCTCTTTTGATTCTCAATACAATGGTCTCTTGGAGATCTATTTGATGTAACTCTTTTTGCGGTGTGTTTGTTGGGATCCGATGAACTTTGAGTTTATGATCAGATCTATGTTTTTATCCATGAAAGTTATTTGAGTCTTTTGATCTCTTATATGCATGATTACTTATAGCCTCGTATTTCTTCTTCGAATCTTTGGTTTAGTTAGGCCGACTAGATCGATTTTTCTTGCCATGGGAAGATGTGCTTTGTGATGGGTTCGATCTTACGGTGCTCAATCCCAGTGACAGAAGGGGAAATGACACGTATATATCATTGCTATTAAGGATAACAAGATGGGGTCTATTCCTACATGAATAGATCTTGTCTACATCATGTCATCACTACTAGGGAAAACCTTATACACAGAATCTTAGCAGCAGCGCGGGTCAGGAAGAGGCGCTGCTGTTAATTAGCAATAGCGCGGGCCGCAAATAGGCGCTACTGCTACCAACTTAGCAGTAGCGTGGCTCAGCAGAACCACGCTGCTACTAAAATTGACCGACTGTTTCCGCCACCCTAAGTTTAGCAATAGCGCGCCTGCGCTAGCCGCGCTGCTGCTAAAGTAATAGTAGTAGCGCGCTTTTTTTTGCTTGTCGCTACTGCTAATTTTGAAACTGGGCACATGGCAGGCCCTGCTTAGCAGTAGCGCGTGTGCCAAAAGAGCGCTACTGCTATTTTATTAGCAGCAGCGCATTTTACGCCCAGCGCTACTGCTAAGTCGCAGCCATATACCACCTTTTTCCTCCCACCTCCCGCCTCCCCCTCCCCCACCCTCTCTTCCTCACTTTCCTCTAGCTCCCACCTCCTCTCTCCCTCACTTTGCTTCTTCCTCACTACTTCTCCCCCCCATTACTCTTCTTCTTCTACCTACCTTTCTCTTTCTTTATTACTCCTAGCTAACTACACCACCTCCATTAATGCATCTCCTTTCTCTTTTTCCTTCTCCCTCCACTAGTTGAACTTGTCTCCTCCCAAACTAGCTAGCTAGGTAGATGTAGCATTTAGTGAAGTGACCTATGTACCCCCTAACTAGATCTAGCCTTGTCAAGAAGAGCTTTGTCCACTTTTGATCTCCCTACTACATCATCATCTCCATCGTGTGCTCGATCTCGAGATAGGTGATTAAAAATTTATGCTTTTGTAAGAATGGAAATATGTGTATGTGTGTGCGATATGACATAATCGGGCGATATGATGGAAATTGTGTGTGTGGCATGAGTTGGCGCCGAATTGTGCTTGTGAGTTGCTTATGTTTTGCCGAAATGTCGATTTATTTCCGTTTCGGCGAATTCCGGGCAAACTCTATATGTCCTATTTTTAGGGAAGGTCATGCCGAATTTTTGTATGACTTTGATGCATGCACGCATTTTTATAATCAATTTGTTTATTATTACCATGTAGGCGTTCATGATGGTCAGTGGAACGATGGTGGACAGGTGGTTGCGGTCGACGGTGCAGGACATGAAAGAAAATAACCTGATAGAGGTTTTATGTCCGTGTCGAAGATGCAAAGGACGAGTTTCGCTCGACCCCTATGACGATGGTCGTGTCGAAGCGCACCTGCTCATGACTGGTTTCATGGATGGCTATACTCGGTGGATAATTGAAGATGAGGATGACGATGTTGAGGACGCCGACGGGGCAGGTAATGACGACACGGGGCAAGACGAAGAGATGATCGATAATGGCGGCGGAGAAGGGGCCAGACATGGCGGCAGAGAAGGGGCCAGAGATGGCGGCGGAGAGAACGTGGACTCCATGCCGCAGAGTTCGTCGGTACTAAGTTCAATCGTGCGGGACCCTCATGTTCAAGCACTACTTCGCAAGGAGACGAGTACTGAGAGAGCTGCTTCTAGAGAGGAGGCCAAGCTGCAGCAACTGGTGGTAGACTCGAACACTCCATTGTATCATGGTTGCAATCCTGAGGTGACCCGCTTGAGTTTCACGCTCCAACTCCTGAAGACGAAGGCTAAAAACAAATGGACCGACACTAGCCTCGATGAGCATCTCAAGTACCTAAAGGATGTTCTTCCCGCGGGGAATCTTTGTCCTACTAGTGTGGATGAGACCAAGAAGATCGTGTGCTCTCTTGATCTGCCGCACGTTAGATACCATGCATGCATCAACGATTGCATAATTTATCGGAAGGAGCACGCGGAAAAAACAAGATGTCCGGTGTGCAATGCTTCTCGATACAAGAAGGCCGGGAAGAAATCTCCCCAGAAAGTTGTATGGTACTTACCGATCACTCCCCGTCTCCAGCGGTATTTCATAGATCCCAAGGAAGCAAAGCTCATGCGCTGGCACGCGGAGAGGAAGAAGCCCGACGATGGAGATGATCCGAAGCTGAGACACGTCAAGGATGGAAGCCAGTGGAGAGCGTTGAACGGCGAATATCGGTATTTCGAATGTGATGCAAGGAACATCGTGCTCGGCATGTGTACCGATGGCATGAATCCGTTTGGCAACCAGAACACCAACCATAGCACATGGCCCGTGTTTGTATGGATGTACAACCTCCCCCCCTGGTGGTGCATGAAGTCAAAGTACATTCACATGAGCATGCCGATTCAAGGGCCGAAACAACTGGGAAATAATATTAATCTATATCTGGGGCTACTTCAAGAGGGGTTAGACACGTTATGGAAAAGACCGGCCAAGACATGGGACGCCAGCAAAGGCGAGTATTTCTATATGAGAGCCACGCTGATCACGACGGTGCACGACTATCTCGGTTACGGATATGTCACAGGCCAGGTGTGCCATGGATATTGCGAATGCACGCGGTGCATGGATGATACTACGTCTCAGCAGCTAACGTCAAGGAAAGATGGCGGGTCTGGGAAAATTGTGTACATGGGGATTTGAAGATGGCTCGAGAAGGATGACCCGTGGAGAAACCATGGAGAGCTATTGAGTGGTGATGCTGAGCATCGAGGACCTCCACGTAAGTGGAGCGGCGCCGAAATCGATGAGCTGTTCAAAAACTGGGAACAGTGCCCCGCGCCGGGAAAGACGATGAAAAAGGCGCAGGAGCCGCTGCTGAAGGTATGCAAGACGAGGTCTGTGTTCTGGGACTTAGAGTACTGGCACAAACTCGACACACCTCATTGCCTTGATCAAATGCATATCTGTAAGAATGTCCTTGAGAACTTGCTCGCGACACTGATGAACATGCCGGATAAGACCAAGGATGGGCCGAAGGCAAGAAAAGACTTGCAAGATTTGAAAATCAGGGAAGATCTGCACATGCCGCCCCGTAAAAAGTCAGACGAGACAGAGACGGAGACAGAGGCGTGGGAGAAGAAGGGCAAAAAAGTAAAGGAAGAGGATTATTGCCCCCCTTCTTGCTTCACCTTAAGTCCGGCTGAGATCGATCAATTCATTAAGTGCCTTACCGGAGTCAAAGTTAGTTCCGGTTACTGTGGCAAGATAAGCAGATATCTAGACACGAACAAGAAAAGGTTCAGCGGGATGAAGTCCCATGACTGTCATGTGATGATGACGCAGATACTACCTGTTGCCCTTAGAGGGATAATGGACAAGCACGTCCGTGACATGCTTATTGGTCTCTACAACTTTTTCGATGTCATCTCTCGAAAGTCGATCAGTGTGAAGCAGCTCCGAAGGCTACATGAAGAGATCATTGTGATACTGAATGAGCTTGAGATGTACTTCCCGCCTGTGTTCTTTGACGTCATGGTCCATCTGTGTGTCCATATTGTGGACGACATAATAGACCTTGGGCCGTCATTCCTGCACAACATGATGCCGTTTGAGAGGATGAATGGGATCATCAAAGGATTCATTCGTAACATGTCCCATCCGGATGGAAGCATCGTCCAGGGCTATCTGACACAAGAGTGCATCTCTTTCTGTGAGAATTTTCTATATGGCGCAGACCAGCCGCCTGGTGTTGGTGTTGGTTTGCCCGTTAACAAGCATGATGGGAGGCTCGAAGGAGAAGGTCACTCCAATGGTCACATGGAGCTGCACGTGGCATACTCAGATCGACGCAATGACTTTGACAGAGCAAACTTGGTAGTGCTACAACACCTAGACGAGGTAGATCCTTTCATGGCACTGCACAAAGAAAATATCGCAAAGAAGTATTGTGACCGGGAGGTATGCAGGACGGACGCCGAAGTTACTAGAGAGCACAACTCCACTTTCCTGCATTGGTTCAGAGAGCATATTATTGCTAAGCCCCCGGAAGAGGGCTCTAAGGACAGATTGCTCATATACGCCTTAACACATGGCCCCTCGCCCAACCTCGTCACCTATCAGGCATACGATATCAACGGATACACGTTCTACACGGAGGGCAAAGATATGGACAGTGATGATCAGAACTCAGGGGTGATGATGGAATGCATGACCGGCAGCGACAACGACGCAACTGAGAGATTTTACGGAAGGGTCGAGGAGATCTGGGAGCTTTACTACTCTGGACTGCACAACGCGACGATGTTCCGTGTCAGATGGGCTAAGAATGTCGAAAGAGAAAACCGGTATTTCACTACCATGACTATACCCGACGCCAAGAGCGCTACCGTGAACGCTATCGCAAAAAACAAGCCATGGGTACACGCTAAGCACGTGACACAATGCTTCTTCATAACCGACCCGTGCAATCCGAGCCGTGTTGTCGTGAGGAGAGGCAAAAGGAACATCATTGGAATGGATGGAGTCACCAACGAGGAAGACTATGACCAGTACGGCAACTCAATGAGGGAAGATGACGATGATGATGAAGTATACATCAAAAGAAGAATCAATACTACATTACCTAAGAAAGATCATACTCCATGGAAAAGGAAAAGTCACAATGAGGGGCTCAATTATTCTTCAACGAACAAGAAGGGAAAGAAGCTCACTCAAAAACGAAAACGTCAACGCTGAGGAACCATTATCGGTTAAATGATGTAATATATATGTTCCTATTTTGTGTACACACTTAACCATTATGCATGGGTCAAATGATGTAATATATATGTTCCTATTTTGTATACATACTTAACCGTCAAATGATGCAATATATATCGCCTTAGTTATATACATTGTATCACCTTCCCTTCGTTCACTGCTCTCGGAAAAAAGGAAAAGAAAAGAAAAGAAAAGGGAGAGAAAATAAAGGAAAAGAAAATAGAAGAAACAAACAGGAAAACTGCTATAGGTACTGGTTATAGCAGTAGCGCTTTTCTGAAAAAGAGCTATAGCTAGTCAAGTTAGCAGTAGCGATGTCCCGATAAACACGCTATAGCTACCTGTGATAGCAGTAGCGCTTTCTGGATAAACGTGCTATAGCTAACTTAGCTATAGCGCGTTCTTCCGGAACGCGCTTGTGGCGCCCCCGGCTCAATCGTACACTAATCATGCACGCAAACGTGTACGATCAAGATCAGGGACTCACGGGAAGATATCACAACACAACTCTAAAACATAAATAAGTCATACAAGCATCATAATACAAGCCAGGGGCCACGAGGGCTTGAATACAAATGCTCGATCATAGACGAGTCAGCGGAAGCAACAATATCTGAGTACAGACATAGGTTAAACAAGGTGCCATAAGATGGCTAGCACAAAAAAGGATACAACAGATCGAACAGGCGCAGGGCCTCCTGCCTGGGATCCTCCTATCTACTCCTGGTCGTCGGCGTCCTGGACGTAGTAGTAGGCTCCGTCCTGGTGGTAGTAGTCGTCGAAGGTGGCGTCTGGCTCCTGGGCTCCAACATCTGGTTGCGACAACCAGCAAGAAGGGAAAGGGGGAAAGGAGGGGGAAAGCAACCGTGAGTACTCATCCAAAGTACTCGCAAGCAAGGATCTATACTACATATGCATGGTATATGTGTAAAGAGGCAATATCGGTGGACTGAACTGCAGAATGCCAGAATAAGAGGGGGATAGCTAGTCCTGTCGAAGACTACGCTTCTGGCAGCCTTCGTCTTGAAGCAATGGAAGAGATTAGTTGGAAGTTAACCAAACAACAACGTATAGCATAATCCTACCCGTCGATCCTCTCGTCGCCACCATGCGAGAGAGCGACCACCGGGTTATATCTGTCACTTGTAAGGGTGTGTTTTATTAAGTATCCATTTCTAGTTGTCATGAGGTCGGAATACAACTCCGGGTCGTCCTTTTACCGAGGGACACGGCTATTCGAATAGATAAACTTCCCTGCAGGGGTGCACCACATATTCCCCAACACGCTCGATCCCCTTTGGCTGGACACACTTTCCTGGGTCATGCCCGGCCTCGGAAGATCCACACGTCGCAGCCCCACCTAGGCTCAACAGAGAGGTCAGCACGCCGGACTAATCCTATGCACTCTGGGGTCTGGGCCCATCGCCCAGTGCGCTCCTGCACGTTGCGTACGCGGCCGCGAGCAGACCTAGCAACCCACACGATCACGGCGGTTACGTTATCGCGGTCCAACACGGCGCGCGCCGCTCAGTCGCTGACGTCAAGAAGGCTTCAGCTGATACCACGACGCCGGGATACCCATAACTACTCCCGCGTAGTTGGTTAGTGCGTATAGGCCAGTGGCCAGACTCAGATCAAATATCCAATCTCGTTAAACGTGTTATTATGAAGTAAACGCGAACGCCGACCAGGGCCTGGCCCACCTGTCTCCTAGGTGGTCTCAACCTGCCCTGTCGCTCCGCCACAAAGATCCACTCAAAGGGCCGTTGGGACAAAGGTCCTTTCAGCCCCCAATCCGTGAATCACTCGCGGGTACTCATCGAGCCGACCCGACTTTAGTCACCATCTGTATAGTATGCATATATGTGTAGTATACACCCGTGATCACCTCCCGAGTGATCACGGCCCGATAGTATAGCAAGGCAGACTGACAAGAATGCAGGGCCAATGATGACAAACTAGCATCCTACACTAGGCATTTAGGATTGCAGGTAAGGTATCAACAACAGTAGCAACAATGACAGGCTATGCAGCAGAATAGGATTAACCGAAAGCAGTAACAGGCTACACTACTCTAATGCAAGCAGTATAGAGAAGAATAGGCGATATCTGGTGATCAAGGGGGGGGGGCTTGCCTGGTTGCTCTGGCAAGTAGGGGTCGTCAACAACGTAGTCGGTCGGGGCACCAGCAGCTGCGTCGGTCTCGTAGTCTACCGAAGAGAAGAGGGGGAAGAAACAGTAAACACACGGCTATAATGCAACAGGGATGCATGACATGTCTAAACGCAGGGCCAGGGTGATATACAGCCTAACTAAGCGATTTAGTTAATTTAGGAATTTATTCGGATTTATTTAATTAGGGTTGGACACTATTCATTTATCGAAATCGGTCTAATTGTTCAACGTTCTTATAGCTGCGGGCATCTGACGGGAATACGGAGGATGTATTCGGGTTCGTATCGTCGTTCTGAGCAAGTTTCATGTATAAAATATTTTCATCGGAGTTACGGTTTAAAAGATATGATTTTCTAAAGTTTTTATTAATTTCTGAAATTTTAATTAATTATTTAATTCAACATTATCCGAAACAGTAATTGATGACGTCAGCATGACATTATGCTGACGTCAGCAGTTAATTAAGTTAATTACTAATTACTGTTTAATTAACACTAATTAGTTAATTAGATTAACCTAATCAGGATTAATTAACTAATTAATTAATTAATTAATTAATTATTTTAATTATTTTAATTATTTATTTTTATTTCTATTTTCTTAAAACTGTTTCTGGGCCGTGGGCCCCATTCATCAGCGTCACAGGGGTTCGGGCCCCACTGGGCAGTGGCCCAGGGGCGGACACGTCCGGGGCGTGCCCCTTTCGGGACCGGACATGTCCGGTGCCCAAAGGGGACGCACGAGCGGTCGGCGGGCGCGGGCGCCGGCGAGGCCACGGCGGGGCCGGAGGCGGGGCGGCGGCGCGGTGGCTGGAGCGGCCGCGGGCGGCGGTCGCGACGGGAGGCGAAGAGGGGGGGGGGGGCGGAGAGGGCGGTTGGCGGCGAGGAGCGACGCGGGCGCGCGAGCGAGGGCAGTGGCGGGCGCGCGCGCGTGCGGCAGAGCGCGGCGAGGCTGCGGTGCGCGCGGGCGCGTGCACGAGCAGAGAGGGGGGAGAGGCCCGAGGCCTCACCGTGTTCTAGGGACGGGGCAGCGGGGGTCGGGTGGTCGACGGGGACGACGGCATGGGGAGGCAGGCCGGCGGGGACAAGGCGGCGACGTAGACGAGGCAGACCGGCGAGGGAGCGGGGTCGGGCGGCGGCGTCCACGGCGACGGCGAGGCGCGCGGTCGGGCAGCGACCGGAGGCGACGGGGTCGTTCCCGCGATCCCGATCCCGATCTGGATCGGGAGGTGGGGGGCTGACGAGGGGGAGGCGGCGACGGGGCGGCGTCGGCGAGCGGCATCGGCGACGGGCGGACGGGATCGGGAGATCCCGATCCAGATGGGGGGGGGGGGGAGAGAAAGCAGGGGGAGGGGGGGGATCGGGGGTAGGGCTAGGGTTTCGGTCTCTGGGGGAGGCCAGACTAGTAGGCGCCGGCGGGCCGGCCTGGCGGCCCGGTGGCTTGCTGGGCGAGGCCCAGTCGGGGGGGGGGGGGTTCCTTTATCCTTTTCTGTTTCTTTTTTTTCCTTTTCTTTATTCTCTTTTCTCTACTGTTAAATGTTTAGGCCCCAAATGGTTTTTGTAAAAAGTGTGACCTATTTCATAAATACTAGTGCATTATTCCCTAACACCTAAAACTAGTTTGGGCAAAACATAATTTCATATTTATTTCAGATTTAACAAATGGTTATTAAATATTATCTTTATCCACTGTTTGAGGTTGTTCGAGTCACCTATACAATTCCAATGATGTTGGTTTCAATTTTAGAATAGCCTCTGGAATATTTGTTATTTATCTGACATTTTAGTTTCTATGTTGGACAACTTTTATATTCCACTTTCATTTAAATTTGAATTTGACTTAGGAGTTGAAATGCAATATGATGCTAATGATGATTATGCACTATTAATCATGATGACATGGCCTCATCAAAAGGGTGATCACTGTAGCTTAATACAGGGGGTGTTACAAATCTCCCCCACTACAAGAAATCTCGTCCCGAGATTTAGGAGGTAGAAAGAAACAAAGCGGGGTATTCATCACGAAGACGATCCTCGCGTTCCCAAGTGGCTTCATCCTCAGAATGGTTTGACCACTGAACCTTGAGGAACTTGATAACCTTCTGGCGTGTGCGACGCTCGGCTTGATCGAGAATGCGGACCGGATGCTCTTTATAAGAGAGGTCTTGTTGCAGTTCAAGCAATTCGTGATCTACTCCGCGGATAGGGTTTTTGAAGCAGCGGCGGAGTTGTGAGACGTGGAACACATCGTGAACCTGAGAAAGGTTCGGTGGAAGTTCCAACTGATATGCCACTCTACCACGCCTTTCAAGAACAGTGAAAGGACCAATATAGCGAGGAGCTAGCTTGCCCTTGATCCCGAATCGGTGTGTACCTTTCATCGGTGTGACTCGAAGATAAGCCTTTTCGCCAGGTTGATAGACCATATCTTTGTGTTTGCGGTCATACTGACTCTTTTGACGTGACTGAGCAGTCTTCAAATGCTCGCGGACAACGCGAACTTGATCTTCGGCAAGTTGGATAATATCCGGACCGAAGAGTGGACGTTCCCCAGTTTCTGACCAATTTAGAGGGGTTCGGCACTTTCGTCCGTACAATACTTCAAAGGGGGCCATCTTCAGACTGGCTTGATAGCTGTTATTGTAAGAGAATTCGGCATATGGGAGAGATTCTTCCCATTTCCTTCCGAAGGATATGACACAAGGTCGAAGCATGTCTTCGAGAACTTGGTTGACTCGTTCAACTTGTCCTTGAGACTGAGGGTGAAAAGCGGTGCTGAAGGAAAGATGAGTTCCCATAGCTTCTTGGAAACTTGCCCAGAATCTTGAAGTGAATAAGCTGCCACGGTCTGAACTGATAACCAGTGGAATACCGTGAAGTGAAACAATTCTGGACATGTAGAGAGTTGCGAGCTGACTAGCAGTGATCGTCTCTTTGATGGCTAGAAAATGTGCAACTTTGGAAAGTCGGTCAATGACGACAAGAATAGCATCATTACCTTTCTGTGATTTGGGAAATCCAGTGATAAAGTCCATTTCAACATGGTCCCATTTCCATTCAGGAACAGCAATTGGTTGCAGAGTTCCGGCGGGCCTTTGATGTTCTGCTTTGACGCGACGGCAAACATCACATTCAGCAACATAGCGAGCAATGTCTTGCTTCATGTTTGACCACCAGAATCTTTGACGGATGTCTTGGTACATCTTGGTACTGCCGGGATGAATAGACAACGGAGTGTCGTGAGCTTCTTGCATGACCTCCTGAGTCATACCCAGGTTACCTTTAGAGGGGACCACTAGACGACTTTTAAAGAACAAGGTGCCAGTATCATCAATAGTGAAGAACGAAGGCCTTCCTTCAGCGAGATAGCGCTTAATCTTGTGGGCTTGAGAGTCATAACCCTGCAGCGTCTTGATGCTGTCCACCAGATCTGGCTTAGCAACCAGGGTATTAAGAGAACCCTGGGAAACAACGTGGAGGTTCATTTTGTAGGAACCTTCAGGAGGGGGAGCGAGTGCTCCAGGAGGAACAATGTGGAGATTCAGCTTTCTGAATTCTTCAATAAGCGAAGGTTGAACTTCGTGAAACTGGAGGTGACTGCAATAAGACTTGCGGCTCAAGGCATCGGCCATTACATTAGCCTTGCCAGGGGTATAAGAAATACCCAAGTTAAAATCCGCTACGGTCTCCATCCATCTCTGTTGACGGAGGTTCAGGTCTGGCTGAGTGAACGGATACTTCAGACTTTGATGATCGGTGTAGATCTCGCAACGATTACCGAGAAGGTAATGTCGCCACTGTTTTAGTGCATGGATGACGGCAGCAAGCTCGAGGTCATGTACTGGGTAATTCTCTTCGTGCGGACGCAATTGACGCGAAGCATAAGCAATTACTCTGCGGTCTTGCATTAGGACACCGCCTAATCCTTGACGGGATGCATCACAATAGATGACAAAATCCCTCTGGGAATCAGGAGGGGCAAGCACTGGGGCAGAAGTCAGCTTGTCTTTGAGCGTCTGGAAACTTTCCTGACACTTTTCCGTCCAATCGAACTTGACGCCTTTATGAAGCAGGTTAGTCAGGGGCTTGGCGATCTTGGAGAAGTTCTCGACAAATCGACGGCAATAGCTGGCGAGTCCGAGAAAACTTCGAACTTGCTTGACGTTCTTTGGAGGAGCCCAATCAAGAATAGCCTGAACTCGCTCGGGGTTGACGGCAATACCATCCTTGGAGATGACATGCCCAAGGTATGTTACTTCGGGAAGCCAGAATTCACACTTGGAAAACTTAGCATATAGTTGATGCTCTCGAAGTTTCTCCAGAACAAGTCGAAGATGATCAGCATGTTCCTCTTTGTTCTTGGAGTATACTAGGATATCATCCAGGTAAACCACGACGAACTTGTCAAGGTATTCCATGAATATATAGTTCATCAGGCGGGAGAATGTGGCGGGAGCATTGGTTAAGCCGAATGACATGACAGTGTACTCGTATGAGCCATATCGAGTAACGAAGGCGGTCTTTGGGATATCCTCTTCACGAACACGGATCTGGTGGTAACCCAACCTTAAGTCGAGTTTAGAGAACACTGATGAACCCGCCAGTTGATCATACAGATCGTTTATCCGGGGAAGGGGATATTTGTTCTGGATAGTTGCTTGGTTAATAGGACGGTAATCTTGGACCAATCGGTTTGACCCATCCTTCTTCCTGACAAAGAGAGAAGGTGCTCCCCAAGCGGAGGAACTTGGGCGAATGAAACCCTTACGAAGTGAAGCGTCGATTTCCTCCTTAAGTTCAAGGAGTTCATGCGGCGGCATCTTGTAGGGTCGCTTGGCGATAGGAGTGGTGCCTGGTTTCAAGTCGATGACAAATTCGACAGCTCGAGCAGGGGGTATCCCTGGGAGTTCTTCTGGGAAAACACCTTGGAATTCGCGAACAACTGGAATGTCCTCGATGCCTTCAAGTGGTGATGCGTTTAACGCATTCAAGGCATAAAGTCTCGCCTCGGCATTTTGGATGATTTGAGCCTGGTAGCTTATTATTTCTTCAGAAGGGTGTAGAAGATGGACGATCTTCGTGGCGCAAACTATAGAAGCAGTATGCGCTTTCAACCAATCCATTCCGAGAATGAGGTCGATATTACAAGACTTTAGTATGAAAGGAGAGGCGTGAAACTCCAGCCCTTCAATTTCAACGGTGACGTCGTTGCTACCCATGGAGGTTTGACATTGACCCGCGGGGGTGTGTATTACTATTGCAGTGTTCATGACCTCACATTTAATGTCGTGTTTGTATGCAAATTCTTCGGACATGAATGAATGCGATGCTCCCGAATCAAATAAAACAGAAGCTGGTACTGAATTAACAAGGAGAGTACCCATCACGGTGGCAGGCTGGTCCTGAGCTTCATTGAAATCTGTGTGGTTGGCCTGAATACGCCCATAAGTCTTGGCATTGTTGTTGCGAGGCTGATTGTTCCTACGGCCAGTTGCAGGAAGTGCCAGTTGGTTCTGGTTCTGAATGCAGTTCCTGGAAAAATGACCTGGCTGCCCACACTTGTAGCACAGACTATCATTGGGATTAGGAGCAGGAGCTCGGGGTGGTGGAGCTGGAAGTCCTGGCTGCCTAGGTGGTGGAGGCAGGCGTGGTGCAGTATAGGACCGTCTTGGAGCAGGTGCAGCTGGACGGTACACGCTATTTGGAATCCAGATCCGACGCTTCTGTGCAGGCTGGCTCGAAGATGAACCAGTGTCACGGTTGCGCCTAAGAGATCCCTGGTGTGTCTGCAGACCAGTCTAGACCTGGATAGCCTTGTTCACCAAGATGGAGAAATTATCAAATTCATGCACAAGGAGCGCTAGCTTGATGTCAGCTTGAAGTCCTTCGCGAAACCTTTCCTGACGGCGAGCATCAGTGGGAATGTCTTCTTCAGCATAGCGGGATAATTCCAGAAACTCCCGCTGATAAGCTTCCACTGTCTTGTTGCCCTGGGTGAGGTTGCGGAACTCTTGCTTCTTCCGGTCCATGATTCCCTGGGGAATGAAACGGGCACGGAAGGCAGCTTGGAAATCCGGCCAAGTGATGACTGTGCCAGCTGGTTGAGTGCGCCTGTGGCTGTCCCACCATTGAGCAGCGGGGCCCTTGAGAAAGAAGGAGGCGAAGGTGACATAGTTTGCAGGGGCAACGCCACCAGATTCCAACTCATAGGTGATGTCGCGAAGCCAGTCATCCGCATCCAGGGGCTGAGTTGAGCCGCGGTAGACGGTTGGGTTGAGGCGCATAAAGTCCTGCAAGGTCCCTGGGCCCGGATACTGGTTCATATTGGGACGAGGAAACTGATCCATGATCCCTTGCATGAACTGACGTTGCAGTTCAAATTGCTGCATCATAAATCCGAACTTCAGCATAGTACTGTTCCTGGTTGAACTCGCGGTAAACCTCATAAACCAAGTACTCAGGGTACCAACGGTAGCCAAGTCTGGTCATGAGAGCGATCAGGACAGCTGGAAACCCAGGGGTATTACGAGCCCAAGTGCGAAGCACAAGCTGTGTCGTAGGACGCGGTGGAAACAAACGGTCCATCTGAAAATAGAGGAAATTCAGGTTTGTCAAACGACAATAAGAGGTTTAACACAACTCGGAGAGAAAGGTTAAACAAAACAATGGAAAGGAAAATGATTATCAGACTAATCAGATCAACGACAGGGAAATCGCACAGATATCCAGCTCTCCGGGTAGACAGAATTTACGAGATCCTAAGTGTCGGCGTTAGTAAACTTCATTTAACCCGAGTAGAAGAGAGATCAGAGTCCCAGAGTATAGACGAGGAATAAAAGATCCTAATACCACCCAGTTGGCAATGTGGGCCCGTAAGCCACACAGCCAAGTTAGTAAAACGGTTTCCTTTGTCTAGACTCAACTTCGGCCAAGGAATTGGAAAGGGGGATTCCTACAGGCAGTCGGCTCTGATACCAACTTGTGACGCCCCCGGCTCAATCGTACACTAATCATGCACGCAAACGTGTACGATCAAGATCAGGGACTCACGGGAAGATATCACAACACAACTCTAAAACATAAATAAGTCATACAAGCATCATAATACAAGCCAGGGGCCACGAGGGCTCGAATACAAATGCTCGATCATAGACGAGTCAGCGGAAGCAACAATATCTGAGTACAGACATAGGTTAAACAAGGTGCCATAAGATGGCTAGCACAAACAGGGATACAACAGATCGAACAGGCGCAGGGCCTCCTGCCTGGGATCCTCCTAACTACTCCTGGTCGTCGGCGTCCTGGACGTAGTAGTAGGCTCCGCCCTGGTGGTAGTAGTCGTCGAAGGTGGCGTCTGGCTCCTGGGCTCCAGCATCTGGTTGCGACAACCAGCAAGAAGGGAAAGGGGGAAAGGAGGGGGAAAGCAACCGTGAGTACTCATCCAAAGTACTCGCAAGCAAGGATCTATACTACATATGCATGGTATATGTGTAAAGAGGCAATATCGGTGGACTGAACTGCAGAATGCCAGAATAAGAGGGGGACAGCTAGTCCTGTCGAAGACTACGCTTCTGGCAGCCTTCGTCTTGAAGCAATAGAAGAGATTAGTTGGAAGTTAACCAAACAACAACGTAAAGCATAATCCTACCCGTCGATCCTCTCGTCGCCACCATGCGAGAGAGCGACCACCGGGTTATAACTGTCACTTGTAAGGGTGTGTTTTATTAAGTATCCATTTCTAGTTGTCATGAGGTCGGAATACAACTCCGGGTCGTCCTTTTACCGAGGGACACGGCTATTCGAATAGATAAACTTCCCTGCAGGGGTGCACCACATATTCCCCAACACGCTCGATCCCCTTTGGCCGGACACACTTTCCTGGGTCATGCCCGGCCTCGGAAGATCCACACGTCGCAGCCCCACCTAGGCTCAACAGAGAGGTCAGCACGCCGGACTAATCCTATGCACTCTGGGGTCTGGGCCCATCGCCCAGTGCGCTCCTGCACGTTGCGTACGCGGCCGCGAGCAGACCTAGCAACCCACACGATCACGGCGGTTACGTTATCGCGGTCCAACACGGCGCGCGCCGCTCAGTCGCTGACGTCAAGAAGGCTTCAGCTGATACCACGACGCCGGGATACCCATAGCTACTCCCGCGTAGTTGGTTAGTGCGTATAGGCCAGTGGCCAGACTCAGATCAAATATCCAATCTCGTTAAACGTGTTATTATGAAGTAAACGCGAACGCCGACCAGGGCCTGGCCCACCTGTCTCCTAGGTGGTCTCAACCTGCCCTGTCGCTCCGCCACAAAGATCCACTCAAAGGGCCGTTGGGACAAAGGTCCTTTCAGCCCCCAATCCGTGAATCACTCGCGGGTACTCATCGAGCCGACCCGACTTTAGTCACCATCTGTATAGTATGCATATATGTGTAGTATACACCCGTGATCACCTCCCGAGTGATCACGGCCCGATAGTATAGCAAGGCAGACTGACAAGAATGCAGGGCCAATGATGACAAACTAGCATCCTACACTAGGCATTTAGGATTGCAGGTAAGGTATCAACAACAGTAGCAACAATGACAGGCTATGCAGCAGAATAGGATTAACCGAAAGCAGTAACAGGCTACACTACTCTAATGCAAGCAGTATAGAGAAGAATAGGCGATATCTGGTGATCAAGGGGGGGGGGGCTGCCTGGGGCTCTGGCAAGTAGGGGTCGTCAACAACGTAGTCGGTCGGGGCACCAGCAGCTGCGTCGGTCTCGTAGTCTACCGAAGAGAAGAGGGGGAAGAAACAGTAAACACACGGCTATAATGCAACAGGGATGCATGACAGTCTAAACGCAGGGCCAGGGTGATATACAGCCTAACTAAGCGATTTAGTTAATTTAGGAATTTATTCGGATTTATTTAATTAGGGTTGGACACTATTCATTTATCGAAATCGGTCTAATTGTTCAACGTTCTTATAGCTGCGGGCATCTGACGGGATACGGAGGATGTATTCGGGTTCGTATCGTCGTCTGAGCAAGTTTCATGTATAAAATATTTTCATCGGAGTTACGGTTAAAAGATATGATTTCTAAAGTTTTTATTAATTTCTGAAATTTATTAATTTAATTCAACATTATCCGAAACAGTAATTGATGACGTCAGCATGACATCATGCTGACGTCAGCAGTTAATTAAGTTAATTACTAATTACTGTTATATTAACACTAATTAGTTAATTAGATTACCTAATCAGGATTAAAACTAATTAATTAATAATTAATTAATAATTATTTTAATATTTATTTTTATTTCTATTTTCTTAAAACTGTTTCTGGGCCGTGGGCCCATTCGTCAGCGTCACAGGTGGTTCGGGCCCACTGGGCAGTGGCCTAGGGGCGGACACGTCCGGGGCGTGCCCCTTTGGGACCGGACATGTCCGGTGCACAAAGGGGACGCAGGATTAGATGGGTAGGAGGGATTGAGGCGGAGGACCGGAGGCCAGGTCAGGAACCGAGGAGAGGTGGGCTGGAGAGCGATAGGCGGAGGAGGCACGAGGCAGGAGGGGAGGAGACAGAGGGGGGGCGGAGGGGGCGGGAGAGGAGGGAGAGAGGTGCGGGGCGAGGGATGCAGGAGACGAGCGGCTGAGGGGGCGGAGAGAGAGAAGAGGTCCCCGGGCGCAGGAGACGAGGGAGTGGGGAGACGCGAGCGAGCGTGAGGAAGAGCGGGAGGAGAGGCTGAGTGAGCGGGGCGCGTGTGCCGCGAAGAGAGAGGGGGGGGGAGGGGGGGGGAGAGGCCCGAGGCCTACCGTGTTCCGTAGGGACGGGGCAGCGGGGGTGGGGTGGTCGACGGGGCGACACGGCGATGGGGAGGCAGGGGCCGGCGGGGACAAGGCGGCGACGTAGACGAGGCAGACAGGGAGGGAGCGCAGGGCTCCGGCGGCAGGCGTCAAAAGGCGACGGCGAGGCGGCGCGGCGGGCAGGAGCCGAGGGCGACGGGGTCGTTCCGCGATACCGATGCCCGATCTGGATCGGGAGGTGGGGCTGACGAGGGGGAGGAGGCGAAGGGGCAGGCGTAGGCGAGCGGCGTCGGCGACGGGGGGACGGGGGGATCGGGAGATCCACGATCCGTGGGTGGGCGGAGGAGGAAGCGAGGGGAAGGGGGGGGATCGGGGGTAGGGCTAGGGTTTCGGTCTCCGGGGGGAGGCCAGCTAAGTAGGCGCGGTGGGCCGGCTGGCGGCCCGGTGGTGCTGGGCCGAGGCCCAGTAGTGGGGGGGGGGGGGGGGTGGTTTCCTTTATCCTTTTCTGTTTCTTTTTTTTCCTTTTCTTTATTCTCTTTTCTCTACTGTTAAATGTTTAGGCCCCAAATGGTTTTTGTAAAAAGTGTGACCTATTTCATAAATACCAGTGCATTATTCCCTAACACCTAAAACTAGTTTGGGCAAAACATAATTTCATATTTATTTCAGATTTAACAAATGGTTATTAAATATTATCTTTATCCACTGTTTGAGGTTGTTCGAGTCACCTATACAATTCCAATGATGTTGGTTTCAATTTTAGAATAGCCTCTGGAATATTTGTTATTTATCTGACATTTTAGTTTCTATGTTGGACAACTTTTATATTCCACTTTCATTTAAATTTGAATTTGACTTAGGAGTTGAAATGCAATATGATGCTAATGATGATTATGCACTATTAATCATGATGACATGGCCTCATCAAAAGGGTGATCACTGTAGCTTAATACAGGGGGTGTTACAGCGCTACTGCTACCTCGACTTAACCCCCCAAGTCCCCACTCTTTGCTTCTTCCCGCCTCTGCTTTTCCCCCCAAATCCCCACTCTCTCTTCCCCTGTCGTCGCTGCCGGAGCCCTGCCCTCGCCGCGCCCCTGAGCTCGCCCCCGAACCCGGCGCTCGGCCCCGTCCTAGCGCTCGCCCCCGTCTCCCCCGACCCCGGCGACCCTCGGTGCCGTGCCGTCTCCCCCTACCCCGCCTCGCCTCGGTGCCGTGCCGTCTCCCCCGACCCCATCTCTCTCTCTCTGCCCTCTGTAAGCCCTCTCCCCTCCCCTCTTCTCTGCTATTTAGTGCTAGTTAGTATGAAATAGTATGAACCCTAGGCTATTTTTTAGTGTAAGAAAAAACAGAATTGATTATATAGGTTTCTTGCATTTTTTAGTTAAAGCAATTGTTGCTATTTAAATTTTATAGTTAAAGCAATTGTTGCTATTTTTTAGTTGCAAATTTGAAGTGGACATGTGATATGTCGACATGTGATTTGGACATGTCATATTTGGAATTTGGACATGTCATTTGGACATGTGATGTTTTGGACATGTCATATTTGGAAAATGATGATTATGTGCAGGGTGAATGATCCGAGTGGCCTATGTTTCGCCGGAATGTTGATTCATTTCCGTTCCGGTGAATTTTAGGCGCTTGATATGTCCACTTTTTAGCAAAGGTCATGCCAAAATTTTCCGTGAATTTTGGCATGACTTGTGCTAGAAAGTAGGCATATCGAGTGCCGGGAGTTGCTGGGAAACGGCATTCCGGCAAACATAGATCTTTTTTATGTCATTTCTCAATTTTTTTAGTTTTAGAATTAAACGAGGAGACTTAATCATAGGAAACATGTCGAACAACGAAGAAACCGGGCCTTCTGACCAAGATGCAGACGAGATGGATTATGAGGGTGAACAACAGTACCTCGACTTTTTGTCTGCTAAGCACAGTCAAGGTTTGCAGGTCGGCCTCGATGATGGTACTGACGCCGACATCGACACCGACGACGCCGGCACCGATGGCGGCGCCGAGACCTGCGGGGAAGGTACCGGTGGGGAAGATACCGGCGGGGAAGATACCGGCAGGGAAGATACCAGCGCCGATGCCGCTACCAAAAAGAAGAAGCAGAAGAAGCAGAGGATACAAAAACCTAACAAACTCGGCATTGGATGACTGGTGATCACAAAGATGGCACCTGGCAAGTTTGAGCCATTAGAGCCAGAAGAACCTCACAAGTGCTATGGGAACCAAGTAGAATGCATCCTACGGGAATGTGCGAGCATTAACAACGATGACTTAAGGAGTAAAGAACATTTGAGGCAGTTGCTCCTGACGAAGTTGCACAAGAGATTCAAGTTCCCCGACCGGGATGATAGCATAGAAAAACCGTGGGATGATCCGAAGATGAAAAAGATTAACAATCACGCCATGGGCATGTTCAGCAATGATTTGGCCTCCTGGAAAGGGAGGGTGAAACGAGCTATTGAGGCTGAGGAACCCCTGTCCAAGATTCTGGAGGAAAATCTGACACTTACGAAAGAGGAGTTCGAAAAGTTCAAGGACACTTGCGCTACCGAGGCAGCCAAGGCTAAGGCTGCGAAATTCAAGAGCCTTCAGCAAAGGAACACGGGGAAGCATCGCCTCGGAAGCCGTGGCTACCTTGGCAAAAGGCCCATATGGGATAAGGCGGACGCGGAACGTGAAGCCGTGGGTCTCCCAGACCCCTTCGCGAAGTTCACCAACCCCTTGGAGCGTGACTGTATCAGGGCCCGCTACAAGTGGGACAAGGGAAAGAAGGTTTTTTACACGGACCAGATCACGAGGAGATTGATTAGAATACTGGTAATTATTCTTTTACCACCTTACATTTAGCTCCTGATCAAGTCGACTACACATTTGTAAACGGTTCATGTTCCTTCTACAGGAGAAGCAACACCAGCTTGCAACCGAAACCCCTACTTCGCCGATGAGGCCCAAGTGGGACACCCCTCTCAATCGGGCCTTGAACGAACTTAAGGGACTCCCTTTGGGCCAGCGGCCACAATATGGACGTGTGCACGGTGCCAGAGACGGCGCCACATGGAAGGTATTTTACAATGAGGGCCCGGAGGCCAAGAAGTAGAAAAAGAAGTTTAGTCAGGCGGACATCGACGAGAAGGTGAAGCTTGAGTTCGAGAAAAAAGCAGCTGAGGACGCGAAAAAAGCAGCCGAGGAGAAAAATGAGTTGCTACAGCAGGTAGTCGATGCAGCTGTAAATGCCTGCAGAAATGATTTCGCTACTAACTTGGTCCTGGCTATCATCAATTAGACGAAGGAAAATCCAGACAAGATGGTACATGATTTCCCCATGCCCAGTTTCGTCGGGAGCAACTCGGTGAACAACAGCACCGCACCATCACCTGCTCACGCAACCGGGCCTGCTCTCGCACCCGCACCCGCACCCGCACCCGCTCATAGCAGCCCGTCCTCAGTCTCTGGCGCGCTAGGCGGGCCTTCGTCTTTGGCTAAGCTCGACGCCCTCACGGTAATTACATGTCGCACCAACATATATATCTAGAATATTCCATTTTTGTTGCCTTTCGGATGTTTTACGCCACAGACATGTGTTTGCAGGCCGACGAAACCCCGTGCACTGTACTCTACTTGATCAAAGGCCAGAAGGTGGACATGGGAAAGGGGGTGATAACGAAGCCCTTGGAACTCACGTTCCACAACCAGCCGATGCCCGGTGGGCACTTCAGGGTTACCTTGTCGAGTGTGAAATTGGGCCACAAGGATTTGCCTCCTCCAGTAGGGCTAGGGGGAGAGGACGACGAGACCCCGCTGCAGATTGGAAGCTGCAAGGGTTGGGTGCTGCTATGGTCGAAGAATCTTCTTCGTCTGGAGCCGGCCGAGAGCACACCAATAACCACACATCAACAAGCATGTATGGAGACCACCACCCCGCCTACGCAATTACCAGCGCCTGTAGTGCCGGGTGAGAGCGGCGGACGACGTGATGAAGGGGGTCCAATAGTGGCTGATGTAATCGCCCCCGTAGAACAAAGAATGGATGATGAGTTGGAGGTGGAGGACCCAATGAGTTTCCTCAATACAGGCGCCAATGACGGTGACTTAGATATGATGAGTCAGCCATATGATGAATCAGGCTATCAGCATGCTGATGAGGATATGGATGATCTGCCCGGGCAGGAATGTCCTAGTAGGGATTGCAAGAAGTCTCTCTTCATGAAATCCTCACAGAACACGCCTGAAGATGCCGCCCCAACACAGGCTCAACTAGCCGGGAGTCGTACAGTGCTTAGCCCGGCAACACTAGGGCAGGGGTTAAGGAAGGGTCTGGAAGGTCAGTCCAAGAAAAAGGAGAGGAAGAGACCGGGGAAGATAGGCTCAGCTGCCTACAAACAAGCCAGAGCACATAGCAGCCAAACGGAGGATTTTGAAGAGCGTGTACTCGTCAAAGGTGCGGCCATGTTCCATGTCACGGGCGTGCCGATGCTACCGCCGAAACCGCTGGAGGCACTATCAGGGGATCTCAGGAGACTGCACGACCATGTGCTGTCGATTGAGAAAAGCCTACTAGCCTCAAAGGATCCAGGATATCCAACATACGCGGCTCGTGTGCCTAAGGGGAAGTGCTATGTCGACACACGGCCTGCAGAGGTGTTCTTCCTGCGGTTTGACCATATCTTTGAGATGTTTCTGACAAGGCGGCTCGATTTTTCAATCATCCGCCTTTTTGCGCTACATATGAGCTCCGTCATGAAGAGAGAAGAAGTCTCGCAAATCTGTGTGGCGGATCCAAACTACATGCACGAGTCCTTCTTGAGTCTCGGCAACTTTGAGCGTGAAACTGCTAGGGAGTACCTCCAAATATTCATGGTACAGAATAAGGACCAGGAAATTGTCCTCCTGCCTTATCATCCAAAGTAAGTCAGTGCCGGACAACCCTTTCGTACATTTCAATCATTCCTTCTTGCTCATATGGAGAATAATTTGAGGTGTTTTTTTCCCCGCAGCAACGGGCGCGCCGTCCTTATCGTTCTTTACCCGTGAGTCTCCCACGCCGTGTATTTTGACCCTACCAGAAACTACGAGAAGAAGGACTACACCCACATAATGAATATTCTAGATGATGCTCTCCTAGGCTTCAGCATGAGGGGTGGCCACCTGCAGATCAGGAAACAAAGGAACAAGAAGTTGGGTTTCTCGCATGAAACTAACTTCTGCTGCATCCATGTCCCAAAACCAAGCAAGAACGATGGATTCTACCTCCTCCATCTCATGATGGAGTTCAGAACGGATCACCAAAAGCTTCGCATGACAAGTAGAAACGATGATCATATCCGCAAGTGGGTAGAATCTCGTGGAGAAGCGGATTATAAACTTAGAGATGACTTCTTTCGCATCCAGAGGGACATTGCGAGGATCATCATGAAAGAAGTCATCGATGAGAAGGGGATGTTCTACCACAGCCCTATATCACGAGCTGACGTCCGAACTCGCATAGGCATGCAACGTCAGGACCTCACGCCATTCAAGAAGCTAGGGTCCATCCTTAATGATATGGAAGGATGGAACTTCTAGTGATTTACGATGCCGATGATGATGATATGTGTCGGTTGAACTTGTATACTTTCTGTAGCGATGAAACTTTGTGATGTCCATGGTCCCTACCGAACTTGCGTAACGCTACTTTGTTAGTTCGGGTACGATGACCTACGTACCTCTAGTTAATTAGTTTGCGTACTATATGTTGCATCTAGTTGCTAACCCTTTCTTTTTCGTGTTGCTCTAGTATATTTTGTTGCATATGATTGTACATTCTCTTGATGAAGATGCATCTCTAACAGGTACCTAGATTCTTGATGGCGAAGAAGCAGTGCTATGTAGTGTACAAAGGGAAGGTTCCGGCAGTGTACGCCGAGTGGCATGAGTGCCAGGCGCAAGTGGATGGGGTCTCGGGCGCCAGCCATAAAGGCTTCAAAAGTAGACAAGAAGCAGAAGCTAGTTACTTGAGGTTCACGCTAGCGCAAGAGAGGACTCGTAACCGCCGCCTCATGTACTGCATAGTTCCGCTCTCACTCATAGTGATAGCTCTTCTCGCATATATCATTGTTTAGATGAATGACGATGTAGTTGCAAGTATTCGAGACTTGTATCGCTATTTTCGAGATGATGACGAGAGACCACTATTGTGTTGGATAATGATTATGATGATGACATGATTTGATGAGACTATTTGTATGTATATGCTATGATTACATTTGTATGTGTATGATATGCTAGAGATTATTGTATAAAGCCCTAAACTAAATTCAGCAGCACAAAATATGGAGCAGAAAAATAAATCAGAAACTAATAACAGTAGCGCGGGATATGGCTTTAGCAGTAGCGAGTTCTTAGCAGTAGCGCTCTTTGTTCAAGGGCGCTACAGCTATTAGCAGCAGCGCGTATTGGAGACAGATGCTGCTGCTATCCCTCGATAGCAGTAGCACGGGTAAAACCGCGCTACTGATAAGAGTTAGCTGTGGCGCCGTATTAGTAGCGCGGCCACCTGCGCTACTGCTAAGCATTTAACCCGCGCTACTGCTAGGCTTTTCCCTAGTAGTGCATCATTCTTATTGCATTACTCTGTTTTTCCATGAACTTAATACACTAGATGCATGCTGGATAGCGGTCGATGTGTGGAGTAATAGTAGTAGATGCAGGCAGGAGTCGGTCTACTAATCTTGGACGCGATGCCTATATAATGATCATTGCCTGGATATTGTCATAATTATTTGAAGTTCTATCAATTGCCCAACAGTAATTTGTTTACCCACCGTATGCTATTTTTCTCGAGAGAAGCCACTAGTGAAATCTACGGCCCCCGGGTCTCTTCTTTATCATATTTGCCTTAGAGATCTATTTTTATTCGCTTTTATTTTCAGATCTATATTTCTGAAAACCCAAAAATACCTTGCTGCACTTTTTATTTACTTCTTTTATTTCGCGTTTATTCGAGATCTATTTATCCAATCTATCACAATTTTTCTCCCGTCCACGTGACAATTTCTGGCACCGTTACCCGAAGGGATTGAACCCCTTTAACACGTCGGGTTGCAAGTATTTGTTCTTTGTATGCAGGTACCATTCACATAGTGTTGCGTGGTTCTCCTACTGGTTCGATAACTTTGGTCTCATCACTGAGGGAAATACCTACCATAGCTGTGCTGCATCATTCCTTCCTCTTTGGGGAAATACCGACGGAGTTCAAGCCGCAATCAAAAGAAATTTCTGGTGCCGTTGCCGGGGAGACATCATAAACATCTACTAGGATCCTAATCACAAATCTCATCTCCTTGCAATTTACATTATTTTCCATTTGCCTCTCGTTTTCATCTCCCCCTCTTCACAAAAATTTACCATTTTATTCGCCCTCTTTTTTGTTCGCCGTTTTCTCATCAGATCTGTTTTTGTGTGCAATTTTGTTTGTCACTTTTTATCGTTATGGATAGCTCTTCCTCCACTGCATGCACTCCCGAGAATGAGGTTCTTAACTTAAAACAAAGGGGAGGGGAGAACTTAAAAGATTCTTGGTATAGGATTTGCAATGCTCATAATAGATCTATTCGTAAGCAATCCACCGTTGTTCTTCTTCGTTGTTTTTATGTGGGCATCACCACTTGGTATAGATTCGTCCTTGATACGATTACCGGTGGGAATTTCTTGATGTGTCCCTTTCTTGATGCTTTTAATGCTATGGGAAATTTAGTGGGATCACCACCTCTTATGATTAATGAAACAAGTTTGACTCTCGAGCATGTTATAGAAAGGCTTGATGCTATTGAAAAGAAAATGCTTACAGAAGAACATATTGAAAACTTGGATAAAAAGATGCATAATCTTGCTAGTAAAATTGGGTCAAAAGCGGGAGAAGTTTTTAAATTGCTAAAAGAAAAGGGAACCGTAATTCATGAAAGAATTGAAGAGAGTCCTTCTCGGATTGATAAGTTGGAAGAAATTTTTAGTAATCTAAGCACGGATTTTTCTTCCACTAAAAATATTGAAAAAACTCCAGTAAAAATTGGCAAGATTACTCAAGTCACTAAAAACAAGGCTGCAATTTCTAATAGTAGCAAAGAAGATCTTAAAATGATTAGTATTCATCCAGATTTTTCGGAAGTTGCAAGAGATCCCATTGATAGGAATGAATTCCTCAATTTTATGCCTAGAAGTTTTGCTATTTTACTTGCTAAATCTTCAAAGAAATCTGATTGTGTGAGTGAAGAGTTGGAAACTAAAGATGACAATACTTGAATCTTTGCTTTATGCCTAGCTAGGGGCGTAAAATGATAGCGCTTGTTGGGAGGCAACCCAATGAATAAAATTTATTTTTTTCTTTTTGTTCTTGAGTGTTTGCACAATTATGCTACTGTTATGATTGTGTTTTTATGTTTTAATTAGTGTTTGTGCCAAGCAAAGCCTTTGGGATAGCTTTGGTGATAGTTGATTTGATCTTGTTGGAAAACAGAAACTTTTGCGTCCAGTAAAATAATTGTTTAAAATCACAGATGCGACAAAAAATTATGAATTTTTTAAAAAAGATTGATATACAAATTTTCTCTGTTTTCCTAATTTTTTAGAATTTTTGGAGTTATAGAAGTATGAGAACAATTCGCATCTTTACAAACTGTTCTGTTTTTAAGAGATTCGGTTTTCTTTGCATTGTTTGCTTATTTTTTGAATCTATGGTTTGTATCGGGGGGTATGAGCCATGGTAAAGTTAGAATACAGTAGATATAATGCAATGACAAAATTTGAATGGGTTTTCTACAGTACTTAAAGTAAAGATTGGTTTTCTTATACTAACGGATCTCACGAAGGTTTTGTTGAGTTTTGTGTGATTGAAGTTTTCAAGTTTTGGGTGAGATCACGATGGATGAAGGAATAAGGAGTAAGAAGAGCCTAAGCTTGGGGATGCCCCATGGCATCCCAAGCTATTATCTAAAAGAGAAGCAAGCAACTAAGCTTGGGGATGCCCGAGTGGCATCCCCTCTTTCTTCCAACGACCATCGGTATTTTACTTGGAGCTATATTTTTATTCGTCAAATATCATGAGTTTTGCTTGGAGCGTCTTGTATGATATGATTCTTTGCTTGTTTTGCTTTTTATTTTAAGTCATCTATCCTTGCTGGGCACACCTATTTGAGAGAGACAAAATTATGCTATGACTTGTTAGAATTGCTCTCTATGCTTCACTTAAATCTTTTTGAGCTATGGAATTGCTCTAGTGCTTCACTTATGTCTTTTTGAGCACGGTGTGCTTTATTATTTTTGAAGAAATGCTCTCATGCTTCACTTAGATTTATTTGCGAGTTGGTAAATTTTAAAGAAGTTCTCTCATGCTTCACTTAAATTATTTTGAGAGAAGAATGTTTTTATGCTCATGTTCTTCACTTAGATTTGTTTGAGCTATCAAAAGCAACATATGAAATTAGTCCCAATGTGATAGATATTCAAGGGGGATATAATAAAAACTTTCATGAAGATCATTGGACAAAATAAACTTGATTCTTTGTAATAGTTTTGCGATATGATGATAGTGATATGTGAGTCATGTTAATGAGTAATTATGTTTTAGTAAGAATATTGGTGTTAAGGTTTGTGATTCCCTATGCAAGCACAAAAGTCAATAGTTATGCAATGAAGTTACATCCTACTTGTGGTGCATTATTCGGTGTTAGTTATGCTTAATGCTCACTTATGAGATTTTTCATTTCTTGGTTGGATGCTTCTCAATCTTTTGCTAGCCTTCACTTGCACTAAGTATGATCACTACTTGTGCATCCAAAATACTTAAACCCAGTTTTGCCATATGAGTCCACTACACCTATCTATCTGCAGTATTTTCATGCCGTTCTAAGCAAATTTGTATGTGCCATCTCTAATTTCAAAATAAATTTCCTTTTTGTGTGCTCGTACCGCTCATGAAACGGTAGGGGGTGGCTGATATTTTTCCATGCTAGATGTGTTATTCTAAAGATGAGTGTTTATTCACTTGTCATTGCACGAGAGTACGGCAAAGGTACTAGGGATGCCCAGTCCTGAAATGAAAAATGAATTTACTTTATGTTGTCAAATAATTAATTCCTTGGAAAGTGTTGGTATGGACGGCACCCGTGGATTCGGTTAGCCGTGGAATGCGAAAGTATGGTGGAAAAAGGGATAAACTTTATTTTCTGTTTGGGAACCGCCTATGATATATCTAGCATGGAAAGTATTGGGAACTACTCGATCATTTTCGTTGACAGGAAAAGCATGCCACCCAAAATGTTTTATCTCTATCTTTTTCGCGTTGAGCTCTGGCACCTCTACAAATCCCTACTTCCCTCTGCGAAGGGCCTTTCTATTTACTTTATGCAATTTTATTTTTATTTGAGTCTCCATCTTCTCTTATAAAGCACCAACTAAGGGGCACTATGATCGTACTTGAGCATTGGGTGTAGCTAATATGCGAGTGTGTTACATGAATAGATCAATGATTGAGCATAATGGGCTAGGGATAACTTGCTTTAGCATTGATATTTTGAGAAGACTTGGTTGCTTGTTGATATGCTTGAGTATTGAAATCTTCATGTCAAAACTAGACTATTGCTTTGAATCGTATAAAAGTCCAAATGTCCATGCTACAAAGAAAAGAATATGTGATGAACATGTTAGGCAGCATTCCACATCAAAAATTCTATTTTTATCATTTACCTACTCGAGGACGAGCATGAATTAAGCTTGGGGTTGCTGATGCGTCTCCAACGTATCTATAATTTTTGATTGTTCCATGCTGTTATATTATCATTCTTGGATGTTTTACAATCATTTTATAGCAACTTTATATCATTTTTTGGGACTAACCTATTGACATAGTGCCCAGTGCCAGTTGCTGTTTTTTGCTTGTTTTTTACTTCACAGAAAATCAATACCAAACGGAGTCCAAAAGCAGCGAAACTTTTTGGTGATTTTTTCTGGACCAGAAGACACCTGTTGGGCCAAAGAAGTACCAGAGCAGGGCTTCGAGGGGAGCACAACCCACCTAGGGGAGGTGACGAAACACAATTCCAGCCGCTGCAAGTTCCAGAAACCACAGATCCAATCTAGACACCATCACGGAGGGGTTCATCATCCTCATTGGTGCCTCTCCGATGATGCGTGAGTAGTTCATTGTAGACCTACGGGTCCATAGTTAGTAGCTAGATGGCTTCCTCTCTCTCTTTTGATTCTCAATACAATGGTCTCTTGGAGGTCTATTTGATGTAACTCTTTTTGCGGTGTGTTTGTTGGGATCCGATGAACTTTGAGTTTATGATCAGATCTATGTTTTTTATCCATGAAAGTTATTTGAGTCTTTTGATCTCTTATATGCATGATTACTTATAGCCTCGTATTTCTTCTTTGAATCTTTGGTTTAGTTAGGCCGACTAGATCGATTTTTCTTGCCATGGGAAGAGGTGCTTTGTGATGGGTTCGATCTTACGGTGCTCAATCCTAGTGACAGAAGGGGAAATAACACGTATGTATCGTTGCTATTAAGGATAACAAGATGGGGTCTATTCCTACATGAATAGATCTTGTCTACATCATATCATCGTTCTTATTGCATTACTCCGTTTTTCCATGAACTTAATACACTAGATGCATGCTGGATAGCGGTCGATGTGTGGAGTAATAGTAGTAGATGCAGACAGGAGTCGGTCTACTAATCTTGGATGTGATGCCTATGTAATGATCATTGCCTGGATATCGTCATAATTATTTGAAGTTCTATCAATTGCCCAACAATAATTTGTTTACCCACCGTATGCTATTTTTCTCGAGAGAAGCCACTAGTGAAATCTACGGCCCTGGTTCTCTTCTTTATCATATTTGCCTTCGAGATCTATTTTTATTTGCTTTTATTTTCAGATCTATATTTCTAAAAACCCAAAAATACCTTGCTGCACTTTTTATTTACTTCTTTTATTTCGCGTTTATTCGAGATCTATTTATCCAATCTATCACAATTTTCTCCCGTCCACGTGACAATTTCTGGCACCGTTACCCGAAAGGGATTGACAATCCCTTTAACACGTGGGTTGCAAGTATTTGTTCTTTGTGTGTAGGTATCGTTCACGTAGTGTTGCGTGGTTCTCCTACTGGTTCGATGACCTTGGTCTCATCACTGAGGGAAATACCTACCGTAGCTGTGCTGCATCATTCCTTCCTCTTTGGGGAAATACCAACGTAGTTCAAGCTGCAATCATATGGTGATCATATCAATCTTGGAAACACTTCCAACACACATTGTCACCTTGCCCTTTACTAGTCTCCATTTATTCTGCAACTCCTGTCTCGAGTTACTAATCTTAGCAACTGAACCGGTATCAAATACCCAGGGGCTACTACGAATACTAGTAAGGAACACATCAATAACATGTATATCAAATATACCTTTGTTCACATTGCCATCCTTCTTATCCGCCAAGTATTTAGGGCAGTTCCGCTTCTAGTGACCATTCCCTTTGCAGTAGAAGCGCTTAGTCTCAGGCTTAGGTCCAGCTTTGGGCTTCTTCACGGGAGTGGCAACTTGCTTGCCATTCTTCTTGAAGTTCCCTTTCTTTCTCTTGCCCTTTTTCTTGAAACTAGTGGTCTTGTTTAACCATCAACACTTGATGCTCTTTCTTGATTTCTACCTTCGCCGATTTCAGCATTGCGAAGTTCTAGTAGCTTGGTGATAGTGACTAGAGAACTCTTTCAATCACTATCTTATCTGGAAGATTAACTCCCACTTGATTCAAGCGATTGTAGTACCCAGACATTCTGAGCACATGCTCACTGGCCAAGCTATTATCCTCCATCTTGTAGGCAAAGTAGAGGTCTCATACCTCTCGACATGGGCATGAGTCTGAAATACCAATTTCAGCTCTTGGAACATCTCGTATGCTCCGTGGCATTCAAAACATTTTTGAAGTCTCGGTTCTAAGCCGTAAAGCATGGCGCACTAAACTATTAAGTAGTCATCATATCGAGCTTGCCAAACATTCATAATGTCTGTATCTGCTCCTGCAATAGGTCTGTCACCTAGCGGTGCATCAAGGACATAATTCTTCTGTGCAGCAATGAGGATAATCCTCAGATCACGGACCCAGTCCGCATCATTGCTACTATCATCTTTCAACTTAGTTTTCTCTAGGAACATATCAAAAATAGGGGAGCTATATTGCGAGCTATTGATCTACAACATAGATATGCAAAAACTATTAAGACTAAGTTCATGATAAATTTAAGTTAAATTAATCAAATTACTAATGAACTCCCACTTAAATTAACACCCCTCAGGTTATCTATGTGATACATGATCCAAATCAACTAACCCATGTCCAATCATCACATGAGATGGGGTAGTCATCAATGGTGAACATCTCTATGTTGATCATATCTACTATATGACTCACGTTCGACCTTTCGGTCTCCAGTGTTCCGAGACCATGTATGTACATGCTAGGCTCGTCAAGTTTAACCCAAGTATTCTGCATGTGCAAAACTATCTTACACCCGTTGTATGTGAACGTAGAGTCTATCACACCCATCATTACGAGGTGCTTCGAAATGACAAACTTTGGCAACGGTGCATACTCGGAGAGAACACCTTTATCTTGAAATTTAGTGAAGGGATCATCTTATAATGCTACCGCCGTTCTAAGCAAAATAAGATGCATAAAGGATAAACATCACATGCAATCAAAATATGTGATATGATATTGCCATCATCATCTTGTGCTTTTGATATCCATCTCCAAAGCATCGTCATGATCTCCATCGTCACCGGCTCGACACCTTGATCTCCATCGTTGCATCGGGGTCGTCTCACCAACTATTGCTTCTACAACTATTGCTAACGCATAGCGATAAAGTAAAGCAATTACATGGCGCTTGCATTTCATACAATATTAAGAGACAACCCTAAGGCTCCTGCCGATTGTCAATATTACAAAACATGATCATCTCATACATCAACATATATCACATCATATCTTGACCATATCACATCACAACATGCCCTGCAAAAACAAGTTAGACGTCCTCTACTTTGTTGTTGCAAGTTTTACGTGGCTGCTACGGGCTTCTAGTAAGAACCATTCTTAACTACGCAAAAAACCACAACGGTGATTTATCAAGTTTGCTGTTTTAACCTTCTTCAAGGACCGGCCATAGTCAAATTCGATTCAACTAAAGTAGGAGAAACAGACACCCGCCAGCGACCTTTATGCAAAACAAGTTGCATGTCAGTCGGTGGAACCGGTATCATGTGCGTGGACATGTAAGGTTGGTCCGGGCCGCTTCATTCCACAATACCGCCGAATCAAAATAAGACATTGGTGGTAAGCAGTATGACTATCAGCGCCCACAACTCTTTGTGTTCTACCTATGCATATCATCTACGCATAGACCTGGCTCGGATACCACTGTTGGGAAACGTTGCATGGAAAACAAAAAAAATTCTACGCACACGCAACATCTATCCATGGAGATGCATAGCAATGAGGGGGAGAGTGTGTCTACGTACCCTCGTAGACCGTAAGCGGAAGCGTTTGTTAACGTGGTTGATGTAGTCGAACTTCTTCGCGATCCAACCGATCGAGTACCGAACGTATGTCACCTCCACGTTCAGCACACGTTCAGCTCGGTGATGTCCTCACCTTCTTGATCCAGCAAGATGGCGAAGTAGTGGATGAGTTCTGGTAGCACGATGGCGTGATGACGGTGGTGGTGATGCTATCTCCGCAGGGCTTCGCCTAAGCACTACGAAAATATGACCGAGGGACAAAACTGTGGAGGGGGACGCCGCACATGGCTAAGAGATTATTGTGGTGTTGTGCGGTGCCCCCTCCCACATATATATAGGTGGGGGGAGGGAGGAGGCAGCCAGGAGGCGCCCCCAAGGAGGCCGAATCCTCCTTGGGCTCCTGCCCTAGCCGCCCCCCCCCCTCCTTATTTGCCTGTGGGCGGAAGGCAAGAGGAGGTGGCGCCCCCCTTCCTTCCTCCTAGGTGGAGGGAAGGAAAGAGGGGCTAGCCTTCCCTCCTTTCCATCCCTAGGGCCGGCGGCCAAGGGAAGGGGCGCACCAGCCCCTTGTGGGCTGGTGTGTTCCCCCTCTTGGCACATATACCTCCCGGGGCTTCCCGGAACCCCTTCCGGTGATCTGATGACTACCCGGTCCACTCCGAAACTCCTCCGGTGTCCGAATATCATCGTCCTATATATCAATCTTTACCTCCGGACCATTCTAGAGCTCCTCGTCATGTCCGTGATATCATCGGGACTCCGAACAACATTTGGTCACCAAATCATATAACTGATATAACACTATATCGTCAACGAACGTTAAGCGTGCGGACCCTACAGGTTCGAGAACTATGTAGACATGAGCGAGACACCTCTCCGGTCAATAACCAATAGCGGAACCTGGATGTCCATATTGGCTCCTATATATTCTACGAAGATCTTTATCGGTCAAACCTTATCACAACATACGTAATTTCGTTTGTTCATCGGTATGTTACTTGCCCGAGATTCGATCGTCGGTATCTTCATACCTAGTTCAATCTCATTACCGGCAAGTCTCTTTACTCGTTCAGTAATACCTCATCTCGTAACTAACTCATTAGTCATTTGCTTGCAAGGCTTCTTATGATGTGTATTACCGAGAGGGCCCAGAGATACCTCTCCGATACTCGGAGTGACAAATCCTAATCTCGATCTATGCCAACTCAACAAACACCTTCGGAGATACCTGTAGAGCATCTTTATGATCACCCAGTTACGTTGTGACATTTGATAGCACACAAGGCATTCCTTCGGTATCCGGGAGTTGCATAATCTCATAGTCGAAGGAATATGTATTTGTGATCAAGAAAGCAATAGCAATAAACTGAATGATCATATGCTAAGCTAACGGATGGGTCTTGTCCATCACATCATTCTTCTAATGATGTGAGCTCATTATCAAATGACAACACATGTCTATAGTTAGGAAACCTTAACCATCTTTGATCAACGAGCTAGTCTAGTAGAGGCTTACTAGGGACACGGTATTTGTTTATATATTCGCACATGTATTTAAATTTTTGATCAATACAATTCTAGCATGAATAATAAACCTTTATCATGAATAAGGAAATATAAAATAACAACTTTATTATTGCCTCTAGGGCATATTTCCTTCAGAAGCACTAGGGAATTAGAGGAAAAAGGGGGGAGGGGGACGGGGGAATATGCCTGTTTGTCGCCGACAGCGCGGGCCCACGCGCCTTTTCACTTCAGCCGGCGCCCCTAGGTGCCCCGCGGTGTGCTGGGTTCGGGTTGGGTTCGCCGGTTGTTGTTTCGGCCCAAACCGGCGATAAACAATGATCTGGGGACACGACTGGGCCGATTTTTCACCGCCAGCGCTAAAAAAGACGCCCTGAGGGGCCTGTTGGGGGGGCGAGTGGAGATGCTCTAAGGCATATGATCTCCATTCGTTAGCTTGTCTTCCACCGGCAATAGGCTATGGGTTTGGATACGTCATATCAGAGATAATGGAATAAGAAAACTTTCGGTGATCTAAAAGAATCTGGGTTAATGAGATTCTAAGGCATGGCATGGATATCTTAATGAAACGACGCTTAGCGAACACGGTCCGGGTTACCCACCTTACCGGAGCATGACCACAAGAGAGCGTCAACGCCGCCGGTGGCTTAGCTATGATGCAAAGTGGTTGTAGTCCGTGAAGATGCATGACCGAACAGAATTTGAATTGTTCCTTGATTCATTGACTGACTTGCTGGCCGTCCTCATCTCCCCCTGCTTGTTGTTACCACTTGCCACAGTGGCGAAGACAGGACCCAGGCTGGGGGGGTTTGGGCCCGGGGCATGAGGATTTGTTTCTTTGGTGACTGTAGCAATTTTGCACTGTTGAACACTGTAGCTATGAAGCAGGCCCGGGGCGCTGTGTTAGCCTGGCTCCGCCACTGACTGGCCACAACAACATGCATGCATGACGCGTAGTTCCATTTGAGCTAGCTAAGCCCACATGCATATTTGATTTGCATACTATAGGATATGCAAGACCCGATAGTTTACATGAACTCACTTGTACGTTCATGTTGCACAAATTTGATCATTCGAGAGGAGAATTAACTATTTTTCACCGAAAAAATACACACTCTGAAATATAAGATGTTTTGTCAATTCGATTTAAACTGGCAAAACCACTTATACTTAGAAACAGATGTTATACTAATTAACTTACTAATTAACAACAACAACAACAACAACAACAACAACAACAACAACAACAACAACAACAAAGTCTATAGTCCCAAACAAGTTAGGGTAGACTAGAGGTGAAACCCATAAAATCTTGTGGTCAACTCATGGTTTTGGCACATGGATAGTAAGCTTCCACGCACCCCTGTCCATAGCTAGTTCTTTGGTGATACTCCAATCCTTTAGATCTCTCTTAACGGACTCCTCCTATATTAAATTCTGTCTACCCCGACCTCTCTTGACATTCTCCTCAAGCTTTAGCCGCCCCCTATGCACTGGAGCTTCTGGAAGCCTGCGCTGAATATGCCCAAACCATCTCAGATGATATTGGACAAGCTTCTCTTCAATTGGTGCAACCCCAACTCTATCTCGTATATCATCATTCCAGACTTGATCCTTCCTCTCATGGCCACACATCCATCTCAACATACGCATCTCTGCCACACCTAACTGTTGAACATGTCACCTTTTAGTATGCCAACACTCAGCGCCATACAACATTGCGGGTCGGACCGCCGTCCTGTAAAACTTGCCTTTTAGCTTTTGTGGCACTCTCTTGTCATAGAGAATGCCAGAAGCTTGGCGCCACTTCATCCATCCGGCCTTGATTGGATGGTTCACATCTTCATCAATACCCCCATCCTTCTGTAGCATTAACCCAAATATCAAAAGGTGTCCTTCTGGGGCACCACCTGTGTAACACCCCCAGTGGTTAACTACAGTAATTCCATTTTGATAATGCCAAGTCAGCATGATTAACAGTGCATGATTATCATTTGCATCATAATGCATTTCAACTCCTAAGTCAAAATCCAAATTTAAATGAAAGTGGAAAATAAAAGTTCTTCGAACACATAAACTAAAATGTCAGATAAATAACAAATATTCTAGAGACACTTCTAAAATTGAAACCAACCTTATTGGAATTGGATAAGTGACTCAATCATCCTCGAACAGTGGATAAAAATAATATTTAATAACCTTTTAATTATTCTAAACCAAATATGAAATTATGTTTTGCCCAATATAGTTTTTGGTGGTAGGGAATAATGTGCTGTGATTTGTGGGCCAGCTCTCATATTTTACAAAACTCGTTTGGATGCCTAAAATATTCCTGCCCAAAACAGAGAAAAGAATAAGTAATAAAAAAAAAGAGAAAAGGAACCCCCCCCGGCCCAACTGGCCGTAGCCTAGCTGGCCGGCCCATTCCCCCCCCCCCCCCGGCTATACCTCCCCGGGTCGAACCCTAGCCGCTACCCCCCCACCCCCTCGCTCACTCCTTTCCCACCCCACCCGATCCAGAACCGGATCGGGGAGCTCCCGCACCGCGCCCGCGTCGCCCCGACGCGCCCCGTCGCAGCCTCGCCCTCGCGCCGACGCCGTCGCTAACCGCCGTCGCCGCTCGCCTCGTCGCGCCCGCTGCCTTGACCCTGCATCGGGGGTGAGCCGCGCCCCTCTCCTCTTCTCTCTCCCCGACGCCGCGCCCGCATGTCGCCGCCGGTCGCGCTCGCCCGGGCCCAGTCCCGCTCGCGCACGGCCTCGCCCATCCCCGTCGCCTCCTCCCCTGCGCCACTCCCTCACCGCCCTACCGCACCGTCCCCGCGCGCCCGCCTTCGCCTGTTGCTCGCCCCGCCATCGTCCGACCCGCGCCCGCGCGCTCCGGCCCCGCCACCTGCGCCGCGCGCCGCCACCCTCCCTGCCGCTCCGCCCCGCACGCGCTGCCGCGCCCGCGCCGGCCGCGCCCGCCGCCCGCACGCCCGTGCCCGCTCGCTGTGGCCTCTGGGCCACCGACAGCCGGGCCCCACCCCCTGACCCACTGACAACGGGGCCCCACGCCCTTAAAACGTTTTAAAAAAAAGAAATGAAAAATGAAAATAAATAATAATAAACAAAATAATTAAAATAAATAATTAGATAATTAATTTAATTAATCCTGCTTAATTAGTCTAATTAATTAGTTGGTTTAATTAATCAGTAATTAATTAACTTAACCCTAATGACTGCTGACATCAGCATGATGTCATGCTGATGTCATCAGTTACTATTCTGGATAATGTTGAATATAATAATAAAAATAAATTCAGAAAATTAATAAAATCTTTAGAAAATCATATAAAATAATCCGTAGCTCAGATCGAAAAACTTTGAACATGAAAGTTGCTCAGAACGACGAGACGAATCTGAATACGCGGTCCGTTTGTCCGCCACACGTCTCTAACTATCCGAACATGGAACCGTTCCCCTCCGGTCATCTGTTTGACAAATGCCCGGATCCGGGAAAACATTCCCGGATGGATTCCTCCTTCCTCAGTGACATACAACCATATGTTAGGACACACCCGGCACTGCATATTGTCATGCCGTACTTTGCGTTGCTCATGTTTGCTCTATATTTATACTGTTTTCTCCCCCTCTTCTCTCTCGATAGATCCCGACGCAGCTTCGGAGACCGAAGACAACATTGACAACCTTGCCCTTGCCGCCGAGCAACCAGGCAAGCCCCCCCTTTTGATCATCCCGATATCGCCCATTCTATTTCTCATGCTTGCATTAGAATTGCTGCTGCTGCTGCTGCTTTACCTATTCTGATGCATAGCCTGTTCATTGTAACCTGCTGTTGATAATTACCTGCATATCCTAAACTGTTTAGTCTAGGCTGGGTAGAGACCTATCAGTGACCCCACTTATCCCGACTGCCGCGCTGGATCGTCAGAAGACCCGATCAACGGGAATTGAAAACCAGGCCCCGACACCGCACATCACCCCCCCCTTAGTTGTAACGACACTGCAGCGTTACTATCGAGTGCCGAGGGTGAAACCTCATGTAGCACTTCTGATGTTAACTCTGTAGAGTAGCTATTCGGTCATGGTCATCGAGGGTGATTCCTCCTTCGCCACTTCCGGTAACGACGCTGTCGTGCAACACATCAAGTGTGAACCCATCGAGGGTGAATCCTCCGAGTTCACCTTGACAGACACATCGAGTAGGAATCCAACGAGGGTGATACCTCGGATTCCCTTGATGTTATGGACACACGGATACTTGGACTTTACACTGTTCCTTGGATAGGCGGGTCGGCCCTGAGGGGTACCCGCGTGCGCCTGAGAGGCGAGTGTTGTGAAGACGGGTGCCTGTGTGGTGCCCGAGTGGTGAATACGAGGCGCGGCCGGGCATTCTTAACCCTTGCCGCAAGTCCTCGAGACGGGGCGACGGGGTCACATCTTTCGTGAGTCTCTGCTCGTTACCGCAAGCCCCTAGTCCTAGCGATTTGGATATTTGATCCGAGCAGGCCTCTGGTCTGATAGCACTAACCATCACGTGGGCATAGTATGGGCGTTCTGCATCGTAGCATCAGCCGACAGTTCTGTCAGACGTCCAGTTCAGCATTGTGGCACGGTCGGATCGTACCGACCCTCCGAGGCGGTGCTGGTATCCACCCTGCACACAACGACCCGGAGTGCACAGGGCGATGGCCCAAGACCCCTGAGTGCTTAGGATGTAGACCGGCGGGGACCTCTCTGCTGAGCTTTAGGTAGGGCTGCGGTGTGTCGTTTGGCCGAGGCCGGGCATGACCCAGGAAAGTGTGTCCGGCCAAAGTTAATCGAGCGTGTTGGGTAAGTTGGTGCACCCCTACAGGGAAGAACATTTCTATCGATAGCCGGTCCTACGGTAAAGGACACTCGGAGTTGTATCCCGATCGATACAACTAGAACTGGATACCTGTGATGAGACCAGTATGTATGGCTCTGGGATTGCTTCTCGCAGGGAGTCGAGAAGGGATCTCAGGACGAGGTTGATGACTTTATGGCTCTGGGATTGCTTTCTCGCAGGGAGTCGAGAAAGGATCTCTGGGTGAGGTTGATAGTATTACTGCTACATTATATTGTATTGTTCTACTCTCTTCTATTGCTGCAAGACTGCTGAAGATGCTAGTCTTCGATAGGACTAGGCCTTCTCTCTATTCTGGCATTTCTGCAGCCCAGTCCACATATACAGCCTCCCCTTGAAAATGTTGCATATGTAGTGTAGATCCTTGCTTGCTGAGTACTTCTGAGTACTCACGGTTGCTTTGTTTTCCTTTTTCTCCCCATATCAGTTTGACGTGACCAGAGGACGGAGCCCCCTGAGACAGATGCCCCGACGATCGCTACTACTACTACCCAGAGGATGGATACTACTACGAGTTGACTGACGACCAGGAGTAGGATCGGAGGGTCCCAGGCAGGAGGCCTTCGCCTTTCGATCGTAGTGTTTTATTTTGCCCCGCCTTTCTAAAGGCCTTTCTGTTTCTATTTCATATCTGTACTCAGATATCTGATGCTTCCGCTGACGCTTGTTCGCAAGCTTATGTATTCGAGCCCTCGAGGCCCCTGGCTTGTAATATGAAGCTTGTATGACTTTATTTATGTTTTAGAGTTGTGTTGTGATATCTTCCCGTGAGTCCTTAGGCTTGATCGTGTGCATTTGCGTGTATGAATAGCGCGCGATTAAGCCGGGGCGTCACAAGTTGGTATCAGAGCCGACTGACTGTAGGAACCCCCCTTTCCAACTCCTTGGCCGAAGTTGAGTCTAGTAACCGAAAATTGTTTTACTAACCTGGCTGTGTGGCTTACGGGCCCACGTCGCCAATTGGGTGGTATTAGGATCTTTTACTCCTCGATCTTTACTCTGGGACTCTGATCTCTCTTCTATTCGGGTTAAAATTTTACTAACTCCAACATTAGGCTCTCGTGCTCACGTCCACCCGGAGTTCTGAAAATATCCCCCCTTGCTTCAAGATTTTGGGCCAGGTTCTGCTTACAGGATCCTTTTATCGAGGGCACCCTGTGTTGTCACTTGCAGATTCCTCGCTCCGTCAGTTTTCTCCGACGTTGATGTAGCCTTTGCTATGTCTCGTTGTGTACTCCCCTACCGCGTGCCTGTGCGCCGCCTAGCATGTCTAGCTTCTAAATTTGCGCCGTTGTGCTGTCCGCATGTACCTGACTCTGTGAATGGATTGGTATGTCTTTCAACGACTACTATTTTACATCTAATGCCCTTCCTGTTCATCTCTCGTGTTACGTCCTGAATAACTCCTTACACATGCAGTCTTTCTTGCTAAACTGCCCCTGTTGATTTGGCAGGATGGCTGACGATCCTCCACCTCCACCCTATATTGCCGCCATGATGCAGCAGTTTGAACTCAACCGTCAGTAGTTTGAGCTTAACCGTCAGTTTATGACCGGAGTATTGGCTCAATTCCCAACTCAGAATGCTCAGCAACAGAATGCTCCAATAACTCTGCCAGAATTTGTGCGCCTCAATCCGTCTGTTTTCCGCAACTCCACCAATCCTATGGATGCTGATGATTGGCTTCGTGACATCCTGTTTGAGATGGAGTCAGCTAATGTTGCCCCTGACAGTTACGTCACCTTTGTGACATTCCACCTGAAGGGCCCAGCTGCTCAATGGTGGGAAAGCCACAAGGCTATGTTGCCTGCAGACACTGTAACCACTTGGCAGGAATTTCAGTCAGCTTTTCATGCACGTTACATTCCTCAAGGTCTGATGGACCAGAAGAAGCAGGAGTTCCGTAAACTCTCACAGGGCACAATGACGGTGGATGAATATCAGAGGAAATTCCTTGAATTATCCCGCTATGCTGTGGATGACGTCGACACTGACACTCGCAAGCAGGAGAAATTCCGTGAAGGACTGCGTACGGATATAAAACTTGCACTTGCTGTCCATGATTGCTCAGAGTTCGCAACGCTTGTCAGCAAATCTTTCCAAATTGAAACAGCTCTGACTGAGTACCAGGAGTCGCTCAAGCGCACTCATGGAGCTGGCTCATCCTCGGGTCAGCCTGTTCAGAAACGTCGAGTCTGGATCCCACACAATGTTCATCACCGACCTGCTCCAACACCAAGACCGTCTTATGTTGCACCTCGTCTGCCTTCACCGCCGAGACAGCTTACGGTTCATGATGGACCGCCTAATGCTATGGATTCTCATCAAGTTGCGCCACGTCCTCCTAATGGTCGTAAGAAGGGTTGTCGAAACCGCCGATTCAGAAACCGTAATACCATACCGTCTGCTGTTGTACTTGGCTATGCCAATCACGTTAATGCTGAAAAGGCTCAGAAGGAACCGACTATCGTGCTGGGAACACTCCCTGTGAATTCAGTACCAGCCTCTGTTCTCTTCGATTCAGGAGCATCGCATGCTTTTGTGTCCCAACAATTTGCTCAGTCACATGAGTTATACCTGGAAGAATTACCCACTCCTCTAATGGTTCAGTCCCCGAGATCCAAGTGGCAAACCACAATGCTAAGCCCTCACAACCACATCGAGATTGGAGGTCTACTTTTTCCGATTTCTCTCATTGTACTTGGACCTTCCGACATAGACATTATTCTCGGTATGGACTGGTTGACAGCCCATAATGCTTTGATTGACTGTGCTACTAAGACAGTCCAGCTCACACACCCTTCTGGCCAGATAGTCAAATACTCAGCCCGAATAGCTCAAGATGCTGAGAGCCAGGTATATGTTCTGAATGCATTGAACACTTCACCTCTTGAAGGCATCGACAACGTTCCAGTTGTTCGTGATTTTCAAGATGTATTTCCAGAAGAACTTCCAGGAATACCCCCTGCTAGAGCTGTTGAGTTCGTCATCGACTTGAAACCTGGCACTACCCCTATTGCGAAGCGTCCTTATAAGATGCCTCCACATCATCTTCTCGAGCTTAAGGAAGAAATCGACACGTCACTTAAGAAAGGTTTCATCCGCCCTAGTTCCTCTGCTTGGGGAGCACCTTCACTCTTCGTTAAGAAGAAGGATGGAACTAACCGTTGGTTCAGGATTATCGGCCCATTAGCCAAGCCACAATCCAGAACAAATATCCGCTTCCCCGGATCAATGATTTGTATGATCAACTTGCCGGTTCCTCAGTATTCTCTAAGCTGGATTTGAGATTGGGATACCATCAGATCCGTGTTCGCGAAGAGGATATTCCGAAGACTGCATTTGTTACTCGCTATGGCTGTTACGAGTACACTGTCATGTCATTTGGCTTAACAAATGCTCCAGCCACATTCTCCCGTCTGATGAATTATATCTTCATGGATTACCTCGATAAGTTCATCGTGGTTTATCTAGATGATATTCTAGTCTATTCAAAGAATAAGGAAGAACATGCCGAACACCTCCGTCTTGTATTGGAAAGGCTCCGAGAACACCAGTTGTATGCCAAATACTCCAAATGCGAGTTCTGGTTATCTGAAGTGACATATCTTGGTCATGTGATTTCCAAAGATGGCGCGCGATTAAGCTGGGGCGTCACAACCTGCCCATCAAGGCTAACCTCCTCCTCTCACGCCTAGTAGTACTGAAACCGCACATCGTGTACTCGGTTTTCGTTCTACTAATCCTAAACCCTTTCGATTCCAAGGTTTGTCTTCATAACTCTAACTTCCTATTTACCCCCGTCCGACTATCGTCAACTAGCACCACATCATCCACAAAGAGCATACACCATGGGATATCTTCTTGTATATCCCTTGTGACCTCATCCATCACCAAGGCAAAAAGATAAGGGCTCAAAGCTGACCCCTGATGCAGTCCTACCTTAATCGGGAAGTCATTAGTGTCGACATCACTTGTTCGAACACTTGTCACAACATTATCGTACATGTCCTTGATGAGGGTAATATACTTTGCTGGGACTTTGTGTTTCTCCAAGGCCCACCACATGACATTCCGCGGTATCTTATCATAGGCCTTCTCCAAATCAATGAACACCATATGCAAGTCCTTTTTTTGCTCCCTGTATCTTTCCATAAGTTGTCGTACCAAGAAAATGGCTACCATGGTCGACCTCCCAGGCATGAAACCAAACTGATTTTTGGTCACTCTTGTCATTCCTCTTAAGCGGTGCTCAATGACTCTCTCCCATAGCTTCATTTTATGGCTCATCAGCTTAATTCCACGGTAATTAGTACAACTCTGAACATCCCCTTTGTTCTTGAAGATTGGTACTAATATACTCTGTCTCCATTCTTCTGGCATCTTGTTTGCCCAAAAAATGAGGTTGAAAAGCTTGTTTAGCCATACTATCGCTATGTCCCTTTTTGACACCACACCCGGGTTCCGATGTAGCGCATCACTGAGAGGGTCACGCCCCAAGAAAAATCTTTTGGGTTTCATCTCCATAAGAGTGGCTGAGTTTTTACGTTGGCTCGCCAAGCCTATCACAACCCTACTCCTTTACCCGGGCTTGGGAACGGCTATGTTGAGACAACATAGGCGGAGTTAATTTGTTTTACAAATATGATTTTTTTAAATTTCTTGTTGGACCAACAGATTTCTAGAGAACAAGTGGACAAAACATGATCTGTCGACGATGGGTGCAAGAGAGTTAGTCGTGCGAGTGAGCGAGTGACGGACTTGACGAGTCATGGGCCAGCCATGTCTGGGCGCAAGCCCAAGGACATTGCACCACTCATTTACGAGGCATCCTCGAGAAAAATCTGGAAGGTGCGGGAAGCTATTAAGGACAATGCTTGGATTTTAAAGATAAGGCCGGTGAAAGGACATGCGGTGCCCCCATGTGTGGTTTTGGTAATTGATGACATTCTCTATTGACTAATGGTTGCATTGAGTTATATTTGAAAGATTTGTCCATAGGCATTTCTTGAAGTCCATGTGTTGGTTTCAAGGAGTTTATGAGTTGACCAAGGTGCTATTAAGGAATTATCCAAAGATTGGTCATGTGAGTATTGAGCTTATTACAAGCATGTCTTGAAGAAGAAGATTGTGTGATCATTCATGTTTACCTTCAAGACATCATCCAAATGAAGAGAGTTGGAAAGAGTCAAGGTTGATCAAGACTAAGGACAGAGAGTGATTCAAGTTGATCATCACACAAAGCGTAGAAGATACACCGAGTGGGATCAAGTGATCTCACGGTTTGGTAAGCATTGTCCATTGCGCTTTGTGTACTAACCCATGGTCTTTGTGAGAGTTCTATGTGGGGTTAGGTTTGCTTTCATGGGCTTGCGTCAAGAGGAAGTTCGCATACAACCCATGGAGGATGACATCAAATCAACGTTGTGTTATGCAAGTTCAAGTGGAGCATCACGAAGAAATCATGCTTGTAGCTTGCCGTCCATTGTGGTGACAATGGACTTGTGAAGGTGTGCCTAAGAGTGACTCACCCATAGTGAAGTATGGGGGAGCAATCAACTAGCCTTCATCGAGCCAACGCAATTATGAAAGGTGGTCCAACTTGAGTAAGTCAAGATCGTCATCATCTAGCTCAAGTGGACTTCGTGCAAGGCAAAGGTTTGCCCTTGATAGGTTTTCTATTTTACCGGTCTCATGGTGATAGTTTGGAGACCGGGTTATAGGATCGATATCCATACTATCAAGGGGGGCTCTCAAGTGAGTAGCTTGATCATATCGTTCGTCGAGAGCTCAAACCATTGCATCCTTGCATCATCTTTCTTGATTTTTATTTGTATTTTCTCTTTTTGAGGTTTTAGAGCTTGTGGTTATCTTCGTGACAAGCTCTAGTACATCGAAAACGGATTTCATATGCTTCTTCTATTGCGTTTTCGGTGTTGAAGGTTTTACCGGTCTTATTCGAGGAAGGGTTCTCACCATTTTCTTTTGGGCCTTTTCTCATTTGCTTCTTATTGTTATTTCTATCCAGATTGTGTTATCCCTTGTCGTTAGCTTTCCAACAAACTTGGTTTCGTTGAATTCAGAGTCCGTTTGCAGAAGTTGTGGCAGTTTTGGTGTCCTTAAAAGGCTGCAGCGGTACTACCGTGGCTACTACCGCTTGGAGCGGATGCAATTTTTTACTACCGATCCAGAGCGGTACTACCGCGGCTACTACCGTGGCTACTTCCGCTCCGGACCAAAATCTCGTTTTAAGTCCAGCGGTGGTAGGCACAGATGTATTTTTTTTAGTACCACTCGCAAGCAGTAGTACCGCTACCCTTAGCGGTAGTACCGCTACCCCTAGCGGTAGTACCATGAGGACGAGCGGTAGTACCGCTCCGGCGGTTCTACTGGCCTTTTGCCTCCTTGCTGTTGTTTTTCAAAGGGCTTCCACCGCCCTAGCGGTAGTACCGCTCCCATGAGCGGTAGTACCGCTCTGTGCGGGCTGTGAGCATAACGGTTGGATTTTTTCCCACCTATAAAAGGGGGTCTTCTTCCCCAATGAACCTTATCCTTTGAGCTCGTGTTCTTCCCCCATTGTTGACCTTCTTCGAGCTTGCTATCTCTCAATCCTTCCATGGATTCTTGCTAGTTTTTGGAGGAAAAGAGAGAGGAGATCTAGATCCACATTTCCACCAATCACTTTCTCCTCTATGTGAGGGGAACCCCTTGGATCTAGATCTTGGAGTTCTCCTTCTTGTTCTTCCTCTCATTTTCCTCCCTAGCATTAGTTGCTTTGGTGGGATTTGGGAGAGAAGGACTTGGGCACTCCGTGTGCCCTTGCCATTGCATTTGGTGCATCGGTTTGAGTTCTCCACGGTGATACGTGGAAGTTATAAGTTGAGAAGCTTATTACTCTTGGGTGCTTGGTACCCTTGAGCTTGTTCCTCTTGGGTGCTTGGGCACCCTAGACGGTTGGTGGTGTTCGGAGCTCAATCATTGTGGTGTAAAGCTCCGGGCAAGCTTCGGGGTCTCCAATTAGGTTGTGGAGATCGCTCCGAGCAATTTGACGGGTACCGGTGACCGCCCCCAAGGGTTGCCAAAGTGTACGGGTTCAGTGACCGCCCGCAAGGGTTGCCAAAGTGTACGGGTTCGGTGATCGCCCTCAAGGGTCCCTTAGTGGAATCACGGCATCTTGCATTGTGCGAGGGCGTGAGGAGATTACGGTGGTCCTAGTGGCTTCTTGGGGAGCATTGTGCCTCCACACCGCTCCAAATGGAGATTAGCATCCGCAAGGGTGTGAACTTCGGGATACATCGTCGTCTCCGCGTGCCTCGGTTATCTCTTACCCGAGCCCTTTACTTATGCACTTTACTTTGTGATAGCCATAGTGTTTCATGTTATATATCCTGCTATCACATAGTTGTTTATCTTGCTTGGCATAAGTTGTTGGTGCACATAGGTGAGCCTAGTTGTTGTAGGTTTTGTGCTTGACAAATTAACCGCTAGGTTTATTCCGTATTTGTTCAAGCCGAAACCGTAATTATTTTAAAGCGCCTATTCACCCCCCCTTCTAGTCGACATCCACGATCTTTCAGCCGGACACTGTGGTATCCATCGACCACATAAGGGAATTATTTACCCCTTGGATGCTTGTGCATGACGTCAATCCCGAGGAGCACACCAAGGACGAAATCATATGGAAGCACACGACTAATGGGTAATACTCCGCCGCCTCCGCATATAAGGCACAATTCTTGGGCATGGTTAACTCTCCCATGGAGCAAATGGTGTGGAAGGCTTGGGCACCGCCAAATGTCAAGTTTTTTGCTTGGCTTGCTTTACAAGACCGGATTTGGACGGCGGATAGATTGGACAAGAGCGGGTGGCAAAACTGTGGTCTTTGCCCTCTCTGTGGGAGGGAGCAAGAAACAGGGGCTCGCCTTTTCTTCAAGGACCGCTACACCATCAGGCTTTGGAGATTGATCATCGACAAGCTGAGTTTGGACCATATCGATGCTTCTACTATGGATTGGTGGGCGAACAGGACCAGCTTGGGCACCCCCAACAGGAAGGCGATGGCCTCTCTCACAATGCTCGTTTCATGGACCATCTGGAATGAGAGGAACGCACGCGTCTTCCGTCACAAGAGCGCGCCACCGCCGATCCTACTCAACAACATCCTTGCCGGGGTTAGACTTTGGGTTAAGGCGGGATCTAAGAAGCTAGCGGACATTTTAGTACGTGAGTAATTGCCATGTGGCATGTTGTGGTGGGTTGTAAACAAAGAAACTCTATTCTCCTCTTAATTAATTGATGAGGCAAATCTTTTGCCTCCATTTCGAAAAAAAATGTCCGCGCGCCTGGGCGCTGTGGGAACAAACTGGCGCTTAACGCACTGAATAGGAGGTCCCCTGACGACTTCTACAGATACATAGTGGATCCTCGATAGAAGGCTTCGAATTAATTAGGCCAAGCCCAATAACAATTCAAATCTGGCGCATTTGTGCTTGTGATGCCCTCCGTGCCTCCGTTCTGTATTAGTACATCTGTTTGGGCAACAATTAAAATGAGACAGAGGGAGTAGCTTCCAAGTGTCCAGACTAGATATCCTAAAAAAAATGTCCAGACTAGATTCCCTAATATATGAAATACTATTTAGATTGGTCAACTCAAAATAAAATCAATTACAATTTTCATTAAAATTATATCAGTTCTGCAGTTGTATACTAAATAGTCCCTCCGTTTACAAATATAAGATGTTCTAACTTTTTTGTTAATTGAATGTATATAGACACGTTTTGGTGTGTTTGTTCACTCATTTCTATCTATATATAGTCCATATTAAAATATCTAAAACATATTTGTTAACGGAGGGAGTATTTACTAAAAATAAAGATGAACGTGGTACCTGGGAGACTATGTCCATATTTTAGAATGACATTAAGTTACAGTTAACTCAGTATATATTAAAATTAACGATCAAAATGCTTTTCTGGACTGAAGGTTTGATTTTTTTTTAATATCGATGGTGCAACAAATATGGGCTAGTTTTACCCAAGGGTTCCTCTTTAATTTTCAAAGAACATAAATCCTCTTTCATTTTTCATTTTTTTGCGAAATCTCTTTAATTTTCATAATGCAGAGATTAATGGATAGCTAATCTATAATACCTAAATAGTTCATCCACACTATCCTATTTCTCTTGACATGCAGCCTATCCACCTCAGCAGTCTTGCCACATCATCACTCACTCTTAATTATTTTGATCATGCAGCTCACCACGTCAGTATTCTTTAGAAAAAAGTGTGACTGGACTCTCTGGAAACAGAAGAGGCCTCTTTGGTCTTTGGTAACCGAAGAGTCAGTGTACAAACCGGTAAAAAGAAGCCCGACAGAAGCCCATCGCTCCATCTCTTCGCATATCTTGGCCCTCAAAAAGAATTCTCTTCGGATCCCTTCCCTGTATCATCGCAGCAGCCAGGGCGGCGCGACGCCGTCAACCAGCACCCAATCACCAACGGGCGGTGACCCGCAACCCACAGCAGATCCGGTGCAGGATCGCCACCACCTCCGGTCGACAAGGATTGAGCTCCACGGATCCAGGCGCACCGGCTAGATCCGTCGCCGAGGGGACGACCTCCACCACCGCCCAGCTAACCTGCATCCTCGACGCGCCCAACCCCGGCCACCTCGAAGACTCCACCTCCTCAAGGACGACCTGCACCACCGTCCTACTACCCCAGAATCAACGCTGTCGCCGCCTCTCGGCATCTTCCCCTACCCGCATTAAATTTCGCCTTTAAACAGTGGAGCGGCATCGCCCCCATCGCCTCCAACATCAGGTTGGTGTCTGCTCCTTTGCTCTGAAATCGTGTCATGCTGGCCAGGTAATGTATTGTAGTGCGGCATTCCTCTTGCATTATTGATTTTCAATAGCACATGTGTTGTATAGATTACTGATTCATACACTATTGTTGCAGATCTGTTCTCTTTGTCCTGAAGTTGGCTGGGGACTTTTCACATGGCAAGTTTCATTGGCTGTACTATCAAAGATAGAATGAGTGGATTTGGTGTCATACCAATCATGTTTCGACACTGTACTGACAAACTTTGAGTCTATATTGCCATCTCAACAATACATGGATAACATATTAATGGTGCATTCATGTTTTTTTATTTGACACCATGTTGATTATATCATTTTTTGTTTGAAAAGAACTATCCCTGAAGTGGTCAGAGCAGTACCATGTGTGCCGCCAGTCGCCAGGTCGAACTACTACGCTAGATCGTCGTCGCTGATCGCGTGCCTCCTGCCTGCTCGTGTTTGCAGCCATCGCGCCACCCGCCGGATTGCCATGGAAACTCCTGTTACGCATCCTCTCCTAAATCTGCATAGTATTTGCTAATTTACTCCTGTTAGATGTGAACGCACAGGTACTCTTGGTTCAGTCAGTTCCTTATGTGAGATCTGAAGTCACAATTTCAGTTAGCTCGGAACTAAAGAGTCAGTGATCATGAACCATATATTCAAGTAGAGCAAAAGGTTCTTCTCCTCTATGATTTTCTTGGATGATTTCCTTATTAAGACACCACTGATTACTTCAATCCATTATGTCTTGAGCAAGCTAGCTGGTCTGACCCCGATGTGCCACTTTACTTGACTGCATCACTGAAGCTTATATATTACTATTTCAGAAATTAGCTGAGCATTAATCAACAATGTTGATGTTTTCCATACATAACATAGGTCCTTTTTTTTCAACATAGGAGTATTTTTCATCACGGACTAGGTTTTTCTTATGGGTTCATCTGGAATTCGTTTTTGTATCAGCTGGAGTGGAGACGACAAATGGAAGAATCACAGAGTGAAGGAAAACTGAGAGCACTATGATGTTCACTGAACTTCAGATGGCCGTTTTATTAAAAGAATTTTTTTGTTTATTGCAGCCAGGGTGGCGCTGCAGAGGTACAAGCTTAGTACTAAACTGTTGTTATCCATCTGCATGATTGTATATGTCTCTTAATGTATGAGAAAGCTCGTTGATCTAAAAATGGCTACAGAGGGTACTTTCAGCATTTTGAAATATTCCACAGGATATAGGAAGACAAGCCTATCCTAGCCAATCGATTCTCCGTAATAATGCACACTTGCTTTCATGACTATCTTCACTTGTGGCCTTCCGCATTGTTCAACATTTAATTTTGATCTCTGATGCTTGCATGAGATGCAAAATTCTAGGAGCACATCCATGGATTTCAAATTGCTTTTCAGATGGGAAGTAAGTGCAAATCCCACACTTTGCTCTTCATAATAATCTCTCTGACAATGTGTTATTCTTTGTTGTGTGCAGAGCATGGGACTGTGTTCATGGCATCATATGTCACAGGGCAACAAATGGCACAAGACATCTTACGAGCGGACATTCGCGATGGCCTCTTAAGAGACTAGCGACTAGCGATGTCCGAGTTACCTGCTGCCCGTTGTGATGATCCCATCCAGCAGGCAGGCGGGAATAGCATCGACCGGGCGAGTGGCAACGGCGACCCGGAGGGCTGGGCGGTCAACTTAGTTGAGCTAGGATACAATCAGATAGCCACAGCCCACAGGGACAATTTAGTCCTTTCACGAACCTACTTATGTGAGAAGAAAAAAATGAATAAAAGAGTTGGTAATGGCATAGTAATCAAGGTGTCAACGATCTAAGTGGCCATTTTATGGAGTCAATATGGAAAGTGGCAACTTCTCAAAGCCACATGAAGGAGGTGGCAAAATCCAAATACTACGGCTTCATACAGTCTAGGCCCCTGGCACTTTCTGCTAAGAGAAAATATTAGCAACAATCAGTTTGCATAATAGTGATGTGCTCATTTATCATGGATGGTTATCAATTGCAGTTCACAGAGGTTAAGGAGCCTGGAAGCATGTAATACAGTTAGCTTATGTGTGATCACTTACCAAATTTTAGCTTATGTGTGATCACTTACCAAATTTCTGGTAAAATAACTAATGGAATGCATAATATTATATCATGTTCCTACCAGTTTGCATAAATTATTGAGTCCTTTTCATGAATATTCTCCTGTGAGCTCCATTATCCAGTGCTTTTCGTCATTCGTGCCTTTATTAGATGAAAAAGAATCATCACTAACTAAGTATCATTTTTGATTAGTTGCTTACATGTGATTGTTGTCTTCAACTACATGGATTTGGATCTAGGTGCTCATCTTATGCAAGTCATGTGAGATTATTTATTCCAATTAGGGATAAGTATATTTTTCGTCCTCGAACTCTGCCGATAGTATAGAAATCGTCCCTCAACTACGAAACCAGCAAAACTCAGTCCTCGAACTATCAAAACCGGATACTTTTCGTCCCTCGGGGGGTTTTAGTAACTCGATGAACAGTAACTAGATGAACAGTAAACTCGAAATAAATAGCAACAAAAATCAAAAAAATCTCAAATTTTACAGCATCGAACATACTCTGGTGCGCAAGGCACGTGCAAAATTTGTTGGTGTTTCAGCATTCGCGCAGCTCGTGGCAAAGAAAAAACTGTAAATATGTACGTCGGGGAACAGTAAATTAAAAAATAGCAAAAAAAATCAAAACGATATGATTTTTTTGGCATCAAAGAGGCTTGGGTGCGCAACGTGCGTGCAAATTTTCGTGGTGTTTGGGCATTGTACGAACTCGTGGAAAAAAAAACAAAATTTGGCTCAGATTTATTTTTTGAAAAAGTGCGCTATTTTGTTTTTTTGGCTAGAGCTCCTCGTATGTCATTTGATCACGAAATTTTGCATGCATCTTGCGTACCTAAGCATCTTTGATGGAAAAAAAATTCATATCGTTTTGATTTTTTTTGCTATTTTTTTGATTTTACTGTTCACCGAGTTACTGTTCACCGCGTACTAAAACCGCCCGAGGGACGAAAAGTATCCGGTTTTGATAGTTCGAGAACTGAGTTTTGATGGTTTCGTAGTTGAGAGACGATTTCTATACTATCGGCAGAGTTCGAGGACGAAAAGTATACTTATCCCTTCCAATTATTGTGTCAATTGCTATGTTTTCATCTTAAGATCATATATCTACCCCGTAAACAAAGTTATTCCATTTATGTATTACCATGTGTATATAACTAAGAGTTCCCGCAGCAACGCGCGGGGTATCATCTAGTTAACTAAAAGAAACTAGCCAGCTGCTTAATAAAGCAAGAATGAGGTTTCCCTTCCAATCCGGCTAGCCCACCACAATATTATTCGGTGCCACTACATATTTATTGAGGACATCCGTTAATTATGCTTGCCTCCCGTAAATATTTTAACTAGAAATCGATCTGATGATCTGATCCAAGCTAGTAGGCTAAGTAGCTAGTGTGGCAGCACTCAGCCGGCATCGTGGTGTTCTTGAACCGATCTTTGTCGGCGCAGTAGTCGTAGTACATGTACGTCTTCTTGACGTTCTCGTAGGCCGCCCGCTGCCGGGCGGACAGCCTCCTGTACCGGTGGGCGTTCCACCACCAGTTAGTCGAGTGGCACGGCGTAGAGCTGGTGTTGGCGCAGGCGTCGACATCGAAGCCCTGGTACCCCGCAGTGAAGGGCGCGCGGTTCCAGTCAATCTTGATCCTGCCGCGGTCCGTCGCCCAGTCGGAGCCGTCCCACAGGCTCGCCAAGATGCCCATCCGCTTCGCCGGGAACTCGTACTCCGGCACACGGCCCGTCAGGTTCCTGAGCACCCGTATCGGCACATCGTCCACGAATATCCTGCGAATTGCACGTACATGATTCGGATCTCAATGCAAGCATTACGATTTGAGAATGACAGAGAAGGCTAATTTTTCTTGGAAAGCATACGTACACGAGCTGGTAATGGTTCCAGAGGATCTTGTACTCGTGGAAGTCGGCTGCCGGGTCGAACCACAGTTTCAGCCTCTGCTCCCTGCTGCCGTGGCCGTTGACGAAGACGTTGGTCTGGAGGGTGATGGGCTGGCCGTCCACGTTGCCCAGGAACTCGAAGTCCACCTCGTCACGGTCACTGCTCTGAGGTGGTACTGACATCAGCTGCATGCACGTCAAACAGTTACAGCACATCGCAGATTTTAACGAGAAGTATGAGCAGCAAGCAAGCACGGATCGGCAACTCACAAAGAAGGCTGTGACGACTCCGGCCGTGTAACCTCCGGGTACCTTGACCCTCATGCGGAAGAACCCCGAACCATACGTCGACTTGGAGCAGAACCCGGCGCCGGACCTCTTGTCCATGGTGAGACGAACCTGTGTCCCCTGGTTGACAAGGTGATAGCCGTCTGCGCCCCACGTCGGCACGTAGTTGTCGTCGAACACCGGCGTCCTTGCCGTTGCCGTAGCCACGGCCGGGAGGAGGACGAGCAAGAGGAGAAGCCATGGATGCTGTGCACTGGAAGCCATTGCTAGCTTAGCTAAGAGATGTGTGTGACGCCGTGAGCGCGCATGCTTGCTTTTATAGTACTGGACCATGTACACGTTAGATCATCCCTTCGATCTACCTGCTGGCCGGCGGGGCTTCTCGACCACGCAAAACTCAATCGAGCCACGCACTAGTGCATGCACGAACGCGGTTGGCCGTTGCCGTATATGGTGTCGTCGTCATCGTGGCGATGTCTTCTTCCGCTTGGGGTCTTTGCTTAATGATCACAACTCACGAGCACTAGCTTCATGGTTCATAATAGCAGTGGTTTGCTAATCCAGGTCTTTGATTAGGCGATTTTATTAGTCCATGAGGCTTAGGTTGTCTTGTAGCAGACGTCAACATCGTTTAGAAACAATGAGAGTGGTTTTTCTACCATGCACTGATGCTTTGTGATTCATGATGACGAACAATGAGAGTGGTCGTTCCGCACAAAATTTGTCTTGTTTCAATTTTCTATAATGTTTTATCACATTTTTTTCCTTGTTTCAAAGTGTATCATAAGATTTCGTGTTATACTAACAAATGAAAGTGCACTTAGTTCATATTGGAGTTACTGGTACACAATGGTTCACAATGCGACATTTTGATACATGTTTTTTAACTGCATTTTGGTGCACATGTTAAAACAAGAAGGAAAAATACCTGATACAATACTTTTAAACAAGTACAAAATTGTGAAACTCAAACAATATAGCACAAATCTCAAAGCAAACGGACAGGGGATCCATATACTTATCCCATGCATGGTAGGATTTGTTTTTCTCTAAAAAAATACATCCATCGGTCAAGTCATGAGTAGTACTACTTAGTGATCTAAAAATTCTTATATCCAAGAAGAAGAAACGAAGCACCCTACAAGCCCTCTCAGAGTTAAGCAACTCTCGACTGTCGGATCGTTTTCTTGATGCGGTTTGGACCGTTGGATCTCGCTCCGGATGGATATCGGCCGTAGGATCGAGTCCCGCCCCTGTAGCAATGGGTGATCCCGTCTGGCTCGCGTCGTCGCTTACTCGGTCTATTCGTCCGGTTCTCGCTGACCTGTGGGGCCCCTAGCGGGTGGGGCGCATCTGTCAGCGACCATGTCTGGGGGTGCGGCCTGTGCGTCCCGTCGCGCGCACCTGCGGGTAAATATCCCGCGCCACCACACGTAATATTGTGCCCCCGCCGAGGGTTTTTTCATCTTTTCCTGTCCAGGCCGTGTGCGTGGTGGACGGTGGTTGGCCCGTGCGGCTATGTGGTGGGGGAGGGCGGCTGGCTCGCCTCTCATTCGCCCCCTTCGTTCCCTTCTCTCTGTCTCTCTGGATCTCGTTAGTTTACAGAGGGAGTACTATGTACAAGAGATTAAGGCATAGTCCATAGACCCACCAAGGATATAAGCCGAGGTGGAGAAGTGTTAAATAGTGAAAAGAGAGAGTAACGATGCATTTGATACCACCACCAATTTGAGAAAACTATGAGATTCATATTGCCTTGATATCACACTTGATCCGAAATACAGTTTATTCTACGCCCCTAAGTACTTTTGCTCATGGTGTTCATGTGCATGAATGCAGGCCTTCATTTATCTCAACAAAAATTAAGCCTGCAACTCTAGCATTTTCATTGCATTTGTGAGGAAAAAGAGAAAGTTGTAGACATAATTAGTTAAAGATAGCATCGGCATTTTGCTAGCACTCTAAGAAGACCTACATTTTGGATTGGAGAGTATATAAAACTAGGAATGTATATTTTTAAGTCAAGCGGAAATGGTTATTAATAAATCCACAATCTTAAATATTGATTCTTCATCCAAGGATTAATCAAATAGTTGCACATTTTATATATAATATGCAATTCTAAGTCTAACAATGTGTTAGTAGCCAGATGAATAATCCGGATGGCACCATGAATCCTCTTTGGCAATCATCGTGATTCCTAATTATTCCTCAGTTTGCACGTTTTATATACAACTGATGTTACTGCATTGTGATTGATCCGGTTCACTCTAAATATGTTTTTGTCTCATATTTGTCAAATCTTCCCATATACGCCAAGCATCAAAGTTTGCACGTAAGACAACCAAGAATATGAGCTGTGTCGTCTCCTGCTATTTTAGTTATTATGCATGAAAAACATATCAATGTTCTCTCTCTTTGTCACTGATTATAGAGAATATTAACATTGAAGATAGCTAACGTCAGACATTTTTGTACATGCACCTAGCGACTACGGCTAGTAGTGTGATTATACGTTTTAGTGAAAATACAAAAACGCTTGGCCCGAATAGAACAATGTGGCTTAAATTAGTGTAACATGGCTCTCTCGGAAGCTTGATGTTACGTAGTGTCGGAGATATTGACCACGGGTAGCCTCATCGACACCCCTAAGTATTTCAAGACATCGGGGCTAGCAAAGCCCCTCGCACCTTCCGAACTCTCGACCGACTCCTTGGGCCGGCTAGGCCCCAGCAGCCGGCTCCCAGGAGATGGCGCGCTCCTAGAGGGCGGCTTCAGGGGAGGCCGGCTCCTAGCAGACGGCTCGCCTTCCCCTCGAAGTCTGCACTCAACCACTATGACAAGACGGGCATGGCTACAGGGCCACCCACTCCCTCTGACTCCGGGGAGCGTGGCTACAGTGCAGGCTGACCAAGCGGTCATCCACCTGTCAGGCGTAGGACTGTAGCCATGCGACCCGGGATATGGCCCTCGTCAGCCAGGGTCATGCTACAGCGAAAGGCAATCAGTACGGCCCGCAGGCGGCGGGCCCTACCTGTCCGTGAGCTCCCAGAAGACGGCGCTCCCTAAGAAGGCGGTTTCGGGGGCGGGCTGGCTTCTAGCAGCCGGCCCTCCCCTCCCCTAAGAGTCCACGCTCAATTACTTCGACGAGACGGAGTATGGCTACAGTGTGCGCTGACCGGACGACGGGACTGTAGCCATACGACTCTTGACGCGGCCTCCGTCATCAAGTACAACGCTACAGCAAAAGGCAATCAGCATGGCCCGCAGGCGGCGGGCCCTACCAATCGGCCGGATCCTCGGCCGCCGGTGGGACCCACCAACCGGTGGGCCCCAGCAGCCGGCGGAGAACCCGGTGACTCTAGACACTGACGTCCTGGTCCTACACCCGGCCCTATTACCATTGTACCCCTGGGGGGTAAGCCTATATAAACCCCCCAGGCTCACCCATGCAAAGGGTTCGGCGTATACACCACACACACACATAGCTAGCTTTGCCCTTCTTCTTCCTCTAGCAAGACAGCTCAAGGAGCGATCTTGTAGCTACTATCTGATCATAGTCATCATGCGGAGACCCCGCAGAGCAGGACTAGGGGTGTTGTCTCTCCGGAGAGCCCCGAACCTGGGTACGTCTCGTGTGCGATCGAGCTCGTGCTCATTCCCGCTTCCAGGGCTCGACGACGTCCTCTTGTCCTCATCCATGATAAGCCACTCCCTGGCATCTGTTGCGAGAATACCCCGACAGTTGGCGCCCACCGTGGGGCAAGGTGCACCGTCTGCCGGAGACATGTTCTGGACAGGAACCTTTTTCCTCTTCGGTGAGCACGTCGCGGCCGGCCTGATCAGCCAGCCCGGCGCGCCCGCAAGCGCTTGCACCAGCGCGCTGCTCGACGCAGGAGCGGCCTGCCCCGCGAGCTGCCTCGTCGACATTTTCGACAAGCTCAGCATCTCCGACGAGCCCGCCTCCGACGTGGGGTCCGTTGGCTCCGTCGACCCCTTCATCGATCCTTTCGAGATGATCATCGACTCCGATGCGGCCTCCATCGATGCCTTCCTTGGCAACGTGGTGGTCATCGACGACCCGCTCCCTCCTGTCAACAGCGACGCCGGCGTCGGCATCGTCGCGGAGGTGCTGGTCACTGATCACAGTGGGAACTCCGTTGGGGCCGCCCAGGACCCATTGCGAGCGGCCTTGCAGCGCCTGGCCACTCCCGTTGCGGCCAACGCCGATGGGGCGACGCTGGAGGTGTTCCGAGTGACGCTCCTCGACAGCGCCAACAAGATGGCGGCGATGAGGCGCCGCGCCGAGGCCTGCCAGTGCGAGATCGAACGCATCGCAGCCGGCACGCCGGCTACTGGCGAGCCCAGCCAAGCCGGCGTAGTTCGGCAACGCGGCGCGGCCATAGCCAGTATGCTGGGAGTCGAACGCCCGGTCTACGCTACCCCAGTGGAGAACCTGCGCCGCTCAGGCGGCGACAGAAGAGCTGGATAACCTGCAGGGCGACGAGCGGCGCAGCCAGATGGCATGCCTCCAGGAGCTCCTCGACGCTGCGACCACGCATTAAGACGCCTGCCACCGCGCGATGACAGCCGGCCGGCAAGCCGAGAACCACGCACCCCGCCGCGAGCATGGAGCGACCTCCCGGTCCCCGACAGGCGGCGGTCGCGGTCAGCAAGACCCGGAGCCGGCTGCTAGCCGCAGCCGGCGCACCCGCTTGACGGTCGTATGCAGCCAGCAAGACCCTCCAAGAGCGAAGGACAGGCGCCCGAGGGACGAGCGTGCGCCTCCCTCTCGCAGGGAGAGGCCGGCCTCCCTGCCGCCTGTCGATCATCCGACTCTCGGGGGCCGGCTAGGCCCCCGTGAAGGAGTCGGCGAGAACGACACGCGCCACCGGATCGAGCGGCTTGCTCGGTCCCTGGCCGTAGAAGAGGAGGATGCAACCGGCCCGGCCTGTTTTGGCCCTCGCATTCGTGACGAGCCCTTACACAAAGGGTTCTCGCTCCCTCGAGATACTCCCAAGTAAACTGGCTCCGTGAAGCCGGAGGACTGGCTAGTCGACTACTCCACAGCCGTCAGCGTAGCGAACGGCAACAAGCGCGTTGCCGTGAAATATGTTCCGCTCATGCTCCAGGGCACGGCCCGGACATGGCTGAACAGCCTGAAGCCCTACAGCATCAATAGCTGGCTGGACTTCGCCGATGTCTTCATCCGCAACTTCACCAGCACCTACAAGCGGCCCCCCAAGCCACGCTAGCTCTCCATGTGCGTCTAAGGTCCGACTGAGTCCACCCGCGACTACCTAACACGCTGGGTCGAGCTGCGCAACTCCTGCGAGGGGGTGCATGAGGTGCAGGCCATCGAGTACTTCACCATCGGGTGCAGAGAGGGCACCTTGCTCAAGCATAAGCTTCTGTGCGACGAGCCGGCTACCTTGGACGAGCTCCTGGTTGTGGCGGACAAGTACGCCACGGCCGACTCCTCCATGAAGTCAGAGATTCGGGTTGACGCGTCCGGGAAGGTGATCCAGTCGGCCCCTCAAGCTCCGGCTGGTGCCACCAACCGGCGCCAACAGCCGCGTGACAACAAGCGCAAGGCCCAGCAGCCGGCTTCCAACAACCGGCAAGTGGCAACCGTCGAGGACCAGCAGCCGGAGGGGCAACCCGGCCCCAAGCGACAGAAGGGCGGCAAGGGTGCTTGGTTGCCCGCCTTCTCCTTCGAGCAAGCCCTCGATGCTCCGTGCAAGTTCCACAGCGGTGCGAAGCCGTCCAACCACACCACTCGGAAGTGCAACTGGCTCGCCCAAATCGCTAAGGGCGAGGCCTTGCCGCCTCCTCCAGCCGGTGCGGCAGCACCGCCTCCTCAGCAGCCGGTGGTTCGGCCAGCCGGCATGCTCCAAGACGAGTTCCCCGACGCCGACGCCACATACGTCATCTTCACCAGTGAAGCCGACGACAAGCACAGTCGGCGCCAGCAACACCACGAGATGAATGCTGTCGCCTCAGAGGTCCCCCAATTCATGCCCTGGTCCGAGAGGCCCATCAGCTGGAGCCGTGAAGACCACCCGGCTGTGATGCCCTCACCGGGTGCTTATGCAATGGTGCTGGACTCCACCTTCTCAACGGAGAGGCGGGCCTGCCGTTTCTCCCGGATCCTGATAGACGGCGGTAGCAGCATCAACATCCTCTACCGCGATACCATGGAGAAGCTGGGCATCAAGGAGAAGTAGCTCCTGCCTAGCCGGACCATTTTCCATGTCATCGTCCCCGGACTTTCCTGCTCCCCAATTGGCAAAATCAAGATCGCCGTCCTGTTCGATGACAAGCTCCACTTCCGCCGCGAACCAATCTGGTTTGAGGTGGTTGATCTGGACAGCCCCTACCACCCGCTCTTGGGCCGGTCCGCGCTGGCCAAATTCATGGCGGTGCTGCATTACGCCTACCTAAAGATGAAGATGCCGGGTCCCAAGGGCATCATCACCGTCGCCGGCGATTACTAGAAGTCGCTCACGTGCGCCGTTGCCAGCAGCAGGCTGGCTGAGTCCCTCGCCATCGCCGAGGAGAGGCGCCTCCTTGACCGGGCGGTGGCCATGGCCAGCGAGCAGCCGGCCATACCATCCGACCCCCAGGAGGTGGGGGCCCAGGGCTCCTTCCAGCCGGCCAAGGAGACCAAGAAGATCACCTTGGACCCAGCACACCCGGAAAGATTTGCTGTCGTGGGGTCTAACCTCGACAGCAAATAGGAAAGCAAGCTCGTCGACTTCCTCCGTGAGAATTGGGATATCTTCGCATGGTCCCCCAAAGACATGCCGGGTGTTCCGAAGGATATCGCCGAGCACAAGCTGCATGTGAGATCGGATGCAAAACCGGTCAAGCAACCCCTCCACCGCCTATCAGAAGAGAAGAGAAAGATTGTTGGTGAAGAAATCGCCCGGCTTCTGGCAGCCGGCTTCATCATGGAAGTGTTCTACCCGGACTGGCTTACCAACCCAGTCCTCGTTCTGAAGAAGAACAACAAGTGGCGCATGTGTATCGACTACACTAGCCTCAACAAAGCCTGCCCCAAGGACCCCTTTGCCTTGCCCCGGATAGATCAAGTGATCGACTCCACGGCCGGCTGCGAGCTGCTGTCCTTCTTGAACGCCTACTCCGGCTACCACCAGATCAAGCTGGACCTAGCCGATCGGCTGAAGACCGCCTTCATCACGCCATTCGGAGCCTTCTGCTACCTGACCATGATGTTCGGCCTGAGGAATGCCGGCGCCACCTTTCAGCGTTGCATGCAGAAGTGCCTCCTCAAGCAGCTCGGCAGGAACGCCCATGTCTATGTGGACGATATTGTGGTGAAGATGGAGAAACGCGACACCCTTTTGGAGGATCTCAAGGAGACCTTTGACAACCTGCGCCGCTTCCAGATCAAGCTCAACCCGGAGAAGTGCGTCTTCGGAGTACCAGCCGGCCAACTCCTTCGTTTCCTTGTGTCTGAGCACGGGATCGAGTGCAACCCCATGAAGATCAAGGCCATCGAGCGGATGCAGAGGCCGACCCGTCTGCGGGACGTCCAGAAGTTCACCGGGTGCCTAGCATCCCTCAGCCGATTCATCAACTGGCTGGGGGAGTAGGCCCTCCCCTTGTACCAGCTGATGAAGAAGACCACATGCTTCGAGTGGACCGACCAGGCAGACGAGGCCTTCCTCCAGCTCAAGCGCATGCTGTCCATGCCGCCTGTTCTGGCCGCGTTGGCTGCTAAGGAGCCCATGTTCCTCTACATCGCTGCCACCAGCCGGGTCATCAGCACCGTGATCATTGTCGAGCGCCCGAAAGACGGCAAGGCCCAGCCGGCCCAGAAGCAGGTCTACTACATGAGCGAGGTGCTATCCACCTCCAAGCAGAACTACCCCCACTACCAGAAGATGTGCTACGACGTCTACTTTGCCGCCAAGAAGCTCAAGCTGTACTTCCAGGAGCACACCATCACGGTCGTCTGCACTGCCCCCTTGCCGAGATCATGGGCAACAGAGGTGCATCAGGCTGGGTGGCAAAGTGGGCCATCGAGCTGGCGCCCCACACCATCCTCTACCGACCCTGCATCGCCATCAAGTCCCAAGCGCTGGCCGACTTCCTAGTCGACTGGGCCGAAACCCAGTACCTGCCGCCAGCGCCGGATTCTACTCACTGGCGGATGCATTTTGATGGCTCGAAGATGCGCACCAGTTTGGGAGCTGGCATCGTCCTCACCTCTCCCAAAGGCAACAAGCTTAAGTACACACTGTAGATCCACTTTACCGCCTCCAATAACATGGTCGAGTATGAGGCACTCGTCCATGGGCTCCGACTAGCCAAGGAGAACACTATCCGTCGGATTCTGTGCTATGGCAACTCGGACTTGGTGATCCAGCAGTCGTCTGGTGACTGGGACGCCAAGGATGCCAACATGCCGAGCTACCGCTTCCTCGTCCAGCAGATCAACGGACACTTCAACGGGTGCGAGTTCCTCCATGTGCCACGGGCCGACAACGAGCAAGCCGACGCCCTGGCATGGATCGGCTCCACCCGGCAAGTCATACCAGCCGGCGTCTCCCTCGAGCGCCTGCGCAAGCCGTCTATCAAGCCTTCGCCAGAATCGGAGTCCATCTTCGTGCCGGCTGACCCCAGAGCAGTCGGATCCGGCTCAAGGACTTCAGCAGTAGGCCTGGGGACTTCGGCAGGCGGCCCAGGGGCTGCAGCACCTGAACCCGGCCCGGGGACTGCAGCAGTCGGCCTGGGGACTTCAACAACGCAAAAAGCAGCGGCTGTCTCTGACCCGCTGCCTCCCGACCCAACCGCCCTGGTACCGGTTGCTGTCATGACAGTGCTAGAAGCACCATCTTGGGCGCAACCCATCCTCAACTTTCTGGTGAGTCGAGAGCTACCAGCCGACGAGATCTTGGCCCGGCAGGTGCAACGCCGGGCGGCAGCATACACGATAGGCAATAGAGAGCTTGTTAGGCGCAGCATGACTGGCGTTTTCCAGCGCTACGTGGAAACGGAGAAGGGCATATCAATTCTCAGGGATATTCATCAAGGCGAATGTGGCCACCATGCCGCCTCCAAAGCCCTCGTCGCCAAAGCTTTCCGCCATGGCTTCTTCCGGCCGACTGCTTTGGACGACGCCAAGGAGTTGGTCCGCAAGTGCAAGGGGTGCCAGCGCTTCAGCTCCAAGAAGCACCTGCCGATTTCTGCACTCAAGACCATCCCCATCACTTGGCCGTTTGCCGTGTGGGGTTTGGACATGGTGGGCCCGTTCAAGACAGCACACGGCAGCATGACCCATCTACTGGTCGTCGTGGACAAGTTCACGAAGTGGATTGAGGCGAGGCCAATCAAGAAGCTGAATGGTCCGACTGCCATCACATTTATCGTGGATATCACCGTCCGGTACGGGATCCCGCACAGCATCATCACCGACAACGGCACAAACTTCGCCAAAGGCGCATTGGCCCGTTTCTGCGCGACGCAGGGCATTCGACTGGACTTAGCGTCCGTTGCCCATCCACAGTCAAACGGCCAGGTGGAGCGAGCAAACGGCCTCATTCTGTCTGGCATCAAACCCCGACTAGTCGAGCCGCTGGAGCGCTCGGCCGACTACTGGATCGAGGAGCTGCCGGCCATCCTTTGGAGTCTTCGGACTACGCCAAACAAAGAAACCGGTTTCACATCCTTCTTCCTCGTGTACGGGGCCGAGGCCGTCATACCAACTGACATTGAGTTTGACTCGCCTCGCGTCACTATGTACACGGAGGCAGAAGCGAAGGAGGCGCGAGAAGACGGCGTCGATCTGCTGGAAGAGAGCCGGCTGCTGGCACTCAGCCGGTCCGCCATCTACCAGCAGAGCCTGCGCTGCTACCACAGCCGGAAGGTCAAGCCATGTGCTTTCCGCGAAGGGGACCTTGTGCTCCGGCTGATCCAGTGGACAGCCGGCCAGCACAAGCTCTCGGCCCCTTGGGAGGGGCCTTTCATCATCATCAAGGCCCTGGGCAATGACTCATACTACCTCATCGATGCACAAAAGCCCAGGGCTCGCAAGAGGGACGATTCCGGCAAAGAGACAAAGCGACCATGGAACGCGAATCTTCTCCGCCCATTTTACAGTTGATGCAGTGTATGTACCACGCTACCTTTTGTATTAAGCAAAGACAACAGGTCCCCCGAGGTGCACTCGGGGGCTACCTTTTTATCTATATGATAAGCCTCACCTGCGAATGTGTTATTTCATTCTTTCGCCCTGCCCGGGTCCGGTCAGCCAGCCCGGGGGCTCGCCGCCTTGACCTAAGATTGGCACCACCCGCCAAAGCTCTCTCTTCACCTCAGTTACAGCTCGCAGCGCGACTGTCCGGCTGGCAAGAGCTAAAGGCCGAAAATGCTGTCCACATGAGAAACGACTAAGGAAGAATGCCAAGCATGGGCCAAGCCGGCTCCTCTCCTCACCCGTCCGGCTGCCCAGCAGCCGGCCGGCCGGCTTCTCGCTTGGCTAGCTACGCTCTAGACGGCCGAAGTAACTTGCCTATTCTAAACGGCCAAGTCCCTGACCTGGCCACAGACCGCAGCGCGGCTGTCCGGCTGGCAGGGCGGCAGCCAAAGGAAGAAGGCAAAAGAAAAGGCCAACAAGAGCAAAAGGCAAAACCAAGCCAGAACCCGGCAAATACACAAGCATGTGGAGATAAATTATTTACATCGCAAAAGGCCCAAGGCCAGCATTCAACTGAGTCTTCAACCACACCCCCAGTGGGTGGAACTGCGCGTGACTAACTTGTTTTTCGAGTACAAGACAGAGAAATTTTAAAGATAAAAGGCCGCTTAGGCCAATGGCGCAGCAGGCGGCGTGGACAGGTCGGCGGTGGCAGAGGCGCCGGCTGGTGGGGCGTCCGGCTGTCGGGTCTCAGCCTGGTCGGCGTCGGCAACGGTTGACGTGGTCTCCCGCGGCTCGTTGGCTGAGGCCCGATCGGGATGAGTCCGGCTGGTCGCTCCGCCATCCGGTGCGATGTCCTCACCTTCCTCGTCCCCGTCATCCTCGCCCTCGTCGCTGGAGGCGATCTCCTCCGCCGAGTCGTCCCCCTCATCCGGGTTCAGCCCGAACCAAGAGGGTGGCACCTCAGTGTCGTCTTCCGCCAGCTCCGGGACGAAGACACCGGTGTCGGTGTAGTCGGCAAGGTCCGCCGTGCGTTTGACAATCTCGTCGCGCGCTGCCTCCAGCTCCGGCCCGGCCTCCTGACGGAAGGTGGCTAGCTGGGCCAACCTCACGTCTGGATACCAGGCCTTGACAAACTCCAGCATCACCCTGGCGCCCGCCCGAGCTGCGGCGCCCTTCCAGGCCTTGAACCACTCGACCGCCACCTCCAGCCAGTCGGCAGTCTGACTGGGAGTCCGAGGAATCCGAGCATCCGGCCAGAGCCCCGCCAGGATCTGCGACCCGGCGCGCTGCAGTCGGCGGAGCAAGCGGTGCACTGGCTCAAGACGCATCTTGATGGCCATGAGCTGCGCACCCAGATTGTGGGGCTGGTTCAGCGGAATGTCCGCGCCCGTCCTCCTCCGCTGATCGCACTGCGCTTCGATTGCCTGGCAGATGGCAACGGAGAGACCCGGGAAAAACTCTGTTCAAAGAAAACTAAAGATTCAGAAGCCGGCCTCCTGCAACAGACGACAACCAAGCAACGAAGGAAGAAAGGATTTACCTTCAACCATGTCCTCGATCACCTCGTAGCCGTCCGACAGCAGCTTCTCCCTCTCGGCCTAGTCCGAGCGCTCAGTCTCAAACTCAGCCTTGAGGAGCGCCTCTCCGTCCTTCAGCTGCCGGACCTCCGCCTTGTGCTTCTCCGCCTGGTCCGCCAGCTCCTTCGCGAGATGGTCGCGCTCTGCAGCCGGCTGGCTGTGCTCCTGCTCCTTGGTACAAAGCTCAGTCTCGAGCTCGCCCACGCGTGCCCGCAGCAGAGCGGCGGCCTCTGCCAAAGCAAGAAAGAAACGTCAGCATCAACGATGGTCAAGAAGTTGCCGGAAGATCCGGCCCGACTCCTCAGCAGTCGGCCTGAATCTCGGGGGCTACACCCAGCGGGTGCGCTTGCGCGCCCCCACTAAAAGTCGGCCTACGTACCACGGCTCTGGTTCAAATCAGCAGTCCGCTTGGCCAGCGCCTGATTTTGGGAGTTGTAGGCGCCCGCACGCAAGTTGTGGTAGTTCTGCAATGAAAGCAACACTTTAGCATTCGGAAGCATGCCTTGAAGTTCCAACCCGCCTGCTCAGCAGCCGGCTTGGAACTCGGGGGCTACACCCAGTGGGTGTGCTGGCGCGCCCCCACTGAAGACTACAAGAATTTAAAGCAAGATCGAAAGTGTACCCGGACGGAAGTCTGCATCGACAACAGCTCGTTCCTGGCAGTCAGGAGAGTAGCGGCGTGGGCGTTGAACTAGTCTAGGATGTCCTTCACCGCGACGTTAAGGACGCCCGAGCCGGCTCCTGGCGCCCAACCAGCCGGAGCAGAGCTCGAGGCCTCGGTGTCGGCCACCTGCGAGCCCGCGGCCTCGGCACACACCGGCCTCGGCGCAGAGGCCGCCCGCGATGGGCGCTGACGCGCGGAAGTGCGGGTTGGCGCGGCCCGGCTTGGCACCAGCTCGGTGCGGGGCGGTGGCACCTTCGGCTCTTCGGGCTGGCCACCACCCCGCTCATCAGCACCCGGTGCGCGGTGGGCGTCCTCCGGGATGATGGGGCCGGTCGTCCCCTGCCCCGGCGCCGTCTGGCTGGCTCCGACTCCTCCAATCAGCGTCCAGTCCTCCACCACTGGCGGTTTCGGCTGCTGCGGGTCGGCGACCTCCTGAACCGCGCTGCGGGCCGGGTCCTCCACGGCCATGGCGTCGGCCTCCGCCTGCGCCTTGGCCGATGTGTCCGCCTGCGCCTTGGTCACGGCCTTGGCCTCCGTCTGCGCCGCACTCGCCGTCTGGGCCTCCAGTCGAGCAGCGGCCTCCCGCTCTTCCCACGCTTCTCGCGCATTCCTCTCTATCGCCTCCCGAAGGGCGGCGGCTGGGTCCACGCGGCGGGCCTCCTCAGGATCGCCTGCTGCCCCGACCACCGAGGCAGACGGGGCCCGGGACACGGAAAGCGGAGCCCAGCAGGGGAAGGCAAGCGAAACTAAGAAGTTTGCGAGAAAAGAAGCAAACGCAAGATAGAAACCCGCAAGGGAAGAAAAGCCAAGACGACAATAATCAAGAGCATTGAGAACACTTACGCGGACACCAGCAGGCGCGGTTTCGGGGCCCTCTTAATGGCACCCGCCTTCGCGGCCTCTTGCCACTTGGTTGCGGCGACCGTGGACTTGGCCTTCTTGGTCGGTCGGCTGCCGAACATCCCCACGTCGGCGCGGCGCTTAGACATGCCGGGTGCTCCAGTCGGCGCCCCATCGGTCGGCCGCGCCGCCGAGGAGCCGGCCCCCGCCTTGTCGGCGCCTTCTGGGCGGCGCTGGCCGTCGCCACCCTCGTCGTCGTCCAGCCAGTCCCGGACGCTGCCTCCTCCTCCAGCGCCGCCTCCTGCGTCGCCGCCGCCTCCATCGCCGCCTCCTCCGGTAGCGTCGTCTTCCTCCAACGCGGCCGCCCCCAGCTTGGGGTCGCCCACGTCGCTCACCTCCCGGTCCGGCATCCATTGATGGCCGGGAGCCGGCGCGGCAGCTGCCCCCTGGCTGGCGAAGCGCTGCGCCGCGTTCGAGTGGACATGACGGACGAGGAGTACGACGTGAGCAAAGAAGGGGGACCGGGTACTCACCGCAGGCGGAGGGTTGACGCGACTATATGGCGGCTTGCCGAAGCTCCAGTCCTCTTCGCTGAGCTAGCTGTTGGAGAAATAGTTGACATGTCGGACCACCTCGACAGTCGGCAGTTCCTTCGTCGACATCCAGCAAGGGTCCCGGCGGCCGCTCTTGTCGCACATCGGGTGCGGCCGGTATTGAAGCGGCGACACCCACAGGTAGACGAAGGCGGCCAGCAGGTCTGCCGGCTGGAGCCCCTCCGACTCCGTCATCTCCTGGAGCCGGTTGAGGATGTTGACGATAGCAGTCGGCAGCGGCTTGCCGGGTTGTTGGCCCCAGTTGCTCCGCATTCCAGGAGATGGCCCGGGTACGAAGGCCGGCAGATTGACGTAGTCGCGAACCGGGTCGATGTTGCGGACGTAGAAGTACGACTTCTGCCACAATTTTGCCGACTCGTGCAAGACGACGGCTGGGAACCAGACCCCGCCGCCGGTGCGCCGCACGGCGATGCACGCCCCGCACTGGGCCGCCTCACCCTTGGTCGCGGTGCCGAGATTGAGGTAGAAAAACCTGCCCCACAGCTCGAGTGTGGGCAGGACGCCGAGGTAGCCCTCGCAGAACGTGACGAAGGCGGAGAGGAGGAACACTGTGTTGGGCATGAGATGGTGGGGCTGAAGGTGGTAGAAGTCAAGAAATTCGCGGAGGAAACCGCTCACCGGCAAGCCGAAACCACGGAGAAAGTGGCTGCGGAAGACGACGAACTCGCCGGCCCGCGGCGCCGGCGATATTTCCTGCGCGTCCGGAAGGCGCGCTCCCAAGCACGCCTCGTTGGGCATCTGCCGCGTCAAGCGGAGGAACTCGATGTGCCCATCGTGGACGTTCGATCCATCCCACTCCCCTCGCGCCATGGCTCGCAGTAGGCTTGGCGGCGGTGCGGCGAGGTCAGGAGGCCGCGAGGCTGCAGTGGCGCGGAGAGGTCAAGCAAGCGATGAGCTACAGCGGCACTTTGGTGGCGGGGCAGCACGGCGGCAGCAAGGACGAGAAGAGAGAAGGAGATGGAGAGCGAGGGGGCACGCGTGCGCTCTGCCACACCCCTCCAGCCCATTTATATGGTTGCGACGGCCGAGCCAAAGCGGCAAGACGTGGGGGCGTGGGGATTAACTGCGCCCACGCCCCGCACGACCCCGTGTATTCCGCGCCTTAATGGCGCGTGGTTATTGGCCTCGGAAGGGCAACCACCCACCTCGGCCGCAACGGATCCGCACGCGGGACGGGGCCCCGTAGTGGTGGGCCCGGGCCAGCGACGACGTCCCGTCACACGCGTGGGCTGGCAGGCCGGCCTAGCCTGCTGGCGCCGCGTGGCACGCGAGCAACGGGCGGCCGGCGCGCCAGCCGGTGACGCCAACTCGTCGCCCGCCGCACCAACTCGAATTCACCTGGTGGTCGGCCCTGCCTTTGGCCGGCTCCTGTCAGCCGGTGTCCCCCAGCCGGACGAAGCAAGGACACGAGACCTCTCGGACTAGGAAGCTGCTGAGGCACTCGGGCTTGAGCCGCGGCGCCTCACCAGCTTCGGGGACTACTGTCGGAGATATTGACCACGGGTAGCCTCATCGACACCCCTAAGTATTTCAAGACATCGGGGCTAGCAAAGCCCCTCGCACCTTCCGAACTCTCGGCCGACTCCTTGGGCCGGCTAGGCCCCAGCAGCCGGCTCCCAGGAGAAAGCGCGCTCCTAGAGGGCGGCTTCATGGCAGGCCGGCTCCTAGCACACGGCTCGCCCCCCCTCGAAGTCTGCACTCAACCACTATGACAAGACTGGCATGGCTACAGGGCCACCCACTCCCTCTGACTCCGGGGAGCGTGGCTATAGTGCAGGCTGACCAAGCAGTCATCCACCTGTAAGGCATAGGACTGTAGCCATGCGACCCGTGATATGGCCCTCGTCAGCCAGGGTCATGCTACAGCGAAAGGCAATCAGTACGGCCCGCAGGCGGCGGGCCCTACCTGTCCGTGAGCTCCCAGAAGACGGCGCTCCCCAAGAAGGCGGCTTCGGGGGTGGGCCGGCTTCCAACAGCTGGCCCTCCCCTCCCCTCAGAGTCCATGCTCAATTACTTCAACGAGACGGAGTATGGCTACAGCGTGCGCTGACCGGGCGGCAGGACTGTAGCCATACGACTCCTGACACGGCCTCCGTCATCAAGTACAATGCTACAGCAAAAGGCAATCAGCATGGCCCATAGGCGGTGGGCCCTACCAGTCAGCCGGATCCTTGGCCGCCGGCGGGACCCACCAAGTGGCGGGCCCCAGCAGCCGGCGGAGAACCCGGCGACCCTAGACACTGACGTCCGGGTCCTACACCCGGCCCTATTACCATTGTACCCCTGGGGGGTAAGCCTATATAAACCCCCTAGGCTCACCCATGCATAGGGTTCGGCGTATACACCACACACACACATAGCTAGGAGAAGCAAGAGAGCTAGTTTTGCCCTTCTTCTTCCTCTAGCAAGACAGCTCAAGGAGCAATCTTGTAGCTACTATCTGATCATAGTCATCATGCGGAACCCCGCAGAGCAGGACTAGGGGTGTTATCTCTCCGGAGAGCCCCGAACCCGGGTACGTCTCGTGTGCGATCGAGCTCGTGCTCACTCCTGCTTCTAGGGCCCGACGACGTCCTCTTGTCCCTATCCATGATAAGCCACCCCCTGGCATCTGTTGCGAGAATACCCCGACAAGTAGACATATTCCTAGTTACCCCAAGGGATGGTTAACAGGTCTTGTCCGGCAAGGTTCAATGCTTAATTTGCATGTGTCTTCCATTATTGAAAACCTTGGAGAACAAGCGCACACTGATCCAAGTGGCATATAAGTGCTGCCAATTCTGAGACGTGACAGCAACATGGACCTACACATATGACCTTAGAATTGCCTGGTCAGATTCCTTTCCCACGAATGTAGGTGCAGTCAAGGCCACGCCAGGTTTATGATGTTACCAAGCAAATAAAAAGCAGCGGTAGCTGCCTCACTGGGCGGTGTATTTTCTTTAATAATAGGCAATATAAATTATTATTTATTAATACATTAATATCAAGATGATATAACTACACATAACCTTTGCAACAACATAATATCAAGAGCTAGTCGAAACATCAAAGATGTACATAGCCAAAGAAAACAAGAAAAAAAAGACATAACCCCGCTGAAACACAGGCAGAGGCCCCCATAGGGCGTGGTACAAAGCCCACCCTACATTAAATCCATACAATTTCTTTATATGTCATATATACATCGGTTGCCGCCTGGCTGGCTAAGGAAAAAAACACTGGAAAAATGGAAGGGGCCAATCAATTTTTGTTGGAAAGTTAGGCAATTTCAAGATTAATTCCAATAAAAGTAGATCATGATTTAAACAGTTATTAGCATACATAGCTCTAGCATATGCTACATGACCTTAACAACATGAACAACATCATCACACAGGTACCAGCAAACATAAGCACATAGTACATCAAAATGCGTCGCACATATTGATCGTTTGTAGATGAAGCGGCCTTGGTTGCAGCAGAGGCGATGTTGTTGACGATGATGTTGGTGAAGACTGGTCGAAGCAGACGATCATGACGACGGCGGCCAGCAGCACCTAACCTTGGAACTAGATGACCCATGGTGATGAACATGAGTAGTTACACATAGCGCTGCCCAAAAACATAATCAGCCCTCTCCCGATGCATGATCACAAGGGCAGGAGATTTTGGAGAACTGCTCTCCCACTCGCCGGTACACGCCGCCGTTTGTGATGGAGTAGACTACGGAGACAGTGCAAATATGGAGAGGAGGCAAAAATCTAAAATCGGTTTCAATGTGTCTTTGGTGGTGAACCCTAACTCATATATATAGGAGAACCCACACGGTCTCTTGTCGCGATCACAGTCCAAACCTACTCGGTTTCCAACTCAAAAAATGAACATACCAGTCAAGCAACGAATAGATAAAACAGCAAAAAAAAAGCCATGCTCTTGCAAGGCCATGGACCAGATTTCGGCGGAAAATCGCATGTAGCACGCCTAGGACCGAGCCCGAGCCCGGCAAGGTGAGCGCATGTGTGGTGTTCTCTTTCGCTCATCATACCAATAACTAAGTGGAGTGTGAAGACTCCATTATATAATTTGGTCTCACACCACTAAAGATTACACCACCACCTCCGCGTTAGGGATCTCTGCCGCGAACTTGCCCCAAAGCTGGTGCTGGATGCCACGGTACTTTAGTGGCTGAGGCAGTGACTGTAACATCGGTGGCCGAGCACGAGGAGGGGCATGCGAGGTGGATTGAAGTGGCGGGGAGGCAGCAACAGACTCCGGGTGGTGGCGGTGTTGGAGAAGGCGATGTAGGGGCGAGAGTGGCGCTAACGGTCCGCGCGGGGAGCGACGACGGCGTTGGGAAGGTTGTGGAGCTCGACCGGCGGTCGCGACCTCAAGAAAGAGGGAGGTGGCGACAGATTGAATTGGCGGCCAGAGAGGTCTGAATGGGGTCACGACGGCGAAATTGGATGTGTGGTAGGGTGGGCTAGTATTTCGGGGCGACTATTGATGAGGTCACCTATTACAGGTAGGGTCAAGGACCCATCATATGGGACCCGCATGGGGCCCATTACCACCATATGTGTGTCTCTGGACCATGCCAGCATTCGGATGCGCATATCAGGGAGTCCACTAAGACAACTCGACAGCACTCGGATGACTACACGTCACTCGGCTGGACAACCACCACTCGGACTAAAGAGGTGAAGGGATGGCGTGGGAGCTGCAACAGTCAAGGAATCCTAAGTCGCCTTAAGGCGGAGTCAAGACTACCATTACCTATAACTGCCGTATTAGAGGCTCTTTACACTTGTAACTGATGTAATCAATGTCACTTAATGCCCTGGCGACGTGGAGGACATGGAACTGCAGTGGACTCTATATAAGCTGCACTCCACCTCCTGAGCTAGGGTCGAGCAATCTTTGTAACCATACCCATAAAATCAAAACCAAGCCTCAGGGCACGAGACGTAGGGCTGTTACCTCCGCCGAGAGGGGCCTGAACTCGTTAAACACCGAGTGCTACACCTGCGCCGTAGCTAGGTTCTGCCCCTTATTCGTACCCCTAGTACTCATTGTCAGGATCATAACCCTGACAGTTAGCGCCCACCGTGGGCCTAGGCATCTAGCGAAATTTCACAGCGTAGGTGGATTCCTTCATCATCTTGTTAGTCGGCGGCAAAATCTATTTCGGGACGCTCTCCTTCATCGCCGATGACTTAGCGTGGCTTTGCGAGGCCCCGCTAGACGTGGAAGCACTGCCCGTCCGCGGCGCGACGCATTTCCGCACCTCCCTCTTCATTCGAAGTCCTTCTATGGCAGCCCTCGGCCCCGTACCGAGTGGCTGCTCGCCTTCCGGCTGCGCGCCGTCGCAAGTGTTTTGGACGCTCGCGGCTGCAACGCTGGATCAAGCAAGCTGTGGCCCTTTAGGCCGTGGCGGAACAGGTGGCGGCCCACGAATCAAACGAGCCTGCCCTTAACCTCTCCGACGATCTACTCGCAGACTCCTTCGAAGATTCCGAGTGCGAAAGCATCTAGTCGACTGCCAAAATTCTCATGGCAGACAACTCCGAGAATCACGCACCGCCGGGGTACATGGATCCCTAGGGTGGCCGTACGGGTACCTCCCGTGGGAACACTAATGGCGGCAGGGATAACCACTCCCTTGCACATGAGCCGTAAGTCCCGCAAGCTCTCACTCGGGAGCAATGCAAGGAGCTTCGCCGTAGGAATGAGCAGTTCCTGAATACCCCCATCACTGGGACGACTCCTAAGGCCCTTGCCATGGAGTCGACGCGCGTGGCGACGCTGGTCGAGCGCGACCGCCTCGAGCGGCTTCAAAAGGAGATGGACGACCGCGCCCGCCATCAGCCCAGTTCCAGTCAGCATAAGCGCCGGCTCTACTCGAGCGATCAGCCTCGTAAGTATCAAGTTCTCAGTACTTCGCTGCAAAACCTGGCAACCACCACTCGGATCACGGATTCCATCCAGCCTTCCGGTTCCACAGCTGGAGAGGGGATTCAGCAGATCCAGACGCTCTTGAAGACAGCGTTGTCGCAGAATGCGGCGATGTCCCAGTCCAGAGATCGCATTCATAGCGCATCGGTGTGTTCAGAGACCGTTCAGTCGGCCCACAGCCCACTCGGCTCTGGTAGGCGCTGAGTCACATCCTCCTCGAGAGATCTCTATGAAGATCGGAGGCGCAATCGGGTTGCATCGCCCCACCGCCACGACGACCGTGATCGCACCCTAATGCCTCCATTGCGAGATGGTGCATATGGGTGCCAGCCCTACAAAGAAAGAAGGACACACGGCGGTGATCGTAGGTCGAGTCCTTCTCGGCACACGAGAGACACCCGAGACCTGCATTACAACGCGAGATCCGTTCTCGCTCAGAACCTAGTCGACAAGGGCCGGGCCTTGCGAGAAGGCCAAGTTGCCGATGTTCCAGGTGGTTCCGTACCCTCGGGGCCCGAGTGTTTCAGCCGGTACATATGGGCAGCAGAGATCCCCAATAACTTCAGATTGGCCACGGGGATCAACAAGTTCAGTGGCGAGTCCAAGCCATAGATCTGGCTAGAAGATTACCGGGTGGCAGTCTAGATCGGCGGCAGCAACGACAACGTGGCCATGAAACACTTGTCGCTGATGCTTGAGGGCTCCGCTCGGGCTTGGCTCACGCAGCTCCCGCCTGGTAGCATATCCTGCTAGGATGATCTGGCTACAGTGTTCATCAAGACCTTTCAAGTCACCTACAAGCGACCTGGTGGTTTGGCCGAGTTGCCGCACTACGTGCAGAGGCAAAACAAAATTCTCTGTGAGTACATTCAGCGGTGGGCCACCCTGCACAACATGGTGGAGAATGTCACTAAGCACCAAGCGATCTGGGCCTTCAAGGTCAGAGTCAGGTACCGAGGGCTGAACATGAAGTTCGGCCGAACTGAGACCCCGACTCTCAGTCGGGCTATGGAGATAGCCAATCGATACGCCAACGATGAAGAGGAAGATCGACTGAGGAGCAGCAAAAGTCAGGCAGGCGACGCCCATCAGTCAGATAACAACAAGGGCAAGAAGCACAAGCGGAAGGCTGAGGTTGGTGGGAGTGCCGAGGCTGCGGCCCTGGCCAGCAAAGGCAAAGGGTCCCAAAAGCAGAAGAAAGACTAGAAGGGGAAGAAGCAAGTCACCCCAAAGAGTGACATCCTCGATCAACCCTGCCAGATCCATACGAAGAAAGACGAGGAGGGCAATTTGATTTTTCCCAAGCACACCACTCGGGAGTGTTGACTCCTAAAGCAAGAGATGCGGCAAGATTCCTCTGGGGCAAGGATGAAGACGATGACAACGATGGAGGCAAGGGTGCTTCAGGGTACCCCAACGTCGAAAAAGTCTTGATGATCTTCACCGACGTCGAAAGCAAGAGTTGGCTCAATGTTATAAACCGAGAGGTTAACATGGCAATTCCGACTATCACCAAATACCTCGACTGGGCCAAGACGCCAGTGACCTTTGATTGCTTGTATCTGCGTTGGTTTTTCCCTTGAAGAGAAAAGGTGGTGCAGCACAGCAAAGGTAAGTATTTCCCTCAGTTATGAAACCAAGGTTATCAATCTAGTAGGAGAACCAAGTAACACTATCTAAACGGTACCTACACACAAAGAACACAAATTTGCAACCCAACACATAAGAGGGGTTGTCAATCCCTCCACGGTAAAAAGATAGATTAAATTGTATGAGATTGGATAAATAGATCTTGCAAAAACACAAAATAAAATAAATAAAGAAAAAGTGCACCAAGGTATTTTTGGTTTTTTGGAAGAATAGATCTGAAAACAATATGATAGAAAACAGACCCGGGGGTCGTAGATTTCACTAGTGGCTTCTCTCGAGAAAATAGCATACGGTGGGTAAACAAATTACTGTTGGGCAATTGATAGAAAAGCAAATAATTATGACGATATCCAAGGCAATGATCATGTATATATGCATGACGTCCAAGATTAGTAGACCGACTCCTGCCTGCATCTACTACTATTACTCCACACATCGACCTCTATCCAACATGCATCTAATGTATTAAGTTCATGGAGAAACAGAGTAATGCAATAAGAACGATGACATAATGTAGAAAAGATCTATTCATGTAGGAATAGACCCCATCTTTTTATCCTTAATAGAAACGATACATGGGTGCCTCGCTACCCCTTCTGTCACTGGGTGAGGACACCACAAGATTGAACCCATAACAAAGCACCTCTTCCCATTGCAAGAAAAATCAATCTAGTTGGCCAAACCAAACCAAAGTTCCGGAGAAGAAATACGAGGCTATAATAATCATGCATATAAGAGACCAAAGAAGAACCAAATAATATTCATGGATAGATCTAATCATAAACTCACAATTCATCAGATCCCAACAAACACACCGCAAAAAGTCATTACATCAAATAGATCTCCAAGAACATCGAGGAGCACATTGTATTGAGAATCAAAAAGAGAGAAGAAGCCATCTAGCTACTGCCTACGGACCCATAGGTCTGTGGTGAACTACTCACGCATCATCGAAGGAGGACCAATGAGGATGGTGAACCCCTCCGTGATCGTGTTCCCCTCCTGCAAGGTGCCGGAATAGGGCTATAGATTGGATCTCGTGGTTCTGGAACTTGCGGCGGCTGGAATTGTGTTTCGTCGACTCCCCTAGGGTTTCTGGAATATTTGGGTATTTATAGAGCTGAGAGGCGGTGGAAAGGACTCCCGTGGGCCCCACCACCCATCTGGGCGCGCCAGGGGCCTCTGGCGCGCCCTGGTGGGTTGTGGGCCCCACGGGCCTCCCCTCCGGTACTTCCTTGGCTCCCAAGTTGTCTTCTGGTCCAAAAAAATCACTAAAAAGTTTCATGGCATTTGGACTTCGTTTCGTACTGATATTTTGTGAAGTAAAAAACAAGCAGAAACAGCAACTGACACTGGGCACTATGTCAATAGGTTAGTCCCAAAAATGATATAAAGTTGCTATAAAATGATTGTAAAACATCCAAGAATGATAATATAACAGCATGGAACAATCAAAACTTATAGATACGTTGGAGACTGATAACCCACAAGTATAGGGGATCGCAACAGTTTTCGAGGGTAGAGTATTCAACCCAAATTTATTGATTCGACACAAGGGGAGCCAAAGAATATTTGCAAGTATTAGCAGCCGAGGTGTCAATTCAACCACACCTGGAGATTAATTATCTGCAGCAAAGTGATCAGTACAAAGTAGTATGATAATTTTGATAGTAGTAGCAATAGTAGTAGTAACGGTGACAGTGATAGCAATGATTTTGTAGCAAGTGCAACAGTAATAGTAGCAGTAGTAACTTAGCAGGAACAATATAATAGAAAATCGTAGGCATTGGATCGGTGAATTTGTTGGATGATATTCATCATATAACAGTCATAACCTAGGGCGATACGGCACTAGCTCCAGTTCATAAATATAATGTAGGCATGTATTCCGTAAATAGTCATACGTGCTTATGGAAAGAACTTGCATGGCATCTTTTGTCCTACCCTCCCGTGGCAGCGGGGTCCATAAGGAAACTAAGGGATATTAAGGCCTTCTTTTAATAGAGAACCGGAAAAAGTATTAACACATAGTGAATACATGAACTCCTCAAACTACGGTCATCACTGGAAAGTATCCCGACTATTGTCACTCCGGGGTTTGCGGATCATAACACATAGTAGGTGACTTTAACTTGCAAGATCGAATCTAGAACATAGATATAATGGTGATAACATAAACGGTTGAGATCTGAAATCATGGCACCCGGGCCCAAAGTGACAAGCATTAAGCATGGCAAAATCATAGCAACATCAATCGCAGAACATAATGGATACTAGGGATCAAGCCCTAACAAAACTAACTCGATTACATAATGAATCTCATCCAACTCCTCACCGATCAGCGAGCCTACGAAAGAATTACTCACTCCTTGTGGGGAGCATCATGGAATTGGCGATGGAGAAGGGTTGGTGATGACAAAGATCGAAGACCCCCCTCTCCGGAGCACCAAATGGACTCCAGATCTGGCCTCCCGATGAAAAACAGGAGACGGCGGCTCCGTCTCATGAAACACGATAATTCTTTCTCTCCTCTTTTTTTTCTCCGAAAATGTGAATTTATAGCGTCGGAGATAGGGTCAGCGGGGCCACCAGGTGGGGACAACCCACCTGGGCGCGCCAGGAGGGGGGCATGCCCTGGTGGGTTGTGCCCACCCAGGGGCCCCCCTCCGGTGGTTCTTGGCTCCAGTAATTCTCTTTTATTATATAAAAAATCCTCGCAAAGTTTCGTTCTAATTCGAGAACTTTTATTTCAGCACAAAAAACAACACTATGGTAGTTCTGCTGAAAACAGCGTCAGTCCGGGTTAGTTTCATCCAAATCATGCAAATTAGAGTCCAAAACAAGAGGAAAAGCGTTAGGAAAAGTAGATACGATGGAGACATATCAACTCCCCCAAGCTTAAACCTTTGCTTGTCCTCAAGCAATTCAGTTGATAAACTGAAAGTGAAAAAGAAAAACTTTTACGAACTCTTTTGCTCTTGTTTACATAAATAAGCTTAAGTAGCACCCAGGTTTTCAGCAAAGATCATGACTAACCGTGCCAACAATAACTCTTAAAAATTACATTAACTCATATCAATGACATAAACAACTAGCGAGCAATAATAAAGTATCTCAAATGGCAACATTTGTCAAAACAATCATGATACAATATGATAACAGTGGTATCTCGCTAGCCCTTTCTGAGACCGCAAAACATAAATACAGAGCACCTCCAAAGTTCAAGCAGCGACTAAACATTGTAATTCATGGTAGAAAAGATCCAGTCATGATGCACCCAACATTAGCTATACACAATGCATGAGGATGACAATAGTGCTCTCAGGTCTAGCGCTTGTTTGAGAAGGTGATGACACAACATAAAAGTAAATAGATTGTCCCTTCGCAAAGGGAAGCATTGATTTGCAGCGGTGCCAGAGCTCATATTTTTTAAAACAGAGATAAATGAAATTTTTGAGAAATGCACCCTTCTTGTTTACTTCGCGACCATTAGTTATCAGTATCTTCAATGCTAAACACATTACTGGCGGTTCCCAAGCGATAAAAAGTAAAGGTTTACTCCCCCTCCACCAACAAACACACTCCACGGCTAACCGAATCCACGGGAACCGTCCATACCAACAACAATCCTGGGGGAGTTTTGTTTAATTATTTGCAATTTTGAATTCGGGATTGGGAATGCCTATTACCGTCCCTCTCGTGCAAGGACGAGTGAATAAACACTCATCATGAGAATAACCCGCTTAGGATGGAAGATACTGACTACCTCCTGTTGCTCTATGAACAATCCAGGCACACAAAAACGGATGTTTATTTGAAGTTTTTAGAGGTGGCACATGCAAATTTACTTGGAACGGCAGGGTAATACCGCATATAGGTAGATATATGGTGGACTCATCTGGAATAACTTGGGTTTCAGGATTTGATGCACAAGCAGTATTCCCGCTTAGTACGGGCAAAGGCTAGCAAATAGGTTGAGAAGCGGCCAGCTAGAGAGCGAAAACGGTCATGAACATGCATTATTCATAAGTAACATTGGATACTAGCATGAGTAGGATATGAACACCATGAACATAAATATCATAGAGGCTATGTTGGTTTTGATTCAACTACATGCATGAACATGTGCCAAGTCAAGCCACTCGAACATTCGGAGGAGGATACCATATCATCATACCACATCACAATCATTTTAATGCATGTTGACATCCAAGATAAATCATTATCCACTCCTAGCTACTTAAGCATGGCATGAGAAACTATAATCTCTAATCACCATTGCAAACATGTTTAATCATAATAGGCTGAATCGTGGATACTAGGTTAAACATATTTACAAAAACAGAACAAGTTGAGTTCATACCCGTTTCTCTTTGCCACAGCCAGTTCATCGAATATCGTCATTATTGCCTTTCACATGCATGACCGAACGATTTGAAAATAATAATAGTGCAAAAGTGCCGTGGACTAAGCTGGAATATGCAAACATTTTATTCAACGGAGAAGACAAGGTAATTTGGGCTCTTCGTTAGATCAACAATAATGCATATGAGAGCCACTCAACGTTTTCATCGTGGTCTTCTCCTTGGTATGACTCAATAAAAGGAAAAGAAATTCAGAGAAACACACTGAAATATTTTTGGAGTTTTTAGTTTTTTAGAAGAAAACAAATTAAAGAGGGAAAAACAAAAACAAGAAAAACTATTTACACGGGAAAACACCCAACAAGCAAGAAGAAGAATCGAGAAATCTTTTTGGGTTTTCTTTTAATACTACAACTAATTTAAACTAGAAAGAAAAACCGAAAAGAAGCAAGAAATATTTTTGGATTTTCTCAAAGTTTTTCAAACAGACAAGAAGAAGGCGAGAAAACAAATCTAAAATGGATAATACAATGAAAAATTGTGGACACCAACAACTGGAATGAAATGTGTGGACATGAATGTAATGTCGGTAGAAATACGTACTCCCCCAAGCTTAGTCTTTTGGCCTAACTTGGTAATCACCACTCATAGTAACCCTTGGGTGCCACGTTGAAGTGCTGTGAAGCGGGAACCTGAGCGTCCCACTCCTGAGGCTCCTCCTCAGCCGCAGCCTGGTTGTTCCGGTAGGCGACGATGTCCTCTGGCATGATCCTGTATCCGTCCCTGGCAATAGGATCAAACAAAGAAGGTGCAGGCAACGGGATAACATCATGAGTATTTTCACTAAAAACCAGGTCATAAGGGACATCAATAGTAATGTTCTCGCCGTCAATAAAGTGATGAGCAGCCATTGCCTGATGATCTAAATAAACCTTGGGCAAGCGGTGGTTGTGTTGGCGTATCTGAACGTTAAAGTGACTCGCTAAGCGAGTAGCATAAATACCACCATGAATTTTACCCTTGGATCTATTAAGGTGAAGGCGACGTGCCACTATAGCTCCCAAGCTATAAGTGTTATCGCCATAGAGTGCACGGCGTAAGACAGCGAAATCGGGGGCACTAAGTGCACCAACCTTCTCCCTAGTAAGTAGGCACTTCGCAATGAATAAAGTAAAATAATGCACTGAAGGAAACTGCAAGCTAGTGGCGGTGACACTCGACACCCCTCTCTCATCTCCCACTGACAGAGTGCGATAAAAGCCCTCAAACTCCGCTGGCCTAGGTTCTCTTATTTCCCCGTCAGAAGGAAGCAAGCATATATCACAAAATTTAGTAAGTGGTATCTGACGTGTTTCAGCATATAAATTAAACCGCACCTCAGGGGGGTTATTCCTACTTATGAAATGAAAACTTTGCACAAAGGAATTTTTAAGGAGATGGTATTGTTCACACTCAGCTGCGATGAAGTCGGTGAGCCCAGCATTAGCAGCAAATTATGCGAACTCTTGACGAATTCCGGCTCCATCCATGAATGGGTTATGTGGCCATTCGCATGGCCGCACTTCCGCCAATCTCCGAGTTTGGAGGTCACTATCCAATGATTCACCCACAACTCCCTTGGAGTTCTTCTTGGAAGAAAACTTCCTAAAGAAACTCATCTTATTCCTATGAACAAAATTCTGAAATTTTTAGTCCACAAAATTTTTCTCAACAAAACTTTACAAGATTGATAGTAACCACTCATAAGCATGCATAGAGGCTATATTTAGCATTCAAACTACTTAGAACTCTAAGAATTCAACATGCAAGCTCATCTACAGCAGCACCAAGAGTAGCTAATTATTCAAAATATAAACCACTAAAGCAAAAACTAATTGGACAAACAGGGGAGTCACATACCAAGTAGCAATTCCCCGAAACAGTTTCGGAAATGGAGCTTCGAGCAAAGAGATCGAAATCCGTGGGTTTGAGAACAAGAACATGAGAGAGAGAGAGAGCAATGGCGAATTTTTTCTGGAGGTAGGTGATGGAGTGGACTAAAGAGATAAGTGAGGGGGCCCACGTGGGGACCATAACCCACTAGGGCGCGCCTGGGGCTGCTGGCGCGCCCAGGTGGGTTGTGCCCACCTAGTGCAGCCCCCTCTGATGTTATTTGCATCAAAAATTCTTAAATATTTAGAAAAAAATTGTATTAAACTTTCAGGGCATTCTGAGAACTATTATTTTTGGGTCATTTTTTTATTGCATGGGAAAAATCAGAAAACAAACAAAACAAGGCAATTTATTTTATTTAACTAAGAAAAACAGAGAGTAAAGGTTGGGAGCAGAAGGTAGTGCCTACTAAATTCATCAACTTCATACCTCTCAAAAATGATCCATTAATAAGGTTGATCAAGTCTTATTAACAACCACTTTCGATTAGCATGAAACCGAAGAACTTTCATAAAACACTAAGTTACCTCAACGGGGATATGCATGTCCCCCACAATAAGCATTTCATATTTCTTTTTGGCAGTTGGTAAAGGTAGTTGAAAGCTTCCAATAGTGATTGTGGGAGATTTTTCAATAACATTAATACCATTCACTTGGAATTGTTTCTTCGGAAAGTGCACCGTTTGCTCATTACCATTAATATGAAAAGTGACCTTGCTTTTATTGCAATCAATAACAGCCCCTGCAGTATTCAAGAAGGGTCTACCAAGGATAATCGACATGTTGTCGTCGTCGGGCAACTCAAGTATAACAAAGTCAGTCAAGATAGTAACATTAGCAACAACAACGGGCACATCCTCACAAATACCGATAGGTATGGCAGTTGATTTATCAGCCATTTGCAAAGATATTTTAGTCTGTGTGAGTTTATTCAAATCAAGTCTATTATATAAAGAGAAAGGCGGCATAACACTAACACCAGCTCCTAAATCACATAAAGCAGTTTTCACATAGTTTCTTTTTATGGAGCAAGGTATAGTTGGTATTCCAGGATCTCCAAGTTTTTTGGGTACTCCATCCTTAAAAGAATAATTAGCAAGCATGGTGGAGATTTCAGCTTTCGGTATTTTTCTTTTATTAGAGATGATGTCTTTCATGTACTTTGCATAAGGGGCCATCTTTAATATATCAGTCAAGCGAGTACGCAAAAAGACTGGCCTAAGCATTTTAGCAAAGCGTTCAAATTCTTCATCATCTTTCTTCTTAGTTGATTTAGGTGGAAAGGGCATGGGTTTTTGAACCCATGGTTCTCTTTCTTTACCATGTTTTCTAGCAACAAAGTCTCTTTTATCATATCTTTTATTTTTGGGTTGTGGGTTATCAAGATCAACAGCTGGTTCTATCTCAACATCATTATCTGGTTGTTTATTATTGTCTGGTTGTGTATCTTCATGAACATCATCATTATATTTTTCATTATCATTGAGTGAATGTTCATTACCAGATTGAGTTTCAGCATCAGAGATAGAAACATCATTATCATTATCAGGAGGTTTTTCTATTTCGGGTTCACTAGAGGCATGCAAAGTCCTATCATTTTTCTTTTTCTTCTTCTTCTTAGAAGGACTAGGTGCATCAGTGTTAATTCTTTGAGAGTCTTGTTCAATTCATTTAGGGTGTCCTATAGGATAAAGTGGTTCCTGAGTCATTTTACCTCATCTAGTTGCTACTCTAACAGCAAAGTCATTTATATTATTGTTCATTTCATCTAGCAACTCTCTTTGTGATTTAGCAACTTGTTCTAGTTGAGTTTGAACCATAGAGGCATGTTTTACTACACCTCTAACATCATTGGTGATTCTAAATAACAAGTCACTCAAGCGAGCAATCATATCAGAATTATATTTCAATTGTTTCATAACATTTTCATTGAAGTGATCTTGCTTTCTAATGTAATTATCAAACTCATAAAGGCATTGACTAGGATGCATATTATAGGGATTGTCTTTTTCTTTGAATTTCATTAAGGAATTTACCTCTACCACCTTGGGTGGTGGTGTGTCAAGTCCATGTATCTCTTCAATAGGAGGTAAATTTTTAACATCCTCTGCCTTAATACCTTTTTCCTTCATGGATTTCTTTGCCTCTTGCATATCTTCAGGAATGAGATATAAAATACCCCTCTTCTTTGGAGTGGGTTTATGCGGTGGTTCAAGAAGAGTCCAATCATCATAATTTTTCAATATATTATTCAGTAGTTCCTCAGCTTGTTCAATAGTTCGTTCCCTGAAAACACAACTAGCACAACTATCTAGGAAGTCCCTAGAAGCGTCGGTTAGTCCATTATAGAAGATATCAAGTATTTCATTTTTCTTAAGAGGATGATCAGGCAAAGCATTTAGCAATTGGAGAAGCCTCCCCCAAGCTTGTGGGAGACTCTCTTCTTCAATTTGCACAAAGTTAAATATTTCCTGTAAGGCAGCTTGTTTCTTATGAGCAGGAAAATATTTTTCAGAGAAGTAATAAATCATATCCTGGGGACTACACACACAACCAAGAGCAAGAGTATTATACCAAGTCTTAGCATCACCCTTTAATGAGAACAGGAATAATTTGAGAATATAATAGTAGCGAATTTTCTCATCATGAGCAAATAGGGTAGCTATATCATTTAATTTAGTGAGATGTGCCACAACAGTTTCAGTTTCATAACCATGGAAACGATCAGATTTAACCAAAGTAATTAACTCTGGGTCGACAGAGAATTCATAATCCTTATCATTAACAAAGATAGGTAAAGTAGCAAACTTAGGATCACATTTCATTCTAGCATTCAAAGATTTCTCTTTCAGTTTGCATAATAATTTCTTAAGATCATATCTATCATTGCAAGCAAGAAAATCTCTAGTTGTCTCCTCATCCATAACATAACCTTCAGGTACCTTAGGCAATTCATATATAGGAGAACTAGGACTAATAGGTGTTTCAAGATTTTTAGTTTCACCAATTTCATCAATTTCAGCATTCTCAAAAACTTTAGCTTTAGCAAGTTGTTCATCAAGAAAATCACCTAGTGGCACATCATCATCAAGCAAGGTACTAGCATCATAATGAGTAGCATTCATAGAAGTAGCATCATCAATAACTTGTGACATATCAGGATTAATAGCATGTGGTGGTGTTGCAAGTCTACTCAAAATAGAAGGTGAATCAAGTGTAGAGCTAGATGGCAGTTCCTTACCTCCCCTCGTCATAGAGGGAAAAATCTTAGTCTTTGTATCCTTCAGATTCTGCATAGTGATAAATTGATAATAATCCCAAGCGACTCAACAAATATAGCTATGCTCCCCGGCAACGGCGCCAGAAAAAGGTCTTGATAACCCACAAGTATAGGGGATTGCAACAGTTTTCGAGGGTTGAGTATTCAACCCAAAATTATTGATTCGACACAAGGGGAGCCAAAGAATATTTGCATGTATTAGCAGCTGTGTTGTCAATTCAACCACACCTGGAGATTAATTATCTGCAGCAAAGTGATCAGTAGCAAAGTAGTATGATAGTTTTGATAGTAGTAGCAACAATATTAGTAACGGTAACAGTGATAGCAATGATTTTGTAGTAAGTGCAACAGTAACAGTAGCAGTAGTAACTTAGCAGGAACAATATAAGAGAAAATCGTAGGCATTGGATCAATGAATTCGTTGGATGATATTCATCATATAACAGTCATAACCTAGGGCGATACGGCACTAGCTCCAGTTCATAAATATAATGTAGGCATGTATTTCGTAAATAGTCATACGTGCTTATGGAAAGAACTTGCATGACATCTTTTGTCCTACCCTCCCGTGGCAGCGGGGTCCATAAGGAAACTAAGGGATATTACGGCCTCCTTTTAATAGAGAACCGGAACAAAGCATTAACACATAGTGAATACATGAACTCCTCAAACTACGATCATCACCGGAAAGTATCCCGACTATTGTCACTCCGGGGTTTGCGGATCATAACTTGCAAGATCGGATCTAGAATATAGATATAATGGTGATAAAGTAAACGGTTCAGATCTGAAATCATGGCACCCGGGCCCAAAGTTACAAGCATTAAGCATGGCAAAGTTATAGCAACATCAATCACAGAACATAATGGATACTAGGGATCAAGCCCTAACAAAACTAACTCGATTACATGATGAATCTCATCCAACTCCTCACCGACCAGCGAGCCTATGAAGGAATTACTCACTCCCTGTGGGGAGCATCATGGAATTGGCGATGGAGAAGGGTTGGTGATGACGAAGATCGAAGATCCCCCTCTCTGGAGCCCCAAACGGACTCCAGATCTGGCCTCCCGATGAAGAACAGGAGATGGCGGCAGCTCCGTCTCGTGAAACATGATAATTCTTTCTCTCCTCTTTTTTTTCTCCGAAAACGTGAATTTATAGCGTCGGAGATAGGGTCAGCGGGGCCACCAGTTGGGTACAACCCACCTGGGCCACCCAGGGGCCCCCCTCCGGTGGTTCTTGGCTCCAGTAATTCTCTTTTATTATATAAAAAATCCTCGCAAAGTTTTGTTCTAATCTGAGAACTTTTATTTCTGCACAAAAAACAACACCATGGTAGTTCTGCTGAAAACAGTGTCAGTCCGGGTTAGTTTCATCCAAATCTTGCAAATTAGAGTCCAAAACAAGAGGAAAAGCATTAGGAAAAGTAGATACAATGGAGACGTATCAGAGACGTATTAGCATCCCCAAGCTTAATTCCTGCTCGTCCTCGAGTAGGTAAATGATGAAAACAGAATTTTTGATGTGGAATGTTGCCTAACATGTTCATCACATATTCTTTTTCTTTTGTAGCATGGACATTTGGACTTTTAGATGATTCAAAGTAATAGTCTATAATTGACATGAAGACTTTAATACTCAAGCATATCAACAAGCAACCATGTCTTTCAAAATATCAACACTAAAGAAAGTTATCCCTAGCCCATCATGCTCTATCATTGATCCATTGATGAACCACACTCGAATATTAGCTACATCCAATGCACAAGTATGATCATAGTGCTCCCTAGCTTGTGCTTTATAAGTGAAGATGGAGATTCAAATAAAAATAAAAATTGCATAAAGTAAATAGATAGCCCTTCGCAGAGGGAAGCAGAGATTTGTGGAGGTGCCAGAGCTCAAAGCAAAAATTGAGAGATAAAATATTTTGAGAGGCATGTTTTTCCCGTCAACGAAAACGACTGAGAATTCCCAATACTTTTCATGCTAGATACATCATAGGCGGTTCCCAAACATAAAATAAAGTGTATTCCTTTTTCCACCATTCTTTCACAATCCATGGCTAGCCGTATCCACGGGTGCCTTCCATACCAGCACTTTCCAAGAAATTTATTATTCGACAACATAAAGTAAATTTCTTTTTCATTTCGGGACTGAGCATCCCTATTACCGCCACACTCTCGTGCAACGACAAGTGAATAAACACTCATCTTGAGAATAACACATCTAGCATGGAAAATATTGGCCACCCCCTGCCGCTTCATGAGCGGTATGGGCACACAAAAGGGAAATTCATTTTGAAAATTAGAGTTGGCACATACAAATTTACTTGGAACGGCACGAAAATACCACATATAGGTAGGTATGGTGGACTCATATGGCAAAACTTGGTTTAAGGATTTTGGATGCACAAGTAGTATTTCTACTTAGTACAAGTGGAGGCTAGCAAGAAGATTGAGAAGCAACCAACCAAGAAACAAAAATTCTTATAAACGGGCATTAAGCATAACTAACATCGAATAATGCACCACAGGTAGGATATAATTTCATTGCATAACTATTGACTTTCGTGCTTGCATAGGGAATCACAAACCTTAACACCAATATTCTTACTAAAGCATAATTACTCACCAACATGACTCACATATTACTATCATCATATCTCAAAACTATTACAAAGAATCAAGTTTATTTTGTCCAATGATCTTCATGAAAGTTTTTATTATATCCCTCTTGAATATCTATCACTTTGGGACTAATTTCATATATCACCATTGCTTATAACAAGCTCAAACAAATTTAAGTGAAGAACATGAGCATAAAAAATTTCATCTCGCAAAATAATATAAGTGAAGCACGAGAGAATTTCTTCAAAATTTTACTAACTCTCAAATTAATCTAAGTGAAGCATGGGAGTATATCTTCAAAAATTAAAGCACCACCGTGCTCAAAAAGATATAAGTGAAGCACTAGAGCAATTCCATAGCTCAAAAAATTTAAGTGAAGCACAAAGAGCAATTCTAACAAATCATAGCATCATTATGGCTTTCCCAAAAAGGTGTGTCCAGCAAAGATGATTGTGACAAACTAAAAAGCAAATCAAACAAAGACTCATATAATACAAGACGCTCCAAGAAAAAGTCATGATATGTGACAAATAAAAATGTAGCTCCAAGTAAAATTACCGATGGTCGTTAGAAGAAAGAGGGGATGCCTTCTGGGGCATCCCCAAGCTTAGTTGCTTGGTTATCCTTGAATATTACCTTTGGGTGCCATGGGGCATCCCCAAGCTTAGGCTCTTGATACTCCTTATTCCTTCATCCATCGTGATCTCACCCAAAACTTGAAAACTTCAATCACACAAAACTGAACAAAACCTTCGTGAGATCCGTTAGTATAATAAAGCAAATCACCACTTTAAGTACTGTTGCAAACTCATTCATAATTTTTATTGCATTATACCTACTGTATTCTAACTTTACTATGGCTTATACCCCTCCCCCCCGGATATAGTCCATAGATTCATCCAAATAAGCACACAATGCAACGAAAACAGAATCTGTCAAAAACGGAACAGTCTGTAGTAATCTGAAAATTTACCATACTTCTGTAACTCAAAAACTTCTGAACTATTAGGAAAATGTGGGAAATTTGTATATCAATCTTGTGTAAAAACTTTAGACACTTTCGTTACTTCTGTGATTTTTTAAAATTCTGCTACTGGACACAAAAGTTTCTATTTTCCAACAAGACCAAATCAACTATCACCCAACATGATGCCAAAGGCTTTACTTGGTACAAACACTAATTAAAACATAAAAACACAATCATAAAATTAGCATAATTGTGCAAACACTCAAGAATAGAAGGAAAAAGACAAAAATAAATTTTATTCATTGGGTTACCTCCCAACAAGCGCTATCGTTTTATGCCCCTATGTCGTGGTTCGACACGGCCACCTATGGGACCATCGGCCCCTTGTGGATCGGCAAGGGGGAAGGGCGCGTTGCACAAAGAGTGGAGACCGTAGAGCAGCACGGCAATGATGACACGGGCAGTTTTTACCCTGGTTCGGGCCGCCGCGAGGCATAAAACCCTACCCCTGCTTTGGTGGATTGATGAAAGGACCGTGGTGGAGACGCAGCGCTCGAGCCCGGCAAGGTTGCCTCGGGATGGGAGCAGCTACGCGTGTATGAGTGTACAAGGGTCCGTATCCTTTCTAAGGTTGCCACGGCCCTCCTTTTATAGGTCAAGGGGTTACCACAATGGCAAAACAGTCATTATCCAGTGATTAGATAGCCACAGTGCTATCATACCTAACTCTGTAGACAGGACAGGGTGCATTAAATGCACCGCTTAGTGTCAAATTGCGGGGGAGCCCGGCAAGCCTTGCCATGCTATTCATCCACCTTCTCGCATGCCTGCGTGACACGCCTCTGGACGGGTGTCGTCTGGGGGTGATCTTCCTCAGAAATGGCTGACACGTGCCAAATAACAGCCATTTAATCACATGGGGGCTCGATACCGCACCGATAGGTGACTTGCGTTGCATGAGGTGGACCGGTGGCGCCCTGGCGGGGTGATCCGCCCTTGGCATCTCCGGCAAGCTTGCCGGGGGAGTCTTGACACTTGTCTTCGGGGTGACCTCGACCTTGCCAGGCTTGCCTGCCCGGCAAGGGAGGTTTTCCCTTAGTGATATCTTGCTTCTTTGGTTTGTCTTGGTCTTCTTGATCCGCCCTTTGATTTCTCAAAGAGCTATATCTTCTGCTTGGCCTTGTCTTGGATGATGTAACCTTGCTCTTGAGCCTGTGTACTGTCCGGGCAACATACACCAGGGTTTGTTGCACCGACAGGAGCCCCCGGGCCTGGTCTGAACGCGCTGCCGAGCGTCGTCAGGGTAGGCCCTATCCAGTACACGGGCGAAGAGCTTGTGGTCGCTCATCCTTGATATTTTCTTTGCTTCTTATTAACCTGTGCTTGAGTCAGTTTCCGGTTTTTCCACGCGTCGTGCACGACGTTATGAGGGAGTTGTGAGCCATGATCCGTGGGCTACCCACGTCCCATGTTCACGGGGCGGTAACTGCCACTCCACTAGCTTCTCCGCTTCTGGCATTTCTGCCATGTTTGCTGCATGCATTGCACAGGGTTGGTGGCGGGCGCGGAGGGCACAGAAATGTGTGCCATGGCAGAAAGCCAGACGCCATGGATTGGCGCAGGGGGTCAGCCTTGATTCCATGAGCCATTGATGGCGCGGGGGAGCCAGATTGGCAGAGCGGGGCGGTTGCCTCCCCTGAGTGAGGAGCCAGCCCCCGGCCCAGTTTGCCTATAAAAGGGGACACGGGCGAGGTGTTGGCTCACACCTATCTCCTCCTTCTTTCTTCTGATCTTGTTTCTTCATCATGGTGAGGGGAAGAGGGCGTAGAGGTACCCTAGTAGCGGCGACAAAGGCTTCTGCTCGACAGCGCCTCCCTCCTCCCATTGGGGACGCGGAAGCGAAGCCCGCCGTGAGGGGAGGCGGGAGAGGACGGGGACGCAGTCGTCACGATGCTCGGGGTCAAGGAGGACGGGGCGGTGCGCTGATCGCACCCCCTCCGGCAGTCCAGGACCCGAACGAAGGTCACGTCGGGAACCAGCTGCTGGAGTTTATTGTCAAGTTGCGAGGGCCTCCGCGCAGCCGGCTTCGGCTCCCAACTCCATTTGCAAGAGTGATGGAAGTTGAGCAGCCGCCGGGGCTGAGGCTGCACATGAGGGGCTGCTGTAATGGCAGCATGCGGGCGGACGTGGAGTTCCCTGCTCCCCATATTACAGCTTGGCGGCCGGGCACGTCCTCCATTTCAAGTTAATGGATGCCACCCTGCTTTCCGTCAAAGTCTTCGGACGCTCGGGTGCTCGCTTAGGGTGCTGCGCGGAGAGCTCGACCGATGATGAAAGCTCCTCCTCGAGCGATAGCGATGAGGAGGACAGTACCGGCGATGACGATGGCGCCGACGGGGAGGACGACGGCTCCGACTCCGGTTGAACACCAGCCGCACAATCACCATCAGGCGGTGGCACCACCATCTGCACCACATCTACTCTCTGGTAAGGAGATTTGCCGGGGAGTTGGATGTGGAGGTGTGGATGGTGTCTCTGGCTCCTCCAGCAGCCTTCTAGCTGGGCCCCGGCAGGCTTCCTCTTGGGCTCCGGCTTCGTTTGCCCTGCTGCGTCCTGCTGGCCCTGGTGGCGGTGACCAGGGGGTCGTCTCCGCCACTCTCTTCACCATCACCTTCGCCCGCGCCCTCTCGATCTTGCCAGGCTCCGCCTCGCGGGTTCTGGCGAGGTCAGGCTCGGCTTCTGCCCAGGCACTCCTTTTGCCCTCTTCACCTTCCACCGTAGTTCCTAGGAGGAGAGGGACAAGAAGGGAATTATGGGGTACTTATCTTTTTTCAGTCTAAAATATGCAGGCACTTGCCAAACTTTAGTTTAAAATATGTAATCTCCTTTATCCATGTTTGTGTCCTGTAAGATCTATACTTGCTTATCCTCATATTAGTGAAAAAAGACAAGTCTTGCCGGGTACTTGTGCATTTACCATGTCCATGCAGAGGTGGGATGCCTCTATATGTTTAAGTAAACAAGTTTTCTCCGGCAAGTTATCTTGCCGGTGCCTTTCGTTTGTTGCCGTGGGGCTTGGCCTACCGGGCACAAAACTATGGAAAGGGACCAGCTCCTTGTCGAACCTCCTCCATCAAAGGCCACTACAACCACCTTGACCGAAGCAATGTTCAGGACATAGGATGGGAGCACCTATGCTTCGAAGGTGACGAGGTTTTCATATGCACAAGTTTTCACCTTACAGAACAAGTATGGATAAGAAAGAACTTATCTGTTTGGCTTGTCGGGGACCAATATGTAGGCCTGTCTTCATTTCTTCTCTTCGGGACCGGGTCCACGGCAAGAACCCTGCAGCTTAGTGCAGAGGAAAACAATGCTACATATGCCCTGACCTACATGATCATACGATGCTCATGCTATGCTTATGCATGCATGCAAGTTTTTGGGGGCCGCCAGCGCTTCGTTTATTTATCTGCTGCTCAGGGTCTGCGCCTGGCTTTGTACAAAGGGTTACATGCAACATCGGCAAGGCTTGTACAGAAGGGTGGCTGCCGGGCAGGGCCCGACAGCCGCGCCTTACGGGTAGAACTTATGGAGATGCTCAATGTTCCATGAGTTCTACAACTGAATGTCATCTCCGGTCTCCAGATGGACTGCGCCAGGTCTGGTGACTCGTACTACCCGGTAAGGGCCTTCCCACTTCGGCGTTAACTTGTTTGCACCCTTGGCGGACTGAACACACCTAAGGACAAGGTCGCCTTCCTCAAGGCTCCGGACATGAACCCTGCGACTGTGATAGCGACACAGGGCTTGCTGGTAGCGTGCAGCACACTAATACGTCTCCAACGTATCCATAATTTTTTATTGTTCCATGCTATTATATTATCCATCTTGGATGTTTTATATGCGTTTATATGCTATTTTATATTATTTTTGGGACTAACCTATTAACCTAGAGCCAAGTGCCAGTTTCTGTTTTTTCTTGTTTTTGAGTTTCGTAGAAAAGGAATACCAAACGGAGTCCAAATGAGCTGAAAATTTACGGTGATTTTTTATGGACCAGAAGAAGCCCCCGAAGCAAAAGAGTTGGGCCAGAAGAGCCACGAGGCCTCCACAAGGGTGGAGGGTGCACCCTACCCCCTGGGGGCGCCCGCCAGTCTTGTGGGCTCCTCGTGGACACCCCTGACTTGTTCTCGACGCCAAAAATTTCTATAAATACAGAAACCCCCAGAAATAAACCTAGATCAGAAGTTCCGCCACCGCAAGCCTCTGTAGCCACCAAAAACCAATCGGGACCCTATTTTGGCACCCTACCGGAGGGGGAAACCATCACCGGTGGCCATCTTCATCATCCCGGCGCTCTCCATGACGAGGAGGGAGTAGTTCACCCTCGGGGCTGAGGGTATGTACCAGTAGCTATGTGTTTGATCTCTCTCTCTCTCTCTCTCTCTCTCTCTCTCTCTCTCTCGTGTTCTTGATTTGGCACGATCTTGATGTACCACGAGATTTGCTATCATAGTTGGATCTTATGATGTTTCTCCCCCTCTACCTTCTTATAGTGGATTGAGTTTTCCCTTTCAAGTTATCTTATCGGATTGAGTCTTTAAGGATTTGAGAACACTTGATGTATGTCTTGCATGTGTTTATCTATGGTGACAATGGGATATTCACGTGATCCACTTGATGTATGTTTTGGTGATCAACTTGCGGGTTTTGTCACATTGTGAACTTATGCATAGGGGTTGGCACACGTTTTCATCTTGACTCTCTGGTAGAAACTTTGGGGCACTCTTTGAAGTTCTTTGTGTTGGTTTGAATAGATGAATCTGAGATTGTGTGATGCATATCGTATAATCAAACCCACGGATACTTGTAGTGACATTGGAGTATCTAGGTGACATTAGGGTTTTGGATGATGTGTATCTTAAGGTGTTATTTTAGTACGAACTCTAGGGCTGTTTGTGGCACTTATAGGAATAGCCCAATAGATCGATCAGAAATAATAACTTTGAGGTGGTCTCGTACCCTACAATAATCTCTTCGTTTGTTCTCCGCTATTAGTGACTTTGGAGTGACTCTTCGTTGCATGTTGAGGGATTTTTATATGATCTAATTATGTTATCATTGTTGAGAGAACTTACACTAGTGAAAGTATGAACCCTAGGCCTTGTTTCGAAGCATTGCAATACCGTTTTCGCTCACTTTTGTTACTAGTTACCTTACTGTTTTTATATTTTCAGATTACAAAAACCTATATCTACGATCCATATTACACTTGTATCACCATCTCTTCGCCGAACTAGTGCACCTATACAATTTACCATTGTATTGGATGTGTTGGGGACACAAGAGACTCTTTGTTATTTGGTTGAAGGGTTGTTTGAGAGAGACCGTCTTCATCCTACGCCTCCCACGGATTAATAAACCTTAGGTCATCCACTTGAGGGAAATTTGCTACTGTCCTACAAAACTCTGCACTTGGAGGCCCAACACGAGTCTACAAGAAGAAGGTTGCGTAGTAGACATCACGCGCGTAGCAGCCCGGACACGGTTCTCCTCAAGTAGCATAGTGTCGTCACGCCGGTGCTGTTCTTGCGCTACTTCATCTTAGGCAAGTACTCAAGGTGACCCGTATATGAGTTCCTCCGTGGGGATCACTGCTTCTGCCCCATAGACTAGGGAGAAGGGAGTCTGGCTGGTAGCTCGATTTGGTGTCGTTCTCAGGGACCAAAGAACCATCGGCAGCTCATCGATCCATCGCCCGCCACACTTCTGCAGCCTATCAAATGTTCTTGCCTTGAGTCCTCGCAGCACTTCAGCGTTTGCCCTCTCAGCTTGTCCGTTGCTTTCTGGGATGGGCAACAGAAGCGAATGAGACCAGGCTTCCGAGGACATGAACCTATTGCATGAAGGCGCAACTTGTGAATTGGGTGCCATTGTCGGTGATGACTCTGGCGGATACTCCGAAGCGGCACACCAATCCTTTCAAGAACTTGATAGCTGGTTGTGTCATCACCTTTCTGACGGGCTCCACTTCCGGCCACTTTGTAAACTTGTCGATTGCAATGTACACGAGTTCAAAGCCCTCGGTAGCACGGGGGAAGGGCCCCAAGATGTTGAGCCCCCAGACCGAAAATGGCCATGACAAAGGGATCGTCTGGAGAGCTTGAGCAAGCTGATGGATATTCTTGGAGTGGAACAGGCAGGCTTCACATCTGTTGACTAGCTCAATTGCATCTTGGAGGGCCGTGGGCCAGTAGAAACCTTACCGGAAAGGTTTTCCAACTAGGGCCCTTGATCCAATGTGGGAGCCGCACATGCCTTTGTGTATCTCTGCCAACAGTTCCTTCCCTTCTTCTCGACAGATGCACCTCAATTTCACACCGTTGGGCCTTCTTCTGAATAGCGTGCTGTCGACGAACTGATACATACTAGCCCTCCGGGCTATTCTTTCAGCTTCTTCTTGCTCTTCGGGAAGTTCACCTGTCTGGAGGTAATGGACTATGTGCCTCGCCCAAGTTGGAGCCTGAGGCTCGACAACAAGGACCAGCGGCACCTCCTCATTCGCGGGAGGGCACGCCTCAACCACGAGGATTGATATTTCGGCGGGAGGGTGCTGCCCGTCAAGCGAAGTGGAGTTGTTCCCGCCAACCTCTCTGCCGGGGGCTTCTGGAGGTGGAGAGACGAAGATGGAATTTTCTTCCCACCCGTATCTTGTGGAGCATGGCCGCCAGGATGTTCTTGGCGCTGTCCTCCCCCGGCGCCTCCCGCTCCCGCTTCGGTCGCAGGGGGAACGGTGACGGCGCCGCCTGCGCCGGTCATGTCCCCCGCGGCGCCCATGTCCCCGTGCGCCCCCGTAGGCCCCATGGCATCAATGGCTGCATGCGAGGGGGCCTTTGAGGTGGACGGGTAAGCTATAGCGCCGGACTTTTTCTTGGGCGCCATGGATGATGAAGCCATCGATGAAGAAGACAATGATGAAAATGACGTGCTGCTTACACCCTCGGGTTCGCACAAGCTCTCCCCCCTACCTGGCGCGCCATAGATGTCTTGGTTCAACAAAGCCACCGATGGGACCATCGGCCCCTTGTGGTTCGGCAACGGGGAAGGGCGCGTTGCACAAAGAGCGGAGACCGTAGAGCAGCACAGCAGTGATGACACAGGTAGTTTTTACCCAGGTTCAGGCGGCTGCGAGGCGTAAAACCCTACTCCTGCTTTGGTGGATTGATGAAAGGACCGTGGTGGAGACGCAGCGCTCGAGCCCAACAAGGTTTCCTCAGGACGGGAGCAGCTACGTGCGCATGTGTGTACAAGGGTCCGAATCCTTTCTAAGGTTGCCACGGCCCTCCTTTTATAGGTCAAGGGGTTACCACAATGGCAAAACAGTCATTATCCAGTGATTAGATAGCCACAATGCTATCATACCTAACTCTGCAGACAGGATAGGGTGCATTAAATGCACCGCTTAGTGTCACATCGCGGGGGAGCCCGGCAAGCCTTGCCGTGCTATTCATCCACCTTCTCGCTTGCCTGCGTGACACGCCTCTGGACGGGTGTCGTCTGGGGGTGATCTTCCTCAGAAATGGCTGACACGTGCCAAATAACAGCCATTTAATCACTTGGGGGCTCGACACCGCACCGATAGGTGACTTGCGTTGCTATGAGGTGGACCGGTGGCGCCCTGGCGGGGTGATCCGCCCTTGGCATCTCCGGCAAGCTTGCCGGGGGAGTCTTGACACTTGTCTTCGGGGTGACCTCGACCTTGCCAGGCTTGCCTGCCCGGCAAGGGAGGTTTTCCCTTAGTGATATCTTGCTTCTTTGGTTTGTCTTGGTCTTCTTGATCCGCCCTTTGATTTCTCAAAGAGCTATATCTTCTGCTTGGCCTTGTCTTGGATGATGTAACCTTGCTCTTGAGCCTGTGTACTGTCCGGGCAACATACACCAGGGTTTGTTGCACCGACACCCTAGCTGGGCATAATGCATAGATTCAAGTATTGTCATCCTTAGTTTCCAACTCCTCAATCAGACATCCATCATTCTTCTTAGATCTAACATGCATCCTCTCTATAATAATACTCCTAGGAATAAAATTGAAGGATTCATTCTTGCAAGTAGGATTTTTCATTACTTCAACAAAGTTGGGATGAATACTAATCATTTTAAGATCTTCGTTGCCACTGCTAGAGGTGGCACCCTTGTTCTTGGTAGCATGTGTAGACTTGCTATTTTTTATAGGAGTATTTTCAATGGTTTTAATATAAAAAACAGCTGAGCCCAAGTTACTAAAAATTTCTTCCAACTTATCAATCCGAGCGGGGCTCTCTTCTACTCTTTCGTTAACTACCGGTCCCTTTTCTTTTAATAATTTAAGAGCATCTCCTGCCTTTGACCCTACTTTATTAGTAAGGTTGCGGATTCTCTTACCCAAATTTTCAACATGCTTCGGTAATCATCTTGTTTTCAATAGCATCTAGCCTTTGCATAACACGCTCGAGAGTTCAGATTGTTTCATTAATAGTAATAGGTGGCGCACCCAAGGTTGTCAGAATCGCGATTCTGTTATATGATTCTATGACTTTACGATCCAAACTAACCCCTCTGATTCTACGATTTTAGTTCATGGAATCTACGTTTTTACGATCCTGATAGTGAAGATTCTACGATTTGTGATCCTACCATTAGAGCTCCGATCCGATTCAAAATCGCGATTCTGACAACCTTGGGCGCACCTACTAAATCTCTCATAGCATTAAAAGCATCCAAAGAGGGACACATCAAGAAATTCCCACCGGTAATAGTATCAAGAACGAATCTGTACCAAGTGGTAATGCCCACATAAAAACTGTGAAGAAGGATAAAGGTAGATTGCTTACGAATAGATCTATTATGAGCATTGCAAATCCTATACCAAGAATGTTTTAAATTCTCTCCTCCCCTTTGCTTAAAATTGAGAACTTCGTTCTCGGGAGTGGACGCAATGGAGGAAGAACTAGCCATAACGACAAAGTATCTAAGCAAGAAAACACAAGAACAAAAGATCGAACGAACAAAAGGCAAATATTTTAGTGCTGTTCGCAAAAATGTTTTAGAAGTGGGGGAGATGAAAATTAGAGGCAAATGGCAAATAATGTAAATTGCATGGAGATGAGATTTGTGATTAGGAACCTGATAGATGTTGATGATGTCTCCTCGCCAACGGTGCCAGAAATTCTTCCTTGATTGCTTGTACCTGTGTTGGTCTTTCCCTTGAATAGGAAAGGGTGATGCAGCACGGCAAAGGTAAGTATTTCCCTCAGTTATCAAACCAAGGTTATCAATCCAGTAGGAGAACCAAGCAACACTATGTAAACGGTACCTGCACACAAAGAACAAATATTTGCAACCCAACGCGTAAGAGGGGTTGTCAATTCCTCCACGGTAAAATGATAGATTAAATTGTATGAGATTGGATAAACAGATCTTGCAAAAACACAAAATAAAATAAAGAAAGAAAAGGTGCAGCAATGTATTTTTTGTTTTTTGGAATAATAGATCTGAAAACAATATGATCATTGCCTGGATATCATCATAATTATTTGAAGTTCTATCAATTGCCCAATAGTAATTTGTTCATGCATCTAGTGTATTAAGTTCATGGAGAAACGGGGTAATGCAATAAGAATGATGACATGATGTAGACAAGATCTATTCATGTAGGAATAGAACCCATGTTTTTATCCTTAATAGCAATGATACATGTGTGCCTCGCTACCCCTTCTGTCACTAGGTGAGGACACCACAAGATCGAACCCATCACAAAGCACCTCTTCCCATTGCAAGAAAAATCAATCTAGTTGGCCAAACCAAACCAAAGTTTCGGAGAAGAAATACGAGGCTATAAAAATCATGCATATAAGAGATCAAAGAAGACTCAAATAATATTCATGGATAGATCTGATCATAAACTCACAATTCATCGGATCCCAACAAACACACCGCAAGAAGTCATTACATCAAATAGATCTCAAAGAACATCGAGGAGAACATTGTATTGAGAATCAAAAAGAGAGAAGAAGCCATCTAGCTACTGCCTACGGACCCGTAGGTCTATGGTGAACTACTCACGCATCATCGGAGAAGCACCAATGAGGATGATGAACCCCTCCGTGATCGTGTTCCCCTCCTGCAAGGTGCCGGAATAGGGCTCTAGATTGGATCTTGTGGTTCTGGAACTTGCGGCGGCTGGAATTGTGATTCGTCGACTCCCTTAGGGTTTCTGAAATATTTGGGTATTTATAGAGCTGAGAGGCGGTGGAAAGGACTCCCGTGGGCCCCACCACCCAGCTGGGCATGCCAGGGGCCTCTGGCGTGCCCTGGTGGGTTGTGGGCCCCACGGGCCTCCCCTCTGGTACTTCCTTGGCTCCCAAGTTGTCTTCTGGTCCAAAAAAATCTCCAAAAAGTTTCGTGGCATTTGTACTTCGTTTGGTACTGATATTCTATGAAGTAAAAGCAAGCAAAAACAGCAACTGGCACTGGGCACTATGTCAATAGGTTAGTCCCAAAAAATGATATAAAGTTGCTATAAAATGATTGTAAAACATCCAAGAATGATAATATAACAGCATGGAACAATAAAAAATTATAGATACGTTGGAGACGTATCAGCATCCCCAAGCTTAATTCCTGCCCGTCCTCGAGTAGGTAAATGATGAAAGCATAATTTTTGATGTGGAATGTTGCCTAACATGTTCATCACATATTCTTTTTCTTTTGTAGTATTGACATTTGGACTTTTAGATGATTCAAAGTAATAGTCTATAATTGACATGAAGACTTTAATACTCAAGCATATCAACAAGCAACCATGTCTTTCAAAATATCAACACTAAAGAAAGTTATCCCTAGCCCATCATGCTCAATCATTGATCCATTCATGAAACACACTCGAATATTAGCTACATCCAATGCACAAGTATGATCATAGTGCTCCCTAGTTGGTCCTTTACAAGAGAAGATGGAGACTCAAATAAAAAATAAAAATTGCATAAAGTAAATAGATAGGCCCTTCGCAGAGGGAAGCAGAGATTTGTAGAGGTGCTAGAGCTCAAAGCAAAAATTGAGAGATAAAATATTTTGAGAGGCATGCTTTTCCCGTCAACGAAAACGACTGAGAATTCCCAATACTTTCCATGCTAGATACATCATAGGCGGTTCCCAAACATAAAATAAATTGTTTTCCTTTTTCCACCATTCTTTCACAATCCATGGCTAGCCGTATCCACGGGTGCCTTCCATACCAACACTTTCCAAGGAATTTATTATTCGACAACATAAAGTAAATTTCTTTTTCATTTCTGGCTGGGCATCCCTATTACCGCCACTCTCTCGTGCAATGAAAAGTGAATAAACACTCATCTTGAGAATAACACATCTAGCATGGAAAAATATTGGCCACCCTCTGCCACTTCATGAGCGGTACGGGCACACAAAAGGGAAATTCATTTTGAAAATTAGAGTTGGCACATACAAATTTACTTGGAACGGTGCGGAAATACCGCATATAGGTTAGTCCCAAAAAAATATATAAAGTTGCTATCTAATGATTGTAAAACATCCAAGAATGATAATATAACAGCATGGAACAATCAAAAATTATAGATACGTTGGAGACCTATCAACCTTCGATCAGTTGGACCACCCAACCCACATACCGACCCCCCCCCCCCCGCGGCAGGCTTTGGTGGTTGACCCAGCTATTAGAGGAGTCTGATTGTGCAAAGTCCTAATGGACGGCGACAGCGAGCTCAACATTATTTACACTGACACACTGGAGGCTATGGGCGTTCCGATGTCCCGGCTCAGCAAGAGTAATAGGCAGCTCCTCACGGGGTTATCCCCGGGAAGAAGGCCAAATCACTCGGTCAGATCGCCATCGACGTCGTATTCGGCAAAGAGAAGAACTTCAGAAAGGAGCAGCTAACCTACGAGTGGTAGACTTCCGGAGTGCTTACCACGCTATCCTGGGTAGGCCAGCCAACGCACGTTTCATGGCCCATTCGTGTTACGTGTATCTTAAACTTAAGATGCCAGGGCCAAAGGATGTGATCACTATCACGGGCAACCAAAAGCTAGCCGAAGAGTGCCTCCAGAAGGGCTCTCAGATCGCTGATGAATAGATGGCAATGGTTGAGCTGGACGAGTATAAGAAGGTTGTGGATTCGAGTGATTTGTTGAAGTCCAAGAAGCCGACTGTGGAATCTGCTTTCCAGTCGGTCGGAGAGACGAATCCAGTACACATTCACTCGGAGGATTCAAATGCTGCCCCAACCAACATCTCCACCACCCTTGATAGCAAATAGGAAGGCGATCTCATCCAGTTCCTCCGTGAGAACTGTGACATCTTCGCATGGAAGCCTTCCGACATGCCAGGTGTACCCAGGGGACTAGTTGAGCATAGACTCCTTGTCGATCCGAAGATGAAGCCTGTCAGAGAGCACCTTCGATGATCTTCCATAGAGAAGTGCAAGGTGATTGACAAGGAGATCGCGCGGCTCTTAGCTGCCGAGTTCATCCAAGAGGTCTACCACTCCGAGTGGCTCGCCAATGTCGTCATGGTGCCGAAGAAGAACAATTCTCTCCGAATGTGCATCTACTTTAAGCACATCAACCGGGCCTGCCCGAAGGATCATTTCCCTCTACCTCGCATAGATCAAATAGTAGATTCTACTGCTGGGTGTGAGCGGCTATCGTTTTTGTTGCGTACTCCGGGTACCACCAAATCCGAATGTATGGTCCTGACAAAATAAAAATAGCGTTCATCACCCCATTCGGGTGTTTCTGCTATGTTACTATGCCTTTCGGGTTGAAAAATGCTCGGGCAACGTTCCAGCGAATGATCCAAAAGTGTTTACAGAAGCAGATCAGTTGGAATGTGGAGGCCTATATGGACGACATCGTGGTCAAGTCCAGGAGAGGTTCCGACCTCCTGACTGACCTCGCCGAGACCTTCGCGAGCTTGCGCCTTTACGGCATAAAGCTCAATCCAGCTAAGTGCACATTCGGAGTACCTGCGGGCAAGTTACTCAGTTTCCTCGTTTCCGAACGCGGGATCGATGAAAATCATGAGAAAATATGGGCTATTGTCTGAATGAAACACCCAGAGCGTCTCCATGACGTGCAACACCTCATGGGCTGCCTGGTGGCCCTTAGTAGGTTTATCTCCAGACTTGGTGAAAAAGCCCTGCCGCTACACCGATTGATGAAGAAGTCTAACAGGTTTGAGTGGACTCCTGAAGCATAGGCCGCGTTCCCGGAATTCAAGGCCCTGATCTCCACCTAGCCGGTGCTAGCTGCCCCAAGCAGCAAAGAGCCCTTGCTCTTATACATCGCGGCCATGAGCCAGGTTGTTAGCACTGTGCTCACTGTGGAGCGGGAAGAGCAAGGCAAAACCATCAAACTCCAGTGACCAGTCTACTATATCTCTGAAGTTCCACCCCTTCCAAGCAAAGATACCTGCATTACCAGAAGTTAGTGTACGAGATCTATCTGACTGTGAAGAAGGTGGCGCATTACTTTCAGGAGCACAACATCACAGTGATAAGTGACGCCCCTCTGTCTGAGATCATGAACAATAGAGATGCCACAGGCCGAGTGTGTAGTGGGCCATCGAGCTCCTTCCATTGGATATCAAGTTCGAATCTAAGAAAGCCATCAAGTCGCAAGCTCTAGTGGATTTCCTCGCCGAGTGGATCGAACAAGAGCAACCCGTCCCAAGTCTCCCTGAGCACTGGATGATGTTTTTCGACGGCTCCAAGATGCTCCATGGCTATGGAGCCGGAGTGGTCTTTGTGTCCCCCAAGGGAGACCGGCTCAGCTACGTGCTTCAAATCCATTTCGACTCCTCCAACAATGAGGCCGAGTACGAAGCTCTTTTGTATGGGCTGCGAATGGCAATTTCTCTGGGAATTCGCCAACTGATGGTCTACGGTGACTAAGACCTAGTGGTGAACCAAGTTATGAAGGAGTGGGATATCTGTAGTCCAGCAATGACAGGATATTGCAACGCCATCAGAAAGCTAGAGAATAACTTTGAAGGACTGGAGCTCCATGCTAGTTCTTGAGCTTCCGTTGGTTTTTCCCTTGAAGAGGAAAGGGTGATGCAGCAAAGTAGAGATAAGTATTTCCCTCAGTTTGAGAACCAAGGTATCAATCCAGTAGGAGACAACGCACAAATCCCCGAATACCTACACAAACAATCAAACAACTTGCACCCAACGCGATAAAGGGGTTGTCAATCCCTTCACGGTTATTTGCAAAAGTGAGATCTGATAGAGATAGATAAACTATAAAGTAAATATTTTTGGTATTTTTGGTTTATAGATCGAAAAGTAAAAGATTGCAAAATAGTAGAAAACCGGAAACTTATATGATGGAAAATAGACCCGGGGGCCATAGGTTTCACTAGAGGCTTCTCTCAAGATAGAAAATAATACGGTGGGTGAACAAATTACTGCCGAGCAATTGATAGAAAAGCGCAAAGTTATGACGATATCTAAGGCAATGATCATGAATATAGGCATCACGTCCGTGTCAAGTAGAGCGAAACGATTTTGCATCTACTACTATTACTCCACACATCGACCGCTATCCAGCATGCATCTAGAGTATTAAGTTCATAAAGAACGGAGTAATGCATTAAGTAAGATGACATGATATAGAGGAATTAACTCAAGCAATATGATGAAAACCCCATCTTTTTATCCTCGATGGCAACAATACAATACGTGCCTTGCTGCCCCTACTATCACTGGGAAAGGACACCGCAAGATTGAACCCAAAGCTAAGCACTTCTCCCATTGCAAGAAAAACCAATCTAGTTGGCCAAACCAAACCGATAGTTCAAAGAGAATTACAAAGATATCAAATCATGCATAAAAGAATTCAGAGAAGATTCAAATAATATTCATAGATAAGCTGATCATAAATCCACAATTCATTGGATCTCGGCAAACACACTGCAAAAAGTATTACATCGAATAGATCTCCAAGAACATCGAGGAGGACATGGTATTGAGAATCAAAGAGAGAGAAGAAGCCATCTAGCTACTAGCTATGGACCCGTAGGTCTGTGGTAAACTACTCACGCTTCATCAGAAGGGCAATAGGGTTGATGTAGAAGCCCTCCGTGATCGAATCCCCCTCCGGCAGGGTGCCCGAAAAGGTCCCTAGATGGGACCTCACGGGTACAGAAGGTTGCGGCAGTGGAAAAGTATTTTCGTGGATGCCTCTGGTGGTTTGCGAATATTTGGGAATATATAGGCGAAAGAATTAGGTCAGGAGGTGCATGAGGGGCCCACAAGGGTGGGGGCGCGCCCTACCCCCTTGGGCGCACCGTTCGTCCTTATGGCCGCCTCGTGGCTCCTCCGACTTCATCTCCAAGTCTCCTGGTTGTCTTCTGATCCAAGAAAAATCATCGCGAAGGTTTTATTCCGTTTGGTATTCCTTTTCTGCGAAACTCAAAAACAAGGAAAAAATAGGAACTGGCACTGGGCTCTAGGTTAATAGGTTAGTCCCAAAAATAATATAAATTAGCATATTAATGCATATAAAACATCCAAAACAGATAATATAATAGCATGGAACAATAAAAAATTATAGATACGTTGGAGATGTATCAAGCATGCCCAAGCTTAATTCCTGCTCGTCCTCGAGTAGGTAAATGATAAAAACAGAATTTTTGATGTGGAATGCTACCTAACATATTTATCAATGTAATTTTCTTTATTGTGGCATGAATGTTCAGATCCATAAGATTCAAAACAAAAGTTTAATATTGACATAAAAACAATAATATTTCAAGCATACTAACAAGGCAATTATGTCTTCTCAAAATAACATGGCCAAAGAAAGCTTATCCCTACAAAATCATATAGTCTGGCTATGCTCCATCTTCATCACACAAAATATTCAAATCATGCACAACCCCGATGACAAGCCAAGCAATTGTTTCATACTTTTGATGTTCTCAAACTTTTTCAACTTTCACGCAATACATGAGCGTGAGCCATGGACATAGCACTATACGTGGAATAGAATATGGTGGTTGTGGAGAAGACAAAAAGAGGGAGATAGTCTCACATCAACTAGGCGTATCAACGGGCTATGGAGATGCCCATCAATAGATATCAATGTGAGTGAGTAGGGATTGCCATGCAACGGATGCACTAGAGCTATAAGTTTACGAAAGCTCAAAAGGAAAACTAAGTGGGTGTGCATCCAACTTGCTTGCTCATGAATACCTAGGGCAATTTGAGGAAGCCCATCATTGGAATATACAAGCCAAGTTCTATAATGAAAAATTCCCACTAGTATATGAAAGTGATAACATAGGAGACTGTCTATCATGAAGATCAAGGTGCTACTTTGAAGCACAAGTGTGGTAAAAGGGTAGTAACATTGCCCCTTCTCTCTTTTTCTCTCATTTTTTTTGGGCCTTCTCTTTTTTTTATTTTGGCCTTTTCTTTCTTTTCTTTTTTCGTCCGGAGTCTCATCCCGACTTGTGGGGGAATCATAGTCTCCATCATCCTTTCCTCACATGGGACAATGCTCTAATAATGAAGATCATCACACTTTTATTTACTTACAACTCGAAAATTACAACTCGATACTAGAACAAAATATGACTCTATATGAATGCCTCCGACGGTGTACCGGGATGTGCAATGAATCAAGAGTGACATGTATGAAAGAATTATGAATGGTGGCTTTGCCACAAATACGATGTCAACTACATGATCATGCAAAGCAATATGACAATGATGATGCGTGTCATAATAAAAGGAACGGTGGAAAGTTGCATGGCAATATATCTTGGAATGGCTATGGAAATGCCATAATAGGTAGGTATGGTGGCTGTTTTGAGGAAGGTATATGGTGGGTGTATGGTACCGGCGAAAGTTGCGCGGTACTAGAGAGGCTAGCAATGGTGGAAGGGTGAGAGTGCGTATAATCCATGGACTCAACATTAGTCATAAAGAACTCACATACTTATTGCAAAAATCTATTAGTCATCGAAACAAAGTACTACGTGCATGCTCCTAGGGGGATAGATTGGTAGGAAAAGACCATCGCTCGTCCCCGACCGCCACTCATAAGGAAAACAATCAATAAATAAATCATGCTCGGACTTCATCACATAACGGTTCACCATACGTGCATGCTACGGGACTCACAAACTTAACACAAGTATTTCTCAAATTCACAACTACTCACTAGCATGACTCTAATATCACCATCTTCATATCTCAAAACAATCATAAGGAATCAAACTTCTCATAGTATTCAATGCACTTTATATGAAAGTTTTTATTATATCCCTCTTGGATGCCTATCATATTAGGACAAAATTTATAACCAAAGCAAATTACCATGCTGTTTAGAGACTCTCAAAATAATATAAGTGAAGCATGAGAGTTCATTAATTTCTATAAAATAAAACCACCGCCGTGCTCTAAAAAGATATAAGTGAAGCACTAGAGCAAAATTGCCTAGCTCAAAAGATATAAGTGAAGCACAAAGAGTATTCTAATAAATCACCATTCACGCGTGTCCCTCTCAAAAGTTGTGTACAGAAAGGATGATTGTGGCAAACTAAAAAGCAAAGATTCAAATCATAAAAGACGCTCCAAGCAAAACACATATCATGTGGTGAATAAAAATATAGCCTCAAGTAAAGTTACCGATAGACGAAGATGAAAGAGGGGATGCCCCAGAAGGCATCCCCAAGCTTAGGCTCTTGGTTGTCCTTGAATATTACCTTGGGGTGCCTTGGGCATCCCCAAGCTTAGGCTCTTGCCATGCCTTATTCCATAGTCCATCAAATCCTTACCCAAAAGTTGAAAACTTCACAACACAAAACTCAACAGAAAATCTCATAAGCTCCGTTAGTATAAGAAAATAAATCACCACTTTTGGTACTGTTGTGAACTCATTCTTTATTTATATTGGTGTAATACCCCCCCGATACTACCCATAGATTCATCAAAATAAGCAAACAACACAAAGAAAATAGAATCTATCAAAAAAAGAACAGTCTGCGAATATCCAAATTGTTCTTATACTTCGGTAACTCCAAAAATTCTGAAACATGAGGACAACAGAAGAAATTTGTATATCAATCTCGTGTAAAAAATTCAGGGTTTTTCAATACTCCAGTGAATTATTAAAATTCTGAGACTGGACGCAAAATTTCTGTTTTTCAGCAAGATCAAATCAACTATCACCGTAAGCCATCCCAAAGGTCTTACTTGGCACAAACACTAATTAAGATACAAACCAGATCTAACCAGAGGCTAGATGAATTATTTATTGAAAAGTAGGAAATAAAAATATTGGATTGCGTCCCAACAAGCGCTTTTCTTTAAAGCCTTTTAGCTAGGCATTGATAATTTCAATGATGCTCACATAAAAGAGAAGAATTGAAGCACAAAGAGAGCATCATAAAACACGTGACAAAACACATCTAAGTCTAACATACTTCCTATGCATAGGCATTTTATCAGCAAACAAATTATCAAGGCAAGCAAAAACTAGCATATGCAAGGAAGAAGAAAGAGACGATAGCAATCTCAACATGAAGAGAGGTAATTTAGTAACATGAAAATTTCTACAACCATATTTTCCTCTCTCATAATAATTACATGTAGGATCATAAGCAAATTCAACAATATAACAATCACATAAAATATTCTCAACATGATCTACATGCATGCGAAGTTGACACTCTTCCAAAATAGTGGGATTAACATTAACTAAAGTCATGACCTCTCCAAACCCACTTGTATCAAAAAATTCATAAGATTGAACATTCTCCAAATATGTGTGATCTAAAGTTGACACTCTTCTAAACCCACTTTCAATATTATTGCAAACATTATTATCAATCTCATATTCATCATGGGGCTTAAATAAATTTCCAAGATCATAAGAAAAATCACCCCAATCATGATCATTGAAATAAGTAGTGGACATAGCAAAACTAGCATCCCCAAGCTTAGGGTTTTGCATATTATAAGCACAATTGACATCAATAGAATTTATAGTAAAACCATTGCAATCATGCTTTTTATTCAAGGAGCTATCGTGAATCACTTCATAGATTTCTTCATCACAATTTTCAGATTCACGAATTTCAAGCAAAACTTCATAAAGATAATCTAGTGTACTCAAATCACTAGAAATTGGTTCAACATAATTGGATCTCTTAAAAAGATTAGCAAGTGGATGAGGATCCATAAACTTTTAGCAAGCGAAGATGCAAGAAAAAAGAAGGCACATGGTAACACAAGCAAACAAAAGATCGAACGGAAAGAAGGCGAATAAAAAGGCAAATCTTTTCGAAAATCATTTTAGAAGTGGGGAGAGGAAAATGAGAGGCAAATGGCGAATAATGTAATGCAAGAGATGAGAGTTTATGATGGGTACTTGGTATGTCTTGACTTGGTGTAGATCACCCCGGCAACGGCGCCAGAAATTTTTCCTGCTACTTCTTGAGCTTGCGTTGGTTTTTACCTTGAAGAGGAAAGGGTGATGCAGCAAAGTAGAGATAAGTATTTCCCTCAGTTTGAGAACCAAGGTATCAATCCAGTAGGAGATAACGCATAAATCACCGAAGACCTGCACAAACAATCAAACAACTTGCACCCAACGCGATAAAGTGGTTGTCAATCCCTTCACGGTTATTTGCAAAATTGAGATCTGATAGAGATAGATAAACGATAAAGTAAATATTTTTGGTATTTTTGGTTTATAGATCGGAAAGTAAAAGATTGCAAAATAGTAGAAGATCGGAAACTTATATGATTGAAAATAGACCCGGGGGCCATAGGTTTCACTAGAGGCTTCTCTCAAGATAGAAAATAATACGGTGGGTGAACAAATTACTGCCGAGCAATTGATAGAAAAGCGCAAAGTTATGACGATATCTAAGGCAATGATCGTGAATATAGGCATCACGTCCGTGTCAAGTAGACCGAAACGATTCTGCATCTACTACTATTACTCCACACATCGACCGCTATCTAGCATGCATCTAGAGTATTAAGTTCATAAAGAACGGAGTAATGCATTAAGTAAGATGACATGATGTAGAGGAATTAACTCAAGCAATGTGATGAAAACCCCATCTTTTTATCCTTGATGGCAACAATACAATACGTGCCTTGCTGCCCCTACTTTCACTGGGAAAGGACACCGCAAGATTGAACCCAAAGCTAAGCACTTCTCCCATTGCAAGAAAAACCAATCTAGTTGGCCAAACCAAACCGATAGTTCGAAGAGAATTACAAAGATATCAAATCATGCATAAAAGAATTCAGAGAAGATTTAAACAATATTCATAGATAAGTTGATCATAAATCCATAATTCATCGGATCTCAGCAAAATACACCGCAAAAAGTATTACATCGAATAGATCTCCAAGAACATCGAGGAGAACATGGTATTGAGAATCAAAGAGAGAGAAGAAGCCATCTAGCTACTAGCTATGGACACATAGGTCTATGGTAAACTACTCACGCTTCATCGGAAGGCAATAGGGTTGATGTAGAAGCCCTTCGTGATCGAATCCCCCTCCGGCAGGGAGCCGGAAAAGGTCCATAGATGGGATCTCACGGGTACAGAAGGTTGCGGCGGTGGAAAAGTATTTTCGTGGATGCCTCTGGTGGTTTGGGGATATTTGCGAATATATAGGCAAAAGAATTAGGTCAGGAGGTGCACGAGGGGCCCACAAGGGTGGGGGCACACCCTACCCCCCTCGGCGCACCCTCCATCCTTGTGGCCGCCTCGTGGCTCCTCCAACTTCATCTCCAAGTCTCCTGGTTGTCTTCTGGTCCATGAAAAATCATCGCGAAGGTTTTATTCCGTTTGGTATTCCTTTTCTGCGAAACTCAAAAACAAGGAGAAAACAGGAACTGGCACTGGGCTCTAGGTTAATAGGTTAGTCCCAAAAATAATATAAAATAGCATATTAATGCATATAAAACATCCAAAACAGATAATATAATAGCATGGAACAATCAAAAATTATAGATACGTTGGAGACGTATCACTCCATCACGTGCCACGACTCAAGAATCAAGCAGCTGTTGATCTGGCCAAGATGGGTTCCACTCGGAAGGCCGTTCCCAAGAATGTATTCCTTGAGCACCTACACTGTCCCACGATCAAGGAAGACCCTTTTGTGGGGGAGCCCCCACAACCAGTCGGTCCATCAAATCCGACTGAAGTGGACGTCCCTGTGGTGATTGACATGGTCCAAGAGATCCTTGTTATCACTCCCGAGTGGACCGAACCTTACCTGCCTTACCTGCTCAGACAGGAACTACCCAGAAGATAAAGCTGAGGCCCGTCTGATCGTCCGTTGATCCAAAGCCTTCACGGTCATGGGGGATCAGCTCTATAAGAAAAGCACTATTGGAGTCACTCAGCGTTGCATATCACCAGAGGAAGGGAGGCAGATTCTGCAGGAGATTCACTCGGGAACCTGTGGACACCATGCGTCCTCTCGGACGCTGGTTGCCAAGGCATTCAGTGTTGGGGAACGTAGTAATAATTCAAAAAATTCCTACGTGTCACCAAGATCAATCTAGGAGATGCTAGAAACAAGTGAGAGGGAGTGCATCTTCATACCCTTGAAGATCGCTAAGCGGAAGCGTTACAAGAACACGGTTGATGGAGTCGTACTCGCGGTGATTCAAATCGCAGAAGATCCGATTCAAGCGCCGAATGGACGGCGCCTCCACGTTCAACACACGTACAGCCCGGGGACGTCTCCTCCTTCTTGATCCAGCAAGGGGAGAGGAGAAGTTGAGGGAGAGCTCCGGCAGCACAACGGCGTGGTGGTGGAGCTTGCGGTAATTCGGCAGGGCTTCACCAAGCACTACGGAGGAGGATGAGGAGTTGGAGGGGGGAAGGGCTGCGCCAGGGGCAAGGGGTTCAGCTCCCATGCACCTCCCCACTATATATAGGGGTGGAGGGGGCTGGTTTCTTGCCCTCCAAGTCCATTGGGGCGTTGGCAAAGGTGGGAGGAAAGAAATCCCATCCTTTCCCTTCCCCGCCGATTGTTATCCCCCTTTTCAGGGATCTTGATCTTATCCCTTCGGGATATGATCTTAGTCCTTCTAAGGGGGGATCTTGGTGCGCCTTGACCAGGGGTGTGGGGCCTTGCCCCCACTACCCACGTTCATGTGGGTCCCCCCATGCAGGTGGGCCCCACTCCGGAACCTTCTAGAACCTTCCCGGTACAATACCGAAAAATCCCAAACACTTTCCGGTGGCCAAAATAGGACTTCCCATATATAAATCTTTACCTCCGGACCATTCCGGAACTCCTCGTGACATCCGGGATCTCATCCGGGACTCCGAACAACTTTCGGTAACCACATACAATTTCCCATAACAACTCTAGCGTTACGGAACCTTAAGTGTGTAGACCCTACGGGTTCGGGAACCATGCAAACATGACCGAGACACCTCTCCGGCCAATAACCAATAGCGGGATCAGGATACCCATATTGGCTCCCACATGTTCCACGATGATCTCATCAAATGAACCACGATGTTGGGGATTCAATCAATCCCGTATACAATTCCCTTTGTCCATCGGTATGTTACTTGCCCGAGATTCGATCGTCGGTATCCCTATACCTTGTTCAATCTCGTTACCGGCAAGTCTCTTTACTCGTTCCGTAATGCATGATCCCGTGGCTAACTCCTTAGTCACATTGAGCTCATTATGATGATGCATTACCGAGTGGGCCTAGAGATACCTCTCCGTCATACGGAGTGACAAATCCCAGTATCGATTCGTGCCAACCCAACAGACACTTTCGGAGATACCTGTAGTGCACCTTTATGGTCACCCAGTTGTTGTGACGTTTGATACACCCAAAGCATTCCTACGGTATCCGGGAGTTGCACAATCTCATGGTCTAAGGAAATGATACTTGACATTAGAAAAGCTCTAGCAAACGAACTACACGATCTTGTGCTATGCTTAGGATTGGGTCTTGTCCATCACATCATTCTCCTAATGATGTGATCCCATTATCAACGACATCCAATGTCCATGGTCAGGAAACCACAACCATCTATTGATCAATGAGCTAGTCAACTAGAGGCTCACTAGGGACATACTGTGGTCTATGTATTCACACATGTATTGCGGTTTCCGGTTAATACAATTATAGCATGAACAATAGACCATTATCATGAACAAGGAAATATAATAATAACCATTTTATTATTACCTCTAGGGCATATTTCCAACAGTCTCCCACTTGCACTATAGTCAATAATCTAGTTACATTGTGATGAATCGAACACCCATAGAGTTCTCGTGCTGATCATGTCTTGCTCGTGGAAGAGGTTTAGTCAACGGATCTGCGACATTCAGATCCGTATGTACTTTACAAATATCTATGTCTCCATCTTGAATATATTCACGAATGGAGTTTAAGCGGCTCTTGATGTGCTTGGTCTTCCTGTGAAACCTGGGCTCCTTGGCAATGGCAATAGCTCCAGTGTTGTCACAAAAGAGAGTCATCGGGCCCGACGCATTGGGAATCACTCCTAGGTCGATGATAAACTCCTTCATCCAGACTCCTTCCTGAGCTGCTTCCGAAGCAGCTATGTACTCCGCTTCACATGTAGATCCCGCCACGACGCTTTGATTGCAACTGCACCAGCTGACTACCCCACCATTCAAAATGTACACGTATCCGGTTTGTGACTTGGAGTCATACAGATCTGTGTCAAAGCTAGCATCGACGTAACCCTTTACGACGAGCTCTTCGGCACCTCCATAAACGAGAAACATATCCTTAGTCCTTTTCAAGTACTTCAGGATATTCTTGACCGCTGTCCAGTGTTCCATTCCGGGATCACTTTGGTACCTCCCTACCAAACTTATGGCAAGGTTCACATCAGGTCTGGTACACAGCATGGCATACATAATAGAGCCTATGGCTGAGGCATAGGGGATGACACTCATCTTTTCTCTTTCTTCTGCCGAGGTCGGGCGTTGAGCTGTGCTCAATCTCACACCTTACAATACAGGCAAGAACCCCTTCTTGGACTGATCCATATTGAACTTCTTCAATACCTTGTCAAGGTATGTGCTTTGTGAAAGACCAATGAGGCGTCTCGATCTATCTCTATAGATCTTGATGCCTAATATGTAAGCAGCTTCTCCAAGGTCCTTCATTGAAAGACACTTATTCAAGTAGGCCTTTATGCTTTCCAAAAGTTCTATATCATTTCCCATCAACAGTATGTCATCCACATATAATATGGGAAATGCAACAGAGCTCCCACTCACTTTCTTGTAAATACAGGCTTCTCCATAAGTCTGTATAAACCCAAACGCTTTGATCATTTCATCAAAGCGAATGTTCCAACTCCGAGATGCTTGCACCAGCCCATAGATGAAGCGCTGGAGCTTGCATACTTTGTCAGTATTCTTAGGATCGACAAAACCTTCCGGCTGCATCATATACAATTCTTCCTTAAGGAAACCATTAAGGAATGCCGTTTTGACGTCCATTTGCCAGATCTCATAATCATAGAATGCGGCAATTGCTAACATGATTCGTACGGACTTCAGCTTCGCTACGGGTGAGAAGGTCTCATTGTAGTCAACCCCTTGAACTTGTCGATAACCCTTAGCGACAAGCCGAGCCTTATAGACGGTCACATTACCATCCGCGTCAGTCTTGTTCTTAAAGATCCACTTATTCTCTATGGCTTGCCGATCAACGGGCAAGTCCGTCAAAGTCCATACTTTGTTTTCATACATGGATCCTATCTCAGATTTCATGGCTTCAAGCCATTTGTTGGAATCCGGGCCCGCCATCGCTTCTTCATAGTTTGAAGGTTCACCGTTGTCTAACAACATGATTTCCAGGACAGGGTTGCCGTACCACTCTGGTGCGGAATGTGTCCTCGTGGACCTACGAAGTTCAGTAACAACTTGACCCAAAGTTTCATGATCATCATCATTAACTTCCTCTCTAGTCGATGCAGGCACCACAGAAACATCTTCCTGAGCTGCGCTACTCTCTGGTTCAAGAGGGGGTACCTCGTCAAGTTCTACTTTCCTCCCACTTACTTTTTTCGAGAGAAACTCTTTCTCCAGAAAGGATCCATTCTTGGCAACAAAGATCTTGCCTTCGGATCTGAGGTAGAAGGTATACCCAATAGTTTCCTTAGGGTATCCTATGAAGACGCATTTTTCTGATTTGGGTTCGAGCTTTTCAGGTTGAAGTTTCTTGACATAAGCATCGCATCCCCAAACTTTCAGAAATGACAGCTTAGGTTTCTTCCCAAACCATAATTCATACGGTGTCATCTCAACGGATTTAGACGGTGCCCTATTTAAAGTGAATGCGGCAGTCTCTAAAGCATAACCCCAAAATGATAGAGGTAGATTGGTAAGAGACATCATAGATCGCACCATATCCAATAGAGTGCGATTACGATGTTCGTACACACCATTACGCTGAGGTGTTCCAGGCGGCGTGAGTTGTGAAACAATTCCACATTTCCTTAAGTGCGTGCCAAACTTGTGACTCAAGTATTCTCCTCCACGATCTGATCGTAAGAACTTTATTTTCCTGTCACGTTGATTCTCTACCTCGCTCTGAAATTCCTTGAACTTTTCAAAGGTCTCACACTTGTGTTTCATTAAGTAGACATACCCATATCTACTTAAGTCATCAGTGAGGGTGAGAACATAACGATAGCCACCGCGAGCCTCAACGCTCATTGGACCGCATACATCAGTATGTATTATTTCCACCAAGTTGGTTGCTCGCTCCATTGTTCCGGGGAACGGAGTCTTGGTCATTTTGCCCATGAGGCATGGTTCACACGTGTCAAATGATTCATAATCAAGAGACTCCAAAAGTCCATCTGCATGGAGTTTCTTCATGCGTTTGACACCAATGTGACCAAGGCGGCAGTGCCACAAGTATGTGGGACTATCATTATCAACCTTACATCTTTTGGCATTCACACTATGAATATGTGTAACATCACGTTCGAGATTCAATAAAAATAAACCATTGACCAGCGGGGCATGACCATAAAACATATCTCTCATATAAATAGAACAACCATTATTCTCGGATTTAAATGAGTAGCCATATCGCATTAAACAAGATCCAGATACAATGTTCATGCTCAAAGCTGGCACTAAATAACAATTATTGAGGTTTAAAACTAATCCCGAAGGTAAATGTAGAGGTAGCGTGCCGACGGCGATCACATCGACCTTGGAACCATTCCCGACGCGCATCGTCACCTCGTCCTTCGCCAGTCTCCGCTTATTCCACAGCTCCTGTTTTGAGTTACAAATGTGAGCAACCGCACCGGTATCAAATACCCAGGAGCTACTACGAGCGCTGGTAAGGTACACATCAATAACATGTATATCATATATACCTTTGGCGTTGCCGGCCTTCTTACCTGCTAAGTACTTGGGGCAATTCCGCTTCCAGTGACCATTTCCCTTGCAATAAAAGCACTCAGTCTCAGGCTTGGGTCCATTCTTTGGCTTCTTCCCGGCAACTGACTTACTCGGCGCGGCAACTCCCTTGCCGTCCTTCTTGAAGTTCTTCTTACCATTGCCTTTCTTGAAACTAGTGGTCTTATTCACCATCAACACTTGATGTTCCTTTTTGATATCCACCTCCGCTGATTTCAGCATTGAATATAACTCAGGAATGGACTTCTCCATCCCTTGCATATTGTAGTTCATCATAAAGCTCTTGTAGCTAGGTGGAAGTGACTGGAGGATCCTGTCAATGACCGAGTCATCTGGAAGATCAACTCCCAGCTGAGACAAGCGGTTGTGCAACCCAGACATTTTGAGTATATGCTCGCTGACAGAGCTGTTTTCCTCCATCTTACAACTGTAGAACTTGTCAGAGACTTCATATCTCTCGACCCAGGCATGAGCTTGGAAAACCATTTTCAGCTCTTGGAACATCTCATATGCTCCGTGTTGCTCAAAACGCTTTTGGAGCCCCGGTTCTAAGCTGTAAAGCATGCCGCACTGAACCAGGGAGTAATCATCACTACGCGACTGCCAGACATTCATAACATCTTGAGTTGCTAGGAAAATGGGTGCATCACCTAGCGGTGCTTCAAGGACATATGCTTTCTTGGCAGCTATGAGGATGATCCTCAAGTTACGGACCTAGTCCGTATAGTTGCTACCATCGTCTTTCAGCTTGGTTTTCTCTAGGAACGCATTGAAGTTGAGGGCAACATTAGCGTGGGCCATTGGATCTACAAGATAGATTGTAAAGACAATTTTAGACTAAGTTCATGATAATTAAGTTCATCTGATCAAATTATTTAATGAACTCCCACTCAGATAGACATCCCTCTAGTCATCTAAGTGATACATTATCCGAATTGACTAGGCCGTGTCCGATCATCACGTGAGACGGACTAGTCATCAACGGTGAACATCTCCATGTTGATCGCATCTACTATACAACTCATGTTCGACCTTTCGGTCTCTCGTGTTTCGAGGCCATGTCTGTACATGCTAGGCTCGTCAAGTCAACCAAAGTGTTTCGCATGTGTAAATCTGGCTTACACCCGTTGTATGCAAACGCTAGAATCTATCACACCCGATCATCACGTGGTGCTTCGAAACAACGATCCTTCGCAACGGTGCACACTTAGGGGGAACACATTTCTTGAATTTTTTAGTGAGGGATCATCTTATTTATGCTACCGTCGTTCTAAGCAAATAAGATGTAAACATGATAAACATCACATGCAAATCATAAAGTGACATGATATGGCCAATATCATCTTGCGCTTTTGATCTCCATCTTCGAGGCGCGGCATGATCACCGTCGTCACCGGCATGACACCATGATCTCCATCATCGTGTCTTCATGAAGTTGTCTCGCCAACTATTACTTCTACTACTATGGCTAACGGTTAGCAATAAAGTAAAGTAATTACATGGCATTTTCATTGACACGCAGGTCATACAATAAATTAAGACAACTCCTATGGCTCCTGCCGGTTGTCATACTTATCGACATGCAAGTCATGATTCCTATTACAAGAACATGATCAATCTCATACATCACATATATAATTCATCACATCCTTTTGGCCATATCACATCACATAGCATATCCTGCAAAAACAAGTTAGACGTCCTTTAATTGTTGTTGCATGTTTTACGTGGCTGCTATGGGTTTCTAGCAAGAAAGTTTCTTACCTACGCAAAAGCCACAACGGTGATATGCCAATTGCTATTTACCCTTCATAAGGACCCTCTTCATCGAATCCTATCCGACTAAAGTGGGAGAGACAGACACCCGCTAGCCACCTTATGCAACAAGTGCATGTCAGTCGATGGAACCTGTCTCACGTAAGCGTATGTGTAAGGTCGGTCCGGGCCGCTTCATCCCACAATGCCGCGGAATCAAGATAGGATTAGTAACGGTAAGCAAATTGAACAAATCATCGCCCACAGCTACTTGTGTTCTACTCGTCCATAGAATCTATGCATAGACCTAGCTCTGATAGCACTGTTGGGGAACGTAGTAATAATTCAAAAAATTCCTACGTGTCACCAAGATCAATCTAGGAGATGCAAGCAACAAGTGAGAGGGAGTGCATCTTCATACCCTTGAAGATCGCTAAGCGGAAGCATTACAAGAACGCGGTTGATGGAGTCGTACTCGCGGCGATTCAAATCGCGAAAGATCCGATTCAAGCGCCGAACGGACGGCGCCTCCGCGTTCAACACACGTACAGCCCGGGGACGTCTCCTCCTTCTTGATCCAGCAAGGGGAGAGGAGAAGTTGAGGGAGAGCTCCGGCAGCAGGACAGCGTGGTGGTGGTGGAGCTTGCGGTACTCCGGCAGGGCTTCGGCAAGCACTACGGAGGAGGATGAGGAGTTGGAGGGGGGAAGGGCTGCGCCAGGGGCAAGGGGTTCAGCTCCCATGCACCTCCCCACTATATATAGGGGTGGAGGGGGCTGGTTTCTTGCCCTCCAAGTCCATTGGGGCGTTGGCAAAGGTGGGAGGAAAGAAATCCCATCATTTCCCTTCCCCACCGATTGTTATCCCCCCTTTTTAGGGATCTTGATATTATCCCTTCGGGATATGATCTTATTCCTTCTAAGGGGGGATCTTGGTGCGCCTTGACCAGGGGTGTGGGGCCTTGCCCCCACTACCCACGTTCATGTGGGTCCCCCCATGCAGGTGGGCCCCACTCCGGAACCTTCTAGAACCTTCCCGGTACAATACCGAAAAATCCCAAACATTTTCCGGTGGCCAAAATAGGACTTCCCATATATAAATCTTTACCTCCGGACCATTCCGGAACTCCTCGTGATGTCCGGGATCTCATCCGGGACTCCGAACAACTTTCGGTACCCACATACAATTTCCCATAACAACTCTAGCATCACGGAACCTTAAGTGTGTAGACCCTACGGGTTCGGGAACCATGCAGACATGACCGAGCCACCTCTCCGGCCAATAACCAATAGCGGGATCTGGATACCCATATTGGCTCCCACATGTTCCAAGATGATCTCATCGGATGAACCACGATGTCGGGGATTCAATCAATCCCGTATACAATTCCCTTTGTCCATCGGTATGTTACTTGCCCGAGATTCGATCGTCGGTATCCCTATACCTTGTTCAATCTCGTTACCGGCAAGTCTCTTTACTCATTCCATAACGCTTGATCCCGTGGCTAACTCCTTAGTCACATTGAGCTCATTATGATGATGCATTACCGAGTGGGCCCAGAGATACCTCTCCGTCATACGGAGTGACAAAACCCAGTCTCGATTCGTGCCAACCCAACAGACACTTTCGGAGATACCTGTAGTGCACCTTTATGGTCACCCAGTTACGTTGTGACATTTGATACACCCAAAGCATTCCTACGGTATCCGGGAGTTGCACAATCTCATGGTCTAAGGAAATGGTACTTGACATTAGAAAAGCTCTAGCAAACGAACTACACGATCTTGTGCTATGCTTAGGATTGGGTCTTGTCCATCACATCATTCTCCTAATGATGTGATCTCGTTATCAACGACATCCAATGTCCATGGTCAGGAAACCACAACCATCTATTGATCAACGAGTTAGTCAACTAGAGGCTCACTAGGGACATACTGTGGTCTATTTATTCACACATGTATTACGATTTCCGGTTAATACAATTATAGCATGAACAATAGACAATTATCATGAACAAGGAAATATAATAATAACCATTTTATTATTGCCTCTAGGGCATATTTCCAACATTCAGAGCCGGGTTTTATTGGCCCCGCGCCAAAGATGCCGCCCGGTACATAGTGGATCAATGCGTCGGGTGCCAATTCTACACGAATCCGTCGCATAAACCAGCGTTCGCTCTGAAGACGATCCCCCTCACTTGGACATTCGCCGTGTGGGGGTTCGATATGATTGATTCTCTCCGGACCGGGGCAAGTGGTTTCACGCACCTTTTAGTAGCGGTCGACAAGTTCACCAAGTGGATTGAAGGAAGCCCATAAAGAAGCTGGACTCGGCAACTACCGTCCAATTCATCAGGGAAATAATCTTCAGATTTGGAGTCCCCCACAGCATCATCACCGACAATGGGTGTTACTTCGACTTGGATGAGTTCCGCGAGTTCTACTATTCCCAAGTCACTCGGGTAGATTACGCCTCCATAGCGCACCCGCAGTCGAACGGGCAAGCGGAACGAGCGAATGGACTGATACTCCAAGGATTGAAGCCTCGCCTCATACGCGATCTGAAGCACACGGTGGGGGCTTGGGTCACCGAGCTGCCATCAGTCCTCTGGTGCTTGCGGACGACCCCTAACCGGTCCACCAATCGGACCTCTTTCTTCATGGTGTATGGGTCGGAAGCGGTCCTGCCGAGTGATCTTCTTCACAACTCACCCCGAGTGGATTTGTACTCAGAAGCCGAAGCTGAAAAAGCAAGGCAAGACGGCCTTGACCTCTTGGAGGAGGAGCATGATTTGGCGCTCGTAAGGTCAATGTTGTACCAACAAGACCTGCACCGCTACCACGACAGACACATCAGAGAGCGTGCTTTTCAGGAAGGAAATTTGGTTCTCCGAGTGGATCAGCAGAGACCTCACAAGCTGGCGCCCGCATGGGAAGGGCCATTCGCCATATCGAAGGTCCTGCACAACAGAGCCTACAGACTCTACAACTTCAGCAAAGACATGGAAGAGCCCAGAGCTTGGAACACGGACCTGCTCCGCAAGTTTTACACTTAGAATAAAAATTCTCTGTTGTAATAGTTTTCCGAATGAATTTAGATGAATAAAAGTCTTACTTTTCCTGTATATCATCTAGTTTGGCCTAGAGCCACTTTTTCACTGAGGTGATTAACTGCATTCGGAAACTAACACACCCTCAGTGGGTGAATTAGAGCACTAGCTTAGCTGCAAACCCATTTTTGCCTAAGCTAAAAAAGCAATCCGAGTGAGGATCCGCTCCACAATCGGGGGCCTAGCTGCGAACAAGCTTTCACCTAAGTTAAAAAGCAATCCGAGTGAGGATCCGCTCCACACTCGGGGGCTTAGCTGTGAACTAGCGTTCGCCTAAGTTAAAAAGCAATCCGAGTGAGGATCCGCTCCACACTCGGGGGCTTAGCTGTGAACCAGCTTTCGCCTAAGTTAAAAAGCAATCCAAGTGAGGATCCGTTCCACACTCGGGGACTTAGCAACGAACCATCTTTCGTCTAAGTTAAAAAGAAATCCCAGTGAGGATCCACTCCACAGTCGGGGGCTTAGCTGCGAACCAGATTTCGCCGAAGTTAAAAAGAAATCCGAGTGAGGATCAGCTCCACGCTCAGGGGCTTAGCTGTGAATCAGCTTTCACCTAAGTTAAAAAGCAATCCGAGTGAGGATCCGCTCCACACTCGGCGGCTTAGCTGTGAACCAGCTTTCGCCTAAGTTAAAAAGCAATCCGAGTGAGGACCTGCTCCACACTCAGGGGCTTAGCTGCGAACCAGCTTTCGCCTAAGTTAAAAAGCAATCCGAGTGAGGATCCACTCCACACTCGGTGGCTTAGCTGCGAACCAGCTTTCGCCTAAGTTAAAAAGCAATCCGAGTGAGGATCCGCTCCACACTCGGCGGCTTAGCTGCGAACCAGCTTTCACCTAAGTTAAAAAGCAATCCAAGTGAGGACCTGCTCCACACTTGGGGGCTTAGCTGCGAACCAGCTTTAGCCTAAGTTAAAAAACAACCTGAGTGAGGATAAGCTCCACACTCGGGGGCCTAGCTGCGAACCCGCTTTCACCTAAATTAAAAAAACAATCTGAGTGAGGATCAGCTCCACACTCGGGGACTTAGCCTCGGACCAGCTTTCGCCGAAGTTAAGCAAAACGAAGAAGCAAATAAGAACTCAAAGGTTCCCAAATCAAAAGGTTTGATCCGTTCGAATGTTTCAAGCAAGAGTAAAATGAGCTCAAGGGTCGCCAAAGTATGCGGTTACATCAACCACCCGGCATTCCGGGGCAAATTTAATAAAGTTTCTCAGGCATCTGCCTGGGGGCTGGCTGGCTCGATGAAGGTCTCCAAGTCGATCCCGTCTGTGGTGCACGTAGCGGCTTCAGCGAACGTCTCCATGAAGTCCTCGAACTTGAGCTTCTTAGTGTTGACTAATGACCCACAAGTATAGGGGATCAATCGTAGTCCTTTCGATAAGTAAGAGTGTCGAACCCAATGAGGAGCAGAAGGAAATGACAAGTGGTTTTCAGCAAGGTCTTTTCTGCAAGCACTGAAATAGTCGGTAACAAATAGTTTGATAGCAAGATAATTTGTAACGAGCAAGTAACGGTAATGGTAAATAAAGTGCAGCAAGGTAGCCTAATCCTTTTGTGGCAAAGGACAGGCCAAAACAGTCTCTTATGATAAGCAAAGAGTTCTTGAGGGTACACGGGAATTTCATCATATCACTTTCATCATGTTGGTTTGATTCATGTTCGCTGCTTTGATAATTTGATATAGGGGTGGATCGGTGCTTAGGTGCTGTTCTTACTTGAACAAACCTCCTACTTATGATTAACCCCCTCGCAAGCATCCACAACTACGAGAAAAGTATTAAGAGAAAATCTAACCATAGCATTAAACTTCTGGATCCAAATCGGTCCCTTACGAAGTAGCGCATAAACTAGGGTTTAAGCTTCTGTCACTCTAGCAACCCATCATCTAATAACTACTCCACAATGCATTCCCTTAGGCCCAAATATGGTGAAGTGCCATGTAGTCGACGTTCACATGACACCACTAAGGGAATCACAACATACATATCATCAAAATATCGAACACATATCAAGTTCACATGATTACTTGCAACATGACTTCTCCCGTGACCTCATGAACAAAAGTAACTACTCACAAATAATAATCATGCTCAAGATTAGAGGGGTATTAAATAGCATAATGGATCTGAACATGTAATCTTCCACCAAATAAACCATATAGTAATCAACTACAAGATGTAATCAACACTACTAGTCACCCACAAGCACCAATCTAATGTTCCAGTACAAAGATTGAACACAAGAGATGAACTAGGGTTTGAGAGGAGATGGTGCTGTTGAAGTTGTTGATGGAGATGGCCCTCCCAAAGATGGGAGAGTTGTTGGTAATGACGATGACGATGATTTCCCCCTCCGGGGGGGGGGGAGTTCCCCCGGCGGAATCACTCCATCAGAGGGCAAAAGTGCTCCTGCCCAAGTTCCGCCTCGAGACGGTGGCGCTTCGTCCCAAAAATCCTCTCCTTATTTTTTCTAGGTCAAAATGACCTATATACCAGAAGATGGACACCGGAGGTGGGCCGAGGAGGGCACAACCCACCAGGTGGGCCCCCTCTAGTAGTTATTTGCTCCAATAATTCGTAAATATTCCATAAAAATTCTACGTGAAGTTTCAGCTTATTTGGAGATGTGCAGAATAGGTAGCTCTGACGTGCTTTTTTTAGTTCCAGAATTCCAGCTGCCGGTATTCTCCCTCTTTGTGTAAACCTTGCATATTATGAAAGAAAAGGCATTAGAAATACTCCAAAAAGCATTATTATACATAAAAACATTATAAATAGCAATAGGAAATCATGATGCAAAATGGACGTATCATTGACCACTCGGAGGTTCTTCAGCTTCACCTCATTGACATCCTTGCAATGGACTCGGACGAGCGATAAGGCCACATCAGCACCGCTCCGGATAGCCGACTTCTTCCAAGCTTGCACTCGAGCGGGGATCTCGTTCAGCCGCATCATGATTGACTCCAGATCCGTCTAGGTCTTCTCGCCGGGCTGCAGCTCCTTGTCGATCCGGCTTATGGCACCCCTCGTCCGAGTGATGTAGCCCAAGAAGTTATCCAGATGGTCTTCCAGTCGCATGACAGCGAGGGCCGCCTTGTCGGTGACGAATGACCTTAATGGGTCCAGATCCCTCTCGATCCTCTCCGTCTCTAGCTCCATGTTATAGCAATGCTCTGTTGAGAGGAAACCATTCCCGAATGAATGATTGAGGAAAACGTAACAGCTCGAGGATTCTATTCAGATAACAAAGAACTTACCAACAAGCTTCTCACTCATCTCGGTGCAGAACTCCTCGATGTATCCCTCCAGGGCATTCTTCTTCTTAGTGAGTTGTGTGACCTTCTCCTCCAGAGTTCGCTTCTCCTGCTCAAAAGTGCCGGCTTCATCCTTGCACTTCTTCTCCCATTCGAAAGACACGCCTTTAGTAGAAGCGGTGGCAGCTTTGAGGTTCTCGATCTCCTTCTCTAGTTTGTCGACTGATGCCAGCTTCTTCTCAGCAAGCTTGGTCTTGGTCTTAGCCTCATTCTGGGCTAGTGATACATCTCCAATGTATCTATAATTTTTGATTGCTCCATGCTATTATATTATCCTTCTTGGATGTTTTCCAATCATTTTATAGCAACTTTATATCATTTTTTGGGACTAACCTATTGACATAGTGCCCAGTGCTAGTTGCTGTTTTTTGCTTGTTTTTTACATCGCAGGAAATCAATACCAAACGGAGTCCAAACGCAGCGAAACTTTTTGGTGATTTTTTCTGGACCAGAAGACACAAGTTGGGCCAAGAAAGTACCTGAGGGGGGCTCCGAGGGGAGCACAACCCACCAGGGCGCACCTGGGGGCCCAGGCGCGCTGAGGTGGGTTGTGCCCACCTCGGCCGCCTCCCGCACCGCCTCTTTGCTCTATAAATACCCCAATATTCCAGAAACCCTAGTGGAGTCGACGAAAATCAATTCCAGCTGCCACAAGTTCCAGAAACCATAGATCCAATCTAGACAGCATCACGGAGGGGTTCATCATCCTCATTGGTGCCTCTCCAATGATGCGTGAGTAGTTCTTTGTAGACCTACGGGTCTGTAGGCAGTAGCTAGATGGCTTCCTCTCTTTCTTTTGATTCTCAATACAATGGTCCTTGGAGATCTATTTGATGTAACTCTTTTTGTGGTGTGTTTGTTTGGATCCGATGAACTTTGAGTTTACGATCAGATCTATGTTTTTATCCAAGAAAGTTATTTGAGTCTTTTGATCTCTTATATGCATGATTACTTATAGCCTCGTATTTCTTCTTCGAATCTTTGGTTTAGTTAGGCCAAATAGATCAATTTTTCTTGCCATGAGAAGAGGTGCTTTGTGATGGGTTCGATCTTACGGTGCTTGATCCCAGTGACAGAAGGGGAACCGACACGTATGTATCGTTGCTATTAAGGATAACAAGATGGGGTCTATTTCTACATAAATAGATCTTGTCTACATCATGTCATCATTCTTATTGCGTTACTCCGTTTCTCCATGAACTTAACACACTAGATGCATGCTGGATAGCGGTCGATGTGTGGAGTAATAGTAGTAGATGCAGGCAGGAGTCGGTCTACTAATCTTGGACGTGATGCCTATATAATGATCATTGCCTGGATATCATCATAATTATTTGAAGTTCTATCAATTGCCCAACAGTAATTTGTTTACCCACCGTATGCTATTTTTCTCGAGAGAAGCCACTAGTGAAATCTACGGCCCCTGGGTCTATTTTCTCATCATATATTTTCAGATCTATTTTGCTATTTGCCTTTTTATTTATTTGCCACTTTTATTTTCAGATCTATATTTCTAAAAACCCTAAAATATTTTGCTTCACTTTATTTTATTCATGATCTATTTATCCAATCTACTACCATTCATCTCCCGTCCGTTTGCCAATTTTTGGCGCCGTTACCCGAAAGGGATTGACAACCCCTTTAACACGTCGGGTTGCAAGTATTTGTTCTTTGTGTGTAGGTGTTGTTTACGTAGTGTTGCTTGGTTCTCCTACTGGTTCGATAACCTTGGTCTCATCACTAAGGGAAATATCTACCATTGCTGTGCTGGATCATCCCTTCCTCTTTGGGGAAATACCGACGTAGTTCAAGCAAACATCAAAAGGAATTTCTGGCGCCGTTGCCGGGGAGGATCAAGTCAAGATAGTCTCCCGGCCACGTGCCAATCTCTGGCACCGTTGCCGGGGAGACATCATCAACATCTACCAGGTTTCTAATCACAAATCTCATCTCCTTGAATTTACATTATTTGCCATTTGCCTCTCGTTTTCCTCTCCCCCACTTCACAAAAATTTGCCGTTTTATTCGCCCTCTTTTTCGTTCACCGTTTTCTCATCAGATCTGTTTTTGAGTGCAATCTTGTTGCGTAGTAACGATGACTCAAGAGAACACCAAGTTGTGTGATTTCTCCAATACCAACAACAATAATTTTATTAGCACTCCGATTGCTCCTCCCGCCACTAGTGCGGAGTCTTGCGATATTAATGCCGCTTTGTTGAATCTTGTTATGAAAGGTCAATTTTCCGGTACTCCTAGTGAGGATGCCGCGTCCCATCTTAACACATTCGTGGAATTATGCGATGTGCAAAAGAAAAAAATATGTGGACAATGATATTGTGAAGTTTAAATTATTCCCGTTTTCTTTGCGAGATCGTGCAAAAATTTGGTTTTCTTCTTTGCCTCGCAATAGTATCAATTCTTGGGATAAGTGCAAAGATGCTTTTATTACTAAGTATTTTCCGCCCGCGAAAATTATTTTCCTTAGGATGCAAATCATGAATTTTAAGCAACTTGAGCATGAACATGTTGCGCAATCTTGGGAAAGAATGAAATTGATGCTAAGAAATTGTCCTACTTATGTTTTAAATCTTTGGATGATCATACAAATTTTTTATGCGGGATTGAATTTTGTTCTAGAAATCTTTTAGATTCCGCCGCGGGTGGTACTTTTATGGAAATTAATTTGGGTGAAGCTACTAAATTGATAGACAATGTTATGGCAAATTATTCACAATGGCATACCGAAAGTGCTCCTACTAGTAAAAAGGTTAATTTGGTTGAAGAAATTTCTTCTTTGAGTGAAAAAGTTGATGCTCTTATGAAATTGGTTGCTAATAAAAGTGCTCCTATTGATTTTAATGATGTGCCTTTGTCTACCTTTATTGAGCAAAATAGTGATGCCGTAGATGTGAATTTTATCTCTCGAAACAATTTCAATAACAATGCTTATAGAGGTAATTTTAATCCTAGGCCTTTTCCTAGTAATTCCTCTAATAATTATGGTAATTCCTATAGTAATCCTTCTTATAATAATAATAGGAACACCTCTGATTTTGAGAATAATATTAAAGAATTTATTAACGCTCAAAAGAATTTTAATACTACGATGGAAGAAAAATTGAGTAAGATTGATGATTTGTCTAGAAGCGTTGATAGAATTTCTCATGATGTAGAAAATCTCAAGATGAAAATTTTTGTGCCTAAGGTTGAAGAATCAATTAAACCTTTATATGTCTCTATGGATGAAAGTAAGAAAAGAACCGCTATGCTTAGAGCTAGAAGAGAATTTTTAGAAAAAGCATTTTCCAGTGATTGCTTTCACAAAAATGATGAAGATCTTAAAGTGATTGGTGTTTCTTCTATTGATTCCTTGTTTAGTAAAATTAAAATTGATGAAAAAGGGACTGAAGAAGAGTCAACTTTAGCTAGAAGGCGTCCCGATAATTTGGAGGGTGAAAATCTTGTTGAGAAAATTGACAAAGGTGGGTTTGGAGAGGTTAAAACTTTAACTAGTGATGTGCCCACTCTTTTGGATTACAAAGACTTTAATTATGATAATTGCTCTTTGATTGATTGTATTTCTTTGTTGCAATCCATGATAAATTCACCCCATGCCTATGAACAAAATAAAGCTTTTACTAAACATATTGTTGATGCTATGATGAAAGCTTTGGAAGAAAAGTTGGAATTAGAAATTTCAATTCCTAGAAAATTACATGATGAATGGGAACCTAGTATCAAAGTCAAGATTAAAAATTATGAGTGTTTTTCTTTATGTGATTTGGGTGCTAGTGTTTCTACAATTCCGAAATCTTTATGTGATGTGCTTGGTCTTACCGATATTGAAGAATGTTCTTTAAATTTGCACTTGGCGGATTCTACTATTAAAAAGCCTATGGGAAGAATTAATGATGTTCTTATTCTTGAAAATAGGAATTATGTGCCCATAGATTTTATTGTTCTTGATATTGATTGCAATCCGTCTTGTCCAATTATTCTTGTTAGACCGTTTTTGCACAATATAGGTGCCGTGATTGATATGAAAGAAGGGGACATTAAATTCCAATTTCCTTTGAGAAAGGGTATGGAACACTTCCCTAGAACAAGAATTAAGCCCGCATATGAATCAATCATGAGGGCATCTTATGGATCTAGAAACAAAGATGACAACACTTAGATCCTTGCTTTATGCCTAGCTAAGGGCGTAAAACGATAGCGCTTGTTGGGAGGCAACCCAATGAATAAAATTTATTTTTGTATTTTTCTGTTCTTGAGTGTTTGCACAATTATGCTACTGTTATGATTGTGTTTTTTGTGTTTTAATTAGTGTTTGTGCCAAGTAAAGCCTTTAGGATAGCTTTGGTGATAGTTGATTTGATCTTGTTGGAAAACAGAAACTTTTGCGTCCAGTAAAATAATTTTAGAAATTCACATGAGCGACGAAAGTTTTTGATTTTTTAAGACAAGATTGATATACAAATTTACTCTGTTGTCTTATTTTTCAGAATTTTTGGAGTTACATAATTATGAGAACAATTCGCATCTTTACAAACTCTTCTGTTTTTGACAGATTCTGTTTTCTTTGCATTGTGTGCTTATTTTGATGAATCTATGATTTTTATCGCGCGGGGGGGGGGGGGGGTATGAGCCATGGTAAAGTTAGAATACAGTATATATAATGCAAGAACAAAATTTGAATGGGTTTTCTATAGTACTTAAAGTAAAGATTGGTTTTCTTATACTAACGGATCTCACAAAGGTTTTGTTGAGTTTTGTGTGATTGAAGTTTTCAAGTTTTGGGTGAGATTATGATGGATGAAGGAATAAGGAGTAAGAAGAGCCTAAGCTTGGGGATGCCCCATGTCATCCCAAGCTATTATCCAAAGAGAAGCAAGCAACTAAGCTTGGGGATGCCCGAGTGGTATCCCCTCTTTCTTCTAACGACCATCGGTATTTTACTTGGAGCTATATTTTTATTCGTCACATATCATGAGTTTTGCTTGGAGCGTCTTGTATGATATGAGTCTTTCCTTGTTTTGCTTTTTATTTGAAGTCATGAATCCTTGCTAGACACACCTATTTGAGGGAGCCAAAATTATGCTATGACTTGTTAGAATTGCTCTCTATGCTTCACTTAAATCTTTATGAGCTATGGAATTGCTCTAGTGCTTCACTTATATATTTTTGAGCATGGTGTGCTTTAGTATTTTTGAAGAAATGCTCTCATGCTTCACTTAGATTTATATGAGAGTTAGTAAAAAAATTTAGAAATTCTCTCTTGCTTCACTTAAATTATTTTGAGAGAGAAAATTTTATGCTCATGTTCTTCACTTAGATTTGTTTGAGCTATCAAAAGCAACATATAAAATTAGTCCCAAAGTGATAGATATACAAGAGGGATATAATAAAAACTTTCATGAAGATCATTGGACAAAATAAACTTGATTCCTTGTAATAGTTTTGCGATATGTTGATATAATATGTGAGTCATGTTGATGAGTAATTATGCTTTAGTAAGAATATTGGTGTTAAGGTTTGTGATTCCCTATGCAAGCACGAAAGTCAATAGTTATGCAATGAAATTACATCCTACTTGTGGTGCATTATTCGGTGTTAGTTATGCTTAATGCTCACTTATGAGATTTTTTCGTTTCTTGGTTGGATGCTTCTCAATCTTTTGCTAGCCTTCATTTGCACTAAGTATGATCACTACTTGTCCATCCAAAATCTTTAAACCAGTTTTGCCATATGAGTCCACTATATCTACCTATATGCGGTATTTCCGTGCCGTGCTAAGCAAATTTGTATGTGCCATCTCTAATTTCAAAATAAATTTCTCTTTTGTGTGGTCGTACCGCTCATGAAACGGTAGGGGGTGCCTGATATATTTCCATGCTAGATGTGTTATTCTCAAGATGGGTGTTTATTCACTTGTCATTGCACGAGAGTACGGCAAAGGTATTAGGGATGCCCAATCCCGAAATGAAAAATGAATTTACTTTATGTTGTCAAATAATAAATTTCTTGGAAAGTGTTGGTATGGAGGGCACCCGTGGATACGGCTAGCCATGGAAAGTGAAAGTATGGTGGAAAAAGGAATAAACTTTATTTTTAGGTTGGGAACTGCCTATGATATATCTAGCATGGAAAGTATTGGGAACTACTCGATCGTTTTCGTTGACAGGAAAAGCATACCACCCAAAATGTTTTATCTCTACTTTTTTCGCTTTGAGCTCTGGCACCTCTACAAATCCCTACTTCCCTCTGCGAAGGGCCTTTCTTTTACTTTATGCAATTTTTATTTTGAGTCTCCATCTTCTCTTATAAAGCACCAACTAAGGGGCACTATTATCGTACTTGAGCATTGGGTGTAGCTAATATGCGAGTGTGTTTCATGAATGGATCAATGATTGAGCATAATGGGCTAGGGATAACTTGCTTTAGTGTTCATATTTTGAAAGACATGGTAGCTTGTTGATATGCTTGAGTATTGAAATCTTCATGTCAAAACTAGACTATTGCTTTGAATCATATAAAAGTCCAAATGTCCATGCTACAAAGAAAACAATATGTGATGAACATGTTAGGCAGCATTCCACATCAAAAATTCTATTTTAATCATTTACCTACTCGAGGACAAGTAGGAATTAAGCTTGGGGATGCTGATACGTCTCCAACGTATCTAGAATTTCTGATTGCTCCATGCTGTTATATTATCATTCTTCGATGTTTTACAATCATTTTATAGCAACTTTATGTCATTTTTTGGGACTAACCTATTGACATAGTGCCGAGTGCCAGTTGCTGTTTTTTGCTTCTTTTTTTACTTCGCAGGAAATCAATACCAAACGGAGTCCAAACACGGCAAAACTTTTTGGTCATTTTTTTCTGGACCAGAAGACACAAGTTGGGCCAAGAAAGTACCTGAGGGGGGCTCCGAGGGGAGCACAACCCACCAGGGCGCGCCTGGGGGCCCAGGCGCACCCAGGTGGGTTGTGCCCACCTCGGCCGCCTCCCGCACCACCTCTTTGCTCTATAAATACCCCAATATTCCAGAAACCCTAGGGGAGTTGACGAAAATCAATTCCAGCCGCCGCAAGTTCCAGAAACCACAGATCCAATCTAGACACCATCACGGAGGGGTTCATCATCCTCATTGGTGCCTCTCCGATGATGCGTGAGTAGTTCTTTGTAGACCTACGGGTCTGTAGGCAGTAGCTAGATGGCTTCCTCTCTCTCTTTTGATTCTCAATACAATGGTCTCTTGGAGATCTATTTGATGTAACTCTTTTTGCGGTGTGTTTGTTGGGATCCGATGAACTTTGAGTTTATGATCAGATCTACGTTTTTATCCATGAAAGTTATTTGAGTCTTTTGATCTCTTATATGCATGATTACTTATAGCCTCGTATTTCTTCTTCGAATCTTTGGTTTAGTTAGGCCAACTAGATCGATTTTTCTTGCCATGGGAAGAGGTGTTTTGTGATGGGTTCGATCTTACGGTGCTTGATCCCAGTGACAGAAGGGGAACCGACACGTATGTATCGTTGCTATTAAGGATAACAAGATGGGGTCTATTTCTACATAAATAGATCTTGCCTACATCATGTCATCGTTCTTATGGCATTACTCCATTTCTCCATGAACTTAATACACTAGATGCATGCTGGATAGCGGTCGATGTGTGGAGTAATAGTAGTAGATGCAGGCAGGAGTCGGTCTACTAATCTTGGACGTGATGCCTATATAATGATCATTGCCTGGATATCGTCATAATTATTTGAAGTTCTATCAATTGCCCAACAGTAATTTGTTTACCCACCGTATGCTATTTTTCTCGAGAGAAGCCACTAGTGAAATCTACGGCCCCCGGGTCTATTTTCTCATCATATATTTTCAGATGTATTTTGCTATTTGCCTTTTTATTTATTTGCCACTTTTATTTTCAGATCTATATTTCTAAAAACCCAAAAAATATTTTGCTTCGCTTTATTTTATTCGTGATCTATTTATCCAATCTACTACCATTTATCTCCCGTCTGTTTGCCAATTTCTGGCGCCGTTACTCGAAAGGGATTGACAACCCCTTTAGCACGTCGGGTTGCAAGTATTTGTTCTTTGTGTGCAGGTGCTATTTATGTAGTGTTGCTTGGTTCTCCTACTGGTTTGATAACCTTGGTCTCATCACTGAGGGAAATACCTACCGTTGTTGTGCTGCATCATCCCTTCCTCTTTGGGGAAATACCGACGTAGTTCAAGCAAACATCAGCTAGCGCCAGCTCTTTGTCTTTGTTCTCTAGTGCCTGCTTCACGGTTTCTAAAGAAATCGAAGTCTTGAGCCTCTTTACAAGTTCAGCATTCTCGCTTCGAACATATGTCGGAGTGGAGTGACTCGGATCAAAGGAGAAAGCAATACGCGACAACCAGTCGAAGGAAATAAATTACCTCCCAGAGTGCTCTTCTCCTTCTCCAGTCGGGTGCTCTTGTGTTTCTCCGCCTCCAGGTCCACTCGGAGCGATGCCACTTCCTTCTCCGGGGCGGCATAGTGGGATCCCAGCTCGCAAGCCCTCTGCACCACACAAAGGACATTTAGTCAGCAAACAGGAGGTAAAAAAATGAAGATACGATCTATTATCACTCAGATGACCGCCGAGTCAGACATACACCCTTGAAAGGAACGAGCTTAACCAGTACCAAATCCTCCAGTACTTTCTGACCACCGAGTCGGCAATGAAGAAGATAGAGGACAACAACAAACTTATCTACTTTCATTCGGCCGACTTCCGACTCAGCAATGAAGAAGATCCTACCTACTGTCTCACCAGAATACGAGTGTTGCCGAACACCCCGAGTGCCACGCGACAGTTCTAAAGACCGCTGCCGAGTGCCCGCAATCGACAGCGGTCTCGGGGACTACACCCGCACTCGGCGTGCCCCCACTGGAAAGTGACTCGTGTTGAGCTAAAAAAATGGCGATTAGCCCCAATGCGAAAGTTCTAAGACTACCATTGACTGCATTCAGTCAGTGGTAGCCTCGGGGACTACACCCAGTGGATGCACTCGACGTGCCCCCATTGGGCCGCTAGCACTCGGAAACGCCCCGACTAAACCCGAGTAGAAGTGACAACATAAAAAGCATTAAGTTCTAAGACTCCGGCCGACTGATTCCAGTCAACAGGAGCCTCGGGGACTACACCCAGTGGGTGCACTCAGCATGCCCCCACTAGACCAAAAACAGCTAGTGGGTGTGCCCTGCGCAAACCCACTTACAGAAACCCTACCGTGAAGGAAGAAACGGAAATTTAGCAAATAAAGTTGAAAATTTACTCACAATGGTACTTACTCGGGCGTTGGTCTGCAGCACCTCACTGGCGTCGTAGGCATCCTTCAGCCGACTGCACATCAACCCCACTTGAATCAGAGCCTTCTTGCTCACCACTGCTTGGTCCTCCAGGACACGGTGCAGGGAGATAGCGGTAGCAGGGGTGGACGGAGACGATGATGCAGGCCTTGGAGTTGGAACCATCGTGGCTGCAGCGTCGGCCTGCTCGGAGGAGCCAGCGTAGGCCTCGCAGCTGGGACCACTGCAGTCACGGATGCCGAGCTGCCCTGGGCCAGAGGACTCGGCCACGTGGCTTTTGCGGCGGCCTTCATCGGGGGAGCGCAATCCACTCGACGAGGGGAGACCTCCTGCATGGCCACATCAGCATCCGATGCCTTTTCCTTGCCAGCCTCTAGGTTGAGCGGGTCGGGCCTCTCTTCATCATCTAACTGGATGATCTCAGGCGGAACTACATGAATACACGAACCAGAAAAATTAGCGAAGAACAACCGGAAGGGATTCAGCCACCGTGACCAGTCGGCGTGAAAATACCTTTGGAAGTGACAGCGTCGGCGTCACCCTGGTCCTGCATGTGAGCTTGCGGGTCAGCTGGCGTCATCGAGGTGTCATTGCTACAAAGATTAAACAGCACTCGGTGGTCAGCCGAGCCAAGCCGAGTCGATGCAACAACAAAGATCAAACTAACAAGAATACTTACGTGGAGGCTACGGGCACTGTCACCCGGATCTGAGGCACCGCAGCCTTCCGAGGCTTGGATGCGGCCTACTTGGGCTACTTGGGCCGCTTCTCCGCGGAACTCTCCATTCCGCGCGTGAGCGCTTCGAGCTATGAGTCGTCCGTCCCGTGGCAGTCCGCTGTTAAGCCCCACCTGCCTTACCACTCGGATCGTGCAGCGCCTTGGAGCGGGGTTCCTTAGGGGCCTCATAGGACGACGAGGACTCCGCCTCCTCTCCCTCCTCAGAGCTCTCGTCCTCGTCGCTTTCCTCCTTGTCATTACTTTTGTCGTTGTCGTCAGAGTCCTTCGAGTACTGATGCTCGGTGTCACTCATCACGTCCTCTGGCGACCGGTCGACTACCGGAATCTAGGAGACCATCTTCTGAATGTCCTGAAAAGACAAACACATCACAACACCAGAATCAAATACACATGGAACAACATATTGACAGGCTGATTGAGCGGAAGATGACTACCTCAATAGGCGGCAAATCCTTGTGGAAGGCCGGTACCAGCCGAGTTCCCCGTGGATTGTCCCGGGCGTAGGTGATGGCTTTGATCTTGGCCCCCACGTCCTTCTCGGCGAGCTCCTCGGGGTGCACTCGGGTAGGGTCACTTGGCCCCTCAGGCACATGTGGTGGGCCCTGGCCTGTAGCGGCTGGATGCGCCGAGTGAAGAAGGTCTCCAGCAGGTCCATGTTGTTCACGCCAGCTTTCACAACTCCAACCAAGGCACTGGACACTCCTCCTTCATCACAGAAAGAGACACAGGAGCCCTTACCCTCTCCGACGAGTACGGCAGAAGGCCCGACTAACTGCTGGCGCCGGGGACATCCCTACAGTAAAACCAAGTCCCTTGCCACCCCTTGACGGAGTCAGGAAAACTCATCTTCGGGAAGGATCTCCCTCCACGGACCTAGATGCCGAGACCCCCTCACAGTTGGGTGTCGTGGGTCTTCTCGGCAGTCGGCGAATCCTTCTTGACGGTCATCAACCGACAAGTGAAGACATATTTGAAGAGGCCCCAATGGGGATGACAGCCAAGGAAGTTTTCGCAAAGGGAGATGAAGGTCGAGAGGTAGATGATGGCGTTGGGGGGAAGATGGTGGAGTCGCGCACCGAAATAATCGAGGAATGCTCGAAAGAATGGATGGGGAGGCATGGAGAAGCCCCTCTCGACGTGGGTGACCAACAGGACGCACTCGTCCTCTCATGGCGCCGGCTCAACCTCCCTTGCGTTCGGACGATGCCACCCATCCCGCGGGATGAGCCCCTCCTCCGTGAGCTCCTCCAACCGCTGAGCCGAGACGCGCGAGGGATAGAATCCTCCACGGCGCCTCCGACCGCTGCACCGGAGCCAGAGGAGGTTGCTTTCTTGTCCTTCTTTGCCTTCTCCGCCTTGGCCGTGGAATCTCTCGCCATCGCCGCGGATACCCCGAGCACTCGAGTGTGGAGGGGAACGGAAAGGCCGAGGCAGAGAGAAGGGGATCTGGGGTCCTGACCTCAGCCTCCAAATCTTATATATCACGGAGCAATTCATGAGCCGGATCTCACACCAAAGATCTCCGGATCAACGGCACATGCAGCAGGGCATCGTGCAGAGCAGACGCTGCACATGGCGGATTTCGTGCGCAAAAATCGAGGAGCCGCACCCCCACTTTCCCCATTAACGCACGTCATTACCACTTCTGCGCGCGCACGCACAAATTCAAACCCCGAGATTTCCGGGCGAATCAATCTGATTGATTACCCACGATTCCTTTCCTAAAGGGCGCATGTCAGTCCGACTGACCACCCTCTGCAGGGACCCTTGCACTCGGCCACGCTAAACACCCGACTGAAATCAACTTCATGATTGTTATGAGACGAGCTTGATGCCCCTCCGCGGGTTGACCTGGCCCTTTCAGCAGGCTCCAAGGCGCATGACTCGTAAACTCAGAATCATAGAAGGCCCATGCTCGCGTTCCTCTGGGATAAGGAGTGGAATCTCTCCGGAGAATCAGACCACTCGCCAGTGTCACCGCTCGAGTTATTATGGCATGCTCTCACTCGGGCCTCAAGTCTATCTCCTCCAAGAGACATATGAATGCCACCGAGTTTTTCTCGGCGATCAACAGCACCCAGTCATCTGGGTAAACTTGTAGTTCAGAATCTGTTGTGTTTTCATCCAAGGAACAGCGGACCACGACTCAGAAACGTATTTCGAGTGCTCTAGCAGCACTCTGATTTAACCGAAGGATCGGTCTGCTTGTCCTACGAAACCTCAACCAATTCGGGGGCTAATGATGAGGTAACCTTTTACAGGTAGGGTCAAGGACCCATCATATGGGACCCACATGGGGCCCATCACCACCATAGGTAGGACTCCGGACCATGCTAGCATTCTGATGCACATATCAGGGAGTCCACTCGGATAGCTCGACAGCACTCGGATGACCACCCATCACTCGACTGGACAACCACCACTCGGAATAAAGAGGTGAAGGGACGGCGTGGGAGCTGCAATGGTCAAGGAATCCTAAGTCGCCATTAACGCGGAGTCAAGACTACCGTTACCTGTAACTGCCATAGAACAGGCTCTTTACACTTGTAACTGATGCAATCAATGTCATTTAATGCCCTGGCGACGTGGAGGACATGGAACTGCAGCAGACTCTATATAAGCTACACTCCACCTCCTGAGCTAGGGTCGAGCAATCTTTGTAACCATACCCATAAAATCAAAACCGAGCCTCAGGGCACGAGATGTAGGGCTGTTACCTCCATCGAGAGGGACCTGAACTCGTTAAACACCGAGTGTTACACTGTCACATCCCTAGTTCTGGTAATGTCTAGTGCTAGCATCTGGTGTTGCATCATGTTGTGTATTAATTGCCGACACCGTCCTTCTCGATAGGTCCTGCTCCGGAGAGTGATCCAGAGTACCTGTCTGAGGAGTAGTGCCCCCCTATTGATCTTCCAGGCAAGCAAACCTCATTGAGCATCTCGATACAATCCCACTTTCTCGTGCCTACTCTCTTTTACTGCATTCAGACAACCACATTTCAACTGTTACTTGTTGCGGTAGCTGAACCCACTTCCTCTGCATGACCTATCTTTGCCACAGTAAATAGTAAAACCTTACTAGCATGGTTAGGAGTTGCTTGAGGCCCTGCAGTGATCTTTACCATGCTATGTCTGTTATGCTAGCTATGCTTAGAGTGGTGTTAGGTCTGGTTCATATGGGTGATGAATTGGAGTGAATCGATGGTGTTCTGATGATGAGAGCTAAGTGTGTGAACATGTTTTGGTAAAGGTAGCGATGAGAGGCCATGTAGGAGTACATGGTGGGTTGTCTCGTTGGGACCGTCCTTAAGAACTGAGTCCTGTGTATGTTGTCCAAGAACAGCTACTACCACACATTGGGCCCTGAAATATGACCCTACTCGACTTATTAATCGCCATGATCTCTGTCCAAAAGTTGCAACTAGTTTCTGGTGTTTATAGGTTGTGTTGGGACCGTGCTTAGCGCTGACCGGAGGGGTAGGCTTTGATGCGGCAGGCAACATGACTGGGTGTACCAAGAGTAATACCATCCGACGAGGTGGACTTGGGAACCCTGTACACATCGTTTGAGGCCGTGATGGAAACCTCGGCCGGACTTCTGTTGTGGGTCAGTTCTCAGATAGGTGATAAACCTGGACTAGAGTGTTGTGTGGTTAGTCAGGTCGTGGTCTACACCAATGTCGGCTTTCGCTTGAAGTCTGCCGAGCACATGTCGTGTGCAGACGCTAAGTGGTGGAAACATGTGTGAAGAAGTACACCCCTGCAGGGTAATGATCTATTCGAATAGCCGCTTTCGCGGATATGGACTACTTGGAGACTTATACGGTCATAGACAACTGATGTGGATACTCTAAAATGCGCAAGATAAGCGTGAGTGCTATGGATGGCATTTCTGTAGGGAGACGGAAGGGGGATCCATAATAGTGTATTGTTGTGGTGATTAGTGGACTCGTGTGCGCTTTCTCACCTCAAAGAGTTACTCATAGTCGTAGTACAGGATAGCCACAAAGTCAAGGCTGGCTTGCTGCACTTAAACTCCACCACCCCCTTTGTTGATACTGATGCATATGTAGTTAGTTCTGATGTAACTCGTGCTGAGTACCTTTGTACTCATGTTTGCTTAATTATGTTTTTGCAAAGGAGACTCCGGTCTCACTAGTAGTGCATGTGGACTTCGATGAGTAGCTTGTATCCCAGCTATGATCTTGTACCCTTGGGAGGGTCTTGTAGATAGTTAGGCTTCCTAGCCTTTTTCATTTGTAGTTGTCTGTACTCAGACAAGTTATGCTTCCGTTGCTTGTTTGCTCTGTATGAAGGATCATGTGACCCGCTGCTTGTAATAAATGCTATGATGGCTCTTCTGAGCCTTTATCTATGTATGAGTTGCTGAGTTATGTTGTGATGCCTTGTTGTACAGCACATACTTGCATGTTATGCGTACGTGTAATGTGTATTGCTATGTGTGGGATCCGACACCTAGTTGTTTATTCTTGGTAGCCTGTCTTATGGGGAAATGCCTCCTAGTGCTTCCATCCGGAACACATGGATTGACCGGCATGTGTCCTTCTTTGCTGCTATGTCTGTCCCTACGGGGAAATGTCACGCGGTGTTTACCGGAGTCCTGATAGCTTGCTACAGCCCGGTTACACTCGTTGCTGACCGACACGTGCATTGCTGGGTCATGTATGCCTATCCCTGTAAGTTCGTGCCACCTTGGGTTTATGACTAGTCATGTCGGCCCGGGTTCTCTGTCATATGGATGCTAGCAACACAATCATATACGTAAGCCAAAAGGCGCAAATGGTCCCGGCCAAGGTAAGGCTGCAGCCGTGGGGATACCGTGCATGAGGCCGCATAGTGATATGATGTGATACATGCTAGATCGGTGTGACTTAGGATCGGGGTCCTGACAGCTTTCGTATCAGAGCTTGACTGCCTGTAGGATTATCAAGCCAAACTGGTTAAAGTCGAGTCTAGAAATTCTTAGTTATATAGGGGAATTGATTGTGGAAGGGAACATAAGGCTCTTTTTACTCCTTATACCTTATGTCCTTCTAATCTAAGTCATCCTATCTTCCTACGGGGTTAAGGAACTAGGGTTTCTCTTCTGTCCATCAGGATCACGAGTTACTATTCCGTAGACCCATAGGATTGGTTACTCAGAGTCTTATTCCAGTTTTCGAGTACTTCTTGTGTAGTAATGTTTAGTACTATCACAGAATCTTGAGTGACGATGTCGAGAATGGTACTACCCCACCTTTGGTAGGATGTCTCATGTTTTGAGCATTTTACTGTCGTTATGCTGCCCAAATTGTTCTAGGAGCTCGAGAGATTCTAATGCTTTTGTGATGCATTCTGTATCCCTATGTGTTGATTCCATCCGTGTTTTCCTATGGTTTTGTTCCTCAGGATGTCGCATGCCACTTGAGCCGTTGTTGGCCGTGGTCAGAGTCAAGCCAGTAGTAGTAGAGCTGCTGAGGATCCTCCCAATCCGCCATCTCTAGCAGAAGTTATGTTAGAGGTTGAGAGGAACAAGTGTGAGACTAACTGCTTGTTGGCACATATTGAGGAGAACACCGCATGTCATTCCAGTGAGTCGGTGACTATTCATGACTTCATCAGCTTGCACCCACCCACCTACCATCATTCTATTAAGCCACTCGATGCAGATGATTGGCTCCGTAGCATCACTCATAAGCTGCGTTCCACGAACGTGGATGAGGGAGACAAGGTCACCCATGCTACATATCACTTGGAGGGTCCTGGCAGTCTGTGGTGGGAAAATTATGAGGTTATGCTTCCAGCTGGCCAGATTCCTACCTGGAGAGACTTCATCGAGGCTTTTCGTGAGCACCACATTCCCCAGGGCCTCATAGATCGCAAGAGGGAAGAGTTATGTAACCTTACCTAGGGTAAGATGGTTGTTGATGCTTACAGTAGAGGGTTTGAGAACCTTGCCCGCTATGCCACAGAGGAGGTGTCCACGGACGCCAAGAGGCAGGCTAGGTTCCGAAAGAGTCTCAACCCGAAGTTGCGTCGTTGTGACGCCCCCAACTCAATCGTGCACTAATCATACACGCAAACATGCACGATCAAGCACAGGGACTCACGGGAAGATATCACAACACAACTCTAACACAAATAAACGGATATTACAGACCAGGGATCCGAAGATCCGAATACATAAGTCAGTCATACAAATATTATCTGAGTACAGACATAGTTAGACAAGTTTTGCCTTAAGAAGGCTAGCACAAACAACGACTCTAGATCGAAAGGCGTAGGCCTCCTGCCTGGGAGCCTCCGATCCTACTCCTGGTCGGCTGGCTCGATCCAGTAGTACGTGCCGTCTGGACCCTCCTGGTAGTAAGCTCCTGAGGTGGCATCTGGCTCCGGGGCTCCATCGTCTGATTTATCATCAAAGTGGGGTATGGGGAAAAAGAAGTAACAAAGCAACTGTGAGTACTCATCCGAAGTACGCAGCAAGCAAGGATCTACACTACATATGCAACATTATCAAAGAGGAAAAGGCTGTATATGTGGACTGAGCTGCAGAAATGCCAGAATAGAGAGAAGACCTAGTCCTATCGAAGACTAGCATCTTCACGAAGCCATCATCTTGCAGCAATAGAAGAGAGTAGAATAGCATTTTATTAAGCAAACATGTTGAAGCAAGCCTAGAGATCCTTCCTCGACTCCCAGCGAGAAAGCGAACCCGAAGCTTCAATTAAGTAACAAGTATCCAGTTCAAGTAGTAGATCAGGATACACAAACTGAGCATCCTTTACCGTAGGACCGGCTATCGATAGATCATTCATCCCTGCAGGGGTGCACTACTATTACCCAACACGCTCGATCACCTCTGGCCAGACACACTTGCTGGGTAATGCCCGGCCTCGGGAGATCAACACGAAGCAGCGCCCTACCTAGGCTCAGCAGAGAGGTCAGCACGCCGGACTAACCTATGCACCCAGAGGTCTTGGGCCATCGCCCTGGGCACCCTGCGTGTTGCGTGGCTGGCTGGGGTGCAGGCGCGACACTGAACTCATCAGTGAAGTATCCAGCCCAGTCCCGGTGATCAGTCCGCATGGTGAATTGTGACGTCTGATGAGCTTTCGGGAGAAACGTACATCGCAGAGGGCCCCATAACCATTATCCCGTGTGGTGGTAGTGCATATAGGGCACGTCGACCCACTTAGATCACAAATCCAAATCCAATAGGCTCATTTAGTATCACGCGGATGAAATCAGAGTCTCTGATGCTCCACCACAGTATCACACTCGAGTGCCCTTCCAGCACACCCGACATCATAGATCCCCTGCGGGTACCCACCAGGGTCGTCCCGCCTGTATCAAAGGTCAAAGTATCCATGTGGTCATAGCATCAAGGGGGAAAACCCCGAGGAATCACCCTCGATGGATTCCACTCGGCGAAATCATCAGGGTGAACGTATGAGGGATCACCCTCGAGGTTCACACTGAGGGGTTGCACGACAGAGTCGTAGCGGAAGTGGAGAAGGAGGAATCACCCTCGATGACCACAACCGAACAGCTACACTGCAGAGTATTCATCAGGAAGTGCGATACGAGGTATCACCCTCGGCACTCGAGAGTAGCTATGCAGAGTCGTACAACTAGGGGGTGAGGTGATGTGTCGGTCTTTGGTCATCGATCACGTTGATCGAGCAGTCGATGATGAAGCAGGGGCAACAAGGGTAAGGTGGTGGGGGTCACTGATGGTTCACTACCAACCTATACTAAACAGTTTATCATAGGCAGGTAAGGTAACAATGAACAGGTTACGAAAGCAGGCTATGCATCAGAATAGGAGCAAACATTAACAGTAGAAAAATCTAATGCAAGCAGAAGAAATGGAATGGGCGATATCTGGATGCTCAAGGGGGGGGGGGGGGCTTGCCTGGTTGCTCTGGCAAGAGAGAGGGATCGTCAACGGGCTGCTCGTCTGTAGCATAGTCGTACCCGGCGGCAACGTCGTTGGTCTCGGCGTCTATCGAGAGAGAAGGAGGGGGGAGAGAAACAATAAATTCACGGCAATAATGCAAACAATATATATGACATGCCTAAATGATATGCCGGGGTGTTCTACTGTCTAACTAAATGATTTAGTAAATTTAGGAATTTAACCGGATTTATTTAATTAAAGTTGGGCACTATTCATTTATCGAAATCGGTCCAAAAGTTCAATGTTCATCTAGCTAGGGGCCTCTGACAGGAATACGGAGGGCGTATTCAGATTCGTATCAAATTCTGAGCACCTTCATATATAAATTATTTTCATCGGAGTTACGGATTATTTAATATGATTTTCTAAAGTTTAAATGATTTTCCAAATTTAATTATTTCTTTAAATTCAAATTATCCAGAATAGTGAATGATGACGTCAGCATGACATCACCATTATGTCAGCAGGTCAAACCCAGCTAACCAGGGTCAAACCTGACAGGTGGGTCCAGTGGGACCCACATGTCAGTGACAGAGCTAATTTTAAACAGGGTTAATTTAATCTAACTAAAGTAATTAGCAGGTGGGGCACAGCAGTCAGTGTCTGTTAGTTTAACTAATTAACTTAATTAACTAATTAGCAGTTTATTTATTTATTTAAATTCGTTTATTAAGTGGGGCCCGCATGTCAGTGAGACAGGGGTGGCCACGTCAGAGGTTGACCTGGTCAACAGGTCAACTGGGGCCCAGGGTTCAGTGGCACTGGGCGGGGCCCACCCAGGCCAGATCAGCGCTGGCCGGCGACGCGCCGGAGTTAGCTCCGGCGAGCCAAACGCGGCGGCGCGCGTCGGGCTCGGCTCGGGTTTTGCACGCAGGGGGCTATTCGCGGCGCGGTTGCTTGCGTTCGATGCGGCTCGGCGTCGCGCGTCGAACGGTGGCGGTGCGGGGTGCTGAGGAGGCCGGAGTCGAGCGGCACGAGCTCGCCGGCGGCGGGGTGGTTCGGGCGTGCGACGGAGACGGGGCTACGGTGCGAGTTCGGGCAATCCAGAGAGCGGGGCGAGGCCTACGTGCACGCGCGAGCAAGACGGGCGCGAGCAAATGACCAAAAGGTCGCCGGAACGACGCCGGCGACAAGGTACGTGGTGGTGGGCTCGGGCTACGGTGGAGCGATTGCCACGGGCAGCTAGAGGGGGCAGGGGAGGGCGCGTTCGGCGCAGGGGCTCACCGGCGTTGCAGAGAAGGCCCGGGGCAGAACGGAGGAGCTCGGGGCGGCACGAATCGAAGCGGCGATCATCGGTGGCCATAGGGGAAGAAGGCGAAGCAGGCCGGTGATGCAGAGCTCCCGGGGCTCGGGCTAGTGGTCGAGCAGGACGGGCTCGTCGTGGCGGAGCTTCTGGACAGGCTACGGAGGCGAGAGGTGGGTTGTGGCCGCGGCTAGCCAGCGTCTATGGCGGCGGCGGCGTTCGGCTGCGACGGGGGAGCGAGGGAGAGGGCGAGTGGAGTAGCTAGGGTTCGTCCGCGGGGTTGGGGACGGGTACTTATAGGCATCCGCGACGCGCGGGTGGCCGCTGTCGATCGGGGACGACGGGGGGCCAGTGCGCGCGCACGTGCGCCCGCGCGTGCGCGTTCGACAGCGAGGGCGAGGAGCAGTGCGGGAGGTGGGGGACGACGCCAGGTGGGCTGGGCCGGCACTGTAGCGGTAGGCTCGAGTGCACAGTAGCGCCTTTAGGCCTTTTCTATTTTCTCTTTTTCTGTTTCTTTTCTTTTTTGTTTGCAAAATGTTTGGGCACTAAATGAATTTTGTAAAAAGTGTGACCTAGTCCATAAATCTCAGTGCATTATGCCCTAACACCAAAAACTAATTTGGGCAAAACATAATTTCATATTTAATTTAGATTAAATAAAAGGCTATTAAATATTGTTTTCAGCCACTATTAAAGGATGTTTGAGTTACTTAATTGCTTTATTAAATGTTGGTTACAATTTTAGAATAGTCTCTGGAATATTTGTTATTTATTGAACATTTTAGGTTCTGTGTTTGAACAACTTTTATTTTCCACTTTAATTTAATTTGAATTTGAGTTAGGAGTTGAAATGCAATATGATGCAAATCGTGATTATGCACTGTTAATCATGCTGACTTGTCATTATCAAAAGTGATTACTGTGGCTAATGACATGGGGTGTTACAATTCTCCTCATCTATCAAGAATTCTCGTCCCGAGAATTAAGAGGAAGACTGAAAGAAAGCGGGGTATTCTTCGCGAAGACGATCCTCGCGTTCCCAAGTGGCTTCATCTTCAGAATGATTCGACCACTGAACCTTGAGGAATTTGGTTGACTTCTGACGTGTTCGACGTTCGGCTTGATCAAGAATACGAACGGGATATTCTGGATAAGACAGATCTTCTCGCAATTCAAGCATTTCATGATCCACGGCTCGAATAGGATCCTTGAAGCAGCGATGGAGTTGGGATACATGAAACACATCATGCACCTGAGAAAGATTGGGCGGCAATTGCAATTGATATGCCACTTCTCCTCGATGGGCAAGAATATGGAACGGGCCAATGTAGCGAGGAGCTAACTTGCCGTTGATTCCAAATCGATGAGTGCCTTTCAACGGAGTGACGCGGAGGTAAGCTTGCTCGCCAGGTTGATAGACCATTTCCTGGTGCTTTCGGTCATAGTTGCTCTTCTGACGAGACTGAGCAGTTTTCAGATGTTCTCGGATAATGCGGACCTGTTCTTCAGCTTGCTGAACAATGTCCGGTCCGACGAGTGAGCGTTCCCCAGTTTCTGACCAATTCAGAGGGGTTCGACACTTACGTCCGTAAAGAACTTCAAACGGTGCCATCTTTAGACTAGCTTGATAGCTGTTGTTGCAAGAGAATTCGGCATACGGGAGAGATTCCTCCCACTTCTTACCGAAGGAGATGACGCAAGCTCGAAGCATATCTTCGAGCACTTGATTAACTCGTTCGACTTGACCCTGTGACTGAGGGTGAAAAGCGGTACTGAAGGACAGATGAGTTCCCATAGCTTCTTGGAAACTATTCCAGAATCTGGAGGTGAAGAGGCTGCCATGATCTGAACTGATCTCCAACGGAACACCGTCGAGTGACACAATTCGGGAAACATACAAGTCTGCTAACTGACTAGCAGTGATTGTCTCCTTAACAGGCAGAAAGTGAGCAACCTTTGAGAATCGGTCAATGACGACAAAAATAGCATCATGACCCTTCTGAGATCTGGGAAAACCAGTAATGAAATCCATTTGGACTTTGTCCCATTTCCATTCAGGAATTGCAAGGGGTTGCAGAGTTCCAGCAGGCCTTTGATGTTCTGCTTTAATGCGGCGGCAAACGTCACACTCAGAAACATAACGAGCAATGTCTCGCTTCATATTAGGCCACTAGTATCTCTGACAAATGTCACGGTACATCTTTGTGCTACCAGGATGAATAGACGGAGGAGTGTCGTGAGCTTCTTTCATAACGTATTCTCTCTCATCCTTGAACTTGGGTACGAAGAGACGGCGTTGGAAGAATAGGATCCCATCATCATCAAGATGGAATTCCGACGGCTTTCCTTTTTCGAGGTATCGCTTGATTCTTTCAACTTCAGAGTCATACCGTTGCATAGTCTTAATGCTGTGCTCTAAATCTAGTTCAACAACCAGGGTATTGAGATAACCCTGTGGAACAATATGGAGGTTCAATTTGCGAAGCTCTTCATGGAGAAGAGGTTGCGTTTCCTGAACCATATGGTTGCTGCAATAAGCCTTGCGACTCAAGGCATTGGCCATTACATTATCCTTGCCAGGGGTGTATGAGATATTCATATCATAATCGGCAATTGTCTCGAGCCATCTCTGTTGACGGAGGTTCAGATCTGGTTGAGTATATAGATACTTCAAACTTTGGTGATCCGTGTATATCTCGCAACGGTTACCGAGAAGGTAATGTCGCCATAGCTTCAGGGCATAAATAAGCACAGAAAGTTCAAGATCATGCACTGGATAATTTTCTTCATGAGGAAGCAATTGTCGAGATGCATAAGCAATCACTTTGCACTCTTGCATTAGGACACAGCCTAATCCTTGACGAGATGCATCACAATATATCACGAAATCCTTTTGGGAATCCGGGGGTGCTAGCACTGGGGCAGATGTTAACTTATCTTTTAGTGTCTGAAAGCTTTCTTGACATTTTTCTGTCCACTCAAATTTAACACCTTTGTGGAGCAGATTCGTCAATGGTTTTGCAATCTTGGAAAAATTCTCAACGAATCGACGGCAATAACTAGCGAGTCCGAGAAAACTTCTGACTTGCTTGACATTCTTCGGGGGAGTCCAATCAAGAATAGCCTGAACTCGCTCGGGGTTAACAGCAATGCCATTCTTGGAAATCACATGACCAAGATAGGTCACTTCAGATAACCAGAACTCACACTTGGAGAATTTAGCATACAACTGATGTTCTCGTAGCTTCTCCAATACAAGCCGAAGATGTTCAGCATGTTCTTCTTCATTCTTGGAATATATAAGGATATCATCTAAATAAACCATGATGAATTTGTCGAGGTAATCCATGAAGATATAGTTCATCAACCGGGAGAAGGTTGCTGGAGCATTTGTTAAGCCAAATGACATGACAGTGTACTCATAAGAGCCATAACGAGTAACAAAGGCAGTCTTCGGGATATCCTCTTCGCGAACACGGATCTGATGATAACCCAACCTCAAGTCGAGTTTCGAGAAGATAGAGGATCCAGCAAGCTGATCATAAAGATCATTGATCCGGGGCAGTGGGTATTTATTCTGGATTGTGGCTTGGTTAATGGGCCGGTAATCCTGAACCAATCGGTTAGTTCCATCGTTCTTTCTAACAAAGAGTGAAGGTGCTCCCCAAGCAGACGAACTGGGGCGGATGAAACCTTTCTTAAGTGAATGTCGATTTCTTCCTTAAGCTCGAGAAGGTGGTGCGGGGGCATCTTATAAGGACGCTTTGCAATAGGGACAGTGCCAGGCTTCAAGTCAATGACAAACTCGACAGCTCTAGCCGAGGGTATTCCTGGAAGTTCTTCGGGAAAGACGTCCGGAAAATCTCGAACGACAGGAACGTTCTCGATTCCTTCCAGAGGTGAGGCGTTCAAAGCATTCAGAACATATATCTGAGCTTCAGCGTCCCGTGTAATGCGGGCGGTATAGTTCACTATCTCATCGGAGGGGTGAAGAAGTTGGATAACTTTAGTGGCACAATTGATCGAAGCAATGTGAGCTTTCAACCAATCCATTCTGAGTATGAGGTCTATGGTGGAAGACTTCAGGATAATGGGCGAAACAAGGAATTACAATCCCTTAATTTCAATGGGAACATTGTGTGCCATCATAGTGGTTTGACACTGGCCTCCAGGGGTGCGGATTACTACTGGCAGGTTCATCTTTTGAAATGCAATGTCATGCGATAATGCGAATGCTTTTGACATGAATGAATGCGATGCTCCTGAATCAAATAATACAGAAGCGGGTACTGAGTTAACGAGAAGGGTACCCATCACAGTAGCAGGTTGATCCTGGACTTCTTCAATATCAATGTTGTAAGCGTGTCCACGACCATGTGCAGCAGACCCAGTATTATAGTTGCGGGTATGATTGTTGCCACGACCATTACCACGGCCAGTACGAGGAAAAGCCAACTGATTCTGAGTCTGGCGGCAGTCCTTAGCAAGGTGATCTGGTTTGCGGCACTTGAAGCAAAGACCATCTTCAGGACGAAGAGGAGCATTGTGTTGAGTAGCTTGAGCTTTTGGTTGCCTCGGTGGTGGAGGAGGCAGACGTGGTGCAGCATAGTTGTTCTTTGGCGCAGGAGCATTTGGACGGAACACATTGTTGGGAATCCAGACTCGACACTTCTGTGCTGAACTCGAAGATGAGCCAGCATCACGATGGCGCTTCTGCGAGTCCTTATGCTTCATCTGAGCGGTCTCAACCAGAATAGCCTTGTTCACAAGAGTTGAAAAGTTGTTGAAGTCTTGAGCAGCAAGGGCAAGCTCGAGGTCTGGGTGTAGTCCATTACGGAACTTCTCTTGTCTACAGGCATCTGTGGCGATGTCTTCTTCAGCATAGTGGGAGAGGTCAAGAAATTCCCGCTGATAATCTTCGACGGTCTTGTTGCCCTGAGTGAGGTTGCGGAACTGGGTCTTCATCCGTTCCATAATTGCCTGAGGGATATAACGGGCACGGAAAGCAGCCTGGAACTCATACCAGGTAATGACTGTTCCAACAGGCAGTGTACGCTTGTGTGTGTCCCACCACTGAGCAGCGGGCCCCTTTAAGAAAAAGGATGCGAAGGTGACAAAGTTGGCATGGGCGACATTAGCAGATTCCATCTCGTGAGTTATGTCGCGGAGCCAGTCATCAGCATCCAGTGGCTTGTCAGAGATGCGGAAGTGAGTAGAGTTAAGTCGCATAAACTCCGGCAGTGTTATTGAAGGAGGGTTCTGGTTCTGGTTGTTCTGATGCGGAAACTGAGCCATGATTCCAGTCATGAACTGACGGTTGAGCTCGAACTATTGCATCATAGCTGCCATATAGTCTGGCGGTGGTGGGCGTTCAGGGGCACCATGACCACGACCACCTGGTCTAACCATCCTGCTAAGTATCAACAGGGGGTAGTTTAGTAAAAGCAATTGCAAGCGTTTAGCGACAAGCATGATGCAACTCGACAACAATTTAAGTAGTGCAACAGATACATAACAGTAGTCAATTAAGACATACAGATCCATACACAGAGTCGGGTACATGCGGACAGCATAACGGCGCAAATTTAAAAGCTAGACATACTAGGCGGCACGCAGGCACGCGATAAGGAAGTACACAACGAGACATAGCAAAGGCTACATCAACGTCGGGGAAAACCACTGTAACGGGGTAACTGCGTGTGCGGACGACGATTGTTCGTCGCGGTAGGATCCTGCGCTCCATGTGCACTCTGATGCAGAACCCGGTCTCGAGCTGTAAGGAGAGGTCCACGTGTAGGTGTGTGACCTCCAACAGCAGGCCAATCAATACCAGCATACATCTGAGTCCTGCGCGGATAAAGGATGTGCTCCGGATGTATCCCTGCATGAACAGCGGGTAGCAACTGCGTCATAGCATCGTAGAGACGTGCTCGAGTGGCAACCAACTCGACGGCAAGAGCCCAAACAGTGCGATGCAGAGCCTGAGTGCACTGAATCAGAACATGCGGGTTGTATCGGCGACGCTCGTACGGGGCACAGATAGTTGTGTAGTATCCAGTAGTATCTCCAGTAGGGGCATACGGAATGTATCGGAACTCAGAGTCATCCAAGATATCGCTGAACTCTCCTCGGAGACGTGCGACAGCAAAGTAGGCGGCATCATGGACTGCCATCTCAATTATCACGCCGATACCATGGAAAAGGTGCAGCTCGGCGTCTGAGTCATCTTGCTGATCATAGATACGAACATCAACATGGTACTGCTCCTGGTTGAACTCGCGGTAATCCTGGTAGACCATGTACTCGGGGTACCAGAGGTAGCCAAGTCTGGTCAGGAGGGCGATCAGAACAGCTGGAAACCCAGGGGCATCACGAGCCCAAGTGCGAAGCACAAGCTGTGTCGTAGGACGTGGTGGAAACAAACGATCCATCTGAAACAGAGGAAATTCAGGTTTGTCAAACGACAATGAGAAGTTTAACACAACTCGGAGAGAAAGGTTAAACAAAACAATGGAAAGGAAAATGATTATCAGACTAATCAGATCAATGTCAGGGAAATCGCACAGATATCCAGCTCTCCGGGTAGACGGGATTAACGAGATCCTAAGTGTCGGCATTAGTAAAATTTATTTAACCCGAATAGAAGAGAGATCAGAGTCCCAGAGTATAGATAAGGAATAAAAGATCCTAATACCACCCAGTTGGCGATGTGGGCCCGTAAGACACATAGCCAAGTTAGTAAATTAGTTTTTCTATTTCTAGACTCAACTTTGGCCAAGGAATTTGGGAGGGGGCTTCCTACAGGCAGTCGGCTCTGATACCAACTTGTGACGCCCCCGACTCAATCATGCACTAATCATACACGCAAACATGCACGATCGAGCACAGGGACTCACGGGAAGATATCACAACACAACTCTAACACAAATAAACGGAGATCCACAATATTATAGACCAGGGATCCGAAGATCCAAATACATAAGTCAGTCATACAAATATTATCTGAGTACAGACATAGTTAGACAAGTTTTGCCTTAAGAAGGCTAGCACAAACAACGACTCTAGATCGAAAGGTGTAGGCCTCCTGCCTGGGAGCCTCCGATCCTACTCCTGGTCGGCTGGCTCGATCCAGTAGTACGTGCCGTCTGGACCCTCCTGGTAGTAAGCTCCTGAGGTGGCATCTGGCTCCGGGGCTCCATCGTCTGATGTATCATCAAAGTGGGGTATGGGGAAAAAGAAGTAACAAAGCAACCATGAGTACTCATCCGAAGTACTCAGCAAGCCAGGATCTACACTACATATGCAACATTATCAAAGAGGAAAAGGCTGTATATGTGGACTGAGCTGCAGAAATGCCAGAATAGAGAGAAGGCCTAGTCCTATCGAAGACTAGCATCTTCACGAAGCCATCATCTTGCAGCAATAGAAGAGAGTAGAATAGCATTTTATTAAGCAAACATGTTGAAGCAAGCCTAGAGATCCTTCCTCGACTCCCAGCGAGAAAGCGATCCCGAAGCTTCAATTAAGTAACAAGTATCTAGTTCAAGTAGTAGATCGGGATACACAAACTGAGTGTCCTTCACCGTAGGACCGGCTATTGAAAGATCATTCATCCCTGCAGGGGTGCACTACTATTACCCAACATGCTCGATCACCTCTGGCCGGACACACTTGCGGGATAATGCCCGGCCTCGGGAGATCAACACGAAGCAGCGCGACCCACTCAGATCATAAATCAGAATCCAATAGGCTCATTTAGTATCACGCGGAGGAAATCAGAGTCTCTGATGCTCCGCCACAGTATCACACTCGAGTGCCATTCCGGCACACCCGACATCATAGATCCCCTGCGGGTACCCACCAGGGTCGTCCCGCCTGTAACAAAGGTCAACTTATCCGTGTGGTCATAGCATCAAGGGGGAGAACCCTGAGGAATCACCCTCGGTGGATTCCACTCGACGAAATCATCAGGGCGAACGTACGAGGCATCACCCTCGAGGTTCACACTGAGGGGTTGCACGACAGAGTCGTAGCGGAAGTGGAGAAGGAGGAATCACCCTCGATGACCACAACCGAATAGCTACATTGTAGAGTATTCATCAGGAAGTGCGATACGAGGTATCACCCTCGGCACTCGAGAGTAGCTATGCAGAGTCGTACAACTGGGGGGGTGAGGTGATGTGTCGGTCTCTGGTCATCGATCACGTTGATCGAGCAGTCGATGATGAAGCAGGGGGCAACAAGGGTAAGGTGGTGGGGGTCACTGATGGTTCACTACCAACCTATACTAAACAGTTTATCATAGGCAGGTAAGGTAACAATGAACTGGTTCAAAAGCAGGCTATGCATCAGAATAGGATCAAACATTAACAGTAGCAAAATCTAATGCAAGCAGGAGAAATGGAATGGGCGATATCTGGATGCTCAAGGGGGGGCTTGCCTAGTTGCTCTGGCAAGAGAGAGGGATCGTCAACGGGCTGCTCGTCTGTGGCGTAGTCGTACCCGGCGGCAACGTCGTCGGTCTCGGCATCTATCGAGAGAGAAGGAGGGGGGAGAGAAACAATAAATTCACAGCAATAATGCAAACAATATGTATGACATGCCTAAATGATATGCCGGGGTGTTCTACTGTCTAACTAAATGATTTAGTTAATTTAGGAATTTAACCGGATTTATTTAATTAAAGTTGGGCACTATTCATTTATCAAAATCGGTCTAAAAGTTCAATGTTCATCTAGCTAGGGACATCTGACAAGAATACGGAGGGCGTATTCAGATTCGTATCGAAATTTTGAGCAACTTTTATATATAAATTATTTTCATCGGAGTTACGGATTATTTAATATGATTTCTAAAGTTTAAATGATTTTCTGAATTTAATTATTTATTTAAATTCGAATTATCCAGAATAGTGAATGATGATGTCAGCATGACATCACCATTATGTCAGCAGGTCAAACCCAGCTGACCAGGGTCAAACCTGACAGGTGGGTCCACTGGGACCCACATGTCAGTGACAGAGCTAATTTTAAACAGGGTTAATTTAATCTAACTAAACTAATTAGCAGGTGGGGCCCAGTAGTCAGTGTCTGTTAGTTTAACTAATTAACTTAATTAACTAATTAGCAGTTTATTTATTTATTTAAATTCATTTATTAAGTGGGGCCCGCATGTCAGTGAGACAGGGGCGGCCACGTCAGCAGTTGACCTGGTCAACAGGTCAACTAGGGCCCAGGGGTCAGTGGCACTGGGCGGGGCCCACGCAGGCCAGGTCATCGCTGGCCGGCGACGCGCCGGAGTTAGCTCCGGCGAGCCAAACGCGGCGGCGCGCGGCGGGCTCGGCTCGGGTTTTGCACACAGGGGGCTATTCGCGGCGCGGTTACTTGCGTTTGACGCGGCTCGGCGTCGCGTGTCGAACGGTGGCGGTGCGGGGTGCTGGGGATGCCGGAGTCGAGCGGCACGAGCTCGCCGGTGGCGGGGTGGTTCGGGCGTGTGACGGAGACGGGGCTACGGTGCGAGTTCGGGTAATCCAGAGAGCGGGGCGAGGCCTACGTGCACGCGCGAGCAAGACGGGCGCGAGCAAATGACCAAAAGGTCGCCGGAACGACGCCGGCGATGAGGTCCGCGGCGGTGGGCTCGGGCTACGGTGGAGCGAGCGCTACGGGCAGCTAGAGGGGGCAGGGGAGGGCGCGTTCGGCGCAGGGGCTCACCGGCGTTGCAGATAAGGCCCGAGGCAGAACGGAGGAGCTCGGGGCGGCGCGAATCGAAGCGGCGATCATCGGCGGCCATAGGGGAAGAAGGCGAAGCAGGCCGGCGATGCAGAGCTCCCGGGGCTCAGGCTGGTGGTCGAGGAGGACGGGCTCGTCGTGGCGGAGCTTCTGGACAGGCTACGGAGGCGAGAGGTGGGTTGTGGCCGCGGCTAGCCGGCGTCCATGGCGGCGGCGGCGTTCGGCTGCGACGGGGGAGCGAGGGAGAGGGAGAGTGGAGTAGCTAGGGTTCGTCCGCGGGGTTGGGGACGGGCGCTTATAGGCGTCCGCGGCGCGCGGGTGGCAGCTGTCGATCGGGGACGAGGGGGGCCGATGCGCGCGCGCGTGCGCGTTCGACAGCGAGGGCGAGGAGCAGTGCGGAAGGTGGGGGATGGTGCCAGGTGGGCTGGGCCGGCACTGTAGCGGTAGGCTCGAGTGCACAGTAGCGCCTTTAGGCCTTTTCTATTTTCTCTTTTTCTGTTTCTTTTCTTTTCTGTTTGCAAAATATTTGGGCACTAAATGAATTTTGTAAAAAGTGTGACCTAGTCCATAAATCTCAGTGCATTATGCCCTAACACCAAAAACTAGTTTGGGCAAAACATAATTTCATATTTAATTTAGATTAAATAAAAGGCTATTAAATATTGTTTTCAGCCACTGTTAAAGGATGTTTGAGTTACTTAATTGATTTATTAAATGTTAGTTACAATTTTAGAATAGTCTCTGGAATATTTGTTATTTATTGAACATTTTAGGTTCTGTGTTTGAACAACTTTTATTTTCCACTTTAATTTAATTTGAATTTGAGTTAGGAGTTGAAATACAATATGATGCAAATGATGATTATGCACTGTTAATCATGCTGACTTGTCATTATCAAAAGTGATTACTGTGGCTAATGATATGGGGTGTTACAGTCGTGAGCTTCATCTACATGACTGTGCTACCTTCCAGGCTCTTGTGAACAAGGCCATTAATGCAGAGACAGCCCAGCTCACTTATGAGGAGTCCCGTAAGCACACCTGTGATCTTGGTTCTACCTTCGGCTCTGGTTCTCAAAAGAGCCAGATTTGGGTTCCGAACAAAGCTCTTCCACCCGGTTATGCACCGAGGCCATCTTATGTGGTGCCTCACCCGAATCAGCAGTATGCTCTACCCAGGCCTATTGGTAGACCGCCTGCCAATGCGGGTTCACATCCTACTTCCAGGATTTGCTACATGTGCAGAGAGTTAGGCCACATATCTCGTAATTGCCCTCAGACCAACATTGCTCCATCTCAGTCTGGAAAGTCTGTTGGCCGTGGTAAGCCATTAGCCAAAATGATCCGTGCCCAACCAGCTACCCCTGCCCAAGGACGTGTGCATCATGTTTTAGCTGACAAAGCTCAAGATGATCCTGACATTGTTCTTGGTACGCTCCTTGTCAATTGTCATCCAGCATCAGTTCTATTCGATACTGGAGCATCTCACTCCTTCATCTCCGAGGGCTATGCTCGCTTGCACGACATGTCATTTTGTGATATGCCGACTCCTCTCGAAATCCAGACTCCAGGGTCTAGATGGCAAACTACCAGAGTAAGCTATGGCAATGAAATCCTTGTTGATAGACTCGTATTCCTTGCTTCACTGATAGCTCTCAAGTCTTCCGATATTAACATCATCTTGGGTATGGACTGGATGTCAGCTCAGCATGCCAAGATTGATTGTTACACTAGGTCTGTTCAGCTTACACACCCATCTGGCGAGATAGTTACTCTCTCTACTAGAGTTGCAAAGCGCCAGCTCTATTCCCTTAATGCTAGCCCTCTTCCAGCCGTTGAAGATATTCCGGTAGTCCGTGACTTCCCGGATGTCTTTCCAGAGGAACTACCGGGCATTCCACCTGACAGAGATGTAGAGTTTGTCATAGATCTTATTCCAGGAACCGTCCCAATTTCTAGGAGACCTTACAAGATGGCACCCTTAGAGCTAGCTGAGCTTAAGAAACAACTCGATGAGTCCTTGCAAAAGGGTTTTATCCGTCCTAGTTCTTCCCCTTGGGCTTGTCCCGTCTTCTTGTCAAGAAGAAGGATGGTACGGATCGAATGGTTGTAGATTATCGTCCCGTTAACTTGGTCACAATAAAGAACAAGTATCCGCTCTCCAGGATCAATGACCTGTATGATCAGCTTGCTAGATCCTTAGTCTTTTCTAAGATGGATTTGAGGTTAGGCTATCATCAAATCAAGATCAGAAACAGGGAAATTCCTAAGACGGCTTTTGTTACTCGTTATGGCCAGTACGAGTACACCGTTATGTCCTTCGATCTAACCAATGCACCAGCCACATTCTCTCACTTGATGAACTCGATCTTCATGGAGTACTTAGATAAGTTCATCGTGGTTTACCTCGATGATATTCTTATTTACTCGAAGAACGAGGAAGAGCATGCCGAGCATCTTAGACTTGTGTTAGAAAAACTCATAGAGCACCGCCTTTATGCCAAGTTCTCTAAGTGTGAATTTTGATTGCCAGAAGTGACCTATCTAGGCCATGTGATGTCTGGTAAGGGCATTGCTGTCAATCCCGAGAGAGTTTAGGCCGTCCTTGATTGGACTCCACCTGAATCGGTTAAGCAAGTTAGGAGTTTTCTTGGTTTAGCGAGTTATTATCGCCGCTTCGTTGAGAACTTCTCCAAAGTTGTGAATCCTCTTACTGAACTCCTCAAGAAAGATAAAAAGTTTGAGTGGTCCCCACAGTGCGAGAACAGTTTTCAGGAACTGAAAAGACGCCTGACTTCTACTCCCATACTTGTGCCACCGGACTTCTCCAAGGACTTTGTTATCTATTGCGACGCCTCGCGACAGGGACTAGGTTGCATTCTTATGGAGGATCGCCATGTGATTGCCTATGCATCTAGATAGTTGTATCCGTACGAGGATAATTATCCTACACATGATCTAGAGCTTGCAGCCGTAGTCCATGCACTTAAGACATGGCGACATTACCTTCTTGGTAATCGTTGCGAGATTTACACCGATCACCAACGTCTAAAATAAATATTCACCCAACCGGATTTGAATCTCAGACAAAGACGTTGGGTTGAGTTCATCACGGATTACGACTTAGGGATAACTTACACCCCGGGGAAAGCCAATGTCATGGCTGATGCACTAAGTTGTAAGTCTTATTATAACAACCTTATGTTACAACAAGGTCAACCACTTCTCCATGAGGAATTTTGTAAGCTCAACCTTCACATTGTTCCTCAAGGATTCCTTTCTACCTTGGTGGCGAAACCTACTCTTATGGATCAAATCATAGCTGCCCAGAAGCGTGATAAGGGTATATCCCAGATCAAGGAGAACATTGCTAGCGGGACTGCTAAGTGTTTCTCTATGGATGATCGAGGTGTTGTTTTCTTTGAGAACCGCTTGGTGGTTCCCAAGAACCAACATCTACGACAACTGATCCTTAAGGAGGCTCATGAATCTCCTCTCACGATTCATCCCGGTAGTACTAAAATGTATCAGGACCTACGCCAGAGGTTTTGGTGGACTAGGATGAAGAGAGAAATCGCTCAGGTCATTGCTAACTGTGACGTTTGTCGTCGCGTTAAGGCAGAGCATCAAAGGCCTGCTGGCACCCTTCAGCCTTTAGCTATTCCTGAGTGGAAATGGGACAAGGTCGGTATGGACTTCATCACCGGTTTTCCAAGGACCAAGAGAGGGAATAACCCTATCTTCGTAGTCATTGATCGTCTTTCCAAAGTGGCTCACTTCCTTCCTGTTCAAGAGAGTATCACTGCTAGTCAGCTCGCTGACTTATATATTTCTCGAATAGTGTCACTACATGGTGTCCCACTAGAGATCAATTCTGACCATGGTAGTCTTTTCACTTCTCACTTCTGGGAGAGTTTCCAGACTGCCATGGAAACCCATCTTTCCTTCAGTACCGCTTTCCACCCTCAATCGATTGGTCAGGTGGAAAGGGTGAATCAAATTCTCGAAGACATGCTTAGAGCTTGTGTTATCTCATTCGGTATGGATTGGGAGAAGTGCCTTCCTTTCGCCGAGTTTGCTTATAACAATAGCTACCAATCAAGTCTTAAGAAAGCCCCCTTCGAGATTCTTTATGGACGAAGATGTCAAACACCTTTGAACTGGTCAAAAACCAGGGAAAGACAATTCTTTGGACCGGATATGATCCAGGAGGCAGAAGAGCAAGTTCGCACCATTCGGGAGAATTTGAAAACAGCATAGTCTCGTCGAAAGAGCCAGTATGACCGTCGTCATAAGGAAGTGGCTTATGAAGTTGGCGACAAGGCTTACCTTCGGGTTACTCCTTTAAAGGGTACCCATCGTTTCGGTATCAAAGGCAAGTTGGATCCTCCTTACATTGGTCCTTTTCACATTCTCGCTAAACGAGGAGAGGTTGCCTACCAATTGGAACTACCCCCACATCTTTCTCGAGTCCATGATGTCTTCCACGTCTCTTAACTCAGGCATTGCTTCTCGGATCCCATCTGTGGAGTAGACCACAAAACGCTTGATATCCAAGATAACCTCACTTATCGAGAGTACCCAGTTCACATTCTTGATCAAGCAGAGCGAGTCACTCGATGACGGAACATCAAGTTTCTCAAGGTTCAGTGGTCTCATCATTCTGAGAGAGAAGCTACTTGGGAGTGAGAAGATCGTCTTCAACTGGAGTACCCCACTCTCTTTCCGATGCCTTCTGAATCTCGGGACGAGATTCTTTTGAGTGGGGGCGAGTTGTCACATCCCTAGTTCTGGTAATGTCTAGTGCTAGCATCTGGTGTTGCATCATGTTGTGTATTAATTGTCGGCACCGTCCTTCTCGATAGGTCCTGCTCCGGAGAGTGATCTAGAGTACCTGTCTGAGGAGCAGTGCCCCATGTTGATCTTCCGAACAAGCAAACCTCCTTGAGCATCCCGATACAATCCCACTCTCTCGCTCCTGCTCTCTTTTACTGCATTGAGACAACCGCATTTCAACTGTTACTTGTTGCGGTAGCTGAACACACTTCCTCTGCATGACATGTCTTTGCCACAGTAAAACGTAAAACCTTACTAGCATGGTTAGGAGTTGCTTGAGCCCCTGATGTGATCTTTACCATGCTATGTCTGTTATGCTAGCTATGCTTAGAGTGGTTTCAGGTTTGGTTCATCTGGGTGATGAATTGGAGTGAATCGATGGTGTTCTGATGATGAGAGCTAAGTGTGTGAACACGTTTTGGTAAAGGTAGCGATGAGAGGCCATGTAGGAGTACATGGTGGGTTATCTCATTGGGACCGTCCTTAAGAACTGAGTCCTGTGTATGTTGTCCAAGAACAGCTACTACTATAGATTGGGCCCTAAAATATGACCCCGCTCGACTTATTAATCGCCATGATCTCTGTCTAGGAGTTGCAACTAGTTTCTGGTGTTTATAGGTTGTGCTGGGGACTGTGCTTAGCGCTGACCGGAGGGGTAGGCTTTGATGCGGCAGGCACCGTGGCCGGGTGTACCAAGCGTAATACCATCCGACCAGGTGGACTTGGGAACCCTGTACACATCGTTTGAGGCTATGATGGAAACCTCGGCCGGACTTCCGTTGCGGGTCAGTTCTCAGATAGGCGATAAACCTGGACTAGAGTCTTGTCTGGTTAGTTAGGTCGTGGTCTACACCCACGTAGGCTTTCGCTTGAAGTCTGCCGAGCACATGTCGTGTGCAGACACTAAGTGGTGGAAACATGTGTGAAGAAGTACACCCCTGCAGGGTAATAATCTATTCGAATAGCCGCGTCCGCGGATATGGACTACATGGAGACTTATATGGTCATAGACAACTGAAGTGGATACTCTAAAATGTGCAACATAAGTGTGAGTGCTATGGATGGCATTTCCGTATGGAGACGGAAGGGGCTCCATAGTAGTGTATTGTTGTGGTGATTAGTGGACTCATGTGCACTTTCTCTCCTCAAAGAGTTACTCCTCGTAGTCGTAGTACAGGATAGCCACAGAGTCAAATCTGGCGTGCTGCAGTTAAACTCCACCACCCCCTTTGTTGATACTGATGCATATGTAGTTAGTTCTGATGTAACTCTTGTTGAGTACCTTTGTACTCACGTTTGCTTAATTATGTTTTTGCAGAGGAGACTCCGGTCTCATTAGTATTTCACGTGGACTTCGACAAGTAGCTTGTATCCCAGCTACGATCTTGTACCCTTGGGAGATTCTTGTAGATGGTCAAGCTTCCTAGCCTTTTTGATTTGTAGTTGTCTGTACTCAGACAAGTTATGCTTCCGTTGCTTGTATGCTCTATATGAAGGGCCATGTGACCCGCTGCTTGTAATAAATGCTATGATGGCTCTTCTGAGCCTTTATCTATGTATGAGTTGTTGAGTTATGTTGTGATGCCACGTTGTACAGCACATACTTGCATGTTATGCGTACGTGTAATGTGTATTGCTATGTGTGGGATCCGACACCTAGTTGTTTATTCTTCGTAGCCTATCTTATGGGGAAATGCCTCCTAGTGCTTCCATCTAGAACACATGGATTGACCGGCATGTGTCCTTCTTTGCTCCTGTGTCTGTCCCTACGGGAAAATGTCACGCGGTGTTTACCGGAGTCCTGATAGCTTGCTACAGCCCAGTTGCACCCGCTGCTGACCAACACGTGCATTGCTGGGTCATGTATGCATGTCCCTGTAAGTTTGTGTCACCTTGGGTTTACGACTAGTCATGTCGGCCCGGGTTCTCTGTCATATGGATGCTAGCGACACAATCATATATGTGAGCCAAAAGGCGCAAACGGTCCTGGCCAAGGTAAGGCTGCAGCCGTGGGGATACCGTCTGTGAGGCCGCAAAGTGATATGATGTGTTACATGCTAGATCGGTGCGACTTAGGATCAGGGTCCTGACATACACCTACGCCGTAGCTAGGTTCTGCCCCTTATTCGTACCCCTAGTACTCATTGTCAGGATCATAACCCCGACAACTATGACGGGTTTCGTAGCCGGATCGGGCCAATCGGCCGATGCGCCTGTTGCCACACCATGAATGCGGGAGAGAAGTAGTCTCTCCACTTTTACTGGGAATGCCCTCTTCTAGTGCAAAAATAGACTAGAGAGAAAAGTTTAGGGGACAGAAGGCTATTTTTGAGGGATTAAAGGCTTTTGGGAATGTGTTAGCTGAGTCTTAATCCCCCAAACCAAAAAAATTCCTCCAAATATAGCTTTTGGGATCTGTTGACAAGGAGCATCTCTAACCGGTCCCTTCTAATTAGAGGAGTATATAGCCTCTTATCCTTTAAAGGAGTATATGTTCTCCTCTAAAAAAAAGTTGTTCCTAGCCGATCCCCTAAACTTAACTCCTCAAGCCAGCTAGACCCCACATGAAGCCTCTCTCCCTCTTCTTCTCCCTTCTTCATTCTTCTTCATCCTTCCACACGGCCAATGATGACTTCTCGCCAGTGGATGATATCTATGAGCAAGCTAGGACCTAGGATAGATGCTCCGCAAAAGTAATTTGATAGAATCTCACCATGCACAAATAAGCGTGTGACGAAATAGTGACAAAGTAGGCAAAACTCTTCCTCCATAAGCAATGGCTTGGGTGTTTCTTCGTCTGAATAGGTTTTTCCATTCATCCTTCTCCTAGTGGCGTGATGGTGTGGTCCGGAATGCAAACATTCATCAGAATAAACGATGGCGGCCGGAGGCAACTTCTCACTGTAAGTTTTCTTCCTGTATGTAACTTTTCCAGTGTGTGGGTGTTCCTTCTCCCTGTTACACCTTTACTTGTGGCCGAGGATAACGGAAGGAGCGTCGCTGGGCCAGGGACGACGAGGATGAGCGTCGCCGTGGGCGGAGACAATGGAAAGGATGAAAAAAAAGAAAAAAAGATCGGTGGAATCTCGCCAGAATTTGACGGCCAGAGGTTGGCGGTTGCTACGGAGTGTCGGCGGTGGCGCATGGTGGCTGGCGGAGGCAAGTAGGATGGCGCTTGAGTGGATGTGGCCAAGCGGCAGAGAAAGGCAGCCGAGGGGGGAGGGAAAATATTTACTCTACGGATGACCGGCCGAGTATATTTGAGAGTCGTGGCGGCCATGGAGTAAAAGTTTTACTCCTCTAACCAACACCTAGCCGGTCTCCTAAACAGGTTAGAGGATTAAAATATTACTCCTCCGCCTATCTGACTCCTAAATTTACTCGTCCTGGAGGCGGCCGGGTAAAAGTTTTCTTCACGCAAAGGCCTCCTTGAGGCCGGCCAGTGACTCACGTGAAGCTCCCTTGTCGACGGCGGCGACCTCGGGCCTCGTCAGTGACCTTGTCGTGAATCTGCTCGGTGACGGCATCTTCAACTCTGACGGGGACACCTGGGTGACGCGTGCGGTGTAAGCTGAGCGTGCTCGATGTGGTAAGCTGAGCGGTAAGCCCGTGGCCCTAGCGTACAAGCAGCCATGCGCAATACGGTCGCCGCCAGCGCAAGCTCCAGCACCATCTGGAGCAGCGGCCCCCCGTACTGGGGAGCGGCAGGGCCGGGCTGCTGCGCTGTCGACGGCGGCAGCCGGCCCAGTGGAGGAAGTCGTCGAGCACGTCCTCGGCCTCGAAGGCGACGTCACGGGTCTGGTGTACTAGGCGGTGATGAACTCATCATCTCTCCACTGTGCAAAGGAGTGGAAGAAACCACATCGGCGACTGTGTGGTGACCATCATCGCCGCTCGCCGTGGAGGTGCATAACAAGTGTTCAACAAAATGCATAAGCTAGTTGTAAGTTTTACTCCATTAAATATATGAGATCAGCTAGGTCTGGCCAAAAAATAGTGGAGTAAAAATACTTCACTAAGTTTTACTCGGCGAGATACTCCTCTATTTTTTCAGGATTGGCTAGAGTTGCTCTAACGGATATAAGGAATCCGGTAGGTGCGGTTTAGAGGAGTAAAACCGAATTTTTACTACTCTGCTTTTTGAGGAGATGCTTTACACCTCTGACTATCCGCAAATCGTCGCTAAAACCATCCCATTTCTGCCGCGAAAACTCATTCCTTGCAATGACACACTAAGTGAGAACGCATCATACAGTGGCTATAGTTGGCGTGCCTTAGCGTACGAACTAGGAGCTTTCGACTTGAAGCAACAAGTCACCCTTGGAAATTCTGTAGAGATAATATTTGATATACATCCTGCCCAAACTAATCATCCTTCGAGCACATGGCGCCACAGAAGGTTATTCCCTTGGTGCTTATATCCTCTGGCAGTTTATGGGATAATTACCTTCCCCTGAAACTTGTTCTTCGTGATAGATTCATGGCATGTTACGCTGGACTCCAATCATGAACGATTGAACGGCCTTGGCGACATCTATTTCCTTCCCCATTTTTTCTGCATTGACCTGTTCGTTTAGCCGCGTCTGAATCAGTTGATAACTGAGGCGGTTGTATTGAGATGGTAGTTAGCACATGCCTATGTACATAGATAACAGGTTGTCACACGTCAACATGCACCCAAGACTACGTAACCGGCCGGCCAGCATATGTATAAATACAGGGATTGTGAGGACATATGCACATCATCCGTCCATTTCCTCGACATAGATACTACTAGTAGTACTGAAACATTCTTGTCTGTAGCCACATAATTGTAGCTTAATTCGATCGTGTAACTGGCTAAGGTCATGGCGATCAGGTCTTTGCTGCTCCCTCTGGCCCTGCTGGCTCTCGCAGCAAGCTCGGCAGCCGTGGCTCAGCTGGAGATCGGCTTCTACACCAAAACATGCCCGGACGCCGAGAAGATCGTCCGCCAGGAGATGGCCAAGATCATCGCCGCTGCGCCCAGCCTTGCCGGCCCGCTCCTCCGTCTCCATTTCCACGACTGCTTCGTCAGGGACTCAGGGTACATAACTTTCCTAGCCTGCATATTGTCGTATTTCTATCCTTATTGATCATGAAATGTATACTTACATGCAACGCAAATTAAATTGCAGGGTTGTGACGCCTCTGTCCTGCTCGAATCCATGGACGTCAACGTGGCGGAGAAAGACGCCAAGCCGAACAAAAGCCTGCGAGGGTTCGGCTCCGTCGAGCGGGTCAAGGCCAAGCTTGAGGCCGCGTGCCCGGGTATCGTCTCCTGCGCCGACGTGCTCACCCTCATGTCCCGCGACGCTGTCGTGCTGGCTAAGGGCCCCCTCTGGCCGGTGGCCCTAGGCAGGCCAGACGGCAGGGCGTCCAGTGCCACGGAGGCCAGCAAAGAGCTGCCCCCAGCCTCCGGCGACGTCCCTCTGCTCGCCAAGATCTTCGCCTCCAAGGGCCTCGACCTCAAGGACCTCGTCGTCCTCTCCGGCGCCCACACGCTCGGCACGGCGCACTGCCCGTCTTTTGCCGACCGGCTCTACAACAACACCGGCGAGAATGCCCTCGTCGACCCGTCTCTGGACAGCGAGTACGCCGACAAGCTGAGGCTCAAGTGCAAGAGCGTTGATGACCGCACTATGCTGTCAGAGATGGACCCGGGGAGCTTCAAGACCTTCGACACCAGTTACTACCGCCACGTCGCCAAGCGGAGGGGCCTCTTCCGCTCCGACGCGGCGCTCCTCTTCGACAACACCACCAGGGACTACGTCCAGCGCATCGCCACCGGCAAGTTCGACGGCGAGTTCTTTAAGGACTTCAGCGCGTCCATGATCAAGATGGGCGACGTCGGCGTGCTCACCGGAGCCGAGGGAGAGATCAGGAAGAAGTGCTACGCCCCCAACTAGCGTCCGTTAATTCTTAGTTGTTGTAAGTAAATGCACGAGATGGTGCATGCATCATCTGATATTATCGACTGTAGTGTGATGTATTATTGTTGGTATATAAAGTAAATTATTTCTTCACCAAAGTCCATGGGTGCAGCTACATTCATGCTACGTAAATTAGCACGTAAATGCCTGTAATGGCCGTAGTGTTGCAGTGTCTTATTGTGTGACGGGATGTGGAGTTCCCGGAGGAAACTTAATCCTGGAACTACCGGTTCCGGTTGCCTGATTGTTCGAGAACTTAGCTCTATGTGAATATTGAGTTTGCTAACCACATGTTAGCTCTATAAAAACCACGTTTCAGCGATAAGACGTTTGTTCAGATATTTTTATTAGCTACAAATCTCTTCATCAGCTGAGTGGAAGATATGGTACTAGCACGACAGTCTATATATGCTAGAATTAGTGGTGGAGCTAAGCCGGTAGGCAGTCAGGAAGAGTTGTCTGCCTTCGGTGGCGTACAGGTATTGCAGTAATAAAAATTGTAAAACATTTTTCCGGATGTGCTTTGGTTGGTATATCCGGAAAAAAGGTTTTATAACTTTTAATGGCTCATTTTCTCATCAAGGATATAGCATAGCCGAACCAAAATCTAATCCTTATCAAAAAGCGAATGAAACCCCGCCCACCTGAAAAAGCGAATAATCCAAATTTAATTTCTAAGCACTAGTTTTTCCCTCGTAGCCTATGCATGCCAATGTTGAATTGATCTTTATTCTATGCATGAGACTGAAGTTAGGGGATCTCCAAGGGCAACCACAAAAAACGTCTCGCATCCGTCCGCGGACACGGATGCGTGAGGTCGACATCCAACCGTAGCCGCATACATCCGGCCTTTCGGATTTTTTTCCTAGTCCGCACGATCAAATAGCCGCATGCAAAGGACACAGAAGTTCAAATAGCCACATGCAAAGGGCACAGAAGTTCACATAGCCACATGCAGCACTAGTTAAAATTTAAAAAAGTTCAAATACTTTACATCCCAACATTGGTAATCCCCTTTCACCGCCCATTGATGCTCAATCAGATCTTCCTTGAGCTGCTCGTGAGTTGGTCGATGCCGAATTTGTTGATGCATTTGAACAAACTCCTGAAATGTGGCCGGATTCTGGTCCGGAAGTTGGATAGGATCACCCATGTTCTCAAATTCCAGAGCTGCGGCAGCATCATCACCCTCATCCTCGACGATCATGTTGCGCATCCGAAAATGCCGGCGAAAATGATCGGCGATTAGTGGATCGGGGGCAAAGTAGTCGGCCATCAGTGTCAAATGCCCGCGTGCCCTGTTGCGGTTGAGCACTCGATAACCCTTAATCGAGCCCTTGAAATTGAGAACATACTCCTTCGCACGCTCCGCATCTTCAAGGACCGCCTGCATCATCGCCATCTCATTGGAGTACTCCTCCTCGTCCAACGAGCCGTCGGAGGACTCAACATACTGCTCGTATATGTACTCCAAATCGGAATCCATTGCTACAAACAAGAAGGACAACTATTTTCAGCTCCGGCGATTCATCGAACAGTTGCCGGGCATGGTAGAGGATGGTACCTGGCGAGCGGTCGGAGGACAGGGGGTTGAACGGAGATGGAGGAGAAGCGGCGGGGAGCCCTGCTGGATCGCCGGAGGTGAGGGAGACGCAGATTTCCGGTAGGGGTGTGGCGTGGTGGCCAGGGTGGTGGAGCAGCGGCGATGGGAAGAGAGAAAGAAGGAAGGAGAGAAAATGGGGAGGATGGAGTCACGGGGTCCGGCCAGAAAGGGTTTTGGGTGAGCCTGGGGTGTCGGATTCGTATGTTTCGCGTGTCCGGACTCCCACCAACCTTCCTTACATTTGTCTCTGTTTTACGGGAGAAATCGCGTCCAGACCATTTCGCGGACCGATACAGATCAGTTTTGAATGGCTCTTGGAGATGCCCTTAGTCTACGTCATATGGTCTCTGTCCATCGTTAAACAACGCCAGCACTAGGCTATGGGGTTACCAGATAAGATCTAAAAGAATCTGGGTTAATGAGATCCCAAGGCAAGGAAACCCTAATGAAACGACGCTTAGCGAACACGGCCCGGGAAACCCGCCTTACCCGAACACGACCACAAGAAATTAAGCGTCAAACGATCGAGATGTCGCGGTGGCTTAGCAACGATGCAAAGTAGTTGTAGTCCGTGAAGATGCATGACCGAAACGAACGAATTGAATTGTTCGTCGATCGATTGACCGACTTACCGGCCGTCCTCATCTCCCCTTATCATTAGCCGTTGGCCGCAGCAACATGCATGCATGACTCGGCCAGCTTAGGTTTAGCTAGCCAAGCCCACATGCATATTTGACTTGCATGCTATTGGATATACAAGAACCAATAATTTGCGTGCACTCCGATTCAATGAGTAAGGCTCACTTGTACATTTTGTCCACAAATGAACGAATATATGATCGTTTGGGAGCCGAAGAAAATAAAAGTTAACATTTTGTGAGTAAAAGTTGGCAATACACTTATTGGCTAATGACAAGGGGGAAGTTTGTCGAAGATATCAACACGGGGATCTAGTTTCAAATGTATCGACACGAGGAATGCAGTGATTGAAAAGATTCATAATTTGAACATTCCGTTCAAAAGATATTTCAATTAAAACTTGGATCTCTAAAGAAACCACGTAACTAGCTTCCTCCCACCACCAGCGCTCCCCACCCCAAAAATGATACACCTACGAAAGCTTTATACGTGAACCTACATATTTCTCTCCCTCACTAACTAAACTGAACCCCCCCCCCCCCCCCCCCTCCCCCCACCGAATTTCAGGGTGGGCCCGTGCTCCCAATTAATACCAATAAAAACCTGTCAACTCATTACGTAAGCATTATTTTCGTAGGTCACTACGTAGGTGTAGCAAAATCTCCCAAAGCTCTCTGATGCTGACAAGTGGCGCACATGCGTTGCACCACGTGTTGCCACCAGAGATACTTGGGAGTAAGGGCGTCTCCGACGACATCCCTCGATGGACGCCCCCTACTTTCACGGACACCACTGCTTGTCCGCTGCCAGACGGGTATCTAACAGTCCCCCCCCCCCCCCCAACCAATTTTTTCCTACTTGTGGGCCCCCTCTTTTTTTCTCTAACTCAAATTTCATCAATTTGCAATAGTCAACAACAATTTCCAAATAATTGGGTAAGTTGGGCATGACAAACAATTCAACATGTCAACAATTCAAACGAAGTTTATAGTTCTGATTCAACAATTTGCAACAATAAACAACATAAATCAATGCTCATCGCCATTTGCAAAGCACACAAAGATGTTGCTACGCATACCGCAAAACCACATCACCACATCGTCATCCAAGTTGGCGGTGTTGACGAGCTGGTCCTTGGACTCCTCAGAGAACATCTCATCTCTCAAGTGCAAGCATCTTCTCCTCGGTTTCAACATTCTTTGCTTGTATCTCCATGAATCCTTTGAACCTCTCATCCTTCTTTTCTTCCTTGGGTTCATCTCTTTTAGCACTTGCCACCTCTTTTTTTTTTTGCTATGATGTCCTCCACTTATCTGACATTTGGCTCGCCACCTTATTGTGCTTTGCCATTTCATTCTCCCACTTCCTCCCCTTCGACCTTGGCACACAAGTTGCCGGTGTACCCCCCCCCCCCCCCCCCCTCCAACTCAAACTACGCATCCACTCGTTCATCTTCATCCACTTGGGAGCTTGAGCCACCTTTGGCTAGGGGCAAAGCCAAGATAAAAGGTCGTCGGGATCAACACGAACAGGCAACACTAATATATCCCCTCAAAAACAAAGTAGCAACAATATATGACTATAAAATGTGTAGCTCATGATTATGATGAGATGTGACTAGAAAATTACACATGACATTACAATGAGATGTGACTTGAGGCCTAATCTAAATTGTGTAATCCATGTGATTAGGTTACCCACACAGACCTTCAAGCAATTATTAAAATAATCAACACGTCAAACAAACCCTAAGATAATAGAAGAATATGAATTTTAGATCATATGAGAATAGCAATTAGATGAAGAAGTTGGCTTTAGTGTCACTTACGGATGGAATCTCTAGAACGCATCTTGAAGTTTTTTATAGAGGGGGGAGTAGAGATTGGGGGCTGTCAGGCGGCGGAGGTTCAGGCGAACACTAGAGCAACGAGTGCGTTAAGCCATGAACGAGTCAGCGATGCAACGAGGAACGAGCAATCCTTTTCCTTTCTTTTGATCAACAGGAGCGATCCTTTTCCTAGGATCGAATTGATCCATTCCTTTTTTGAGGCGTTGGACTCATGGAGATCGGTGGACGTCGGCAGTGGCTAGTGGGCCTGCGGCCTACATGCTGTTTGGTGGGTTGCCTACTGCCATGAGGCTACTGGGGTCTTTTTGGGCTGGGTCATTTTTTCACTAGGCCATTTTTCTTCATGGGTTGTCTGTATGTGACAAGGTGGGGTCAATTGACCCCGGCCCAACAATGAAGCTCTGCCTCTGGCTTTGGCGTCGGCGATCTTGAGTGAATTGCCCAAGTCACTCCATTTACTTTGGACATTCAACTTGATCCAACAATGATGCATGGTAAATTCCTTGCCTTGGTTTGCTTGTACAATGTCGCCGCCAAGTTAGTTAGACTAGCAATGAATCACATGGTGAGAGAATTGCAACATAAAGCAGATAAATCATATGAGGAACATTGTAGGAAGAAAAGCATATGTGATAGAAACATCCACGCCACTTGGTGCATGGTTATTGATATGTCACATGCACCATAATATTATTTTCACGGATTATTTGATGGCATACCACTGATGATTGATGGAGCTCTCACTCAAATCACTAGCGATTCAAATGGTGTATAGTGGTTCATCTCATGATAGAACTGATGACCTCCAATATGTCACTACGTTTCCTTGGCACCAACACAACTTCTGTCATCAAGCTTTTGGGAGGGGGGTCGGGGTCCACCGAACAGGTTACAGTCGTCCGAGGAGGTGACGTCTTTGGGGTGTCTGCTACCGGGTGAGTTGTGGCGACTTAATGAAGTTGTAGTCAGAGTTGAGGTCGACGGTTAACGAACCGGACTGGGAGGCCGCGGATGCGGGTTCCATCGGCACGGTAGCATTGCATGGTTGAGCCTTCTTGTTGGTGTGGTGGAGGAGCTTTAGCTCACGCTGCCTCACCTGCAACTAGAGGTTTCTTATTGGTCTATCGGGTTTGTGTTGTATACTATTTGATTTTGTCCAAATAATGGTCGTGGGTGTGGGCGATGGCACCTCAAAGATATCAGAGAGGGCGGACGGATCTGCGGGTCTAGGAGATCCATTCCAGCAGCAATTGTCTGAGGTGGTGTTGTAGCAGCGGCAACCTTCGAAGTTTGTGGGGCGGCGGAGGTTAGTCGAGGTGGTGTTGAGGCAGTGGTGATGTTTGAGGTGGGTGGTGCGATGACATTTTGGTCCAGGTGTGCATGGGATATTTGAGGAGGAGGCGGTGCGGGGAGTGGTGGGATATTTTTACGGGGTCAAGCTGTTGGACCAACGTGGTGATGGAAATATGCCCTAGAGGCAATAATAAAGTTGTTATTATTATATTTCCTTATTCATGATAAAGGTTTATTATTCAAGCTAGAATTGTATTGACCGGAAACTTAAATACATGTGTGAATACATAAACAAATACCGTGTCCCTAGTGAGCCTCTACTAGACTAGCTCGTTGATCAAAAGATGGTTAATGTTTCCTAACCATAGACATGTGTTGTCACTTGATAACGGAATCACATCATTAGGAGAATGATGTGATGTACAAGACCCAACCGTTAGCATAGCATATGATCATTTAGTTTATTGCTACTGCTTTCTTAATGTCAAATACATGTTTCTTCCACCATGAGATCATGCAACTCCCGGACTCTGGAGGAATACCTCGTGTGCTATCAAATATCACAACGTAACTGGGTGATCATAAAGATGCTCTACAGGTATCTCCGAAGGTGTCTGTTGAGTTGGCATGGATCGAGATTGGGATTTGTCACTCCGTGTATCGGAGAGGTATCTCTGGGCCCTCTCGGTAATACACATCACAAGAAGCTTGCAAGCAAAGTGACTAAGGAGTTAGTTGCAAGATGATGTATTACAGAACGAGTAAAGAGACTTTCTAGTAAAGATTGAACTAGGTATAAAGATACCGACGATCGAATCTCAGGCAAGTAACATACCGACAGAGAAAGGGAATTACATATGTTGTTATAAAGGTTCAACCGATAAAAGATCTTCGCGGAATATGTAGGAATCAATATGGGCATCCAGGTCCCGCTATTGGTTATTGACCAGAGAGGTGTCTCGGTCATGACTACATAATTCCCGAACCCGCAGGGTCGCACGCTTAACGTTCGTTGACGCTAGAGTAGTATTGGGATATTTGATGAGTGGTAACCAAATGTTGTTCGGAGTCCCGGATGAGATCCCGAACATCACAAGGAGTCTCGGAATGGTCGAGAGGTAAAGATTTATATATGGGAAGTCATATTTTGGGTACCGGAAAAAGATGCAGTTTTTTTCGGTATTGTACCGGGAAGCTTCCAGAAGGTTCCGGAGGATTCCGGAGGGGTCCGGAAGTCCACAAGTGGGTCCACCACGACCCAAGGTCTAGCATGGGCTGCGGGGAGGCGCCCTGGCCTTATTGGTCTAGGCGCACCAAGTCCTCAAAAGCCCATGAGTGTAGGGAAGGCAAAAAAGGAAGGAGTCCTAGTAGGAATAGGATTGGAGTCCAAGTCCTCTCCCCCTTAGCTGTGCCCTAGGGCTTGGAGGGGCTGTTCCCACGCCCCTCCACCTATATATAGAGGGGAGGGTGCACCCCAAGAGGAGACACCAAGTCCTTGACGCCCCTCTCTCTCCCGTTACTCCGTAGTTCTACCGCCTCATCCCGGCGACGCTTAGCGAAGCGCTGTCGGTGCTCCACCACCACACTGTCGTGTTGGTTGTGATCCCATCTACTTCTCCTCTCCTACTTGCTGGATCAAGAAGGAGGAGACGTCATCGAGCCGCACGTGTGCTAAACTCGGAGGTGCCGTCCATTCGGCACTAGATCGGTTGGATCGTGATCGGGTCGTGAAGAGTACGACTACATCTACCGCGCGATAAACGCTTCCGCTTAGCGATCTACAAGGGTATGTAGATGCTCTCCCCCTCTCATAGCTATGCATCTCCATGGATAGATCTTGCGTGTGCGTAGAATTTTTTTTTTGTTTTCCATGCAACGTTCCCCAACAGTGGCATCATGAGCCAGGTCTATGCGTAGATGATATGCACGAGTAGAACACAAAGGAGTTGTGGGCGATGATGTTCATACTGCTGACCACCAACGTCTTATTTTGATTCGGTGGCATTGTGGGATGAAGCGGCCCGGACCAACCTTACATGTCCACACACATGAGATCGGTTCCACCGATTGACATGCAACTTGTTTTGCATAAAGGTGGCTGGCGGGTGTCTGTTTCTCCTACTTTAGTTGAATCGGATTTGACTACGGCTGGTCCTTGAAGAAGGTTAAAACAGCAAACTTGATAATCACCGTTGTGGTTTTGCGTAGTTAAGAACGGTTCTTACTAGTTGCCCATAGCAGCCACGTAAAACTTGCAACAACAAAGTAGAGGACGTCTAACTTGTTTTTGTAGGGCATGTTGTGATGTGATATGGTCAATATATGATGTGGTATATGTTGATTTATGAGATGATCATGTTTTGTAATAAGTTCACAACTTGCATGTTCATGAGTACGACAACCGGCAGGAGCCTTAGGGTTGTCTTTAATTATTGTATGACCTGTGTGTCAACACTACAAGAAATATGTCAACTTGCGACCATCACTATTGGTCGCTGAATGGTCACTGTTTTTCATTTGCGACCTTTTTATGACAAAAAACAATTGGTCAAAAGCTGACCGTCTTTAATGAAACTTAACGACCTTCTTTGTGATAAGGTCATAGAAGCCAACGACCAAAACAAAAGGTCGTTGGTCCTACGACCTTTTGTTTTGGTCGCTGGTTGTCTGCCCAAGCCACGTCGGATCCAACGTGGCAAAATTGCGACTAATTGAATTGGTTGTTGATAAGAATCAGCCCGGTCCAATTCGGTGTCTATATGGGCTGAACCCATTAATTCAGCCTTTTTAATATATATTTTTTCTATTAACTTTCGCTAGCTACATGGGCCTAGCCCAACAATTCGGCCTTTTATATTCTAGGATGCAGCCTTTTACAGTCTACTGGTTTTCTATTTTCAACCATTTTATTTTGCAGCTGGTCCCACCAGTCAGATTGGTCCCACTTGTCATGCTTATCTGAAAATTGGTCCCACACGTCAGAAATTTTGAAATTTGTCAAACAACCATTATAACTTGGACCCACTTGTCAGGTTTCCATTTCACGGGTATTCAAATCACATACACAATCATTGTTTCGAACAGACCAGAGAGAAAATGAAATTTGTCCAAAACAATACTACATTAATCTATTACAATCGTTACAGTATATTACAACCCAGATATGTCTACTACTGCCTACAATTACAACACATAATATGCTACTCTTGCTGATATGCTTCACAGCTTCGAACATGGATTCACACTTCACCTGTGCAAAAAATAAGAATGAACATATAAGAATAAGAATATGTACAGAACATCAAACAGTAGCCAATGAGGGATCCAATAACTTATAATCAAGAATTGACAACAAATGCCATGTACATAAATAGTATGACTAACACTAACCAGTATGTGTTCATGGAGTGACTAAAATGTTCTCACTAGCTAGGATTTTTTTGGTATATAATATATTGACATGTGCAACTCTCTAAATTGATCATAGAAATGAAAAGAACTGTAAGAACGAGTTCATTCAGAATCCAGGCATGTCAAATTTTAAGCACCAGCAGAATAGATCTAACAAACCAGACCATGATCATCATGTCGGGATTTATGGTTCTAGTAAAACAGTAAAGAGATGGAGATACACGCATCAAGCATACCAGCTACTACAATAAGAGGTCCAGATGCTCCAGGAACTGGAGGGAGTATGCACTTCGGCAGTCGTGCAGTACCTAGGGATTGAGGAGGATGAGCTTGCTGTATCCATTGTACCTGGGTCATATTTAGGCACACAATTAGCTAATATGTCAACATTTAGTTACCATGAACATAAATCAACGAAATCGGATAAGCATTAGCAGTGTAGTATATAATGTATCACTATAACTTTGGGAAATAGTTAGTCTGGTGGGTATCCAGTTTACTTGCATATGGCCAACACTAACTAGTATGAGTTCGTTCAATAACTAAAAAGAACTCAGTAGCTGACAATGTATAGTTTACACGTATAAACCGAAGATTCGGCAAAGGCATGTTGATAAAACAGTGAAAACAATGGTATCTAGTATACCGCCATGCATGAGCACTTCTTAATATTTATATTCATCATCACAGCAACCTATAACCACCTATGCTCATTGTTACAAATCTATGCATAGTTCAAAAAAATAAACCTATCTATTTGAAACCAGAATAAATTTCTCACTCAAATCTGAATTCATTGGTTTCTCCTCCAAACTATTGAAATCTCAGGCCTCTAATTCGCGGGTTTCTTAGGCAACAAACATCATTGCAAATTTGTAATGCAGCATAGATAAACCAAATGTAACATCAGAAACAACAACAAGGTAGAATCATCTAGACCACATGTTTACCAGCAAAAAAAATCTAGAACACATGTTCAACCGGAATGCACTACTCCATTCTCGTAATATTAACATAGAGGAACTGCGTCTATTAGACGATCTCCACAAGGACCAAGCATCCACACTGCACAAACAACACGCTCGCATGCGAATTGAGTGAGATCCGTCCAGATCAGGGCACGAAGGGACGTACCTGGAGGTCGTCAGGGACGTACTGGTGCTTCATGGAGGTCCATGGCGCGCTTGAGGCGCTGGCTGCGGGCGTCGACCACCTCCCTGGGGAGCCTCACGAGTGCCTACTTGATGTCCAGATCGAAGTGCTGGACTGCATGACGTCCTCCCAGCTCGCTGCAACGCGCTCGCCACCGGCGTCGCGTCGGCATTGCTGGTGGTGCTTGACGGGACCAGGAGCCGGAGGATTCCCGTGATGTGGCGCCTGCAAATCACAACGCAGAGGATTAATTAAGCCACCGTTACCTTCCTTCAAGCTCGTATAATAGCAGAATCAGCAAACATCTCGTAGAACTGTTGTTACTGATGATATGATGATGTAAATTATACAGAATTATGCTATGTTCACTGCTACAGTACAGATACATGATACTACTAGCCACAAGGCAGTTAGGTAAAACAGCGGTATACAAGAAGTTCAAGCAGTGAAACTTGAATAATGCTGCTTGAGAACAGTAGTAAGAAAATGCAACTTAGATACACTGTCTTAAGAATAACCCGATAAATGGCTCAAATTTGACAAATCTAGATACCATCCCATTCTGTAAGTGCGGACTAGCATCATGAAACTACCAGAGATTCAGAACAAGCCCTGGCTCTGAAATCCTTATAATCTAGGGAGGGGTGAACAAACAGCAGTAGTTGCATTCCTCAAACAAATCAAGGGGCACAAAACACTGACAATTAACCATACTAGCTAATTACCAGCACGTGGCATTGTCCATTTCAAAGAGTAATCGGTACCGCGAGTAACCCATTGGCTGCACTAGATAATATCATGGATTCATGGTCGGATCATACTGATAAGGCCACGTTGACATGTACTAACTGAAATTTGGATTCTCTAGGAACGATGGTATCGGGACTAAGGTTGCATTGACACAAACCAATTGTAATAAGTACACGCGAATGAAACTGGAACTCAAAGATTCAGTGGAGGCCAAATGCATATAGAAAAATACGAAGCCAAACTCAAAAATTAACAAATGTACAACCTAAGGTTAAATTTAGATAGGATGCTTAGTATCACTAGCACATGCAGACCACCACAGACCACTTCCAATGAAGTAGCAGATGTAACATTTAAATGCTCACACCAAGCAGCTAACAAATCCAGGTCTAACACTGAAGTAAGCAAAATGGGGAAGTTCAAAGTTTCAGAAATGAAGTGTGAGACCAAATCTAGATGTACTGATGCCCTATGTACTTGCATACATTGCCATCGATAATTAATTTTCCTTTCACTGTGATTACCCAAACATGCAGAAATGTCAGGGCAACATAGCAGCGAGGTATCATGCATACCAACACAGTAACACTGCAGATATGTTAGACCAAAAGATGTGAGCGACGGTAGACTACACCAACACTAACTAGGTAACAGAATGACTTAAGACTGTAGCTCGGGAATTCGTTATCCATGCTAATACAGAGCATCCGGACCTGTGTCTTGGGGATTAGTTATCCAGTCTAATGCAGACAAGACAAATTAGCACCCAGCAGCAAAAATACAAACTAGAGATATTCAAGCCAGGCATAACAGTATAGGCCTAGGAAGCATCGAAGAATCTATCTATGCATCTGAAATATACTACAAAATGTAAGGTTGTAACTTCCACCAGGTGCTCATCATCGTACACACTACAAGCATAAGCCCAGTCCTTTTGGTAGAGGTCTGAAGAAAACAGGGTTAAATACTAGATCGTATCCATCGTTAATTGCCGCTCGAACTGATGTGATTTTTTCCAGGGGAGATAATCCAAGAGAAGGGCTACCTCGGAGGCGGATCCGCGTGGAGAAGATGGGGGTACAACCGGCGGGGCAGGGGCAGCGGCGCCGCCCTCCTCGCGTGTGGTGGGGAGGAGCGGCGGGGGCGGCACGAGATGGGAGGCGCCCGTGATGGAGGGGACGGGGCGGTCAGATCGGCGCGACGGACATCCCTCGGGCGGAAGAGCTGGGCGGCGTGGGCGGCGAAATCGCTGTACTCCCTGGCCTTGGCCTTGGCCTTGGCCTTGGCGGCAACCACCCGAGTAGTCTAGGCGTCCTCGTCTCTGGTGAGGATCCATCTTCACCTTCATGGGTGCCTACAGAGAGAGAGATTTAGATAGAGAAATCATGACAAAGAGAGAGTAGGGGAAGAGAGAGAGATGGCCAGATCCGGTGAACCCTAGACAGGAGCTGGAGGGAGATGAACCGTCCTGGAAGAGCATGCCACCGTGTTCGTGCAGCAGATCAACAAGAGGCTGCAAGGTTAGAGATGGCAGGCGGTCGGATCTAGCCGAGGGGAAGGGGGCGCACGAAGGGTGACTCAAGCACGAGACGGAGACCGCCAGCAAGGACCTCGGCCAGAAGAAGAGTAGGGCATTGAGGAGGTCATCGTAGGCGCGGACGGAGCGGGCCACGCGAGCTTGGGCTGGCCGGTCATGGTGGTGCTCTGGCCGGTCAAGGCGGAGCAGGGAGCTGGGGCGAGGGAGGAGGGCCAGCAGGGGACAGAGGTTGTGCGCGCGCAGGCAGCAGAGGGGCTTGCCGATGGAGCTGATGGGGAGGGAGAGGTGGCGGCGGCGATCTGGACGGGGAGGAGGAGAGCTCTTGCTCTCTCTCTCTCCGCATCGGGCGAGAGACACAGCGGGTGGGTGGGTGGGTGGATGGATGGATGGATGTGGGATGAAGAGATGGATGGATGGATGGATGTGTGCCATGTCATCGATCCATGGCACACATGTTTCCACCAATGATAATTAAGCTTATGCAATTGTGTTTGTTTTCCTTTGTTTCTCTTATATATTTTCTCACCAATGTAAATAACCTATCCAATATTTGTTGCAAAAGGGCACCACTTCATTTTTCAAAAATATTATACCATATTGACTAACTCGGGGAGGCTTCGTTGCAACTTCGGCGACCCCCGACGATATTACATCACAACACTGGCGGCCCGACAATGCTTCATTGCAACTCCGTCGGTCCCGACGATGTTGGATCACAGCACCGGCGGTCCCCGGCGATGCTATGTTGCATCAACGGTGACTAGTGGAGCATCACCTTCTGCTGCAACCCCCGGCGACCTTGCGACACCATCGTCGTGTGCATGACCGGTGGCCACTACCCGGCAGCCCGCGGCGCCACGCATCACTGCCCCACAACATGAGCTTCGACGCCCCTCGCATCAACAAATCGTCACCACCGTCGTCGAACAGCAGCCATCGCAGCAGCAGCAGCAGCTTCGCCGACCGGGGTGGAAGAGGGCACAGACTGAGGGGAGGTTATCAAGGAGAGAGGAGATGAAGGTTGCGGAGGGGAATGGCGAGAGAGGAGCAGGATTATCCCCCGATTCAAAAGGACGAAGAGGACAAATAAGAAATCTGGACTACGATAACTGTCTTAAAAAGTGTTCATGGCTTAAATTGTTCTCAGAAATGAACTATCATGTATGAAGATTCATTGCTTTCAAGGCAAATGACCAATGTTATGGCCACATTCATGGCATGGTTTGTCCAAATGATCTCATATTTTGCACAAGTATGCATCTTGGATAGGCAAACAATGTTGCCAAAGGGAGTTTTCATTTTCTTTGCACGAAAAATTCATTTTCCATTTTTCGAGTGCCCAAAATGAGTTTTTTTGTGAAGAACATACCAAATATTTGTTGCAAAAAGGACCGGATCAATTTTCAAAAATATTATACCATATTTAATGTACAATTGACCATGTTTTTAGGTACTAAAAGTTTTGATCCACCTTTCGTGAAAAAGACAAATTTCCGCCGATTAAGGAGGAAGCAGGTCAAACTTGAACTACAGCTGCCTCATAATTTGCTCTTTATTTTTTCCAAAAATCATTTTTAGGTACATAAGTATCCATTTAATCAGAGAAACACCAAAAGTTTTCTAAGATTCGACCACTAGCTAGGAACGGTCATGCCCGCCGTTTTGACCGCATTTTGAAATGGGCATAAAAATTCAAAAAAAATCAAAAAATTGGAAACCCTTTGCATTATGTCATTATATGTGACCAAGTTAGCAGGAAAAATAAAAACTTGTAATACGGAAATTATTTTTAAAAAGTGTTCTCATAAATGAGCTATCATGTGTGAAGATTCATGGCTTTCAAGCCAAATGATCAATCTTATGGCCACTTTCATGGCATAGTTTGTTCAAATGATCTCATATTGTGTACAAGGGTGCATCTTGGAATGGCAAATAATGTTTCCTAAGGAAGTTTTCATTTTCTTTGGACGAAGAATTCATTTTCCATTTTTTGAGTGCCCAAAATAAGTTTTTTTGTGAAGGACCTACCATATATTTGTTACAAAATTAGACCAAATCAATTTTCTAAAATATTAGGACATATTTAATGCACAATTGACCAAATGGTTGGGTGTCAAAAGCTTTGAGCCACCTCTCATGAAAAAGACAAATTTCCGCTGATTCAGGTGGAAGCGGGTCAAATTTGAACTACAGCTGCCTCATAGTTTGCTCATGATTTTTTCCAAAAATAATTTCTAGGTACAAAAGTATCTATTTAATCAAAGAAACACCAAAAAAATTCCAAGATTCAACCACTAGCTAGGAACGGTCATGCCCGCCGTTTTGAACACATTTTGAAATGGGCATAAAAAATTCAAAAAAAATCAAAAAATTTGGAAAACCTTCGCATTATGTCATTATATGTGACCAAGTTACCATGAAAAATAATAAACTTGTAATACGAAAATTATTTTTAAAAAGTGTTCTCAGAAATGAGCTATCATGTGTGAAGATTCATGGCTTTCAAGCCAAATGATCAATCTTATGGCCAGTTTCATGGCATAGTTTGTTCAAATGATCTCATATTGTGCACAAGGGTGCATCTTGAAATGGCAAACAATGTTTCCTAAGGAAGTTTTCATTTTCTTGGATGAAAAATTCATTTTCCATTTTTTGAGTGCCCAAAATGAGTTTTGTGAAGGATCTACCATATATTTGTTGCAAAATTGGACCAAATCAATTTTATAAAATATTAGGCCATATTTAATGCAAAATTGACCAAATGGTTGGGTGTCAAAAGCTTTGAGCCACCTCTCGTGAAAAAGACAAATTTCCGCTGATTCAGGTGGAAGCGGGTCAAATTTGAACTACATCTGCCTCATAGTTTGCTCATGATTTTTTCCAAAAACCATTTCTAGGTACAAAAGTATCTATTTAATCACATAAACACCAAAATTGTTCCAAGATTCAACCACTAGCTAGGAACGGTCATGCCCGCCCTTTTGACCGCATTTTGAAATGGGCATAAAAAATTCAAATAAAATCAAAAAATTGGAAAACCTTCGCATTGTGTCATTATATGTGACCAAGTTACCATGAAAAATAATAAACTTGTAATAAGGAAATTATTTTTAAAAAGTGTTCTCAGAAATGAGCTATCATGTGTGAAGATTCATGGCTTTCGAGCCAAACGATCAATCTTATGGCCACTTTCATGGCATAGTTTGTTCAAATGATCTCATATTATGCACAAGGGTGCATCTTGGAATGGCAAACAATGTTTCCTAAGGAAGTTTTCAATTTCTTTGGACGAAAAATTCATTTTCCATTTTTTGAGTTCCCAAAATGAGTTTTTTTGTGAAGGATCTACCATATATTTGTTGCAAAATTGGACCAAATCATTTTTCTAAAATATTAGGTCATATTTAATGTACAATTGATAAAATGGTTGGGTGTCAAAAGCTTTTATCCACCTCTCGTGAAAAAGACAAATTTCTGCCGATTCAGCTGGAAGCGGGTCAAATTTGAACTGCAGCTGCCTTATAGTTTGCTCTTTATTTTTTCCAAAAATCATTTCTAGGTACATAAGTATCTATTTAATCAGAGATACATGGTGTGGTGGCGAGACATCGAGGTTTGGATGGTGGCCGAGGGCCCCAACTCCAGAGCACGTAAACCAGCATGCCAGCCGTGTGGTCACCGCGTGACTGTGGCGTTGCCACACGTTCTGGACCATGACCGTGACTTTGGAAATTTTATGAGGAAGATTTACTAGGCAAATGTAGTTGAATATTGGCATATGACAATGATTTGGATATGGAAGATAGCCCAAAAAGTTTGATGGCAATAGGAGGGGTCTAGATAGCACTTGCTTTGCAATGTGCCAATCTGGACAGAAAATAGAAATTGAAGCTGGGCTCACATAGATGATTGGATTGAGCTGTAATTTGGAGGAGGATGATAATTTGGGCATATGAAGGCGCTGTAAAAATTTCATACCATTTGAATAAATAAAAATGGTACTTCCTACACAATGCTCTCCATTGAACAGAAAATTGGGAAACATATTGAGGGAAAATTGCTATATTAAATGAGCTAAAATTTGGTGGAGGGAGGTTCTATGGGCAGGGTCATGTCCTGGTAAATTTTAAGCAATATAAAATGTAGTTGCTTCACAAACTTGGACTATGACAAGGTAGTTTACATTTTCTTTGCACAAAACATTCATTTTTCATTTCCCGAGTGCCCAAAACGATTTTTTAAGAAGCTACGAAATATTTGTTGCGAAATTGGACTACATTTTGTAATGGAAAACAATGTTGCAGAAGGGATTTTTCATTTTCTTTGAACAAAAAAGTCATTTTTTATTTTCGGAGTGCAAGAAAATGGTTTTTTGTGTGAAGAACGTAGCAAATATATGTTGCAAAATGGCACCACTCCATTTTTCAAAAAACAATGACCAAATTTTATGTCTAGTTTTTGCTGATTCAGCTCGACAATTTTTTTTATAAACATTTAACATTTTTTAAATACAAATTTAACATTTTCTCTGCACACGGTCAACATTTTTCTATACGCATTTAACATTTTCAAATACAAGTTCAACATTTTTTGAACACATGGTCAATATTTTTCATATATACAACATTTTAAAAATACATGCTCAATATTTCTATACATATTTTCATTTTCAAATGCTTAATTAACAATTTTCAAATACTTGTTTAACATTTTTTTCAAAAGCTTGATTAATTTTTTCTTAAATACATGATGAACATTTATTCAAAAATTTATGTGAACTAATTTGTATAATATATAGGTTTACAGTATTTCAAAATATGAACAAAACTTACTTAGGAAAGCAAAAAATGAAAAACAAATATGAAAAAATGGAAGGAAAAAACAAAAAGATGCACCAAATTCATGGTCGCTTGCTAGGCCGGCCCATGGCCGTGAGCAAAAAGAAGTACAGGTGCGTCCTGTGGACGGCCCAGTCGCCGAGCTAGGTCCAGGCCCAACAGACGAATGACTCTCTAAATACATTTCGTGTGGCACTTTTTCACAAGAGGAGAGCTAGCCCGTTTTGGTACGCCACAGCTCAGCGCCCCGTGAGGTCGCGGGTTCGAACCCTCCCGCTGCCTCTTTTTATTTCTGTTGCACGCTGATATTGGTTGCTTGACACATAGGGCCCCTGGTCCCACATATAAGTATGGCGGGTCCCACATGTCACCGGGAGGCTGTGGTGTTGTTGCTCCCACTTGTTTGTGGTGTATGGCGGCCCCACACGTCATTGGTAGCCTTTGAGTGATGTTGGTCCCACGCGTCAGGTCAGGACCCATGCGCCAGGTCGGTAGAGTGGGTCCTACATGTCATTGGAGACCTATGGGTGGTGCGGGTCCCACTTGGTGGGGCAGGCCCCACACGTCAATGGGAGCATGTGGGTGGTGTTGGTCCCACGCGTAAGATCAACGGGTGTCGGTGTCAAAACTGGCCGATCTCGGGTAGGGGGTCCTGAACTGTGTGTCTGAGGATCGAAGGTAACAGGAGACGGGGGACACGATGTTTACCCAGGTTCGGGCCCTCTTGATGGAGGTAAAACCCTACGTCCTGCTTGATTGTATTTGATGAGTATAGGGGTTACAAGAGTTGATCTACCACGAGATCGTAATGGCTAAACCCTAGATGTCTAGCCTGTGGGAATTGTGATTGCCTCTACGGACTAAACCCTCTGGTTTATATAGACACTGGGGGAACCTAGGGTTGTACAGAGTCAGTTTACAGAGAAAGGAATCTTCATATCCGAACGCCTAACTTGCCATCCACGCAAAGGAGAGTCCCATCTGGACACGGGAGAAGGTCTTCTATCTTGTATCTTCACAGCCCATCAGTCCGGCCCATGTCACATAGCTCGGACGCCCGAGGACCCCCTAATCCAGGATTCCCTCAGTAGCCCCTGAACCAGGCTTCAATGACGATGTGTCCGGCGCACAGATTGTCTTCGGCATTGCAAGGCGGGTTCCTACTCCGAATACTTCAAAGTAGTTGATCAAAAGAACTATATCCGGCTCTGTATAATAGTTACAACCCTGAACCACAAGGGCAAAATACTTAAACAAAACAAGTCACGTCTACTAACAGCTTTTCCGGCGACACGTTATGTTCTGGCCTTTATTATCATTTCAAACCGTTTTGCAGCCTCCGCTTTGCGTTCCGAGGTGTGGGTCTCATTGACACGTCTTGTCGAAGCAGAGATCGTGTCCCCTTATTGCGGGATTTCCATCAATGCGGGTTCGGGTAATCCAACCGTGCCGCTCGCACGACCCCTTGGGAACAGGAAAATTTTAAAGCTTGAGTGGAGGAGCGCTTGATATTCATGGCTTATATAAACGGATAAAGATCCATCTTTTTACTCCATGCCTCCTTCTTCCCTCTGCCTCTCCATCCTCGAGCTCCAGCGCCCAAGTTCCAATCTTCCCCCCCCCCCACCACCACCAACCTCTCCGACCATGGCCGGATCCGGTCTCAAGGCAAGTGGGTGGCCTCCTCCGTGACGGAGAAGGACATCGAGGAGCTTCGGGAGGCGAGGTACTTGACTGCGGAGATTAAGCACAGACTCCCTGCTCCGAAGCAGATCATCTCCACTCTGGAGCCCGGTGAAAGGGTGGTATTCATCCCCCACTTCCTCCGCGAACTAGGGTTTGCCCTTCATCCCTTTATTCGCGGTCTCATGTTCTATTACGGGCTAGATTTTCACGATTTGGCCCCGAATTCCATCCTCCACATCTCGGCGTTTATCGTCGTATGTGAGGCGTTTCTCCGCATCCCCCCACACTTCGGCCTGTGGCTCAAGACATTCAACGTAAAGCCGAAGGTGGTTGACGGGCAGCACGCGGATTGCGGCGGCGCCATGATGAGCAAGCTCACCAACGTTACCTGGCCCAAAGGGGCCTTTGTGGAGACCGTCAAGGGATGGCAGCAGGAGTGGTTCTATATCACCGAACCCCGCGGCACCAAGTGGACGGCCGCTCCCGCATTCAGATCTAGACCTCCGTTGCGGCTCGCGTCATGGACCAACAAGGGTCTGGACTGGGGATCGTCCGATAAGGTGTTGATGCTGCAAAAGCGCATCAAAAGTATCATAGAAAAGGACACCAGCCTTACCGATGTGATCCAGGTGATGCACGTGTGCCGAACCCTTCCTTGCCAGCGAAGGCCCCTCCGCCTGTGGGAGTTCAATCCGGAAGGGTCGCAGACCCTGCAACGATTCTTTGGCACGACGCACAAAGAGATTTGGAAACTGCTCTTCAAGGCTCAGAAGTCGTGGCCGAAGACGTCCGAGGACATCGGCCTCGACTGCACTCATCCAGCCACCCCGGTAAGTGTTAAATTTCCGAACACAACTTAGTTCATTAATCCAAGGGGATGTACTGAGGATTCAATCCTCTAAACAGGACTGGACAAAGAAGGCGGAGTGGATAAGGTGTCCGGCTCCACTCCCCGAAAACCCAGCTGATCCTTTGCTAACGAGGATGCTGGTCTCGGCACCGTACCAGGCGCCAGAGAAGAAGGCCAAGAAGAAGAGCAAGGAGGCCGAGAACGGCCCCCATCATAAAGGTACTTCGGACGCTATGTCCGGAGGGACCGAGGCTCCCTCCTCCCATGAGGGGGACGAAGATGAAGAGGAGAAGGAGGAAGAAGATAACCCTCCTCCCAAGGGGAAAAAGAGGGCAGCTTCCGTTGATCCGGAGGCGGAGGCGTCCAAGCGGGGGAAGATATCCCTCTCGGATGACTCGGATTCAAATGCCGAAGCCATCCCTCAGCTACGCCCCAGGGTGAATCCCCTTGCCGAATCGTAAGTATTCGAAGATACTATGCACATATCCGACCTATCACGAATTGTGGGATAATATATCATTTATGCATTTCAGTCCGGCCCGCGTTCTCCCTCAACAATCATTGTCTTCGGGGAACTCCTTAGCGCCGGGGATGATGGAGAGCGAAACGCCTCCGCGAGCCTCTCCGCCGCCCGCAGCGGATGACACCGAGGCGTTGTCCCAAAAGACCTCCCCAGGCCACAGAGAGGTGCGGGAGGCCGACAAGGCGGCGCCGGAGGGTAATACCCTGGCTGCCGAAAACATGGGGGGTAAAACCCCCATGGATACTGACGACGGTGGCCCGGACAAGTCCGGATCCCGGCTGAATACCACTCCGGAGACCCAAATGGCTCCGGAGTCGAGCGAGCAGCCCCCTTTGAAGGAGGGGAGAGTGCTGACTCGACCGGCGGCCTCCGTCAATCCTGAGGCGCCGGACACATTGAGGGAGGCACTTTGCTGTGCTTCCGTCGTGGAGGAGCACCATACCCTGATGGGTATGGTGATTGAAAAGGTTCAGTCCGCCAAAAGCTGGCTGAACGAAGCCTTCACCAGCCTATTAACAGGCTTTGAGGTATGCGATGTAATATTTTTAGCTGCTTTTCATACGAAAAATACGCCTGTGTATAGATAGTAGCCCCTGAGACTCTGTTTGGTTCTTAAAAAAGAGCCGAACAGAGGATCAAATATTCGCAGGATATATCAATCTTGTCTATTTTGATAAACAGGCTTCAATGTTAGCGGCAACCGCCGAGGCCGCTGAGGTTTCCGAACATGAGCAAAGGTGAGCAAAGCGGCCGCTGATACAGCGGCCACGGATTTGAAGTCCGAGCAGGCCACCCGTCACCAATACGAGGAGCGGGTGGCCAAATTGGAGCAGGAACTCAAGGACGCCGCTAGCAAGTGCGAGTCCTTAGAAGAGAATAACAAAGCCCAGGCGGCTGATCTTGCCAAGGCCCTCCAAGAGGCCGAGGAAGGGCGGACCGAATCCCGAGCAGCTCACGAGGAGATCTGGCAAGCCGGACAGATAGCGGCTGGTAAGCCCTTTCTTTTACAGAGTAAATTTGGCAGTCAGAAGTATGCCTTGCTCACTTGGCTGTGGAATTCTCCAGACGCCCTTGCGGATCTTTCGAGGAGTGCTACTGACGCCGCGCAATTCTTCCGGACCCAAGAAGGGCACACGACGGAGAAGTTGTACTGGTCAAAGTTCGCGGCGCGGGAGCGCCCAGCGCTGTTAAATGACCAGATGACGCAGTGGGCCGAGCTGCATAGGATGTCCGGATTGGCCATGAGGGACATCATAGTCCGGCTGCGGCCAACCGAACATGTGCCGAGCAGCTATTTCGGCCTAGTGCAGCGACTCATCGACGCGCTGCCCCGAATTGATGCAGTTAAGCGGTCGACATGCATAGAGGGTGCACGGATGGCCTTCGCCCGTGTCAAGATGCACTGGGCGAAGATGAAGGCAGCTGACGTGGCAGTTGAGGGACCGCCCGGAGGTAAGGTCCACCGCAAACCGGAGCGCTACTTCGACGATGTCCTGGAAGGTGCCCGTTTGATAGATGGTGAATGCTCAAAGGATATTATGTTCAAGTAAATGTATCTGAGCTGCCCAGACATGGTGTTATAAACCTAGGCTTTTGTAATATATTTGTGCCTGTAATCTTACATTATTTTTCCTCCTGTGCGGCCGTTTTTATCTTTGAGAGTTTGCCAGTCGTCGGCTTCAGCCCCCACGTAGATACTTCGGGGGTGTTCGGAATAGCACATAATCACACTTGACCCAACGTCTTGGTCCGTAAAGGAGGTGTCAGTGCGGCGAACCAGGCAATCAGACTATGTGGCTTTACCACTCTCACTTAGCCATAGGAGTTTGACAATGGGGCTGTAAGGTAGCCCCTAGTGCGTATGCGGCTATCGAACTTAGATGCCTTAGACGCGTGACTGAAAAAAGCCAGTCCTTCGTATAATACGGGAAAAAATCGCTAAAGATTTAATAAGTCGCCGAATTGCTGACCAGCTCTCGCCGCATCACGACAGTCAGTTTTCGGCTTTCTCTACTGAGGTGCTTGACCGGGCTAGCCGGAAACACAATCGCAGTAGTTCTCCCTTTACTACCTTAGCCGAAAACGGAACTTAAGGTAGCAAGCACAGGAGCCGGGCAACCCAACTATTGACCAAAGACGTGATTCGGAGCCGATGCATATAATGCAGTATTCGAGATGCCGAAGTGTAACCTGAGAGTGTTCGGACTTTTTTATTGTTGAAGATACATATAGGGCCCCTGGCGATTAAAGTCGTACCAAGGTGTATATGCCAATTCGGACGTGAAGTGGGAAAACAGAAAAAGGTAAGCCAATGCCTAACAGGGTTGGGCGAAACTGTTTCCATTATAGTCTGATTGGTACGTCAAACGTATTTGTATGGAAGATGCGATAAGCATCATGGCTATTTTACCTGCCGAAGACAAGGGAAAGCTATATACAGGTCCTAAAATTAAAATTTTGATCTTGAAGATCCTTTGGACACTCTGCCGCACGTCTGCGCCGCTTGTCACCTTGGTGTATGATCCTTTGAGAGGATCAATAATTGAGTATGCATAAGGGGCCTGGAAGGCGGCCCCTATTACCACCAGGAATTGATGTAAGTTGTAAAGAACCTGAAAAATAGAAACAAGAAGAAAAGAGGTGGAGCAATATGGAGGTCCGGATAGGGTCGAGCCGTACCGTGGACCTTATGTTTAGCATGCCTCCGTCCTTGCCCATGGTATTTTTAACGTGTAGTTATGTACGCGCGGTACGTATGCCGCTATCAGGCTGGGGCATTGACGGAGGCCGAATTGCTAATCTAGCTCTGGATGATCCGGACTGTCGTTCTGCAGGGTAGACTGGACTCGCTTAGCCGTGTCCGGGGGCTTGACTGCCAGTGTAGTGTTCGGCTTAGCGAGGCCACCCTGCACCTCGGCTGCGATGGCCGCGGTATGCTCCTCTGTACGGAGGGAGCGCTCCATGTTTCCATTGACTGTTATAACGCCTCGTGGTCCAGGCATCTTGAGCTTTAAGTAAGCATAATGCGGGACTGCATTGAAGCGGGCGAAGGCAGTACGTCCGAGCAGTGTGTGATAACCACTGCGGAAGGGGACGATATCGAAGATCAAGTCTTCGCTTCGGAAGTTGTCCGGTGAACCGAAGACTACTTCCAATGTGATTGAGCCCGTGCAGCGGGCCTCTACACCTGGTATTACTCCTTTGAAGGTGGTTTTAGTAGGCTTGATTCTTGACGGATCAATACCCATCTTGTGGACAGTGTCCTGATAAAGCAGGTTAAGGCTGCTGCCACCGTCCATGAGGACTCGCTTAAGGTGGAATCCGTCGATAATTGGATCGAGGACCAAAGCTGCCGAACCTCCATGACGGATACTGGTCGGGTGATCCTTTCGATCGAAGGTGATCGGACAAGCCGACCATGGGTTGAATTTTGGGGCGACCGGCTCTACGGCGTAGACGTCCCTTAGGGCCCGTTTGCGCTCCTTCTTGGGAATATGTGTAACATATATCATACTCACCGTTGTTACCTCGGGGGGAAATTTCTTCTGCCCCCCTGTGTTCGGTGGGCGAGGTTCTTCGTCGTCGTCCTCGCTGGGCGACCCTTTCCCCTTATTTTCGGCGTTTAGCTTACCGGCCTGTTTAAAAACCCAACAATTTCTGTTGGTATGATTGGCAGGCTTGTCGGGGGTGCCGTGGATCTGGCAAGGTCGATCAAGTATTTTGTCCAGACTGGATGGACCATCTTTGTTTCCTTTGAATGGCTTCTTCCGCTGACCGGGTTTAGAGCCACTGAATCCGGCGTTGACCGCCGTATCTTCAGTATCTGCATTGTTGCTTCGACGCTTGTGTTTGTTGCGTCGTGGCCTACCGTTGCCTTCTCTGGCTTCGGAGGTGCCAGGGTCGCTGGTGCTATTACTTCGATGGGCTAGCCAGCTATCTTCTCCAGTGCAAAAGCGGGTCATGAGTGCGGTAAGGGCCGCCATGGACTTCGGTTTTTCTTGGCCGAGGTGTCGGGCGAGCCACTCGTCCCGGACGCTGTGCTTAAAGGCCGCGAGGGCTTCGGCGTCCGGACAGTCGACAATTTGGTTCTTTTTAATTAGGAACCTGGTCCAGAGCTTCCGGGCTGACTCTCCGGGTTGCTGGACTATATGACTAAGGTCGTCGGCGTCTGGAGGCCGGACATATGTGCCTTGGAAGTTGTCTCTAAAGGCATCTTCCAAATCTTCCCAGCTGCCAATGGAGTTTTCTGGGAGGCTGTTCAGCCAGTGCCGAGCCGGTCCCTTTAATTTTAGTGGGAGGTACTTGATGGCGTGGAGATCGTCACCGCGAGCCATGTGTATGTGGAGAAGAAAGTCCTCAATCCATACAGCGGGATCTGTCGTTCCATCGTATGATTCGATGTTGATGGGTTTAAACCCTTCTGGAAATTGGTGCTACATTACCTCATCGGTAAAGCACAAGGGGTGTGCGGCGCCTCTGTATCGGGCAACGTCATGATGGAGTTCGGACGATATCCGTATTCGGTTTTCAGCCCGGTTGAGGTTGTGCTTATCACGCCAGGCTTGACGGCCGTTGTCTCTTGTTGGGGCACGTCCCCTTGATCCGTAGATTGATCTGGTCTGGCCGGCTCTATTGTCCAGCTCCTGTCATAGGTCATAGGTGTAGTCCGGAGCAGCTACCTCCTTGTTTTACGGCGAGGTGGCGCGGGCTGGTGTTCGGCGTGTGTAGCCGCTCTGTCCTGACCGCGTGGCGGTCGATCGGGTTCGTCAGCAGGATTATACCTTGGCGGTATTGGCTCAAGGGCCTCGTTGTCAAATTGTGGTAGTAGCCTGCGCTTCGGGTAGCTCTTTGTTGGGTGCTCGAGGCCGTATTCTTCGGCCGCTAGGACTTTAGTCCATCTATCGTTGAGTGTATCCTCTTCGGCTTGATGCCGTTGCTGTTTCTTTTTTAGGCTCCTCGCTGTTGCGATGAGCTGTCGCCTAAAGCGTTCTTGCTCGAGGGGTTCCTCTGGCACGATGAAATCTTCGTTGCCGAGGCTGACTTCATCCTCGGAGGCCGGTAAGTAGTTACTGTCCTACGAATCATCATTCTCGGTCGGTTCGTCTAGGTTGACTTGTCCGTCTTCCCCGTCATCCTGTTCTACGGCAGGCTCGATGGGGTGCTCTGAGTCTTCGGCATTCTCCGGAGTGTCATTATCTCCGGTGCCGGTATTACTTTCCTTTCCTCGCCGCGATCTTGAACGGCGTCGTTGACGTCGTCGCTTTGGTGGAACTTCGACGGGCTTGTCCTCGATCGGATCCTGATTGCCATCGTCGTCCTCTTTGGGTGTATCCACCATGTACACATCGTATGTAGAAGTGGCAGTCCAATGCCCGGTGATAGGCGGGTTTTGAGCTGGTTCGGCTCCGGCATCGTCGTCCATACCGTCGATGTCTTCGGAGGCGTAATCGAGCATGTCGGTTAAGTCTTCGATAGTGGCTATCAAGTGGGTGGTGGGTGGGACGTAAAATTCCCCGCTCTCAGCCCCTAGTCCGGGCCGGGCGTAGTTTGGAAGTGATTCCTCTGTAATGGCGAGGGATCGCATTAAGTCCAGAGCCTCGCTTAAGGGCGAGGATTGGACGGGGAGACCAAAGTCTTTGGCGTTGGGCGAGGCGAAAGCCTCCTAGCCATGCTTGCTTGTCGTAGAGCTTAAGAGTTCGGAATTAGCGTCCGGGGACGAGTCCGGCTCTCCGGTGATAAAAGGAATCCGGTTTGACTCCGGGCTAGCCGATGACGCGGACTCCTCTGGATCTCCGGTAGTAAGCTCCATGATTGCGGAGAGTCTGGCGGGCTCCAAACTCCCATCTCCGGACCCAGTGATTTGCTCCGGATCTAAGGCCAGAGCGGTGGTCAGAGCCGCGAATCCTTCGAAGATCAAGTCTCCTCGGATATCGGCGACATAATTCAGATTCCCAAAACTGATCTGATGACCAGGGGCGTAGCTGTCGATCTGCTCGAGGCAGCCGATCGAGTTGGCACGCAGAGCGAAACCGCCGAACACAAAAAGTTGACCGAGGAGGAAGTTCTCCCCGGATACATCATCGTTGTTGATGATCGAACGAGCCATCGAACCTTCTGCTAACAACACAGTGGAACTCTCAATGAAAGCACCAATGTCGGTGTCAAAACCGGCCGATCTCGGGTAGGGGGTCCCAAACTGTGCATCTGAGGATCGAAGGTAACAAGAGACGGGGGACACGATGTTTACCCAGGTTCGGGCCCTCTTGATGGAGGTAAAACCCTACGTCATGCTTGATTGTATTTGATGAGTATAGGGGTTACAAGAGTTGATCTACCACGAGATCGTAATGGCTAAACCCTAGATGTCTAGCCTGTGGGAATTGTGATTGCCTCTACGGACTAAACCCTTCGGTTTATATAGACACCGGGGGAACCTAGGGTTGTACAGAGTCGGTTTACAGAGAAAGGAATCTTCATATCCGAACGCCTAACTTGCCATCCACGCAAAGGAGAGTCCCATCTGGACACGGGAGAAGGTCTTCTATCTTGTATCTTCACAGCCCATCAGTCCAGCCCATGTCACATAGCTCGGACGCCCGGGGACCCCCTAATCCAGGACTCCCTCAACGGGTCCCTCCTGTCATTAGGAAAAAAATGAAGTACTAATAATGACATGTAAGTGGGATGACACCTAAACACGCCATATAGGCGAGATTGCTGAGGTGTCTGCCAAGTCATGTCAAATCAAATCATCATAGAAACTACGACTATCTAAATTGGTCATAATCGACAAGAAATAATATTGTAAATCATGTTCACAAATTTATGACCATTTCGTATAAGGCAATTACGACCTTTCTGATCAAAATGGTCCTTATGGTTTAGGGTTTGGACCCTCCCAAACAACTTACGACCAATTGGTTCGAAATGGTCGTAGATTTACGACCAATTCACCTACGGTCACTCAGAGAAGGTCATAAGTTGACATATTTCTTGTAGTGCAATCATCAAGCGCCATGTAATTGCTTTACTTTATCGCTATGCGTTAGCAATAGTTGTAGAAGCAATAGTTGGCGAGACGACCCCGACGCAATGATGGAGATCAAGGTGTCGAGCCGGTGACGATGGAGATCATGATGATGCTTTGAAGATGGAGATCAAAAGCACAAGATGATGATGGCCATATCATGTCACATATTTTGGATTGCATGTGATGTTTATCCTTTATGCATCTTATTTTGCTTAGAACGACGGTAGCATTATAAGATGATCCCTTCACTTAATTTCAAGATAAAAGTGTTCTCCCTGAGTATGCACCGTTGCTAAAGTTCATCGTTTCGAAGCACCTCGTGATGATCGGGTGTGATAGACTCTACGTTCACATACAACGGGTGTAAGCCAGTTTTGCACATGCAGAATACTTGGGTTCACCTTGACGAGCCTAGCATGTATAGACATAGTCTCGGAACACTGGAGACCGAAAGGTCGAACGTGAGTCATATAGTAGATATGATCAACATAGAGATGTTCACCATTGATGACCACCCCATCGCACGTGATGATCGAACATGGGTTAGTTGATTTGGATCATGTATCACTTAGACAACTTGAGGGATGTTAATTTAAGTGGGAGTTCATTAGTAATTTGATTCTTTGAACTAAAATTTATCATGAAGTTAGTCTTAATAGTTTTTGCATATCTATGTTATAGATCAATGGCCCGTGCTACCGTTCCTTTGAATTTTAATGCGTTCCTAGAGAAAGTTAAGTTGAAAGATGATGGTAGCAACTACATGAACTCGGTCCGTAACTTGAGGATTATCCTCATTGCTGCACAGAAGAATTATGTCCTTGATGCACCGCTAGGTGACAGACCTGCTACAGGAGCTACTGTAGATGTTATAAACGTCTGGTAGGCTCGATCTGATGACTACTCAATAGTTCAGTGTGCCATGCTTTACAGCTTAGAACCGGGACTTCAAAGACGTTTTGAACACCACGGAGCATATGAGATGTTCCAAGAGCTGAAGTTGATATTTCAAGCTAATGTCCGGGTTGAGAGATATGAAGTCTCCAACAAGTTCTATAGCTGCAAGATGGAGGAGAACAGTTATGTCAGTGACCACATACTCAAAATGTCTGGGTATCATAACCACTTGACTCAGCTGGGAATTGATCTTCCAGTTGAGAGTGTTATTGACAGAGTTCTTCAGTCACTGCCACCAAGCTACAAAGGCTTCGTGATGAACTATAATATGCAAGGGATGACGAAAACGATTCCCGAGCTCTTCGCGATGCTGAAATCGGCGGAGGTAGAAATAAAGAAGGAGCATCAAGTGTTGATGGTTAACAAGACAACTAGTTTCAAGAAAAAGGGCAAGGGAAAGAAAGGGAACTTCAATAAGAATGGCAAGCAAGTTGCCACTCCCATGAAGAAGCCCAAAGCTGGACCCAAGCCTGAAACTGAGTGCTTCTACTGCAAAGGAAATGGTCACTGGAAGCGGAACTGCCCAAATACTTGGCAGATAAGAAGGATGGCAAAGTGAACAAAGGTATATTTGATATACATGTTATTGATGTGTTCCTTACTAATGCTCGTAGTAGTGCCTGGGTATTTGATACTGGTTCGGTTGCTCATATTTGCAACTCGAAACAGGAGATGCGGAATAAACGAAGATTGGCTAAGGACGAGGTGACAATGCGCGTCGGGAATGGTTCCAAGGTCGATGTGATCGCTGTCGGCACGCGACCTCTACATCTACCTTCGGGATTAGTTTTAAACCCCAATAATTGTTATTTGGTGCCAGCGTTGAGCGTGAACATTATATCTGGATCTTGTTTATTGCGAGACGGTTATTCATTTGAGTCAGAGAATAATGGTTGTTCTATTTATATGAGTAATATCTTTTATGGTCATGCACCCTTGATGAATGGTCTATTCTTGTTGAATCTCGATCGTAGTGATACACATATTCATAATATTGATGCCAAAAGATGCAAAGTTGGTAATGATAGTGCAACATGTTGGGAAACGTTGCATGGAAAACAAAAAAAATTCTATGCACACGCAAGATCTATCCATGGAGATGCATAGCAACGAGAGGGGAGAGTGTGTCTACGTACCCTCGTAGACCGTTGATACGTCTCCAATGTATCCATAATTTTTTATTGTTCCATGTTGTTATATTATCATTCTTGGATGTTTTACAATCATTTTATAGCAACTTTATATCATTTTTTGGGACTAACCTATTGACATAGTGCCCAGTGCCAGTTGTTGTTTTTTTGCTTATTTTTTACTTCGCAAGAAATCAATACCAAACGGAGTCCAAACGCAGCGAAACTTTTTGGTGATTTTTTCTGTACCAGAAGACACAAGTTGGGATCCGATGAACTTTGAGTTTATGATCAGATCTATGTTTTTATCCATGAAAGTTATTTGAGTCTTTTGATCTCTTATATGCATGATTACTTATAGCCTCGTATTTCTTCTTTGAATCTTTGGTTTAGTTAGGACAACTAGATCGATTTTTCTTGCCATGGGAAGAGGTGCTTTGTGATGGGTTCGATCTTACGGTGCTTGATCCCAGTGACAGAAGGGGAACCGACACGTATGTATCGTTGCTATTAAGGATAACAAGATGGGGTCTATTTCTACATAAATAGATCTTGTCTACGTCATGTCATCGTTCTTATTGCATTACTCCGTTTCTCCATGAAGTTAATACACTAGATGCATGCTGGATAGCGGTCGATGTGTGCAGTAATAGTAGTAGATGCAGGCAGGAGTCGGTCTACTAATCTTGGACGTGATGCCTATATAATGATCATTGCCTGGATATCATCATAATTATTTGAAGTTCTATCAATTGCCCAACAGTAATTTGTTTACCCACCGTATGCTATTTTTCTCGAGAGAAGCCACTAGTGAAATCTACGGCCCCCGGGTCTATTTTCTCATCATATATTTTCAGATCTATTTTGCTATTTGCCTTTTTATTTATTTGCCACTTTTATTTTCATATCTATATTATCAAAAATCCAAAAATACCTCACTGAATTTTATTTGCTTTTATTTGCATCTATCAATCTATTACAACTTTCTCACGTCCGTTTGCCAATTTCTGGCGCCGTTACCCGAAAGGGATTGACATCCCCTTTAACACGTCGGGTTGCAAGTATTTGTTCTTTGTGTGCAGGTGTTGTTTATGTAGTGTTTCTTGGTTCTCCTACTGGTTCGATAACCTTGGTCTCATCACTGAGGGAAATACCTACCGTTGTTGTGCTGCATCATCCCTTCCTTTTTGGGGAAATACTGACGTAGTTCAAGCCAACATCAAAAGTAATTTCTGGCGCCATTGCCGGGGAGACATCATCAACATCTACCAGGTTCCTAATCACAAATCTCATCTCCTTGAAATTTACATTATTTGTCATTTGCCTCTCATTTTCCTTTCCCCCAATTCACAAGAATTTGCCGTTTTATTCGCCCTCTTATTCGTTCGCCGTTTTCTCGTCAGATCTGTTTTTGAGTGCAATCTTGTTGCGTAGTCACGATGACTCAAGAGAACACCAAGTTGTGTGATTTCTCCAATACCAACAACAATGATTTTATTAGCACTCCGATTGCTCCTCCCGCCACTAGTGCGGAGTCTTGTGATATTAATGCCACTTTGTTGAATCTTGTTATGAAAGATCAATTTTCCGGTAATCCTAGTGAGGATGTCACGTCCCATCTTAACACATTCGTGGAATTATGCGATATGCAAAAGAAAAAAGATGTGGACAATGATATTGTGAAGTTGAAATTATTCCCGTTTTCTTTGCGAGATCGTGCAAAATTTTGGTTTTCTTCTTTGCCTCGCAATAGTATCAATTCTTGGGATAAGTGCAAAGATGATGTTATTACTAAGTATTTTCCGCCCTCGAAAATTATTTTCCTTAGGACGCAAATCATGAATTTTAAGCAACTTGAGCATGAACATGTTACGCAATCTTGGGAAAGAATGAAATTGATGCTAAGAAATTGTCCTACTTATGGTTTAAATCTTTGGATGATCATACAAAAATTTTATGCGGGATTGAATTTTGTTTCTAGAAATCTTTTAGATTCCGCCACGGGTGGTACTTTTATGGAAATTACTTTGGGTGAAGCTACTAAATTGATAGACAATATTATGGCAAATTATTCACAATGGCATACCGAAAGAGCTCCTACTAGTAAAAAGGTTAATTTGGTTGAAGAAATTTCTTCTTTGAGTGAAAAAGTTGATGCTCTCATGAAATTGGTTGCTAATAAAAGTGCTCCTATTGATTTTAATGATGTGCCTTTGTCTACCTTGATTGAGCAAAATAGTGATGTCGTACATGTGAATTTTATCTCTCGAAACAATTTCAATAACAATGCTTATAGAGGTAATGTATCATAGGCCTTTTCCTATAATTCCTCTAATAATTATGGTAATTCCTATAGTAATCCTTCTTATTATAATAATAAGAGGAACACCTCTAATTTTGAGAATAATATTAAAGAATTTATCAATGCTCAAAAGAATTTTAATACTACGATGGAAGAAAAATTGAGTAAGATTGATGATTTGTCTAGAAGCATTGATAGAATTTCTCATGATGTAGAAAATCTCAAGATGAAAATTTGTGTGCCTAAGGTTGAAGAATCAATTAAACCTTTATATGTTTCTATGGATGAAAGTAAGAAAAGAACCGCTATGCTTAGAGCTAGAAGAGAATTTTTAGAAAAAGCGTTTTCCAGTGATTGCTTTCACAAAAATGATGAAGATCTTAAAGTGATTGGTGTTTCTTCTATTGATTCCTTGTTTAGTAAAATTAAAATTGATGAAAAAGGGACTGAATAAGAGTCAACTTTAGCTAGAAGGCGTCCCGATAATTTGGAGGGTGAAAATCTTGTTGAGAAAATTGATAAAGGTGGGTTTGGAGAGGTCAAAACTTTAACTAGTGATGTGCCCATTCTTTTGGATTACAAAGACTTTAATTATGATAATTGCTCTTTGATTGATTGTATTTCTTTGTTTCAATCCATGATAAATTCACCCCATGCCTATGAACAAAATAAAGCTTTTACTAAACATATTGTTGATGCTATGATGAAAGCTTTGGAAGAAAATTTGGAATTAGAAATTTCAATTCCTAGAAAATTACATGATGAATGGGAACCTACTATCAAAGTCAAGATTAAAAATTATGAGTGTTTTGCTTTATGTGATTTGGGTGCTAGTGTTTCTACAATTCCGAAATCTTTATGTGATGTGCTTGGTCTTACCGATATTGAAGAATGTTCTTTAAATTTGCACTTGGTGGATTCTACTATTAAAAATACTATGGGAAGAATTAATGATTTTCTTATTCTTGCAAATAGGAATTATGTGCCCATAGATTTTATTGTTCTTGATATTGATTGCAATCCGTCTTGTCCAATTATTCTTGGTAGACCGTTTTTGCACACTATAGGTGCCGTGATTGATATGAAAGAAGGGAACATCAAATTCCAATTTCCTTTGAGAAAGGGTATGGAACACTTCCCTAGAACAAGAATTAATCCACCATATGAATCAATCATGAGGGCATCTTATGGATCTAGAAACAAGGATGACAACACTTAGATCTTCCCATTATGCCTAGCTAAGGGCGTAAAACGATAGTGCTTGTTGGGAGGCAACTCAATGAATAAAATTTATTTTCATTCTTTTCTTTCTGTTCTTGAGTGTTTGCACAATTATGCTACTGTTATGATTGTGTTCTTTATGTTTTAATTAGTGTTTGTGCCAAGCAAAGCCTTTGGGATAGCTTTGGTGATAGTTGATTTGATCTTGTTGGAAAACAGAAACTTTTGCGTCCAGTAAAATTATTTTAGAAATTAACATAAAGGACTAAAACTTCTTAATATTTTACACAATATTAATATACAAATTTAATCTGTTGACCTAATTTTTCATAATTTTTGGAGTTACAGAAGTATGAGAACAATTCGTATCTTTGCAGACTGTTCTGTTTTTGACAGATTCTGTTTTCTTTGCATTGTGTGCTTATTTTGATGAATCTATGGTTTGTATTGGAGGTTATAAGCCATGGTAAAGTTAGAATACAGTAGATATAATGCAAGAACAAAGTTTTAATGGGTTTTCTACAGTACTTAAAGTAAAGATTGGTTTTCTTATACTAACGGATCTCACAAAGGTTTTGTTGAGTTTTGTGTGCTTGAAGTTTTCAAGTTTTGGGTGAGATTACGATGGATGAAGGAATAAGGAGTAAGAAGAGCCTAAGCTTGGGGATGGCCCATGGAAACCCAAGCCATTATCCAAAGAGAAGCAAGCAACTAAGCTTGGGGATGCCCGAGTGGCATCCCCTCTTTCTTCTAACAACCATCGGTATTTTACTTGGAGCTATATTTTTATTCGTCACATATCATGAGTTTTGCTTGGAGCGTCTTGTATGATATGAGTCTTTGCTTGCTTTGCTTTTTATTTTTAGTTATGAATCCTTGCTGAACACACCTATTTGAGAGAGCCAAAATTGTGCTATGACTTGTTAGAATTGCTCTCTATGCTTCACTTAAATCTTTATGAGCTATGGAATTGCTCTAGTGTTCACTCATATCTTTTTGAGCACGGTGTGCTTTAGTATTTTTGAAGAAATGCTCTCATGCTTCACTTAGATTTATTTGAGAGTTAGTAAAAAAATAGAAATTCTCTCTTGCTTCACTCAAATTATTTTGAGAGAAGAAAATTTTATGCTCATGTTCTTCACTTAGATTTGTTTGAGCTATCAAAAGCAACATATAAAATTAGTCCCAAAGTGATAGATATCCAAGAGGGATATAATAAAAACTTTCATGAAGATCATTGGACAAAATAAACTTGATTCCTTGTAATAGTTTTGCGATATGTTGATATAATATGTGAGTCATGTTGATGAGTAATTATGCTTTAGTAAGAATATTGGTGTTAAGGTTTGTGATTCCCTATGCAAGCACGAAAGTCAATAGTTATGCAATGAAATTACATCCTACTTGTGGTGCATTATTCGGTGTTAGTTATGCTTAATGCTCACTTATGAGATTTTTTCGTTTCTTGGTTGGATGCTTCTCAATCTTTTGCTAGCCTTCATTTGCACTAAGTATGATCACTACTTGTCCATCCAAAATCTTTAAACCAGTTTTGCCATATGAGTCCACTATACCTACCTATATGCGGTATTTCCGTGCCGTGCTAAGCAAATTTGTATGTGCCATCTCTAATTTCAAAATAAATTTCTCTTTTGTGTGGTCGTACCGCTCATGAAACGGTAGGGGGTGCCTGATATATTTCCATGCTAGATGTGTTATTCTCAAGATGGGTGTTTATTCACTTGTCATTGCACGAGAGTACGGCAAAGGTATTAGGGATGCCCAATCCCGAAATGAAAAATGAATTTACTTTATGTTGTCAAATAATAAATTTCTTGGAAAGTGTTGGTATGGAGGGCACCCGTGGATACGGCTAGCCATGGAAAGTGAAAGTATGGTGGAAAAAGGAATAAACTTTATTTTTAGGTTGGGAACTGCCTATGATATATCTAGCATGGAAAGTATTGGGAACTACTCGATCGTTTTCGTTGACAGGAAAAGCATACCACCCAAAATGTTTTATCTCTACTTTTTTCGCTTTGAGCTCTGGCACCTCTACAAATCCCTACTTCCCTCTGCGAAGGGCCTTTCTTTTACTTTATGCAATTTTTATTTTGAGTCTCCATCTTCTCTTATAAAGCACCAACTAAGGGGCACTATTATCGTACTTGAGCATTGGGTGTAGCTAATATGCGAGTGTGTTTCATGAATGGATCAATGATTGAGCATAATGGGCTAGGGATAACTTGCTTTAGTGTTGATATTTTGAAAGACATGGTTGCTTGTTGATATGCTTGAGTATTGAAATCTTCATGTCAAAACTAGACTATTGCTTTGAATCATATAAAAGTCCAAATGTCCATGCTACAAAGAAAAGAATATGTGATGAACATGTTAGGCAGCATTCCACATCAAAAATTCTGTTTTTATCATTTACCTACTCGAGGACGAGCAGGAATTAAGCTTGGGGATGCTGATACGTCTCCAGCGTATCTATAATTTTTTATTGCTCCATGCTGTTATATTATCATTCTTGGATGTTTTACAATCATTTTATAGCAACTTTATATCATTTTTTGGGACCAACCAATTGACATAATGCCCAGTGCCAGTTGCTGTTTTTTACTTCGCAGGAAATCAATACCAAACGGAGTCCAAATGCAGCGAAACTTTTTGGTCATTTTTTTTGGACCAGAAGACACAAGTTGGGCCAAGAAAGTACCTGAGGGGGGCTCCGAGGGGAGCGCAACACACCAGGGCACGCCTGGGGGCCCAGGCGCACCCAGGTGGGTTGTGCCCACCTCGGCCGCCTCCTGCATCGCCTCTTTGCTCTATAAATACCCCAATATTCCAGAAAACATAGGGGAGTTGACGAAAATCAATTCCAGCCACCGCAAGTTCCAGAAACCACAGATCCAATCTAGACACCATCACGGAGGGGTTCATCATCCTCATTGGTGCCTCTCCGATGATGCGTGAGTAGTTCTTTGTAGACCTACGGGTCCGTAGGCAGTAGCTAGATGGCTTCCTCTCTCTCTTTTGATTCTCAATACAATGGTCTCTTGGAGATCTATTTGATGTAACTCTTTTTGCGGTGTGTTTGTTGGGATCCGATGAACTTTGAGTTTATGATCAGATCTATGTTTTTATCCATGAAAGTTATTTGAGTCTTTTGATCTCTTATATGCACGATTACTTATAGCCTCATATTTCTTCTTCGAATCTTTGGTTAAGTTAGGCCAACTAGATCGATTTTTCTTGCCATGGGAAGAGGTGCTTTGTGATGGGTTCGATCTTACGGTGCTTGATCCCAGTGACGGAAGGGGAACCGACACGTATGTATCGTTGCTATTAAGGATAACAAGATGGGGTCTATTTCTACATAAATAGATCTTGCCTACATCATGTCATCGTTCTTATGGCATTACTCCGTTTCTCCATGAACTTAATACACTAGATGCATGCTGGATAGCGGTCGATGTGTGGAGTAATAGTAGTAGATGCAGGCAGGAGTCGGTCTACTAATCTTGGACGTGATGCCTATATAATGATCATTGCCTGGATATCGTCATAATTATTTGAAGTTCTATCAATTGCCCAACAGTAATTTGTTTACCCACTGTATGCTATTTTTCTCGAGAGAAGCCACTAGTGAAATCTACAGCCCCCGGGTCTATTATCTCATCATATATTTTCAGATCTATTTTGCTATTTGCCTTTTTATTTATTTGCCACTTTTATTTTCAGATCTATATTTCTAAAAACCCAAAAAATATTTTGCTTCACTTTATTTTATTCGCGATCTATTTATCCAATCTACTACCATTTATCTCCCGTCCGTTTGCCAATTTCTGGCGCCGTTACTCGAAAGGGATTGACAACCCCTTTAACACGTCGGGTTGCAAGTATTTGTTCTTTGTGTGCAGGTGCTATTTACGTAGTGTTGCTTGGTTCTCCTACTGGTTCGATAACCTTGGTCTCATCACTGAGGGAAATACCTACCATTGTTGTGCTGCATCATCCCTTTCTCTTTGGGGAAATACCGACGTAGTTCAAGCAAACATCAGCTAGCGCCAGCTCTTTGTCTTTGTTCTCTAGTGCCTGCTTCACGGTTTCTAAAGAAATCGAAGTCCTGAGCCTCTTTACAAGTTCAGCATTCTCGCTTCGAACATATGTTAGAGCGGAGTGACTCGGATCAAAGGAGAAAGCAATACGCGACAACCAGTCGAAGGAAATAACTTACCTCCCAGAGTGCTCTTCTCCTTCTCCAGTCGGGTGCTCTGGTGTTTCTCCGCCTCCAGGTCCACTCGGAGCGATGCCACTTCCTTCTCCAGGGCGGCATAGTGGGATCCTAGCTCGCAAGCCCTCTGCACCACACAAAGGACATTTAGTCAACAAACAGGAGGTAAAAAAATGAAGTTACGATCTATTATCACTCAGATGACCGCCGAGTCAGACATACACCCTCGAAAGGAACGATCTAGTAAAAAAAATTAGAAATTCTCTCTTGCTTCACTTAAATTATTTTGAGAGAAGAAAATTTTATGCTCATGTTCCTCACTTAGATTTGTTTGAGCTATCAAAAGCAACAAATGAAATTAGTCCCAAAGTGATAGATATTCAAGAGGGGTATAATAAAAACTTTCATGAAGATCATTGGACAAAATAAACTTGATTCCTTGTAATAGTCTTGCGATATGTTGATATAATATGTGAGTCATGTTGATGAGTAATTATGCTTTAGTAAGAATATTGGTGTTAAGGTTTGTGATTCCCTATGCAAGCACGAAAGTCAATAGTTATGCAATGAAATTACATCCTACTTGTGGTGCATTATTCGGTGTTAGTTATGCTTAATGCTCGCTTATGAGATTTTTCGTTTCTTGGTTGGATGCTTCTCAATCTTTTGCTAGTCTTCATTTGCACTAAGTATGATCACTGTAACACCCCCTGTGTAATAAGCACTGTGATCATCTGTTAATAATGCCAAGTCATCCTGTTCAACAGTGCTTGATCATCATTATTGTCATATCCCATTTCAAATTCCAATTCAAATGAATTTCTCAAACTTTAAGTGATAATAAAAAGTTGTTCAAATCCAGGAACTAAAATGTTCCTACTGTTGCAAATATTCCCAAAGCAATTATAAAAGTAATTGCTACATTAATTGAATTAGTTAAATGACCCTAACATCATGGAACAGTACCCAAAACAGCAATATTTAACTCCTTTCCATTTATGCAAAATTCAAATGAAATCATATAAGCCCCAAACTTTTTGTGGCAGTAAGGATTTAGGCATACTAATTATTGGGACCAACTACTTATTTTACAAAAGTCTAATTATGGCCTAGCAATTTGCAAGATAGAGAAGGAATAATGTACAGAAAAGATTAAAGAAAGGAAATAGGAAAAGTCCCTGTGCACTAGGCCCATATGGAAACAGGAGCAGGTCCGGCCCAGTCTATGCACAGCTATCACCTACCTCGCCCCGTGTCGCTGCCCGCGTGGTCGGATGCGTCGTCGCCGACGGATCGTCGACACGCTGCTGCTACAGGGGCCATGGATGGATGGATAAGGTCCCCCTGACCCCTCTGGAACCCTAATCCCCTCTCTCCCTCTTCCCCATCGCTTCCCCGCTCGATCCCGAGCCCAGCCGAACCACCGTCGCCGCACCATCATCGTCCTCGTGCTCAAGAGCCACCCCGAGCAGCGCCACGATGTCCAGCCGCTTTGTTGAGGTCATCTCCATCGCCTACCGCACTGGATCGAGCTCGGGGAGCAACGGCGACGCCGCCCTCATCGTTTTCTCCTTCACAGCTGCCGCGGCCTCGCCGTCGATTCGCCGCCGTCGCGCTTCCCCAAGCACACTTTCGCACATCTGCAGGCTCCCGGTGAGCAGCCGCGTCGATCCCTCCTCCCCTCACTCCCTCTCCGTAGCCGTAGCTACCGTCCCCGACGAGCTCCGAACCCACCGCCGCCTGTGCTCATCGCCGGCGCCGTTCCGGGGACCAAACGACCCCGCACGCGTGCCCGTTCGCTTCAACGCATCGCGTACGCCTCGCCTAGCCATTTGGTTCGCCTGCTAGCGCACCGCGTCGCCGTTGCCGTTGCCCATCCGAGAAGCTCACCGTCTGCGACGTCGTAGCGCTTGACTCCGTCCGTCTTAGCTGCTCCGACCACCGCCATTCGACGCGCCATCATCTCGCCGTTCCAACGCACCCAACCGTGGCCAAAATGGTGGCCCGTGCATGTTTTCCGACCACCTCCCAAAGCCGCGCCGCCGCAAACGCGCTCGCCGGTGATTCGCCGGTGACACTTGAGGGAGTCCTGGATTAGGGGGTCCCCAGGCGTCCGAGCTATGTGACATGGGCCGGACTGATGGGCTGTGAAGATACAAGATAGAAGACCTTCTCCCGTGTCCAGATGGGACTCTCCTTTACGTGGACGGCAAGTTAGGCGTTCGGATATGAAGATTCCTTTCTCTGTAAACCGACTCTGTACAACCCTAGGTTCCCCCGGTGTCTATATAAACCGGAGGGTTTAGTCCATAGAGGCAATCACAATTCCCACAGGCTAGACATCTAGGGTTTAGCCATTACGATCTCGTGGTAGATCAACTCTTCTAACCCCTATACTCATCAAATACAATCAAGCAGGACGTAGGGTTTTACCTCCATCAAGAGGGCCCAAACCTGGGTAAACATCGTGTCCCCCGTCTCCTGTTACCTTCGATCCTCAGACGCACAGTTCGGGACCCCCTACCCGAGATCGGCCGGTTTTGACACCGACATTGGTGCTTTCATTGAGAGTTCCACTGTGTCGTCAGCAAAAGGTTCGATGGCTCGTTCGATCATCAACAACGATGATGTTTCCGGGGAGAACTTCCTCCCCGGTCAAATTTTTGTGTTCGGCAGCTTCGCTCTGCGTGCCAACTCGATCGGCCGCCTCGAGCAGATTGACAGCTACGCCCCTGGTCATCAGATCAGTTTTGGGAATCTGAATTATGTCGCCGATATCCGAGGAGACTTGATCTTCGAAGGATTCGCGGCTCCGACCACCGCTCTGGCCTTAGATCCGGAGCAAATCACTGGGTCCGGAGATGGGAGTTTGGAGCCTGTCGGACTCTCCGCAATCATGGAGCTTACTACCAGAGATCCAGAGGAGACCGCGTCATCGGCTAGCCCGGAGTCAAACCGGATTCCCTTTATCACCGGAGAGCCGGACTCGTCCCCGGACGCTAATTCCGAACTCTTAAGCTCTACGACAAGCAAGCATGGCCAGGAGGCTTTCGCCTTGCCCAGCGCCAAAGACTTTGGTCTCCCCGTCCAATCCTCGCCCTTAAGCGAGGCTCTGGACTTAATGCGATCCCTCGCCATTACAGAGGAATCACTTCCGAACTACGCCCGGCCCGAACTAGGGGCTGAGAGCGGGGAATTTTACGTCCCACCCACCACCCACTTGATAGCCACTATCGAAGACTTAACCGACATGCTCGATTACGCCTCCGAAGACATCGACAGTATGGACGACGATGCCGGAGCCGAACCAGCTCAAAACCCGCCTATCACCGGGCGTTGGACTGCCACTTCTACATACGATGTGTACATGGTGGATACACCCAAAGAGGATGATAATGGCAATCAGGATCCGATCGAGGACAAGCCCGTCGAAGTTCCACCAAAGTGACGACGTCAACGACGCCGTTCAAGATCGCGGCGAGGAAAGGGAAGTAATACCGGCACCGGAGATAATGACACTCCGGAGAATGCCAAAGACTCGGAGCACCCCATCGAGCCTGCCGTAGAACAGGATGACGGGGAAGACGGACAAGTCAACCTAGACGAACCGACCGAGAATGATGATTCGGAGGACAGTAACTACTTACCGGCCTCCGAGGAGGAAGTCAGCCTCGGCAACGAAGATTTCATCGTGCTAGAGGAACCCCACGAGCAAGAACGCTTTAGGCAACAGCGAGGAGCCTAAAAAAGAAACAGCAACGGCTTCAAGCCGAAGAGCATACGCTCAACGATAGATGGACTAAAGTCCTTGCGGCCGAAGAATACGGCCTCGAGCTCCCAACAAAGAGCTACCCGAAGCACAGGCTACTACCACAATTTGACAACGAGGCCCTTGAGCCAATACCGCCAAGGTATAATCCTGCTGACAAACCCGACCGGCCGCCACGCGGTCGGGACAGAGCGGCTACACACGCCGAACACCAACCCGCGCCACCTCGCCGTAAAAGCAAGGAGGTAGCTGCTCCGGACTACACCTATGACCTACGACAGGAGCTGGACAATAGAGCCGGCCAGACCAGATCAATCTACGGATCAAGGGGATGTGCCCCAACAAGAGACGACGGCCGTCAAGCCTGGCATGATAAGCACAACCTCAACCGGGCTGAAAACCGAATACGGATATCGTCCGAACTCCATCATGAAGTTGCCTGATACAGAGGCGCCGCACACCCCTTGTGCTTTACCGATGAGGTAATGCAGCACCAATTTCCAGAAGGGTTTAAACCTGTTAACATCGAATCATACGATGGAACGACAGATCCGGCGGTATGGATTGAGGACTTTCTTCTCCACATACACATGGCCCGCGGTGACGATCTCCACGCCATCAAGTACCTCCCACTAAAATTAAAGGGACCGGTTCGGCACTGGCTGAACAGCCTCCCAGAAAACTCCATTGGCAGCTGGGAAGATTTGGAAGATGCCTTTAGAGACAACTTCCAAGGCACATATGTCCAGCCTCCAGACGCCGACGACCTTAGTCATATAGTCCAGCAACCCGGAGAGTCAGCCCGAAAGCTCTGGACCAGGTTCCTAATTAAAAAGAACCAAATTGTCGACTGTCCGGACGCCGAAGCCCTCGCGGCCTTTAAGCACAGCGTCCGGGACGAGTGGCTCGCCTGACACCTCGGCCAAGAAAAACCGAAGTCCATGGCGGCCCTTACCGCACTCATGACCCGCTTTTGCGTGGGAGAAGATAGCTGGCTAGCCCGTCGAAGTAATAGCACCAGTGACCCTGGCACCTCCGAAGCCAGAGATGGCAACGGTAGGCCACGACGCAACAAACACAAGCATCGAAGCAACAATGCAGATACTGAAGATACGGCGGTCAACGCCGGATTCAGTGGCTCTAAACCCGGTCAGCGGAAGAAGCCATTCAAAGGAAACAAAGATGGTCCATCCAGTCTGGACAGAATACTTGATCGACCTTGCCAGATCCACGGCACCCCCGACAAGCCTGCCAATCATACCAACAGAAATTGTTGGGTTTTTAAACAGGCCGGTAAGCTAAACGCCGAACATAAGGGGAAAGGGTCGCCCAGCGAGGACGACGATGAAGAACCTCACCCACCGAACACAGGGGGGCAGAAGAAATTTCCCCCCGAGGTAAAAACGGTGAGTATGATATACGTTACACATATTCCCAAGAAGGAGCGCAAACGGGCGCTAAGGGACGTCTACGCCGTAGAGCCGGTCGCGCCAAAATTCAACCCATGGTCGGCTTGTCCGATCACCTTCGATCGAAAGGATCACCCGACCAGTATCCGTCATGGAGGTTCGGCAGCTTTGGTCCTCGATCCAATTAACGACGGATTCCACCTTACGCGAGTCCTCATGGACGGTGGCAGCAGCCTTAACCTGCTTTATCAGGACACTGTCCGCAAGATGGGTATTGATCCGTCAAGAATCAAGCCTACTAAAACCACCTTCAAAGGAGCAATACCAGGTGTAGAGGCCCGCTGCACGGGCTCAATCACATTGGAAGTAGTCTTCGGTTCGCCGGACAACTTCCGAAGCGAAGACTTGATCTTCGATATCGTCCCCTTCCGCAGTGGTTATCACACACTGCTCGGACGTACTGCCTTCGCCCGCTTCAATGCAGTCCCGCATTATGCTTACTTAAAGCTCAAGATGCCTGGACCACGAGGCGTTATAACAGTCAATGGAAACATGGAGCGCTCCCTCCGTACAGAGGAGCATACCGCGGCCATCGCAGCCGAGGTGCAGGGTGGCCTCGCTAAGCCGAACACTACACTGGCAGTCAAGCCCCCGGACACGGCTAAGCGAGTCTGGTCTACCCTGCAGAACGACAGTCCGGCTCATCCAGAGCTAGATTAGCAATTCGGCCTCCGTCAATGCCCCAGACTGATAGCGGCATACGTACCGCGCATACATAACTACGCGTTAAAAATACCATGGGCAAGGACGGAGGCATGCTAAACATAAGGTCCACGGTACGGCGCGACCCTATCCGGACCTCCATATTGCTCCACCTCTTTTCTTCTTGTTTTTATTTTTCAGGTTCTTTACAACTTCCATCAATTCCTGGTGGTAATAGGGGCCGCCTTCCAGGCCCCTTATGCATACTCAATTATTGATCCTCTCAAAGGATCATACACCAAGGTGACAAGTGGCGCAGACGTGCGGCAGAGTGTCCAAATGATCTTCAAGATCAAATTTTTTATTTTAGGACCTGTATACAGCTTTCCCTTGTCTTCGGCAGGTAAAATAGCCGTGATGCTTATCACATCTTCAATACAAATACGTTTGACATACCAATCAGACTATAATGGAAACAGTTTCGTCCAACCCTGTTAGGCATTGGCTTACCTTTTTCTGTTTTTCCACTTCACATCCGAATTGGCATATACACCTTGGTACGACTTTAATCGCCAGGGGCTCTATATGTATCTTCAACAATAAAAAAGTCCGAACACTCTCAGAGGACACTTCGACGTCCCGAATACTGCATTATATGCATCGGCTCAGAATCACGTCTTTGGTCAATAGTTGGGTTGCCCGGCTCCTGTGCTTGCTACCTTACGTTCCGTTTTCGGCTAAGGTAGTAAAGGGAGAACTACTGCGATTGTGTTTCCGGCTAGCCCGGTCAAGCACCTCAGTAGAGAAAGCCGAAAACTGACTGTCGTGATGCGGCGAGAGTTGGTCAGCAATTCGGCGACTTATTAAATCTTTAGCGATTTTTTCCCGTATTACACAAAGGACTGGCTTTTTTCAGTCACGCGTCTAAGGCATCTAAGTTCGATAGCCGCATACGCACCAGGGGTTACCTTACAGCCCCATTGTCAAACTCCTATGGCTAAGTGAGAGTGGTAAAGCCACATAGTCCGATTGCCTGGTTCGCCGCAATGACACCTCCTTTCCGGACCAAGACGTTGGGTCAAGTGTGATTATGTGCTATTCCGAACACCCCCGTAGTATCTATGTGGGGGCTGAAGCCGACGACTGGCAAACTCTCAAAGATAAAAACGGCCGCACAGGAGGAAAAATAATGTAAGATTACAGGTACAAATATATTACAAAAGCCTAGGTTTATAACACCATGTCTGGGCAGCTCGGATACATTTACTTGAACATAATATCCTTTGAGCATTGACCCTCTATCAAACGGGCACCTTCCAGGACATCATCGAAGTAGCGCTCCGGTTTGCGGTGGACCTTACCTTCGGGCGGTCCCTCAACTGCCACGTCGGCTGCCTTCATCTTCGCCCAGTGCATCTTGACACGGGCGAAGGCCATCCGTGCACCCTCTATGCATGCCAACCGCTTAACTGCATCAATTCGGGGCAGTGCATCGACGAGTCGCTGCACTAGGCCGAAATAGCTGCTCGGCACAGGTTCGGTTGGCCACAGCCGGACTATGATGTCCCTCATGGCCAATCCGAACATCCTATGCAGCTCGGCCCACTGCGTCATCTCGTCATTTAACAGCGCTGGGCGCTCCCGCGCTGCGAACTGTGACCAGTACAACTTCTTCGTCGTGTGCCCTTCTTGGGCCCGGAAGAATTGAGCGGCGTCAGCAGCACTCCTCGAAAGATCTGCAAAGGCGTCTGGAGAATTCCACAGCCGAGTGAGCAAGGCATACTTCTGACTGCCAAATTTTCTCTGTAAAAGAAAGGGCTTACCAGCCGCTATCTGTCCGGCTTGCCGGATCTCCTCGCGAGCTGCTCGGGATTCGGTCCACCCTTCCTCGGCCTCTTGGAGGGCCTTGGCGAGATCAGCCGCCTGGGCTTTGTTATTCTCTTCTAAGGACTCGCACTTGCTAGCGGCGTCCTTGAGTTCCTGCTCCAATTTGGCCACCCGCTCCTCGTATTGGTGACGGGCGGCCTGCTCGGACTTCAAATCCATGGCCGCTGTATCAGCGGCCGCTTTGCTCACCTTTGCCTGCTCTTTGGCCTGCGCAAGAGCACCCCTGAGGGTCTCGACCTCCGCAGCACCGCATGTACTCATCCACATATCAGCGCATGAGTTTTCACTCAGAGTTTATGTCTCAATACAGACACGAATGCGATATGTGGTATATACCTTGTGCCTCGTCGAACCGCATGTTAATAAGGACAATGTCCTTCTCGGCCAGCTCCAGTTTCCGCTTACGTTCGGAAACCTCAACGGCCTCGGCGGTTGCCGCTAACATTGAAGCCTGTTTATCAAAATAGACAAGATTGATATATCCTGCGAATATTTGATCCTCTGTTCGGCTCTTTTTTAAGAACCAAACAGAGTCTTAGGGGCTACAATCTATACACAGGCGTATTTTTCGTATGAAAAGCAGCTAAAAATATTACATCGCATACCTCAAAGCCTGTTAATAGGCTGGTGAAGGCTTCGTTCAGCCCGCTTTTGGCAGACTAAACCTTTTCAATCACCATACCCATCAGGGTACGGTGCTCCTCCACGACGGAAGCACGGCAAAGTGCCTCCCTCAATGTGTCTGGCGCCTCAGAATTGACGGAGGTCGCCGGTGGAGTCAGCACTCTCCCCTCCTTCAAAGGGGGCTGCTCGCTCGACTCCGGAGCAATTTGGGTCTCCGGAGTGGTATTCGGCCGGGATCCGGACTTGTCTGGGCCACCATCGTCAGTATCCATGGGGGTTTTACCCCCCATGTTTTCGGCAGCCAGGGTATTACCCTCCGGCGCCGCCTTGTCGGCCTCCCGCACCTCTCTATGGCCTGGGGAGGTCTTTTGGGACAACGCCTCGGTGTCATCCACAGCGGGCGGCGGAGAGGCTCGCGGAGGCGTTTCGCTCTCCATCATCCCCAGCGCTAAGGAGTTCCCCGAAGACAATGATTGTTGAGGGTGAACGCGGGCCGGACTAAAATGCATAAATGATATATTATCCCACAATTCGTGATAGGTCGGATATGTGCATAGTATCTTCGAATACTTACGATTCGGCAAGGGGCTTCACCCTGGGGCGCAGCTGAGGGATGGCTTCGGCATTTGAATCCAAGTCATCCGAGAGGGATATCTTCCCCCACTTGGACGCCTCCGCCTCCGGATCTACGGAAGCTGCCCTCTTTTTCCCCTTGGGAGGAGGGTTATCTTCTTCCTCCTCCTCCTCTTCATCTTCGTCCCCCTCGTGGGAGGAGAGAGCCTCGGTCCCTCCGGACATAGCGTCTGAAGTACCTTTATGATGGGGGCCATTCTCGGCCTCCTTGCTCTTCTTCTTGGCCTTCTTCTCCGGCGCCTGGTACGGCGCCGGGACCAGCATCCTCGTTAGCAAAGGATCAGCTGGGTTTTCGGGGAGTGGAGCCAGACACCTTATCCGCTCCACCTTCTTTGTCCAGTCCTGTTTAGAGGATTGAATCCTCACTACATCCCCTTGGATTAATGAACTAAGTTGTGTTCGGAAATTTAACACTTACCGGGGTGGCTGGATGAGTGCAGTCGAGGCCGATGTCCTTGGACGTCTTCGGCCACGACTTCTGAGCCTTGAAGAGCAGTTTCCAAATCTCTTTGTGCGTCGTGCCAAAGAATCGTTGCAGGGTCCGCGGCCCTTCCGAATTGAACTCCCACAGGCGGAGGGGCCTTCGCTGGCAAGGAAGGGTTCGGCGGACGAGCATCACCTGGATCACGTCGGTAAGACTGGTGTCCTTTTCTATGATACTTTTGATGTGCTTTTGCAGCATCAACACCTCGTCGGACGATCCCCAGTCCAGACCCTTGTTGGTCCACGACGCGAGCCGCAACGGAGGTCCAGATCTGAATGCGGGAGCGGCCGTCCACTTGGTGCCACAGGGTTCGGTGATATAGAACCACTCCTGCTGCCATCCCTTGACGGTCTCCACAAAGGCCCCTTTGGGCCAGGTAACATTGGTGAGCTTGCTCACCATGGCGCCGCCGCAATCCGCGTGCTGCCCATCAACCACCTTCGGCTTTACGTTGAAGGTCTTGAGCCACAGGCTGAAGTGTGGGGGATGCGGAGAAACGCCTCACATACGACGATAAACGCCGAGATGTGGAGGATGGAATTCGGGGCCAAATCGTGAAAATCAAGCCCATAATAGAATATGAGACCGCGAATAAAGGGATGAAGGGCAAACCCTAGTCCGCGGAGGAAGTGGGGGGTGAATACCACCCTTTCACCGGGCTCCGGAGTGGGGATGATCTGCTTCGGAGCAGGGAATCTGTGCTTAATCTCCGCAGTCAAGTACCTCGCCTCCCGAAGCTCCTCAATGTCCTTCTCCGTCATGGAGGAGGCCACCCACTTGCCTTGAGAACTGGATCCGACCATGGTCGGAGAGGTTGTTGGTGGGGGGGAAGATTGGAACTTGGGCGCTGGAGCTCGAGGATGGAGAGGCAGAGGGAAGAAGGAGGCGTGGAGTAAAAAGATGGATCTTTATCCGTTTATATAAGCCGTGAATATCAAGCGCTCCTCCCCTCAAGCTTTAAAATTTGCCTGTTCCCAAGGGGTCGTGCGAGCGGCACGGTTGGATTACCCGAACCCGCATTGATGGAAAACCCGCAATAAGGGGACACGATCTCTGCTTCGACAAGACGTGTCAATGAGAACCACGCCTCGAAACGCAAAGCGGAGGCTGCAAAACGGTTCGAAATGATAATAAAGGCCAGAACATAACGTCTCGCCAGAAAAGCTGTCAGTAGACGTGACTTGTTTTGTTTAAGTATTTTGCCCTTGTGGTTCAGGGTTGTAACTATTATACAGAGCCGGATATAGTTCTTTTGATCAACTACTTTGAAGTATTCGGAGGAGGAACCCGCCTTGCAATGCCGAAGACAATCTGCGCGCCGGACACATCCTCATTGAAGCCTGGTTCAGGGGCTACTGAGGGAGTCCTGGATTAGGGGGTCCCCGGGCGTCCGAGCTATGTGACATGGGCCGGACTGATGGGCTGTGAAGATACAAGATAGAAGACCTTCTCCCGTGTCCAGATGGGACTCTCCTTTGCGTGGATGGCAAGTTAGGCGTTCGGATATGAAGATTCCTTTCTCTGTAAACCGACTCTGTACAACCCTAGGTTCCCCCGGTGTCTATATAAACCGGAGGGTTTAGTCCGTAGAGGCAATCACAATTCCCACAGGCTAGACATCTAGGGTTTAGCCATTACGATCTCGTGGTAGATCAACTCTTGTAACCCCTATACTCATCAAATACAATCAAGCAGGACGTAGGGTTTTACCTCCATCAAGAGGGCCCAAACCTAGGTAAACATCGTGTCCCCCGTCTCATGTTACCTTCGATCCTCAGACGCACAGTTCGGGACCCCCTACCCGAGATCGGCCGGTTTTGACACCGACAACGCTGAGCTGGCCTGACCTGTGGGGCCTGCCTGAGCCACTGACGGGTGGGCCCAGTTGACCCTTTGACTGGGTCAACCCGCTAACATGTGGGGCCCGACCGATTAAAAGATTTTTAATAAAAGATAATCTGCTAATTAAAATATATAATTAATTTAATCACTAATCACTCACTGACCAGTAGGCCCCACCCCTAATTAACCTAGTTTAGTTAAATTAAATCCCTAACTAAATTACTGTGAGGCTGACCAGTGGGACCCACTGGACCCACATGCCAGGTTTGACCCTGGTCAGCCGGGATTTGACCGCTGACATCATCATAACATCATGCTGATGTCACCATTTACTATTCTGGATAATTCAAATTTAATTAATTAAAATAATTCCAGAAAATCAATAAAACTTTGGAAAATCGTAGAAAATTAACCGTAGCTCAGATCGAAAAACTTTATATATGAAAGTTGCCCAGAACGACGAGACGAATCCGGATACGCTAACCACACGCCTGTTAGGTGTCTCTAACTACCTGAACATGGAACCTTCCCCTCCGGTTCAGTATACCGAGATCGAGCTAAACGCCGGGAAAATATCCCAGATATTTTCCCGCTTCGTCTGCGACGTGTAGCACTGCGTTAGGTCACCCCTAGCACCGCTTATTGCCATGTCATGCTTTTTGATTGCTTTTATTGCCGTGTATTTATCTGTTTCTTCCCCCTCTTCTATTCCGATAGCCCTGAGACTGATGCAGCTCCGGAGACTGGCTACACTACCGACGACCCTGCCTTTGCCGCCGAGCAACCAGGCAAGCACCCCCCCTTGAGCATGCCTATATCGCCTATTCTATTCTCTCTTGTGCTTGCATTAGAATTGCTGCTGCTACTGCTTTACCTATTCTGATGCATAGCCTGATTTTTGTAACCTGCTTTTGATAATTAACTGCTTATCCTAAACTGCTTAGTATAGGCTGGATAGAGACCCTAGTGACCCCACTTGTCCCGGATGCCCCGCTGGATCATCGAAAGACTCGACGACCAGGCCCCAGCACCGCACATCACCCCCCTAGCTGTACGACACTGCAGCGTTACCATCGAGTGCCGAGGGTGATACCTTGTTTAGCACTTCTGATGTTAACTCTGTAGAGTAGCTATTTGGTCGTGGTCATCGAGGGTGATTCCTCCTTCACCACTTCCGATAACGACGTCGTCGTGCAACACCTCAAGTGTGAACCTCGAGGGTGATTCCTCCTAAGTTCACCTTGACGGATACATCATTTAAGAATCCAACGAGGGTGATACCTCAGATTCCCTGATGTTATGGACAAACAGATTTTTGGACTTTACAACTGTTACTTGGAAAGGCGGGTCGACCCTGAGGGGTACCCGCGAGTGATGTGGAGATGGGTTGACCCGGAGGGTACCCGAGAGTTAAATACGAGGCGTGGCCGGGCATTCCTAGCCCTTGCCGCAAGTCCTCGAGATGGGGCGACGGGGTCACATCGATCGTGAGTCTCTGCTCGTTACCGCACTACCAAAACACTAACGATTTGGATATGTGATCTGAGTGGGCCTCTGGCCCGATAGCACTAACCATCACGCGGGAATAAATATGGGTACTTTGCGTCATATGCATCAGCCGAAAGCTCTGTCAGACGTCCAGTTCAGCATCGCGGCACGGCTAGGCCGGCGCCATCCTGTAGTGGTGGTACTGAGATTCGCCTTGCACGCAACGACCCGGAGTGCATAGGGCGATGGCCCAAGACCCCTGAGTGCTTAGGATGTAGACCGGCGGGGACCTCTCTGCTGAGCTTTAGGTAGGGCTGCGGTGTGTCGTTTGGCCGAGGCCGGGCATGACCCAGAAAAGTGTGTCCGGCCGGAGTTAAGAGAGCGTGGTGGGTAAGTTGGTGCACCCCTGCAGGGAAGAACTAATCTATGCATAGCCGGATCCTCGGTAACGGACGCTCGGAGTTGTATCCCGATCGATACAACTAGAACTGGATACTCGTGATGAGAAATGGATAGTATGGCTCTGGGATTGCTTTCTCGCAAGGAGTCGAGGAAGGATCTCTGGCCGAGGTTGATATTGATTACTGTTACTACTTTATATTATACTAATCTACACTCTTCTAATGCTGCAAGACCGCTGAAGATGCTAGTCTTCGATAGAACTAGGCCTTCTCTCTATTCTGGCATTTCTGCAGCCCAGTCCACATATACAGTCTTTCTTTGATAATGTTGCATATGTAGTGTAGATCCTTGCTTGCTGAGTACTTCGGATGAGTACTCACGGTTGCTTTTCTTCCTCTTTTCCTCATATATCCATTTGATGCAACCAGATGATGGAGTCCTGGGGCCAGCTGCCCCCACCGACGACTACTACTACCACCCCGAGGGTGGTTACTACTACGAGCTTGCCGACAACCAGGAGTAGGTTCGAAGGGTCCCAGGCAAGAGGCCTGCGCCTTTCGATCATAGCTTTTGTTTTGCCCCGCCTTTCTAAAGGCTTATCTGTTTCTGTTTCATATCTGTACTCAGATATCTGATGCTTCCGCTGACGCTTGTATGCGAGCTTATCTATTCGAGCCCTCGAGGCCCCTGGCTTGTAATATAAAGCTTGTATGACTTTATTTATGTTTTAGAGTTGTGTTGTGATATCTTCAAGTGAGTCCTTAGGCTTGATCGTGTGCATTTGCGTGTATGATTAGTGCACGATTAAGCCGGGGGCGTCACAATCACTACTTGTGCATCCAGAATCCTTAAACCAGTTTTGCCATATGAGTCCACTATACCTACCTATATGCGGTATTTTCGTGCCGTTCTAAGCAAATTTGTGTGCTCGCACCGCTCATGAAACGGTAGGGGGTGGCTGATATATTTCCATGCTAGATGTGTTATTCTCAAGATGAGTGTTTATTCACTTGTCATTGCACGAGAGTACGTCAAAGGTATTAGGTATGCCTAGTCCCGAAATGAAAAATGAATTTACTTTATGTTGTCAAATAATAAATTCCTTGGAAAGTGTTGGTATGGACGGCACCCGTGGATTCGGTTAGCCGTGGAATGTGAAAGTATGGTGGAAAAAGGAATAAACTTTATTTTCTGTTTGGGAACCGCCTATGATATATCTAGCATGGAAAGTATTGGGAACTACTCGATCGTTTTCGTTGACAGGAAAAGCATGCCACCCAAAATGTTTTATCTCTACTTTTTTCGCTTTGAGCTCTGGCACCTCTACAAATCCCTACTTCCCTCTATGAAGGGCCTTTCTTTTACTTTATGCAATTTTTATTTTATTTTGAGTCTCCATCTTCTCTTATAAAGCACCAACTAAGGGGCACTATGATCGTACTTGAGCATTGGGTGTAGCTAATATGCGAGTGTGCTTCATGAATGGATCAATGATTGAGCATAATGGGCTACGGATAACTTGCTTTAGTGTTCATATTTTGAAAGACATGGTTGCTTGTTGATATGCTTGAGTATTGAAATCTTCATGTCAAAACTAGACTATTGCTTTGAATCATATAAAAGTCCAAATGTCCATGCTACAAAGAAAAGATTATGTGATGAACATGTTAGGCAGCATTCCACATCAAAAATTCTGTTTTTATCATTTACCTACTCGAGGACGAGCAGGAATTAAGCTTGGGGATGCTGATACGTCTCCAACGTATCTATAATTTTTTATTGTTCCATGTTGTTATATTATCATTCTTGGATGTTTTACAATCATTTTATAGCAACTTTATATCATTTTTTGGGACTAATCTATTGACATAGTGCCCAGTGCCAGTTGCTGTTTTTTTGCTTGTTTTTTACTTCGCAGGAAATCAATACCAAACGGAGTCCAAACGCAGCGAAACTTTTTGGTGATTTTTTCTGGACCAGAAGACACAAGTTGGGCCAAGAAAGTACCTGAGGGGGGCTCCGAGGGGAGCACAACCCACCAGGGCGTGGCTGGGGGCCCAGGCACGCCTAGGTGGGTTGTGCCCACCTCGGCAGCCTCCCGCACCGCCTCTTTGCTCTATAAATACCCCAATATTCCAGAAACGCTAGGGGAGTCGACGAAAATCAATTCCAGCCGCCGCAAGTTCCAGAAACCACAGATCCAATCTAGACACCATCACGGAGTGGTTCATCATCCTCATTGGTGCCTCTCCAATGATGCGTGAGTAGTTCTTTGTAGACCTACGGGTCCGTAGGTAGTAGCTAGATGGCTTCCTCTCTCTCTTTTGATTCTCAATACAATGGTCTCTTGGAGATCTATTTGATGTAACTCTTTTTGCGGTGTGTTTGTTGGGATCCGACGAACTCTAAGTTTATGATCAGATCTATGTTTTTATCCATGAAAGTTATTTGAGTCTTTTGATCTCTTATATGCATGATTACTTATAGCCTCGTATTTCTTCTTCGAATCTTTGGTTTAGTTAGGCCAACTAGATCGATTTTTCTTGCCATGGGAAGAGGTGCTTTGTGATGGGTTCGATCTTACGGTGCTTGATCCCAGTGACAGAAGGGGAACCGACACGTATGTATCGTTGCTATTAAGGATAACAAGATGGGGTCTATTTCTACATAAATAGATCTTGTCTACATCATGTCATCGTTCTTATTGCATTACTCCATTTCTCCATGAATTTAATACACTAGATGCATGCTGGATAGCGGTCGATGTGTGGAGTAATAGTAGTAGATGCAGGCAGGAGTCAGTCTACTAATCTTGGACGTGATGCCTATATAATGATCATTGCCTGGATATCGTCATAATTATTTGAAGTTCTATCAAGTGCCCAACAGTAATTTGTTTACCCACCGTATGCAATTTTTCTCGAGAGAAGCCACTAGTGAAATCTATGGCCCCCGGGTCTATTTTCTCATCATATATTTTCAGATCTATTTTGCTATTTGTCTTTTTATTTATTTGCCACTTTTATTTTCAGATCTATATTATCAAAAACCCAAAAATACCTCGCTGAATTTTATTTGCTTTTATTTGCATCTATCAATCTATTACAACTTTCTCACGTCCGTTTGCCAATTTCTGGCGCCGTTACCCGAAAGGGATTGACAACCCCTTCAACACGTCGGGTTGCAAGTATTTGTAGTTTGTGTACAGATGATGTTTACGTAGTGTTGCTTGGTTCTCCTACTGGTTCGATAACCTTGGTCTCATCACTGAGGGAAATACCTACCATTGTTGTGCTACATCATCCCTTCCTCTTTGGGGAAATACCGACGTAGTTCAAGCAAACATCAACCGTAAGTGGAAGCGTTTGACAACGCAGTTGATGTAGTCCAACTTCTTCGCGTTCCAACCGATCGAGCACCGAACGTACGGCACCCCCGCATTCAGCACACATTCAGCTCGATGATGTCCTCCACCTTCTTGATCCAGCAAGACGGCGAGGTAGTGGATGAGTTCCGGCAGCACGACAGTGTGGTGACGGTGATGGTGATGTGATCTCCGCAGGGCTTCGCCTAAGCACTACAAAAATATGACCGGGGGTGTAAACGGTGGAGGGGGCGCCGCACACGACTAAGACAATGTTGTGTTGTACTAGGCGCCCCCCCTCCCTCATATATATAGGTGGGAGGGAGAGGGGAGAGGCCAAGGGGCACCCCAAGTAGGTCTGAATCCTACTTGGGCTTACCCTAGCCCCCCCCCCCCCCCCCCCCTTCCTTCTTTTGGCGCCAAGGGAAAGAAGGGGGAGGTCCCCCCCCCCTTTCCTTTCTCCCACAAGGGGGGAAAGGCAGGAGGAGGTGGCGCCCCCCCCCCCCTTTCCTTCTTCTAGGGCCGGCGGCTAGGTAGAGGGCACGCGAACCCCTCTGTGGGCTAGTGTGTGCCTCTCCTTGGCCCATTAGGCCCATAGACCTCCCGGGGCCTCCCGGAACCCCTTCTAGTGATCTGATGACTACCCGGTGCACTCCGAAACTATTCCGGTGTCCGAATACCATCGTCCTATATATCAATCTTTACCTCTCGACCATTTCAAGACTCCTTGTCATGTCCGTGATCTCATCCGGGACTCCGAATAACATTCGATCACCAAATCATATAACTCATATAACACTATATCGTCAACGAACATTAAGCCTGCGGACCCTACGGGTTCGAGAACTATGTAGACATGACCGAGACACCTCCCCGATCAATAACCAATAGCAGAACCTGGATGCCCATATTGGCTCCTACATATTCTACGAAGATCTTTGTCGGTCGAACCGTTATGACAACATACGTAATTCCCTTTGTCCATCGGTATGTTACTTGCCCGAGATTCGATCGTCGGTATCTTCATACCTAGTTCAATCTCGTTACCGGCAAGTATCTTTACTCGTTCCGTAATACATCATCCTGTAACTAACTCATTAGTCACTTTGCTTGCAAGGCTTCTTATGATGTGTATTACCGAGAGGGCCCAGAGATACCTCTCCGATACTCGGAGTGACAAATCCTAATCTTGATCTATGCCAACTCAACAAATACCTTCGGAGATACCTGTAGAGCATATTTATGATCACCCAGTTATGTTGTGATGTTTGATAGCACACAAGGTATTCCTCCGGTATCCGGGAGTTGCATAATCTCATAGTCGAAGGAATATGTATTTGACATGAAGAAAGCAATAGCAATAAACTGAACGATCATTATGCTAAGCTAACGGATGGGTCTTGTCCATCACATCATTCTCCTAATGATATGATCCCGTTATCAAATGACAACACATGTCTATGGTTAGGAAACCTTAACCATCTTTGATCAACGAGCTAGTCTAGTAGAGGCTTACTAGGGACACGGTATTTGTTTATGTATTCACACATGTATTTAAGTTTCCGATCAATACAATTCTAGCATGAATAATAAACCTTTATCATGAATAAGGAAATATAAAATAACAACTTTATTATTGCCTCTAGGGCATATTTCCTTCACAACATACTTGTGGCACTGTCGTTTAGGTCATATTGGTATAAAGCGCATGAAGAAACTCCATGCGGATGGACTTTTTGAATCACTTGATTATGAATTATTTAATGCTTGCAAACCATGCCTCATGGGTAAGATGACTAGAACTCCGTTCTCCAGAACAATGGAGCGAGCTAATGACTTATTGGAAATAATACATACCGATGTATGCGGTCCGATGAGTGTTGAGGCACGCGGCGAGTATCATTATTTTCTGACCTTCATAGATGGTATATCTACTTGATGAAACACAAGTCTGAAACATTTGAAAAGTTCAAAGAATTTCAGAGTGAAGTGGAGAATCATCGTAACAAGAAAATAAAGTTTCTACGATCTGATCGCGGAGGCGAATATTTGAGTTACGAGTTTGTCCTTCATTTAAGACAATGTGGAATTGTTTCACAACTCACACCACTTGGAACACCATAGTGTAATGGTGTGTCCGAATGTCGTAACCGTACTTTATTAGATACGGTGCGTTCTATGATGTCTCTTACCGATTTGCCTTTATCGTTTTGGGGTTATGCATTAGAGACAACCGCATTCACGTTAAATAGGGCACCGTCTAAATCTGTTGAGACGACACCGTATGAACTATGGTTTGGCAAGAAACCTAAGCTGTTGTTTCTTAAATTTTGGGGATGCGACGCTTATGTCAAAAGGTTTCAGCCTGATAAGCTCGAACCCAAATCGGAGAAGTGCGTCTTCATAGGATACCCTAAGGAAACTATTGGGTACACCTTCTACCACAAATCCGAAGGCAAGATCTTTATTGCTAAGAATGGGTCATTTCTAGAGAAGGAGTTTCTTTCGAAAGAAGTGAGTGGGAGGAAAGTAGAACTTGATGAGGTAGTTGTACCTTCTCTCGAATTGGAAAGTAGCACATCAGAGAAAACAGTTCCCGTGATGCCTACACCAACTAGAGAGGAAGCTAATGATGATGATCATGAAACTTCAGATCAAGTTACTACTGAACCTCGTAGATCAACCAGAACATGTTCCGCACCAGAGTGGTACGGTAATCCTGTCCTGGAAGTCATGTTGTTAGACAACGGCGAACCTACGAACTATGAAGAAGCTATGATGAGCCCGGATTCCGACAAATGGCTTGAGGCCATGGAATCTGAGATAGGATCCATGTATGAGAACAAAGTGTGGACTTTGGTGGACTTGCCCGATGATCGGCAGGCCATTGAAAATAAATGGATCTTCAAGAGGAAGACGGACGTTGATGGTAATATCACTGTCTACAAAGCTCGACTTGTCACGAAAGGTTTTCGACAAGTTCAAGGGGTTGACTACGATGAGACTTTCTCACCCGTAGCGATGCTTAAGTCTGTCCGAATCATGTTAGCAATTGCCGCATTTTATGATTATTATGAAATCTAGCAAATTGACGTCAAAATTGCATTCCTTAACGGATTTCTTAAAAAAGAGTTGTATATGATGCAACCAGAAGGTTTTGTCGATCCTAAAGGTGCTAACAAAGTGTGCAAGCTCCAGCGATCCATCTATGGACTGGTGCAAGCATCTCGGAGTTGGAATATACGCTTTGATGAGGTGATCAAAGCATATGGTTTTATATAGACTTATGGTGAAGCCTGTATTTACAAGAAAGTGAGTGGGAGCTCTGTAGCATTTCTGATATTATTTGTGGATGACATATTGCTGATTGGAAATGATATAGAATTATTGGATAGCATAAAAGGATACTTGAATAAGAATTTTTTCAATGAAAGACCTCGGTGAAGCTACTTACATATTGGGCATCAAAATCTATAGAGATGGATCAAGACGCTTAATAGGACTTTCACAAAGCACATACCTAGACAAGTTTTGAAGAAGTTCAAAATGGATCAGTCAAAGAAAGGGTTCTTGCCTATATTGCAAGGTATGAAGTTGAGTAAGACTCAAAGCCCGACCACGGCAGAAGATAGAGAGAGAATGAAAGTCATTCCCTATGCCTCAGCCATAGGTTCTATTATGTATGCCATGCTGTGTACCAGATGTGTGCCTTGCCATGAGTTTGGCAAGGGGGTACAATAGTGATCCAGGAGTGGATCACTGGACAGCGGTCAAAATTATCCTTAGGTACCTAAAGAGGACTAAGGAAATGATTCTCGGTTATGGAGGTGATGAAGAGTTCGTCGTAAAGGGTTACGTTGATGCAAGCTTTGACACCGATCTGGATGACTCTGAGTCTCAATCTGGATACGTATTGAACGTGGGAGCAATTAGCTAGAGTAGCTACATGCAGAGCATTGTAGACATAGAAATTTGCAAAATACCTACGGATCTGAATGTGGCAGACCCGTTGACTAAACCTCTTTCACAAGCAAAACATGATCACACCTTAGTACTCTTTGGGTATTAATCACAAGGCGATGTGAACTAGATTATTGACTCTAGTAAACTCTTTGGCTGTTAGTCACATGGCGATGTGAACTATGGGTGTTAATCACATGGCGATGTGAACTAGATTATTGACTCTAGTGCAAGTGGGAGACTGATGGAAATATGCCCTAGAGGCAATAATAAAGTTGTTATTATTATATTTCCTTATTCATGATAAAGGTTTATTATTCATGCTAGAATTGTATTGACCGGAAACTTAAATACATATGTGAATACATAAACAAATACCGTGTCCCTAGTAAGCCTCTACTAGACTAGCTCGTTGATCAAAAGATGGTTAAGGTTTCCTAACCATAGACATGTGTTGTCACTTGATAACGGGATCATGTCATTAGGAGAATGATGTGATGGACAAGACCCAACTGTTAGCATAGCATATGATCGTTCAGTTTATTGCTACTGCTTTCTTAATGTCAAATACATGTTTCTTCGACCATGAGATCATGCAACTCCCGGACTCTGGAGGAATACCTTGTGTGCTATCAAATGTCACAACGTAACTGGGTGATCATAAAGATGCTCTACAGGTATCTCCGAAGGTGTCTGTTGAGTTGGCATGGATCGAGATTGGGATTTGTCACTCTGTGTATCGGAGAGGTATCTCTGGGCCCTCTTGGTAATACACATCACAAGAAGCTTGCAAGCAAAGTGACTAAGGAGTTAGTTGCAAGATGATGTATTACAGAACGAGTAAAGAGACTTGCCAGTAAAGATTGAACTAGGTATAAAGATACCGACGATCGAATCTCGGGCAAGTAACATACTGACAGACAAAGGGAATTACGTATGTTGTCATAAAGGTTCAACCGATAAAAGATCTTCGTGGAATATGTAGGAATCAATATGGGAATCCAGGTCCCGCTATTGGTTATTGACCAGAGAGGTGTCTCGGTCATGACTACAAAATTCCCGAACCCGCAGGGTCACACGCTTAACGTTCGTTGACGCTAGAGTAGTATTGGGATATTTGATGAGTGGTAACCAAATGTTGTTCGGAGTCCCGGATGAGATCTCGGACGGCACGAGGAGTCTCGCAATGGTCGAGAGGTAAAGATTTATATATGGGAAGTCATATTTTGGGTACCGAAAAAAGGTGCAGTTTTTTTGGGTATTGTACCGGGAAGCTTTCAGAAGGTTCCGGAGGATTCCGGAGGGGTCCGGAAGTCCACAAGTGGGTCCACCACGACCCAAAGGCTAGCATGGGCTACGGGGAGGCGCCCTGGACTTATTGGGCTAGGCGCATCAAGTCCTCAAAAGCCCATGTGGCTAGGGAAGGCAAAAAAGGAAGGAGTCCTAGTAGGAATAGGATTGGACTTGGAGTCCAAGTCCTCTCCCCCTTAGCTGCGCCATAGGGCTTGGAGGGATGTTTCCCACACCTCTCAACCTATATATAGAGGGGAGGGGGCGCCCCAAGAGGAGACACCAAGTCCTTGACGCCCCTCTCTCTCCCGTTACTCCGTAGTTCCACCGCCTCGTCCCGGTGACGTTAGCGAAGCGCTGTCGGTGCTCCACCACCACCATCACCACCACGCCGTCGTGTTGGTTGTGATCCCATCTACTTCTCCTCTCCCGCTTGCTGGATCAAGAAGGAGGAGACGTCATCGAGCCGCACGTGTGCTAAACTCGGATGTGTCGTCCATTCGGCACTAGATCGGTTGGATCGTGATCGGGTCGCGAAGAGTACGACTACATCAACCGCGTGATAAACGCTTCCGCTTAGCGATCTATAAGGGTATGTAGATGCTCTCCCCCTCTCGTAGCTGTGCACCTCCATGGATAGATCTTGCGTGTGTGTAGAATTTTTTTTTTCATGCAACGTTCCCCAACACGTGGCAGATAGTCCAGGCGCCCCTGCTCCTCCCATCCCTTTGGGGTTGGACAGAGGGATATCATACAGTTTAGACTATCCGAGATGAAATGGGGGCTTCGTAGATGTCAATTTTTATTCAATCATATGGGGGAGGAATGGGGAAGCCCATTGAAGATGTCCTAACCCTTGCAAAAGGTACTCCCTAAGGACATGTACCTTAATTTAGACACATGGCTTTCTATAATACTGCTCCATGTAATGTGCATACACCACGACAGGCAATTAATGCATACAACAGTTTGTTTATAATTTGTCTATTTTTAGATATAACTACTTTTGAGTATGAATTAAAGACGACATCCATACAATGCCAGAATCATCATTTGTAAATTGTTCGTAAAAATCTTACTGATTGTCTATAGATTTATAGCCAACCAATTTCTCTTCCTACTTTCTATTTCTTTCCTCTACATCACCATAATTTCTACCTGACATCTCTACGGCTGACTAGAAACTGCCGTATACCTACTTTTCAAGAAAAAAATGAAAAATGAGGATAACCCCCGGCCTCTGCATCAGAACGATGCGTGCAGCCATATATTATTAATCATGCAAAATCCAGCAGCCGAACAACCTCAACCCGAAAATAAAACGGAAAACAAATCCTGAGGCCGAATACCTTGCGACAGTAACTCCCTCAGATAGCCACTAACCCTATGTTACAAGACACAACATAGACGAAAAATATACAACTCCCAGGCTACGCCTTCAAGAAGGAATCACCGCACGTGCGTCGATGATGGCGAGTCCACCACAAGGTTGAACTCCGGATTCTCATCCCCAAAGTCAAGCTTCAATCCACCACCTTCAGCAAGGACACGACACAGGCGCGCGTCGACATAGCCTGATCTGAGATCTTGTGTTTCCACTGGAGTGCATAAACTCATCATTGAAGCCTCCTGTACCATCCGCCCTTATTCGTCTACCGACGCCTCGATAGCCGGATACCTCTAGAGAAGACAACTGAAGACAAAGACGTCCCATACCGCCTGCCTCCGGCTACTCCGCACCATCTTTGATCCAACAGCAATAGGCTAAACATAAGCCCTCCACCAGAGCCACCGTGCATCACTTGCCGATAGCAGGCATGACTTGACGTCTCCGCATAAGACGCCGTGCGTAACATCCGCCAGTAGCACATCCACCAGTGGCTTCACCTGCCGGCGACAGGCACTGCCTGACAACTTCGAAAGAGGCACATGTGTCACCTGCCGAGCCGCATCGAACCCGATCTATTGATGGAGGGGACGTCCCATACAGCCACCAGCCTCAAAAGGCCGTCACCACCTCGAGATCCAAACTCCGAGTCGCCCACACGACCCCGGAGTCTGCCACCGATGATGAAGAGGGGGGCCGCCCCGATTCTGGGTGCTACAGGGAGCACCCACCATCGCGCCAGCCACTGTCGTCGCACATATAACGGCAGCCGCCACCGCGATCCCGCAACCAGTGTCGTCAACGCCGGAGGAAGCTCCGGCCGCCACGCGCGTCCTGCGATGAGCTCGGAAACGGGATCCCAAGATCCGCCGCCACCGGTGCCGCCACAAGGACCTACCACCTGGCCCGTCATCCCCGGAGGAGGGGACACCGCCACCACCATGGCCGGATCCGGGCCAGCCGTCACCTTCGCCACCGCCAAGACCGGATCCGGGCCGGACGCCGTCGCCGCCACCGCCACCGGCGACGCCCAGCCCCACCTCCATCCTCTGGCCATGCCCAGCCGCACTCCACCCACGCTGCGAAGCGCCACCGTCGAGAGTCGCCACGCCACCGCGCCTTGGATCGGCAAGACGCCATCGATGAAGCCGTCGTCCTACGCCGCGCGACATCGAGCGAGGAGAAGAGATAGCATATGCCGACCGAATCGGCGGCGCGCACCGGCGGCGGCGAGGGAGGGAACACGAGGAGGAGGCCTAGCCCCGGCGGCTAGGGTTTGCCCCCTCGGTCGCTCACGGGAGCGACGCGAGGGGGAGGGAGCGACGCCAACACACAACTAGTAGCCAGAGAAGAAAATCGAGTCTCTGCCCTCCTGCTCCTCCAGGTGAAGGGGCCGCGAGATTGAAGGTCGATCCGGAAGCGGTTCCGCTTGTTGGTACGGTATATGGAAGACCTGCTTTTCAAATAAATACTCGTTTTTAGTTGGGCTAGGCTTTGGGTGGAAAAGCTGAGCTTGAGTCAGGTCTGGATGTCAGGTTTTTGGGGGAGCTCCTATTAGACACACTCTGTGCCAAATAGTCAATGTATCGCACACAGCATCCCGACTGGGCCAGCCCCTTACCGACTCGACCAGTACTATAGTGATTCATCAAAAAGTTTGTGAACAATTTTTTAAAACACGAACGTTTTTTTCAAATTTCCAAATATTTTTTGAAAACACAAGCATTATTTAAAAGCATGAATATTTTTAAAACACAAATATTTTTTGAAAACATGAACATTTTTTAAAATCCAAATGAATTTTTAAATTTCCAAACATTTAAAAATGAGAGGCCAGAAAATACGTAAAAGAAAACTGGAGACATCTAACATCTACAGTATCTAATTGGGGCGGCCCATTTTTAGTCGCTCAGTTCGGTCGCCTATGAGTTTGGTCGACCAAACTTAAAGGCCGGCCAGCTGTGTTTTGCTTACAATCGTGACTGGTGGGCTAGCGATCATTGACCAGTTGACCGGTCAATCATTGACTGTTGACCACGAAGAGTTGGCCGTCTACTTTTTAGGAAAAGAAAAAGGTTCACAAAACTGAAAACAAAATCGGCATTTTTCAAAAAAAAAATCAACAAATCAGGAAGAGTTCATGAAGTTTGGGGAAAAAATTAGGAAGTTAAAAATGTTCGCAAAAATGAAAAAAGTTCACGAACTTTAAAAAAAAGTTCACAAAGCTTTGAAAAAAGTTCACGAAATTTGGAAAAAAAAAGAGGATTTGAAAGAAATCACAAATTTATAAAAGAAGTTTCCAAATTTTGGAAAAAAAATCACAAATTGATAAAAATAAAAACCGTACAAAAATTGTCCTGGAAAAAACCCGTGGGAAAACCGCTCCAAAAAGACAGTGGAAGATTCTAGAAAGTTCCTAGAACCGGTGAAAAAAAGTGGACCGGTCGACCAGGAAGTGCGCGATATGTTGTAGCGGACGAGGGAAAAAAGATAAATGGGTCGAGCACCGGGACTTGAATCATGTGGGCTGGGCAATACCATTGCCCTTCTAACCATCCAACCACAGGTTGGTTCGCAATATAAGATATGTTGGTAGTTCAGTTACAACTTTGTGTTTTACTGTTAATCATGACCTTGCCAAAACAAGAAGATATTGTGTGTGTTACCTGCAAAAAAAAATGATATTGTTTGAAATTTTGCTTTCCTTGCATCACATATGGCAATTATGCTTATCAATTTATGTCTGTGCACACATTTGCCATTACAATGCAGTCCCACATATATATATCGAGTGCTGACGGTAACAAATTCTTCAACAAGCACAACTCTTGTAGAGCAAAACAGGCAGGCACCGTCCAGCAACCCGCTGCTCATGTTTGGTTGGTGACATCATAAACTTGGCGTGGCCTTGACTGTGCCTACATAAGTGGGAAGCGAATCTGGTGACCAGGCAATTCTAAGGCCGGTCTGTGCTGTTGTTACGTCTCTGAATTGGCTACAATTATTTGTCCATTGTTTCCAGTTATGAAAGACACAAGCCAATTGGGCACCTAACCTTGCAGGACAAGACCAATGTTCACGATTATGAATGACAAAAAGAGGCAGAGAACAATGAGATGTCTTTCATGCAGCACAGCTAAAATAGCAGGTGACGACACTACACATACTCTTGGTTGTCTTACCTACAAACTTTGATGATTTATGTATGGAAAGATATGACAAAAATGATGTACAGCGAACCAGATCAGTTCAAAAACGGGCATAAACCGAAACTAACGCAGAATCGCTGGATCACCTAAAGTAATAATAAGGGGGAAAGGGGAAAAAATGTAAGCGGACTAATATAATTAGTAACGAATATACTCCAGTGCCACACGATGACTACACACATAGTACTAGTGCTCATGACTTTGGATCGTTGGGAGTGTTTTTATGTTGTCTCTACACGATGTTAACAGGATTTACAAGACAACTAATTAAGCGTCTAAGCCCTAAGTCACATGACTAAGAAAATGCCCTGATCAAAGACTGAGAATGTACGCGTCTGAATCAGCAAACCAACACACGCGTGCACCAGTGCTACTAAGAACGATGAGGCTGGCTAGTGTTTGTGAATTGTGATCATCAAGCAAAGACCCAGCAAACTGGAAACAAGACATCACCACGATGACGACGACACCATATAAATATGGCAACGGCCAACGCGTGCATAGATGCATAAGTACGTGGCAGAATTGGTCGGTTTTGCGTGGTCGAGAAGCCCCGCCGACGGACCTGCCGAATCGATCTAACGTGCACACTAGACACGCAGCCCACACCTCCACATTACATGGCCAAGTATAAAGCAAGAGCAAGCGCACACACATCTCGTGGCTAAGCTAGGTAGCAATGGCTTCCAGCGTGCGGCAGCCATGTCTCCTCCTCCTGATCGTCCTCCTCCCGTCCTTGGCCACGGCGACGGTGTTCGACGACAACTACGTGCCCTCGTGGGGCGCAGACGGCTATCACCTCGTCGACCAGGGGACGGAGACCCGTCTCACCATGGACAGAACCTCCGGCGCAGGGTTCCGCTCCAGGTCGACGTACGGGTCGGGGTTCTTCCACATGAGGATCAAGGTGCCCGGAGGGTACACGGCCGGAGTCATCACGGCCTTCTATGTGAGTCGCTGATCCGTGCTTGCTTGCTTGCTGCTCATGGTGGCAGAGCCATAGCTACGATTTTATGTTGCATGGATGCATGCAGCTGGCGTCGGAAGCACCTTATGATGGCAGTGACCGCGACGAGGTGGACTTCGAGTTCCTGGGCAACGTGGACGGCGAGAACATCACCCTCCAGACCAACGTCTTCGTCAACGGCGACGGCGACAGGGAGCAGAGGCTCAACCTGTGGTTCGACCCGGCAGCCAACTTCCACGAGTACAAGATACTCTGGAACCCTTACCAGCTCGTGTACGTGTGCCTCCATTTCCAAGAAAATAAGTACATGCATTTTCTCAACTTGCATTGAAATCTGAAGAGATCACGTGCAATATATTCGCAGGATATTGGTGGACGATGTGCCGATACGGGTGCTGAAGAACCTGACGGGGCAGGTGCCGGAGTACAAGTTCCCGGCGAAGCAGATGGGCGTGCGGGCGAGCCTGTGGGACGGCTCCGACTGGGCGACGGACGGCGGCAGGATCAAGATCGACTGGGGCCGTGCGCCCTTCACCGCGGGGTTCCAGGGCTTCGACGTCGACGCCTGCGCCAACACCAGCTCGACGCCGTGCGACTCGACGGACCTGTGGTGGAACGCCCGCAGGCACAGGCGGCTGTCCGTCCGGGAGCAGGCGGCCTACGAAAACGTCCGGAGGACGTACATGAACTACGACTACTGCGCCGACAAGGATCGGTTCCAGAACGGCAAGGTGCCGGTTGAGTGCAGCTACACTACCTAGCCTGGCTACTAGCTTGGATAAGATCCATTTCTATTGAATTTGGAGTTTGCTAATTGCTAACCACATGTGAGATGGTTATACACGGGAAGCAAGCATAGTTAATCATAATGAATGCATGTCCGCAGTAGGTATTTAGTAGGAGTATATCGAATGATATTTGCATCATAACATGTGGGACCGGCGGAAATACACTTTGACACATGGGAGCATATGCTCCTGCTATAAGAAAAAAAAAACAGTTCAAACTGTCAAAAGATTCTGAACAAAAATTCAATGTGCGCATGCCAAGTTTCACGGAAAACCAACATTTTTTATGGCTTGTGTAAGAAAGACAAAAAAAATGTCTCTAAAAAACCCTTTTTAACACTGAGTTTTGTATTTTTCACACGTAACACAAAAGTTGTCGGTTTTTCATGAAACGGCTTTTTGAGCACATAGAATGTCGAGATATACTCCCTCCATCCCATAATATAAAAGCGTTTTTTACAGTGGTCTTATATTATGGGACGGAGGGAGTGCGTGCGAAATATTTTATCAGAATTTTGTGATATTTCAAAATACATTTTAAAAGCATTTTAAAAATCAGGAGCACATGCTCCCGGGTGCCAAAACACCCCTCTCATGGGCCCGTCTCTTTCAATTCCTAGCTGACTAATTTATGATTTACTTTTCTTTCACAAAAAAATTATTATTTACTTTTTCTAGAATTATTATGATTTACTCTGAGAAACACCCAGGTGCTGCCCGACCGAATCTAGACCGGTGCTGCCGGCTAAGCACCATCGGTGGTGGGCTAGCCGGATTCGATTTGTTAATGGGCCTAGCCCAATTAATTACAACTGTATCTGTTTCCGTAGAAGTCATCAGCTCAGCGTCCATCTTGTTTGTGCTGATCCTTTCCTCTTCCAACGATGCTTCCATGAATTTTCCATGTAAAACTACAACCAAAAAACTATAAAAAAAATCTGAATATTTTTTACAACAGAAAAACAAGATGCCACATTAATCTGAATATTTTCAACAACATAAAACTTCATTTCAAAACTTGATCCAAAGGCGAACCATGGCTCCGCCCAGCTGGCTAGCAAGTGCTGATGAATTCGTGTGTCAATGCTTGCATTCTCAGGTGTGTACGCATCAAATCTTCTTTAAAAAAACTTGCCGTTGGGCTGTCTAACCCCATGAGGCACATTTTTTTAACTTGATTCATATCAAGAAACGAAAATTAACAAATTCGAATTCGAATAGCACTTGAGAGCGGCGATTTGGTGCCCGGGCTCAGATGAGCCCGGGCATGAACAGTACCAGCGTTAGAAATAGAAAAAAAAACTAAAATTCGAAATCTTTTTGTGATGCAAGATGCTGAAATGTGTGATGTTTTTGCAAAATTTCATGAAGTTTGGACATTCGAGGAGCTCATGGCCAAAAAAATAAAATTTAAGGCATGTGAGAAACATTTGAAAACAGCACTGCTCATGCTTGATTTTGTCTTCTTGGCTGCACACTCCTAGAATGTCCAAACTTCATCATATTTTACACGAACATCACGCTCATGCGCATCTTGCTTGTAAAAAAAAAATAGATTTTTTTCTATTTTTTAGGCATTACTGTTCACCAGGCACAACTGAGCCTGGGCTCAGAGGTGGATTATCAAATAGCACCTCTTCTTTTTTCCTCTAGGTGTGAATAAAATTTGGTCTTGAAATTTTGTGTAATGGCATATGCATCATGTATCAGGGTTGTCAAATTGTTTCATGAATTTCCATAACTTCTATATTGTGCATTCATTCTTAGGTAGCACGGAAACAATGTATGAGCATTGAGCAAGCATTAGATATATCCTCTAAGGGCGATGACTTATGTGCTTAGTTTGCCCCCACAGGCAAAAACGACATTTCCTGTCCTCTCTGTTCTAGAACTAAAATGGTTTTACAACCACGGTCAATAGTGATCCTAGTTCGGTTCCGAGGGCAAAAATGACATTTTATACCATATCTCCTAAAAATGAAGCAGTACTAAAATTTTGTAGTGTCACTAGGCTAGCAAATGACATACAATTGCCCAAGAACTGACATTGCCTCATCCCATTAGAAAATCTGCCCATCCCTTTCAGAAGAAAAACAAATGCATTCCCATTTAGAAAATCCAGGGAATGCCCAGAACAAAGTGGCCAGGTTATTATAGTTTCCATCACGACATAACAGTAGATGAGCTCGGTGAATCCCATTCAGCATGGATGATATTGTAAATTTGAAATGTACCACCTGAATCTTTGCCTGGTCATGTGGTGGAAATTGTAGGGTTGAATGTAAATGCATCGCAGAATGGTCTAGAGAATGGGTGTATATACACTTACAAGAGCAGAAACGTTTCTTCCCAGATGATAAAAAAAATCATTAGGCTTGAAGATGACTCTACTTGGTATGTAAGTGATCGCATGATGACAGAATAAATAAGAGTCTTTTAAGAGATTCCACTATGGACTACATACGGAGCAAAATGAGTGAATCTACACTCTAAAATATATCTATATACATCCGTATGTAGTTTGTAGTGGTATCTCTAAAAAGACTTATATTTAGGAACGGAGGGAGTATATATGTACGACAAATGACAACAACAAAAAAAACTGGCAGAAATCGGTACTAATTAGCAAAAATCCATACCTGAAATGAAGGATATGGTCCATTACAACCAATAAGAATGGCAAGTGCCTCTGAAAATTTGCATATATACGGCTGAATGATTAAACTACAGTCAAGTAGTTTACCAAAATTTGTATGGCAAAGCATAAACCATGCTCTTCCCCATTTCCTTTAGTCTACTTGAGTAATGCCCAAAAGCCTCAATTACACAGTTAATTGTGCAGAAAGCGCGCCTTCCATCCACAAGCTGAACTTGGATAGCAGCTACAGTGCAAAGAGAAACCAATTGTACTAATAATAAATGTCTATTTCCTTTCCACTCATCTCGTATACATGATCCCGTGCCTCAGTCAGAGCAACCTGTATTGACTCAAATAAATCGCCAACCTAACTTCAAATGTGCCACCATAAACGGACAAACTGGTAAGGAAACTAACCTGTCCAAATTTCCCAAAGAAGTTGTTAGCGAGCATTAATGATGTGACCGCAAGATCTTCATTGGCCTTGAGTGCTTGTGCCAATGCAAATGCTCCATCATCCTGTCACACGTATAAAGGATGTTGAGCATAGTGGAGATATGCCAATAGCTGACACACTGAAAACTGTATTTCTTACTCTAATCTCATTAAATCCAAGGTCAAGTGATTTCAAGGATTCATTGATTATCTTCAAACTTCGCGCCAAGCAGATAGCACCCTTCAGGAATAGGAAAAGAGTCAAAAAGGATGGATCATATAGCACGTGCAAGTTTAACGAACATGTACCAACGATTACACATACATCATCTCCAAGTCCATTTGCCCGCAAATCCAATGTCGACAATGTTGTGTTATACTTCAAACAATCAGCAATGAACTCTGCACCTGACACACCTATCTGCAGGATATATAACTCGGCTGAAGAGGCAAGATTAAAGAATACTTAAATCTGCATCTACGCTTCGAGTAAGTTCTGAAGATTACCTGGCACCAACCAAGCTTAAGGGTTTGGAGTTTGCCGTTGAACTTGAGAACATCGCACAAAGCCTTTACCCCCTCTGGTCCAATTGGATTATAACTCAACTCCAGCTACAGGTAACATTCTGAATCAGTGGAAGTGCCTTATTTCATGCAATAAAATGGTTTGGATGATATCTTACTGTTGTCAGCACTTCATTCTCCTTCAAAGTTTCAGCTATTGCAGTTACCCCTCTAGAGTGAATGTTATTACCACCCTGAAAAGTATAGAAAAAATTAAGTATTTGGCATTCTTCGTATCAATGGTAAAAAAATACAAATAATACTCACAAAGTCCATAGTAGAAATTGTTTTGTTCTGTTTCAGAGCATCTGCCACCTTTTCAGCTCCCTGAAAAAAAACAAATCATGTTAATCTACATTAAAAGCCAGTTGAATTGCAAATGTAATGCTATATGGAACTCATGTGAGGTATCATGTACTCCCTCTGTAAACTAATATAACTATATAAGATCGTAATAAGCAACAAGACTACAGAACAATGACTTGCTAGCTTCCAGCACTACAACAATCATGTGAAAGACACTAACATAAATAAAGCACAAGTTCAAACATAAACAAGTCCAGAGTTCCAAGCAATTACATCTCCAAAGTCCATGTCAAGTAAAATACCAATAATAATGTTCACAATTTCACATCAGTCAGCCTAGGTGATATCACGCGGATGCACATCCACGGTGAACTCATGGTGCCTTTATTACTTGGTACAGGAGACAAGCTATGTGAGGCGATGGGCTGGGCCACTTTTTTTTTGCAAGCCCAGCGCGCTGCCAAATGACTAAAGGGGTACATCTTGAGATTTCACGGCACAGTACATTTTCTAGTCGACAATTCTCGGAAGGAAAAAATTCATGGATGGACCGGTGAAGAATGTGGGCCTTGGGCCTACAGCCGGCGCACTGCTCGGAGAGACAACTCATGTGCCTATCAATTAGTGACAGAAAGGCTATCAACAAGTATACGGATAGATTAGATAGTTATCAGTTAGAGATTGAGTTTGCTATTTACAATCTGTACCCATCCGTGGCTATAAAGCTAGGTCTTATATCTCTAGGCAAACAATGAGAAATCAACTTATTCCTTCCTAAATTCATCAATCTCTCGTAAGCAAGCCTCTCAGTACACAACGGGTAGTAGATTCACTATATGCCAGCTAACTCGACTCAGTTTTTTCAGTTCAAGGAGAGGAAGAACAACCATAGGAACTATGCATATTTTAAGTTTCTGAAAAGGATCACAGTTACATGAAAAAGGTATAGCTCCACATGTTCCAGAAAAAAATGAAACTGACAGCCAAAAGTTCTAAGCAGTCCTATTATATGTACACACCACAACACTTCTAACAAACGAGGGTAAACAGTAACAACAATACTACCTCGTCACCAACATCATCCATGTAAAGGCTGAGCCACCGTAGAGACTTTGTCACTTTGATGAACTCAGCTACATAGAGAGAACCTTCTGATGTAATGTTGTTGTTACCAATATCCAAGACTGTTATCTTCCCTGTAACTCAGCCAAACAAGCAATGAATTATGAACTTTAACAAGCAATCAACCAAATACAAGCTAGTTAATGTGGATAGCCAAAAGAGACACCTTTGTGAGCAGATAATGCAGACATCAACACCCGTAATCCCTCGTTCCCAAATCCGTTACCATGTAAATGAAGTTCCTAACAAATTTAAGGTCAATCAAAATGAGAGAAAATGGACAAACAATAAGAACTCATAGGAACAAAAACTTACTTCATAATTCAACCTAAGGTCCTAAAGATCTTTGGTCATATATGGTAGGAAAAGAGTTCTGTGGTTATCACCTCATGAAAAGTACCAGCATGACTTCAAATTCCAAAACAAATTAGCATACTGCCAGATACACAACAAGTTTCCAGATTGCTGAATCAAATTTCTGCTATTGTATGTTATCTAACCTGGTTTTACATGCATATCTTTTGAAAACAAAACATGGTTAACCATGATCACATGCATCCTTTCATTTCTAGTGTATGTTTCTTTTCGAAGTTAGTTGTTTTTTGGACAAATCCAGCCAACATTCTTTAAACCTGAGAAGAACAAAAACAGATACATTGAAAAAGAACGTAAACATGTAGGTGAGCAAATTAGTTCCACAGCATATGTGGACCCATCTAAAAATGTACTTTGCCCTTTAGTAAGCAAAATAAATATATGTCCGTACTTAATAGGTAGAATGCACGGTATCTGGCTTCCATGGAACATTGTAACTTACAAAACAACCCATAACCAAACAATGCGGAAGTACGTAATTGGATATATCGAGTAGTACCCTGAGAGATTTGTTTCCTACAACTCCTTTTGCTAGGCTGGATGCACCGAGAGGACCACCATAGTTGCCACTAGAATACATCGAATAGAGTGTACAATTAGTTAGTAAGATCGATTCAAACACAATGTCAACTGTTCACAGCTTGATATGCATATTCGTTGTAGCATCACGGGTAAAGGCACTAGGTTTGTGAGCGACTAACTTGAGATACAAGCTCCGTAGCGTATTATTCTCAAGAAGTGCATCTGCAATACTTGCAAAACCCTGTTTCAAGACAAAAAAAAAAGGATGCTGTCATAATTCTTCAAGGATGCAATCATATAGTAAGCCCTTTCTCCTTTTGTGATTCAAGTGAATGTTTTTGCTTCAGTAGATATTTATACATACACTGTATTCTATTGTATTGTTGCTAAGCTGCACAATACGTATTGTTTTGTTCTTTTTCAGCAGATCTGAAATTGCTTTTGCCCCCTGAAAAAAGAAATTGCATGTTACATGACAAGAGGTAAACACACACGCACACACACACAAACGCAGAGAGAGAGAGAGAACCTCATCTCCGATATTTGTACTGTTCAGGAAGAGCTTCTGAATACCTACATTTTCTATCAATATATCTGAAAGACACTGTAAGCATTCGTGAGTGTTACATTCAGTGGGAATTTATGCAAATATATTCAATTACTGTTCTGCATTTCTTGAAAAATTGCATGTCAAGGTCAGGTTTGCTGCTAATGAAATCAGACTTAAATATTTGAAACTAGCATGAGGTGAAAACCTCCAAATAGGCATGGATGCGAACAATCATAATTGCAAATCAGATAACAGAATATCATGCAACACTGGCCAGCCAGGAAAAACAAGTCAAAGTAATTGCAAAGCTATTTACTCTACAATTTCAGAGCACAAAATCAGAACATAATATATGATTTGCATGGTATACATCAGGCAAACTACAGAACAAAATGGAAGGCAGGGATGATAAAGTTGAGAAGACCTTAGCTCCTTCATCTCCAATGATATTTCCAGATAAATTGAGAGTCTTCAAAGCTGTGTTTATCTGGAGAATGCCATTGAAAGCTTCTATTCCCGCAGCTGTTATCGCATTACCCGAAAAGTCCACCTCTTCAGCACTCTGGGAACAAAGAAAACAACAAATGTTCACAAAGATATTAGGAAATCTGAAAGTGCTATGTCTGCTACATTACATATCTAACCTTGTTATAGGCTAAGATTCAATCACTACATTAGATATCTAACCTTGTTATAGGCTAAGCTTTCTGCTAGAAAGAACAGTCCCTCATCCCCGAATTGACGGCCTGCCAAACAACTGGACTATTAAGGAGAAAGGTATTATAGCACACTAGTTGCCTTACAAGAGCTTTAGCTCGCATTTGCTAGCAAAATATTCTAACTTCAGTTCTTCGAAATACCTGCCATGTTAACGGTTTTCAGTGTACGAAGTTCCTTATAAAACTTGTTTAGATTTTTCTTCGACTCCTTTTGAGCTTTAATGCTTGTAGATGTTGACAAATTGGAGCCGGCAGCAAAGGACCACGTGACCCCAGAAGACGTAGGTTCTCCAGAATTCTGATCCTTTCTCTTTGGGGGGAGGAAATTCTCAACCACCTTCCAAATGACTGTCCTCTGAAACAGAGAATTAGTAGCCGTTCCAGATACCAACTCTCAAAACAAGATGTACAACATGTGAACAGATTATGAACTTTGCTTCCCGTACAGCATACATGTGTAGTAAGGTCCCATTAAGACTTTCATTTGGTACCTATGTGGAGGGCTAGTTCGAAGTTTGAATAAAAGACAATCTGGCCAAGCACAATTGGAATGGCAACAAAAAGTGCTGCCGTTGCGATCAGGACGAAACAATTCAACATCTTCTCTCTTTTGCCCCTCCGCTCGCCTCATCTGGCAGATTATTTTTGTGGCCTTCAACCTAACTCCGCCAGCTAGTATGTTGAGTATGTTTGGAAATTGGCTACCTGGGGTAAATAGACAACTAAAGGCTCAAATCCAGGTCGCGTGTGTGTGTGCCTTATGTTGGGCTATGTGGCATTGCCGTGATGATATTATTTGTAACAAAAAAAACTTCCTGCGGGTTATTCATGTGGACACACATAGGAACCGAATGTGGTGCTTACTGCAGCGTGTGGAGGCGTGGGATTCTCTAGTCTCTAAGAGCATCTCCAGCAGCTCCCTTATTCCCCCAAAAAAATCACGTATAGGGGAAGTTGACAACAAAAACGCGCTCCAGCAGTTTCCCTAAACCCAATAAATTTTGCGGATTTGCTATTTTACATCTAGATGTAAAATACTATCTCACATCTAAGTTCAGAACCGTTGATCTTGTTAGATATTCGCTTAGCCTGATCATCTCGTTCACGCGCTCGCTCGCATCGCGTTGTCGCGCGCGGCGGCCGTGTCCAGGTCCACACGAGTGTGGGGCGGGCTGTTGTTTTCTTTGTCACGTTCTTGGGCTGGCTGGGCCCAGTGAAGTGAGAAGGGGAAGGTAAAGTTCCTCCGTTCACTCGCATTCCCTCGTCCCCTCTCATTTCTTTTTTTATTTTTATTTTTATTTTCTTTTTCCCTTTTTTTCTTTTTCATTTATTTTTTTAAAATTCATGAATATTTGTCATTTAACTGTCCACCATCAAACAGTGAGCAGTCTTTTTTCTTGTCCCAATTGCAAGTCAACCCTTAACTTGTAAATATGGTTCGTTCTTCTTTTGTCCCAGTTGCAATTTTATCCTCGACTTGCAACTCGGCCTCGACATTTTTTCTCAGTTGCAAGTCCACCGCCGACTCGCAACTGGGACCCAATTTTTTTTGTCGCGATTGCAAATCCACCCTCGACTCGCAACTGAGGTCCAACTTTTTTTTGCTCTAGTGTTCACCCTCGACTCGCAACTGGAGCCCGATCTTTTTAGTGCCAATTGCAAGTCCACCTTCGACTCACAACAGGGGGCCGACCTTTTTTGTCCCAGCTACAAGTCCACCATCAACTCGCAACTAGGGTCCGACCTTCTTTCCTATTTGATAGCCCAACTTCGACTCAGAACCGGGGTAAACTTTTTTTGTCCCTGTTGCAAATCCACCGTCGGCTCGCAACTGGGCCCAATATCTTTTTGTCTCAGTTGCGAGTCCACCCTCGACTCGCAACTGGGACCCAACATTTTTTTGTCCCAATTGCAAGTCCACCCTTGACTCGCAACTGGGCCCCACACTCGACTCGCAACTAGGGCCCAACATTTTTTTGTCCTAGTTGCAAGTTCACCCTCTACTCGCAACTAGGGCCTGACCTATTTATGTCCCAGTTGCAAGTCCACCCTTGACTCGCAACTAGGGCCCGGCCTTTTTTTGTCCCAGTAGCAAGTCCACCCTTGACTCGCAAGTGGGGCCCGATATTTTCTTCAGTTGCAAGTCCACACTCGACTTGCAAATGGGGTCCGACCTTTTTTTTTGTCCCAGTTGCAATCCCACCCTCGACTCGCAACTGGGACTTGACATTTTTCAGCTGCAAGTCCACTCTCGACTCGCAACTAGGGTCCGACTTTTTTTGTCCTAGTTGCAATCCCACCCTCAGCTCGCAACCCGGGCCCGACCTTTTTTTGTCCCACTCACAAGTCCATCCTCAACTCGTAACTAGGGTCCAACCTTTTTTTTGTCCGAGTTGCAAGTCCACCCTCGACTCGCAATCGGGGCCCAACCTTTTTTGCCCCAGTTGCAAGTCCGCCCTCGACTTGCAGCTTTAGTCTAACAAATTTAAGAACATTTGTAAATTTCATGAATGTTTTTCCAAATTCCCGCGCATTATTTTAAAATTCATGAACAATTTTTAGAAGTTTGTCAATATTTTTTCATATTCATCAAGAGTCTTTAGGTTATGAACATTAAATTATACTTTTTTAGTTCGACGTACATTTTTATGTTTTACCAATATATTTTTTTTAAATTGAACAATTTTTATTTCATGAATATTTTGTTAATTGTATGAATATTTTCTAATCTACAAAGGGTCTAGCTCGCTCAAAATCCCTGGCATACAAGTAAAGGGCCAACTCGAATAAGTTAATTAACTATGGTGTGAGTTGGGTCTGGGTCCCGATGTATGGTTACTTCAGTCTGAAAAGGAGTTGGTCACAAGCTTTGTGTTACTTTTCTTTTTCTTTTACGTACTCCATGTATCCACGGGCAATTTAATCGATTTGTAGAGGATTTCGTAAGTCTGGGCTAGTTCCTATCTGGCTGAAGCTCTGTTTTCGAGTCGCTCGACTAGTCGACGAGTCGATACTGCAAGGTCGACTCGGCCTCTCGACTCGACTCATACCATGAGTCGAGAGACTCGCACGACTAGTCTCGACTAGTCACGACTAGTCGCACGTTCTGGGTCGATCGACTCATGTAAATTGGGCCCAGCAGTTTTTTCATCTGTGAACATGTATGGGCCGGCCCATCTCCTGGAAACCTAATCTATCATCCCCCCACCCCCTCCCTTGGATCAAACCCTGTCCAGCCGCCACCCCTCCTCCCCTTCTCTGTTCTGCTCCTCCCCTTCTATGTTCCCCTCCTCTGGTGTGCTCCTCCCCTCCTCCCCTGCTACAGCTGTTCTCCTCCCCTCCCCTGGTTGCTGCTGCTGCTGTTGTGCTCCTCCCCTCCTCCCCTGGTTGATGTGGCTGCTGGTGTGCTCCTCCTTTGCTGCTGCTGCTGTCTCCCCTGGCTGCTGCTGCTGCTGCTGGTAAGTACTACCTCCCCTGGCTATTGCTGCTGTTGTTCACTTGGGCTCCTCCCCTGGCTACTGCTGCTGCTGCTTAGGGTGTGATTTGGTGAAAAAACAACTTATTAGAGTCTCTTCTATGTTCTGTCACAGATTCACAGCAAGCACCATGTCCTCCCAGCCAGAGATATCCCAGGTTGTTCGTTCAGCTCAAGCTGCAGAAGAAGCCGACGAGCACTATGATCCATTCAAAGATCCTAAGAGGAGGCCAACAAAGACCAAGGACCCCGCATGGAAATATGCATTCTGGCCAGATCTTAACAAAAGGTTGCTGCTGCAATGTAATTTGTGTGGCAAGCATATTACCTCTGGACCTTGTAGGATGAAGAAGCACCTTGCTGGGGGGTATACAATTGTGAGCATGTGCACCAAAACAACCCCTGAAATTCGAAAGGAGATGCACGACTACTTGAGGTCTCACTCACATGGTTTCAAAAATCTTGATGGAGATGAAGGTGAAGAAGGTGGTGAAGAAGGTGCTGGACAAGAGAGGGCTGAAGCAAGTTCAAGAGCTTCCAATTCCAACACCAATGCCTCCAAGAAAAGGAAATCAGAGGGGAGTACTAAGCAGCCGACGATGGTGGCAAAGAAGCAAGGAAAGTCCATTGCAGATGAGATTCGGAAAACACCGGAAGAGGTGGTTGCCAAGAGACATATGTCAAAGGGCACTCAAAAGACCATGAAGGATTACAACAAGACAAAGGAGCAAAAAGATGCTGTAGATGATCATGTAGCTGACTTTTTGTATGAGAATTGTCTTCCGCTCAATATTATCAATTCAAGGAGTTGGGAGATTCTATTGGAATCTATAGGGCAGTATGGTTCTGATTATATATCTCCTTCTTATCATCAAGTGAGGGAACCATTGCTTGATAGGGCAAAAATCAAGACCGACAACTTGAGAGGGAAGCATGAAATTGCATGGAAAGAATATGGTTGCTCACTCATGTCTGATGCCTGGACGGACATGACCGGACGACACTTGATCAACTTCCTCGTCAATAGTCCAGAAGGTACCTTCTTCTTAGGGACAGCCAATGTTTCTTCTGAAACAGTTGATGCAAATCTGGTGGCAAAGTTGTTGAGCGAACAAATTGATGCAATTGGCCCTGATTTGGTAGTCCAAGTAGTTAGCGATAATGGATCTAACTACAAGGCAGCCGGCAGACTTCTAATGGAGAAGTATCCTACAATGTATTGGACACCTTGTGCTGCCCACTGTTTGGATCTTATGCTAGAGGACGTCGGGAAGATCAAAGAGTTCAGCCGTTGCATTGCTAAAGCAAAGAGAACAACCAGATTTATTTATTCCCATGGAAAGGTTCTTGATTTAATGAGAAGCTTGAATGGTAAGCAAGAAATTGTGAGGCCTGGAGCAACTCGTTTTGCTACGTCATTCCTTACTTTGGCCAGCATGTGGAAGCAAAGGCAAACATTGAAAACTCTCTTTGTTAGCCCACAATGGTATGCAAACAAATTAAAGGAAAGCGAAGGAGGGAAGGCAGCTGAAGCAACTGTGATCTCCGTGGCATTTTGGCAATCGGTGGAGAATTGCATGAGAACTTCACAACCACTTCTTAGAGCTTTGAGGATCGCTGATGGTGATGAGACTCCGGCTATGGCAGAAATGTGGGCAGCCACGGATGTTGCAAAGACACACATAAAAGATGCTTTGGCACATAAGCCAAACCTACTAGGTCAAGTGGTAGCTATTGTTGATAAGAGGTGGGATAATCAGATGGAACAAAAGTTACATGGGGCTGCATTGTTCTTGAACCCAAATAAATTCTTTGCCATTAAGGAGTCCAATAGAAGACAAGCTAGCCGTCTCCATTCAATGTTCAATGATGTGCTATGGAAGATGGTGCCCGATGATACCCTACAAACAACTATAAGTAGGGAAGCTGACGACTATGAGCTGACGGAAGGTGAATGTTTCTCGAAGCCATTGTCAATTAAAGACCGTGACAAAAAGAGCCCTTGTAAGTATAAATTTTATTGCAGCTTGTGTCTTCTTGTTTCTTCTCAATTACTCCACTAGTTGCTGGTTATTTTGGCCTTCTCTTTAATGTTGGACTTGCTGATTTTGTAGTACTTTGGTGGAATGCTTATGGTGGCCTTGCTTTTGACCTCCAAACTCTTGCAAAGTGAATCATTAGTCTATGTTGTTCAGCATCCGGCTGCGAGCGCAATTGGAGTGTATTTGCTCATGTAAGTACTAACTACTAAGTAGCCATTAGTTGGCTGGTTTGATGGGCCAATTTCAGCAGCTTCTCACATATTTGTGTGCTTGCAGATCCACACCAAAGGGAGAAACCGTCTAGAGTACAAGAGATTGAACAAGCTATCATATGTCTCGTACAACCGGAAAATGGAAGCTAGGTTTCAAAATCTGCGTGAGCAAGGCTCAAAATTAACAAAATCTAATCCACTTATCCTAGAAGAATTTCAATGGGATAATGAATGGGTTGATATCAATGCTGAAATGGTCCATGAAGATCAAGCTCAAGTCATGGACGGTGAAACACCACTACTTTGGTCTCAAGTTGATGAAGCTATGGGTGCGTCGACTTCTCTAGCAGGTCGCAACTATCCTAGGAGAGCTCGTGGTGATCCTGGCGAGCCTATTGCACGACCCATAGGCCCTTATATCACCTACACTCGGAACCATGCAAGAACAAGGCTGGTGGTGCATGATGAAGAGTTGAGGGCTGAATTAGAAGCGGCAGAATATGATCAAGGCATGGAGAGCACCGATGAAGATGATGGTCATTCACCAAATGATGAAGACACCGATTTCCAGATTGATGACACAGATCTTGAGGCTTGATTGCTTGAAGATGTGTTGTTCTTGTTTCTATCCCATTCATGATTTGGTGTAACTTATTTACTTGCATTTGGATCTGGTTGCATGTAACTTAATATTGGACCTGTAGTGTTTTAATTTCATCATTGAACTTCTTTATTTGCTACCCTATTTGTGCTCTGTTGATGTTTATTCATTGGGCTGGACCTGGACTATTGAGTGTGGAACTTCATTCTTATGCAAATCTGATTGGTTTTAATGTCTTGTGTAGGCTGCTGGTTCATGGAGAAGAGGATGGCCCTGGACATTCTATGGAAATGCCCAGGTTTGTATTACATTGTATGGTAATTTTATTGTACCTACTACCTACTGCTTAACTCACGTCGACTCGTCGACATGTCGACTCATCGACCATGAGTCTAGACTAGTCTAGAGTCGCCCCCCCCCCCCCCCCCCCCCCCCGAGCGACCCGTCGACTCATCGACTCGAAAACATTGGGCTGAAGTGAGTAAGCCGGCCCAAGACAAACAAACAAACAAAACGGACCACAAATGTTTGGAGTTCCAACAATTCTGTGTGTTTAAAAAAAATCAGCATTTTCAAAATTATTCTCAAATTTTCAATAAATGTTCAAAAAAGGTTTTCAGACCTGACACTGCATCGAGTTATTAAGTACTCACGTTCATTTGCTTGCCACCAACAACCGTTATTTCCAGTGGCTATACGGACGTGCTTATTTGCCGGAGGTTGGAAGTTCGAGTCATGCTACGTGCGCCCCATTTTTTGCGTCTTTTTTCTATAAACCAAGCTAGATAAAAAGGAAAAACAAAACAGGAAACGAAATAGTGGGAAAAATTGTCAACAAGAGGGCCACAAACAAGGATGACATCATCTTAGATGTGACATAATATCTCACATCTAGATGAGATATAGACGGACCCTAAATTTTGACCACAATAGGGGAGCAATGTCCTGGTCCAGCAATAGGATTAGCTGTGCATCAGTTGTATATCATGTAATCATTCACGGTTGTGGTCTTTCTGAGTCTGTCTTTCTTTGTTTTTGCTTGTATAAGCATCAAAAACGTTGCAATAAAGATGGTTGTGTGCATCAATCGATGCATAGGTCAGGGGCATTCACTCCTTTTTGGGGGGGAAAATTGTAACTAGGAAATTACGCTATCAGCTGGTCAACACTGTGCACATATTCTAAGGAATACTGTGCATCAACAGTCAGAGTATTTCGTAGGAGATGTGCTCAGTAGGGAGCAGGGAACAGGGCATGTACTCGTGATGATAAGATGACTGTTCAACTATTATAAGTTGGAAATTGGAAGAGAAAGCATAGACAGGAAACAGTCAGGCTATACCAAAGCTCAGCGCGAGCAACGCCCCGGCCGGGACGATGTAGCGAGTGATGCCCCCCGCTCCCGCACCCAGGGGGCGCGCGACGGGCTCCCCTTGCTCCTCGCGGTAGGCTCTCCGGCGCGCTCCCCCGCGTCCGACCCCGGGGGGCTTGTCCTGGCTGTGAATTCCGTCGAACGCCTCGGACGCGGCGCGCGGCGGCAGGGAGGGTAGGCGCCGGGACAGAGGCTTCGGGCCGAAGGAGGCGCAGCGCCGATGGGCGAAGGAGGAGGAGGAGGACGGCGCGGCGAGGGAGGGCTTGAGGGGGCGGGCGGAGGAGAGGAGGAGGGAGGACTCCATTGGATGCGGATGGTGTCCGCCGGAGATGTGGACGGGGTTTTGGGAGGGGAGAGAGCTTTTCTTTCTGGGGCAGGAGAGGGTAAGGTTGTGGATTACGCCGGGTCAGGTTTCGAATTTTACCCGGTCTCACTACTGAATTGCGACATGATAAAGCCTAGGAGTAACCGTGTACTGTCTCCTAAATTTAACTCTTCAAAATTTGAGAGTTTAAATTTATGTGCACTTAGTGATTCGATTAGGGCGTATTTGGTTCGGGAACGAAGCGTAATGAAATGTATGGTTTAAATTCATTAGAATGGCTCGATTTCGTGCTTGTGTTTGGTATGCAAAAATTCGGAGGAATGGAATGGTTACAAATGCACGATGCTATGGATTCCATTCCAAAATTCATTACTGTGATTTTTTTTATATTTAATTGAATTGAGCTGCTTAGTCTTCTCCTTTCTTTGGCTGGTGAAGGGACGGTGGACCTGAGGTGCCTGCTGAGAGAAGAATTTGTCAACAATCAAGCACTTGAGCTTGCAAGAATCCATCTCGCCATAGACGAAAAGTACCCAATTTCATGCCAAGAGACCATGTAAGGGTTGTACGACCCCGTTTCCGTATAAAATAAATAAGTAGACTAGCTCTGGACCGAAAATCGAAACCCTGGAAACAAAAGACGGAAGTAGAACAGGCGGGCGAAATTACGTGAGAGAAAGAACCTCAGATTGATGGAGTCCGCCGTCGGCAGAGCAGGGCCGGAATGCGGGGATTGCATTCTTCGAAAAGTATCATATTTTTTGTGTCTGGTTTGAGGAATGGAATGAAATGGATTTGTTCATCTCACCTCTTTCTGTAAGAATTGTCAACTGAAATTCGCTCAGGGATTTAATTGAATTTCAGTCAAACATTGTATTGAATTTCAGTCAAACATTGTATTGAATTTCGGTCAAACAAAAATGGCTGAATAAAGTGGCACGAGAACACCACTGGCCCTAGCTCTCGCGTAGCCCCTCTCGTGCGACACGGGAGCGCTCCAACCCTAGCCGCCACCACCATTTCTCCCCTTCCTCCCTCTCTCTCCGCCGCCACCCGAGGAGGCCGTCAGCTATTGCGCATCTACCGGTGAAGGTGGCGGCGAGGATTTGTTGCCTCGCACTGGCGTGGGGGCTCTGGAAGCCAGGGTGGCGGCGTTGAATGGAGATGGTGGCGTCGATCTCTCTGATGGATGGTGCGCAAGTCCAGCCACGTGGGCGACGTGAGGGCGGCAAGGTCTCGCTACAGTGGCGGGTGGCTTCTCCTGCCTCCTGGGCCCTTTCCCTCGTGATGGCTCTGCTCTTGCCGATTTGCCCGTCGGCCCATCTGATCTGGCTATTGAGGATGGGGTGGTGGAAGTCTTGGAACGTGGGAAACCCTTGGTCGATTTTGCATCAACCTCGACGTCGGCGGTGCTCTGGTGTCGTTCTCCCTCTTGAGGGCGGGGTCGAGTTTCCATGTCCACCCTCTCCTCCTTCCTTCCTTCTTCCGGATGAAAGGCTTGCCCTTTTGGCTGGACGGCGGAGAAGTTCTGACGTCTCGGTCCTCCCTGTAGGCGTCGTTCAAGGGGAGGCTAGGGGTTGTGGTCTTGGAGCGTGGTGGTTGGTGGCGACGGTGTTGCTCGGCTCTCCAGGTTGCCGGTTTTGGTGGTGACATGCTGGTCCTTCCACATCTTTTCAGTGGCTCCCTGCCTTGTTTGTCTATGGGTTGTTGGCCAGTGTGTTGGAAATATGCCCTATTATACTTCTATATTCATAATTAAAGAGTTTATATTCTATGATATAACTTCTATATGCGATTCAGTGGAAAACTCATATGCACGTGTGGAATGATAAATGGTTAAATAAAAAGTTCCTAGTCTTGCCTCTAGGACTAGCTCAAGTGTTGTTGGTGATCATGTTTTCCGGATCTTAGGACATTGTTAAATGTAAACGATAGTCCTAAAACAACATTGAGATTATGACGTTGGAAGAATGATCATATTGAATCGACTCAAACTTGTCTGTTATGAATTAAGTTTATATTGTCTATAATCAATTGTAATAACATGGAGTGTTAACGTGTGATTTTGCTCCTTAGACCATGAGAGTATCGTAGTCACTTCTTACCGTACGGTGGACTTTGGGGTTGCTCAAACATCACCTGTAACACGGTGATCATAACGACAACTTATAGGCTCATCGGAAAGTTTGACAAGGGATTAGATATCTCGAGAGTGGGATTTTCTCCTCCGGCGATGGAGAGATATTCTTAGGGCCCTCTCGATGTGACGGCATCCATCATCGTCTAGCCAGACACAGGTGACTACGTCATGGGGATGCCGGAACATGACAACGAGAAAGAAGAACAAAACCAGTAATGAGGATAATGGTATAGTGAGCATGTGATGACTCAGGAGGATGATGCATCCCGGGTTTTGTGAAGTATAGCGAAGCAAAGGGAACATCACATGATAACAAAAAGTTCACTCGAATATCATTCGTGTGCTCATAGGGATCGATATGGACGTCCACGGTTCCGCTATTGGTCATTGCACGAAGGGGCTTCATTCATGTATATGAGTTACCGAACCTACGGTGAGGGAGTTATGGACTAAGGGGTCCTCGGGGCGCCGGCCCATTGAATATGGGCCGGACTGGTGAAGCCGTATAGCGACAGAAGATCTATGAAGCGGTGGTGTGTCCTCCAAGTCAAGGACAGGTGGGATCTCTTTACTCCTTATTGTAATCTATCTCCGGTAACCCTAACCCTTCCGGTGTCTATATAAACCGAGGGTTGTAGTCTTTAGGGTTAGAGCTATATTCATCACCTCATCACCTTAGGGTTTAGCTCATGCTGGCCTCGAGGTAGATCTACTCTGTAACCATACTATACATCCAATACAATCAAGCAGGACGTAGGGTATTACCTCCTTGAGAGGGCCTGAACCTGGGTAAACACCGTGTTCATTGTCCCTTGTTCCCCATCGATCTCAGATCCACAGCTCGGGACCCCCTACCCCGAGGTCTGCCGGTTTTGACACCGACATTGGTGCTTTCATTGAGAGGCCCGCCGTTGGATCACCCAAAGGATCGATGGCTCAACCGTTCGTTGGAGACCACACCCGCTCCGAGGGCTTCCCCGCCCCTGGTCATCTCCTCGTCTTCAGCGGCATATTAATGCGCGCCGATCCCACTGGTCGCCTCGACCAGATCGAAGGCTTCGCCCCCATAGAGGGACTCACCGGTTCAGGGGCATCAACCCCGGGACCAGCAGACTTACAAGAATCAGGTATCTCTCAGAGTCTGGCCTTTAAGCCTGACTCCGACAGACCGTCCACAAGATTCCCGCCGAATCACTGGAGTGTCCGGCACCCCCGTGTGCCCAGCCAACAGACCACTTGGTAAGTCTATTCCGTGCAATGGGAATCTTCGTTATCAGGCCCACGGCCTATGATCGGATCGGGCTTAAACCCGACGACCGAGAAATCAACACCCCTCCGGTCACGCACCTCGTCGCCACCGTCGAAGAGGCCCAAGAGGGGTCATAGCCTTACAAGCTAAGAACGGTGCACACTCGAGTCTCCAGCTCGGAGTCAGACACCAGCCCAGAGATACGCCCGGACTTGAGCCCCAATGCAAGATCCGGCCTCGAGCCGATCCAGCCGCACACCAGTCCGGATCCGAGTCCTGCACGATCAGAACCGGACATGACTCAACCACCCATCAAGGATAGTCCGGGTCCGTTGCAAGAGGGAATCCTCGAATTTTTCCCACCCACCCACCATACGGAATACTCCCCGGATTCGGGAAACCCGGACATATGGGACCTCATGTATGTCAAACAGCTGCCAAACGAGACAGTCCATCATTATTGGGCTAGATTTCTCCTGGTGAAGAACAGGATGGCGCCTTGCTGTGACAAAGAGATAATTAAAGCCTTCTAGTTCAACTGCAAGGATGAGGGCCTCTTAAATGCCCTCGCTCGTCGCCGAATTCAAAGCTTCACCGAACTATCAGACATGGTACGCAAGTATTGCGCCATGGAGAACACGTGGAGGGTGTAACAGATGAACATGGGGCCACCGCCCGCCGCGCAACACGGAAGGTCTCGCTTTAAACGGGCATACACAAATCGGTCGCCAGAATGCGAGCCTGACGAAAAGAAGACTAGGCCTAGATTAGTGCTGGACGAGTTGCTGGATAAACCATGCCCAATACACTCGGTCTTGCTAGATGCAAACCCAACCCACAGACTTCGAGCATGTTGGGTGGTAAGACAAGTGGCCAAATATGGCGAGCCAATCTTGGGCCTCACACCTCTAGATAAGCAGTCTGCGGCTTCACCGCAGGACCACAATGTCCTTACGATATACGAGACGTTCGCCTCAAACAATAAAAGGAAAAAGGCTCTTCGAGAGCTCAGCCAGATATATCAAGTGACAGCCGCACATCCATGGGTAGCCATGCCTATTACCTTCGACGAGAAGGACGAGCCAAGTCCCCGTAGCAATCATGCACCGGCTGCACTGGTCCTCGACCCCATTGTCGATGGTTTTCGGCTGACTAAAGTGCTGATGGACGGAGGCAGCGGCCTCAACCTCATCTACGAGGATACTCTCGACAAGATACAGTTCAACAGATCCCGCATCAAACGTAGCCACACCACATTCCGAGGTATAATACCCGGTAGGAAGGCACACTGCTCGGGACGCATAACCCTGGACGTTGTGTTCGACACACCCGATAACTACAGATCCAAACCCTTGCTATTTCACATCGTGCCCTTCCGCAGTGGATACCACGCCCTCCTAGGGCGTGAAGCATTCTCGAGATTTCAGGCCATACCACATTACGGGTATATGAAACTCAAAATGCCAGGGCCCAACGGGGTAATCTCACTTAAAAGCGACCCAAGCAAAGCCTTGCCAGCCGAAAACAAGACGGCATCCCTCGCCCTAGAGGCACTGTCCGAAGCCCTCACGGCTGAAGAGTTGACAGCACTATGCACTACAGTCGACAGGGATGATGTGGTCCTCAGTAAAAGACAAAAATCCACATCATTCAAGCCAGCAGATGAAATAGTAAAACGGCATCCATAGGAGCACAGCTGGACCCCGCAGTCGACGAGGCGCTAAGAGCATTCCTGCGTGAAAACTGGGAAATATTCGCCTGGCACCCCTTAGACATGCCGGGAATCCCACGCAGGCTGGCAGAGCACAGCCTAAACATCTTAAAAGGCTTCAAGCCGGTGAAACAGACTCTACGCCGATTTTCCAAACCCAAACGACAAGCTATGGGCGAAGAGCTCGCAAAACTGCTGGAGGCCGGATTCATCCGTGAGATCAAGCACCCCGAGTGGTTAGCAAATCTGGTTATGGTACCCAAGAAGGATAAGTCCTGGCGGCTCTATGTCGATTTTAAAGACCTCAACAAGGCCTGCCCTAAGGACCCTTCCCGCCTGCCAAGAATAGGCCAGATCATCGACGCCACCACTGGCCATGACTTGCTATGCTTTCTTGCCGCGTACTCCGGATACCACCAGATCAAGATGAAGGAGTCCGACCAGGCGGCAACCGCATTCATCACTCCTTACGGGCCTTTCTGCTTCAACACCATGCTGTTCGGGCTGAAAAACACAGGAGCCACATACCAACGCATGATTCAAGCATGCCTCGAAAACCAAATCGGCAGAACGGTCAAGGTGTATGTGGACGATGTGGTTGCCAAAACCAAAAACATTGACCAGCTGATAGACGACCTCCGCCAAACCTTCGACAACTTGCGAGCCTATGATATACGACTCAACCCGGAAAAATGCGTCTTCGGGGTCCCTGCCGAAAAGTTGCTCGGATTCATCGTCTCCCATAGAGGAATCGAGGCCAACCCGGCAAAAATCAGTGTGCTATCCCAGCTCGCAATACCAATAGAGCTCAAGCACGTCCAGAAATTGGCCGAATGCGTGGCAGCTTTGAGCCGCTTCATATCTTGCCTCAGAGAAAAGGCGCTCCCACTCTACAGACTGCTTAAAAAGACCAAGAACTTCCAATGGACAAACGAAGCAACTGTGACGCTTGAGAAGATTAAAACACTTCTCGCTGGCAACCCTATCCTGGCCGCACCTAGCGTCGGCGAGCCCATGCTACTATACATTTTAGCCACCAATCAGGTGGTCAGCGCGGTGGTCGCCGTGGAGCGGGAGTCCGAGGGCCACAAGTTCCAAGTCCAGAAGCCGGTCTATTATGTGTCCGAGGTACTTACGACATGCAAATCACGATACCCCCACTATCAAAAGATAGCCTATACGGTTTTTATGGCGTCTCGAAAGCTACGACACTACTTTCAAGAATGTTCGGTTACAGTGGTGTCAGAGGTCCCCCTGAATGATATAATCAACAATAGGGACGCCACGGGCCGCATTGCCAAATGGGCCATTGAGCTCCTTCCCTTCGAGATAACATACAAACCACGCCGAGCTATTAAATCTCAGATACTGGCCGATTTTATAGCCAAATGGACCGAAGCCGAACTACCCCGAGAGTACAGTACATATTCGCACTGGACGATGTATTTCGACGGCTCAAAAATGTTAGCCGGACTGGGGGCTGGGGTCATCCTAATCTCCCCTACAGGCGACACTGTTCGGTATGTCCTACAAATAATGTACATGGACTCCAACAACGCAGCCGAATACGAAGCACTACTACATGGTCTTTGTCTGGCCATGTCAATGGGAGTACATCGCCTCGAAGTAAGGGGAGATTCAAACCTAGCGATCTCTCAAGTCAACGGCGAATTCGACGCCAAGGACCCCAAGATGGCAGCATACAGAAACGCGGTTCTCCGGATATCTGCCTGATTCGAGGGCCTAGAATTCCACCATGTCTCTAGGGACAGCAACCAAGCCGCAGACGTCCTCGCCCGCATGGGCGCCAAGTGCGACCCGGTTCCCAAAAACACTTTCCTCGAGCGGCTCTTTAAGCCCTTCTAGTATGGCAGGACGGTGATGCCGGCGCACTAATCAATGAGCCCGCTCACAATGCTTCCCCGGAAAAGGAGCCTGACGACCATATCATCGGCGACTCCGCACTCGAGGAAACACCTTCCGCCCACGAAATCATGGCCGTAATTGCCCCTGGACAGAACCTCTGCTCGCCTACCTCACTTGACAACAGCTCCTGGAGGACCAGACGGAGGCACGCCGTATAGTCCGGCGCTCTAAAGCATACAAGGTCCATGAGGGCGAGCTTTACAAAAAAAGCGCCATAGGAATCTTGCAAAGGTGCATCTCTGAAGAAGAGGGGCGTCAACTCCTGGCAGAAATACACGCGGGCATGGGCGGTCACCACGCGGCAGCTCGGGCCTTGGTCAGCAAAGCTTTCCGAGCAGGATTCTTTTGGCCTACCGCCCGTGAGGATGCCCGGGCTTTCGTCCAACGTTGCGTTGGATGTCAGCTATTCGCAAATCAAAGTCACATGCCCCCTATAGCTCTGCGGATGATACCGATAACATGGCCTTTTGTGGTCTGGGGTCTTGACATGGTCGGGCCACTCAAAGGGGGCACAAAGAAAAAGAAGTACCTATTGGTCATGGTCGACAAATTCACCAAGTGGATTGAGGCAAGGCCCATCACTTCGGCAGAATCCGGATCGGTCGTCGACTTCTTATCCGACGTCGTACACCGTTATGGTGTCCCCCACAGCATAATTACCGATAACGGTACCAACTTCACCGCCCAGGAAGTCAAAGACTGGTGCGGCAAAATGGGCATTAAGCTCGATTACGCTTTGGTGTACCACCCATAGACCAATGGACAGGTCGAACGGGCCAACAGGCTCATTATGAGCGGCATCAAGCCTCGCCTGGTCCGATCACTTGAACAATCAGATTGCCATTGGGTCGAGGAACTCGACTCCGTATTATGAGGGCTGCGCACTACTCCCAACCGATCAACTGGATACACACCATTTTTCATGGTATACAGTGCGGAGGCCGTTCTCCCATGCGACCTCATCCTTGACGCGCCTAGAGTGCGCATGTACGAAGAAAAGGAAGCCGAGTTGGATCGGCAGGATGACTTAGACGCTCTTGAAGGAGAGCGGGATATAGCTCAGGCTCGATCCGCACTTTACCAGTAGCAAGCACGGCGCTACCAAAACTGCGAAGTCCGGGCAAAGACATACAACATGGGCGACCTCGTCCTCCGGCTCCCTGAAAAGCAGAAGCATAAGCTCTCGCCCAAATGGGAGGGCTCGTACATCATTGACGAAGTACTTGCAGGAGGAGCATATCGCCTTCACCGCCCGTCCGATGATCGCCTCGAGCCGAACCCGTGGAACGCAGCCCGGCTGCGGCGCTTTTATGCCTGAGTTAGATATCGTCACCCGCATACATCGTCACCTCTTTTTTGTTTTTTAATTTTTCTTATTTTTTGGACGTGACAGGCGTTTGGCTAAACCGAACCATACCAAGCTAATACCATTTACATCATTGAATATAACACCCAGCTTTGCATGGGGGCTCCCTTAGAGGAGCTGAATAATATAATCAATATAAATCGCATTAGTTTCGATTGCTGCCTTCTCATATCTTTCAAGCCACAATATGCACTTATTTGACTCAGGATCTTTGCCAAGCTGGGTTGCCTGGCTCCTGTGTTTACCCCTACGTTCTCGATTGTTCGGCTAGGGAGTAAAGGGAGCACCTCTGCGATTGTTACAACTGGGTCATCCGGAATCGTACCTCAGACGGGTGAAGCCGAAAGCTAGCGTTCTTACAGAATACAATAAGTCGGCCTAAGGGAAGTGAATATAGCCTCGCGCTTATCACCAGGGTTTTTTCGCAGCCATTGGTCTCCGTTGATCTCATGTGTCCAGACTATAATTTTACCCGAAGAAAGGAACCTTTGGAGGAACTATTTTCATCAGAAGATGTTTCTTACGTCAAACAGTAATATAACATAACTCTCCGCACATGTTTCGTCCGTTCGAGCCAGATGGCCGGATTGCCTGATTCCCGAATTGTTGCCTTGTTTCCCAAGGCACGTATTACGAAACACTTCCTGATCACTGATCGGGGGGGAGGGGGGTAGAAGCCGATGGCCAGTTAAGACAACATTCTTTAAAAATAAAAATAAAAATGGGGATTGAGCTCGGTCAACGTAAAGTACATAGATACATAGAATTGACAAAACTACTCTTGCTCGACATTGTCTATCAATTGCTCTAAAGCACAATCCTTCTGAGAATGGCGAGCGGCTGGCATCACATCATCATACACCAAGCTTAGAGGTATCTCTCGACCGTCAGGGCCCACTGGACCAACCCGAGCCATATGTTCCGGGTCTAGCTTGGTGAAACAGGTCTTTACCATAGCCCATGCCTCGCGCGCTCCTTCTCGGCAAGACGAGATCTTCCATAATTCAAACCTTCACCGAGCTCCCTTAAAGCGACTGGCAAGCTCGACCATGTTCTCTGGCGGCACATCTGACGGCCATAACGCCTTCTCCATGCTCTTCATGGCTTTCCAGGCCCGCTCGTAAGTCTTCGACAGCTCCTTTAAAAGGTTCCCGTCATAGGTCTTGACTTCTTCCTCAGGCCGCCCGGTCAGGAGACCTGAAAAGCAGGTGTTGCATTTCGTCATTAAAACGCCAATGGTACTTGCCAGCGGAATGGTAAGATCAGTGCTTCCCAAATATGCCACCTTTCAGTTTCTGGTTTTCCTCCAAGGCTTGTGCCAGCTGGGTTTTCAAACTCTCAATTTCCTCGGCTTTTCGCTGATTCTCTGCCTTGAGCTCATTTTTCTCCTTATGACTTTGCGTCAGCACTCGTTTACCAGCCTCTACATCCTTCCGCAACACGCCTACGGCCTCCGCGGCTATATGGAGAACAAGGTGTTAATGCATAGAATACACCGTATACCTTTCTACGCGTTGTGAAACCATTTTTTCTACTTACCGGACAATTCGCTGCTGGCTTTTCGAGCCGCATCCAGTTCGGCCTTGGTTTTGACCAACTGTGTTCGGCTGACCTCAAGGTCCTCGGACAACTTTTTGCTCTGCTCTCTTGCGGCCTACAAAACTCATATCATTAGAAATCCTTAACTCGGCCGTCCCGCCCAAATTAAGGCTTGGGGGCTAGTTGGTTAGGGAACATGATCTGCTTTCAAGCTATTTTAGTCACATACCTGCACTTTGGCGGCAAAAAGACCGGCGATCCCTTCAAGACCTATCCGGGCCGCTCCAAGGTACGCATCCACCGAATTAAAGGCACTAAATTCCTGGTCGGCAAAGACAGTATGATATAAAGTTTCCCTCCGGCGGCGATGATTCATCACGCTCTCGACTTCGGAGTTGGTGACCGAAACATCATCGGAATCTGCCGGAGGCGCACCGGCTGCCGCATGTTCAGAGGAAGCTCTGGCTTGTGCCGAAGACTTAGGACCGGAGCTGCGATTCAGCGCACCTGGGGAATCTTTGGACTGATGCAGGGGCATACTTCTTCTGCAAAATTAAGCAAGCTTTAATAAAAGGGTGTTAAAAGCAACCCTCGATGTAATTCCGAAATATGTTACCTCTAGGCCGAGGAGGCAGGTGCCTCCGCTTCGGTGGAGGCTTTCCGCTTTGATCTCCCGTTAGGGGCCGAAGCTGGCGTGGTCCACGCTCCTCACAAGACGGTCTGACGCGTAGTGCGGCGACCCTTGGGAGCAGAAGTCAGCACGTGGGGAATAGCGTGAGATGAGCGCCCTGTTCGGGAAAGGGTCTTCTTTTCACTTACTGTGGAAGAAGGAAGAACCCCGGGGTGATCGGCTGTCAGAGCGACCTTGGTGCCATCAAGGCTCTCCTGATAAAACACCCCGTCTTCAAAATCAATCGATGTCTCTGGGTCGTCATGATACCCCGGATCATCATCACGGGAATGATCCTCCGGTTGAAGAGGAGGGCAATTAATGGACGCAACTTGACGCCTCCATCCCTGTTCAAATACAACCAGTCAGAATTGGGCATAATCGTGAGCTCAAGACAGTGGATTGTGGCTTACCCAGTCTGCCGGATTGTATCCGGAGCAACTTTCCCAGATACTCATTTGAGCAAAATATGCTTCCTCTCCCTTGAAGAGATCGGCCAATATTTTGGCCAGGGCTGCCTTATTATCTGGCCCTTGTCGCTGGTAGCGGGTTATGTTGTTAGTCCCGTTATAGCACCATAAAAGATGACCCCTTTGCTGGAGGGGTTGCACGCATCGGGTAATAGCGACAGCCATCACTGCAATCATGGTCAGCTTACTGCTAGTTAGCAGCCTGACCTTGGTCGCCAACGAACGCACCTCTTCACTATCCTGTTGGGAAGGGCCTTGTAACACCCCAAAAATTTAATCATGTTTTTACTAAATAAAATTTGTCTAGAATTAAAATTTTGAATTTTTACTAGGTCTTTTATTAATTTCAGAACCATTTTCTGTTTCTGATTTTTCAAAATTCTTCCCTCCATATAGAAATCTTTGGAAATAATATTGTGGCTTTGGTAGTTTTCTCAAATCATTTCAATTATATTTTAATAACAGTAAGAATTATTTTCATAATAAAAATTGCCCAAAACAATTCTTTTAATAGCATTTACAACACTTTAAATGCCTTTGTTGCACTACAACTATTTTAAATAATTCTTTTAAAATCCCACAAAAATTATGAGAGGTCATGTGATGCCTGCAAATCACTTTTATGCAAAACCCAACTTGATCTTTTGGGAATTTTGAGTGAAACAATCTCTTTTCATTTCTGTCCATTTTCTAGGTTTTAACTACAACCTCATTTTTCCTTGCTCCAAAAATCCTGAAATTTTTCCCACTTATAGTCCTTCCAACCAAACCCTTAATTGCAAAATTTTAGCTCCATTGGAATCATTTTAGTTCACCAAATATTCCTCTAAATTTCCTGTCCAGAAATGAATTTCTATAAAACTTGCACAGACAAGTTTTCTATTCTCACAAAACAACTTCACCACTATCTTTACCATCCAAAGAGACCTCCACCTGCCAGTTTCCATGACTACCAGAACCACCTAAATACCCTTAGCATTCTGTAGAACACCTTGAGTGCATGAACAAAAGTTTCAACTTTCCAAAACCTCATGTGGCACCTGATCCCCTAGCAAAACAAGTTTGTCCACCATCTCTAGAATTGACAGGAGCACCACTCTGCCAAGACTCAAGTGTATCAAGCCACTCTAGGGCACCCAGGCATTGTGTCGAGCACTTTGTGGGCGTGCACTGAGCACGGCCAGGACGCCAGTATTGCAGGCTTCGGCATCGCCCACGAGTCGTGCCCCCGCTGTTGCCCCAGCACGCGCACCACCCCAGATAGCTTTGCCAGGAAGCAGTACGCCTTGCCGACACGCTGGCTTGGCCTCTAGCTCCGGCCAACCATCGCTATCACCGTCGCCCGACGCCGCCTTCCCTGTCACGCCATCGCGGCCGCATGCCTCCAGCACCGCCTCCCCTGGCACCCCTGCGCGCCCGACCACTGCCTGGACCAAGTTCAGCCTCCTCGAACTGGAATCCACCCCCTGGCACCGCCCTCCGCCGGTCAGCGCCACCACCGACTTCGTCTGTCACTGTCACAGCGCCGCCCACGACGCGTGGCCCAACCCGCAGCCGCCAGAGCATCCCCGCCTTAACTCCGGGTCGCCACCGTCCCTATCGACCCCCAACGGCCTCGCCACCGACCTCCATTCGCCATCAATGGCCGCCCGCCACTGTGGCTTCCCTGGAAGCCCTGGAACCGCCTCGCCCCACCTATAAATTCCCTCCTCGAGCCTCTGTTGTCATCAGAACCTTCCCTCACTCCTCTCCAAGCCTCCCTAAGCACTCAAACGACCAGAGACGGTCGTCTTCCTCGTCTCCGGCAGCTTCTGCCGCCTCCGCCTCCTCGATGGTTCCGACGCCACCACAGCATCCCCGCTCCAATCTCCTCACCACAAGCCTCCACTCACACCCGCACATCCATTCCCCATCTCAATTTCAGTTGAGATCGACCACGGGCAAAAGCCCCTTTCAATTTCCGCCGGAGCTTCTCGGGAGTCCTCGCCGCCGGCAAGATAGGGCCCTCCGGCGACCGTGCCGTACCTCGACGGGATCGTCAGAAGCTCCTGCGCACGGCGGTGTGATCCTTTCCCCGAAGCCATGCCTCCAATCGCCGGCGAGCATCGCCGGGGCTCGCCTCTATTTCTGTTCAGGCGCGCGCGAGGGGGAGGACAAACCCGACAGGTGGGTCCCACCTGTTGGTGACTCGCCGCTTCGCCTCACGTGGCTGCGTCTCTGGGCTCGGCCCAGTGGCGCCGTTTAACTAGGCCTCGCCCGGTGCGCGCCTTAGCTCGACAGGTTGCTTTGTTTTTTCCTTTTTAACCAGTGACTTAATAATTTCCATAGAGTTCATTCTGAGTTCAAATAAGATGATTCAAATTTATAAATACTAATAAAATTATGCTCTATTAATATGGCTAGGGTAAACATTTTTCCTAAGGTTTAGTATCTATTGGATCAATTAAATAGTACTTTTAATCATTTATTCCAACTTAGTAATTCCATAGGTAATTCATTATAACTCCAAATAAATTGATTATTTTTTCTGTTATTTTTAATTTTTCATCTAGTTTATTTTAGTAATTATTTCAAAAATATTTGAAACACTTTTTTAGCACTATTTTTGTTTTATATGGTAATTTAAATATTTTTGAAAATAGGAAATGGAGGGGAGTTAAGATTTCAAACTTTTGGAGTGCACCCAATACTTCTGCATGCTCAAGGCAAGCATCTTGAACACTTGATATGGTGAATACATGGTAGTTTATTGCTAGAATAATTTAAACACGACTATGTTAAATTCAGACTAAATTGCATATTGCTAGTAGTGCTTGCATGGTTTGAATCTGAGTAAAATTTGCATGCATGTAGTGTTGGCATGTTTCATCGTGCCGTGCATCGTGTGTTGCCATGACTAACTTGCAGGAGCAGGCATAAGTGAAATATCGTTACCGGCAGAAGGATGATCATGTTGGAGCGTGATCATGCCTTGATTGTTGTGCATGTTGGAGCATGCAAGGGTTGTGGCCCTGTTGGGATTGCTGTTGAAGGAATACCTTGTTGTGCTAACCATTGCAGGAAACTTAATGCCTCCTGAGTCGACCATAGATCGAGTCTTGTTCCGGTAACCCCCATACTTGTTTCGTGCTGCCACAGGTTCCTGCCACGGGTAGGGTATGGTTCAGTAAGTTGATAACCCCTTTCCATGCACACACCGTACAGAGGGCCACAATGAGGGTTTCCCAGGGATCCGGGACTAAATCCTGTCATCAGGTCAGGGGGCATGGGTGTTTCTAGTTGTGACTGAGAGGGGGGCACCCCTTGTAATCCGCGCGTATTAATAGTGATCCCATGCAGGACGTTGGTCTCTCCGTCTCAGAGTTTTTCTTGAACGATGCCTTGGGTGATTCCTGGCATCCGGAAAGTTAATCTGGTGTGTGCTGGTCAGGTGTGTTTTCAACCCAAAGACCGTAATGGGAATTAGTCAGTGTCACGATACTGACTAAAGAAATCCTTTACTTGTGGGTAAAGAGTACACCCTCTGCAGAGTTTAAACCTATTCGAATAGCCGTGTCCGTGGTTATGGGCTACAGTCTGGGTTGGTCAAGTGTCGGTCTTCGGAGGAAAATAATTAATTGGACCTGAACTATTTTGCAGGATATTGTTATCATCACTAACGCCGTCATGGTTATTTGAATACTATTGCTGTGAAAATTTTTATGGTTATGCATATTATTGTGAACTAACCTTTTAATTTTCCTGAGTGTCTCAGGGGCTGGCTAGACTACCCCGGGCACTCAATTTTATTTTCAAGACCTCTCGTGGCGTCCCTCGAGTTAACAGGCGGTTTATCACGCCACTACTCTTATGGACACCCGATTGGCATTTCTCTTCAAGTCCGACCGTGGTGTCACTTGACACCCGACTGGCATTTCTTTTCAAGACCTCTCGTGGTGTCGCCTGAGTTCTCGGATGGTCCTGTCTCGTCCGATTTCTCTTTTAGACACCCGATTGGCATTTCTCTTCAAGACCTACCGTGGTGTCACTTGACATCCGACCGGCATTTCTTTTATTTTGTTTCCTTTGACTTTCCTTGTTTATCACTAAAAATTTTATATGTTTGCATATACTAATATGTTATCATGCCATGATTTAATTCCTGTCGGCATGCATTCAATATAGTCCAGGATGAGCATACGCATATAATTTATTTCATCATGAGCACATAATACCTGCTGCATTCGGTATATCTTTTGTTCATGATGTTTGCGAGTACATTCAAACATACTCACTGGCTTGTCCCTGGCTATTTACTTGGCCAGGTCAGGAGTTCAGCAAGGACTACCTCAGCGACGTCCGTGCGGAGCCTAGGATAGCAGCCACATGGATAGGAATTATCTGGGTCAGCTGTTCCTGTGGGAATGGAGCCCCATCGACGTTGGAGAACCATGATTCATTTCCGTCATCCACCACCGGAGTCACTGTTGTATCATTAGACCTTCATGGTCTTGTATCCAATTCTTGTAATAGCTTGGTAATCTGTAACAAGGATGTGTCCACCAGTAGCGGTAATCTTGGGCTGGTGATGACACAAGGGGTTAATTTCTGGGAATATATTGTGTCCCCGAAATCCGGCCCCGACAGGCCTTTGGGCCACCAGTTGAACCGCTTTATAGGCAGGTTGTTTGAGTATTCGGGCAACCCTTGCTGAATTGGATCGATGAGGGGAACGTCTTCGATATAAAACCACTCCGAGGTCCATCCTTCGGGATCTTTTCGCGGGGTTCCAATTGGGTACCCTGTCCCAGCTATCCGCCATACTTTGGCGCCACCCACCTCGAATATGGATCCTCCCCGGAGGTGAGGGACAAGATAGAAATACTTCCTCCACAAGTCAAAGTGGGCCTCGCAACTCAAAAATATCTCACAAAGGGCTACAAAGCCAGAAATATGCAATATGGACCCCGGGGTGAGGTTGTGGAGCTGGATCACATAGAACTCCAGTAAACCCCATAAAAAGGGATGGATGGGAAAGCCCAAACCTCTTAGAAGGAAGGGCACGAGACATACCCTCTCCTCCTTACTCAGAGCGGGGGAGTTCTCAGCGAGGGCGCAGCCATCAACGGAGATGAGACCGGCACGGACGGGAACCAAATCTGCCAGAGGAAGGAAGCACTGCGTCTGCAAGCGCCTCGGCTGAAGGTGTGAAACTGAATAGCTTGACCAATCGCTTGGGAGTGGGCCGTGCGGGCGCGAGGATGAACCTGGGAGGTCGGCCATGGTGCCGGGGAATTTCTTCATTTTTGTTCCTTGTGGAAGGGGGGGGGGGTAAACTGTCCCCGCACCTTTGGATCTATAAATAGGCGTCTCACCTTGGAGCTGGAAGGGCGGGCTCGTGGAAAGATGGCATTAGGCCGCACGCCTTCTGAAAAGGTGCACGAAGCCCTTGCCCCAAGGAATGGCATTAAACTTTGATGGTCCCACCTCAATCTTGAGATATCTTCGGATCCCAGAATCTTGAAACTGCCCGGGCCCGAGCACGTATTAGTTCAGGTTCTGGATAGTGTTCGACGAGATTGATGCGGCTCCAAACTGAATAAAGTAAAGGAAGAACTCGTCTCGCAAGCCGATGATATGAAGATTCCAGAAGACAATCCCCGGCATTGGAGGCTAGTTCGGGGGCTACTGAGGGAGTTATGGACTAAGGGGTCCTCGGGGCACCGGCCCATTGAATATGGGCCGGACTGGTGAAGCCATATAGCGACAGAAGATCTATGAAGTTGTGGTGTGTCCTCCAAGTCAAGGACAGGCAGGATCTCTTTACTCCTTATTGTAATCTATCTCCGGTAACCCTAACCCTACCGGTGTGTATATAAACCGAGTGTTGTAGTCTTTAGGGTTAGAGCTATATTCATCACCTCATCACCTTAGGGTTTAGCTCATGCTAACCTCGAGGTATATCTACTCTGTAACCATACTATACATCCAATACAATCAAGCAGGACGTTGCTTATTACCTCCTTGAGAGGGCCTGAACTTGGGTAAACACCGTGTTCATCGTCCCTTGTTCCCCATCGATCTCAGATCCACAGCTCGGGACCCCCTACCCCGAGGTCTGCCGGTTTTGACACTGACATATAGGGTCACAAGTTTAAGGCAATCATGATCTGTTGAGTGTTAGTAGGACGGGAGTGATGAGAATATATTTGTGGAATTGTTTCATAAATATTCAAAATAGTTTCAAGAGGATCCGAAAGCGTTTCGGGGCCACCGGAAGGGTTTTGGAGAGTATCAGGCAATACCGGGTATTACCGATAAATAATATATAGGTGGAAAATGTTTTTGGGGCTGTTAAATTATATATAAAAGGCTCTGGAAATAATTAGAACACTTTTATATTTAATTTAATATCAACAGGCCTTAAAAGGACAATTGGAGAAGGCAACTTGGGCCACAAGGGCCCAAGTGGAGGTGCCCCCCCCCCCCCGTTCCATAGGGGGGAGCCGAATCCTACTAGGGGAGGAGTCCAACTCCTCCCCCTAGGCCGGCTCACCAAGGAGGGCCCTTCCCTCCTTGGTGGCTGCCCTTTCCCTCCCCTCCAACCTATATATACTAGGATTTTTTGATCTATGGGGATACACAAGTTTAGGAGCCTCCTCTAGTTCCCTCTAGTTCTAATTGATCCTATTTGATCTAATTAGAGCTAGACCTAGATCCTCTAATCCTCATAATTAGAAGCCCAGTGTGGTTCTAATCTCCTCCCTCTAATTTTCTGGACGGCGAAGCGTTGCCGGATCGTGAAGGCTGCACACTTGCAACCAAGTAGAGAGGTCGTGCCTTCGGTCTTCGGTTTGAGGGACTGTTCGTGGGCGGTTCACGGGATCGTTCATCAATGGTTTGAGGGACTCCAAGTACGATTTACACCAACGCATTCTTCTTCCGTTACAACTCGGTGACGGTAACGATCGTGATGCTAACCCATATTACATGTTCATATTGATCTTGGGTGTGCGAAGGTACGATTTTTTTTTTGTTTTCTACTATGTTTCCCAACACGGTGGTGGTCGTCCGCGTGTGTGACATGGTTTGGACAAAGGGGAGTGGTCTCCCCTCTGGCAGTGGCCCGATGCGACTGACTATAGAGTCGACGGTTTTCTTCAAGCGGCCTGGTTCTTTTTGTCAACACCGATTGCCGTCGTGTGGATGATTTTGATGGCCTGCAAGTGCGTAGAGTTTAGTTGTAACTTTTTTGAAGTAAGAGTATCGATTCTGCGGGGAACAAAGGAATTGGGTTTTTGTCTCTAGTAGTGACTTGTGGACTAGTGCCCGCAAGTGATTATAGACTCAAAGCAAAGTGAGAGCGGGAATAAATATTGGTTTTGGTGAACTGCGAACATAAAATAAATAATGTAAACAGAAATAAAACAGTAGGAAGAGTAACGAGTGAATGGGCAGAGGAGTAAGGCATTCTCAGGGAGTCCGGAATCCCCATCGGTTTGTTTCTAACGTAACCTATGCAATGACGTAGTATTTTCTGGATACTTGAGCCACTCTTGACGTTTACATTGGGCAGAGCCGGGTACATAATACATTCTACTTTAGGTAGACTTTGTGCCATGCACGCCACCACCATAGTCTCCCCTGCAGGTTACAACTACATTAATTAAAGGTTTCCTCATGGATGCAACCTCACTAAGGGTTCTCCGTCATTCCCCTGTCAATTATCAAACCTAGGGGGAAGGATTTTACTGTCACCATGAATTACCTTCATTCCCTAACTCTTACAACGACAGTGATACACTTCGTCGCCTTTTGGCGATAATGTTGAGTGGGAACCTTCACAACATTCAGGAAGTTTATTAAGCTAAATCATTCAACAAAGGATCTCATATCCTTATTAACACTTCAGCTCCTAAACATACCAATGTTCATCCATATTCCTGAGAACTAGGTGGTTTACTCATACATCAGGACAACAAGCATCATGTAAGAGGTGATAATAAACATGGATGACACGAACGAGTAATACACATGATGATCCATTAGGGTTTCGATGTTACAATGAGATGAAGATGGATGTGGATGATGATGATGGTGGTGGTGATTCTGACGTCCCTTTGCACCTGGTGGTGAAGATGACGATCTCCTCCTTGCCAATTCCTCCTTCGGGTGAATTGCGAAGTCTAGGGTTCTCCTTCTGGATGCATTTCTGGTGTCTGTGTGTCTCTGTTCCTTGATCCGATCGCTCGGGGTGGAATAGTCGACCAGGGGGAGGTGGCGCCACACCATACGACCATCCATATGAGCGTGTGCTCGTATGGATGGCCGTCTTGCGCTCTAGAAGAGCTGCGGAGCCTCCAATCTCCTAAAAATTTCTTTTATGATAGGTGATAATCACATCGATTGATGTGATTCCACCATAATTTCCTATGATTTCTTCCATAGTATTTCATTTGCTCCAAAAGACGTATCCTAGGGAAAATCGACAAAAATAGTGCGTGAATGTAGTAAAATTCCACAAGGCCTATTGTGTAGGCACAAAATAACCATAAAAGCATCATACATTTTGGACTCGTCAGCTTATAGACTGTTGTTCTGCCTGCGTGAGAACTCCGACGGCTTGATCTTGGCTTCTCTTGGTGCTCTGCTCGCTACTACTTAGGTTGTACTGAACTCTGCATGTAATCTTTCAGATTTTGTCAACTTTTTGTCTTTGTAATCACCATTGTATTCTAGCCAGTTGATGGTTTCATTAATTTGAAGTCAGGCCCTTGTGCCTTTTCTCTAAAAAATAAAGTGTCACACACATATGGTCAATCAAAAATTGCTTAGAAGCAAGAGTGAGCTAACCACTGCGTCATTAGAGGCTTGCTGGAATAACTGCTCTGGACTACTTGCCAGTGACCAATCAGCATGACATCTCGGTGGGAAGAAGTCTTTGACCGCTCCGGGTAGTAGTGTGGGATCTTGAACCTAGACTGCCCTTGCACTAGCACAAGGTCGTCACAGTCGATGTCACCTCAGAGCCTGATGACCCCGATGATCTAGCCATGGAGGAGAGGGCGGTCTTCCTAGTTTGAACTTGAGGATCCCTCTAACGCTCATCTCGCCACCACCCACTTTTCGCCAGACCCTGGTCGAGGGGAAGGAGACATAGATGAGGTATGTTCGGCGCCCTCGCAACTGGGTGTGCATAGCGGGCTGGATGAGGGTTGCATGTCCAACGAGGCAGCCCTTGGTTAGGCGACCACATGCGTGAGAGGGTGTCGCGAGGAGGGGGAGTTGTTTATGGTCGCCGCCATGGCCATCGAGGGAGATAAAGAGGTGCAGATGTCGCGGGTGACTGGGGCATGTGGTGGGTGAGTCAGGGATAAGGTGAGACACGAGCACGAGGAGTTCCTCATGATTCCTTCGATTTGGAGGAATGAACACATTCCGGATCAGGAGTGTAGGGAATATACCATTTGGGAGAATGGGTGGCTTTCGATTTTCTATTGCTACCAAGCATAATGATGAGGCCCAAGTGCAGAACGGACCCATTAAATTCCAACATGTGAGCCAAAGCAAACACGATATGTTTGGTTTGGGAACAAAGTGTAATGGAATTTCATGATTCCATCCCACTCAAATGAGTCAGTTTTGTCCTTGTGTTAGGTAGGGGCATTTCAGAGGAACAAAACGGTTACATTTTGGCATTGGTTTGAGAGATGGAACGGAATGGATTTTTTCATCTCACCTCTTTCCATAGGAATAGTCAACTAAAAATTGCTCAATGATTATTTTTCTTCTAATAAAAATTGAATTGGATTCAGTCAAACAAAATTTGGTGAATAAAATGGCACGCACATATGGTCAAGCAAAAATTGCTCAAGACCAAGCAAGAGCAGTCACACCGCGACGTCATCAGATGCGGGCTAGAAAAACTGCTCTAGAATGCTCGACGGTGAAAAATCGGTGTCACCTCGGTGGCAAGAAGTCTTCGATGGCTCCAAGCAGCTGTGTGGGATCTTGAACCTAGACCGCCCCCGCACCAGCACAAGGCCGTTAAAGTTGATGGCACCTCAAAGCCCGACTACCCCGAGGATCCCGCCATGGAAGACAGTGCAATCTGCCTAGTATGACCCCAAGGATCCTACTAGCGATCACATCCTTCCGTTGTCACCTAATTTCACCAGATCCTTGGTCAGGGGGGCAGGTGATGTAGGCAAGGTACATGTGGTGCCCTTGCAGCTAGGTGCATGTACCATGCTTGATGTAGGTTGCATCTCTGACGAGACAACCCTTGGTTGTGCTTCCACCAGGATTGCGGACGAGGGGTGTCGCAGAGGATGGGGGTGCTACTATCACCAACATGTCCATCGAGGGGGAGTTGGGGTAGAAGTCATGGGTGGCTGGGGCGAAGGGTGGGAAGTCGGGGAGAAGGTGAGAGAGACACAAACACAAGGCGTTCCGCATGATACCTCTGATTTGGAGGCATGAATACATTCCGGACCTGGAGGAATATACCATTCGGGGGACTGGGTGGGTTTTGGTTCTCTATTGCTATGATACATAAGGATGGCACCCAAGTGTCGAATGAATCCATTACATTCCACCCGTGACTCAAACCAAACACAGCTTAAACCTAACACTTTTATTTTACTAATCCCACCTTCTTTCGTAAAAAGAGCCATTCCAAATATATTTCTACATTTTTACGGAAAACTGGAAGAATGGAAAAAATAGAAAATGCCATGTGGCCATTTTAGTAAACATCTTGTGTGCATCACTGACACCTAGCTTGCATTGACTGGCGGGAGCTCAACAAGGATGCCACGATGGTCGAATGGGGGACGCTGGGGGGAGGTGCCATTGCCTGATTCCCATCCTCATTGAAGCTTGTGGCTGCAGCTCGGCTCGGGAGGTGGTCAAGAGCCTTGGAGAATCTACGTTGAGGCGTGTGGGTGGGCTTGGAGGAGGCAATGGTCAGATGTTGCAGCTGGGAGCTCTTCCGAAATGATGACGATGGCCATGAGCTCTGACTCAATGGTAAGATATGGTGGCAGTAGGAGGAGGCTCGGTAATGGCGATTGGTAGTGGCATAGTAAGAATGGGCGGGGACACGAGGGATAGGAGCAGCAAGGCTCGCTGGAGGTGGCGACATGGCCGGAGAGGTCGCTGGCGATGACTTTGATGGTGGTGACCGGGGAATGAAGCTTCCTTATGTCAACTTTTGGTGGAACAATGAGATGATAGGCAGAATTCTCTCCTCCGTAAAGTTAACTCCTCAAAAATGAATGAGTTAAACATTTGAAGGAAAAGCTTTATGGTGTTAAGTTCCTAAAAGCATACTTCTATGGAGTTAAAGCTCTTTGGGGAGGGGGGAGAATTTGATGCTCTAAGGCACCTCTAAGCCATCCCCAACATTTTAAATCCAAATAATCATCCCAAAACTTAGCAAAAAAATCTAGGATTTTTAGACTGCATTCTCAAACGTATCTATAATTTTTGATTGTTTAATGCTATTATATTATCAGTTCTAAATACTTTTTGTAGAAATTTATATTATTTGTCTCGCCTAACCTATTAATTTAGTGCCAGAGCCAGTTGTTTTCTGCATGTTTTTGACTTTTCAGAAATTCCATATCTACGAAGGTAAAAAACCTAATGATTTAAAATGATTTTTTCCACAACACAGGAATCCAGAAAGTGCCGGGACCTAACGAGGGACCAGCCAGGGGCCCCATCGGGCCAGGTTACATGGCTAGGCCACGTCGGTCCCCTGTGCACCGCTTTACTCCCATTCTTTCGCCTATAAATCCTATATTTTGTGAAACCGTCCGTACTAATTTTCTCCGATTTTTTTCGCCACCACAAGTTCCTGTTCCAAGGAGATCCAATCTGGAGGCCTGTTCCGGCACCCTGCCAGAGGGGGATCCATCATCAGAGGCTTCTTCACCAACCTTGTTGCCTCCATGACTATGTGTGAGTAGTTCCTTTAGGATCTTAGGGTCCATAGGAGTAGCTAGATGGCATCTGATACGTCTCCAACGTATCTATAATTTTTGATTGATCCATGCTATTATATTATCTGTTTTGGATGTTTTATATGCATTAATATGCTATTTTATATTATTTTTGGGACTAACTTATTAACCTAGAGCCCAGTGCCAGTTTCTTTTTTTCCTTGTTTTTGAGTTTTACAGAAAAGGAATACCAAACGGAGTCCAAACGGAATAAAACTTTCATGATGATTTTTCTTGGACCAGAAGACACCCGTAGGACTTGGAGATGAAGTCAGAGGAGTCCCGAGGCGGCGACAAGCCTCACGGGCGTGCCCTAGGGGGGCGCCCTGAGGACTTGTGGGCCCCTCGGAGCTCCTCCAACCCTAATTCTTGGCCTATAAATTCCCAAATATTCCCAAACGACCAGAGGAGTCCACCAAAATAATTTTTCCGCCGCCGCAACCTTCTGTACCCGTGAGATCCCATCTTGGGGCCTTTTCTGGCACCCTGCCGGAGGGGGATTCGATCACGGAGGGCTTCTACATCAACTCTATTGCCCTTCCGATGAAGCATGAGTCGTTTACCACAGACCTACGGGTCCATAGCTAGTAGCTAGATGGCTTCTTCTCTCTCTTTGATCTACAATACAATGTTCTCCTCGATGTTCTTGGAGATCTATCCAATGTAATATTCTTTTGCGGTGTGTTTGTCGAGATCCGATGAATTGTGGATTTATGATCAGATTATCTATGAATATTATTTGAATCTTCTCTGAATTCTTATATGCATGATTTGATATCTTTGTATTTCTCTTCGAATTATCGGTTTGGTTTGGCCAACTAGCTTGGTTCTTCTTGCAATGGGAGAGGTGCTTAGTTTTGGGTTCAATCTTGCGGTGTCCTCACCCAGTGACAAAGTAGGGGTAGCGAGGCACGTATTGTATTGTTGCCATCAAGGGTAAAAAGATGGGGTTTTCATCATATTTCTTGAGTTTATCCCTCTACATCATGTCATCTTACTTAAGGTGTTACTCCATTCTTTTGAACTTAATACTCTAGATGCATGCTGGATAGCGGTTGATGTGTGGAGTAATAGTAGTAGATGCAGGCAGGAGTCGGTCTACTTGACACAGACGTGATGCCTATATTCATAATCATTGCCTTGGATATCGTCATAACTTTGCGATTTTCTATCAATTGGTCGACAGTAATTTGTTCACCTACCGTATGTTTTCTTTCAGGAGAGAAGCCTCTAGGAAAACCTATGGCCCCCGGGTCTATTTTCCATCATATATTTTCAGATCTATAAACCAAAAAACCCAAAAATACCTTGCTGCAATTTATTTGTCTTTACTTTGTTTTATGTTTTAGTAATCTTTTATATCTATCTCTATCAGATCTCATCCTTGCAAGTGACCATGAAGGGATTGACAACCCCTTTATCGTGTTAGGTGCAAGTGTTTGATTGTTTGTGCAGGTGCATAGATTGGAGACTTGCGTGTACCTCCTACTGGATTGATACCTTGGTTCTCAAACTGAGGGAAATACTTATCTCTACTTTGCTGCATCACCCTTTCCTCTTCAAGGGAAAAACCAACACAAGCTCAAGAAGTAGGAGGAAGAATTTCTGGCATCGTTGCCGGGGAGGTTCTATATCAAGCCTATCAAGTACCCACCATAAACTTTCATCTCTTTCATTACATTATTTGCCATTTGCCTCTCATTTTCCTCTCCCCCACTTCTAAAACGTTTTCAGAAAAATAGAAAAATATTTGCCTTTCTTTCGTTTGCCTTTATGTCTTACTTGGCTCGTTTGCTTGGTATAATTGTGCGTTTATTGAAAATCAGAAACAAAAAGGTTTATGGATCCACTTAAAGTTTTCTACTTGGATCATCTTCGATCCATATGTGCTTGTGTTGAAATCCCAACTAGTTTAGTTGAGGGAAAATCTTTAGATGAGCATGCTCGTTTTGTGCATCACCGTTTGTCTGAAAAAGGGAGACTCTTATGGAATCGAATAAATTGTTTGCTATGTTATGCTTGGAATCTTTGTGAACTTTGTGATTTTACTTGTTGCTCTAAGAACCCTAAAAAACACCTTCCCTACATATGTGAGTTTAATGATAATGAAATCTTATCTTCTTATGAAAAGGGCGTTTTTAGTTACTATGATATTGAACAAATTGAAGAATTTGTTGCTTTTAAGGGTGCTTATGAAGTTGCTTCTTTGATTGAAAAGTATGATATTACTCTCTACAAATCTGAAATTTTTGACATACTTAAATATTGCTATGAAAATTATGCTCATAATGCCTATGTTAAGGAATTTATTAAGAGAATGACCGTTACTTTGGAAGAAAATAATGATATGCATGAATCTATAGATAATTATGATTCTGTTGATTTGATTGAAATATCCCTTGATGAATGTGTACTTGCTATTCTTATGGCCATGATGCCAATATTAATAATGTTTATGGGGATGAATTTGCTATAGTTCCTTATGTTAAACATGAGATTATTGCTATTGCACCCATACTTGATAGTTCCTTGAATCAAAAGCATGATTGCAATGATGTTATTATAAATTCTATTAATGTCAATTGTGCTAATAATATGCAAAACACCAAGCTTGGGGATGGTAGTTTTGCTATGTCCGCTACTTATTGCAATGATCATGATTGGGGTGATAATGCTTCTTATGATCTTGAAATTTTATTTAAGCCCCATGATGAATATGTTTGCAATAATATTGAAAGTGGGTTTAGAAGAGATCCCACTACTTTGGAGAATGATCAATCTTATGAAATTTTTGATAAAAGTGGGCTTGGAGAAGTCATGACTTTATTTGGTGATAATCCCACAATTTTGGAAGAGTGTCAACTTTGCATGCATGTGGATAATGAAGAGAATATTTTATGTGATAGTTATATTTTTGAATTTTATTATGATCCTACATGTAATTATTATGAGAGAGGAAAATATGGTTGTAGAAATTTTCATGTTACTAAATTACCTCTCGTTATGTAGAGATTGTTATTGTTTCTTTCTTTTTCCTTGCATATGCTTGTTTTTGCTTGTCTTCATAATTTGTTTGCTTATATAATGCCTATGCATAGGAAGTATGTTAGAATTAAATTTGTTTTTCACATGCTACATGATGCTCTTTTCGAGTTTCAATTGCTATCTTTCATGTGAGCATCATTGAAATTATCAACGCCTAGCTAAAAGGCTTTAAAGAAAAGCGCTTGTTGGGAGACAACCCAATATTTTTATTTTCTGTTTTTATGAGATTACACATTATTACCTCTGTAGTAATTGTGTTTTGGTGTTTTAATTAGTGTTTGAGCCAAGCAAGACCTTTGGGATGGTCTACGGTGATAGTTGATTTGATTTTGCTGAAAAACAGAAACTTCTGCCTCCAGTAACAGAATTTAAAAAATTTACAGAAGCGACGAAAAATTCTGAATTTTTTAAACAAGACTGATATACAAATTTCCCAGGTTTTCCTAAGATTTGAGAATTTTTGGAGTTACGGAAGTATGACTACAATTCAGATCTTTGCAGACTGTTCTGTTTTTGACAGATTCTGTTTTCTTTGTGTTGTTTGCTTATTTTGATGAATCTATGGGTAGTATCGGGGGGTATGAACCATGGAGAAGTTGGAATAGAGTAGATATTACACCAATATAAATAAATAATGAATTCACAACAGTACCTAAAGTGGTGATTTATTTTATTATACTAACGGATCTTATGAGATTTTCTGTTGAGTTTTGTGTTGTGAAGTTTTCAAGTTTTGGGTAAAGATTTGATGGACAACAAAATAAGGAGTGGCAAGAGCCTAAGCTTGGGGATGCCCAAGGCACCCCAAGGTAATATTCAAGGAAAACCAAGCATCTAAGCTTGGGGATGCCCGGGATGGCATCCCCTCTTTCGTCTTCAATCCATCGGTAAATTTACTTGAGGCTATATTTTTATTCACCACATGATATGTGTTTTGCTTGGAGCGTCTTGTATGATATGAGTCTTTTCTTTTTAGTTTGCCACAATCATCCTTGCTGTACACACCTTTTGAGAGGGACACGCATGAATCGTAATTTATTAGAATACTCTATGTGCTTCACTTATATCTTTTGAGCTAGGCAATTTGCTCTAGTGCTTCACTCATATCTTTTTAGAGCACGGCGGTGGCTTTATTTTATAGAAATTGTTGAACTCTCATGCTTCACTTATATTATTTTTAGAGTCTCTAAAAAGCATGGTAATTTTCTTAGGTTATGGATTTAGTCCTAATATGATGGGCATCCAAGAGGGATATAATAAAAACTTTCATATAAAGAGCGTTGAATACTATAAGAAGTCTGATTCCTTGCATTTGTTTTGAGATATAAAGATGGTAATATTAGAGTCATGCTAGTGAGTAATTGTGGATTGGTAGAAATACTTGTGTTAAAGTTTGTGATTCCCATAGCATGCACGTATGGTGAACCGTTATGTGATGAAGTCGGAGCATGATTTATTTATTGATTGTCTTCCTTATGAGTGGCGGTCGGGGACGAGCGATGGTCTTTTCCTACCAATCTATCCCCCTAGGAGCATGCGTGTAGTACTTTTTTTCGATACATAATAATTTTTTGCAATAAGTATGTGAGTTCTTTATGACTAATGTGGAGTCCATGGATTATACGCACTCTCACCCTTCCACCATTGCTAGCCTCTCTAGTACCGCATAATTTTTGCTGGTGCATTAAACCCACCATATATCGTCCTCAAAACAGCCACCATACCTACCTATTATGGCATTTCCATAGCCATTCCAAGATATATTGACATGCAACTTCCACCGTTCCATTTATTATGACACACTTCATCATTGTCATATTGCTTTGCATGATCATGTAGTTGACATAGTATTTGTGGCAAGGCCACCGTTCATATTTTTTATACATGTCACTCTTGATCATTGCACATCCCGGTACACCACCGGAGGCATTCATATAAATTCATATTTTGTTCTAGAATCGAGTTGTAATTTTTGAGTTGTAAGTAAATAAAAGTGTGATGATCATCATTATTAGAGCATTGGCCCATGTGAGGAAAGGATGATGGAAGCTATGATTCCCTCACAAGTTGGGATGAGTCTCTGGACTTTGCAAAAAAATAAAAGAGGCCAAAAGAAGCCCAAAAAAATGAGAGAAAAGAGAGAAGGGGCAATGCTACTATCCTTTTACCACACTTGTACTTCAAAGTAGCACCATGATCTTAATTATAGAGAGTCTCCTATATAGTCACTTTGATATACTAGTGGGAATTTTTCATTATAAAACTTGGCTTGTATATTCCAATGATGGGCTTCCTCAAATTGCCCTAGGTCTTCGTGAGCAAGCGAGTTGGATGCACACCCACTTAGTTTCTTTTTGAGCTTTCATACACTTATAGCTCTAGTGCATCCGTTGCATGGCAATCCCTACTCACTCACATTGATATCTATTGATGGGCATCTCCATAGCCCGTTAATATGCCTAGTTGATGTGAGACTTTCTCCTTCTTTTTGTCTTCTCCACAACCACCATATTCTATTCCACCTATAGTGCTATATCCATGGCTCACGCTCATGTATTGCGTGTAAGTTGAAAAAGTTTGAGAACATCAAAAGTATGAAACAATTGCTTGGCTTGTCATCGGGGTTGTGCATGATTTAATACTTTGTGTGATGAAGATGGAGCATAGCCAGACTATATGATTTTGTAGGGATAACTTTCTTTGGCCATGTTATTTTGAGAAGACACGATTGCTTTATTAGTATGCTTGAAGCATTATTGTTTTTATGTCAATATTAAACTTTTGTTTTGAATCTTATGGATCTGAATATTCATGCCACAATAAAGAAAATTACATGGATAAATATGTTAGGTAGCATTCCACATCAAAAATTCTGTTTTTATCATTTACCTACTCGAGGACGAGCAGGAATTAAGCTTGGGATATGTCTCCAACGTATCTATAATTTTTTATTGTTCCATGCTATTATATTATCTGTTTTGGATGTTTTATATGCATTAATATGATATTTTATATTATATTATTTTTGGGACTAACTTATTAACCTAGAGCCCAGTGCTAGTTTCTTTTTTTCCTTGTTTTTGAGTTTTACAGAAAAGGAATACCAAACGGAATAAAACTTTCACGATGATTTTTCTTGGACCAGAAGACACCCGTAGGACTTGGAGATGAAGTCAGAGGAGTCCCGAGGCGGCCACAAGCCTCAGGGGCACGCCCTAGGGGGGCGCCCTGAGGGCTTGTGGACCCCTCGGAGCTCCTCCAACCGTAATTCTTGGCCTATAAATTCCCTAATATTCCCAAACGACCAGAGGCGTCCACCAAAATACTTTTCCGCTGCCGCAACCTTCTGTACCCATGAGATCCCATCTTGGGGCCTTTTCCAGCACCCTGCCGGAGGGGGATTCAATCATGAAGGGCTTCTACATCAACTCTATTGCCCTTTCGATGAAGCGTGAGTAGTTTACCACAGACCTATGGGTCCATAGCTAGTAGCTAGATGGCTTCTTCTCTCTCTTTGATCTTCAATACAATGTTCTCCTTGATGTTCTTGGAGATCTATCCGATGTAATATTCTTTTACGGTGTGTTTGTCGAGATCCGATGAATTGTGGATTTATGATCAGATTATCTATAAATATTATTTGAATCTTCTCTAAATTCTTATATGCATGATTTGATATCTTTGTATTTCTCTTCGAATTATCGGTTTGGTTTGGCCAACTAGATTGGTTCTTCTTGCAATAGGAGAGGTGCTTAGTTTTGGGTTCAATCTTGCGGTGTCCTCACCCAGTGACAAAGTAGGGGTAGCGAGGCATGTATTGTATTGTTGCCATCAAGGGTAAAAAGGTGGGGTTTTCATCATATTGCTTGAGATTATCCCTCTACATCATGTCATCTTACTTAAGGCGTTACTTCGTTCTTTTGAACTTAATACTCTAGATGCATGCTGGATAGCGGTCGACGTGTGGAGTAATAGTAGTAGATGCAGGCAGGAGTCGGTCTACTTGACACGGACGTGATGCCTATATTCATAATCATTGCCTTGGATATGATCATAACTTTGCGCTTTTCTATCAATTGCTCGACAGTAATTTGTTCACCCACCGTATGTTTTCTTTCAAGAGAGAAGCCTCTAGTGAAACCTATGGCCCCCGGGTCTATTTTCCATCATATATTTTTAGATCTATAAACCAAAAAACCCAAAAATACCTTGCTGCAATTTATTTGTCTTTACTTTGTTTTATGTTTTAGTAATCTTTTATATTTATCTCTATCAGATCTCATCCTTGCAAGTGACCATGAAGGGATTGACAACCCCTTTATCGCGTTGGGTGCAAGTGTTTGATTGTTTGTGCAGGTGCATAGATTGGAGACTTGCGTGTACCTCCTACTGGATTGATACCTTGGTTCTCAAACTGAGGGAAATACTTATCTCTACTTTGCTGCATCACCCTTTCCTCTTCAAGGGAAAAACCAACGCAAGCTCAAGAAGTAGCAACATCCTCTCTCCCTTGTGATTCAATACAAAGTTCCCTATGCTGCCTCACATGATCGGGATCAATATGATGTAATCGGTCGTGTGTTTGTTGGGGTATGATGAGTTTTCACTTTATGATCAGATTGTTCATTGAAATATATTGAATCTTTCGAAGTTTCTTTGTTGTATAATTAAGTAGCTAGGATTCACACCACCATACTAAAACTTTTTGTCACCAGTGTTCACAATGGCATTTCACGGTCACTCTGCCCTCTCCGTGGTTCGATCTTGTGATCTTGGGTACCTATAGGGACAAAGATCGCAAACAAGATAAGAGACATCTATGGAGAAATTTTATTTCACACATACAAGACATCAAAATACTTTCATTGATCCCTCCGACAAATACATAGGGATGCAGGGCTATGCCTCAACCCATGATCTTACCGAACTACTCACACATGGATATCAGATCGCAAGAAGAAACCATTGAAGAACACATCATGAAGATTGATTGATTGATAATACATCTTACAATAGTTGCCAAATGCGATATATGATTACAAAGTGATACGTCTCCATCGTATCTACTTTCCCAAACACTTTTGCTCTTGTTTTGGACTCTAATTTGCATGATTTGAATGAAACTAACCCGGACTGATGCTATTTTTCAGCAGAACTACCATGGTGTTGTTTTTGTGCAGAAATAAAAGTTCTCGGAATTAGACGAAACTTTTTGGAGATTTTTTATGGAATATATACAAAATACTGGGGCAAAGACCCACTAGAGGGGGGCCACCAGGTGCCCACGAGGCACCAGGGCGCACCCTGGTGGCTTGTGGGGCCCACATGGCTCCGCTGACCATAATCTCGGCACTATAAATTCCTATTTCCTGAGAAAAAATAGAGAGACAGTTTCATCGCGTTTTATGATACGGAGCCGTCGCCACCTCCTGTTCTTCATCGGGAAGCCAGATCTGGAGTCCATTCGGGGCTCCGGAGAGGGGGATTCGTCGCCATCATCATCATCAGCCATCCTCCATCACCAATTTCATGATGCTCACCTCCGGAAGTGAGTAATTCCTTCGTAGGCTTGCTGGACGATGATGAGTTGGATGAGATTTATCATGTAATCAAGTTAGTTTTGATAGGGCTTGATCCCTAGTATCCACTTTGTTCTGAGATTGATGTTGCTATGACTTTGCTATGCTTAATGCTTGTCACTAGGGCCCCAGTGCCATGATTTCAAATCTGTACCCTTTATGTTTTCATGAATATATTTGTGTTCTTGATCCTACCATGCAAGTTATACGCACCTTCTACGTGTTATGATCCGCATACCCCAAGGTGACAATAATTGGGATTCTTTCCGGTGATTACCGTAGTTTGAGGAGTTCATGTGTTCACTATGTGTTAATGCTTTGTTCCGGTTCTCTATTAAAAGGAGGCCTTAATATCCCTTAGTTTCCTTATGGACCCCGCTACCACGGGAGGTAGCACAAAAGATGTCATGCAAGTTCTTATCATAAGCACGTATGACTATATACGGAATACATGCCTACATTACATTGATGAATTGGAGCTAGTTCTGTGTCGCCCTTGGTTATGACTGTTACACTGGTACAGCGAGCTGCGATACAAATGGTTTTTAACCCCTTTCTGCGACTGCATTTTAAACCGTCGCCTAGCCAGTGTGTGCGATAGGGGGGGTCCTTCCCACACGACCCAGAAACCGTCGGGGATGGGGAGTAGCAATGCATACGTTTTGCATAACTAAGCGTATGCATTGCCGGCATGTAGCCCAAACATGAGTCCTCAAACAACTATTTGTGATATCTCGCATATACCAAATGCTCCATCCTTGCTACTCGTTTGTGCTCGCATTACCATCGCAGTCGATATTCTGTGGTGCAACGTTTACGATGCGCGCCACATCAGAAAGAGTTCATGATTGTAAAGTGTGTACGATAAGGCGACTATCACAAACATTTAGTTTTCTCGCACCGTTTGTGATATTGTCTGACATCACACACACTTTGCAAACGACAACTGTGTGCATGGTTACACAAGTTTCCTCTTCGTGAACCGTGTCAGATTATGATGTATATCACACACGTTGTGCTTTACAGACTGTGTGCGCCGTAATGACCTGCAGAGCATATTTTCACCCTAAATTAATTGCTGCTATTTAAAATTGTACCGAATTTCAATTTGAAAGTAGGCTATAACTTCATTCATATCCATCAGGTTCAACAACCAATGCATTATTCGATTCACAGGTACATATGTTCAAGAATTACATCAAAAAAAGAATTACATAAGCACCAAATAAAGAATGATGAACCAGGGTTGTATACTTGTACTATTAAAGATGGTTAAGAAAGAGGCAAAAGACATTCTGGTTGCTGAACAAGGTGAAGCGGAATGCCCCTATTGTGCTCTCCTCCATGTAGAAGGCACGCACAACTCTAGTCCAACCCCTTGTGATGGCCGGCCGCCAATCATCTAGTTTGAGAGGTAATCTTGAGTAAACTGCTTCGGAAACCACCGATAAATGGCCGATTAACATTAGTTGTTCCCAATATTGCCTTGTGTGAGTACATCTAAAGGCATGTTAAGTACAACAGACTAAACATCAACCAAATATATCCATGGTAGACAACATAATCTCCAAATGATAGCTTCAGTGTGCAGGTTTAAGCATGCTAGTTAAGCAAAACAAGAAGTGGTAAGGTGTGTTAACTACAATAGGCATAACATTTAAAACAAGCAAATATAGTCATTCAAACTGGTATTATGCAGGTCTAAAGTACACTAGTTATTGTTAAAAAAACCAAAAAGGCGTGTTAACTACAACATCCTTAACAACAACCAAATATCGTCATTCATAGTGGTATTATTGAAACTATTATTGATGAAATTGAACTGTACAGTAAATAGTTGCACATATATAGCATCACATTGTGAGTAACTGAAGTAAACAAGGCATACGACCATCTCTAGCCGATCCCCTAAAAGTTAACGGAGTAAAACCCTTAGTGGAGTATATATACTCCAGCAATTTTTGGCCGTTTCTAGTCGATCTCCTAAACTTAACGGAGTAAACTTCAATTTGATCAAGTTCAAAGCAGGTTCAACCGAAAGTAGCATGCATTCAAACATAAACATAGATAGTTTTGCATAACCAAACATAAAACATAAATTTAAACTAGAATAAACTACTTTCAGTCGAAGTGGAGGTCAAGCCAATCCTTCCTCGTTAGGTACGGTGTGCCGCGAGCCGGGTCCGGGCCGGTGCCATCGTCGGGGTCGTTGGGGAAGACACTCCTCCACTCGTCGACGACGATCTCCTCGTCCTCTCCGCCCACTGCGCTGCCCTCCTTGCCGCCGTCCTCGCCGCCTTCGACCTCATCATTGGAGGAGAGCACGATAACCTCACCGCCCTCTGCGCCAGCAAAGATCATCCGCTCCTCCTCCATGAGCTCTGGGTGCTGCCGGTGGAGCTCTTGCATGTAGGCCTCATTGGCGTCCTCGGCCTCGAGGCACTCCCTCACCTCGCGGTCCTCCCGTGCCATAGCCAAGCTCACCACCCCCGGCTCCGGCGGGACGAGGTCGACCGCATGTGTACCGAAGGGGAAATTTAGCCTAGCCGCCGCACCGTGGTAGCGGACCTGCCAGCGGTCGTACTCCATGGCCGCGAGCTCGGCCGTGTGGAAGCCACCGAGCCACCAGCGGGTGTGGGTCTCCCGACCCGTAATCTCGGTGACCCACGTCCCCCACCGCCGCTGCTGGACCTCGAGGTAGGACCTCATTGGCGGCCGGGCCCGAGGGAGGACGGGGAAGTCCTCGAACCAGCATAGGGGCGTGGCGACGGGTAAATCGGGCGACCGGCGAAGGCGGCTCGATAAAGAGCCCATGGAGGACGACGAGGACACCTCGGCGGCCACCTCGCCGACGTCGGGCGAAGAGGCCACGACAAACCTCTTTTGGGCCATTTGCTCCTCGAGCTCCCCGACAGACAGACAGAGGTTGACGATGGAGGCGGCACGGCGGTGGCGATGGCGGGGACCTACCGATGGTTTTGAGCGAGGGAGGTGTTGGGGATATAATCCCGCGGTGTGACCTGCCCAGGAGGGGCCGGGTTACACTGTTGGCTACTCAGAGATAAAATCCAAGTAGGCCCAAGAGGCCAGATGGAGAACCCGGAGGGCGACTTACGTGGTGAGCCGCCAGAGGCCCAAGCCCAGGAGATGGTGCGAGACCCGGTGCTTGTAAGCCGCCCGACGATGACTTGTCCAGAAAGGCAAGGTGATTTAGAACCCAGATCGGTCACGTTGTGTGATCCGACTTGAACTCTTGTAAGCCCAGGGCCTCGACTTGGGTATATAAAGGTGAGACCCTGCGGCGGGTTATCTCAAGAAACAATCAATCGATAGCTGGGTCAAGCGATTTCGCTCCCTTGTAATCGATATCCAATCAATACAACATAAAGCAGGATGTAGGCTTTTACCTCATTGTGAGGGGCCGAACCTGGGTAAACTCATGTCTCTCGTCCCGATCAACCCCTTTTACCTAACCTATGTTGCGATGGCTACATGCTTAAGTCCTTTCACAGGGACATCTGCCATGACAAAACCACGATAGTTGGCGCCCACCGTGGGGCCAGTGCACGGTGGTTTTGAGTTCTTGAAGGGCTCTTTCCCAGGGATCGAGGGATACACCATTAGCAGGATGACTAAGAGTCGCCGCGGCAAGCTCTACATCGATGACGCTGGCTGGGGCCCAGAGGCTCAATCGAGTACGGATACCAGATCCCCTTCGGCGGGATTCACGTCTTCATTGACAAGATTGGCGGATCAAAGCCTGAGCCAGACATCTGCACTGACATCATCGAGCCGGCTCGGCGTGCGCGACCCACCAGGGTCCCACCCGGCCGGAAGTGTGTCTTCGTTGGATTTGTGCATGTCACGAACCTTGCAGAGGATTCTGTGTCCAGAGGAGAGACTCTCATCTATTCAGGTGATGAGTCCTCGATGGGAGAGACGGAGTCAATCTACCAGCTTCAAGACAGCGGGCTTGGGGGCTATTCTGATGGCGACAGTATTCCAGATCCCTATGAGCCGCCGTATCGAGCTGCTATCTTTATGGCTGGTACAGGGCCGGCTCTCAACTCATCAACGGCGGCGGCTATGATGTCTGGATCGACTGCTGCTGCGACAGCTGGGGCTGGCGGCTCAGCCCGGCCGCCGGCTTAGGTTTTGTCTGAACTCTTGGGCACTTTGACGACTCTGTTGGCAACAGAGGTTGTTGCGGCGAATCAAGCATAGCATAATGCAGAAGTTACAAAGGTGCGAGATGAGGTGGCGAAAGCCCAGGAGGATCTTAATGCAGAGAACATCAGGATGGCAGAGGAACGAGTCCAGATGGATGCTGAGTCACAGCGTATCAGGGCGGAGGCTTTTCGCTTAAGTTTGGATCAAAACGCCTCTAATGCTGTTCTTCGGAGGAGGTACCAAACCCGCTTGCCTTTGCAGTATGAGGCGCGGAACCTTTTCAACACGCCTGGTGCAGGGCAAAGTAACCCGCCAGGTACGACCCGGGTGGCTGAAGTCCCAGGGAGCGGGGCAGCGGCTCAGCCCCGATTACCAGACCCGCTCCGCAGGGATCAGACCCCGCCCTGACGTTTTTCAACACCATCTAGCCATTATTCTAACCCAGTGGATAGCATGATAGCGGCGGCTACCCGGCTCAATGCAATCCTTATTACGGATGAGATGCCTTTTGCAACTGAGGCGCGGAACGCAATTGAGCTCTTACAGACAGCAGTTGCACAACAGGAGAAGTATACACATAGTCGTGAGAGGGTGCACTCGACCCCCCTCCCAAGCCGAAGTTACAGCCGGCGCATTGAGTCGCTGCCGGTTTCCAGTAGCGAACGACGTCGTCGAGTGAATCAGGATGACCCGCCCCGTGGGAATAACCCGCCCCTTACTCATGCTCAGGCGATTATGAATGATTCCAGAGCTCGCCGAGAGGCGGAGGCTGCGGCAGTGGCTCAAATGGGGGCTTATCAGCAGCCTTCGGTGACCCCTTCGGTGTCAGTAGGGGCTCGTGTAATTTCCGGGTCTGTTGGAGTCCCTTGTTTAGTACTAGCTTTATGTAATGAACGTCTGCCTAAGGATTTCAAGGGTCCTCATAAGGTGGCTAACTATACAGATGATCTCCCCCCTGAGGCCTGGATTGAGAGTTATGAGTTAGCCATGGAGATGCTGGATGTCAATGATGTTGTATGTGCAAAATATTTTACTATGATGTTGGATGGGCCAGCTCGAACTTGGTTAAAAGGATTGCCTGCTAATTCCATCAGTTCATGGGCAGAGTTGAAAGCACGATTCATTCAAAACTTTAAAGAAACATGCAAGCAGCCTCTGACGATTATCGATCTTGATAATTGTGTGCAGCGTGAGGATGAGTCAGCCCATCATTGGGTCCGGTGGGTCTCTACTATTATTCACTCATCAGATAGTATTGCGGTGGGTCAGGCGGTTCTGGTTTTGGAGAAGAACTGTCACTTTACCGCCCTTAAGCAGAAGCTTGGGCGACTTAAACATCATTGTAATGACATGAGTGAGCTTATGGCGGCTCTCATCAAATATGCCGACTCTGATACCACCAAAGATCCTGGATCTGATGATGAGAAATCCAACAAGGGCAAGAAGAATGGTAATGGTAAAGGTCAGCAGCAGAATGTGGCAGCGCATAATGGTAATAACCAGGGCAATGGTGGTAAGCGCAGACACCCCGAGGGCGGGTCAGATCTCGTAGCTAACACCAACACTGGATATAAAAACCAGCGCCGTAATGGTAATGGTAAGACGTCCTTTGGAGGGAAAAACTTTAATATTGAGGCAATGATGAATGAACCTTGCCCAAAACACAGTCTGCCTGATAAGCCAGCGACTCATGCCTGGAAGGACTGTTTCATCATGCAAGAGTACATGAATTACAGTTTTAACCAGAATCATGGTAACAATAATGGCCCACCCAGCGGGTCAGGATCAGGTTCACAAGGGCCCGGCTTTGGGGGCGGCGGTTCAAATTCTGGTTATCAAGGCCAGGGCAGTCAGGGTGGTTATAACCAACAATCTAGTCAGCTTAACCAGCATCAAGGTAATCAGTGGGTATCAGAGTAATCCAAAACAGTTCAGTAGTGGCTAGTATCATGTTTAACCACAAGTCTTTGCAAGCGAGATCAGAAGGTTCATAAGCGCGCGGTCAATACAGTTGAGCCGGTGGTGCCTCAATACTTGAGGTGGTCAGAGTATCCAATCAGATGGAGTCGGGAGGATCACCCGCACCGGGTTGAGAATCCGAGTCATCTGGCATTGGTGGTAGCCCCTTAGGTTGGGGGTTATAAATTTACTAAAGTACTCATGGATGGTGGCAGCAGTATCAACATCCTATATTATGACACCTTTCGCCGGATGAACTTAATTGACAAGGATCTTAAACCGTCTTCTACAGTTTTCCATGGTGTGGTGCCTGGTAAGTCGGCGTATCCTGTTGGAAAGATTGCCTTGGAAGTTGCTTTTGGTGATGACTATGACTACAGAGCAGAGACGCTATGGTTTGAAGTGGTTAAGATCAAGAGTCCGTATCATGCCTTGTTTGGGCGGCCTACTTACGCCAAATTTATGGCCCGACCTTGTTATGTTTATTTACAGCTTAAGATGCCAGGGCGTAAGGGCACTATTACGGTCCATGGTGATCGGAAAATCGCTCTGGAATGTGAGGAAGGAGATGCGGCTTATGCAGAGTCGGCTTGTGCCACTGAGGAGCTTAAATTTTATAAGGATAATGTTGACCCGGCTGATATGACCCCTTTGAAGAAGCCCACCACTGAGCAAGACCCTTTGTTGAAGTTTAAGTCGGCTGATGATACTAAGCAGGTTGACTTTGTCCCTGGCGACTCATCTCAGCAGTTCACAGTGGGGGCTAATATGGATCCTAAATAGGAAAGCGCGCTCATCGAGTTCATCCGTGAGAATCGAGACATCTTTGCATGGAAACCTTCTGACATGCCGGGTTTATTGTGGAAGTCTTTCACCCTGAGTGGTTGGCTAACCCTGTGCTTGTACTCAAGAAGAACGGCACATGGCGTATGTGTGTTGATTACACAGATCTTAACGAGGCTTGTCCAGCTGATCCGTTTGCTCTCCCTCGTATCGACCAGATTATTGATGCCACGGCGGGTTGTGAGAGTTTATGTTTCCTGGATGCCTATTCTGGTTATCATCAGATCAAGATGGCAGTTAAGGACCAAGAGAAGACATCTTTTATCACCCCTTTTGGAGCTTTCTGCTATGTTTCTATGCCTTTTGGGCTTAAGAGTGCTCAAGCGACTTATCAACACTGTGTTCAGAATTACTTTCACAGTCAGATTGGGCGCAATGTGCATGCTTATGTGGATGATATTATGGTCAAATCCAGAAAGAAGGAGACTCTCCTGGATGATCTAAAGGAGACTTTTGACAATCTCCGAGTCTATAAAATGATGCTTAACCCAGCCAAGTGTGTTTTTGGTGTGCCTGCAGGTAAACTATTGGGTTTTCTGGTCTTAGAGAGTGGTATTGAAGCTAACCTGGAGAAGATTAAGGCCATCACTTCACTGGCTAAGCCGGCGTGTGTCAATGACGTCCAGCGCCTGGCGGGTCGTATCGCGGCTCTGAGCCGGTTTATAAGTCGCCTGGGAGAGAAGGCAATTCCTTTATACCAGATGATGAAGAAGACATATCACTTTGTCTGGAGTGATGCTGCTAATGAGCATTTGAGGCACTCAAAAAACAGCTAGCTCAGCCGCCCGTCCTTGCGGCTCCCATTGAGAAAGAACCTTTACTCCTGTATGTGGCGGCTAATAGCAAGGCTGTCAGTGTGGCAGTTGTTGTGGAGCACAAGGAGGCGGGTAAGGAGTACCCGGTTCAGCGCCCGGCTTATTATGTTAGTGAGGTGTTGATTGAGTCCAAGCAACGATATCCACATTGGCAAAAACTAGTGTATGGGGTGTTCATGGCGAGTCGCAAACTGAAACATTATTTTCTTGGTCATCCTATTACTATGGTCAGCTCTGCTCCCTTAGGAGACATTATTCAAAACAGGGAGGCCACAGGTCAGGTTGCTAAGTGGGCAATCGAACTTGGACCTCATGGTTTAAAATATGTGCCAAGAACAACCATCAAATCTCAGGCTCTGGTGGATTTCATCAATGACTGGACAGAATTGAAGACACCTGAGGAAAAATCTGACAACACATATTGGACAATTCACTTTGATGGGTCCAGGCAGTTGGAAGGCTCGGGGGCTGGACTTATTTTGACTTCCCCACGAGGTGATAAATTTTGTTATGTTTTAAGGCTAATGTTTCCTTGTACTAACAATGCAGCTGAATATGAGGCTTTACTCCATGGCCTTCGTATGGCCAAAGAAATGAATTTAAGCCGGGTCAGGTGTCTGAGCCACTCAGACCTTGTGGCTCAGCAAGTCTCAGGCACGTGAGATTCCAAAGACCCGCTCATGGTGGCTTATCGCCAGGCGGTTGACAATATTGCTGGCCACTTCAAGGGTTATCAGGTGGATCACCTTGATCGACGGAAGAATGAGGCGGTTGATGCCCTAAGCCAGCTTGGATCTCAATGTAAGCCGGTGCCTCCTAATGTGTTTCTTGATGTATTGCACAATCCCTCGGTGAAGTTGCCATCCGAAGAAGACCTTGCTGTCCCTGACCAGGAGGCGCAGTTGGTGGTGGCTCTCCATGCTATTCCTGATTGGACACTTCCCTACTTGGCCTATATGACCTGGGGCGAGTTACCTGAGGATGAAACTTTGGCAAGGCAAATAACCAGGAGGTCTAAGTCTATGACTATCGTCAACGGTGAGTTACACCGATGCAGTGTGACAGGCGTGTTCCAATGTTGTGTTTCTCCTGAAGAGGGCCGTGAGATCTTATGAGAGATTCATGAAGGTGATTGTGGTCATCATGCCAGCTCTAAGTCTTTAGTGGCTAAAGCTTTTCGTCATGGGTTTTACTGGTTGACGGCTCACGCTGGTGCAGAGGATATCATTAGCAAGTGCGACGGGTGTCAAAAATTTGCAAGACAGGCTCATGCACTACTGCAGGATGCTGCTAACGCGACACTACAATCAGAGACCCTTCGAGGAAACTGTGTGCGATGCATTAATCGCAAATGGTGGTGTAAAAAACCCGTCAAAAAAGATGCAAAATGTTTGCGATGGCGGATACATCAAACACAGTTCAGATTTTAGTTGTGTGTGTGATGCGGGGCATACGGTTCAGTTCAATGAACTGTTTGCGATGCGGAAGAAGAACAGAAACGGGCAGCCAAATGAAGGCGTGTGCGATATACGGCATACAGTCCAGTCGGATTAATTGTTTGTGATGAGGCGGAACAACAGAAACGGGCAGCCAGATGAAGGTGTATGCGATTGAGGGCATACACTTCAGACGGATGAACTGTTTGCGATTAGGCAACACAACAGAAACGGCCAGCCAGATAAACATGTCTGCGATTGACGGCATACACTTCACACGGATGAACTGTTTGCGATTAGCCACAACAAACAGAAATAGTTAGACAGATCAATATGTGTGCGCTAGACGGGCACACATTTGTAATTAAAAGAAGCGTGCACGATGGTAATAACGAGCGCGCACGGTTGTTGGAACAAGACGTGTGCTGACATCGCCTATTGCGGTGCATCCTATGGTGCAAATGCCACGTACGTGGCCGAGAAAGCGTGCCCACGTTACACCATTCGGGAATAGTGCCGCACTTAGAAATTATAGAACCGTCAATAAATTTTGCGCCTGCGTCCCGTCACATTCCAAATTACTACCACACTATATTTAATTGCAAACCTGTTCACACCGATCAAAACCTAAATGGTTTCCCACTTAGGAGCGTATTAGTACTCGGTTATAAATACTACTACTCCAAGATGACTGCACATTCCTCCTCAACTCCTCATCCACAAAAACAAACAAGTCATTCATCATCGTTCCCTTGCGTCTGCCATGGCCAGCGTGAGTTCTGGGTCGAGAGATTACCACCAGGGAGAGGCGAGCATGGAAGCGAAAGCACGAGAGATGTCCCGCCTCGCTGCAAAAGCAGCCGACATGTGCTGCCGCGTGCCCGTAGCAGCACAGAGGTCCCGCCGCGCCGCCGAAGCAGCACAGAGGTCCCGCCGTGTCGTTGATGCGGCAGACTGGTCCGACCGTGCCGCGGAAGCAGCAGAGATGTCCCGCCGCACTGCGAATGCAGCCGAGATGTCCTCCCGCGCCGCGGTGGCCTGGGAAAATGTCTCGTGGGCAGGCAAGGACTCTCACAGGCGCATGCGCGCTATGCTCGATGACCTGATGGGTCGGATCTCCGACTGGATGAAGCAGTAGGACGAGATGAATGCCTCCTTTGAAAATGCTACCAGCATCATCCGGGGACTAGGGGAGGACAAGGCGAAGCTCAGCACCGAGCGCGACCTACCGAGGGCGAAGATCGCCGGAACGACGAAGCAGCACGAGGAGACCACTGCCTTGTTGCAGAGGGCCGGCGTCATCATCAAGAAACTTATGGACGAGAATGCCATGCTCCAAATCAAGTGCCAAAGGCTGGTGGAGGAATCTGTGGATGCTCTCAAGTAGCATCTTGAGGACATGAAAGAGCTCATCGCCGCTCGCTATGGGAACTAGTCTACGCAGCCTGCAGCAATGCATCAAGAAAGTAGAGATCAGCGAGCCAGATCGTTGTCTTCCTTCTTCTTTTGCCCTTGTGTATTTCGGGCATTGCCGCATGTGGCTTTTTAAATTATCTTCCTAGATATGTAAGATAATTATTATCCATTGTCATCGTCCTTATATTCATCAGTCTTGCTATAAGTCACAGTCGATGCTATATAGGTCCGTCGGATCTTACATCAAGATCCGTGCAAAACTTTCTTTTCAGATTTTCTTTTTTCTATCTTAAATCTCAGTCGAGTGAGACATAGCCACGCCATGAAACAGGGGCTCGGGCGCCATTAATGGAGACATTGGGAGATAGGTGGGCGGCGGATAGAGGTCAAAGGGCTCTCCTCTCGATGAGCACGCGCAGGGGTCTGATCGCATGCCTCCCGTACTCAAATAGCTACCGTGCACGGCACCTCCTAGCCAATAAAAAAAGGGGACGTGTGGCAGCATGTAAATGGTAAGTAGAACGCCCACGGTTTCAATAATACTTGTGTTTCTGATTTGTAACGTGACAACACTTGTTCCAAAATGACTTTGTTGATTGTTAATGTGTGCGCCTTCGCAAACCGGGCAAAAAATTTACCACAGCATGTTGGTGCCATGTCATGACACCATGCCAACTTTCATGATTTTCAGGCGAGTTTTGGATTTACGGGAATTTTAAAACCAAGTTTGTCGATGTTTCCGGCTGAGCCAAGATGCCCAGATGTTTGAATTCCATTCCCACTTCTTGCATGGGACCTAGAAATTCTCCCAAGTACACATAAATGATTTTTCAACTAACTTTGGCGCACTGGAGCATGCGCTTGTACTTCAAATTTGAATTATGTGCATTAAATGCCTAGAAATTCAATTAATGTATAAAAAAGGCCAAACGAACCCGGAATAATTCCAAAATTTAGCACGAAACTCCTATTTGGTCTAAGCTGCCTGTGTAAAAAAATCAAGGCGGGAGAAGGCAGTGTATGTCGTTTCGCACACGGAGGTGACACGTTCCCTCTCGGAACCACGAGCCTTCTTGAGAGAAGCTCCGGTTTGCAAGAAGCTTATACCAAAGCTTGTCCTAATTCGGCCAAAAAATTTACCACAGCATGTTGGTGCCATGTCATGACACCATGCCAAGTTTCATGATTTTCAGGCGTGTTTTGGATTTACAGGAATTAAAAAACCAAGTTTCTCAATATTTCCGGCCGAGCCACGACGCCCAGATGTTTGAATTTCATTCCCATTTCTTGCATGGGACCTAGAAATTCACCCAAGGACACACATGTGAGTTTTCAACCAACTTTGGTGCACTGGAGCATGTGCTTGTAGTTCAAATTTGAATTATGCACATTAAATGCCCAGAAACTCAATTAATGTATAAAAAAGGCCAAACGAACCCGGAATAATTCCAAATTTTAACACGACACTCATATAGTCCAATGTTGCCTCTGTAAAAAATCAAGGGGGGGAGGCAGCGTATATCATTTCGCACACAAAGGTGACACGTCCCCCCTCGGGAACCATGAGTCTTCTTGAGAGAAGCTCCGGTTTGCAAGAAGCTTATACCAAAACTTGTCCAAAATGCGGCCAATTTTTTTACCACAGCATGTTGGTGCCATGAAATGACACCATGCCAAGTTTCATGATTTTCAGGCGAGTTTTGAATTTACAGGAATTTAAAAAACCAAGTTTCTCAATGTTATCGGCCGAGCCACGGCGCCTAGATATTTGAATTTCATTCCCATTTCTTGCATGGGACCTAGAAATTCACCCAAGGACACACATGTGATTTTTGAACCAACCTTGGTGCACTGGAGCATGTGCTTGTAGTTCAAATTTGAATTATTCACATTAAATGCCCCAAAACTCAATTAATGCATAAAAAGGGCCAAACGAACCTGGAATAATTCCAAATTTAAACACGACACTCATATAGTTCTATGTTTGCTTTGTAAAAAAATCAAGGGGGGGGGGCAGCGTATGTTGTTTCGCACACAAAGGTGACACGTTCCCCCTCGAAACCACACGCCTTCTTCAGAGAAGCTACAATTTGCAAGAAGCTTATGCCAAAACTTGTCCCAATTCGGCCAATTTTTTTACCACAGCATGCTGGTGCCATGAATTGTCTCCATGCCAAGTCTCATGATTTTCAGGCGAGTTTGGGATTTACAAGAATTTAAAAACCAAGTTTCTCAATGTTCCCGGCCGAGCCACGACGCCCAGATGTTTGAATTTCATTCCCATTCTTGCATGGGACCTATAAATTCACCCAAAGATACACATATGATTTTTCAACAAACTTTGGTGCGCTGGAGCATGTGCTTGTAGTTCAAATTTGAATTATGCACATTAAATGCCTAGAAACTCAATTAATGCATAAAATGCCGAATGAACCCAAAATAATTCCAAATTTTAACACGACACTCATGTAGTTGCATGTTCACTGTAGATAAATGTTCTAGCAATTTAAACACCATCCTTTCCCTCTGTAACACCATTTTGTCTTTCAAAACATAATGAAAAAATCAGGTATACCACAAACAGTTTACTAGCAAGAATCGCGTGGGATGCGATATAAAATATCTTAGCGCACCATCTTGTCTGGCTTACGCTGGAAGCTTCGTCGTCTACAGTCCACTGCCCATGCTTGAACCACACTAGCGCGCCAGTTTCTCGCGGAACTGAGTGAAATTTTTCTGCCACCGTGGAAATATCTATCTCCCCGCCCCCTCCCTCCCACCAAAAGCCACATTTCCACTATTCCTCCTTGCTTTCCAAGTTCAAACCTTCACGGCTGCTTACTGGAAGCTCAGCCTCCTCGCCGGTGACCCTTCTTCTTGCAGCGCCACCTCCTCGCCGGTGACCCTTCTTCTTGCAGCGCCGCCTCCTCGCCGGTGATCCTTCTTCTTGTAGCACCACCGACCCTTCTTCTTGCTGCACGGCCTCCTCACCGGCGACCCTTCTTCTTGCTGCGCGGCCTCGTCGATATGGTCAGGTAATCCACACCCCACCCACACCATCCTCCTCCTTCCCTGTCCCACATGCCCCGACCGACGGCGCAACACCTTCCACCGAAATCACTGGCCCCGTCCTCCAATTAAGCCCCGCCTACAGCCATTTTGCATGCAGTATAACATGGAGCTCTGTAGCATCTGGCAGCGGAGAAGCAAATCGTGGCCGCACACGCGGACGAGGTCACTATGGCTGCCATGCGTGACGACCGGTAGATCTTGGAGGAGCACCTCGTCTTCGAGGCCATCGTCGACACCGCCACGCAGTTGTCTACTTTAAAATACAGTTCGTGCTGTTTTCTCGAGGCCACCGCCAGTGCCTTCTAGTGATTTGTCCTTTGTAATGTTAATATGCAATCTGATATTCTGAAATGTAATGTTCAGTTAACAGTTTGGTCCAACAATTGCTACATTTCATTAACTGTAGCATTCTTTGTTTCATTAACTGTCATATCTTCTAGTACATGTTTCTATTTTGCAATGTCGTGCTCAGTTAACTGTTTTGGTTCATTTGGTCTGCTGTCCATTTAACTGTTTGGTTCAATTCTGCAATTTGATTTTCATTTGTTGTGGGTACAATTTTGTATTGTTATGCATGTGAGAAATAAATCGAAGTTGGCTGTACTCAATACATATTCTACTGATAGTATGGCAACTCTCAGTTAACCTGATCAAGATCTTCCTTATATGTGTTGCAGGAAAACAATGGGAGACACTGCGGTTTACCATCGAGGTTTGCTCATGCATGGTCCTTTCGCTAATAGCACATTATTGTGCAGTTGCAGGAATCATTCTAATATTTAGGTTTCTTACAATTTGGTCTTGCACATGTAGGTCCTGCTGTCAGAGGCTTAGACCCACTTCTCGACCCATTTTGCATATGGGGAAATGAGATGTCCATGAATACCAGTCAAGTCAAGAAACTCAGAAAGATTGTTAGGATGAAGAAACTTGCGACGAATAACAACAAGATCTTTGTTTGCACAATGAAGAAGACGTCAGTCAACTATAGGATGGTACTAACTCTTTTACCTTGTTTTTACCCCTTGCGTCATTTCAAAATTTATAACAGCGATTTATGCATATCTTTGTTTTCAGTACTTTTCAAAGCAGTTCACCGATGATTACCTCTCAAACCACCTGCATGGTCAAGAGGCGAGGAAGGTATTCATTCAACACCCACGGTACAATATTGAAGTCTTCCTGAAGAGGACGAAGGTTGGGCGGGCAATTATCCATAGCCACTGGCCTAAAGTTGCAAGGACATTCAACATCACTGAAAGCTCAATATTTGCCTTCTGCTTCTGCAGTTTCCCAGATGAGATTCATCTATCTATTTACCATGTATGATGCTACTTTTCCAAAGGTTTTCGATGTTGCATGTGAAACTTGGTGCTGTTGTGTAATGGCGTAGCTAGCTATATCCCTCTTTGGTGTAACTGAGTGCTGAAGCTATCTGATGTAATTCAATTATGAAATCCTAGTTGCCATTATACGTATATGAAATATCCGGTGTGTTTTATAAGAAATGTCAATTTTATTACTACATGGATTATCAATAATAGGCTAATTACCCTGCTTATTGGGGTTTTCTATTGCAGACGGTTACTCAGACAACACCATGGGCAATGAACTCAAACAACCCACACAGTTTCTAGAAAGTAGGCGTGTTGGATCAACTAACAATCACACACGGCTTCCGGCAGAGAACTGTTTGCGTTAGGCCACCTTGCACAAGCGTTTCCACACAAAAAACTGTGTGTGATATACATACGAACGGAAACGTTGTTTTGGGATTCACCATGTGGGATGTACATACGAACGAAAACGATTGGGTTTCGATGCCTCGCCCGATCATACACGAGCTCATTTTGCCCCCGCCTGTGTGGCCGGAGGGCTTAGCCCCGACGGTTTCTAGGTCATGTGGGAAGGACCCCCCTATCGCACACACTCACTAGGCGACGGTTTAAAACTCCGTTGCGGAAAGGGGTAAAAACCATTTGTATAGCATGTCTCTGCACCAGTGATGTGCCGGCTCAAGAATCGCGTATGATTCCAATAACTTGGCCATTTGCAGTTTGGAGGCTTGATATGGTTGGACCGTTCAAGAGGTCTAAAGATAAAAAGACCCACCTTTTGGTGGCGGTTGACAAGTTTACCAAGTGGGTTGAGGTGGAGCCAGTTAGCAATTGTGAGGCAGCCACAACTGTTTAGTTTGTTAAGAAGCTGATTTTCCGTTTTGGATACCCTCATAGTATCATCACTGATAATGGCACTAATCTTTCTAAGGGTGCTATGAAGGAGTTCTGTCAAAGAGAGCATATTCGTCTTGACATTTCTTCAGTGTCTCATCCACAGTCTAATGGTCAGGCAGAGTGAGCTAATCAAGAAATTTTGAGAGGCATCAAGCCCTGGCTCATGCTTCCTTTGAAGCGAACACCGGGTTGTTGGGTTGAGGAGTTACCTTCAGTGCTTTGGAGTATCAATACCACCCCAACAGATCAACATGCTATAGGCCTTTCTTTATGGTTTATGGTGCAGAGGCGGTTCTCCCACGTGACATCCGTCATGACTCGCCTAGAGTGGCGGCTTATGTTGAAGCTGATAATGAGACGACATGTCAGAACTCACTTGATGCTTTGGATGAAGAGCGTGACCATGCGGCGGCTCGATCGGTGATATATTAGCAAGATCTACGTTGCTATCATAGCCGTAGAGTTCGAAGCCGGACCTTTCAAGAGGGCGACTTAGTGCTCGGTTTGATTCAAGATCAGACAGGGATGCATAAGCTTTCTCCTCCTTGGGAAGGGCCTTTTGTGATCAGCAAAAATCTCAATAACGGGTCTTACTACCTCATTGATATATGAGAACACAAGGATTCATGCAAGTCAGAAGAGGAGACCCGCCGGCCATGGAATATTGCTCATCTTCGGCCTTACTACACTTGAGTTGCCGGCTCTTATCCTTTGTACATACATTTGTCAATGTATATATCTTTTATGATCAATATAATAAAGCCGGCATCCCTAAAATTCAGGGCCTCTGTCGTTTCATTTCTGTGCATCTGAGTCTTTGTTATTTGATCATAAGGTCACTTGGGGGCTTCCAACCCACCAGGTTTAGCTTTCATACCCTCTTGACCGGCCTGAGTTGCCACATTATGAGTTACACGTGCCTGTTTGCAACTTGCTACTCTGCCATGTGACCTGCCGAACTCTTAATAGTCAATCTTTTCTAAGACCCTGAACTTGTTAAGGTTAAAACGGCAGCTTGTGTCATGAGAGAGCCGGCTTACAATAAGCTAGGATAAACTCAACGGCTATGCGGCCTTGAAAGCAAAAGGCCTGTGAGCCAACTTTTTTGGTTGTGTCTGGAAAACCGGCCTAACAAATATCTGAGATTTTTTGTATATCTTGGATGTTTTTATTTTAAGTTCTTTTGCTTTTGTGCAAATTTTGACTACCCGGGTTGTGAGGATCCGGGTTATGATAATCATATTTGAATATCTCGGGCTGTCATCCGCCCTGGCTTTCGACTTTAAGTCGCCAGTATGTTTTGGCTTGAATAGCCGTGGTTATGATTTTCTTCAGTAGTCATTTAAGGCTACCTGTCTTTGGGTTGTCACCCGCCCTGGTTTTGACTTTAAGTCGCCAGCACATATGTTGATTGGTCTTCTACAGGATATGCAAAACTGTAGGCGAAAACAAGAGTCGTGGCACGGTTCACATATATAATCACATCAGGCATGCAACAAAGTTTAGCTGCTGGATCAGAAGTTGAGATCAACATGCATGAAGGCATGACAGGGCAGATCATTGTTTTATGCTACCCTATTACAAGGCTTCAAATTTAGCCCAAAAGTTTTTGAATCAAGTATTCTTGCGGAGCTGCACTCCTATAACCCGGCCTCAGAGCTGTCCGGCTTATGATCACCCCAGCTCAGTTCTCTTCTTGGCGCTTTGAAGATTCCGGGTCATCCCGTGCCGGCTCTTCCTCATCGACCATCTGGAGGTTAGCCGATGTCCAGTCGATACCGGTTAAGGCCTCGAAGGTGGCTTCATCATTAAGAATAATGGAATGATCAACATCAGGGGCGACGATATGCTTACGCCTTGGAGGAATAAGATACATGACATCATGAGAAGGCGGCTTAATCTTATTGTTGTTATCATCATAAGCTGATGTGTATTTGTTCAGATTCAACTCTTCTATGAGTTTGCATGCCACGGGCCGCATCTCCCTGACGCATTGGTTGAAGTCTTTTTCTTCAAAGCTTGACCCATCATCTTTGAACTCTGGGCATCTAGTGGCTATCTCTTCCAGGTCAAGTTCTGACTGCCACGCTTTGGCCCGGCCTAGAGCAACAATAGCTCCTGCGCGGGTGGCTGATAATTTGTGTTCTTCAATTTGAGCTGGTGTAGTTGAGAATTGCTCCAGCACAGTCTTGATCTAGGTTGGAGGCTTTTTCCCACCTGAAAGGGCGACAAGGCTGCGAACAGTGCCAGTGTATAGCTGTTCAGTCAAAGAATAATCCACCTTCAGTTTGAGCAGCATATTCTGTCCAAGAATAGCGCTTCTGGGGCCTGTTCAATTTTTTACACGAGAGTCGCCAGGCAGGTTAAGAAGTATATGTTATGAGTTGCAGACAGGTTAAGGAAATATTAAATAGGTGATGAGTTGCATATGAAGCTTACCAAATATGGCGGCTGCCATTTGAGATATATGTTCTTTTAAGCCGGCTAACTCTTCAGTTACCGGCTTAAGCTCAGCCTCAGTGTCTTCTGCTCTCTTCAACAGCGCAGCCTTGTCAGTCTCCTAGGCGGTTCTCTCAGCATCAAAACCCGCCTTGATTTTCTCAATTTCCTCCAGTGAAGATTTTAGCTTTGACTCGGCCTTGGAAGTTTCAGCCTGTTGCAGCTCAATATTCTTTTTTAAGTCGCCAAGATGCGACTCTTTCATGTTCAACTCCTCATGCAATACAATATTGAAGCAATGGTTACCATACAAGGAGCAACATTTAGTGATACAATTACATTAAGTCTCAAGCACATTGCAAGCAATATACTTGGCACTTGGGGGCTAATGTAGGTCATTTCAATTTTTGATTAAGAACCGGCTCATCTTGTCAGCTTAAGCCAGCCCTTGGGGGCTACATGTTTGATTCTATTAAGGTCATTAAGACCCGGCTCATCTTGTCAGCTTAAGCCGGCCTTTGGGGGCTACATGTTTGATTCTATTAAAATCATCAAGACCCGGCTTATCTTATTAGTTTAAGCCGGCCCTTGGGGGCTACATATTTGGTTCTATAAAGACAATAAACACCCGGCTCGTCTTTTTCAAGACAAGCCGACCCTTGGGGGCTACACTTTGGAAATTTTATAAGTCTAAAGCATAGTTAGCATTTTTCCTACACTTTAGACTTGGGGGCTAGTATGGATATATGTATATGCACAAGACTAAAGAGAGGTTGGATATTTACCTCATACTTTTGTTTCATCAACTCAACAAGCCCAGCTTCCATATCCCGGCTTGTGTTAAGGCGGCTCAGGTAGCCCGCGTACACGTCACCTGCACTGAAGGAGGAATAGCTCTCCAGGTCCAGCTTAGCTTTGCCTTTCTCCAGTGAAGGCGTTTCTTCCTTGGCTGAATGCTTGGCTAGGACTCTGGAGGCCTCGGGCGGCTTAAAAGCTGACCCGGTAATAGTGATGTCATCAGCGTTAGTAGCAGGGCACTTGAAAATGGACTTGGCAGGACTGGGCGGCTTAGGGCTCGGCGGGTCATGACTGGCAGCCGGGTTAATATCAGTGTCCATTTGTTCAAGGACGGTAGCATCAATTGACGGTGGCTGGTCATTGACAGGCTCTTTAGGATCTTGAATGAGGGGCTCAGAAATTTATGCCGTCTGCTTTTCTGGTTCTGCAGCTTTGGGATCCTTTGAAGACTCGCCCAACTTTTGTTTCTTGCCTGCCTTGGCAACACCTCTGCGACAAGGATACAAAGTTCATAAGTATATCACTACAAGTCATTTATGAACAAATGAAAATACTTACCCCTGGGTGATCTTGAAAGTGGGAATTTGAGTCCGAGTAGAGTCGCCAGATGATGGAGGCGTCCCCTAATAATTTGAGTCGGAAAGATTAAGAGGTTGACGAATGAGACCAGCCTTTGGAAAGGAAAGAGTCGGGCTATGAGGCACCTCATTTTGACACTTTCGAGGAGCTGGGGTGTTGGGTAAGCCGGAAAGGAGATCTTCAGTGCCATCACTCCGGGTCTTATGCCTTAATTCATGTTGTTGTTTCTTCAAACGAAAGTTGGGATCCAAATAAGCAAGAGGGTGAGAAAACCTTACTTTTTGGGTGACTCACCGAGTTTTCTTTCTTGGCAAGGGTTCCGAGTCGGAGGAAATTATAGTTACCTCTGCTGCATCTGCATGGCTGGTCTCTGCCTCTTCCTGAGAGGAATCAGCATCAATAAGTTGCATGAAAAGAAAGCCAAGGGAATCAAGTTCTACCTCCGACTCATCATCAAGATGGAGCAGCTCTTCGGCTAAGGGTTTCTTGCGACGACCTGGGCCATGAGTTTTTGTTTTGGGATTCTTGGCTGGGGCGGCAGCTTGAAGTTTCTTTCTCCAGAAAGGAGAGTCAGCCTGTATACATGTGAGCAAACAGTTGAAATAAGGTAAAAATTAAAGAGATGAGTAAACAAGATGAAGTTTGGTCTGATTGCTTACAGGAGGAGCCGGGTTAAGTGTGCAGAAAGGATTCAATCCCACTTTGCTGCAGTTTTCTAGAGATTCACCAAGCAGCGTCTTAACCATCTCATTGATCTGTTTATCAGTCAGACGAGCTTGATTGTAGCGCTACGAGTCTTTGGGGTCACCGGTGTACTGGCACATTAAGCTGCTGTGCTGGCTCAATGGCAAAATCCTCCAGGCGACCCAGCAGCGGACTAGATCAACACCGGTTAGGCCATTGGTGAGCAAGGCTCTTATCTTTGAAAAAGTGGCAGCAAAGGGGGCACGCTCGGCAGCAGTTAAACAACCTGGAAGCTGGCCGGTGGTGGTGAGCCGGTAGGAACAGAAACCCGGCAAGGGGTTCTCTCTAGTTGGGGAGGTGTCTCTATAGTAGAACCAGGTAAAATTCCAGTCCTTGGGATGACTGGGCAGGGCGGCTAAAGGAAAGACTACGTCTCTTCGTCTTTGAATGGAAACACCTCCGAGTTCAAGACTGTGCCCATCTAACATGTCAGTTTGGCAGTTGATGTAAAAATAATCCCTGAACAGATCAACAGAGGGTTCTTCCCCAAGATACACTTCGCAGAATACTTGAAAATTGCATATATTGGAAACGGAGTTGGGGCCAATATCTTGTGGATGAAGGTTGTAGTAGTTCAGCACGTCCCGGAAGAATTTTGAGCCGGGCGACGAGAAGCCACGGAGTAGGTGGTCCGTGAAAAGCACAACTTCACCCAACTGGGGCTGAGGGGGACATTCAGAGCCTGGAACCCGCCAGTGGATGACCTCTTTGGCAGGCAAAACCCCCATGGTCACAAAATCATTGAGTGTGCTCTTGGTGACTTTGGAGACGATCCAGTCACTGGAGGTGGGGGTCTTAGTCATGATTGGTGAGTTAAAAATTACAGCCTGAGGATAAAAACATGGTGGGTCAATATTCCGATGGTAAGCCGCTTAAATGGTTACAATGACAATTTAGTAGCTGTAGACAGGTTATGGATATAAGGTTAATCATTATTATGGAGTATGGAGAAATCACAAGTCGCCCTTGTGAGGGGATAACACAACTCTCAGGTTGATTGACATATGGCGGGTTACAAGTTTATTGATAAGCCGGCCAGGTGATGGCGGGTTACAAGTTTATTGATAAGCCGGCCAGGTGCTGGCGGGTTATAAGTTCATGGTTAAGATCAGTCAGGTGCTGGCAGATTACAAAGTTACCATTATAAGGCGCCCAAACAAAGAATGACGGGTCAATTGTCTATGGATTCAAGGTTGTTGAAATTTTGCTAAGTGTTGAGTAAACAAGTTTTGCAGTTCACAGCTACAATTACGGATCTGTGGCAGTTTGAAAAAGGGAGCATAATTTTTTGACCTAGAGTGCGGTAGTGGAAGAACTACATAAGCTATATATCAATTCTGAATAGGAGGAGATCTATCCAGATGCAAGGTAAGGGCTAAAACTGCTACTGCCCCATGTCTGCCTAGTTTTTGGATTGAACTACGTTATCTAAGCGGAAGGTGGATGAACTTGGAAGAACCATGCACTACAAAAAAAATACACTTCCATGATGATACGTGTTTGTCATAGTAGGTCACGTTTTCTGTCATGCATGTACATCCATGACGATTTTATGACAGAATCAAGATAGTCATACCTGTGCTGTCATAGAAGTGTTCCATGATAATACCAAAATTATCATCACGGAAGTGTCCATTTCCATGACGATAAATGGTGCATCATGGAAGTGCTTTCTTCAAGGGTAACCAACACATGGCATCCACCGTAACGGGTCACCGTTAAGCTATCGGGTCCGGTTTTGGATCCGATAACCCGTTAATAGCAATGACCAATGCGATTTTCCACGTGTAAAATTCTCATTGGCCGAAGGAACCACGTGTCAACTCCGCGTTTGGACAGATGTCATCCAGCCAATGGACAGAAGGCGCCTATGGTACGTCGACATGTGGCAAGGACCAACAGCAGCCCATTTAGGTTAAAAAGGCTGGCCCAGTCAAAATTAGTGGGCTGGCCCATTAACAGCCTGCTTGCAGACGGCCCATTCGCACTTAAGGCCCATACGACTAGTGTCAAATCGGCTCATCAACGGCCCATTCTAAACTTGTCATCATCGCGGCCCATGGTCACTTCTGGCCCGTTAATAGTCCGCTAAGTATTTGGGCCGAATTACGACACGGTGTGTTTCCGGCCTGTTAAAGGTCCTGCTTCATTTGGGCCCATTTATTGGCCATTGAAACTTTCGGCCCATAAACGACCGTGAAGGATTTGGGTCATATTCGGCCATGTCTAACATTCGGGCTGTTAGAGGCCCACTGTAGATTTGGGCCACTTCCAGCCTGTTGTGATTTTTGGCCTATTAACGTCGGACGAAATCCATGGGCCATATGTGGCCTAACGTCACATCGGGCCTATTAACGGCCCATATAAAACTGATACTAATCAAGCCCGACCGAACTTCCGGCCTGTTAAAGTCCCGTGTAGTAGGTCGGCATTGGTGTCGTGGAGGCAGCTCTGCCTTGGCTTCAGCTGCTAAGTCCTTGAGGGCGTTGCGGTTGTGGTTGCGTTGGACGACGACATCGAGGTACCATCTCCGGCGTGATGGAGGAGGGCGACGGTGGATTGGGCGCGATGGGGTGGAGGACGGAGGAGGCTGGGGTTCGCGGCTCGTGGAGAGGGCATTTTGGCGCCCACGAAGTATGAATGGGAAAACGGAGGGTGGGGGGAACTAAGGGGGAACAATGTTTCGGTTTGGGACACGCTTGTTTGAAATTTGGGGAAAGTTACAAACTTTGCCCCCATCTAAAATTTCGGACATATTGTGGGTCGGGGGTAGGACAGTAATCTCAGGTGTCCCAAATGGTGGGCGGGATAGATTTCGGCCGAGCGCATGGGTGTTTAGGCGCCCACGGCGTATGAATGCTTCTCGAAGGCGGTTGAGACTGGCGTCTTGGAGAAGTTACAAACCTACCCCGGTTTTGACCTTTGGACATCGGGCCGATAGGCTACACGGGTCAGAGTTAGCACAGTAATTTCCTACCACCAAACATTAGTCTCGTGCGGTTTCGGGTGACCAGAGGCTTATTTGGCGCTTCGTTCAATATTTGGGAGCAGAAGCATTAACATTTATAGTTCTCTTGAATTGAACTTTCAGGATTTGTTAAACTTCACAAATCTTGACTCTTGAAAATCCTAAAGCTACGATTATTTTGGAATGGAGGGAGTACATTTGAATATACATTGTACACAAGTATATATGAAAAAAATATGCAACTTACCTCAATTCATGCATGGTTCCAGATATAATCTCCTTGGTTGCAAAAAAATAGTTAGACATGCATATGAATATATAGCATGTTCAAACGCACAACAAAGATTGATGCCCCATTTTAGATCTGATTTACAAATGCCATTATGTCGGATTCAAATAGATGAATGCACTTCCTATGAATTCGAATCTTCTAAACCCCCTTTATGTTGAATTCAACATGTATTCTATTTCGTAGCTAGCAATTTGGAATGTATCCATGTAAGTGACAAATGTATAAAGTGCTTGACACTAACAACATGGAGTGCACTAATTAAGGTTTATATATGAATTGCAAAAGCAATGCATTGTCTGGATTTCAAGCCACTCTCACTCTATGGATCGATAATATGAAATAAACCCATGCACATGCTCGAATTCAATAGAGTATGGGTGTCTGATAGACCGATGTTCGTTCATACGCAAATTGCAAAATTCATGATCTCATCCAAAAACAATAATGCCATTTATATTTTAATTTAATGCGTAGAACCGCCTTTTACACGTAGATGCACTATGCCTCGGTCCGTTCTCACACACGCGCTATATATCTCTCTATCTGACGCATAAGTGCACACACTTTATATACATCGGCATTTCTCTCTCACACATGCTCACACTCTCTCCCGGGGTGTCTCACGCACACACTCTCTATATATCTCCCTCTCTCTTTCTTACTACTCTGTACCACTCTTTTCACTAATCTCAGTTGGAAAACACTATTTCTCTCACATGCATATACACACACGCACGGTCTCTACTAGCTCTCTATTGGCACATATATGTGCCTACGTGTCTCCCGCACACACATTATCTTTAGGCCTCTCTCGCACACATTGCCCCCCCACACCTCTCTCTTAGTAGTTGGTCCATCAGATCATTCGGTAGGATATCCCTGACTGTTAGGCTGAATGGTAATACGAGGCAAAGTTTTACGCAAGTCCGAGCCCTTGCAGTTGAGGAAAAAGCCTACTCCTGGTACTGTATATTTGTGATAGGGGTGTGTACAAAGTACACGTGAATACCAGACATTGTGTGTGTGTATACTCTCGACGAACTAGCCCCCGGGCTTATATAACATACTCGGGGCCTAGGGTTACAAATGATATATAGTTGGCTTATCATCAGTGGGGATAGAGTCCTCCACGACTCTGGTAGCTTCGTCTTGTACGCCGAGTCCTCCACATGGGTTTTCGTATAACGCGTCTCTGTCCAACCTATGTGGCGCAGGATGGAACTAACCCATGAGTCCTCACGTTGACCCACCACAACTAGAAATGATGTGCCCACCACACCCCACGCACAATCGGCCACTAAGAAAATAAGCATATACAATAGTACAAAGTTATACATGAAAGTTAATTGCATGGTGCATCCAATAATATTTGTTCTGCATTGTGAATGTTTATCTTTTCTCCTAAAATATTAGTCACGGGAAAGAGAAACGAAGGGCATATCTCTCTTTGTCTCCACCGGACACCCCCTCTCTCTACACCACTTTCACGTACGCACACAAACTATCTCTCGGCCCACTAAAAGTATGCCCCTGACACATTCATGCGTGACAGTCACTATATTTCAAGCGAAAGCACTATACGGTCACTGGACTTCAGAATATGCTCATTACGGTCACCGTATACATTCTCGTGGTGATCATATTGTATCTAGCTCATGATACGTCTACATATTTTGTTGATGACACTGACGGACATTGTATTTGATGCGTGCTCCGTATTTTGTTGACGACACTTACAGTCATTGTATTTGAAGCGAAAGCACGATATGGTCACTGGACTTCAGAATAAGCTCGTCACGGTCACCATATACATTTTGTGGTGCTAAGCAACCTGTGGTTGGATGGTTAGGAGGACAGTGGTTTCCCCAGTCCACCAGGGTTAAAGTCCTGGTGCTCGCATTTATCCTGTATTAATTTCAGTATTTTTCGGCAATGTGCGTTCAGTGGGAGGAGACGTTCCCCTCGACTACGGGGCACCTATGGTGACTTCGTAAAATCTCAAGATCATATGCTGGCTCACCCTCTCGAAGGTGCTCATAGGGGTAGGGTGTGCGTGTGTGCGCTTATAGCGGTGAGTGTTTGCGCGTATATATGAGCGCTTGCGTCTGTACTGTGTTAAAAAATACATGTCGTGATTATACGGTCACTGGCTCACCCGTACAACTCCGTAATTTGTTAATGACACGATCAATTGACCAGTCAAACGTTCCACGTGGCGCAACTAGTGTTGCACCATCAGCGCACGTAACCATGGGTCCCACCTGTCAGCACGTATATGAAAGAAAGAAATGGTAGCTTGAGTCTGTACTGTATTAATAAAATACATTTTATGGTGATCATACGGTCACTGGCTCACCATACAGCTCCGTAATTTGTTGATGACACAATCAATTGAGCAGTCAAACGGTCCACATTCACCAACGCACATTACCATAGGGCCCACCCGTCAGCGCGTATACGAAAGACAGAAATGGTAATAAATTAGTGGTCGGTGGGCATTCGAAGTCGTGAGACCTCTGGTTGGCAGCCGGCGCGCCCTAACCACAGCGGACAAGGTCACTTTGTGATGATATGCTGAGCCGACCATTTTAATTGCACGCACGCACGAGCCACTGTGGTGAATACAAACACATCACACATGCGCACAAACACGCCCGCAACGCCCGCATGCATGCATGCAATACTCACACGTACACATGCACGCACGCAACACTCGCATGAACACACGCACGCATGCAGGCGTGCAACACTGACACATACACATGCACTCATGAACACACGCACACCCGCATGCATGCATGCAACACTGAAATGTACACATGCACGCACGCAACACTCGCACGCCTGCATGCACACAGCACACGACGCAAGACACATGCTCAACCTATACGTGCATGCACCCTTTGTTAAGGACATGGATTGTTACGGGTATTAATCAATCTTATTTGTGATAAGCAGAACATTGATGTTTGCAGTGGTCTTTATGAATCACAACATACCAAACGGGCTATCAACGTATATATGAAAATTTTAAAATTCTCTTTCATTATATAGTAGGCTTATCAACCTACATGAATTAGATGATGTCACACTCAATGAACAATCATCGGTTTATGAAATGCCCGCTTCTCACCGCCCTGGCCCACTAAAAGATCCTCTGCCGTGCGATGCCTATGTTGGGTCACTGACATGCAGGCCAGGTACCCAACGAGGCCACACGTCAGTGGAAGAATGGCGCGGTGTCGTACGTCAGAGTCGAGGGCGCCGCTCGCTGCATGCCCGGCTGAACACGCCTCCTTGCCCGCATTCAAATGCCTCCATGAAACCCGTGTGGAAGCCGAGAAACCCACTCCGGACACACGTCCGTTCATGATCGGGCCGGCATTAAATGCAACGCCGACCGAGCTCCTCCCGTCCGCCGTCTCTTTAATCTCCTATTTAAACGAGGCCAGACACCGACCAAGAATCGCACACCTCCGCCGCTCCCCTATCTCCTCCTTCACCATTTTCTCCACTCTTACAATGGCTTACGAAGAGTAGTTATCCGGCATCCAAGCCGGCTGGGTGGCCGGCCGAGCCCGCCGGATACGAGCTATGCAGCTCGCTGATCCACCTCCCTCCCCTCGCCCGACGGAGCCAGTTGCCGCCCCAAGCCGGCGCGTGGTTCAGCAACTCGCTGCTCTAGGGCAGCTCGACGAGGAGTGGCGAGCTGCTCCACGCTGGCACGGCGGGGAGCACGGGCGTCGTCGCTGCTCTCCACGCCGCCGCCTCGTACCACGCCTCCCGTGTCTGCGACTGCGTCTCCCGTGTCTGTGTCCGAGACTCCCATGCCTGCGGCCGCGCCATGCAAGCAGAGTCAGAAGCCGGGTGCGCGGAGAGAGACGAGTTGGTGGCCAGCGCCTCCGCATCCGCCGCCATCATCGAGGAGAAGTAGAACACGAGAGGCCGCCGCCGCTTGGGTCCCATCAAGGCCACCGCCGAGGTGACGCCCGCGTACGTAGCAGGTGTCTTGCCGGATCCTTTTGTTGCGAGGACCTTCATCAACCCTGCATGGGCTCCACGGAAGTGGAGAAGCCCCCTTCAGACTCCATCTTGGGCATTAGCCAATGATTACAGTTGAGCGGTGGGGAAGCGAGCCATCCTTTGCACTGAAGCATATACCCCCGGGGCTCTCGACAGTCCGGTGATCGTGCTGCCGGACATGAGGAAGACAAATGGATCTGCGGGCGACCATTTAGGCTAGGTATTATTATACCTGTGCTGTTCAGGAGTAGCAAAGCTAAGTTGATTTGAATGTAATGAAATCCGTCATGTTTATATGAAAATCAAGTATTTTATATGAATTCCGTCATTGTTTATATGAAATATCGCCGTGTTTGCATGAATTTCGTCCGGTTGGTTGAGTTGCTGTCAGAATGTGTGCGGCTACGGTTGGATGGCGTAATTTGTGGGTTGCCGGTCACTCTGTGGCCAGCTCGGGCGGCGAGGTGGGACAAAAAAAGCACAGCTCGTGTGAGCTCATCTCCAACGCGCGCGCTAGAGGATGCATGAGCACCCGAGCTCTTTGACGGTGTCCTGGACTAGGGGGTACTCACCACATCGTCTCCCGATTAGTTGGATTGGGCCGAGGACCCCCAGGGCCGTTTACTCATGGGCCAGTTCGGACAGCCGAAATATACACGAGGAAGATTCCACAAGACTTGGTGATCAAGACAAGGACTCCTCTCCACCGGCGTATTCGACTAGGACTCTTGTTATCCTAGGCCTCTGGTACATTATATAAGCCGAGGCCGGGCTAGTCGATGGGTAGGCTAGATCATTATGACATCAATCATCATACCTCTAGGGTTTAGACCACAACATATGATCTCGAGGTAGATCAACTCTGTACTTGATATTCCATCAATATAAACAAGAGCAGGACGTAGGGTTTTACCTCCATCAAGAGGGCCCGAACCTGGGTAAAACATCGTGTCCCCTGTCTCCTGTTACCCATCGATCCATGACACACAGCTTGGGACCCCCTACCCGAGATTTGCCGGTTTTGACATCGACAATGGTGCTTTCATTGAGAGTTTCGCTGTGTGATCGGCAAAGGATCAATGGCTCGCCCGCAGATCAACTGCGACATCGGCATCTTCGTCGCCGGCTTGACTGGTCACCTTGGCTCAACCGAGGACTGCGCTCCATCTCCGATCATCATGTTCGGACGAGGGCCTTCATCAAACATCAACTCCGATCTCTATCATGATCACGGAGGAATCATCCTTGGAGCTCGGGGGCTCAACGTCAACATTGCCCTCGGGCGACCGTGCTGTTTTTCTAGACAACAAACTTTTATCTGCCTCCACCGCCTCCTCGAGTGTCGTTTTAACGATTGCTTCAGTGGAATTGTGCGGAATTAAGTCTACAACAACCATGCAAAATTTCGCCGAGTTCCGATGGAGGAATCTCCGGCGATCTCCGATATACCGGAGCCCTGTCGAATCTGGACGGGAATCTGGACGAGTTTGGAGCGTGGTGTCCAGCATCTAGCTCGGACGTCCTTTGGAAGATCCAACCGTTGATCGGCTGCGGAATTCCTATATCTACCACCCTCAAAATTTCAGCTCGATCCGACGGTTCAAACTCCGGGAACCTTCCGATGAGTGGACCAATTTTCAGATCTGTTTTCTGCGCGAATATGGATCCGACCCGAATTCATGTTTCTTTATGAACGTGATATTGGACAACCTTTTTAAAGGAATTTTCTTCTAGGGTATTGTGCATTGTTTTTAAACACGTGCCCATAAAATTTTAAGCCTCCTCTGAGGTAATCTTCACCATCGTGCTGGTGTCAAACCAGTCCGGCAATATTGCTCCACGGCTGCCGACCTGCGCTAGACGCGTCGTCGCTTTTTGAGCCGAACTCAACTTCTTCGGATCATCATCTCGGCGAGCCGAACAAGAGTTCAGAATCGCCAAGGATAAATCATTACCAATATCGCCGCCCCACGGATTACACGGAGCAGGCACACCGGCATCACCGCATGGCCACTTCATCAAGCCGGCATTGACCGCGTCACAAGTTACGACCTGCATCGGCATGGCCGCACTGTTGCTTCTTCAAGCCGATGTCCATCACGCCGAACTGCTTCAACACCTCGGCTGACATGGCAACTGCAACGTCTCCTTACCGACCTGCTCCGTCACCTCGGCTAGACCGGGGGCTTCGCCATCTCTTCATCAACCTACTCCGGAGACTTCGGCGTCACCAGCCGTCCAGCTTCGTTACGTTAGCTGGACCGGGGGCTTTGCCTCGGCGAGACAATCTTTGCCAGCATCGCCATGCCGTCGCTTCATCACCCATCAGGCAATGGGTGTGCAGATCGAGTCCCAATTTTGGGAGTAACCTTTCTTCGGACTGCTACAACAAATAAATCAGGTGCTATTAATCCTAGCAATTTTTGCTTGTTTGGGTTTATTTTTCCCAAGGAATTATTACTCTGGTTTGTTCCATCATCTGTACACAGGTCTATCAAATGGTGGCCGCATTAACGACGGTCGCGTGGTGGTTCGGTCAGTTTCCGTACATAGTTCGGCGAATGCCGCATCCGGAACTCGGACCGACCTGTGAATTCGGGCTTTGCCACGCCTTTACCACATCACGCCGACGCCCTGCATCGACATTGACTTCGGCCCCAGGCCACATCTCTTTAAATAAATTATTTTTGCGAAAAGCAATTATGCAAGGACTTTATATATATTTATATTATTCTTTTTGGACCGCACTATTTTATGTGTGCAGGTGATTGACTTCGACTGCATCACGTGGTCACTTCGGCAAGCCAATGTCGTCGTCCCAATTGGCATAAATCGGCTCACATGATCATCTTGTTGATTGAATTGCCATACCGACATGTTCGGTTGCCTCGGGGACTTCGGCATCATCAAGAGGGTCCTACCTCGTCGGGTGTTTGGCGCACGGGCCATATTTCTTTTATTACTCACTTTGCATGATATATTAATCATGCAACCTTTTTTATTACTGTTATCTCCGGCTTGCACTATCTTCCGTGCACAGGTAAATGATCCGGATTGGGCAGCGCTGTCACCTCGGCTGGACCGGGGGCTTCGTCATCACTTCATTAACCCACACCGGGAACTTCTGCGTCATACTGTCGGCCTACTCCGTCGCCTCGGACGGACGGGGGGTTCCACCTCGCCACATTGGCCGTGCTGGGTCACCACTTTGGAGTGCCGAGCTCTTTGCTCCTCCATCTCGGGACCGGCTTAGGGGCTGGGACCTCGTCCCACCGTAAGCTCGGACCGCGTCATCGATGTCGAGCACATTAACCAGCTAAGTCGCTTTCATGCCCAAAGTTTTAAATTTTTAATTTGCGTTCGGTTCGACCATGCTCACGTGAGTTGTTTGTTAAAAGAAACTCCCTTTATCCATGTTAGCTGGGGGCTCTTAAATTTACATGAGCTGTTTTATAATAAGTGTGTTTCTTCTTGTTCGTTGCAAAGTCTTTTTCTATCACTCCTTCCTCGACTCGAGTGTGTGGTCAATAGCCGGATAGCCTGGGTCCGATCTTGACCCACTTGCAGTCTTGGGATCGGATGTGTCATGTTAAAGCACGACAGAAGCACAAATTTTTTTTAGACCAATTTTCGGATTGGCACCAATTGACTTGATTTAGTTCGGACGTGGAGTTTCCGCATAGTCTTTTGGTTTTTAAGCCTATGGCACTTTTAAACTATTTGTGTGTTTCCAGCATAAGTCTCGCAGTGCAACGCCGGACACCTTTAGAGATTCGGCAAAACATTCTCGGGTATTGCTTTATATGCATCGGTTTCAAATTGTGTCTTTGGTCAATAGTTGGGTTGCCCGGCTCCTGTGCTTGCCTCCTACGTTCCGATTTGTTCGGCTAGGTGTGCAAAGGGAGAACCACTGCGATTGTGCTTCCAGCTAGCATGGTGAAGTGCCTCAGTGGAGAAAGCCGAAAACTGACTGTCACAATAAGTGTAAACTGGTCAGCGATCCGATGACTGTGTTAAATTATAAGATCGATAGAGGTCACCCCATGTTAAATGACGGTCCGTTCATAACATTGGCCGAAGTGTTTACGGCTTGACCTCGACTGTCGCCGAACACTAACTGGGGGCTAGTAACTGGCCTCCCAACTTTAAGCTGCTATGACTAAGTGAAAGTTATAAAGCCCGCATATCTGATTGCCTCGTTTCCGCTAACACAACCGCCTTCGGGCACCGAGACGTCGGCTAAGGGTTGTTTTGTTATTGCGAAAACACCCTACGTAGCATCTACAAGGGGGTGGAAGCCGACGATGGGCCACTTTCAAATGATAAACGGTCGCAACGGAGTCAAAATAAACATATCATCGGTGTTTGTATTTAATATACGAGGGCCTCCTTCCGCAATCATCATTATAAAGCCATAAATATGCATCAATTTGACTTAAGATTTTGGCCAAGCTGGGTTGCCTGGCTCCTGTGCTTACCCCTACGTTCCCGATTGTTCGGCTAGGTGGTAAAGGGAGCACCTCTGTGATTGTTACTATTGGGTCATCCGAGTAAGTACCTCAGACTGGGTGAAGCCGAAAGCTAGCAATCTTAAAGGATCACATTGGTCGGCAATGACGGAAGTGAAAATTTTGGTTCATTAATAGCATAGAGTTCGGGAACTTTCCTCGAACTAAATCCTCAATATTTTCCTCCCACATTGATCGGAGGTGAGGTTTCATGATCATGATAAGCATGACGACCCAAAGAAAGGAACCGATAGCAGGACTATTTTCTTTGGAAGATGTTTCTTACGTTAAAACGTAATATAACATATCTCTCCGTGTACCTTTGTTTGTAAAACCGTATGACCGTATTGCCTTGTTTTCCATAAATCTTTGACCTTATAACGGCTTTATAAAGTAGGAAAACACTCCTCGGCTACTGGCCAAAGAGGTTGAAGCCGATGGTCGGTCAACAAAGTTTTGTACAATGCAGATCCGAGCGCTAATGATGTAAAGTACTTGGATACATAGATTCATTACACATAATTTGTGATTTTACTATGGATATCGATCCTTAATTCGGCCACCCATGCCCGCATTAAGACTCGGGGGCTACTGGGCTTCGGGCTTATTATTTACAAATATTAAAGGGGCACATCGATCCCCTGATCTGGTGTTGCCACCCAACCAGTGTCTCGGGGGCTACTGCATTGCTTGTTCAATGCAGAAAATTCAAAGTGCTTAGTGTTCGGCTTGACCGAACTATAGGCAAACGCGTCTTCGGACAACAACAGGTACCATCTGGACCTATCTGGCATCAAGCTAATATATTATGGCAACTTCTCAAGACCCTCTCTCAAGGGCCCATTCGCCGATCACTATTATCTCTAATATATTACACTATGTTTCTATTCCTACGTATGCTGCCGAGCTAGGAGTTGATCCTCAGGCCGATTTTGCGCATCGACCTAAGTCTCAGGGGCTACTTGGATCAGCGGTTTCATGTTTTCCTTCAGGTGCATCTCGGGTTTTAGACTGACACAGACTTTGAGGGCTACTGGCTATATATCTTGGCGGAGAATAAATTGCACCAATCAAAAATATTCACAAAAAATCAGCCCGCAGTCGGGGTGGTGCACCACCTCGGAAGCAGTCCGGCATAAAGCTCGGGCGCCAGTGGCTGGCTCCATAGAGGGCACTTTCGGCATTAAGCTCGGCTGAATTCATTCAATCTTTTAAAGACCGAGGTAGTTTATGACACCTCGGACACTGACCATCGTTAGAGCTCGGATACAGTCCGGCGTTAGAGCTCGGATATAGTCCAGCGTTGGAGCTCGGATACAGTCCGGCGTTAGAGCTTGGATACAGTCCGACGTTGGAGCTCGGATACAGTCCGACGTTGGTGCTCGGCTGCAAAAGATACCTCAAATACAGTCCGGCGTTGGAGCTCGGATGCAAGAGGACACCACCGCATGGGAACAACTTCAAACCCGAGGTGTGGCGTAAAAAATAACAAGGCATTGATAAAGGCCGAGAACTTAAAGGGGCTCCTCGGATACCCGACGTGTAAACTCTTCGGATTCACTTCGGCGATCCTCAAGATCGAAGATGAGAAGATTTGTTGAACCAGTTTTCAAGACCGACGACCGAAGATGAAGAACAGTTCGGAAGAATCGAGGAGCGTCCCCAACTTGAAGACCGGTTCAGGGGGCTACTGACGGTGTCCTGGACTAGGGGGTACTCACCACATCATCTCCCGATTAGTTGGATTGGGCCGAGGACCCCCAGGGCCGTTTACTCATGGGCCAGTTCGGACAGCCGAAGTATACACGAGGAAGATTCCACAAGACTTGGTGATCAAGACAAGGACTCCTCTCCACCGGCGTATTCGACTAGGAATCTTGTTATCCTAGGCCTCTGGTACATTATATAAGCCGAGGCCGGGCTAGTCGATGGGTAGGCTAGATCATTATGACATCAATCATCATACCTCTAGGGTTTAGACCACAACATATGATCTTGAGGTAGATCAACTTTGTACTTGATATTCCATCAATATAAACAAGAGCAGGACGTAGGGTTTTACCTCCATCAAGAGGGCCCAAACCTGGGTAAAACATCGTGTCCCCTGTCTCCTGTTACCCATCAATCCATGACACACAGCTTGGGACCCCCTACCCGAGATCTGCCGGTTTTGACACCGACACTCTTCCTCGTTCATCAGTGGCAAAGGCACGGGTGGACAAAAGGGTCGCCAATATTTTGGCTACCCCGGGCAAGATCCAAACAGCCCCTTCCAGTCCCACCCCTCCCAGCACATTCAAATCCCTTGTTCGCTGTGAAATTTTGCCATGTGTTGTTTTCATGGATATTTTGCTGTGTGAAAACAAATTTAAATATGAACGAATAATCGGTGTTCATGGTATTCTGCCGGGACACAGTTGGATGGCCTCATAGTAGTAGTAGTAGTGTAGAGTACTAGTACTACTAGATAGTGAGTGTTTACTACTGTATCATCTACTCCCTCCGTTCCCAAATATTTGTCTTTCTAGACATTTCAAATGGACTACAACATACGGATGTATGTAGACATATTTTAGAGTGTAGATTCACTCACTTTGCTTTGTATGTAGTCACTTGTTGAAATCTCTAGAAAGACAAATATTTAGGAACGAAGGGACTACGTACTAATTGCAATGCATGCATGTGTTAGCAGTATAATGACCACGTACGAATTTGATGGTAAGATTTGTGTAAGCTGGATGTCATATTATTGCTCTAACATGTGGTCAAAGTTAGCCTCCAAAATGCATTTTAGACCCTATATGGATTGAGGGAGTACATGCATTGCTGAGGTTTCTCTTAATCCTTGCATGCAACATTTTTATTGAAGCTTGAAATGTGAACATGTGAATGGGAGGGACTACTACAACCCTTCCAAAAGAACTGTAGTACTAATGGTATCGTACTCCCTCCGTTCACCATCTCACATGCTCAGTACTTTTGCGAACTATGGAAGTAAATTTATTCCACCACTCAGCATCTATTATGGATACATTATGGATTTCAAATTGAGTCATATAGACCGGAAAGTCACTACTGCAGGATGCTGCTAACGCGACACTACAATCAGAGACCCTTCGACGAAACTGTGTGCGATGCATTAATCGCGAAACGATGATGTAAAAAACATCAAAAAAGATGCAAAACGTTTGCGATGGCGGATACATCAAACACGGTTCAGATTTTAGTTGCGTGTGTGATGCGGGGCATACGGTTCAGTTCAATGAGCTGTTTGCGATGAGGAAGAAGAACAGAAACGGGCAGCCAAATGAAGGTGTGTGCGATATACGGCATACAGTTCAGTCGGATTAACTGTTTGTGATGAGGCGGAACAACAGAAATGGGCAACCAGATGAAGGTGTGTGCGATTGAGGGCATACGCTTCAGACGGATGAACTGTTTGCGATTAGGCAACACAACAGAAACGGTCAGCCAGATCAACGTGTCTGCGATTGATGGCATACACTTCACACGGATGAACTGTTTGTGATTAGCCACAACAAACAGAAACAGTTAGACAGATCAACATGTGTGCACTAGACGGGCACACATTCTAATTAAAAGAAGCGTGCGCGATGGTAATAACGAGCGCGCACGATTGTTGGAACAAGATGTGTGCTGACATTGCCTATTGCGGTGCACCTTATGGTGCAAACGCCACGTACGTAGCCGAGAAAGCGTGCCCACATTACGCCGTCCGGGAATAGTGCCGCACTTAGAAATTATAGAACAGTCAATACATTTTGAGCCTGCGTCCCGTCACATTCCAAATTACTACCACGCTATATTTAACTGCAAACCTATTCACACCGATCAAAACCTAAACAGTTTCCCACTTAGGAGCGTATTAGTACTCGGTTATAAATACTACTACTCCAAGATGACTGCACATTCCTCCTCAACTCCTCATCCACAAAAACAAACAAGTCATTCATCATCATTCCCTTGCGTCTGCCATGGCCAGCGTGAGTTCTGGGTCGAGAGATTACCACTAGGGAGAGGCGAGCATGGAAGCAGAAGCACGAGATATGTCCCGCCTTGCCGCGAAAGCAGCCGACATGTCCCGCCGCACCGCCGAAGCAGCACAGAGGTCCCGCCGCGCCGTCGATGCAGCAGACTGGTCCGGCCATGCCGCAAAAGCAGCAGAGATGTCCCGCCGCACTGCGAATGCAGCAGAGATGTCCTCCCATGCCGCGGAGGCCTGGGAAAATGTCTCGCGGGCAGGCGAGGACTCTCACAGGTGCATGCGCGCTATGCTCGATGACCTGATGGGTCGGATCTCCGACTAGATGAAGCAACATGACGAGATGAATTCCTCCTTTGAAAATGCTACCAGCGTCATCCGGGGACTAGGGGAGGACAAGGCGAAGCTCCGCACCGAGCGCGACCTACTGAGGGCGAAGACCGCCGGAACGACGAAGCAGCACAAGGAGACCACTGCCTTGTTGCAGAGGATCGGCGTCATCGTCAAGAAACTTATGGACGAGAATGCCGTGCTCCGCATCGAGCGCCAAAGGCTAGTGGAGGAATCCGTGGATGCTCTCAAGCAGCGTCTTGAGGACACGAAAGAGCTCATCGCCGCTCACCACGGAGACTAGTTCCCGTGGCCTGCAGCAATGCATCAAGAAAGTAGAGATCAGCGAGCCAGATCATCGTCTTCCTTCTTCTTTTGCCCTTGTGTATTTCGGGCATTGCCGCATGTGGCTTTTTTAATTATCTTCCTAAATATGTAAGACAATTATTATCCACTGTCATCGTCCTTATATTCATCAGTCTTGCTATAAGTCGCAGTCGATGCTATATAGGTTCGTCGGATCTTACATCAAGATCCGTGCAAAACTTTCTTTTCAGGTTTTCTTTTTTCTCTCTTAAATCTCAGTCGAGTGAGACATAGCCACGCCATGAAACAGGGGCTCGGACACCATTAATGGAGACGTTGGGAGGGAGGTGGGTGGTGGATAGAGGTCAATGGCTCTCCTCCCGATGAGCACGCGCAGGGGTCTGATCGCACGCCTCCCGTACTCAAATAGCTACCCCGCACGGCACCTCCTAGCCAATAAAAAAAGGGGACGCGTGGCGGCACATAAATGGTAAGTAGAACGCCCACGGTTTCAATAATACTTGTGTTTCCGATTTGTAACGTGACAACACTTGTTCCAAAATGACTTTGTAGATTGTTAATGTGTGCGCCTTCGCAAATCGGACAAAAAATTTACATGTTGGTACCATGTCATGACACCATGCCAAGTTTCATGATTTTCAGGCGAGTTTTGGATTTACGGGAATTTTAAAACCAAGTTTCTCGATGTTTTCGGCCGAGCCAAGATGCCCAGATGTTTGAATTCCATTCCCACTTCTTGCATGGGACCTAAAAATTCGCCCAAGTACACATAAATGATTTTCCAACTAACTTTTGCGCACTGGAGCATGCGCTTTTACTTCAAATTTGAATTATGTGCACTAAATGCCTGGAAAATCAATTAATGTATAAAAAAGGCCAAACAAACCCAAAATAATTCCAAAATTTAGCACGAAACTCCTATTTGGTCTAAGCTGCCTGTGTAAAAAATCAAGGCGGGAGAAGGCATTGTATGTCGTTTTGCACACAGAGGTGACACGTTCCATCTCGGAACCATGAGCCTTCTTGAGAGAAGCTCTGGTTTGCAAGAAGCTTATACCAAAGTTTGTCCCAATTTGGGCAAAAAATTTACCACAGCATGTTGGTGCCATGTCATGACACCATGCCAAGTTTCATGATTTTCAGGCGTGTTTTGGATTTACAGGAATTAAAAAACCAATTTTCTCAATATTTCCGGCCGAGCCATGATGCCCAAAAGTTTGAATTCCATTCCCATTTCTTGCATGGGACCTAGAAATTCACCCAAGGACACACATGTGATTTTTCAACCAACTTTGGTGCACTGGAGCATGTGCTTGTAGTTCAAATTTGAATTATGCACATTAAATGCCCAGAAATTCAATTAATGTATAAAAAAGGCCAAACGAACCCTGAATAATTCCAAATTTTAACACGACACTCATATTGTTCTATGTTGCCTCTGTAAAAAATCAAGGGGGGGAGGCAGCGTATATCGTTTCGCACACAAAGGTGACATGTCCCCCCTCGGGAACCACGAGTGTACTCGAGAGAAGCTCCGGTTTACAAGAAGCTTATACCAAAAGTTGTCCAAATGCGGCCAATTTTTTTACCACAGCATGTTGGTGCCATGAAATGACACCATGCCAAATTTCATGATTTTCAGGTGATTTTTGAATTTATAGGAATTTAAAAACCAAGTTTCTCAATGTTCCCGGCCGAGCCACGACGCCCAGATGTTTGAATTTCATTCCCATTCTTGCATGGGACCTATAAATTTACCCAAAGACACACATGTGATTTTTCAACAAACTTTGGTGCACTGGAGCATGTGCTTGTAGTTCAAATTTGAATTATGCACATTAAATGCCCAGAAACTCAATTAATGCATAAAAAATGCCAAACGAACCCGGAATAATTCCAAATTTAAACACGACACTCATGTAGTTGCATGTTCACTGTACATAAATGTTCTATCAATTCAAACACCATCCTTTCCCTCTGTAACACCATTTTGTCTTTCAAAACATAATGAAAAAATCAGGTATACCACAAACAGTTTACTTGCAAGAATCGTGTGGGATGCGATATAAAATATCTTGGCGCACCGTCTTGTTTGGCTTACGCAGGAAGCTTCGTCGTCTACAGTCCACCGCCTGCGCTTGAACTACACTTGCGCGCCAGTTTCTCACGGCACCGAGCAAAATTTTTCTGCCACCGTGGAAATATCTATCTGCCCGCCCCTCCCTCCCTCCAAAAGCCACATTTCCACTATTCCTCCTTGCTTTCGAAGTTCAAACCTTCACTGCTGCTTACTGGCAACTCAGCCTCCTCACCGGCGACCCTTCTTCTTGCAGCGCCGCCTCCTTGCCGGCGACCCTTCTTCTTGCAGTGTCGCCTCCTCGCCGGCGACCCTTCTTCTTGCAGCGTCGCCTCCTCGCCGGCAACCCTTCTTCTTGCAGCGCCGCCTCCTCGCCGCTGACCCTTCTTCTTGATTCACAGCCTCCTCACCGCTGACCCTTCTTCTTGCTGTGCGACCTCATCGATATGGTCAGGTAATCCACATCCCACCCACACCATCCTCCTCCTTCCCCGTCCCGCATGCCCCGACCGATAGTGCGGCACCTTCCGCCGAAATCACTGGCCCCGTCCTCCAATTAAGCGCCACCCACAGCCATTTTACACGCAGTATAACATGGAGCTCAGTAGCATATGGCAGCGGAGAAGAAAATCACGGCCGCACGCGCGCGCGAGGTCACTATGGCTGCCGTGCATGCCGACCGCCAGATCTTGGAGGAGCACCTCGTCTTCGAGGCCACCGTCGACACCGCCACGTGGTTGTCTACTTTAAAATACAGTTCATGCTATTTTCTCGAGGCCACCGCCAGTGCCTTCTAGTGATTTGTCCTCTGTAATGTTAATATGCAATCTGATGTTCAGTTAATAGTTTGGTCCTCTAAAATGTAATGTTCAGTTAACAGTTTGGTCCAACAATTGCTACATTTCGTAGTACTGTTCTCAAGCATTCTTTGTTTTGTTAACTGTCTTATCTTCTAGTACATGTTTCTCTTCTGCAATGTCGTGCTCAGTTAACAGTTTTGGTTCATTTGGTCTGATGTCCATTTAACTGTTTGGTTCAATTCTGCAATTTGATTTTCATTTGCTGTGGGTACAATTTTGTATTGTTATGCATGTGAGAAATAAATCGAATTTGGCTGTACTCAATACATATTCTACTGATAGTATGGCAACTCTTAGTTAACCTGATCAAGATCTTCCTTATATGTGTTGCAGGGAAACAACAGGAGACACTGCGGTTTACCATCAAGGTTTGCTCATGCATGGTCCTTTCGCTAATAGCACATTATTGTGCAGTTGCAGGAATCATTCTAATATTTAGGTTTCTTACAATTTGGTCTTGCATATGTAGGTCCTGTTGTCAGAGGCTTAGACCCACTGTTCGACCCATTTTGCATATGAGGAAATGAGATGTCCATGAATATCAGTCAAGTCAAGAAACTCAGAAAGATTGTTAGGATGAAGAAACTTGCGACGAATAACAGCAAGATCTTTGTTTGCACAATGAAGAAGACATCAGTCAACTATAGGATGGTACTAACTCTTTTACCTTGTTTTTACCCCTTGCGCCATTTCAAAATTTATAACAGCGATTTATGCATATCTTTGTTTTCAGTACTTTTCAAAGCAGTTCACCGATGATTACCTCTCAAACCACTTGCATGGTCAAGAGGCGAGGAAGGTATTCATTCAACACCCACGATACAATATTGAAGTCTTCCTGAAGAGGACGAAGGTTGGGCGGGCAATTATCCATAGCCACTGGCCTAAAGTTGGAAGGACATTCAACATCACTGAAGGCTCAATATTTGCCTTCCTCTTCTGCAGTTTCCCAGATGAGATTCATCTGTCTATTTACCGTGTATGATGCTACTTTCCAAAGGTTTTCGATGTTGCATGTGAAACTTGGTACTGTTGTGTAATGGCATAACTGAGTGCTGAAGCTATCTGATGTAATTCGATTATGAAATCCTGGTTGCCGTTATACGGATATGAAATATCTGGTGTGTTTTATAAGAAATGTCAATTTGATTACTACTTGGATTATCAATAATAGGCTAATTACCCTGCTTATTGGGGTTTTCTATTGCAGATAGTTACTCAGACAACACCGTGGGTGATAAACTCAAACAACCCACATGGTTTCTAGAAAGTAGGCGTGTTGGATCAACTAACAATCACACACGGCTTCCTGCAGAGAACTGTTTGCGTTAGGCCACGTTGCACAAACGTTTCCACACAAAAAACTGTGTGTGATATACATACGAACGGAAATGTTTTTCTGGGATTCACCGTGTGGGATGTACATATGAACGGAAACGATTGGGTTTCGATGCCTCGCCCGATCGCACACGAGCTCATTTTGCCCCCGCCTGTGTGATCGGTGGGCCTATCCCCGACGGTTTCTGGGTCGTGTGGGAAGGACCCCCCTATCGCACACACTCACTAGGCGACGATTTAAAACTCCGTCGTGGAAAGGGGGTAAAAATCATTTGTATAGCACGTCTCTGCACCAGTGAGTAGGCACTTAGGGCATCCACAATGTATGCTTTTTGTTTCCTCTAAGCCCTCTCTCTCCTCTTAGAGGCAGGCCTCTATACATTGCATGAACTGCCTCTAACAAAAAATTGGCTAGCATCGCGTCTAACCTTAGAGGCTGCCTCTAACAATGTAACAATCCATCTGGTCCCACTTGTCAGCCTTAGGAAGCATAAGAAAGTACAAGAGAAATAGTACTGATATGACAAATGTGGTGCTAATCAATACTTTTTAAATTTCTGCTAGGGCCCACCTTAGAGGCTGGTTAGAGTCTCTATACATTGTGGTTTTTTCATTTGATAAGAGGCAAACCATGTGGGGCCTACCTTAGAGGCAAGGCTCTATACACTGGAGATGCTCTGTAGTACTACTTTTGATGTGTCCCGTCAACTCGCAGAATGAGGAGAAGCTTGCTTAGTACGCCCTCTCCTCCGCCCATGGGTGCGGTGGCTTGCAGAGTCCCATGACGAGGAGAAGCTTGCTTACTACGCCTACGCCCGCTCCCTCGCCCACGCGCGCGGTGGCTCGCAGGACGAGGAGAAAATTTTACTACTCCCTCCGTTAGACATATACTCCCCTACCTTGGTTAGAGAGATTATCATATTGTTTGAAATATATGTCTTTTAGTAGTAGGAGTAGTAGAGTGGTAGGAGTAGTACTACAACAATTTCCTTGGAGTCCGTGGTGCAGCAAGCTACCCTAGGCTACCCGTAATGAGAGTATCATAAGTAGTATCATGCATGCCAACTAAGCAATGTTGATGAGGTGGCATAGAATTAAATGAAGAAAGAGATGGTTGAGTATCATATCATGATACCGTAAATGATGTGCTACTTTGTGTCATGCATGGTAATAAATGTAGTCATCTAGGCATTATGGATGTAGTATCATACACTAGTATCATATGCATGATACTAGTACATGATACTCTCCATTACAACCAGCAGCTCAATTTCAAAATCTCTCCAACCAAGGTATACGGTGAGTGGTGGAATTAATTTCGTAGTTTGCACAAGTACTTAATTAGTACGCTCATTTTTCTCAAAACGTTATGTTTACCGATGCATTAATTACAATGAATGCATGCATGACCACTGAATTTCCATGAACTTCTACATGCATTGGTGAGTTTTCTCTTGATTCTGCTTGCATCGGGTGATTTAATGCACCTCGAAATCCAAACATGTGATGGTAAGTACTAGTAGAATTGAGACTTATAAAACGGAAAAACGAATTTTTTAGATGAGCCCTATAAACCGGAAAGGAGGGAGTAGTAAGTAGTACTACCTCCATAGTGGGTACGTACTCCGTAAAATCAGATTTTCCCAAAACTAAGTTGCTCAACCTTTATTTGCTTGTTTCCCTTCCTGCCTCGTTGCCTCGACAAACTATGCCAAACTCCCCTGCCTGCCATGCGGGAAAAGACCTGCCCTCGCCTTTTTTAGTCCGGGTTTGTATCGATGGATCGTGCGAAGCAGCAAAAACCAAGCCGTGTCTTGTACTCCTTCGTCGTACTAAAAGAGTGGAGACGCTCACTTTCGTGAATTCTGTACTTCCTCTCGCCGACATGTGGGACATATAGCAACCGCGTCAATGTGTCATGCACCAAATAACAGTGCAGAATAGCAGGGGGACGCACCCCAGTCGTAGCGCCCCAGTAGTAGTAATGAGCAACCAGACGTCAAATCACAATGCCGCACCTTTCCCCCAGACGGACGAAGCAACCATTATTATTTCACACTTCGCTGAATCCGCTCCTCCATCATCTCCTTCAAGAAAACCACGTACTTGCTTCTGCCATTGTTCTGCCTCAAGAGGGACGCACATCGCCTTGGTACATCATGACACGTGGGACCGCATGACAGGCCATGCTCCCCCGCCCACCGCTCGGTAAAATCACCTCATTTTTACTACTTCCTCCGTCTCGGTTTACAGGGCATGCACGTCATTCTAGGTTGAGAATTTAACTAGCTATATATGTATTATATATGATGAAAAATATATGTTTAGAAACTACATCCGCTTAAGAATCCAATGATATACTTTTTGTGACATATAACTCATATTTAGTTAGTCAAATGGATGACCTAGAACTACATGCACGCCCTATAAACCGAGACGGAGGGAGTAATCTGGATACTACTAGTATCTTTTTAGATCAATATAGTCGGGATTCACCAAGGAGCAAAACCAAGTGGTAGGCTACTCCTATCGCGTTGGCGCAGCAACTCAGCATGGTCAGTCCGCACATGAAATGGCGACACACTTATAGGACCCCTTTGGCCGACATGTGGCTCATCCACCATCTTGTTCCACATGCGATGCACCAAATTACAGTTCAGAGTAGTGCACTACTGGAATCAGGATCTTTGCCGTCAGCCAGCTCTTTGCCGTCTACTAGCTGACGGCAAAGAAGGTCTTTGCCATCAGCTTACAGAAAGCTGACGGCAAAGAAAGAGCGGACGGCAAAGAGGGTGTTTGCCGTCAGCCTGCTCTTTGCCGTCTGCTAGCTGACAACATATAAGCTTTGCCGTCTGCTAGCAGACGGCAAAGAGGGTGGGTGGCCCACTAATGAGAATGACCTAACGGCCACTTTCTTTGCCGTCTGCTGGCGGACGACAAATAAAGTGGCCATTTTAACGGCCATTTCCCCCTGGCCCCACCCCAATAGCTAGGCTCTTTTCTGTCTGCTAGCAAACGGCAAAGAGCTGTGACCTAACTGAAAGGGGCCGGCGCCCGCGCCCCACCCCTCTCTCTCTCTCCCGGCCCTCACCTCACCCACGCCGCCACCCCCGGGCCCGACCGCCACCCCCGCGGCGCCCCGCCCCGGCTCCCCGCCCCGCCGCCTCCTCCACCACCACCGGAGCCAAGGTGAACTTTTTTTTTCTACTGTTATTTGCTGTTTAGGTTTAGGTGTTATTAATAGGTTTAGGTTAGTGGTAGGATTAGGTTAGTGCTAGGTTTAGGTTTAGATAATTAGAAGAAGAAGAAAGTTGAAAAAAAGAATAAGTAGAAGAATAGGAAAAAGGAAAAAAGGAAGAGGGTCGTGGATCGCCGGTCGCCGAGGGGATAGATGGTGGAGCCAGTGGGTCCCGCCGGTCCCGACACCGTCTCCCATGCCGAGAATTCCCCGGTCCGAGTGCTGACCCATCGACCGTGCGTCGCCATACCAGAGGGCGCCAGGGGACGAGCGGGTTAGGGGGTTCCTCGACGTTGATGGAACCCTAAATAGCAAGTATCGTCGGTGCGAGATACATGTGGCCGTCGGTGTCGAACACTACATCCATGTCCCACAAGTGACGTCGGTGTCTGGCGTCCCGCAGCAACAGTTCTCGGGGTCGATGGTGGTCGAACACCTATGCAAATTTGTCTTGCAGCCTTTGCGATGACGATTAAAAGCCAAGTGTTGAAACTTGAAACACCCAAACTGACTCAAGTCGGTTTGGTTGTTTGAAGTTTCAAAACTTGGCTTTAATCCTCATCGCAGAGGCTGCCAGACAAATTCGCCAAGGTGTTCGACCGTCATCGGCCCCTAGAACTATTGCTGCGCGAGGGACGCCGTGCGCCGGCGTCACTTGTGGGATGTGGATCTAGTGTTCAACGCCGAGCGCCACATGTATCTCGCACCGATGATACTTGCTATTTAGGGTTCCATCAACACCGAGGAAGCCCCTAACCCGCTCGTCCTATTATAAATATTTAGTTAGGTTGACGAAAAAAACAATATTGCTATGTTACTCATCTTTCGATTCAAATGTGCAGTTTTTTCGTCGTTGCGAGGGTCTATTGTTCGACGAGCTCCGCCCCTGCGTTCGTGGGTGAGCACAAATGACATCTCCTCCTCCCCCCTTCATTTGCTCTGTTCCTGTCTTCGTGCCGATGAAACTTGCTAGCTATAGGTGTCTTCAATCATTAGTATGCGTGACCACTATGCGTCTCCCGTTCAAAAGGGTTACATCTATAAATATGCATGCATTTGCATATTTATAACCGTTATTCTTTCGAATTGTCCAACGTTATCCATGGACAGCCCGAGTATGTGTAGATTGGGTTCGTTTTCCCATATGCTCTGCTCCGGATCCGATGCAGAATTTTGTCAGTGCCTCCCTGTTGTTCTCTGGGTACACATCCTCTCTGCTTATTGCCGAGACGTGTATCAGGAGAACAGCGAGGTGGTGCTGCCAAAATTTTGCGTCGGATCTGGAGCTGAGCATGGGAAAACGAACCCAATCTACACATATTCGGGTGGGATTAGGACCTATCTTTACCTATTAGCGTCTAGGTTGCATGGACGTAATAAAAGTGACAAACTCCATTAACTGATGAATATATACATGCAGATATATATATATATTTCTTATGTGTCCAGTAGCTAGGCAAGATGAGTGATCGTGCGTGGATGTACACTGGTCACACTAGTCAGAAAGACATGACCATTGAATGGTTAACAAAAACCAAGGGGTTTCTGAGAGCCGCATTTGCAAATGGCCAGAGGACAACCTGGTGCCCCTGTGCCGGGTGCAACAATTGGCACAAGAGGACAGAGGATGAAATGGGCAAACACCTGCAGAAGAGGGGTTTTACGCCAGGTTATACGGTGTGGACATTTCATGGCGAGTCTGCCCAACGTGCCAGAGCTGAGGTGCTTCGTCGTCGCACCGACGAGCATGGTACCGGGATGGAAGACATGGTGCAAGACTTTGATGATGCTCGGGACTCTGACGATGAGATGGAGGAATCTGCAAAGGCCTTCAATGAAATGTTGGTGTCTTCAAAACGTCCTCTCCACAAGCACACTGAGCTTTGTCAGCTGGATGCCATCTCACAAATAATGGCTCTGAAGGCTCAATTCAACTTGGGCAGAGAATGCTACGACGCGATGATGACAGTATTTGGACGTTTTCTACCCAAAGGCCATGTACTACCTGCATACCTGTACCAGTCAGACAAAATCCTCCGTGCTCTTAAGATGCCCTATGAGAAGATACATGCCTGTGAGAAAGGATGTGCCGTATTTAGGCTTCAGTATGCGGACTTGAACTATTGTCCCATTTGCAAGTCATCTAGGTATGTTGTGGTAGACAACGGTATGGGTGAGAAGACGCAGACCAAAATCCCCGTTGGAAGATGGATGCAATGCGCTTGAAGATTAAGAAGATTAGAAAATATGCCATTGATAATGAGGCTTGGTATCATTATGCCGTTGGATCAATTGTTACCTTAGTTGCGATCTTCATCGCATTTGTTGTGATGAGGGTAAGTTTTCTCTAGTGTTTTGCTTAACAAATGCATACTTAGCTTATTTTCCTCCTAAATGGCATAATTACCTAAGTTAGATAAAAAATGAGCTATACTTACGTAAGTTGGCTCAAAAATGGCATCATCACCTAGGTTAGCACAAAAATGACCTATACTTACCTTATTTTTCTCCAAATTGAAATAATAAGCTTAGTTGACCTATACTTTACCTAGGATAGCTATAAAATGACCTATACTTAGCATTTTTCCTCCTAAATGACTTAATATGCTTAGTTAGCTAAAAAATGGCATAACTACCTAGGATAGCTCAATAATGATCTATACTTAGCTTACCTAGTTCATTTATGATATATTTAGCTTACTTAGGTCAAAAATGGCATAACTACCTAGGTTAGCTAAAAAATGACCTATACTTAGCTTCTTCAGTTCATTTATGACATACTTAGCATACTTAGGTAAAAAATGGCATGATAATATTTGTTACCTCCAAAATGACATAGACTTAGCTTATTTTCCTCGAAAATGACATAATAACCTTACTAAGCTGCAAAATGACCTATTTACCTAGCTTAGCTCTAAAATGACCTACACTTAGCATTTTTACCTAGCTTAGCTAAAAAATGGCATTTTTACCTACCTTAGTTAGAAGAAGAAGAAGATAAAGAAGAGGAGAGGAGAAAAAGAAAGAGAAGAAAAATTCTTCTTCTTCTTCTTCTTCTTCTAGCTAGTCTTCTTCTTCTAGCTAGTCTTCTTCTTCTTCTTCTAACTTTCTTCTTTCCCAATTTGCAAATTTGCTTTAGATGAGGAAGCTTGCGTTGATGGAGTCTACTCTTCTCCTTATGCTTCCTTTTTGTTTTGATTTTGTAGGATGAACAATGTGAAATTTGCTACCTATATATGTATGTATGGATGAAACCATTGTATGCTTGTTGTTGGATATGTTGGCTAGCTATATATGTTGCATATGGACTTTTGATTTGGTATGTATATTTGTTGGATGATCATATCCATATGGCAGGGATATGATTTGGTATGTATATGTGTTGTTATGCTTGTTGAAAGTATTTTCAAATGTGTATATATATATATATCTGTGAAATTCTGTGAAATTGAATGAATTTAAGAAAAACAGAAAAAATAGGGGCTATACAGGCTCTTTGCCGTCTGTTGGCAGACGGCAAAGAGCTTTCCTATATGGTTGCTTTGCCATCTGCTGGCAGACGGCAAAGATGCAAAGGTCTTTGCCATCTGCTAGCAGATGGCAAAGCACGCCGTTAACCCCTTAACGGACCTAAGCTGCCATGTGTGCCGTCCAGGTCCTTTGCCGTCTGCTGGCAGACGGCAAAGTGCCCTTTGCCGTAGTTCGTTCAGCCGGACGTGTTGCCGTCTGCTGGCTGACGGCAAAGCCTTTGCCGTCCACGAGGCATGCCTTTGCCGTCAGCCATGGCAGACGACAAAGTTCCTGATTCCTGTAGTGAGCAGTTGGACTTGGAGGCACCCCGGTCGTAGCGCCTGCAGTAGTAGTAAATGAGCGATCAGGGGTCAAATCACAAAGTCCCACCTTTCCCGCATTAAGCTGGATGGACGAAGCAACCATCATTTCACTCTAGGGCGCAAGAGCATAAAGAAAAAAGAAAACCAATGATGCGTGCGGCAGCTACCTAAGGCGCCCTAGGGTAGGAGCCTCCACTACAAATCCGCTTCTCCCTCGTCCTCTTGAAGAAAACCGATGATGCATGCAGTGGGTAGGGTTTGTAGGAGTACTACGGCATGCGGGGCCACGCCGTAGTAAACGGGAGAGGGATTGAGTTCGAGTCGATGCCTTAATATGGGTGGGCCACTCGGTTTTACGGGAACATGGCTGCATTTTGGGTTTGGGGAGCAGTGGAGATATACGTACAAAAAATTGTGGACGTAGGTTCGACCGAAAGGCAATGACGCATGGGCCCCGCATTTTGATATACCCGCGGCCGCATGAAATTTGCTACTCAAAATAATGCGTAAAAGTCCCTCCAAAAACATCTATAACTAATGGGAAGTGAATGTATGCTTAAAATGAAAATGTAATACAAAGAGAAAAAATGAATTGCAGTTAAAAGAATGACATTTCTAAGAAAAATGTGAATGTGAACTACATATGTGTGCACGTGACCAACACATACATTGTCAGTACAAAATCTAATGCAAGAAATAACTTATGAGTAACATGCACGAATTGATGATGTGGTGCTTGCATGCATAGAGTACAAAAACAATGTGATTTATGACTTGCATGCATGACGTGTTCATGTGCCATAGTTGCATGTCCAGGAAAAAAGCTACTAGTGGGTTGTACTAGCTATTTAGGAATAAAAGATGTATATATGGAAGTTGCAGGGAAAGAGATGACATGCATCTCAATTCCTATGAGTAGGGATTGGAAAAGAGATGTCATTTGGTTCACATCATAGGAACTTTTCTATTGAATCTAGAGATGACATGTATCTCAATTCCTATGAGGAGGGATTAGAAAAGAGATGTCATTTGGTTCACATCATAGGAACTTTTCTATTGAATATAGACTAATGTTTTTTTTCCTTTGAAATTGTGGGAGTATAGGAATCCATTCATATGAACCAAGTGGCTCTAAAGCTATAAAAACTAGCGATCGACTGACCTTTTTTTTTGGCTACTTATCTTGTTGCATGCGGGAGGCTACAAAAGGTTATACTCGCGATAGTTAAGGTGAACGGGATGCATGACTCACGGCTAATTGGTGGAGAACTGCTGATGTGGCACCCTGCTGATGTGGACAGGCTGCATGTCTAGAGAAATCAAATGGTGGGGGGCTCCTATTTAGATATAGTTGATAATATCATGTTTATTTTCCTTTGAAATGTGGAGTATATAAATCTATTCCTATGAACCAATTGGCTCTAAAGGAAAAAATCCTATAAAAATCATATCATATAGAGTTCCTATGAAATTCCTCCACACCAAAGGTTGGTTCAAATTGCTGCAGGTGATATGACGGTCTTTCTTTGTACACTCCTCCCCCATCTTTATAGTTACCTCTTGAAGATGAATGAAATGATATATACTGGGTATTCTATATGTGCATTTTGGTATACGAAAACTCGGTAAAAGTTTGCGAGGTTCGAATTTTCAATAAAGCTATATGCACTACATTTTGGAACGGAGGGAGGAGCATACGGCAGTTGCTAACACTCATGTGGAAGATTTGTGTGTCAGAGGAGTGGTTGTTCTATTACATGCCATGGCAAAACTGACACTGTCGGATGCTGATCTAACGGTTCTTACGGCGTTTGTCAAGAAATGGCTTGTGGTGAACGTTTGTCAGATATGATTTATGGACACATGCATTGCATTGATACGTGCCCCCTCTCTCTCACGCACACACGCACCCTCACGAGTCACGACTCTCCTGAGTCCTCTCACACCCACCGTCTATCTGTAGGTAGACGTCACACACATATGTGCTCTTCACACCCTACCCTCAGAACTTCTAAAAAATAAAAGACATCGCACACCTTTTATTTTAACTCACACGTCACACACTTATACTATTACTCTTGGGGCGAACGTTCTTTGGGCGTAGTATATTGTACTCTCACGAAGAGAAGCGGTGCACGCACGCACTAGTTCTCTCACACCCACTCACGGGTACACGTAGGAGCACCTTTTTTTAAAGCTAGGAGCGCATTTGTTTACAAAGAGGCATCCCAATTGACATTTTGACTAGTCTAGTTTTCAACTTGATGGAGGGTCGGGGACCGCACGTGAATGATACAGTACATAGTGTGTCCTGGACGCGGTGATTTGATAGTGCGACCTAGAAGCGGTGGCATGTTATTGATCGAGTTTTATTTTTACTTGAAGTTTAAATGAAAATAGTGGTTCACGCGTATTCAATTTAATAACGGTTGCTACAACAAAATCACTCCACTATATATATAAGTAGGAGCCTCGGCGCTTGCTTTACTAGGGTTCCTCTCTTTCACTCTCTCATGCTCTCCAGATCTAAGCAAGACATAGGTGGCCACACTCTCTCTCTGCTCATGGCTGGCCACAAATCCGGCCGGACCACCTCGGCGGGGGCAGGGGTGTAGGTGCATCGTTCACGCGGTCGTCGGCGGCGAGGGAGGAGACCAACAGCTGCTCACGCATCCCGATCGGCGACCGTGCCGTTCTCTCCGAGCCAGCGCCAGCTCGGGAGGGCCTCCGACCCCTTCTTCCTCTCTGCGATATTGTGGCCAAGATGCGGCCTCTCGACGCCGTCTTTGCCACATCCCGACGACCCTCAGGTATATATTCCTTCGAAACCTTCCTTGCTCTACTACCCCAGCTCCCCACATGGCTGCGTGTGGATCTTTTTCTACTTCAGTCGGCTGTTCCAAAGCCACCTAGACTTTTACTATTATTAGAGGTAAAGCTAGTTCATACAGTCGAATCTAAGAGTTGGTTCAAACAGGGAAGAAAGTGGGAAAGCTGTAGCATGAATCTAGGACTTGGTTCTAAGAGGAAACGGGGGAAAGTAGTAGATACTGGCTACCCAACCGGTCTCTTGGTTGGAAAGGCGAAGAAAGAGGGTGGATGGTAAAGGGTGGGGGGAAGTGGACCTGTCTCTTGGTCGAAAAAGGAAAGAAAGTGATGGGTGTTGGGGGAAAAAGCAAATGAGAACGAGCAGGTCTAGATTTTCTGTGCTCACATAGGAAAATGTTGCCGAGGAGATAAAAAATGGGACAAATGCAGACATGCTTCCTGAATGTTTGCTTAATGAGAGGCGCTACCCAGCACACCGCCCCCCCAAAAAAACCTGGGTGCTCTTCTTCCTCCTCACTCCCACCCACCTCATGTCAGCTCACTCCACTCGTACCCCCAAATTCCTCACCTCACTCCTACAGAAAACCCCAGCTCCCCTTCTTCCTCACTAATACAGAAAACCCCAGCTCCCCTTCTTCTTCACTCGCACTACAACTAGGCTCGTCATTCGTTACTCTGCTCAAATCCATGAGCTCGATGCGACGCCCTCGGGGAAAATGGAGTCGGCTGACCCCAGCACCAAGAAGATGAGGCTCTCGTCAGCGGCAACGCCTGTTGTAGATTCCGCACCCGGCAGCATGGGGAGGAGCGGCGAGCCCGCACCCGCGGATCCCAGGAACCCGTAGAATCTCGGGTGGACCGCATTAGCGATCTCCCGGATGCCATCCTTGGGGAGATCATCTCGCTTCTCCCCACGAAGGATTGCTGCCGCACCCAAGTCCTCTCAACTCGGTGGCTGTGGCACCCCGGCTCAGAGAAGACCGGAACGCCCCGTATTCCAGCCCAGGGACAAGTCCTCTGGAATACGGCACTGTTGGCATAGAACAAATCAGCTCTTTATTACAATGGATATGGTTACAAAGGGTATATGGATTACATCGGCACGGCGACACTACGCCTGCCCGGGGTAGCTCTATGCTAACAGCGGAGTAACTCTCTTGCCAGCGGAACAACGATGACGGTGATGGACTCCACTCTGCAGGGACTCTGGCTAGAACGTGTACCCTAGCTCGCAAACTCGGAATCCTCGACAAGCAAGCAATCATGGCATGACCTGCAAACTGGCATGACACGCCAGGTGAGTACTTTGAATGTACTCGCAAGCTCACATCAAACATCAGCATTAAGGCAAGACAACATCATAGCAGAATAGATGCAGCAAGGTAAAGCATATTAAGTAGTTTAATCCATACTCCGAATAATCTCAGGATCCAATCCGAACCTGTGCCAAGTCCAATCATGTGGTCATCCGACCACTCATCCCGTTGCTGACATATCATATACCTGATACCAACTGTACCACAAGTCTGACAAACTTACTCTCTTTCGGGCTGTCTCACAACCCTCAGAATACTCACGATCCATCGAGTACTTCCGATCATAAGACGAGTTCTTCCATCATTATCATCACTACCATGGTTGACCACCTAGTGAGGTCTGGACGGACTGTCCAATACCGTGGACACGGCTATTCGAATAGATTTTACACTCTGCAGAGGTTGCGCACTTTACCCACACCATGGAGCACTGACCTCGTGATCCCATTCGGGTGGACCAGCGTTGCTCCAACGAAACCCGCCTGACCCGTGACCCTCCCATCGTACCACCGGCAATCATCCTCCCCTGGAGTCAAGCCCTGGGTGGCCCCTGTGTCACCTCGTGACACCTGCCACCATCGTGGCCAAACTGAACTGCCCCAAACGGGGACCTGGATCCAAATAACTCAACTGGGCTCACAAGGTTATCACCGCCTACCGGGCCAGGGTAGCGCGCACGCATAACCTTCCTAGTCAGGCGGTACCGGTGAAAGAGCACGCGATCAGACCAAGTCAAGGCCGTCCCATACCGGCAAATGTGGCTGCACGGCTAAGTCCAGACAGGTGACTCAAGGTCAACCATGAAATATCTAATCCCCAAATAATATTTCTGTCATGGCTGACACTCCGATAACCAGTATGCTTAAGCCACTGCTACTAATTCATCTCTACGAACTGCCGGATGAACTCCAAAATAATCATAGATAGTGATCTCAACATCATAGTATCAACAAGTGGGTAAGCTACTAGTCACTAATAATCCGGTACTCAACATGGTAGTCACCTATCCAAGAATTCACTCAGGTATTGTATTACCCAATTCATTTCATAGATACTTCATACTTGCTATTAAAGTAATTAGTGTGACTATGATATTGCAATGCAATTATGCAGATGAGAGTTGTGGGTTGCCTGGGGATGAAGGAACCATCGGGAAGAAGTGTGGAGAGTCCACGGGAACGATTGCCGGAAACAGTTCTCTCCCGGAGGGGCTCGATTGGAGTTGCGGAGAAAAAGTTGTGAGGGTTTGACTGCAGAAGGACCTTGCTGTAAGAAAAGTATTTACTTCTGGGTCCTTAGCAGTTTTTTTTTCTGGAAAAGAATAAAGGGTACTATGCAGTTGGGCTGCCTCGGGCCGAATCCTCACCGCCGCTCCGGCTGTTGCTTCTGGGCCGGCCTGCACCACTGTTGCCTCCTTTTTTTAAAAACATCTGGTGGGCTGGCCCACCTTATCTCCCTCCTTCTCCCCTGGCGCCCGACAGAATAGAGAGAGAGGCGAGGCAGAGGCGGGCACCGGCGAGGGGCCCGGCCGGCTCCGGCCGTCTTCGGTGGAGCTGGGACCACCGGCGAGCTCGGGGTGGAGCGCCGCACCTATCCAGAGGGAGAATGAGCGCCGGGGAGGAACGAGGTGGCGGCGACGCGCGGGGACAGAGGGTACGGGCGGAGTTGGCCGGTCGAGGGGAGCGGCGGCCTCAAGAGCTCCGACGGCAAGCAGAGATGATGGGGAGGACCGCCGGAGTGGAGGGGTTCTCCTGGTGGTGGTGGGACGGAGAGGGACGGCCTGGTTCGCCGGAATCGAGGCAAGGCCGGCGACCACCGCGGTGGACAGAGGAGGAAGAGGGGGCTTCGGTTGGTTAGGGAGGTAGGGGAGGAGGGGATCATGAGCAGCAGAGCACGGCTAGGCTATTTATAGCCGCGGGGAGGGGGTCTCGCTATGGTGTCCGAAGCTCCGAGACGGCGGCGCCGCGACCACGTCACAACAGGACGTCGGGGCCGGCCACATGCTAGAAGACGAAGGGGAGAAGGCTCTAGAGGGCACACGCATGCGGTGGGGAGCTCTCCGGCGCTCGCGGACGAGCTAGAACCCGCTGGAGACGCGCTCCCGACGCGTACGGAGTACAGAGCGCGGGTTTGGCGTGCTCTGCACATGGTCACCGCGTGGCCACGGCATTGACACGCCTAACGTGATGCCAAAAGATGTCTGGTGGGTAGTCCCTCATAGGTACAGGCTCAGGGATGTGATGGATCGATGAGAGGAGCTGTAGTTAGATGGGAGTGTTCATCTGAAGTTTGCTGTAGCAAACTTGGGCATGAAGCTGTGAGGAGTAGAAATGTGATAAGAGCCAAGAAAGATGTCTGGGAGTGTTAGAGTAGGAAGGACTATAATACTGTAAAGTTTGGAGAGAAATGAACCAATATTTAATATAGTTGCTTTGCAACTGATCAATCTGGTCCAGAAGCTAAGTCTTGATGTGCCACTGACCTGGAGTATCAAATTGAGCTGAAATTTGGCATAGGATGATGATTTGGTCATATGAGAGTGCCATAAAAATTTCATGCCATTTGGACAAGCCAAAATGGTACTTCCTTCACAATGAACCTCTCTGACCAGAATCTTAGAAAAATTCTAGGGAATTACTGGGAATATGAAATGAGTCCAAATTTTGTGGATATAGATTATATGGATAGAAGAATGGTCTGTTAAATTTTCAGCAATTATGGAGCAATATAAAATATAGTTGCTTCACAATGTGAAAATATGACCAGAAACAAAGATTTAATGCTGTGGTCACATAGATGATTGGATAAGGTTGAAACTTGGTGGAGAGTCATGATTTGAGCATATGAAGATGCTTGCAAAATTTCAACTTATTTGGATACTCCTAGCTAGCACTTGCTTCACAAAGATTCCAGTTGCCTAGAAACTTTGGAAATTAGCCAAGGGAGATTCAATATCCAAATAAAGTTGAATTTTGGCATGTGGCAATGATATGGATAGGAAAGAGTGCACAAAAAGTTTGAGAGCAAGCAAGCAAATATAAATGGTACTTGCTTCTCAACTTAGCAGCTAGGGCAGAATCAGAAAAGGAATATTTGTGAAATATTTTTGAACATGGCAAGGAAGGATTTGACATATTTGTGGAATATCTAACCCAAAAAATTTATGAGAATTATTTGGGAATTTTGGGAATGATGGAAATGTGGGTTGCTTCACAACCCAGGATAACAGGGTTATTCCTTTAATAGAAAAAGGAATATTCCCCAAAAAAAGAATATTGGGATTGGTCCAAGATGGAAATGGCAAGGTCTTGGGATGGTTTTGAAGTTGGCAAGCCACTCGGGAAGAAGAATGAAGGGTGATCCCTCCAGGTTGCAAGACTATTAAGCCACAAAAAGCGAATCCGGACCAAAATCAAAAGAAAAAGAAAATGGGCAAAATCCAGGGTGTTACAAACCTACCCCCCTTAAAGAAATCTCGTCCTCGAGATTTGGTTGCTCAGGGATCAAACATGAATATTTCCACTTGAGGAAACCATTTCCAACTCGGGTTTCCTTTTTTTACCTTTGTATAATGCTCCCACTGAGTTTTATATGACTGACTGCCTTGCTTCGGGGTGGTTTGCTTCACTGGACCCTTTTTCTGGCAAATCTTACCTCATATGCTACTCTGACTCCAATCCTTTTATGTCTGCTGACCTGTCTGGGGCAATAAATTTTCCAGACCAAACTATGTGCCCTGCTCATAAGTTCGAGGGTGGTTCCTCATGAACGTGTCGTGACGAGGTCCAATACGAACAACCGTTCTCCGAGTTGTGAATATATTCTCTTGGTGGACACAAAATCTTTTACTCATTGCATTGGGTGACTTCAAATGGATGTGTGTCCTCCAGGTTCAAAACAGTACTGTGAGTCGTACCGTTCTCCTGGCGGAATCTGACTTCTCGAACGGATTGCTGGTCATCTTGGTATATTCACTATCTTGGGTATAAGGCTCCTACCAAATATTTGACTGTCACCTGTCGTGACCAGCATAAAGGTGTATGGTCTTATTGTGATATTATCCATAGACTTGACTGACAGTGGTCCTGGCAGCAAAATCTTGTTCACAGCAGGTTAGTCTTTAACTGATTCCCATCTGTGAGGACACATGCTTCGAGACTATTGTTCATCCTTGTGATTACTCAGTCTATCGGTACCTCTATATGGATGGTAGGCCGTGTAATGCTTTAACATATTTGCTGTAATCCAACTGCCGAGTTAATCTTTCGGCTGACCTGACCAGCTTGGTTGCCCTCTTCTGACAATTTTGAGCATATCTGGTTGACTGGGCGGGTTGTCTCAATATGGGGTCCTTGCAAATGGAATAGACCCCGTGGGTGTGTACCCATGGTGAATGGTACCGAGCCAGACTGTCTGGAGTACTTGTACCATTACCATAACTATATGGACAACCTTGCTCCTTCATTATGGTTCTCTTTGCCTGGATCCTTTACTGAAAGAACTTGGCCTAATATGCTCTTGATTCTCCGTGTGACCATAGGTGTTGTCAGGGGCAATATTCCGGCAGGCATATTACTTCACAAGTTGTAGTTGTAGGGTAACGACCGTCTGAACCCTTGGATAAAACCGACAAATAAACTAGTAGCCACCAGAACGGTCTTTGCAACTCAGATCTGGGACATTACTGGAGTAACTCAACCCCGACTCAAGACGGCTGAAAAATAGCTCAGAGCATGAGACGGTGTCGATAAGAAGAAAGTAGCAACTCCCTAAGACGGCCGAAAAACAGCTCAGAGCATAGGGTCATTGCTACGAAGAGAAATTCAACAGCAGCCCGAGACGGCAGAGAAGCAGCTCAGAACACGGACATTTGTTTACAAGAGAAATAAAAGTCGGCATCCACCCTGGACGGCCGGAAACATCTCAGAACACAGGCGTGGTGCCATCACCAAAGAAAAACGGGCAAGGGTTCATCCGCGTCCCATACAGCTCACTATTATGCATGCAGGTATGAGCATAATAATTTGAACATACCGGAATAACACAGAGCAATGCTATAGGGCATATATTAGATGGTCGTCTTGCTCCATAGGTTGTTGGTCATCACCCTGTAGTGTATAACTGACGTTCTCTTCTTCTTACATAGCTCATGCAATAGTCGGATCTTCACCGGGCGGGCATGATGGTATGAGTAACCCATATGACCTTGGCAGCATGTCCACCATATCTATGGAAACATGTGTAGCTGGTCACTTGATTCCCGAGGCAAGCTTGTGTCCTAACTGATTTTTGCCTTTGGACCAACTGTTGCGGATCTGACCCTGGAGATGCATTGTCATATGCTGCTAACTGTCGATAAATTATCTTGTACTAGTGAGGATGTGACGCCTTATTGGCGAAGGTTGCTTAGCTTGTGTTGGAAGCCATCGGGAGTATCTTGTTGAGTACTAAGTTCATAGCACATTCTGGCTTGCTTCCAAGACATAGCAGGGTTCAAATTATACTCATAGCACACTCAAACCTTGTATATATGAATCATACCTTTGGCACAGAATGCACTGTGGATCATGTACACAATTTACCTTCTTGCTGATTTGATCATTGCTGCTGTGAAGATTGCACATTGAGGTATACTTGATGCTGATAATCAATCCAGCCAGGATATCATTTGTATTCAGGCCCGATATTCCGGTATAACATAGTCTGCTGAAAATTCCATATTGCTAAGCTGAGCTTCCACATGACTGTCTCTTCGCTGAATCTTTGGGTTCAGGGTCGGTGAGCAACTTCCATAAGGGGAAAATAAGGTAACACCAAGGGCCCAAAGAAAGAAACAGAAGAAACAACTACAATAAAACACATAAAGCAACAGGATCACACACAAGCAGTATCATACTCTACAGCTATCCACATCAATAATATGCATTCCTACTTAAGCACACAAATCTCGCAAGAACTCCGGTATTACGGTCTAACATGCTGTGGTGGTGTGCACGAAAGTGAATCAATGTGTGGAAGAAGGTTGGTGTAAACAAGGCTACACCAAACATGGGCTTACACCGGTTGCATCTGGACGGTCACTGTGGCGAGGACGAACTTGGTGATCGGGGGTCGGAACACAGAAGTTATGACCTCATCATCATCAAGCGTACGGAAGAAAACCGTTCACATCCAAAGAATAGGTGGCGGAATGAGTTAGTGGTGGAGAGAAAGGCTTGCAGGCATTGCCCTTTTCTGATAACAAGTATCAGTAAGGGTTACCGAAGCGGCTAGTGGAATGGCATGATCCGGGATAGAACTTGTCTATCCCCGAAACGATAGGGGTAGCTGAAGAGAATATATTGGTGTGGTACCGGTGCATCAATCCGACAAGGGATCGACACCACCAAGCACCTTGGCATCACTCCGCTGGGACGAAGATGACACCACACCAAGGAACAAATATGCAAACTGGAGAGCGCAGGTAGGGAATCAAAACCGATGCCACCTACACTCACCAGATCCATCGTTAGTGACAAGATATCTAGTCTATATGCATGCTATGCACAAACAAATGCAACAACCAAGTGCAGAAAACCAACTGGATCCTATACTACCAGTTACTAACGCTCGCGCCTAGACCGCGCGTCCTATAGCCAAACCTGGCTCTGATACCAACTGTTGTGGCACCCCGGCTCACAGAAGACCGGAACGCCCCGTATTCCAGCCCAGGGACAAGTCCTCTGGAATACATCACTGTTGGCATAGAACAAATCAGCTCTTTATTACAATGGATATGGTTACAAAGGGTATATGGATTACATCGGCATGGCGACACTATGCCAGCCCAGAGTAGCTCTATGCTAACAGCAGAGTAACTCTCTTAGCAGCGGAACAGCGATGACGGTGATGGACTCCACTCCGCAGGGACTCTGGCTAGAACGCGTACCCTAGCTCGCAAATTTGGAATCCTCGACAAGCAAGCAATCATGGCATAACCTGCAAACTGGCATGACACACCAGGTGAGTACTTTGAATGTACTCGCAAGCACACAGCAAACATCAGCGTTAAGGCAAGACAACATCATAGCAGAATAGATGCAGCAAGGTAAAGCATATTAAGTAGTTTAATCCATACTCCGAATAATCTCAGGATCCAATCCGAACCTTTGCCAAGTCCAATCATGTGGTCATCCGACCACTCATCCCATTGCTGACATATCATATACCTGATACCAACTATACCACAAGTCTGACAAACTTACTCTCTTTCGGGCTGTCTCACAACCCTCAGAATACTCACGATCCATCGAGTACTTCCGATCATAAGACGAGTTCTTCCATCATTATCATCACTACCATGGTTGACCACCTAGTGAGGTCTGGACGGACTGTCCAATACCGTGGACACGGCTATTCGAATAGATTTTACACTCTGCAGAGGTTGCGCACTTTACCCACACCATGGAGCACTGACCTCGTGATCCCATTCGGGTGGACCAGCGTTGCTCCAACGAAACCCGCCTGACCCGTGACCCTCCCATCGTACCACCGGCAATCATCCTCCCCCGGAGTCAAGCCCTGGGTGGCCCCTGTGTCACCTCGTGACACATGCCACCGTCGTGGCCAAACTGAACTACCCCAAACGGGGACCTGGATCCAAATAACTCAACTGGGCTCACAAGGTTATCGCCGCCTACCGGGCCAGGGTAGCGCGCACGCATAACCTTCCTAGTCGGGCGGTACCGGTGAAAGAGCACGCGATCAGACCAAGTCAAGGCCGTCCCATACCGGCAAATGTGGCTGCACGGCTAAGTCCAGACAGGTGACTCAAGGTCAACCATGAAATATCTAATCCCCGAATAATATTTCTGTCATGGCTGACACTCCGATAACCAGTATGCTTAAGCCACTGCTACTAATTCATCTCTACGAACTGCCGGATGAACTCCAAAATAATCATAGATAGTGATCTCAACATCATAGTATCAACAAGTGGGTAAGCTACTAGTCACTAATAATCCGGTACTCAACATGGTAGTCACCTATCCAAGAATTCACTCAGGTATTGTATCACCCAATTCATTTCACAGATACTTCATACTTGCTATTAAAGTAATTAGTGTGACTATGATATTGCAATGCAATTATGCAGATGAGAGTTGTGGGTTGCCTGGGGATGAAGGAACCATCGGGAAGAAGTGTGGAGAGTCCACGGGAACGATTGCCGGAAACAGTTCTCTCCCGGAGGGGCTCGATTGGAGTTGCGGAGAAAAAGTTGTGAGGGTTTGACTGCAGAAGGACCTTGCTGTAAGAAAAGTATTTACTTCTGGGTCCTTAGCAGTTTTTTTTTCCGGAAAAGAATAAAGGGTACTATGCAGTTGGGCTGCCTCGGGCCGAATCCTCAGCGCCGCTGCGGCTGTTGCTTCTGGGCCGGCCTGCACCACTGTTGCCTCCTTTTTTAAAAAACATCTGGTGGGCTGGCCCACCTTATCTCCCTCCTTCTCCCCTGGTGCCCGACAGAATAGAGAGAGAGGCGAGGCAGAGGCGGGCACCGGCGAGGGGCCCGGCCGGCTCCGGCCGTCTTCGGTGGAGCTGGGACCACCGGCGAGCTCGGGGCGGAGCGCCGCACCTATACAGACGAAGAATGAGCGCCGGGGAGGAATGAGGTGGCGGCGACGCATGGGGACAGAGGGTACGGGCGGCGGATGGCCGGTCGAGGGGAGCGGCGGCCTCAAGAGCTTCGACGGCAAGCAGAGATGATGGGGAGGACCGCCGGAGTGGAGGGGTTCTCCTGGTGGTGGTGGGACGGAGAGGGACGGCCTGGTTCGCCGGAATCGAGGCAAGGCCGGCGACCACCGCGGTGGACAGAGGAGGAAGAGGGGGCTTCGGTTGGTTACGGAGGCAGGGGAGGAGGGGATAATGAGCAGTAGAGCACGGCTAGGCAATTTATAGCCGCGGGGAGGGGGTCTCGCGATGGTGTCCGAAGCTCCAAGACGGCGACGCCGCGACCGCGTCACAACAAGACGTCGGGGCCGGCCACATGCTAGAAGACGAGGGGGAGAAGGCTCCAAAGGGCACACGCGTGCGGTGGGGAGCTCTTCGGCGCTCGCGGACGAGCTAGAACCCGCTAGAGATGCGCTCCCGACGCGTACGGAGTACAGAGCGCGGGTTTGGCGTGCTCTGCACATGGTCACCGCGTGGCCACGGCATTGACACGCCTAACATGATGCCAAAAGATGTCTGGTGGGTAGTCCCTCGTAGGTACAGGCTCAGGGATGTGATGGATCGATGAGAGGAGCTGTAGTTAGATGGGAGTGTTCATCTGAAGTTTGTTGTAGCAAACTTGGGCATGAAGCTGTGAGGAGCAGAAAAGTGATAAGAGCCAAGCAAGATGTCTGGGAGTGTTAGAGTAGGAAGGACTATAATACTGTAAAGTTTGGAGAGAAATGAACCAATATTTAATATAGTTGCTTTGCAACTGATCAATCTGGTCCCGAAGCTAAGTCTTGATGTGCCACTCACATGGAGTATCAACTTGAGCTGAAATTTGGCATAGGATGATGATTTGGTCATATGAGAGTGCCATAAAAATCTCATGCCATTTGAACAAGCCAAAATGGTACTTCCTTCACAATGAACCTCTCTGACCAGAATCTTAGAAAAATTCTAGGGAATTACTGGGAAGATGAAATGAGTCCAAATTTTGTGGAGATAGATTATATGGATATAAGAATGCTCTGGTAAATTTTCAGCAATTAAGGAGTAATATAAAATATAGTTGCTTCACAATGTGAAAATATGACCACAAAGAAAGATTTAATGCTATGGTCACATAGATGATTGGATAAGGTTGAAACTTGGTGGAGAGTCATGATTTGAGCATATGAAGATGCTTGCAAAATTTCAACTTATTTGGATACTCCTAGCTAGCACTTGCTTCACAAAGATTCTAGTTGCCCATAAACTTTGGAAATTAGCCAAGGGAGATTTAATATTCAAATAAAGTTGAATTTTGGCATGTGGCAATGATATGGATAGGAAAGAGTGCACAAAAAGTTTGAGAGCAAGCAAGAAAATATAAATGGTACTTGCTTCTCAACTTAGCAGCTAGGGCATAATGAGAAAAGGAATATTTGTGAAATATTTTTGAACATGGCAAGGAAGGATTTGACATATTTGTGGAATATTTGACCCAAAAAATTTATGAGAATTATTTGGGAATTTTGGGAATGATGGAAATGTTGGTTGCTTCACAACCCAGGATAACAAGGTTATTCCTTTAATAGAAAAAGGAATATTCCCCAAAAAAAGATTATTGGGATTGGTCCTTTAATATAAAAGGGTTATTCCTTTAATTGGAAATGGCAAGGTCTTGGGATGGTTTTGAAGTTGGCAAGCCACTCGGGAAGAAGAATGAAGGGTGATCCCTCCAGGTTGCAAGACTACTAAGCCACAAAAAGCGAATCCGGACCAAAATCAAAAGAAAAAGAAAATGGGCAAAATCCAGGGTGTTATTGTGGCGCCCTCTATGGCGCGCCGCGCCCCTTAATCTCGACTGTCGTCAGCTATCTCTCTTTAATGATTTTGAACTCCCCAGAGCCATCATCTCCTCCCACCAGGGCTCCGTTCAAAGCCTCTGCATCCCGTCATGCTACCCGAGCAAGCATAGCATGCCCTGCAAGGTGGACGCCTGGCTGAAATCCCCTGAATTCACAGAACTGTAGCTGCTTGAGTTCTACTATTCCCCAGGAAATCACCTACCAGATACCGAACGCCATGTACTTGTGCCCTCAGCACCGATGTCCATCTCGTAATATTCCTCCTCTCTCCACACCGCCACCTTTGCGCTGTGCTACCTACCATACAATCTGGTACTAAACCTTTGACTCCCATTTCTCAAAAAACTTTCACTTGTGTGGGTTCGTATATCGGAGGCCTCATTGCACAGCATCATCCACTCCAGTTGCCCTGCCCTGGAGTGCTTGGTGCTTGTTTTCACAGCTAGAACCGGTTGTCTCCAAATAAAGTCGCCTAACCTTGTAAGAATTGGAATTTCTTTTGACGGAAGGTAGCTCATCATCGAAGATGCCCCTTCACTTCAAAGGTTGATCCTTGATTCTAGTTATTCACCGTCGCAAATAACTGTCGTCTCTGCGCCTAAAATGGAGACCTTGGGTGTAATACATGATCTCTGTGCTCATTTCAAGATGGTGTTTGGCTCCACAGTTCTTCAGGTACTGTATATTATCATGTACACTTGTAATCATAAGCTGCATTTTAAATTTCTGCGCATAAGTTCTATATCATCTTGGAGTACACATTTTGTACTAATATTATGTTCTATGCTCAATGAAGAGTTTGTCCATGGATAGCCCATCAATGGTGCTGGATTCTGTCAAGATCTTATATATCCAAATGAATAGTTTTGATCTGAACAAGATTATTGGCTTGCTGCAATGCTTTCCAAGTCTGGAGAAGTTGTATATAAAGGTGATAATTTCACGCACATTGGAAGCCCGCATATAGTATACTAGAATTAACCATTAAGCTGTTGCTCTTTCGACACTCTTTTTTTAGACCTTAACTCTTTTCAATCTTCATGTCTATTTAGGCAACAGGACGGGGTAAGAAAGTTATAACCAATCAGTGGATTCATAAGCACTGGGATTTTCTCACTTCTCATGACATTCGATTGAAGACAATAATGCTGGAACAATATCTAGCCAACCATGCAAACAGTAGATTTGTCACATTCTTCTTGCTGAATGCGAGGTTACTATTGTCCATCAGGTTTAAGTTTATCAGCAACATGGTTTTGACGGATGGGTATGTTGAAGAGCAAAAACAGGAGTTTCAGGTGGACAAAAGGGCTTCTGAACATGCCGGGCTTCTATTTACAACATCTTGTGGTCATAATCCAGTAATTTTTACGACCCAGGATGTTCATTCTATGGACCTGACCGATCCATTTGACTATGACTGCCGAAAACAGTGCTGGAGTTAGATGTTGTTGCCCTTTTCAATCTGGGTTTTGTTTAAACCTGATGAACAATTAACCCTCATGCTTTTGTACAGTTTGTAAGCTGGAGTTAGATGTTGTTGCCCTTTTCAACTCGGCTGTGTCTGTCATATTTTCTTTGAAACAAGGCAAATGGCTTGCCATTTGTTTAATTAAGAGAGAAATATTGTAACAAATCCCAACCAAGGGAAATAACTTCACTCTCGCCGGCTGCTTGAGCTCACTGTGCATTATAGAAGCCAAGTGATTAGCCCCCACCAGCACCCACGAACTTATTTGGAACTAGCACACCAAATGGGCTGTAAATTTTCATAAGAAAGGCTGCATGACTGTGATAGATTTGGATTCTGACATTTGGGACCCACGAGGAAAAAGCCTATCCAAGGTGGTGTCAACTTAATTACTAGTCAACAAATGATTCTGCCTACCAGCCATTGGATTGACATCCAACATCTGTCGTGTATCTTCTATCTCTTGTCTTCTTCCTCGAGCCGCCCAAACCAAACCACCCCGTCGGTTCTGCCTGCTCCCGCCTCCCACGGCTGGTTACGCCTCAGCCGCCCTACCGTACCCTCAAACATTGGCCATTCCCTCCCTCTATTCCCCCACACGTCCTGTTATTCTCCGGCGACGTCAGCCCCAACACGCACCTGCACCCGAACCAGTCAACCCTTGTACTCCCCTCCGCCTGCGACTAGACTGGCACATCTTCCATAGCTCCTGTTCATTCCGTCCGAGGCCTCGCCGTCGTCCTCCACCTTAATTTGCTCGACGTGCGTGGTGCATCGCCGTCTGGCGTTGTCAACATGATCAACAACCAAGAGGAACAAGGAGATGACTGTACGTGGAGAGGATGACAGTAGGGACCCACCAGGGTCATGGCAGTACGCAAGCAAGTGCCTCATTATTACAAGCCCAAAAAAATGGTTCCTCCTAATGGTTGGACATCTGGGGCCCACGCCATTGTCAACGCAGTCAATAAACGAGAGAATTGCACAACGAGCGGCTGACACCAGGGACCCAGCAGGTCGCGCAGTTGTTATTTACTTATTTTTAGGAAAAAGCAGTTGTTATTTACTAGTTTTAGAGACGGATCAGGGTAACAACAGGGCTGTGCTGGGGCTGTGGCCCATCTAGCCAGGGTTTTATTTTATGTTTACCACATCATGAGCCCAGTTGTGTTTTTTCTTTTTGAAAATGGCTAGCCCAGTTCTACCTTTTTTAAAGAAATACCCAACAGAGGCCTACTTGCTTTCTCAACCCTACTGGGCTGCAAATCTTTCAAGGCGAGAGCGATGTATTCGCTTACCCAGAAAATGAAGTAGTAAGAAATGGGATGTAAATTTTAAAAACGCAGCAAACCAGCAATTAGTTTCAAATATCTTTTTTTAAGATTTCAAGATTTCGAATTTAATTGATTTTTGCGGGGAAAATTATGTTGGATTTTAAATTGATATAAAATTATTATTTTTAAATTAGTTTGAATGTGATTCAAAATTTCACGATTAAAAACAGTTCGGACCGTACTGAAATATGAAATTTTGGTTGAATTTTTAACCGTGGCCAGAATATGGGTTGTAATGGTAACAAAAAGAACATGGGCTTAATAAAATCCTTAAGAATTAGCCAACGGGCTGTACATTTATTAGCAATAATGGCAGATTGGTTGTATGTTGTTTTCCACATATTTGAGGCTGACTTGTGGGCCTACTAGGTTGACGCGTACGCTTTCCTAAAAAAAGGTTGACGCGTAGGCAAGGCCTTGTCAACTTAGTCAACACATGAGAGCAGTTACTGTTGGATGTCCATCCAACGGCCGTCAAGCTTCTTCAATCTCTGCTCTTCCTGCTCCAGCCGCCCAAACCGGTGCCGGTGGGACTGCTTGCTCCCTCCTCCCATGGCCGGCTGTGCTGCCGCGCAGGCCACACCGCCCCACCCTACTCCCATCGCTGGCCTGGCCATCCCTCTACTCACCCACACCTGCAGTTATTCTCTGACGACGGCAGACGAACCTGTAAACTCTTGTACTCCCCTCCGCGTCGGAAACAATTACCGAGTCTTCCCTGGCTCCATGTCATTCCCTTCCTAGGCCTCGCCGTCATCCATCCCCCTGGTGCTCTCGGCGCGGCGTGGTCAACGTGGTCAACGAACGACATCCATCGAAAGAGGACTGTACGTGGAGAGGCTGACAGCTGGGTCCACGGCCACATGCAAGGAAGTGCCTCCTTATTACGCGCAAAATAATGATTCCTCCACCTGACAGCGGGGACCCACCGGAAGGGCCTCTGTATTTCACGAAAAAATGTTCCTCCCGCTGACAGCTCGGACCCACCAGCTATATCTTCGCACGCAAGGAAGTGCCTCCTTATTATGCACAAAAAAATGAATACTCCCCCTGCTAGCTGGGACCCACCATAGTTGGAGGCTGACTTGTGGGCCTACTAAGTTGACGTGGATGGAGGGCTTCGTCAACTTAGTCAATATGAATGATTCTAGCTCCAGTGACCGTATGATGTCCATCCAACGGCCGTAGTGCTTCTTCAACCTCTGGTCTTCTTGCTCCAGCCGCCCAAACCAGCGCCGGTCGTGCCTCCTGCTCCTGCCTCCCGTGGTCGGCTCTGCTGCCTCACAGGCCTCACCGCCCCACCCTACTCCCATCGCTGACCTGGCCATCCTTGTACTCACCCAGACCTCCTGTTATTCTCCGGCGACGGCAGCCTCACACTGCAGACCAACCAGTAAACCCTCTACTCCCCTCCGTGTGGGAAACAACTACCGAGTCTTCCCCGGCTCCGGGTCATTCCCTTCCTAGGCCTCACCGTCATCCACCGCCTTGGTGCTCTCGCCGCGGCGTGGTCAATGTGGTCAAGGAACGACTTATATCCGAAGAGGACTGTACGTGGAGAGGCTGACAGCTGGGTCCACAGCCACAGCAAGGAAGTGCCTCCTTATTACGTGCAAAATAATGATTCCTCCACCTGACAGCGGGGACCTACCGGAAGGGCCCTATTTTGCAAAAAAAAAATGTTTTCCCCTGACAGCTGGGACCCACTAGCTATATCTTCGGACGCAAGGAAGTGCCTCCATATTAGGCGCGAAAAAAAATGAATCCTCCCCCTAACAGCTCGGACCCACCATCAATAACTTCGCACGCAAGGAAGTGCCTCCTTATCCTCCCTGACAGCCAGGCCCCACCTGGTCGAAGCGTATGTAGCATTGTCATTCTGGTCGTGAACATGTACGTACATACTGGTCGATCGGTCTCTCTGCAACGATGAATCGTGGCCGAGCAAGCAGCTGCACGTGTAGTAGTAGAGCCCCCGACGTAGCAGTTCAGGCAGTCCCTTCTAAACCATGTACACGTACGTACAGCCACATGCCAAAAAATATGGCCATGTACGTGCATACAGGCGGGGTCTCGAACGCCTACTCGCGCATATGTACGGCCGGGGTTCATTTACATGGAGAGGCAACGGACGACAGCAACGGCGTCCTGTTCATCGGGCAGCCAACCGGCTAGGTCGGAACGGAGAAACAGTGTCCTGTTCACCAGGAGGCAACAGACTGGGTCGAAATGTGTCCTGTTCAATGGGAGCCAACCGGCTTGGACGGAACAGCCGAAACAGGGTCTGGCGTACCGTAGTATGGAGGAAACAGCCTTCTGCTCGACCGGCTACGGTCAAAACGGGGTGCTGTTGATCGGGAGGGGTGTGGCGTACCGCAAAACGGAGGAAACATACTTGTGTTGGAGTGCTACGGTCAAAACAGGGGTCCTATTCATCGGGAGGGGTGTGGTGTACCGCAAAACGGGACTCCACGGGCTACTGTTCATCCACCGTCGACTTCCTCCAGCCTCCACCTGCTACTGTTCATCCACCGTCGACTTCCTCCTGCCTCCATGAGCTACTGTTCATCGACGGGGTCCTGTTCATCCAGCCTCCACCGGCTACTTTTCAACCAGCCCTCCACGGGGTCCCTCCACCAGCTACTGTTCATCCACCCCCACCTCCTCGATCGAGGTCCTATTCATCCAGCGGCAACGGCTACTACTACCACAGGGTCCTGTTCATCGAACACCCACCAGGAACTGTTCATCCAACCCCCAACAACGGTCACTGTTCATCAAGAGGCAGCAGGTTCGATCGGCTTCAGTTAGCAGCAGTAGTGAAGGAATCGCTCGATCGGGTTCAGTTAACAGCAAGGGATCGATCGCTCGGGTTCAGTAATGCGTAGCTAGTGCAATCGCTCAGGTTCAGTAAGCGAACGCCTCGCTCGGGTTCAGTTAGAGCCCAACGCCTTGCACACACGCGCATACGTGTACGAGAGAAATGCGCAATCCCTCCGTGCATCGCTCGGCCCCGACCACCCACCGTAACCGGGAACTCCCTGATATTTTCCTCGCCCTCGCTTCTACCATGATTTTTTCCGTCATGGACGGCCCAAAGAATATCATGCAGGTGCATCCCCGGCCTACCCGGGACAAAAAGCCCATTTTCTGTCATGATTTTTTGTCATAGAAGTAGGAGCCCACCACATCTATGATGATACCGGGTTTTGTCACAATTATCGTCATAGAAGTGTCATAAGCATGACAGAAAAAAAATTGTTCGGCCCAAAATGTCACGGATGTGTCTTTTTTTTGTAGTGATGATGAACAGACTGATGAACAGACTGATGAACTACATGAACTACTATGACCTGATGGGGCCAAAGAAGAGTGGGGGTGCGCCACAGTTATCTGGTTCGGTCAGGTTGATGCAGCAGCCTTTGTCAGAGTTGCTGGTGAAGAACGGTCGGAGCGGCGGAGATCTTGTGCGGCGGAGGTCGCGAGGAGGAAGTAGAAGTGGAGGCGAAGGGGGTAAAAGTGAAAAAGGAACCCCCTGCCCATTTATAAGGAAAGACCGGTGAACAGTAAAATGGCATGGACGGAAATCAAGGGGATGTCATGATTATCTTAACAAAGGAGACGCCTCGATTCTCGGGTGGCTAGTTAATGTGGTGATGTCATCAGTTTTTTCTGGATTTACTTCACATGACGTCATGGCGGGTTATCCGGATTCGTTCAAGGTTAAGCATTGGAAGGAGTCTAAGGAAAATTCGCCAAACGGAGAATGAAGATTGGCATAAACAAGTTCAAATCAATCTGGGGCCTAATGTTGGGGATATAACCCCGCGGTGTGACCCGCCCAGGAGGGGCTGGGTTACACTATTGGCGACTCAGAGATAAAATCAAAGTAGGCCTAGGAGGCCAGATGGAGAACCCGGAGGGCAACTTACGCGGTGAGCCGCCATAGGCCCAAGCCCAAGAGATGGTGCGAGACCCGGTGCTTGTAAGCCACCCGACGATGACTTGTCCAGAAAGGCAAGGTGATTTAGAACCCAGATTGGTCACGTTGTGTGATCCTACTTGAACTCTTGTAAGCCCAGGGCCTCGACCTATGTATATAATGGCGAGACCCTGCGACGGGTTATCTCAAGAAACAATCAATCGATAGCCAGGTCAAGCGATTCCGCTCCCTTGTAATCAATATCCAATCAGTACAACATAAAGCAGGACGTAGGCTTTTACCTCATTGTGAGGGGCCGAACCTTGGTAAACTCGTGTCTCTCGTCCCGATCAACCCCTTTAAGCTAACCTACGTTGCGATGGCTACACGCTTAAGTCCTTTCACAAGGACATCTGCCGTGACAAAACCACGACAGGAGGGGTGGTGTGTGTCTGTGCTAGCGAAGGTTTTGGGGTGTGTGTGTGTGTGTGGAGGGGGGCCAAGGTGGTGTTTGAGGAAATACCACTGCTACTAAAAATTTTACTAGGCAAGAGTAAAATGGCGGGGCTACTGAAAATTTGGATCAAGGGATTGAAGCAGAGCGGGAGTAACAGATGATGGCCCACAAGTATAGGGGCTCAATCGTAGTCTTTTTTATAAGTAAGAGTGTCGAACCCAATGAGGAGCAGAAGGAAATGACAAGCGGGTTTCAACAAGGTATTTTCTACAAGCACTGAAATTATCGGTAACAAATAGTTTGATAGCAAGATAATTTGTAACAAGTGACAAGTAACAAAAGTAACAATAAGTGCAGCAAGGTAGCCCAATCCTTTTTGTTGCAAAGGACAGACCGGAACAATCTCTTATAATAAGTAAAACTTTCATGAGGACACACGGGAATTTCATCTAGTCACTTTCATCATGTTTGTTTGATTCGCGTTCACTACTTTAATAATTTGACATGTGGGTGGACCGGTGCTTGGGTGCTGTTCTTACTTGAACAAGCCTCCCACTTATTATTAACCCCTCTTGCAAGCATCTGCAACTATGAAAGAAGAATTAAGATAAATCTAACCATAGCATTAAACATATGGATCCAAATTAGCCCCTTACGGAATAGCGCATAAACTAGGGTTTAAGTTTCTGTCACTCTAGTAACCCATCATCTAATTACTACTCCACAATGCATTCCCTTAGGCCCCAAGATGGTGAAGTGTCATGTCGTCCATGTTCACATAACACCACTAAGGGAATCACAACATACATATCATCAAAATATCGAACGAATACCAAATTCACATGATCACTTATGATAAGACTTCTCCCATGTCCTCAAGAATAAAAGAAACTACTCACAAATCATATTCATGCTCAAGATCAGACGGATATTAAATAGCATAATGGATCTGAACATATAATCTTCCACCAAATAAACCAACTAGCATCAACTACAAGATGTAATCAACAGTACTAGTCACCCATAGGTACCAATCTGAGGTTTTGATACAAAGATTGAACACAAGATATGAACTAGGGTTTTGAGATGAGATGGTGCCGGTGAAGATGTTGATGAAGATTGATCCTCCCACGATGAGAGGGTTGTTGGTGATGACGATGGCTTCGATTTCCCCCTCCCGGAGGGAAGTATCCCCGGTGAAATCGCTCTGCTGGAGAGCAAAAGTGCTCCTGTCCAAGTTCCGCCTCGAGACGGCGGCGCTCCATCCCAAAGGTCCTCTCCTTAATTTTTTCTATGGCAAATGGGCTTATATACCAGAAGATGGGCACCAGAGGCTGGCCAGGGGCCCCACTACCCACCAGCGCATGCCAAGGGGGTAGGCGTGCCCTGGTGCCTAGTGGGCACCTGGGTTGACCCCTCTGGTATTTCTTTTCTCCAATAATTTTTATATATTCCAAAATAAATCTCTGTGAAATTTCAGCTCATTTGGAGATGTGCAGAATAGGTAGCTCTGACGTAGCTTTTTCAGGTCCAGAATTCCAGCTGCCGGCAATCTCCCTCTTCATGCAAACCTTGCATATTAAGAGAGAAAAGGCATTAGAATTACTCCACAAAGTGTTATAATGATAAAAATACTCTAAATAACAGTAGGAAAACATGATGCAAAATGGACGTATCAACACACATCACACAAGGTCCACACATACTAATCGTGTGCTATCAAATAGAAAAACCCTCCAGGCGAGCAGATATTTTTGTGATTGCGAGGGATGCAGGCGAGAGTAAAATGCCAGGGCTACTAAAAATTTGGATCAAGGGATTGAAGCAGAGCGGGAGTAACAGACATCACACACGGTCCACACATACTAATCGTGTGCTATCAAACAGAAAAACCTTCCAGGCGGTGGATATTTTCGAGATTGCGAGGCAGTAGATATTTTCGAGAGCGGGAGGGAAGCCTCGTGGATCCCAATCTACTTTGCTGATGTGAGTGACAGGGACACGGGCGTGGCACATGGGTAGTCTGAGGGAACCGTGTCTGTTGCGTCCTGATGTCGCTTGAAAATGCGTCGGTATTTCCCCAAAGAGGAAGGGATGATGCAGTACAGCTACGGTAGGTATTTCCCTCAGTTGTGAAACCAAGGTATCAATCCAGTAGGAGAACCAAGCAACACTATGTAAATGGTAACTGCACACAAAGAACAAATACTTGCAACCCAACGCGTAAGAGGGGTTGTCAATCCCTCCATGGTAAAAAGATAGTAAATTTGTGGTAGATTGGATAAATAGCTCTCGATAAAACACAAAATAAAATAAGTAATAAAAAAGTGCAGCAAGGTATTTTTGGGTTTTTGGAATAATAGATCTGAAAATAAAAGCGAATAAAAATAGATCTCAAAACAAATATGATAAAAAAATAGACCCGGGGGCCGTAGATTTCACTAGTGGCTTCTCTCGAGAAAATAGCACACAGTGGGTAAACAAATTACTGTTGGGCAATTGATAGAAGATCGAATAATTATGACGATATCCAAGGCAATGATCAGTATATGGGCATCACGTCCAAGATTAGTAGACCGACTCCTGCCTGCATCTACTACTATTACTCCACACATCGACCGCTATCCAGCATGCATCTAGTGTATTAAGTTCATGGAGAAACGGACTAATGCAATAAGCACGATGACATGATGTAGACAAGATCTATTCATGTAGGAATAGCCCCCATCTTGTTATTCTTAATAGCAATGATACATGCGTGTCTTGCTGCCCCTTCTGTCACTGGGAAAGAACACTGCAAGATCGAACCCATCACAAAGCACCTCTTCCCATGGCAAGAAAAATAGATCTAGTTGGCCTAACTAAACCAAAGATTCGAAGAAGAAATATGAGGCTATAAATGATCATGCATATAAGAGATCAAAGAAAACTCAAATAATATGCATGGATATAGATCTGATCATAAACTCAAAGTTCATCGGATCCCAACAAACATACCGCAAAAAGAGTTACATCAAATTGATCTCCAGGAGACCATTGTATTGAGAATCAAAAGAGAGAGAGGAAGCCATCTAGCTACTGGCTACGAACCCGTAGGTCTATGGTGGACTACTCACCCATCATCGGAGAGGCACCAATGAGGATGATGAACCCCTCCGTGATGGTGTCTAGATTGGATCTCGTGGTTCTGGAACTTGCAGTGGCTGGAATTGTGTTTCGTCGACTCCCCTAGGGTTTCTGGAATATTTGGGAATTTATAGGGCGAAGAGGCGGTGCAGGAGTTCTCCGTGGGGGGGGGGGGGCACAACGCACTGCGCACGCCCTGGTGGGTTTTGCTCCCCACGGGCCTCCCCTCTAGTGCTTTCTTGGCCCACAAGGTGTCTTCTAATCCAGAAAAAATCTCCAAAAAGTTTTGATGCATTTGGACTCCGGTTGGTACTGATATTCTGCGAAGTAAAAAACAGCAACTGGCACTGGGCACTATGTCAATATGTTAGTCCCAAAAAAATGATATAAAGTTGCTATAAACTAAATATAAAACATCCAAGAATGATAATATAACAGCATGCAACAAGCAAAAATTAAAGATACATTGGAGACTTATCAGCATCCCCAAGCTTAATTCCTACTCGTCCTCGAGTAGGTAAATGATAAAAATAGAATTTTTGATGTGGAATGCTGCCTAACATGTTCATCACATATTCTTTTCTTTTGTAGCATGGACATTTGGACTTTTATATGGTTCAAAGCAATAGTCTAGTTTTGACATGAAGATTTCAATACTCAAGCATATCAACAAGCAACCATGTCTTTCAAAATATCAACACTAAAGAAAGTTATCCCTAGCCCATCATGCTCAATCATTGATCCATTCATGAAACACACTCGCATATTAGCTACATCCAATGCTCAAGTATGATCATAGTGCTCCCTTGTTGGTGCTTTATAAGAGAAGATGGAGCCTCAAATAAAAATTAAAAATTGCATAAAGTAAATAGATAGGCCCTTCGCAGAGGGAGGTAGGGATTTGTAGAGGTGCCAGAGCTCAAAGCTTAAATTGAGAGATATTTTTTTTGAGAGGCATACTTTTCCCGTCAACGAAAATGACCGAGTAATTCCCAACACTTTCCATGCTACATATATCATAGGCGGTTCCCAAGCATAAAATAAAGTTTATTCCTTTTTTCACCTTTCTTTCACAATCCATGGCTAGCCGTATCCACGGGTGCCTTCCATACCAACACTTTCCAAGGAATTTATTATTTGACAACATAAAGTAAATTTCTTTTTCATTTCGAGACTGGGCATCCCTATTACCGCTGCACTCTCATGCAATGACAAGTGAATAAACACTCATCTTGAGAATAACACATCTAGCATGGAAAATATTGGCCACCCCTTGCCGCTTCATGAGCGGTACGAGCACAAAAAAAGGAAATTCATTTTGAAAATTAGAGATGGCACATACAAATTTGCTTAGAATGGCACGGAAATACCACATATAGGCAGGTATGTTGGACTCATATGGCAAAACTGGGTTTAAATATTTTGGATGCACAAGTAGTATTTCTACTTAGTACAAGTGGAGGCTAGCAAAAAGATTGAGAAGCAACCAACCAAGAAACAAAAATTCACATAAGCGAGCATTAAGCATAGCTAACACTGAATAATGCACCATAAGTAGGATGTAATTTCATTGCATAACTATTAACTTTCATGCTTGCATAGGGAATCACAAACCTTAACACCAATATTCTTACTAAAGCATAATTACTCACCAACATGACTCACATATCACTATCATCATATCTCAAAACTATTACAAAGAATCAAGTTTATTTTGTCCAATGATCTTCATGAAAGGTTTTATTATATCCCTCTTGAATATCTATCACTTTGGGACTAGTTTCATATATTGCAATTGCTTTTAAATAGCTCAAACAAATTTAAGTGAAGAACATGAGCATAAATTTTTTCGTCTCTCAAAATAATATAAGTGAAGCATGAGAGAATTTCTTCAAAAATTTACTAACTCTCAAATAAATATAAGTGAAGCATGAGAGTATTTCTCCAAAAATATTAAAGCACACCATGCTAAAAAAAGATATAAGTGAAGCACTAGAGCAATTCTATAGCTCAAAATTTTTAAGTGAAGCATAAAGAGCAATTCTAACAAATCATAGCATAATTTTGGCTCTCTCAAATAGGTGTGTCCAGCAAGGATACTTGTGACAAAATAAAAAGCAAAACAAGCAAAGTCTCATATAATACAAGAAGCTCCAAGCAAAACTCATGATATGTGATGAATAAAAATATAGCTCCAAGTAAAATACCGATGGTCGTTAGAAGAAAGAGGGGATGCCTTCCAGGGCATCCCCAAGCTTAGTTGCATGGTTCTCCTTGAATATTAACTTGGGGTGCCATGGGAATACCCAAGCTTAGGCTCTTTACACTCCTTATTCCTTCATCCATCGTGATCTCACCCAAAACTTAAAAACTTCAATCACACAAAACTTAACAAAAGCTTCATGAGATCCGTTAGTATAATAAAGCAAATCACCACTCTAAGTACTGTTGCAGACCCATTCATATATTATTATTGCATTATATCTACTGTATTCCAACTTTACTATGGCTTATACCCCCCAATATAGTCCATAGATTCATCAAAATAAGCACACAATGCAACGAAAACAGAATCTGTCAAAAACAGAACAGTCTGTAGTAATCTGTACTCTAACCATACTTATGTAGCTCCAAAAATTCTGCATTTTTTGAAAACATGGGAAATTTGTATATCAATCTTGTGTAAAAAATTCAGAATTTTTCGGCACTTCTGTGATTTTACAAAATTCTACTACTGGACGCAAAAGTTTCTGTTTTCCAACAAGATCAAATCAACTATCACCAAAGCTATCCCAAAGGCTTTACTTGGCACAATTACTAATTAAAACATAATGAAACACAATAATAACAGAGGCATAATTGTGTAAACACTCAACAACAGAAAGAAAAAGGCAAAAATAAATTTTATTCATTGGGTTGCCTCCCAACATGCGCTATCGTTTTATGCCCCTAGATAGGCATAATCCATAGATTCAAGTATTGTCATCTTTAGTTTCCAATTCCTCAATCACACAACCAATATTCTTCAAAGATGTAGCATGCATATTTTCGATAATAATACTTCTAGGAATAAGACTGAGGAATTCATTCTTGCAAGTAGGGTTTCTTACAACTTCAACAACGTCGGGGTGAATACTAATCATCTTAAGATCCTCTTTGGTATTATTAGAAGTTGCACCCTTGTTCTTAGTGACTTGAGTAGTCTTGCCAATTTTTACAGGAGTTTTTTCAATAGTTTTCGCAGAAGCAAAAGCCGAGCTTAAATTACTAAAAATTTCTTCCAACTTATCAATCCGAGAAGGACTCTCTCCAATTCTTTCATTAATTATGGTTTCCTTTTCCCTTAGTAATTTGAAAACATCGCCCGCTTTTGACCCAAATTTATTAGCAAGATTCTGCATCTTTGTATCCAAGTTTTCAATTTGCTCTAAGGTGACCATCTTCTTTTCAATAGCATCTAATCTTTGCATAATATGCTCAAGAGTTAAGATTGTTTCATTAATAATGATAGGTGCACTACTGCAGGTTGGTCCAAACGTGATAGTCCAATCAGAGACCCTTCGACGAAACTGTGTGCAATGCATTAATCACAAACAGTGATGTAATAAAACCATCAAAAGAGATACAAAACGTTTGCGATGGCGGTGACATCAAACATGGTTTAGATTAGAGTTGCGTGTGCGATGCGTGGCATACGGTTAATCCAGCAGAACTGTTTGCGATGAGGCAGAACAACAGAAACGGGCAGCCAGATGAGGGTGTGTGCGATATATGGCATACAGTTCACTAGGATGAACTGTGTGTGATTAGGCAACACAATAGAAACGGTCAGCCAGATCAAGGTGTGTGCGATGGAGGGCATACAGTTCACTCGGATGAACTATTTGCGATGAGCCAAGACAACAGAAACAATTCAACTGAACAAGATGTGTGTGATACACAGCAAATAGGTCCGTAATCAGAAATGTGTGCGAAGACCAATAATAACACAGACGATTGCTGCTAATGAGCCATCTGATTTGCTCTGTCTACAGAAGAATAACATATATATATATATATGTATATATATATATTTATATATATATATATAACTAAAATAAACATCCAATTACATAAGTGACTATTGATGCGGCTTGAAGCTACGTCGGTATTAGCCCAAAGAAGAAGGGATGATGCAGCACAGCGGCGGTAGGTTTTTCCCTCAGTGATGAAACCATGGTTATCGAACCAGTTGGAGAACCTAGCAACACTACGTAAACAGGACCTGCACACAAATAACAAATACTTGCAACCCGACGTGTAAAAGGGGTTGTCAATCCCTTTCAGGCAACGGCGCCAGAAATTGGCAAACGGACATGAGAGAGTAGTAAATATTGATAGATCGAACGCCAAATAAAATAAAGTGCAGCAAGGTATTTTTGTATTTTTGGTTTAATAGATCTGAAAATAAAAGTTGCAAATAAAGAAAAGAGCGAATAGCAAAATAGATCTTGAAAGCAAATATATTGGAAAAGAGACCCGGGGGCCGTAGGTTTCACTAGTGGCTTCTCTCGAGAAAAATAGCAAACGGTGGGTGAACAAATTACTGTTGGGCAATTGATAAAACTTCAAATAATCATGACGATATCCAGGCAATGATCATTATATAGGCATCATGTCCAAGATTAGTAGACCGACTCCTGCCTGCATCTACTACTATTACTCCACACATCGACCGCTATCCAGCATGCTCTAGCGTATTAAGTTCATGGAGAAACGGAGTAATGCAATAAGAATGATGACATGATGTAGACAAGATCTATTTATGTAGAAATAGACCCCATCGTTTTATCCTTAGTAGCAACGATACATACGTGTCGGTTCCCCTTCTGTCACTGGGATCAAGCACCGTAAGATCGAACCCACTACAAAGCACCTCTTCCCATTGCAAGATAAATAGATCAAGTTGGCCAAACAAAACCCAAATATCAGAGAAGAAATACGAGGCTATAAGCAATCATGCATATAAGAGGTAAAAGAAGACTCAGATAACTTTCATGGATAAAAAGATAGATCTGATCATAAACTCAAAGTTCATCGGATCCCAACAAACACACCACAAAAAGAGTTACATCATATGGATCTCCAAGAGACAATTGTGTTGAAGATCAAGAGAGAGAGAGAGAGAGAGAGGAAGCCATCTAGCTACTAACTACGGACCCGTAGGTCTACAAAGAACTACTCACGCATCATCGGAGAGGCACCAATGGAAGTGGTGAACCCCTCCATGATGGTGTCTAGATTGGATCTGGTGGTTCTGGACTCTGTGGTGGCTGGAATTGGTTTTCGACGACTCTCCTAGGGTTTCTGGAATATTGGGGTATTTATAGAGCAAAGAGGCGGTTCGGGGGGCACCCGAGGTCGGCACAACCCACCAGGGCGCGCCTGGGCCTCCAGGCGCGCCCTGGTGGGTTGTGCTCCCCTCGGAGCACCCCCCGGTGCTTCTCCGGCCCACCGGATGTCTTCTGGTCCAAAAAAAATCCACAAAAAGTTTCACTGCGTTTGGACTCCGTTTGGTATTGATTTCCTGCGATGTAAAAAACATGCAAAAAATAGCAACTGGCACTTGGCACTATGTCAATAGGTTAGTACCTAAAATGATATAAAATGACTATAAAATGATTGTAAAACATCCAAGAATGATAATATAACAGCATGGAACAATAAAAAATTATAGATACGTTGGAGACGTATCAGCATCCCCAAGCTTAATTCCTGCTCGTCCTTGAGTAGGTAAATGATAAAAACAGAATTTTTGATGTGGAATGCTGGCTAACATGTCATCACATATTATTTCCTTTATAGCATGGACATCTGGACTTTTATATGATTCAAAGCAATAGTCTAGTTTTGACATGATGACTTAAATACTCAAGCATATCAGCAAGCAACTATGTCTTTCAAAATATCCACGCTAAAATAAGTTATCCCTAGCCCATCATGCTCAACCATTGATCCATTCATGAAACACACTCGCATATTAACTACACCCAATGCTGAAGTACGATCATAGTGCGTCCTAGTTGGTGCTTTATAAGAGAAGATGGAGACTCAAATTAAAAATAAAAATTGCATAAAGTAAAGAAAGGCCCTTCGCAGAGGGAAGTAGGGATCTGTAGAGGTGCCAGAGCTCAAAGCGAAAAACTTAGAGATAAAAACATTTTGGGAGGTGTGCTTTTTCCCACCAACGAAAACGACTTAGAGCTCCCAACACTTTCCATGCTAGATATATCATGGGCGGTTCCCAAACAGAAAATAAAGTTTATTCCTTTTTCCATCATTTCTTTCACTTTCCATGGCTAGCCGTATCCACGGGTGCCCTCCATACCAACACTTTCCAAGGAATTTATTATTTGACAACATAAAGTAAATTCATTTTTCATTTCGGGACTGGGCATCCCTAATACCTTTGCCTTACTCTCGTGAAATGACAAGTGAATAAACACTCATCGTGAGAATAACACATCTAGCATGGAAAATATTAGCCACCCCTCACCGCCTCGCGAGCGGTACGAACACACAAAAGAGAAGTTTATTTTGAAAATTAGATATGGCACATACAAATTTTCTTAGAACGGCAAAAGAATACCGCATATAGGTAGATATAGTGGACTCATGTGGCAAAACTGGTTTAAAGGGTTTTGGATGCACAAGTAGTGATCATACTTAGTGCAAAATGAAGGCTAGCAAAAGATTGAGAAGTGACCAACCAAAAAATGAATAATCTCATAAGCGAGCATTAAGCATAATTAACACCGAATAATGCACCACAAGTAGGATATAATTTCATTGCATGACTATTGACTTTCGTACTTGCATAGGGAATCACAAACCTTAACACCAATATTCTTACTAAAGCACAATTACTCATCAACATAACTCACATATCACATCATCATATCTCAAAACTATTACAAGGAATCAAGTTTATTTTGTCCAATGATCTTCATGAAAGTTTTTATTATATCCTTCTTGGATATCTATCACTTTGGAACTAATTTTCATGTGTTGCTTTTGATAAGCTCATAAAAATTTAAGTGAAGCATAGAGAGCAATTCTAACAAGTCATGGTATAATTTTGGCTCTCTCAAAGAGGTGTGTCCAGCAAGGATTCATGATTTAGATCACAAAGAAAAACAAGCAAAGACTCATATCATACAAGACGCTCCAAGCAAAACTCATAGTATGTGACGAATAAAAATATAGCTTCGAGTAAAATACCGATGGTCGTTAGAAGAAAGAGGGGATGCCACTCGGGCCAACCCCAAGCTTAGTTGCTTGCTTCTCTTTGGATAATAGCTTGGGATGCCATGGGCATCCCCAAGCTTAGGCTCTTCTTACTCCTTATTCCTTCATCCATCGTAAGATAACCCAAAACTTGAAAACTTCAATCACACAAAACTCAACAAAACCTTCGTGAGATCCGTTAGTATAAGAAAGCAAATCACTACTATAAGTACTGTAGCAAACCAATTCATATTTTTTTTTGCATTATATCTACTGTATTCTAACTTTTCTATGGCAAAAACTCATCAAAGAAAACCATAGAATCATCAAAACAAGCACACAACGCAAAGAAAACAGAATCTGTCAAAAACTGAACAGTCTGTAGCAATCTGGATATTTCGAATACTTCTGAAACTCCAAAAATTCTGAAAATTTAGGAAAACATAGGAAATTTGTATATCAATCTTGTGTAAAATATTCACAATTTTTCACCTCTTCTGTGAATTTTCAAAATTGTTTTACTGGACGCAAAAGTTTCTGTTTTCCAACAAGATCAAATCAACTATCACCCAACATAATCCTAAAGGCTTTACTTGGCACAAACATTAAAACACAAAAAACACAATTATAATAGTAGCATAATTTTGCAAACACTCAAGAACAGAAAGCAAAAATAAATTTTATTCATTGGGTTGCCTCCCAACAAGCGCTATTGTTTCACGCCCCTAGCTAGGCATAACGCAAAAGATCTACGTATTGTCATCTTTGTTCTTGTTTTCCTTGGAGGTGTTTTTCTCAAGAGGCTTTGCAAAAACAACATAAAACACATTATCCATGGAAACTTTAGCACAATCAAGTTTCTTATCATCATATCCCTTTTGATTTCCAGCAGTGATCCAAGAATAATGTTGATTAACATCATTAAAAACTTGTTGGATAATATCTAAAACAGGGACTTGCTTTTTAAGATTCTCATCAAAGATTTGATTATCCCCAAGTAAATGTCTTAAAGCATAATCACTATTATAGAGAATTTCATCTATCACAGGTTTTTCATGATTCATACCATAAAAATTAAAGATTTCCCTAGCTTCTCGTATTATGTAGTCAAATTCATTCATAAGAACAAGAGTGGCCAACTTTAGCTTTAGGATTCTTTATAATGGGTAACTCATAAAACAATCTTTGCAAGGTAAGATGAGTACGGATAAATCTATTTTCAAGTTTCAGAACTAGCACTGAAATAGCTTCCGCATAAGATTTATTCCTTTTAAGTATAAGAGCATCATCAAGACTCAAATTTCCAAAACAATTGAAAAATTCTTGGATATGTTCTTTTCCCATAACATTTCCCTACCCCAAAACAAAAGTTTTGGCATCCAGATTACCCGTACGCTCCATTTTAGGAGTTAGGCCATCATCTGTTTCTGCCATACCAAAATCACTCATGATTGCAAGCAAAAAGATAGATCTGACGAGAAAATGGCGAACAAAAAAGAGGGCGAATAAAACGGCAAATTTTTGTGAAGTGGGGGAGAGGAAAACGAGAGGCAAATGGCAAATAATGTAAATTGTGAGGAGATGAGATTTGTGATAAGGAACCTGGTATATGTTGAAGATCCTCCCCGGCAACGGCGCCAGAAATTCCTTTTGATGCGGCTTGAAGCTACGTCGGTATTTCCCCAAAGAGGAAGGGATGATGCAGCACAGCGGCGGTAGGTATTTCCCTCAGTGATGAAACCAAGGTTATCAAACCAGTAGGAGAACCAAGCAACACTATGTAAACAGCACCTGCACACAAATAACAAATACTCGCAACCTGACATGTAAAAGGGGTTGTCAATCCCTTTCGGGCAACGGCGCCAGAAATTGGCAAACGGACGTGAGAGAGTAGTAAATATTGATAGATCGAACGCCAAATAAAATAAAGTGCAGCAAGGTATTTTTGTATTTTTGGTTTAATAGATCTGAAAATAAAAGTTGCAAATAAAGAAAAGAGTGAATAGCAAAATAGATATCAAAAGCAAATATATTGGAAAAGAGACCCCGGGGCCGTAGGTTTCACTAGTGGCTTCTCTCAAGAAAAAAGCAAACGGTGGGTGAACAAATTACTGTTGGGCAATTGATAAAACTTCAAATAATCATGATGATATCCAGGCAATGATCATTATATAGCCATCACGTCCAAGATTAGTAGACCGACTCCTGCCTGCATCTACTACTATTACTCCACACATCGACCGCTATCCAGCATGCATCTAGTGTATTAAGTTCATGGAGAAATGGAGTAATGCAATAAGAACGATGACATGATGTAGACAAGATCTATTTATGTAGAAATAGACCCCATCGTTTTATCCTTATTAGCAACGATACATATGTGTCAGTTCCCCTTCTGCCACTGGGATCAAGCACCGTAAGATCGAACCCACTACAAAGCACCTCTTCCCATTACAAGATAAATAGATCAAGTTGGCCAAACAAAACCCAAATATCAGAGAAGAAATACGAGGCTATAAGCAATCATTCATATAAGAGATCAAAGAAGACTCAAATAACTTTCATGGATAAAAAGATAGATCTGATCATAAACTCAAAGTTCATCGGATCCCAACAAACACACCGCAAAAAGAGTTACATCATATGGATCTCCAAGAGACCATTGTATTGAAGATCAAGAGAGAGAGAGAGAGAGAGAGGAAGCCATCTAGCTACTAACTCCGGACCTGTAGGTCTACAAAGAACTACTCACGCATCATCGGAGAGGCACCAATGGAAGTGGTGAACCCCTCCATGATGGTGTCTAGATTGGATCTGGTGGTTCTGGACTCTGCGGTGGCTGGAATTGATTTTCGATGACTCTCCTAGGGTTTTTGGAATATTGGGGTATTTATAGAGCAAAGAGGCGGTTCAGGGGGCACCCAAGATGGGCACAACCCACCAGGGCACGCCTGGGCCTCCAGGCGCACCCTGGTGGGTTGTGCTCCCCTCAGAGCACCCCCAGGCGCTTCTCCGGACCACTGGATGTCTTCTGGTCCAAAAAAAATCCACAAAAAGTTTTGCTGCGTTTGGACTCCGTTTGGTATTGATTTCCTGCGATGTAAAAAACATGCAATAAACAACAACTGGCACTTGGCACTATGTCAATAGGTTAGTACCAAAAAATGATATAAAATGACTATAAAATGATTGTAAAACATCCAAGAATGATAATATAACAGCATGGAATAATAAAAAATTATAGATACGTTGGAGACGTATCAACTATACAGATCATTCGCACACACCTTAATAAACAATTGCATGCATTTTAAACTAGGAGAAATGATCGTCTAGTCATCTACTTCTTGTGGCACTCCTGCCACTGCTCTGTGGCTCGATCCCTCGTCTGGGGCAGGAAGAAGCCACTTCCTCATGTCAACGATCCTCCTGTACATCTCGTCGCTTGTGTACGCGTCCTTGGCTGCATACTTGACGTGTTGTTCATCCAGTCTCTGATGCCAGACACTGTGCCAGGCGTTCTTGTCCTTCTTGCTCTTATCCTTCATCTTCATGTAGTAGGGGTCAATGATGGCTGAGGCGAGGTCAACCAGGGAGTTCTGTTTGTTGTTGTCACTGCCCCAGACCTTGTAGTGGTCCTGGATGTTGACAAGATTCTGGCATTTCAAGCCCGAAATCTTGGGTGCTTTTAGATCATTGGTGGTGTCCACCATAGCAAAACTGTAGTCAGAGCTGTTGATAAACCTGGAGAAATGCTCGCAAGGCCTTGTGGCCAGGTGGTAGTGGTAGACGAGGACGTCATGTCGCACGCACAACTGGGTGACGGCAACCTTCTGATCTTGCCTGGCACGACCGCTGGTGAACTCGAGGTCGAAGCCGACCACTTGGTACTTGTCCTCAGCAAGCAACTGCTCCATAGTTTGGATGGAGCTCTCCACCGAGACTGGCTCATTCGTGTACACCACCGAGAGGGCCTTCCCCCTCACATGGGTGTCCACTACGTGATGCGTGGTGAACTGCCTCCCGTTTTCATCGTCGGCCGCTGGGAGCGCCATTGGAGCCACGGGGAGCGCCATTGGAACTGCTGGATGTCCTCTCTGTATGTGTCATCGTGGGTGTGCTTATTGTGTCGTGTGGCAGAGAGATGAAGGTAAATGGCTGCAGGAATAATTGGGGGCCGGGCAGCCTGGATTCTCGGCGTGTCCGCATGGTAGTTTTTGCAGCGGGTAACTGCATCGTGGCGCTGCGCCCGGCGCAACCGCATGCATAATGGCAGCACGAACGTATGTGATCGTGAGCCAGTCCCAAACACTGGCAGTGTGCGTGGAGGGACGAGGGCAGAGCGCCTGGAGGGACACGAGAGCACAGCGCGTGCGGCTGGACGCGAGCAGAGCGCGTCGCGGCCGCCTCAACCGCGAGCAACCACACACATAGAGCAGTTGAACACGCAGGGAATGGTTGTCTACAAGCGGACCAGCAGTTGCGGCGCTGCGTAGAGAGCGGCCGTGTGCTACTACCTCCGTCTTCGTCTATTAGTCCCCTTTATATTCTGTGCCATATTTTGACCTTAAATTTAACCAACAAAATGTTGATGCATGTTATAAAAATTATATAATTGGAAACTATGTTCAAATACGAATCCAATGATATAATCTTTGATGACATGCATTCGTATTTTATTAGTTAAATCTCTAGTCAAAATTTGGCACAAAAATACATAGATGACTAATAAACCAGGACGGGGGTAGTAGGTAATTAAATCGCAAATGTTTTTTTTAGCCGTATGTGTACGTGTCCTTTCGTCCTCCTCTGGCACGTATTGTCACCCCGCTGCCGCAGACGGCTTACAACGCAAGCTTGCGCATTGCGCGGGGGCATTCTTTTGGCCAAACGGTGGCTCGAAGTGGCGCCAATGAATCGTCGGTGAGCCCGTTCCCGCGCAAGCTTCTCGCCAGACTCGTTGCAATCCCCCAAAATCCCAATGCTTACCGGCCTGCTATATAAACCCTCACGGCCGATGAGTCCTGCGTCATATTTTCCCCTCCCTCCCTGTAGATTTTCTTGTCTGCTTCTCCCACAATCGCCAATGGCACCGGTCCATCGTCATCGCTTAGCCACTCCACCGTCATCAGAGGACAGCTCCAGCTAGGAGGCTACACCGCGGCGGTGGCGCAATCCCTGGCATAGTGTAGTGCGCATGTCGTCCCTGTTGGGTGTTCGCGGAACACCCACCACACGCTCTGCCGCCGCTGCCCGTTAGCAGCTATTGCCGGCCGCCGTTGCCGCCACCCCACCGTCTGCCGCCGCGGCCGCCACACCACCGTCAAAAGTCAGGGCCATTGTCCGCTCCGCCACCGCGGCTCGAAGGCGGGTGGGGGCCGTCGTGGCCGCCACCCCGCTGCCGGCCACCGTGGCCATCACCCGCTCCGCCACCGCGGCCTGAAGGTGGGAGGTGGTGGTCGTGGCCGCCACCCCATCGTTTGCCGCCATGGCCGCCAACCCACCATCGACCACCGGGGTCATGACCCGCTCCGCCACCGCCGCCCGAATGCGGGAGGCGGAGGTGGAGGACCGCATGTGCGTCAGCGACCTTTCGCGCTACATTGAGTTCCTGCGGAAGGAGGAGGAGCGCCTCATCGAGCATGCAAAGAGCCTTACCACCGCCGTGGCCGCAGCACACGCTGCCGCAGAGGCGAGGAATCAGGAGATCTACGAGGAGTCCCGCCACTTCAAGAGGGGTCGTCTGGAGAGGTAGAGGGCATTCAAGGTGAGCGTCGCTGAAGGTGGAGTAGCGGCAGGCACCGTATTGCAGTTGTCCAGCTCGTCGGTAGGCTCCTCCTCCTCTGCCTCTTACTGATCGTGCTCGGCAGAGGAGAGGCTATCGGAAGTAGTACAAAGCCCCTCCGTAGTAGTAGTATTTAGGGGCTATTTCGTTCAGTTCATCTGACTATAGATGTGGTGGAACTGTACAACGTACTTAAAAATAGCTAGTATATATAGTTGAACTAGCTATTTCAGTACGTGGTTGGCAACAATTGGGGAAAAGTTTGGTCGGTTCAGCTGTCGAGTTGAACTGTTTGTATAAAGAATGACTGCTTAATCTATGAATGAAATCTATGCTTAATTACTGAATTTTAGTTGCAAAAATTAGATAGTGCTAGTGATTTTTAGCTGCATATTTTGACAAATGGCAGTGTTACAAGGTTGACAAAGGGCAATGTTACTAGATCAACAAATGTCAATCTTTCCAGTTTGACAATGGCAATGTACCCAATATGACATATGCAAATCTTACCAAATTGTCTGTACATGGTTGCACACGGGTCATCCGAAAAAACCGTTTGCGTTGAAGTGATGCACAAATCCTGCGCGGCGAATTTTCCCTTGGCTTACTGGGGAAGACCATAGCTCTCACTTTGGATACGGGTGTTCTATCTAAAACATTTGCGATGAAGAGCTGCACAAATCCTGATTGACACATTTTCCATTGGCTTACTGGGGAAGCTATCGGTTTGCATACGGGTGTTCTATCTAAAACGTTTGCGATGAAGAGCTGCACAAATCCTGCTCGGCACACTTTCCCTTGGCTTCCTGGGGAAGCTGTCGGTTTGTATACGGGTGTTCTAACTAAAACATTTGCGATGCATGTTTTATATTTAAAAACCATTGACCTATTTTTAAAGAAAATCATTTGATAAGTCTGTACATCCAGAGAGAAAAATGCAAGTTCATTCAAACCATACCTTTCATTCAGTCACACTGCAAATTTATATTCATATGATCGAGGTACAGTATTAAACCCCAAAAAAAAACTAATTCCGGCGGCGGCGGAGGCGGCGTGCCATGCCGGCGTTGTCGTTGTCGTCCTCCGGGACGCCGTTCTTGAAGTCTTCAAGGCAGCACATAACGTTCTTCACTTGGAAATCAAACATCATGTCGTCGCGTGATCGACGGGTGGGGCACAGGAGGACGGCAACTCGCGGCGCTACGAGGTAGCGGTCGATGGTGGCGTTCCAAGCCGCCGAGGGGGGCGTGCACACGGGCACGGGCGCAGCGGGTGCTTGCAAACGCACGGGGACAGGCGCCGCGGTGGGTGCAGGGGCACACACGGGCACAGTCACGGGAGCTGGCGCTGGCATGTACACGGGCTCGCGCGGGACCGCGGAGACCTCGCTGATGCCCGTGGCTTCCAGCTCTGTGATAGTGCTCGATGACCAGCCCGTCAATGCTACGGGGATGGTCGCTGGCACTGGCGCGGGGATGGGAGCTGGGACGGGCGCGGGGGCAGCAATCGCCGCGGCCAGCTCGTTCAGGGCCATGACCATGAGGCCCCGTTCCTCCTTATTTTCTATCTCCTCCGGCTCAGAGTCGACTTCACCAAACTGGAAGACTAGTGGCAGATGATCCTTCTACGCCATGGCGTTGGTGGAGGCCTGTGGGAGGGGAATGGGAGGTGAACATTAAGGCCGCCCATATTAAACAGTGGCTCAGGCGCCATTAATGGAGAGGATGGGAGCAAGGCGGGCGGCCATGGAAGTCAAAGGGCTCGCTTCCCGGTAAGCCTGCGCAGCGTACAACTCGCATGCTTCCTGGTGAGCCTGCGCATTGGAGGACAGCTTGCACGCCTCTCGGTTAGCCTGCACAGCCGACTGCGCTCGCACGCCTCCCATTTAGTCAAGCAGCTGTCAGCACGGCACCTCCTAGCCGTTAAAAGTGTTACGCATGGCGTCACGTGAATGGTTAATAAAACACACACGATTTAAATTATAGAAACATTTGAGATGTTAAAGTGGCAGCTATTTGTTTCAAAATGCCTTTGTTGGCTGTTATTCGAGTGCGCCTTCTCTCAAAATGGACACGAAAAATACCACAGCATGTCGAGTGCCATTCCATGATAGCATGCCAAGTTTCATGAATTTCAAACGAGTTTTGGATTTACTAGAATTTAAAAACAAAGTATCCCAATGTTTTGCCGACAATCAATAGTGCCCTGGTGTTTGAAATTCATTCCTGTTTCTTGCATGGGACCTAAGCATGCACCCAAGGACACACATTTGATATTTCAACCCATTTTTCTGCACTGGAGCATGTGCATGTAGTTCAAATTTGAATTATGCACATAAAATGCCTAGAAAACTCAGTTAATGTATAAAAATGTCCAAATGAACCCCGAAATTGCAAATTTTAACATGACACTCCTGTTGCTCTATGTTGCCACTAGGAAAAAAATTGAAAAAAGGAAGAGGCAACAATATCGTTTCATCCACCAAGGAGGCACATTCCCTACCGGAACCATGAGGCTTGTTGTCAGAAGCTCTGGTATGTGAGAAGCTTATACCCAAACAAGCCCAATTGGGTCAAAAATTTTACCACAGCATGTTGATGCCGTTCCATGATAGCATGCCAAGTTTCATGAATTTCAGACGAGCTTTGGATTTACTAGAATTTAATAACCATGTATCTCAATGTTAGCGGCCGAGCGACGGTGGCAAGGTGTTTGACATTCATTCCCATTTCTTGCATGGGACCTAAGCATGCAACCAAGGACACACATTTGAATTTTGAACCCATTTATATGCACTGGAGCATGTGCATGTAGTTCAATTTTGAATTATGCACATATATGCATAGAAAACTCAGTTAATGTATAAAAATGTCCAAGCGAACCCCGAAAAATCCCAAAAATTGACACAACACTCCTGTTGTTCTATGTTGACACTAGAAAAATTTTGAGAGCAAGAAGAGGCAACGGATATCGTTTCGTCCAGAAAGGTGAAACGTTCCCTACCGTAACCATGAGGCTTGTTGTGAGAAGCTTATAACCAAATCTGCCCCAAATGGGACAATATTTTTAGCACGGCATGTTGATGCCGTTCCATGATATCATGTCAAGTTTCATGAATTTCAAACGTGTTTTTGATTTACTAGAATTTTAAAACCATGTATCTCAATGTTAGCGGCCGAGCGACGGTGGCAAGGTGTTTGACATTCATTCTCATTTCTTGCATGGGACCTAAGCATGAAACCAAGGACACACATTTGAATTTTGAACCCATTTATATGCACTGGAGCATGTGCATGTAGTTCAATTTTGAATTATGCACATAAATGCATAGAAAACTCAGTTAATGTATAAAAATGTCCAAGCGAACCCCAAAAAATCCCAAAAATTGACACAACACTCCTGTTGTTCTATGTTGACACTAGAAAAATTTTGAGAGCAAGAAGAGGCAACGGATATTGTTTCGTCCACAAAGGTGGCACGTTCCCTACCGATACCATCAGGCTTGTTATGAGAAGCTTATACCCAAATCTGCCCCAAATGGGACAATATTTTTAGCACGGCATGTTGATGCCGTTCCATGATATCATGTCAAGTTTCATGAATTTCAGACGTGTTTTTGATTTACTAGAATTTTAAAACTATCTATCTAAATGTTAGTGGCCGAGCAACAGTGTCAAGGTGTTTGACATTCATTCTCATTTCTTGTCCACGTGACCTAAGCATGCAACCAAGGACACACATTTGATTTTTCAACCCATTTTTATGCACTGGAGCATGTGCATGTAGTTTAAATTTGAAATATGCACATAAATGCCTAGAAAATTAGTTAACGTATAAAATTGTCCAGAAAAACCCTGAAAAATTTGAAAATTTAATAGGACACTCCAGTTGTTCTATGTTGACACCAAAAAAAATTTGAGAGCAAGAAGAGGCGACGAATATCGTTTCGTCCACAAAGGTGGCATGTTCCCTACCGAAACCATCAGGCTTGTTGTGAGAAGCTCTGGTTTGTGAGAAGCTTATACCATAACCTGCCCCAAATGGGACAATATTTTTTTACCCCAGCATGTTGATGCCATTCCATGATAGCATGCCAAGGTTCATGAATTTCAGACACGTTTTTGATTTACTAGAATTTCAAAACCATGTATCTCAACGTTTGCCGGAGAGCCACGATGCCGTGGTGTTTGAAATTCATCCCCATTTCTTGCATGAGACATAAGCATCAACGCATGGACACATATATGATTTTACAACCCATTTTGGTGCACTGGAGCATGTGCATGTAGTTTAATTTTGAATTGTGCACCTGGAATGCCTAGAAAACCAAGTTAATGTATAAAATTGTCCAAACGAACCCTGAATAATTCCATTTTTTTTATGACACACCTATAGTTGCATGTTCACTGCAGATAAAAGTTCTAGCAATTCAAACACCCTCCTTTCCGCTGTGACCCCATTATGTAATTCAAATCAAGACGAAAATTCAAGTAGATCGGACGCAGTTTATTATTACCAACCGTGTGAGATGCAGTACAAAATATCTTGGAGCATCGTCGGAGTATAGTATGCCTATGGCTTACGTAAGAAGGTGCGTCGGCTACAGTTTACAGCCGGCGTGTCAAGCACACTAGCTCGCTCCCCAAATATCATTTCACTATTCAATTGTCGCCGGTGAAAGATGGGGATGTGGACCCGCTTCGTGAGGGAAACTTCGGCGACCCACTCCGGCGAGAGCGCGGCCGCAGCCACCAGGCACGTGCTAACAAGCTTCATGAGCGCGGCTGCAATCTGCGATCGGGCGGCCAAGGCAGCCCAAACGGCCGCTGTTGCTTCTCAGGTGGCGGCAGCAACATCTGCCTCGGGGGTAGCAACTGGCGAGAGTGGCACAACAGCTGTCCGTCCCACAGCGGTGACCTTAGCCCTGATGGAGGCCGCCCACGATCATGTCGAGGCCGCCCATGCCCAGCTCGTGGCGGTCACCACACAAATCAAACGAAGCTTCTCCGACAATGGTCGGCAACGCACGACCGAAGAGTTGGTAATCGCCGAGAGCATTCGAGCAGCCGCCCGTTCCTCCGCGGCATACCTTGCCACGACGGAGCCCGTCCAAGCCCAGATCACAGCCGCCCACGCCCAGCTCATGCCGGCCTTTTCCAGAGAGATGGCGGACATGGATGGCGAGGTGCTTGCCGAGTATGGTGAGATGGATACCATGGAGCCCCTTCCCCAAGAGATCGTTGGGTGCGAGCTGGACATGGAGGAGGCGGCGGAGATCGACGAGCACCAGCCGGAGTAGTACTCTTTGTTTTGTTTAATTAAGAGCGCCGGTCTTTAATTTGTTAGAGTAATGTTTAGGTCAACTAGCTCTGTTTAATTGCTGAACTTGCTCGATTAAGAAGTGTGGGTGTGATGTAGTCTCCTTTGTGTACCCAAATTATGCAATGATGTGGATGACCACTTTAACCAGGGAAATCGGGACCAAAATTTGCACGTTCAAACTCATCAGACATGGGGTAAGCTATATGAATCATTTGTGATGTTCACATATCGTACACAGTGCTGAATAAGGGACCGTGTCTGATGACACTTTGCGCACCAGTTTTTTCGCTGGATCGATCCAATTTTTCGGCTTCCGCGAAAATATCTACCTCCCCGCCCTCCCCCTTACCAAAATCCACATTTCCCCTGTTTCCGCCTTCCTTTCCAAGTCGAAACCTTAACTCCTTGCTTGCAGTGCCACCTCCTCGCCGGTGACTCTCCGTCACGCTGCTCCGCCTCGTCGATCCAGGCAGGTAATACACACCCGACCCCCATCCTCCTCCTCCTTCCACACCCCACATGCCCGACCACCGGCGTGACACCTTCCACCCAAATCACCGACCCCTCCCCCAAATAAGCGCCGCCCTAATCCATGGTGCATGCAGTATAGCCAGGAGCTCAAGGAGCATTTGGCAGCGGAGAAGCAAATCACGGCTGCACGCGCGGATGAGGTCGCGATGGCTGCCATTCATGCCGACCCCCAGATCTTGGAGGAGCACCTCACCGTCGAGGCCACCATCGATGCCTCGTGCGCCGATGCCGTGACGCGGTTGGCTGCTTTAAACGACAGTTCGTGGCATTTTCTCGAGGCCACCGTCAGTGCCTTCGATGAAGACTATGAGGTGTTCTCTCAGCGTGCCCATGCTTACCTCAACTCGAGAGCCAGTAGGTTGATGCCCGGAGCGGCTCAGGCAACTCACCACTACAATGAGGGCACCCACGATGTGGAGGCCTCACCCTCTTCCATATCCAAGGAGCCAATCATCATCGATATCTCCGACGATGAGGAGTAGCTTATCTTATTAGCTCACTATAGGGACTTATGTTCAGTTTGCTAGCTACGCCGGTTAAGCATGCTCGGTTTACCCGTTGCATGTGCTGCTCCTGCCTTTCCTTAACAAATTATAGTGAATTGTCCAATCTACTTTTACCATGCAATCTGTTGCTCTAGTGTATATGTTCTATATGTCGTGCAATGTGGTGCTCACTTATTAACTGTTTGGTTAATTAGTTGTCGTGTTCAGTTAACTGTTTGGTTCAATTCTGCAAATGTGATGTTCATTTCTTCAGGGTGCAATTTTTTATTGTCTTCCATGTGAGAAATAAATCGAATTTATCTGTACAAAATACATGAGAAACAAATACAATTGCTATATTTCCATGTTGTCAAGCATGCTTGGTTTGGTTAACTGTCTGATCTTCTAGTATGTTATATATTGTGCAATGTGGTGCTCAGTTAATGTTTGGTTCATCTGTTGTGGTGTTTAGTTAAATGTTTGGTTCAATTCTGCAATGCAATGTTCAAGTGTTGTGGGTGCATTTTGTTATTATATACCATGTGAGAAATAAATTGAATTTTGTTGTACTAAATACATGAGAAACAAATACAATTGCTATATTTCCAAGTTGTTAAACATGCTTGGTTTGGCTGTCTGTCTGATCTTCTATTAGGAGTATGTTATATTGTGCAATATGGTGCTCAGTTAATGTTTGGTTAATTTGTTATGGTGTTTAGTTAGCTGCTTGGTTCAATTCTGCAATGCGATGTCCAATTGTCGTCGGTAGAATTTTGTATTGTTGTGCATGTGAGGAATAAATCGAATTTGGTTGCACTTAATACATGAGAAATGTCGGGGAACACAGACAGGGGTATATGTTTTCCCCTGACTGTGCACGAACAGCAAGCCAGCAGGCCCAGAGACAAGATTACAAGATCAAGATCAGACCAAGCAAGGAAGATCAAATCCCTTGAAGGATCCAAGTGCAGGTCGAGAAGGCCAAGGTGAGCCAGAGGAGCAAGGCATCACTAAGGAAAGGACCTACCTTGCCGGGCAGGCGAGCCCTGCAAGGTTGGGTTTTACCCCGGAAGCAAGCTCCCAGATCGTCCCAGCAGGCCTGCCGGGGCTGGCGGAGGCAAACCACTCCACCGCTCCACCTCACAAGCGACGCAAGTCACTAATGAGAGTGGTGTCGAGCTCCAAGGTGACTAAGTGGCTGCTTTTTGCCACCTGGCAGCCACTTCCTATAGCAAACACCTCCATATGACACCCGTCCTGAGACGTGTCAAACAAGCAGGCACGAAGCTGGCAAAATAGCCCGGCAGGGCCTGCCGAGTGAGCTATGATGTGACACTAAGCGGCGCATTTAATGCGCTCTATCAGCCTATAGAGTTAGGTATGATAGCACTGTTAGCTATCTAATCAGCACGCAAACACTGATTTGCCACTGTGGTGACCCCTTAATCTATAAAAGGAGGCCCATGGCGACCGTAGAAGAGGTTGGTTGGTTGGTCGCTGGCATATCCATACGCGCATAGTCACTCTCGCCCCCAGAGCAACCCTGCCGGGCAAGTGTGCTACGTCCACCACCATTATCCACCATCAATCCACCAAAGCAGGAGTAGGGTTTTATGCCTCACGGCGGCCCGAACCTGGGTAAAAACTGCCCGTGTGATCTCTGCCGTGCTGTGCGACGCTTCTCCACTCTTTGTGCAACGTGCCCATCCCCCCACCGAACCAAAAGGGGCTCATGGCCCCATAGGTGGCCGTGGTTTCCCATGACATCTTTGGCGCGCCAGGTAGGGAACTCACTTGCGCAAACCTGGGAGCGTCGGCAGCGCGTCATCTCCATTGCAGTCTAGCCAAAGCTTTTGTCGTCGGCGGTGCCCATGGAGATATGAAGACAAAGCGGAAGAGTGGGGCCGTCCCCGCACCTACTTTGTTTGTCATCTCATCCCACCGTAGTCGCGGCTGTGGTGAAGATCAGTGCCGGTGGCGGTATGCTCCTCCCAGGCGGCCTAGGCGATGTGACCACCGCTCGGGCACCGTCCGAGAAGAAGGGGCAAGGCGCGCGGGAACGAGGTTCCTCTTTCCATCTCTCTCCCTCTTTGGCAATTGAGCTGCTCTGGCCCTGGCATCGTCAATATCGATGAGTACCGCGTGATACTCGGTTTAGCAATTACCCTGCTTAGGGAAATCCTGAGTAAAACGCCGGTACGAATCCATTGATCGATGCCCCGGTAAGTATGCTCCGACAAGGCCGTCCGCACTGGTGGGACTCTTGCGCCAGCCACTGTCGGATTGTTCGGAAAGAGTGGAGGAGAGAAAGAGGGACCGGGAAAGCCCGGCACCATATCATGCCGCCCGCCAGACACGCATGACGTATGTTGGTCCCTGCCAGGAGCCAGAGAGTTATTTGCTTGGCCTCCGTCTTTCCGGGTATCGTGAGCGCACCAAACACATGCAACTAGAAAGGATGGGAAGGAACAAGAACAAAAGCTAAGTCCACGCAATCATTTCCTTTTAATGAATCCTAGATTTTTACATCCGTTTATCCCTCGGTTTTACTGAGTGTTCGTACTATGAAATCCTTCGTGTGATGGAACTTTGGCTAGTTCTTTGTCTGCACCCTCGTTCTGTCCCAAGCCTTGCTCACAGAACGAGCGGCTGCATTGAGAGCTACGAAGGAAAAACTTGCCGGGACGCATCCACGCCAAGATGAATGTTAAGGGCCGGACCCTTATGACAATCGCAGTAATATGATACCGGCAAGCGACCAGAACATGCATAGGGACTAATCGTACGAACACAAGCATATAGGCTCAGAGGGATAAACACGCATTTAAGACTAAGCAGGGGACATCAGTTCCACTCAAACATAAACAGTATGACACCTAAACACGAAGCATACATCATGTTTTGTTACAGGATAGCATGACGACAAGGATAGCTCGGAGTCAAGCCTGGCGACCGCGTGAAGCCGTTGGGACGTGAAGGGCCCTGGCGGCCAGAGGGGCAACTTTCTCTTTGGTAGCTGGAACATCAGCACCCACCGGCGGCTTCTTAAATCCATCGGCAAAATCAAGGTCTAGATGACGGCAGGCGATGTTGCTTAGGACCATGAGGAGGGCGTCGTGAGCAAGCTTCTGGGACTCGGTCGTGAAGCGCTTGGCCCTCCCCTCTTCATGCACCTTCAGCTTTTCGATCAGCTCATTGAAGAAAAATCCCAGCTTGGCACTAGGGACCTCCTGCCTGTTGATCGAGAAAGCTAGCCCGTCCATGCCCATCGCTACGGTCTGGGCAGCAAGGTGCATAGCAATGTCAATCATGCTCCTGATCCAGAGGTTCACCTGCTCAGATTGGTTCGTCAGCTTGTCCTCTGCATCCTTCCGGAGGCGCTGGGCAGTGTCTAGATCTTCGGACAGCTGTTGCTGGCGGGCTCCGTTGGACTCTGCCGCACTTTCCAAGGTGCCGATCCTGGCCTTCAGATCCGTGATGGTGCCGTTGGCGGTTTCAAGACCTTGGGGCCTGGAGGAAAGCTGCGATTGCACATCGCTCAGAAGGACCTCTGCCTTTCGCGCTTCCTCCTTGAGAGGCTTCACCTCCTTGGTGCTCCCGGCAAGCTCCTCAGTCAGCTTAGTCACCTGTCGATCAAGGTCAGTCCTGGCAGCGGATGCAGCAGCAAGATCATCAGTGAGTTTCCTGAGTTGAACAGCAGAATCAGTTGTGAGGGCGTCCAGGGCAGCTTTGTGCTTGTCCTCCAACTCCTTGGTGCGCTGCTACACGAGGGCTTCCAGATTATCATCTTTGGCACGAAGGATGGCTCCAAGCTTCTCCTCCCGGAGAGAAATCTCTTGCTCTCTGGCGTCCAGACGTGCCTTGCGATCCACCAAGCGCGCTTCATGGGCCATGACATCTTCCCTCGTCATCAGGATCGCCTCCCGCTGCCTCATAAGTACAAGGAACTACTTGCCATGCCATTCACGCATCTCCAGGCACTTGTGCTTCAGCTTCTGGTCCACTTTGTTGGCGGACTCACGCTGCTCTTTGAGCGCCTGCCACTTCAGGTCGTGCCGGGCCTCCATTTCCTTGATCCCGCCGCCATGGACTCCAGGAAGGACAAATCCATTGCAACGGCAACAGAATCGCCCGATTCCTCAACCCCTTGGTGCAGCGACGCCAAGATACACTGGAGCTCTTCATCAAGCTCCACGTTCATCAATGCCAATGGGCCGGGGGCTCCAATCCCAGGCTGCGCCAGCACCAGTGCCAATTGGCTTGGGGGGATGGTGAGGTCCCCACCATGGGCCCAAAGGAGGGAAGGGGATCCATGGTTCGGAGGGGAATCTTCCCCTCGACCACCACTCCCACCTCTGGGGCACTTTCAGAAGTATGTTCCGCCACCGCCAAGAAATCCCGAACACTCCTGGCAGCGGAGCCCTGTCCCTCCGCAGTGGTGATCTCGGCGGCCTCGTCCATGGCAGCTCTCCCTACGATTGCCACCTCTTCTAGCAGTTCTGGCTCTTCAGCCTGGAGGACTGCGGACGAGAGGACAAGCGAATGGCAAAAAAGAAAGGCAGGAGTTTTAGATTACCGGAATATAGGGAGAGGGGATACATAAGAAAAATAAGAAGAAGAGTGGAAGTTAAGTACCCGGAGAAGCCTGCCGGGCAGGGGCCTCAGTTTCCCTGGCAGCATCAGTTGCCGGGCCATGAACTCCACCCCCTGCCGCAGCAGCCACGGTGATACTTTGTGCGGGCTCGTCCACGGAGGGCCTCGCCAGGGGTTCTTTGGCTGGGTCAGCGGGAGGAGCATACCCTTCCAGGGAGGGCTCATTCTGTGTCGTCTCGCCGCCCCCTCCAGCTGGAGGGGTGGGAAGCTCGTCTCCGTCACCTCCAGCAGAAGGAACCAGCTCTCCACTTTTAGGCTGGGGGCTCGGTGCGGGATCCTCCGTATTGCTCCCCACCAAGCCCAAGCTCTCCACAGTCTTCGGCGACCCAGCGCGCCAGAGCCTCTTCGACCGATGGATGAGGGTCTCCATTTCCTCCTCCTCCTCCCTGCCAACGACAGAAAAACAAAAGGTCAGTGAGCAAAGATAATCAAGTATACTAAAGTTATTATGGAAAGGGAAATCTTCCTTACTCCTCATCAATGAGCATGGAGCTCAATTCAAATTCCATGGGCGGCGGGGATGCACTGCCTCTCTTTTGGGATGGAGGGGCGGAGCTTTCCGGCAGCTCCAAACCCTGCTGAAGCGCTGGGGGCTCCGATGAAGACGAGCTCTGCGAAGAGCTTGAGCTAGAATGAGTGCTGGAATCGCCCTCCACATCCATCGACTGCTTGGCGGGAGAAGTTTTGATCCCGGCAAGGCGAGGAGACTGGTGGCACGCCACGTCTGTCTTGGTGTTTCTGGTGGTGGTCTTCTTCACCTTCTTGGTGGCAGGCGCTGGATTTGGGGCCACCGTTCCCCGGTTAGCAGCACGCCTGCGGGGACGCTGATCCAAAATCGGCTCGGGAGCTTGAGGACCAGCCATGAGCCACTCCGCTTCGGGCTCCACCGCTTCAGCAACCTCCTCCTCCTTTTGGAGCTCTGCTGCCGCGGTAGCTGGAGCCTCAAGCCCGGAAGTCTTGTCCCCGACAAGATCTCCCCCGGCAACCTCTTACATGGCCCGCGCCTCGCTACCAACATGGGAGGAACTCTCATCCTCAGCTTTTCCCTTCCCGACCTTTGCAGCCCTTGCCATTGCAGCAATTGGGGCAGCTTTGTCCTCCTCAATCCTCCTCTTGATAAACCCTGCCTCCACGGTGGAGGTTCATTTGTACATGTTGGTCTCCACCCTGACAGCCCTCTCCGCCACGGCGTTGGACCATTCAAGTTCTTCATCAAGAGTGGGCAACCGCCAGTCACCTGCTACCCCATGAGCGTTGCAATCCGGCATCCACTTCAAGATCTGATCCCGGGCAGAATTGACATCCAGAGGGATGATGGTTGCCGGGAGCTTAAACAACTCAAAGCGGCCAAATAGCTGGTCGCACAACCAAGCATGGCCATAAACAGACAAATTATTGGCCAAGCCTGGGAGCAATCTCATCATGTCCCCAACATCACCATACAACCAGGCGGGTCTGTCCCTCTTCTGCAGTGGCGAGATGCGACGGAGGAGAAAATCTTCCCCCACATGCTCAATGGTTAGCACGGCAGCCTTCAGGTGGGTGATCCTGTTTATTGCCGGGTGAAGCCTATCGTTGGTGAGGCCAAATGCGCTCCATTCCTTGCTGCGCTCGACACACACTGTCCATGCTTCGCAGAACTCTGGGGCTTCCTCATCCTGAATCCAGCACCAGTCTCCTCTCCACTCATCCCACCTCTTGCGCTGTAGACTAGGGATATAATCCCAGGACTTCCTTGCCACCCATGGCATCCAGCTGATGTTCCCGGAGCAGTGAATTTTGTTCTCCACCCGCGGGACAAAGTAATGCCTGAACAGATCAACATTGGGGGTGACTCCAACAAAGTTCTCACACAAATGGGCAAAGATGGCCATGGTCGCCATTGCATTTGGCGTAAAGTCTAGGAGATGGAATCCATAGATCATCATCATCGCCTCAAAGAAATTAGAGAAAGGGGGACAGAGGCTGCAGATGAAATATGCGCAGAAGAATCAGTATGAATTTGGCGGATCCTCTTCCCCCTCCGCCAAAACATTGGGCGCGCTGTGCCCTTTCGGGACTTCCCACCCCCATAGGTACCCGTACCTTGCCTGCAGAACCAGGCCGTCTAGATTCAACGGAAAGAAGACAATGTCTCCCCTCTGCTTCTTGTCCAGCTCTGCCGCCCTCTTGCTTCCCTCGGTGACTGAGGGAGTCCTGGATTAAGGGGTCCTCGGGCGTCCGGGCTACGTAATGCGGGCCGGACTAATGGGCCATGAAGATACAAGACTGAAGGCCCTCTCCCGTGTCCGGATGGGACTCTCCTTGGCGTGGATGACAAGCTTGGCGTTCGGATATGAAAGATTCCTTTCTCTGTAACCAACTTTGTACAACCCTAGTCCCCTCCGGTGTCTATATAAACCGGAGGGTTTACTCCATAGAGGCGATCATAATCAGACAGGCTAGACTTCTAGGGTTTTAGCCATTACGATCTCGTGGTAGATCAACTCTTGTAATACTCATATTCATCAATATCAATCAAGTAGGACGTAGGGTATTACCTCCATAAAGAGGGCCCGAACCTGGGTAAGCATCGTGTCCCCCGTCTCCTGTTACCATCGACCTTAGACGCACAGTCCGGGACCCCCTACCCGAGATCCGCCGGTTTTGACACCAACATTGGTGCTTTCATTGAGAGTTCCACTGTGTCGTTGCTAGAAGACTCGATGGCTCCATCAAGCATCCACAACGATGCAGCCTTGAGGGAGGTCTTTCTCCCCGGCCAGATCTTCGTATTCGGCGGCTTCATGCTGCGTGCCAACTCGCTTGGCCATCTAGAGCAGATCGATAGCTATGCCCCTGGCCATCAGGTCAGGTTTGGAAGCTTGAACTACGTTGCTGATATCCGCGGGGACTTGATCTTCGATGGATTCGAGCCCATGGCAGCCGCTCCCTGCCACCGCGATGAACATGACCTAAATCTGTCATCGGACCATATCTGGGAGATAGCGCCTGTAACTGCTCTGGCCCTAGATCCGGAGCAGATTGCGCCATCCGAGGACGGGAAGCTCAACCCCGCCACGGAAACCGCAGACTCAGCGGCGTTGGAGCCGCACACAGACCCGACTTCGAACGGGATCTGTGTTACCGGAACCTCGAATTCGTCTCCGGCCACAGGTTCCGAACCACGTGCGTCCGCACCCATCGAGCTTGATTGGGCACCGATCGTCGAGTTCAGCTCTGCGGAAATCTTCCGACACTCACCTTTGGGTGATGTGCTAAACTCATTAAAAACCCTCTCCTTAGCGGAGGACTCACAACCGAACTATATCCGGTTTGAACTAGAGGCTGATGACGGAGAATTTCGCTTCCCACCCACCGCCCACTTCATTGCCACTGTCGAAGACTTAACCGACATGCTCGATTACGACTCCGAAGACATCGACGGTATGGACGACGATGCCGGAGAGGAGCAGGCCCAAAACTCGCCGTTTACTGGGCGCTGTACGACCACCTCCTCGTATGACATGTACATGGTGGATACTCCCAAAGAGAATAACGGCGATAACGAGAAAGATCCAGTCGAGGATAAACCTCTTGAGACACAGCCAAAGTGCCGATGTCAGCGGCACCGCTCTAAATCACGCCGTTGAAAAGATAGCAATACCGGGACAAGAGAAAACAATACTCCGGACGATGCCGAAGACAAAGAAGATCCCGTCGAGCCGACCTCCGAACAGGATGATAGGGAAGATGGGCAAGTCAGCCCTGACAAACAGGCCATAAACGAGGACTCCGAGGACAGCAACTATCTTCCACTTTCCGAAGACGAGGTGAGCCTCGGCGACGAAGACTTTATCGTGTCTGAGGAACCCGTCGAGCAGGAGCGCTTTAAGCGCTAGCTAATAGCCACTGCGAGGAGCCTGAAAAAGAAACAGCAGCAGCTTCAAGCTGATCAAGATCTACTCACTGACAGATGGACTGATGTCCTGGTAGCCGAGGAATACGGACTCGAGCGCCCCATTAAAAGTTACCCGAAGAGTAAATTTCTACCCCAATTCGACGACGAGGCGCTTGAGCCCATGCCATCAACATGCAATGCGGCTGACCGACCACCGCGTGGCCGGGACAAAGTGGCAACCCAAGCCGAACACCTGCCCACACTACCTCGCCGTAAAGGCAAAGATACTACAGCTCGGGAATACACATATGACCTGCGGCAAGACCTGGAGAACAGAGCAGGTCAGTCCAGATCGATCTACGGATCGCGGGGGCATGCCCGAGCGCGCGACGATGCCTGTCAAGCCAGACGTAACGGGCATAACCACGTCCGGGCCGAAAACCGCAGACGGACTACATCCGCACTACGTCGTGACGTGGCCCGATATAGAGGCGCCACACATCCCCTTTGCTTCACTGATGAAGTAATGGAACACGAATTCCTGGAAGGGTTTAAACCCATGAATATCGAATCATACGATGGAACAACAGATCCCGCGGGTGTACCATTCCGCAGCAGCTACCACGCACTACTCGGGTGTTCCGGTTTTACTCGTTTTAATTAGGTCCCACATTACGCCTATTCCAATCTTAAGATGCCCGGTCCACGCGGCATCATCACGATAAACAGAAATACGGAATGCTCCCTCCGTACAGAGGAGCGTACTATGGCTGCTGCAGCCGAAGTACAAAGCGGCCTTGTCAAGCCGCATATCTCATCGGCCGTCAAGCCGTCGGTCTCTACTAAACAGGACCAATCAATCTCAGAGCTAGATTAGCAGTTCGGCCTCCGTCGTCCGCCACATATAGCCGCGAAGTTTACACCGCGCATATATCATTATGCACTTAAAATACCATGGTCATCGACGGAGGCACAGTACGGACAGGCCTACAATGCGGTCCGCACCCTCATAGTCTTTTTTCTTTTTCTAACTATTTTTTATCCTTTACAACAGGTGATTCCAAGCCTGGTCATCTTACAGACTCTTTCTAAAGTTCAGCTTTGTAAATAACCAAAGGCTATTCCTACTAAGGAGTCCTTTAACCGAGGCAAGGCAGCGCAGACGTGCGACAGGAGGGCCTAATGATTTTTGTAAGACCGCACTCTTTATTTTATACCTGTAAATTGCCTTTTTCCTGAACCCTCGGCCCCCGGCATGTTAAATAGCCCGGGTAGGGGCGTTATAATCTGTAGAGTTGCGTTTGACGTATCAATCAGATTCCAGTGAACATAACCTGTATTCGGTATTTGCTTTTTCTACGTACTGAATTTCGCTTCTTTGGTTGTTTCACGAACGCACCTCGGCACAAATTGCCAGGGGCTCGACACGGCAACACATAAGTTGCCGACAAGTCTGAACAGCTTTTCAGCACACTTCGGCCTCACGAGTTTGGCCTTATATGCATCAGCTCCGAATCATGTCTTTGGTCAATAGTTGGGTTGCCCGGCTCCTGTGCTTACTACCTTATGTTCCGCTATATCGGCTAGGGTAGTAAAGGGAGAACTACTGCGATTGTGTCCTGGTTTATCCGGATGAGCACCTCAGTAGAGAAAGCCGAAAACTGACTGTCATGATGTGGCGAGAGCTGGTCAACCACTCGATGACTCATCAGAGTCTTTCGCGATTCTTTCCGTATTACACGAAGGACCGTTTTTCTGGTCACCTATGTAACGCACCGTATTCGGGGAAAACGCGTACATACCAGGGGCTATATCATAGACCCACCGTCAAACTCCTATGGCTAAGTGAAAGTGTTAAAGCCCTATAGTCTGATTGCCTAGTTCGCCGCATTGACACCTCCTTCATGGACCAAGACATTGGGTCAAGAGTGATCAAGTGCTTTTCCGAACACCCCCGTATTATATGCGAGGGGGCTGAAGCCGACGACTGGCAAACTTTCAGATTATATAAAGAACGGCCGCACAGGAGGCACCAAAACTTTCAGGCAAAAGTATAAAAATATGGCCTTAATATATCATAATATCGTTTTTACAAAGTTGGTATATTCACTCGAACATCATATTTTTCGAGCACTGACCCTCTATCAGGCGGGCACCCTCTAGGACATCCTCAAAATAATGCTCCGGCGTGTGATAGTCCTGGCCCTCGGGTGGACTCTTCGCTGCAATATCGGTGGCCTTCATCTTCGCCCAGTGCGTCTTGACGCGGGCAAAGGCCATCCGTGCACCCTCAATGCACGTTGACCGCTTAACAGCGTCGATACGCGACACCGCATCAACAAGTCGCTGCACCAAACCGAAATAACTATTTGGAATTGGCTCAGTCGGCCACAGCCGGACCACGACGTCCTTCATGGCAGATCCGGATATCTTGTGGAGCTCGGCCCACTGGGCCATCTGTTCGTTCAGCAACAGCGGACGCTTCGGCATGCTGAATTGCGACCAGAAAAGCTTCTCCGTTGCACATCCTTCTAGCGCTTGGAAAAACTGCATTGCATCGGAGACACTCTTCGGCAAGTCCAAGAATGCGTCCGGAGAACTCCACATTTGATTAAGGGGGGCATACTTCGGATCGCCGAATTTAGTCTGTAATAAGAAAGGCTTACCGGCCGCTATCTCCCCAGCTTGCCGGACCTCTTCCCGAGCCGCTCTAGACTCGGACCGTGCTTCTCTCGCCTCTTGTACGGCCTTGCCGAGTTCGACCGTTCTGGCTTTGTTATCCTTATCGAGGAATTCGCATCGAACATTGGCATCCTTTAGCTCATGCGTCATGGTAGATATTCTCTCCTCGCATTGGCGCCGAGCAGCCTGTTCGGCCTTGAACTTAGCAGCTGCCTTCTTGGCAGCTGCCTCACTCATCCTGGCTTGCTCCTTGGCCCGGGCAAGCTCAGCCCGTAGGGCCTCAACCGCGGCAGCATTATCTGGAGTTATACATATCTTAGTATACAATTTTTAGTGTCATGCTCATATTATCATACTTACATATACTGACTGCCCCAAAAACATACCTTGCGCCTCGTCGAGCCGCCTGTTAATAAGTGTGAGGTCGTCATCCGCCACTTCAAGTTTCTGCTTCAGCCTTGCAACTTCTGTAGCTTGGGCAGTCGTAATGGATAAAACAGCCTGTGTTCCAATCCATCAGATTATTTCCTGGGAATATCTTTGTTGATCCTCTGATCGCCTCCCTTCGGACGCCAACCAGAGTCTCAGGGGCTACTATCTATACACAGGTACATTTTGCATGTAGAAGTGCAATTAAAAATATTACATTGCATACCTCGAAGCCTCTTAGCAGGCTCATGAAGGATTCATTCAATCCGCTTCTCGCGGATAGAATCCTCTCAACTACCGTACCCATTAAGGTACGATGTTCCTCTGAAACGGACGCATGTTGCAGCATGCCCGTCATTGTATCCGGCGCCCCCGGATCCCTGGGAGCGGCCGCGGGTGTACGAACTCCCTTTGAAAGAATATGTTTACCCGACTCTAGAGTCGTCCCTGGCTGTAAACTAGATAGTCCGGGCCCTTTATTGTTGGTCCCCATTGGGTCCGCATGCCCCGAATTCTGGACGGCCGAAGTATCACCTTCGGGTGTAGTTTTCATTATCCCTCGCACCGCTTGTTGGTCGGGAGAGATCCTCCGGGACGACACCTCAGAGTCGTCTGCCCTATCGGGCGAGAAGGTCTGTGGAGGTGTCTCGCTTTCCATCATCTCTGGAAGAAGATCCCCCGAAGAGGAGGACTGTTGAGGAAGGCTGCGTGCCGGACTGCAAAACATATATTTTAAATGTTACCCTGGTAACCAGAAAGCAATGGGATATGTTTTGGACGCCCCTGTTCACTTACGATTCGGCTAAAGGCTTGTCCTTACGGGGACATCTTCCCTCGCTTAGGAGCCCTTGCTTCCAAATCTTCGGAGGCGGCCCTTTTCTTCCCATCGAGAGAGGGGATGTCAGTTTCTCCTTCTCTTTTGTCTCCGGAAGGGGGAGTTCCAATCTCCCCGGACAGTGTGTCTGGTGTACCTTTAGAATAGAGGCCACCTTTGGCCTTATTGCTCTCCTCTTTGTCCCCCTTCGCCGACACTTGGTATGGCACCGGAGCCAGCATCCTTGTTAATACAGGATCTGCTGAGTCTTCGGGAAGAGGGGCCGAACACCTAATTCTTTCCGCCTTCTTGATCCAGCCCTGGTCGAAGATGGTTTTCTCAGTATATTGTTATGAGATATCTAACTAAGTTGTGTTCGGGAGTCGAGGGCTTACCGAGGTATCCGGATGGTTGCAGTCAAGGCCGATGTCCTCGGTAGTATCCGGCCACTGTTTTCGTGTCCTGAAGAATAACTTCCACATTCCTTTGTGCGTCGTGCCAAAGAAGTGCTGAAGAGTCCGTGGTCCTTCCGGATTAAACTCCCACATACGGAGGGGCCGTCGCTGGCACGACAGGACCCGGCGGACTAGCATTACCTGGATTACGTCGATGAGGCCAGTGTCCTTCTCAAGAAGGCTCCGGATGCTGCTTTGTAGCGTCTGCACTTCGTCCATTGATCCTCAGTCCAGCCCCTAATTAATCCATGATGCGAGCCGTAATGGAGGGCTAGGCCGGAATGCAGGTGTAGCTGCCCACTTTGTACCACGGGGTTCAGTGATGTAAAACCACTCCCGTTGCCATAGGTTGGAGGTCTCCGTGAAAGAGCCTTTTGGCCAAGGTGTGTGGGTGAGTTTGCTCACCATCGCACTGCCACACTCCGCTTGCTTCCCATCGACTACCTTCGGCTCCATATTAAAGGTCTTGAGCCATAAGCCAAAGTGTGGGGGAATACGGAGAAAGGCCTCGCACATGACGATGAACGCCGAGATGTGAAGAAAGGAGTCCGGAGCTAGATCATGAAAATCTAGCCTGTAATAGAACATGAGTCCGCGGACGAAGGGATGGAGAGCGAACCCTAGCCCTCGGAGGAAGTGAGAGATGAATACGACCCTCTCGCCGGATCTTGGGGTAGGAATGACCTGCCCTTGAGCAGGGAGCCTGTGGGGGATTTCCGCGGTCAGGTATTTTGCCGCCCGGAGCTTCGCGATATCCTCCTCTGTGATGGAGGAGGCCACCCACCGGCCTTGAGGGTTGGGTCCGGACATGACTAGGAGGCTTGGAGCAAATAAATTGAACCTTGGGTGCTAGAACTCGAGGTTGGAAAGGATGAGGCATAGAGGAGAAAGACGGGTCTGCGCCCCTTTATAAAGGCAATGAATATCAAAACGCCTCCTGCTAAGCCTCAAAACCTACCTATTCCCAAGGAATCATACCAACGGGACGGTTGGGTTACCCGCACCCGTATTGATGAGAATCCTGTAATAAGGGGACATGATCTCTGCTTTGACAAGACGTGCGAATAAAACCGCTTCTCGAAACATGGAGCGAGAGGCTAAAAAGAAAACGGTTCGAAATAATGACCGTGCAGGAACGTGGTGTCGCGTTACAAAAAGTTGTCAGCAGATTGGACTCGTGAAATATTATACTCTCTGCGGTTGTGTGTGGTATTTGTTTTGCAGAGCCGGACACGTTTTCTGTGCTCGAAGTCTGTTCTGTAGTATTCGGAGGAGGAACCCGCCTTGCAATGCCGAAGACAATCTGCGCGCCGGACACATCGTCATTGAAGCCTGGTTCAGGGGCTACTGAGGGAGTCCTGGATTAAGGGATCCTCGGGCGTTCGGGCTACGTAATGCGGGCCGGACTGATGGGCCATGAAGATACAAGACTGAAGGCCCTCTCCCGTGTGGATGAGAAGCTTGGCGTTCGGATATGAAAGATTCCTTTCTCTGTAACCGACTTTGTACAACCCTAGTCCCCTCTGGTGTCTATATAAACCGGAGGGTTTAGTCCGTAGAGGCGAACATAATTTGACAGGCTATACTTCTAGGGTTTTTGCCATTATGATCTCGTGGTAGATCAACTCTTGTAATACTCATATTCATCAATATCAATCAAGCAGGACGTAGGGTATTACCTCCATAGAGAGGGCCCGAACCTGGGTAAGCATCGTGTCCCCCGTCTCCTGTTACCATCGACCTTAGACGCACAGTTCGGGACCCTCTACCCGAGATCCGCCGGTTTTGACACCGACAGTGACCACCTCCTTCGCCGTGGCTGTCTGCTTCCCTTTCGCTGCAGTTTTCTTCCCCATTCCCGTGAACACCGATGCGAACAGGAGAAGGAATCAGGTGGGGGAACGGCGACAGGCAAGGGAGAGAAAGGAGGGGCGGTTGTTTGGCTTGCGGAGGAAGATGATGGAAGGGCAGGACATCCGACAAGTGAAACGTGCCGTTCCGCGTTTTCCTATCTTAAGGGGGAAAAGGCATGGAGCGTGGGGCGCAACGCTTCAGAAGTTACCATTTTACATTAACTGCAATAGTCCCACGACCCCATGACTAGCAGTAATTGCGCGAAGTGGACGTTGGATTGACTAGTCATCATGACGAACCATGATGCGAGCAGCCCTTTTTTGCCACGTGTCCATGCACTGTTTGGGGCCTAACCCAATGTGCCCAGCGACACGTATGGCTGAGGCCCGGGGGCTTATGTCGGGGAACACAGACAGGGGTATATGTTTTCCCCTGACTGTGCACGGACAGCTAGCCAGTAGGCCCAGAGACAAGATTACAAGATAAAGATCAAACCAAGCAAGGAAGATCAAATCCCTTGAAGGATCCAGGTGCAAGTTGAGAAGGCTAAGGTGAGCCAGAGGAGCAAGGCATCACTAAGGAAAGGACCTACCTTGCCGGGCAGGCAAGCCTGGCAAGGTTGGGTTTTGCCCCGGAAGCAAGCTCCCAGATCATCCCGGCAGGCCTGCTGGGGCTGGCGGAGGCAAACCACTCCACCGCTCCACCTCACAAGCAATGCAACTCACTAATCAGAGCGGTGTCGAGCTCCAAGGTGACTAAGTGGCTGCTTTTTGCCATATGGCAGCCACTTCCTACATCAAACACCTCCATATGACACCCGTCCTGAGACGTGTCAAACAAGCAGGCACAAAGCTGGCAAAATAGCCGGCAGGGCCTGCCTGGTGAGCTGTGATGTGACACTAAGCGGCGCATTTAATGCGCTCTGTCAGCCTGTAGAGTTAGGTATGATAGCACTGTTAGCTATCTAATCAGCATGCAAAGACTGATTTGCCACTGTGGTGACCCCTTAATCTATAAAAGGTGGCCCATGGCGACCGTAGAAGAGGTTGGTTGGTTGGTCGCTGGCATATCCATACGCGCGTAGTCACTCTCGCCCCCAGAGCAACCCTGCTGGGCAAGTGTGCATCGTCCACCACCATTATCCACCATCAGTCCACCAAAGCAGGAGTAGGGTTTTACGCCTCACGGCGGCCCGAACCTGGGTAAAAACTGCCCGTGTGATCTCTGCCGTGCTGCGCGACGCTTCTCTGCTCTTTGTGCAACGTGCCCATCCCACTGCCGAACCAAAAGGGGCTCATGGCCCCATAGGTGGCCGTGGTTTGCCACTGTCGGTGTCAAAACCGGCCGATCTCGGGTAAGGGGTCCCGAACTGTGCGTCTGAGGATCAAAGGTAACAAGGGACAAAGGGAACATGATGTTTACCCAGGTTCGGGCCCTCTTAATGCAGGTAAAACCCTACGTCCTGCTTGATTGTATTTGATGAGTATGGGGGTTACAAGAGTTGATCTACCTCGAGATCGTAATGGCTAAACCCTAGATGTCTAGCCTATGAAAATTCTGATGGCCTCCACGGACCAAACCCTCCGGTTTTTATAGGCACCGGAGGGGGCTAGGGTTGTACAGAGTTGGTTTATAGAGGAAGGAAACTATACATCCGGACGCCTAACTTACCATCCACACAAAGGAGAGTCCCACCCGGACACGAGGAAAGGTCTTCTGCCTTGTATCTTCACGGCCCATCAGTCCGGCCCATGTCACATAGTCCGGCCACCCGAGGACCCCGTAATCCAGGACTCCCTCAGTAGCCCCTGAACCAGTCTTCAATGACGATATGTTCGGAGCGCAGATTGTCTTCAGCATTGCAAGGCGGGTTCCTCCTCTGAATACTCCAAAGTGATCTTCTGAATAAAAGAACTGTATCCGGATCTGCATGACAGTCACAACCCTCAACCACGAAGGTAAAATACTTAGCCAAAGTAATGTCCATCGACTGACAACTTTTTCGGTGAAATGTCATGTCTAGCCTCTTTATCATTTCAAACCATTTTTCGGCTTCCCGCTTCGCGTTTCGAGACACGGCCTCTATTGACACGTCTCGTCAAAGCGGAGATCGTGTCCATTTATTGTGGGATCTTCATCAAATATGGGTTTGGGTAATCCAACTGTGCCATTCGCATGACCCCTTGGGAACAGGCGAGTTTTAAGGCTTGAGGGGCGGGCGCTTGATATTCATTGCCTATATAAGTGGATAAAGATCCTTTTTTACTCCCCACGCCTTCTTCCTTCTCCTGTTTTCCCATCCTCAAGCTCCAGCGCCCAAGCTTCAATCTTTCCCACCGCCACCAACCTCTCCAGTCATGTCCGGATCTGGCTCGAAGGGCAAGTGGGAGGCCTCCTCTGTCATGAAGATGGACATCAAGGAGCTCCGGGGGGCGGGATATCTGTCCGCGGAGATCGCGCACAGGCTCCCTGCCAAGGATCAAGTCATACCCACTCCGGAGCCCGGCGAAAGGGTTGTATTCATCCCACATTTCCTCCGCGGACTAGGGTTTCCCCTCCACCCCATTGTCCGTGGCCTCATGTTCTACTACGGGCTAGATTTCCATGATCTAGCCCCAAATTCTTTCCTCCACATCTCGGCCTTTATCGTCGTGTGCGAGGTGCTACTCCGCATCCCCCCACACTTCGGCCTATGGCTAAAAGTCTTCAATGTGAAGCCGAAGGTGGTCGATGGGCAACATGCAGAGTGCGGCGGTGCCATGGTGAGCAAGCTCCCCAACACCACCTGGCCTAAAGGGGCCTTCGTGGAGACCGTCAAGGTGTGGCAGCAGGAGTGATTCTATATCACCGAACCCCGCGGCGCTAGGTGGGCGGCCACTCCTGAGTTCCGATCCGGACCCCCTATGTGGCTCGCGTCATGGACCAACAAGGGTCTGGACTGGGGGTCGACCGCGGACGTGATGACGCTACAAAAGCGCATCAAAAACATGATAAGCAAGAATACCAGTCTCACTGACATGATTCAGGTGATGCTCTTCCGCCGGATCCTCCCCTGCCAACTCTGGCCTCTCCATATGTGGGAGTTCAATCCGGAAGGTCCGCGGACCCTGCAACATTTCTTCGGCACAATGCATGAAGAGATCTGGAAGCTGCTCTTTAAGACACAGAAGACGTGGCCGAAGAAGACCGAAGACATCGGTCTTGACATAGAGAATCCGGCCACACCGGTAAGTATTTTACTTCCGAACACAATTTTCGGTAAATAAATCAAAGGTTATACTGAGATTTTCATTATTTCATTCAGGGCTGGACAGCGAAGGCGGAGCGGATCAAGTGTCCGGCTCCACTACCTGAAGATCCAGCCAATCCTCTGCTAACGAGGATGCTGGTTCCGGCGCCGTATCAAGAACCGGATAAGAAGGCCAAGAAGAAGAGCAAGGAGGCCAAGGGCGGCCTCCGCCGTAAGGGTACTTGGGACGCAATGTCCGGAGAAACCGAAGCCCACTCCTCCCACGAGGAGGATGAAGATGAAGAGGAGGAGGAGGCAGAAAGTGGTACTCCCCTAAAGGGGGGAAAGAAGAAAAGGGCCGCCTCCTCAGACCCGGAGGAGGGGGCATCCAAGAGGGAGAAGATAACCCTCTCGGATGGTTCGGATACGGTTGCCGAACACACCCCCAAGAAGCGCCCCAGGGAAAAACCCCTGGCTGAATTGTAAGTGTCGAAAAGGATACCTAGCAAAGATTCGGTCTGTTATGGTTGTAATATAACATATCATATTATGTGTTTCAACCCGGCCCGCAACCTCCCCCAACCATCGCCGTCCGAAGGGAGTTCTCTGCCGCCCGAGATGGCAGAGAGCGAGACGCCACCGCAAGCCCCTTCGCCAATCACCGTGGATGACACCGAGGTGTTGTACTGAAGGACCTCTCCTGGCCACGGAGGGGCGAGCGAGGCTGCCGAGAAGGCGCCCGAGGATAATACCTCGGCTGCCGAAAACATGGAGGGGGCGACCCCCATGACGACCGACGGCAAGGGTCCTGAGCAATCTGGCCCTCGGCCGGACATTATTCCGGAGACCAATGTGGCCCCGGAGTCAGGCGAGCAGCCCCCTTCAAAAGAGGGTGCGACATCCGCTCCGACGGCGGCCTCCACTAATCCGGAGGCACCGAATACCTTGGTGGAAGCACTACGAAGTGCTACCATCGTGGAAGAGCACCGCACCCTGATGGGTGTGGTGGTTGAGAAGATTCAGTCCGCCAAGAGTGGGCTGAATGAAGCCTTCACCAGCCTGCTAATAGGCTTCGAGGTATGCGACATAATGCTCTAGACACTTTTTATAAAGGGACAAACCTGTGCATAGATAGTAGCCCCTGAGACTCTGTCTAGTTTTTAAAAAGCCGGACAGAGGATCTTATAGTATTCGGAAGAGGTGACGTACTTTTATATTGAATAACAGGCTTCCATGTTGGCGGCAACTGCCCAGGCCGCTAAAGTTTTTGATCTCAAGTGGAGGCTGCAGCTGGTTGATGATGATATCGACCGCATGAACAAACGGTTCGATGAGGCGCAAGGCATGTTAGAAATATCTTGCACATGCCTAGATTGATATGCAAATTCTGAGTTTAAACTCATGCGCTGCTATGTGTATGATTGCAGGCAACGCGACCGAGGTCGAGACCCTCAAGAGTGCCCTTGCCCAAGCCAAGGAGGAGGCGAAGGCGAGCAAAGCAGCCGCAGACAAAGCGGTTGCAGATTTAAAGGCCGAACAGGTCGCCCGCCGCCAGTACGAGGAGAGGGTGACTGAAGTGGAGCAAGAGCTCAAGGAAGCCGCCGGCAAGTGCAAGTCCTTCGAGGATAAGAATAAGGCCTAGGCGGCCGAACTCGCCAAGGCCCTTCAAGAGGCCAAGGAGGCGAGGACCGAGTCCCGGGCAGCTCGCGAGGAAATCCGGCAGTCCGAACAGATAGCGGCTGGTAAGCCCTTTCTTTTGCAGACTATATTTGGCGGTCAAAGATATGCTTTGCTCACTCGACTGTGGAGTTCTTCAGATGCATTTGCAGATCTTTCAAAGAGTGCCGCCGATGCCGCGCAGTTCTTCCGAGCCCAGGAGGGGCACACGACAGAGAAGCTCTTCTGGTCACAGTTCGTGGCGTCGGAGCGTCCGGCGCTGTTGAACAACAACATGATGCAACTGGCCGAGCTGCACAGGATGTCTGAATTGGCCATGAAGGACGTCATAGTCCGGCTATGGCCAACTGAACCCATTCCTAGTAGCTACTTCGGCCTGGTGCAGCGACTGGCCGACGCGCTGCCCCGGATTGAAGCTGTCAAGCGCTCGGCGTGCATAGAGGGTGCGTGGATGGCCTTTGCCCGTGTCAAGATGCACTGGGCAAAGATGAAGGCCTCCGCCGTGGCGGTCGAGGGCCCACCCGAAGGCAAGGACCACCGCAAGCCAGAGTGGTATTTTGAAGACGTCCTTGAGGGTGCCCGATTAATAGAGGGCCAATGCTCAAAGGATATCATATTTGAGTGAATGTATCCGAGCTACCCAGACGTTGTTTTATAAACCGAGGCTTTGTAATATATTTATGTCTTTACCTGAAATTGCTTGTCTCCTGTACGGCCGTATTTTGTTATCTTGAAAGTTTGCCAGTCGTCGGCTTCAGCCCCCACGTAGATACTACGGGGGTGTTCGGAATAACGCATGATCACTCTTGACCCAACGTCTTGGTCCGTGAAGGAGGTGTCTGCGTAGGCGAACCAGGCAATCAGACTATGCGGATTTATCACTTTCACTTAGCCATAGGAGTTTGACGGTGGGGCTAAGTACTAGCCCCTGGTGCGTATGCGGCTATCCGAACTAGGATGCCTTAAGCACATGACCGGACAGAGGCCAGTCCTTCGCATAATATGGAGGAAATCGCAAAAGATTTATAGCCAATCGCCGAATAGCTGACTAGCTCTCACCGTACCATGACAGTCAGTTTTCGGCTTTCTCTACTGAGGTGTTTGACCGGACGAACCAGAAACACAATCGCAATAGTTCTCCCTTTACTACCCTAGCCGAACGAGCGGAATGTAAGGTAGTAACCACAGGAGCCAGGCAACCCAACTATTGACCAAAGACATGATTCGGAGCTGATGCATATAATGCAATATTCGGGACGCCGAAGTGCACTCTAAAAGCGTTTGGATTTTTTTTTTGAAAATATAGGTGGCCGAATAGAGCCCCTGGCATTTTAAGCTATGCCGAAGTGTATATGTCAATCTGACATGAGGAGGGAATACAGATTATGAAATGAACCAATACCGAATAGGGTTGGTAAAAACTGTTTCCATTATAGTCTGATTGATACGTCAAAATGTGCTTTTACAAATAATGCTATAAGCATCAGGGCTATTTTACATGCCGAGAATTTGAGAACAAGGGAAAGTTGTATACAGGTCCTAAAAAAGAAAATGTATCGTGAAGATCCTTTGGACACCCTGCCGCATGTCTGCGCCGCCTTTCGCCTTGGTGGAGGATCCTTTGAAAGGATTGATGATCGTGTATATAGAAGGGGCCTGGGAAACGGCCCTGTGCCACCGTAAAGTGACTTTAGGTTTTAAAGAACCTGTAGTATGAGAGAAAAGAGAAAAAAGAAGAAGGAGATTATGGTCCGAATAGGGTCGAGCCGTATTATGGGCCTCGTCCATGGAGCGCCTCCATCGTCGCCCAAGGTATTTTGAGTGCGTAGTTATGCGCACGCGGTACGTATGCCGCGATTAGATGTGGCAGTGGACGGAGGCAAAACTGCTAGTCCAGCGCCGGATTAACCGAGCTGTCGTTCTGCAGAGTAGGCCGGACTCGTTTAATAGTGTCCGGAGGCTTGATGGCCGATGAAGTGGTCATCTTGATAAGGCCGCTCTGTACCTCGGCTGCAAGGTCCACGGTGTGCTCCTCAGTACGGAAGGAGCGTTCCATGTTTCCATTGACTGTGATAACGCCACAGGGTCCAGGCATCTTGAGCTTTAAGTAAGCATAATGCAGGACTGCATTGAAGCGGGCGAAGGCAGTGCGTCCGAGCAGTGCGTGATAACCACTGCGGAAGGGGACGATGTCGAAGATCAAGTCTTCGCTTCGGAAATTGTCCGGTGAACCGAAGACTACTTCCAATGTTAATGAGCCCATACAGCGGGCCTCGACGCCGGGTATCACTCCTTTAAAGGTGGTGTTACTAGGCTTGATTCTTGACGGGTCAATACCCATTTTGCGGATAGTGTCTTGATAGATCAAGTTGAGACTGCTGCCACTGTCCATGAGGACTCGAGTCAGATGATATCCATCAATAATTGGATCGAGGACCAGGGCCGCCGAACCTCCGTGACAGATACTGGTCGGGTGGTCCCTGCGATCGAAGGTGATCGGACAAGCCGACCATGGGTTGAATTTGGGGGCGACGGGCTCTACGGCGTAGACGTCCCTTAGTGCGCGCTTGCGCTCCCTTTTGGGGATATGCGTGACATATATCATGTTCACTATTTTCACCTTAGGGGGGAATTTCTTTTGTCCCCCTGTGTTCGGTGGGCGGGGCTCATCATCGTCCTCGCTTGGCGGCCCTTTCCCCTTATGTTCGGTATTTAACTTACCGGCCTGTTTGAAGACCCAACAATTTCTGTTGGAGTGGTTGGCAGGCTTGTCGGGGGTGCAATGAATCTGGCAAGGCCGATCGAGTATTTTGTCCAAATTAGATGGACCATCCTTATTTCCTTTGAATGGCTTCTTCCGCTGACCGGATTTAGAGCCACTGAATCCGGTGTTAACCGTTGTGTCTTCAGTTTCTTCGTTGTTGTTTCGACGCTTGTGTTTGTTGCGTCGTGGCCTGCCATTGCCGTCCCTGACTTCAGATGTGCCATGGTCGCTGGCACTATTGCTTCTATGAGCCAACCAGCTGTCCTCTCCCGCGCAAAAGCGGGTCATGAGTGCAGTAAGAGCTGCCATAGACTTCAGCATTTCCTGACCAAGGTGTCGGGCGAGCCATTCGTCGCGGACGCTATGTTTAAAGGCCGCGAGGGCTTCGGCGTCCGGACAGTCAACAATTTGGTTCTTTTTAATTAAGAACCTAGTCCAGAGTTTGCGGGCTGACTCACCGGGTTGCTGGACTATATGACTAAGGTCATCGGCATCCGGAGGCCGGACATAGGTACCTTGGAAGTTGTCTCTAAAGGCGTCCTCCAAGTCTTCCCAGCTAAAGATAAAGTTCTCTGGTAGGCTATTTAACCAGTGCCGTGCTGGTCCTTTCAGCTTTAGGGGGAGGTATTTGATGGTGTGGAGATCGTCAACGCGGGCCATGTGAATATGGAGAAGAAAATCCTCAATCCATACCGCGGGGTCTGTCATTCGATCTTATGATTCAATTTTTACGGGTTTAAACCCTTCTGGAAATTGGTGCTGCATTACCTCATCGGTAAAGCACAAGGGGTGTGCGGTGCCTCTGTATCGGGCAACGTCACGACGGAGTTCGGATGACATCCGTGTTCGGTTTTCGGCCCGAGTTCGGTTATGCTGCTCACGCCAAGCTTGAAGGCCGTCGTCTCTCGTCAGAGCATGCCCCCTTGATCCGTATATTGATCTAGTCTTGCCGGATCTATTGTCCAGGTCCTGACGTAAGTCGTAGGTGTAGCCCTGAGTTGCTACCTCTTTGCCTTGACGGCGAGGTGGCGCGGGTTGGTGTTCGGCATGAGTAGCCGCTTTGTCTCGCCCACGTGGTGGTCTGTCTGGTTGATCAGCATGATTATGTCTTGACGGTATTGGCTCTAGGGCCTCGTCATCGAATTGTGGCAGTAGCCGATGCTTCGGATAGCTCTTTGTTGGGCGTGCGAGGCCGTACTCCTCGGCAGCTAGGACTTGGGTCCATCTGTCATTGAGCGTATTGTAGGGGAACGCAGCAGAAAACAAAAAATTTCTGACCTACGCACCAGCCCAGGACCACTATGGACAGTGCATACAAGGTTTGATCATTTTTGTTACCGACTCATAGCGCAGCAGAAGTAGAGTCGATGACGATCGGCGATGCAGATCCCTGCAGCTAGGATTTACAACCTCCCAACCGCGAGGATGTATACCCTCATCCGCCACCCGGACAGCCCTCCGGGAGGCGGTCGGACAGTCCCCCGGACGGTGTCGCGGACAGCCCTTCGGGAGGACCTTCGAAACTCGGACGGTCACTCGGACAGCCCTTCGGGAGGACTCACAGAACTCGGACCGTCACTTGGACAGCCCTTCGGGAGGCACTCTCGAACAGCCCCTCGGGCACTAAGATCGAAACTACGACCTCTCTACAGAGTTGCACACATACGGTGTCATCTATTCGGCAGGGCTTCGCCGTCCAGAACTAGTTCCCACCGGAACCAAGACAGCCTTTCGGCTCTACGAAACTATTTCGTGGGGAGGGAGAGAGAAGCCAGATCATTGCATGGCATGTGTATGTGAGAATGGATGAGCTTTGTGGGCAGCCCACTCTCCTCTATTTATAGGAAAGCCAAGGGGTAAAGTTGGCATTCACAAAAACCAAAAGTACCCCCACTTTATGTCATTTACATAAAGAATAAAGCAAAAAGGAGTGCCATGTGGAGCTCCATGGAGCTCCACCCTCCATGGCCGGCCACCCCTTGGGGGGGCCCCCCCAAGGGGGCTTCCTTAGTGCCCAAGGCTTCTAGAAGCCTTTTGGGAAATTTCCCAAAAGGTGCTTTCCATAAAAATTCCCAAAAAGCACTTTCACTATTCACGACAACATTTTTCAGCGTCCGTTCGAACTGAAAATATTTATGTGGGCTTAGAACATTTCCAGTACCCACTAAAATAATTTTCAACACATTCCAGAACAATTCCGGATTAGTGATTTTCATCTGCGAAAAGCATCTGAAGTGGTTCCGGCAGCTCCGGAACATTTCCGGTTTTCACCCCGGAAAATTCCAGAAAGTTTCCAGAATGATTCTAGCACTCTCCAAGAATTATCAGGCATGTGCCGAAACCAATTTGACTTTATGGTATCCTCTGAAACAACTTTTCAGTATCACCGGAACTCATCCGATGACCTCTCTCATTGGAACTTTTCCGCTGTCTCCGAAAAACTTTTTCCGAAAACTTTCTCTCAGACTCCCTTTCTAGTATTCAGCAGATAGATGACCCTTAAGCGTGTGACCCTATAGGTTCGGTGAAGTATAGACATGACCTGGAACCCCTTCCAATCAATGATCAACATCGGAGCCGTGGACACCCATATTGACCCCTATACCCACACGAATGAATATTCGAGTGAACCTCCAGTTGCCGTGTGCTATTCCTGTTGCTTCATGATATGTTACAAACACCTGAGGTGAGACATGTTGGCATCCTTGTGGATCAACTCCTTGTCCACTATGCCATTTACCTCGTTACTGGTATTGTTCTCTCTTCTTGTTCCGTGTTCCGGCATCCCCGTGATCAAATCACAAAGTGTCTGGCCAGACGATGATGGATACCGTAACACCGAGAGGGCCCAGAGATATCTCTCCATCGTCGGAGGAGCAAATCCCAATCTTGAGCTATCAAGTTACTTGACATACTTTTCCATGAACCCGTAAGCCGCCGTAATAGCCACCCATTTACGAATGACGTTTAACAAACCCCAAAGTTCATGAAGCAAGCATGAAGAAACTTGATACTCTCATGGTCTAAGGAATCATGCAAACGTTAACCATCTCTGTGTTATTAACCATTAACTTGTGACGAATGTATCTAATAGCATAACATCAATTCGGGTCAATTCAACACAAATGTTCTTCTAACATTGTGCCCTCAAAGTTGCCGGCATAGCCATGCCCATGATCAGGAAAACAGAACCATCATGCAACACTTGAGCTAGTCTTAGAGGCCAGACTAGGAATACATTTTACCATTTATTATTCCACACGTGCATATGAGTCTTCCTCCGAGCCTCATGGTTGCAGACTCGAGAACCATAGCAGTTATAGAATGGAACATAAACATAATTATGAACATGGAGATAAATAATAACATTTATTATTGCCTCTAGGGCATATCTCCTACAGACTTCCAGTTGCACTAGAGTCAATAATCTAGTCATGCTATTGCACTTTACACCTGTGGCACACCAGTGTAAATACGCTTCGCTTGTGGTATAGCCCGATGTCAAACGGATCTGACAACTTCAGCTCCGTGTGTATCTTTGCATATCCTCGCGTTTTCATGCTTTCACAAAATTCATATTTTGTGTGGACTTGGCTTTGTATGTATGTGAATCATAGGTCGAACCTGGATTCCTCAGACTGAGTTATGGAGCAACTACCTACAGTAGTGTCCCATTGACAAAAGCCATCTTGGAACCATACTAAGTTCATGAATGAACTATATGATTCAACATCTTCTTTGTCGCTTCAAAAGCGGCAACATACTTCGCCTCTGTTATAGAATTCGCCACAGTAACTTGTTTGGAACAATTTCCAACTACCGTGCCACCATATTGTGTATTGCACAAAACCCTTAACTTAAATCAAAAATCGCATGGAGCATTGATGAAGACTGTATCGATGTAGTTACTTACAACAAGCACTTCATAATCTCTGTTTGCGAGAAAACATGTCATCAGTACTACTCTAGTACTCAATGACATCTTTCACTGTTGTCCCATGATCAGTACTTTGATCACTTTGGTATCCATACTCGCAACATCTTTGGAGTATTGGACATATCTAGTTGTTTTACATACCATGGAATACATGATTAATCCAAACACGAAGGTGTGTGGAATCTCCATCATGTATTTTGCTCATCAGTGTTTTTGGGACACCGAGTCTTGCAAAAACTCTTTCCATGTGACTTCGGCAAGAATCACGTCTTGGCGTTTTAAATGCTAAAAAGTTTTAGCATCTTGTCAATATGTATTCATTGCTTAGCCCCATTAGGTAAATCTATCTCCATAGATCATCATGCCTAATATTGAGGCTATTTAGCCTAAGCATTTCATCGAAAAACTATTTTCAAATGAAGTCCTAATTCATGTCAAGAAATTTATTTCCAATTAACAATGTGTCAAGCACACAACGTTTTTAGAAATATTATTAGGCTCCCACTTACTTTCTTGAATTACAAGCATCTTCGTTACCCATTGATGAAATCAAACTCCTTTGACCATTTCATCAAAACACGAAGATTCCGACTCCACTTTGCTCTCTTCTGTCCATCGCTGGAACTCTGAAGTTTGCACCCTTACTAGCATCCTCTGGACTCACAAAATACCTTGGACTATAACACATGCAAGTCCTTGGTTTCATTTCCATCAGATGGAAATCCTTTTGTCATCCTTGTTTCATATCTCATGATTTGAAATATGTATTAATTGCTAGTTCAACCCGAACCGACTTTAAGCATCGCTACGGTGAAACAACCTCATCGTAGTCAACTCCTTGAACTTGTTATTGCAACAAGTCGAGCTTTATGGATAAAACATTTTATCCGTATCAGTTTTTAGTTCCATAAATACTCGTTAGACTCTAAGTCTTCCGAAAGGTGTATCAAGATTTTAATCTTGAAACATTTATATGGAAACTATCTCGGATTGTATTGGCATTTAGCCAATTCCGGAGTTAGGGCCCATCAACGCTTCCTTGTGTATCATACGTATACTGTTGTCTAACAACAATATCTCGTTTGCGCACCTGAGAGGTTTGCATGAGCCTTGCCTACGTGGTTCAACTGCAAGTTCGACCGAAGTCCATACATTTTATTGTAGAGACTTCCGTATCAGTCGCAGTAGGAAACTCTGGAATTACTTCCAAGGTCTCTTTCCTTTGACCTGATGACGAAGATATTGTTATCTTGTCGAGTTGCATTGTTCTCCCACTCACCTTTTTGAAAGAACCATTTTCTTCAAAAAGCATACCGTTCTTTGTGGCAAACCTATTTGCCTCGGTATAGTGAGGGAGGAATACGCAATTACTTGGGATAACCTCCAAAGTAGCACTTGTCTGATTTGGAATAGGTTTGTAACCTTTTACACAAGCCCCATATTCCAAATGTTAAGAAAAGATATAACATGGTTGGGCATACCATACCATGTCGTCATTTCAACAGACCTGATGGAGCTCTTTTCAGTGTAAAAAGCCGCAGTCTCTAAAGCATCACTTTAAAAGGGATAATGGCAAATTTATTTATGTCATCTTTGATCTTACCATGTCATAAATGGTTCGATTACATCTTCAAGGACTTTCCACTTGCAGTGGTGTTCCGGGAGGTGCAAGTTATGAAACCCCTTTCACAACTCATCAGACATTCGCTAAACTTGTAACTCAAAAATTCCTTTCTGCAATCGAATTGTAGAAACATAATTTTCTTGTTACAATAACTTCTTCATTTTTGAAAACCTTTCGAATGATTTCAAAAGATCCAGACTTACGTCTCATCAAGTAATTATCCATATATCTACTTGAGTCATTTTTAAAGATAGATAAATCCACTGTTTGCAACATTATTTATCGGACTACATACATCAAAATGTATGATCACCAATAAGTTCTTTGCTCGTTCCTTATGGCCTGTGAATGGTATTTCAGTCACTTCACTTTTCGGAGGAAAGTTGCAAGTGTCAGATGATTCAAAATCAAACGACTTCAAAATCCATCATAATGGAATTTTCCATGCGGGTTTCTCCAATGTGACCAAATGCAGTGCCACACATGTGTGGTATTCTCTTAGTCTTGCAACATTTAGTATCATATTACTATCAATATTCATAACATACGTCCCATCTTAGATGGAATCATGGCCCTTCATGTTATTCATAATACTGAACAACAATTGTTCTTTTATGAACAACCCTTTTGCAACAGCATTGTGCAAGGGGCTAGAGTGTAAAACTGCAAAATGAATTATGAAAGTAAATATAGAGGTAATGTATTATTATCAACATTCATAACATACATCTCATTCATAATGAAAGTATGGCCCTTATGTTATTCATAACACCGAACATCAAAAGTTCTCTTATGAACAACCTTCTTGCAAGATACCTTATGCAATGGGTTAGAGTGTGTAAAACTCTAAGTGAATTATGAAAATAAATACAGACAGTAATACACCGATGGAAGGTATAGTAACATTTACTATGTTCCCTGTGTATACCTAAACCTCATTCCTGGCTGGTCTTTCAGGCCATAGTAGTTCTTACATCGAGTTGCAACAGAATGCAATCGAGTGGGTATCTTTGTGACTAACTCATAATGCCCAAGAATTAGTGGTTAACAATTTAATCATAATTCCCAAGAACTATATCTTTGACCAGCCTTCTATACATCAAAAACCTGTATGACATTCATACATGAGCTGGATATTCCAGTCTTCTTTTTATTGCCCTTATACTTCTAACAGTTTAACTTTTAGTATTTCTCCTACTCTCAGAAGAAGCACCCAACTTAAGAGTGGCGTTAGCCCCGGACTTCCTAGGCATGAAAGTTTCACTAACACCCTTCGGACACTTCCTTCTCTTTAAGTTGTTGTTTTATTCACCTTCATTTACATGACAGGCATTCTACTGGATCCCTCTTTTATCAGTCTAATGCATAGTAAACACCTTTACTAATAGTTTGCAAACAAACATTGCTTTGGATATCTCATATCTTTTAGCTTTTATCTGTCTCTGAAAAGGATTTTCAGATTCCATGAATATCACATAACTATCCCAAAACTTTCGAAGTTTGGGTCTCATGGAAGCAAACATATTGCACTTTGACTGAAACGGAATTCTAGCTTTTGGATCGAAGGACGAGAGTCACATGATCCATAGCATAAGCAAGAGAATACCGAAAGTATGCGATAGGACAAAATCCTTCTCGGCACTCTTGAGGACAATCCAAACATTACGTTACCAACCATAAAGTTTTCACCAGATATTTAACAGCTATTCAATTTTAACAGGGAAGCTGGAAACGCGAGCCATTATTCTACAACTATTAGCAAACCACACTTAGACAGTGTTCATAATTAATTGCACTGAGAATTAAACAAGTTAACTCAACAGTGCGCTCCCACTCAAATCAATATCTCTCATAATTGATTGTGAGTGATTCAAGATCCACATATCAATTCAACGCCATTGACGGGTTCATCACTGATGACGTGAATTTCAATCGGTAGGCCAACTTGCCAATCACATCTCTATGTGACTCTTGTCCATCTTTCGATGCGTGTGTTCCGAGCTCAGGACTGTCCTGCCTAAACGTCAAGACAACCAAGTGATCACGCAGTGAGGTCTGACCTTCACCCGCCTTACACCTCTCTAATCGTTCGTGCTCATGTGTACATGGCGCACCCCGAAAAGATACGTGTTGTAGACGGTGCTACACTTGGGAGAACACTAACTACTTGATATTTTTGTGAGAGATCACCCTAATAAAAGCGACTACCGCACAATCAAGAAGGGTGCATCATAAGGGATAAACATCTCAGGCAATTCATAATAGCATGATATGGTATAGCCCTTTCTGACGGAGAAGTCTTGTATTTCTTCGTCTTCGGCATTCACGTCGGTGATCACCTTCGCGAAGATTGCCACCACCTTGTCGATGCAGCAGATAATATTGCTATCTCTATAGCTAATAAAATAATGCATTACACAAGGTTGACACACAGGTCATTTAAAGTGCAATCATATGGCTCCAGCCATCATGCCGAATCATGACACGCAGGTCATGTTAATCAATTTACATTATATAGTTATCTCATACATAATAAAATTATTATGAGCACCGCTATACCAAATCACATGCACATGTAAACCCTCCTACAAAACCAAGTTAGACGCCTCTAATCGGTTCATGCAAAAACTTGTTTTACGTGGCTTCTAAGGTTTCGAAACAAACCGAAGCTACCAACGTCCATCATCAAGTATGATAATTCAAGTCGCTAGATTAACTTTTGCAGGGTGTATGAAACACGAGATAATAAAATATCGAGCCCCATACTAAACTTCGTCATACGCATGAGCCCTGTGCAGATCATATCTGCATTGCCCTTTCGTCTGTGAAATTTCATCTTTCTTTTTAACTATGGTGGAATTCAATGAACTGTTAGCACTTCGTTGATCAATCAGGATCACGGATTGCCAGAACATTGAAACTCCACCATACTGTTATCAAGATCAGAAATATGCAAATTCCAGGGAAGCAACAAGAACATCAGGTAACAGATTTCATCTGCTACCCGCACAAATAATTTTCAGTAATAGATCTCATCTACTACCTAATTATATTGTGCAACACCCATACATCTCTATGTATTCTAGATCGCAACCTGCATCTACGCATAGCACGGCTCAGATGCCACTGTAGGGGAATGCAGCAGAAAACAAAAAATTTCTGACCTACGCACCAGCCCAGGACCACTATGGAGAGTGCATACAAGGTTTGATCATTTTCGTTACCGACTCGTAGCGCAGCGGAAGTAGAGTCGATGACGATCGGTGGTGCAGATCCCCGCAGCTAGGATTTACAACCTCCCAACCGTGAGGATGTATACCCTCATCCGCCACCCGGACAGCCCTCCGGGAGGCGGTCGGACAGTCCCCCGGACGGTGTCGCGGACAACCCTTTGGGAGGACCTTCGAAACTCGGACGGTCACTCAGACAGCCCTTCGGGAGGACTCACAGAACTCGGACCGTCACTTGGACAGCCCTTCGGGAGGCACTCTCGAACAGCCCCTCGGGCACTAAGATCGAAACTACGACCTCTCTATAGAGTTGCACACATACGGTGTCATCTATCCGGCAGGGCTTTGCCGTCCATAACTAGTTCCCACCGGAACCCAGACAGCCTTTCGGCTCTACGAAACTATTTCGTGGGGAGGGAGAGAGAAGCCAGATCATTGCATGGCATGTGTATATGAGAATGGATGAGCTTTGTGGGCAGCCCACTCTCCTCTATTTATAGGAAAGCCAAGGGGTAAAGTTGGCATTCACAAAAACCAAAAGTACCCCCACTTTATGTCATTTACATAAAGAATAAAGCAAAAAGGAGTGCCATGTGGAGCTCCATGGAGCTCCACCCTCCATGGCTGGCCACCCCTTGGGGGGGCCCCCCCAAGGGGGCTTCCTTAGTGCCCAAGGCTTCTAGAAGCCTTTTGGGAAATTTCCCAAAAGGTGCTTTCCATAAAAATTCCCAAAAAGCACTTTCACTATTCACGACGACATTTTTCAGCGTCCGTTCGAACTGAAAATATTTATGTGGGCTTTGAACATTTCCAGTACCCACTAAAATAATTTTCTACACATTCCAGAACAATTCCACATTAGTGATTTTCGTCTGCGAAAAGCATCTGAAGTGGTTCCGGCAGCTCCGGAACATTTCCGGTTTTCACCCCGGAAAATTCCAGAAAGTTTCCAGAATGATTCTGGCACTCTCCAAGAATTATCAGGCATGTGCCGAAACCAATTTGACTTTATGGTATCCTCTGAAACAACTTTTCAGTATCACCGGAACTCATCCGATGACCTTTCTCATCGGAACTTTTCCGCTGTCTCAGATTTTTTTTTTCCGAAAACTTTCTCTCAGACTCCCTGTCTAGTATTCAGCAGATAGATGACCCTTAAGCGTGTGACCCTATAGGTTCGGTGAAGTATAGACATGACCTGGAACCCCTTCCGATCAATGATCAACATCGGAGCCGTGGACACCCATATTGACCCCTATACCCACACGAATGAATATTCGAGTGAACCTCCAGTTGCCGTGTGCTATTCCTGTTGCTTCGCGATATGTTACAAACACCCGAGGTGAGACTTGTTGGCATCCCTGTGGATCAACTCCTTGTCCACTATGCTAGTTACGTCGTTACCGGTATTGTTCTCTTTTCTCGTTCCATGTTCCGGCATCCCCGTGATCAAATCACAAAGTGTCTGGCCAGACGATGATGGATACCGTAACACTGAGAGGGCCCAGAGATATCTCTCCATCGTCGGAGGAGCAAATCCCAATCTTGAGCTATCAAGTTACTTGACATACTTTTCCATGAACCCGTAAGCCGCCGTAATAGCCACCCATTTATGGATGACGTTTAACAAACCCCAAAGTTCATGAAGCAAGCATGAAGAAACTCGATACTCTCATGGTCTAAGGAATCATGCAAACATTAACCATCTCTGTGTTATTAACCATTAACTTGTGACGAATGTATCTAATAGCATAACATCAATTCGGGTCGATTCAACACAAATGTTCTTCTAACATTGTGCCCTCAAAGTTGCCGGCATAGCCATGCCCATGATCAGGAAAACAGAACCATCATGCAACACTTGAGCTAGTCTTAGAGGCCAGACTAGGAATACATTTTACCGTTTATTATTCCACACGCGCATATGAGTCTTCCTCCGAGCCTCGTGGTTATTGCAGACTTGAGAACCATAGCAGTTATAGCATGGAACATAAACATAATTATGAACATGGAGATAAATAATAACATTTATTATTGCCTCTAGGGCATATCTCCTACACGTATCCTGTTCGGCTTGAAGCTGTTGCTATTTCTTTTTTAGGCTCCTCCCAGTTGCGATGAGCTGTCGCTTAAAGCGCTCTTGCTCGAGGGGTTCCTCTGGCACGATGAAGTCTTCGTTACCAAGGCTAACATCCTCCTCGGAGATCGGTAGATAGTTACTATCTTCCGAATCCTCATTCCCGACTGGCTCGTCGGGGTTAATTTGTCCCTCTTCCCAATTATCCTGCTCTACGGCAGGCTCAATGGGTTGGTCAGAGTCTTCGGCATTCTCCGGAGTGTCAATGTCTCCGGTGCCAGTATTACTTTCTTTTTCCTGCCGCGATCGTGAACGGCACCGCTGACGTCGACGCTTCGGTGGTACCTCGACGGGCTTGTCCTTGATCGGATCTTGCTTGTCATCATCGTCCTCTTTGGGTATATCCACCATGTACATGTCATATGTAGAAGTGGCAGTCCAACGTCCGGTGATGGGCGGGTTTTGGCCTGGTTCGGCTCCGGCATCGTCGTCCATACCGTCGATGTCTTCGGAGGTGTAGTCGAGCATGTCGGTTAAGTCTTCGACAGTGGCTACCAAGTGGGTGGTGGGCGGGACGCAAAATTCCCCGCACTCAGCCCCTAGTTCGGGCTGGGCGTAATTCGGAGCTGATACCTCCATGATGGCGAGAGACCGCATTAAGTCCAAGGCCTCGCTTAAGGGCGAAGGCCGGACGGGGAACCGAGGACCTGCGGAGCTGGGCATGGCAGACTCTGCCAGGTTGTGTTCACCAGCCGCAGACCTTGAGAGTTCGGAGTTGGCCTCCAGAGGCGAGTTCGGCTCTCCGATGGCTAGGAGGGTCCTGCTTGATTCCAGGCTCGCCGAACATACAGTTGCTTCTGGGTCTTCGGCAAAGGGCTCCATGGGAGGAGAGGGTCCGGTGGGTTTTAAGATCCCATCTTCAGATGAGGTGGCCTACCTTGGATCTATGTCCAGGGCAGGGATAGTAGTTCGTCTTTGAGCGGCGCCTGATGTCGGATCCGATGGGTTGCCTTCTTGAAGATGATGAATAGAGGTCGAGGCCATGAACCCTTCGAAGATCAAGTCTCCTCGGATATCAGCGACGTAATTCAGTCACCCAAATCTGATCTGATGACCAGGGGCATAGCTGTCGATCTGCTCAAGGTGACCAACTGAATTGGCGCGCAGAGCGAAGCCGCCGAATACAAAAAGTTGACCGGGGAGGAAGATCTCCCCGGAAACAGCATCGTTGTTGATGATCAAACGAGCCATCGATCCTTCTGCTAACGACACAGTGGAACTCGCAATGAAAGCACCAATGTCGGTGTCAAAACCGGCCGATCTCGGGTAAGGGGTCCCGAACTGTGTGTCTGAGGATCGAAGGTAACAAGGGACAAAGGGAAAACAATGTTTACCCAGGTTTGGGCCCTCTTAATGGAGGTAAAACCCTACGTCCTGCTTGATTATATTTGATGAGTATGGGGGTTACAAGAGTTGATCTACCTCGAGATCGTAATGGCTAAACCCTAGATGTCTAGCCTATGAAATTATGATGGCGTCCACGGACCAAACCCTCCGGTTTATATAGGCACCGGAGGGGGCTAGGGTTGTACAGAGTCGGTTTACAGAGGAAGGAAACTATACATCTGGACGCCAAACTTGCCATCCACGCAAAGGAGAATCCCACCCCGGACACGAGGAAATGTCTTCTGCCTTGTATCTTCACGGCCCATCAGTCTGGCCCATGTCACATAGCCCGGCCACCCGAGGACCCCGTAATCCAGGACTCCCTCACCCACGACAAGAAACATATACAATTGCTATATTTCCTAGTTCTTAATCATGCTTGGTTTGGACAAATGTGATCTCATGTGGCTCGAATTAATCTGATGAATTTTCAATGTGCTTATTTTTAATCAACATATTTTACTAATAGCATGCGAACCCTCCCTTAACCTGATCACTAACTACCTTATATGTGTTGCAGGGAAACAATGGGAAGCACTGAGGTTTACAATCGAGGTTTGCACATGCATGGTCCTTTGTCTAATAGCACATTATTGTGCAATTGCAGGAACCATTCTAATATTTAGGTTTTTAACAATTTGGTCGTGCACATGTAGGTCCTGCTGTCAGAGGTTTTGACCCACTGTTCGACCCTTTTTGCATATGGGGGAATGAGTTGTCCATGAATATCAGTCAAGTCAAGAAACTCAGAAAGATTGTTAGGATAAAGAAATTAGCGACAAAAAACAACAAGATCTTTGTCTGCACAATGAAGAAGACATCAGTTCACTACAGGATGGTACTAACTATTATACCTTGGCTTTTTTATTCCTTTGCCCCATTTCCAATATAGAGAAGATATTTATGCACATCCTTGTTTTCAGGCCTTTCCAAAGCATTTCACTGATGATTACCTCTCAAACCACCTGTATGGTCAGGAGGTGAGGAAGGTATTCATACAACACCCACGGTTCAATATTGAAGTATTCCTGAAGAGGACGAAGGATGGACGGTCAATCATCCATAGACACTGGCCTAAAGTTGCAAAGACCTTCAACATCAATGAAGGATCAATATTCGCCTTCCACTTCAGCAGTTTTCCACATGATATTCATCTGTCTATGTACCATCTATGATGCTAATTTTGAAAGGTTATAGATGTTGCATGTGAAACTTGGTGCTGGTGCAGTTGTGTTATGGGGTAGCTGAGTGCTGAAGCTATATGATGTAGTACTCTAATGTATTTCAATTATGAAATCCTGCTTCCTTAATATGAAAATGAAATATATTGTGTGCTTAATATGAAATGTCAATTAGATTAATAAATGGATTATTAATAATAGGATAATTAGCCTGATAATTGGGTTTTTCTATTGCAAACGGTTATTGAGAAAACACCGTGGGTGATGACCTCTGGCAACGCACACAGTTTCTAGGAATAAACCGTGTTGGATCAAGGAACAATCACACATGACATCCTCTTGAAAACTGTTTGCGTTAGGCCACCTTGCGCAAACATTTACCACATAAAAAGTGTGTGTGATGGACAGCCTATGCCACATAGTTTCTTCTATGCACTGTGTGTGATGCATTCAATAACGCAAACGATAAAATTGTTAATATCGTGTGCAGTGGCAACGCTATCACAAATGATTTAATGGGGAAAATTGTGTGTGATGTACCTACGAATGGAAATGTTTTCCTTGGAGTGACTGTGTGGGATGAATATACAAACGGAAACATACTTCTTGGATTGACTGTGTGGGATGTACATACTAATGGAAACGTATTCCTTGGATTGACTGTCTAGAATGTACATACGAACGGAAACGTTTAGCCGAGACTGATTGTGTGGGATGTAATTATGACCGGAAATGATTTGGCCTGTATAATTGTATTTTTTAGCACAACTGTACGTATAACCATATTTGATCACTCGCCCGTCGCACACGACCTCATTTTGCCGAGCGTGTGTGCCAGGATGGCCTATCCCCAACGGTTTCTGGGTCATGTGGGAAGGACCCCCCTATCGCACACACTCACTCAGCGACGGTTCAGAATGCCGTCGCGGAAAAGGGTTAAAAACCGTTTGTATAACACCTCGTTGTACCAGTGGTGGTGCACCTTGTCGGTGTCAAAACCGGCTGATCTCGGGTAGGGGGTCCCGAACTGTGCGTCTGAGGATCGAAAGTAATAAGGGACAAAGGGAACACGATGTTTACCCAGGTTCGGGCCCTCCTGATGGAGGTAAAACCCTATGTCCTGCTTGATTGTATTTGATGAGTATAGGGGTTACAAGAGTTGATCTACCTCGAGATCGTAATGGCTAAACCCTAGATGTCTAGCCTATGGGAGTTATGATAGCCTCTACGGACTAAACCCTCTAGTTTATATAGACACCGGAGGAAGCTAGGGTTGTATAGAGTCAGTTTATAGAGGAAGGAAATTACACATCCGGACGCCAATCTTGCCATCCACGCAAAGGAGAGTCCCATCCAGACATGGGGAAAGGCCTTCTACCTTATATCTTCACGGCCCATCAGTCCAGCCCATGTCACATAGCCCGGACGCCCGAGGACCCCTTAATCCAGGACTCCCTCAGTTGCCCCCGAACTTGCCTTCAATGACGACGTAGTATCCGGCTTATGTCTTCGGCTTTGCAAGGCGGGTTCTTCATTTGTACTTTGGATTGACGACAGTCCGGCTCTGACCTTGATGTGCTGCCTTTATGATCCTTCTCTGTGGTCGCTTCAATTTTCGCGCGCCGGGTGAATACGAATGGTTTGTGATTTTTTGCAAATAAATCCCTCACCATGCTCGGACGGCATCTATATAAGGAGAGCTAGATCCCCAAATGCCATCTCATATCGCGCAAAAGAAAGACCGTCAAGATTAACTGCGAACAAAGCTTTCCAGCATGGCCATTGCTCCATGTTCATCTTCGCGCCCTCATGGCCCTAAAGAGGGTGATTGGTAGAGCTATTCCGTGCCTCATCTTCAGCTAAGTTGACTCCATACGCAGGGCTACCTTCCCCTCACTGATCTAGTCCCCGTTCGAGCGGGGTTGGCTTCAATTGGCAATGATGTGATGGCTGAGAATTTCCCCAACCCCAACAAGGAGGAGAGGGTGTGCTTCGTCCCCTTTCTACTGTGAGGCCTAGGATTTCCAATCCACCCCTTTCTCAGGGGCCTATTGGAATTTTACGGCATCCAACTGCACAACCTTACCCCAGGTTCGATTCTGCACATCTCAGGTTTTGTTGCCCTCTGCGAACTATTCTTAGGCATCGAGGCCCATTTTGAACTATGGAGGAAGTTCTTTTGCCTTATTCCCCGCCATCGGGGAGGCTCTATTTTTTAAGTGGGCGGTGCCGAAGTATGGCGTATAGCCGGATCCGGATACCTCATAGGAACTCCCAAGGAGGTATACCCACAGTGGTCTTCGGAATGGTTTTATATGGACGATGTTCCACTGCCGGACCCAGTTCGGCACGGCCTTCCCGAATTTTCTAGTGCTCCTTTAAAGAAGCATTTCAACTGGTGTCCCCGCAGTCCCAAGGAGGAAGACAGTGCGGAAATAAAAAGGTTGTTTAACAAGATCAGGTTACTAGCCCATACCAAGCTCTCGATAGTCGAGGTCATGGCTATTGCAATAAAGAGGTGCGTCCAGCCTCTCCAATCCAGAGTAACTCCCTTATGGTGTTATAATGGAGAAGATGACGCTGCCCGTTACAGACGGAGGGGTCCGGATACCCCTGCCGAACTGGGCACAATCCTAGCTGATCTGTATAAGGGTGAGAAAGAAGACTTCCTCCGCTTAAATTGCCGGGATGGCTATTCCATGTACAACCTCGTAGAATGGGTAAGATTTCGACCATCTGTGCTGCCTTATTGCTGTCACAGATACTAATCAACTTTTCCCTTTGTTAACAAAAACAGTCATGGAGGAAAATGATCAAGGACGTCCACTGTCCCGCTCCACAGCCAGAGGATCATAGCCGCGATGGAGACCCTGGCTTTCACGAGGATCCGGACATATACATAGAGTTCGATGATGGGGTATTCTATCAAGCGAGCCTTGACGGCTTAAGAGTGGCTATCACTACCGACTACCCCCGCCTCTATCCCTTCTGCATCGTAAGTATTTGGAGGGCTCTTGAAAGGAAACCCTTATTTGCACTTTTGCTTATTATACCGTTCCGAACTTTTAACAGGATCGGCGTTCGGCAAACCGTATGTCCTCGAGGGCGGCCCCTACACAGGGCAGCCGTTCAAAACGAAGGGGGACCGGGAGTGCTGCAGAAACCCCACAGTCTTCCAAGAGGTATGTCCGCTTAATACATTCCTAGGCATGAGTCCGGATTGCTTAAGGTCTCCTTCTTATATTTGATGTCAGGAGAAACACACGGCAGACAGTGGGAAAACGCCCTGCTAGCCGAATGTCCGCCAATCCGGCGGCGAACTCACCAACTAGGACAAGAACCGAGGCAATGCCAGATCCGAATCCTAATGAGGATTCGTATGACGTATCTGTCATGAATTCTGAAGTGGAGAGCGTGATGAATCACCGTCGATTAAAGGAAGCCATGCGTGCCCTGGCTTTTTCCGAGCAAGAGTTTACCGCACTCAGCACGGTGGATGCATATATCCGAGCCGCTCGAGACGGACTTGCCGGAGTCACTCAGTTGTTCTCAAAGGACATACAGGTAAGTGTTTATGCAATTTTAGATAGTCATATGCCAGTAACCCCCGAGACTTGAAGCGGTGAGGCAAACCGATTTAAGGATCGATATACCCTGTAGGTCCTTAAAGAAAGGGACACTATGCTAGCCCAGGAGCTGAAAACAAATCAAAGGCAGCTGAATGTTGTTACCGCCGAACTGGCGAAGATGAAAAAGGTCACAACGAGTGCGTCCGGGGAGAAAAATCTCAAGAAGGAAAAGGACAAACAATCCGAAGAGATAGAGAGCTTGAAGGCTCAGTTATCGGCCGCTCAGAGAGAAAATGAAAAACTGAAGGGCGGCATATTCGGTATGTCTTCCTCTTGTATTTAGAACCTCCCTAGGTGCCCATGTTTAATCCATAATTCGGAATATCATGACTCTGTTGTTGCAGGTCTGTTAACTGGTAGGCCGAAAGAGTAAGTATCCGGATTTCAAGGCGACGTGCTAAAGGAGCTGTCTGCGGTACATGCTCGGGCCCAGAAGGCCATGAAGAGTATGGTGCAGGCTTTATGGCCATACGATACCCCTCCAGAGAGTATGGAGGGCTTGGCAAACCTGTTCAAAGGTGCTCAGCGCCGGTTCGAGCTATGGAAGACATCCGCTTGCCGTGAGGGCGCACGAGAAGCCTGGGCCATGGTGAAAACACGTTTTACCAAGCTAGATCCAAATCATATGGCCCGAGTGGGACCACAGGGACCAAACGGGAAAGAGATTCCAGTGAGTTTGGTGTATGACCAAGTAATGATAGCTGCGAAGTATTCGCAGGAAGACTGTAGATTAGACAGTCTTATAGATGGAATAGATAAGGAATAGGTATTTGATGCAATGTATTAGAGTACGTTATGATCAACCGGTGCCTTTATCCGAACATGTGAAAAAGATTTGTCATCGCAGGCTTTCGGCGTTAACCTCCGGACCAAAATGGTGGAGTGTTTCCAGATACTGTTGGGAATGAAAAGAAACATTCACTATGTCCGGAAACCAGGCAACCCAGTCATTGTGTTCGAACAGACAAAAAATTGTAGTTCAGGATGTATGTTATATTATATGTAAGAAACATCTTCCAAGGAAAATAGTTCCGTTAAGGGTTCCTTTCCTTGGGTTGGCAGGCAGTAATTATGCGTGCCGGGGCTTTGGTCCGTTATACGGAAAAACTATCCCACAGTGTTTCGAGTGGTTACAAGAATGTAACAATCTGTCGTTTGATTGCCGACCACCTATTCTCTTAAGAACGCTAGCTTTCGGCTTCACCCGTATGGGGTACATGTCCGGTGACCCGGTTGTAACAATCGCAGAGGTGCTCCCTTTACACCCTAGCCGAACAATCGGGAACGTAGGGCATAAACACAGGAGCAAGGCAACCCAGCTTGGCCAAAACTTAAGTCATAGAGGTGCATATAATGGCAAAAAGGATGTATATGAGTGAACGACATTTATATTTTGAGCTCCAGGCTCGAAATAATAATAATAAGGTTCGGTTAAAGAAGCCCCCAGTCATGGTGGGGTGTATACATTTTAGGATGTTTTACCCCCAAGTGTTCGGCTGATCCGAACATATCTTGGGAATCGTATAAAAATGAGGAAAAGAAAACAAAATGAAGAGAAGAGAGAAAAAAAAGGAACAAAAAAAGTATGACCGAACTCATGCGTAGAATCTTCGGAGCCGAGCAGCGTTCCATGGATTCGGCTCAAGACGATTATTCGATGCATTACTAAGGCGATAGGCTCCTCCTGTGAGAACTTCATCTATAATGAAGGGACCCTCCCATTTTGGTTTGAGCTTGTCCTTCTTCTTCTCTGGGAGGCGTAAAACAAGTTCGCCGACATTATAAGTCTTGGCCCGCACTTCTCTACTTTGGTACCTCTAAGCCTCCTACTGATAGAATGCGGAACGGGCTTTTGCAACATCGCGCTCCTCCTCCAGGCCGTCTAGGTCGTCCTGCCGATCGAGCTCGGCTTCTCCCTTTTCATACATGTGCACTCGAGGTGAGTCATGAATAATATCGCAGGGCAAAACAGCCTCTGCGCCGTACACCATAAAAAGGGGGTGTATCCGGTCATGCGATTGGGCATGGTCCGCAGCCCCCAGAGTACGGAATTGAGTTCCTCAACCCAGTGCTTATCTGACTCCTGTAGGGATCGCACTAGTCTAGGTTTGATGCCGCTCATGATGAGGCCATTAGCCCGTTCGACCTGACCGTTTGTTTGAGGGTGATATACGGAGGCGTAATTGAGCTTGATGCCCAAATTAGCACACCAAGTTTTCACCTCATCAGCTGTGAAGTTAGAGGCATTGTCAGTAATGATACTATGAGGGACACCATAACGGTGTACAACGCCGGATATAAAGTCGATCACCGGGCCAGCTTCAGCCGTTTTTACTGGTTTGGCCTCTATCCACTTAGTGAATTTGTCCACCATAACCAGCAAATATTTCTTCTTGTGGCTTCCCCCTTTAAGGGGTCCGACCATATCCAGCCCCCAGACGGCAAAAGGCCAAGTAATGGGGATTGTTTTTAAGGCGGTGGGTGGCATGTGACTTTGATTGGTGAAAAGCTGGCATCCGACACAGCGCTGTACAAGAGCCTGTGCATCTGCTCGGGCCGTAGGCCAAAAGAAACCTGTACGGAAGGCCTTACTTAGGAGGGCCCGAGCGGCGGCATGATGGCCACCGAGACCAGCATGTATTTCGGCCAAGAGCTGCCGTCCCTCCTCTTCGGAGATACATCTTTGAAGAACTCCAGTAGTACTTTTCTTGTAGAGTTCTCCTTCATGAACCTTGTAGGCTTTCGAGCGTCGAACTATGCGACGGGCCTCATTCTGGTCCTCAGGGAGCTCCCACCTATTAAGGTAGGCCAGGAAGGGTTCGGTCAATGGAGTAATGACAACCATGATTACATGGGCAGAAGGTGTCATTTCGGTGCCCGAGCCCCCGATGATATCAGAATTGTGTTCAGCATCTGAGGGTATGATCGGCTCCGGACTGGTGTTCTGCTCTCATCCTGCCATACCACGGATGGCTTGAAGAGCCTTTCCACAAAGGTGTTAGGTGGAATGGGGTCGCGTTTAGCGCCCATTCGAGCAAGGATGTCCGCTGCCTGATTACTATCTCGAGCGACGTGATGAAACTCGAGCCCCTCAAACCGAGATGATATTTTGAGTACGGCGTCACGGTATGCCATCATCTTTGGATCTTTTGCATCGAAATCTCCATTTATTTGGGATATTGCGAGGTTTGAATCCCCATGCACCTCTAGGCGTTGAATGCCCATAGAAACAGCTATCCGGAGACCGTGCAGTAGTGCCTCATATTCGGCTGCGTTGTTGGAGTCCGTGTACATTATTTGCAATACATAACGGACTGAGTCCCCCGTAGGGGAGGTTAAGATGACACCGGCTCCCAACCCTGCTAACATTTTAGAGCCGTCAAAGTACATTACCCAGTTTGAGTATGTGTTGTATTCTTTAGGGAGTTCGGCTTCTGTCCATTCGTCGATGAAGTCGGCCTACACCTGAGATTTAATAGCTCAACATGGTTTGTATGTTATTTCAAACGGTAAGAGCTCGATGGCCCATTTGGCTATGCGGCCGGTGGCGTCCCGATTATTTATGATATCATTGAGTGGTACTTCAGATGCCATCGTGATCAAACACTCTTGAAAGTAGTGCCGCAGCTTCCGGGATGCCATGAAGACTGCATACGCTATCTTTTGGTAGTGTGGGTATTGAGATTTGCACGGTGTAAGGACCGCCGATACATAGTATACTGGTTTTTGGAGTGGGAATTTATGTCCCTCTTCCTCTCGTTCAACGACGAGCACGATGCTCACCACCTGGTGGGTTGCAGATATGTAGAGCAACATAGGTTCACCGACGTTTGGTGCGGCGAGGATAGGGTTGCTTGCTAACAAAGCTTTGATTTCTTCCAATCCGGCTGTTGCCGCATCCGTCCACTCAAAGTGGTCGGTTCCTCGGAGTAGGCGATAAAGTGGCAATGCCTTTTCTCCCAATCTGGAGATAAAGCGGCTCAAAGCTGCCACGCACCTAGCTAGTTTTTGGACCTGCTTTAGGTCTGTTGGGGTTGCCAATTGTGATAGGGCTTGGATTTTGGCTAGGTTTGCTTCGATTCCTCTGTTGGAAACAATGAACCCGAGTAGTTTTCTGGCTGGAACGCCGAAGACACATTTTTCCGGATTGAGCCGTATGTCATATGTTCGGAGCTTGTCGAATGTGAGGCGTAGATCGTCCACCAATGACTCGACATGTTTAGTCTTGATGACTACATAATCTATGTATGCCTCCACTGTCTTGCCAATCTGTTTCTCTAGACATGTTTGAATCATGCGTTGGTAAGTGGCGCCAGCGTTTTTGAGTCCGAACGGCATGGTGTTGAAGTAGAAAGGCCCATACGGGGTAATGAATGCCGTTGCGGGCTGGTCGGACTCCTTCATCTTAATTTGATGGTATCCGGAGTATGCTTTGAGGAAACATAGTGAATCGTGTCCTGTAGTCGCGTCAATGATTTGGTCAATGCGGGGCAGTGGGAAGGGGTCCTTAGGGCAGGCTTTATTGAGGTCTTTGAAATCGAGGCAAAGGCGCCAGGATTTATCCTTCTTCGGTACCATGACTAGATTTGCTAGCCAGTTCGGGTGCTTGATCTCCCTGATGAACCCTGCTTCGAGAAGTTTAGCTAGCTCCTCCCCCATAGCTTGTCGTTTGGGTTCGAAAAATCGCCGCAGCGTTTGCTTGACTGGTTTGAACCCCTTTATAATATTGAGGCTATGTTCGGCCCGTCTGCATGGGATCCCGGGCATGTCCGAAGGGTGCCAGGCGAATATATCCCAATTTTCGTGCAGGAAAGCTCTTAGTGCGGCGTCGATCATTGGATCCAGCTTTGCTCCAATGGAGGCTGTCTTGTTGGGATCTGTTGGGTGTACTTGAAATTTTACTATTTCGTCTGCTGGCTTGAAAGAAGTGGACTTGGGCCTCTTATCGAGGATTACATCATCTTTGTCCACTGTGGAACGCAGGGTGGTTAGCTCCGCGGTCGCTAGGGCTTTAGATAGTGCCTCGAGGGCCAAGGATGCCATTTTGTTTTCGGCGCGGAGCGCTATATCCGGATCACTAGTGATAGTGATAACTCCGTTGGGCCCTGACATTTTGAGCTTCATATACCCGTAATGGGGTATGGCTTGGAAGCGTGTGAAGGCGTCTCGCCCCAACAAGGCGTGATATCCGCTATTGAAAGGTGACACGTGGAAGAGCAACTCTTCGGACCGTTAGTTCTCCGGCGTGCCGAATACTACATCAAGTTTAATTTTCCCGGAACATCGTGATTCACGACTGAGGATAATCCCTCGAAAGGTGGTGATGCTTTGCTCGATGCGACTCTTGTCCATTTGCATTTTATTGAGCGTGTCTTCGTAGATGAGGTGTAGTCCGCTGCCACCGTCCATGAGCACCTTGGTGAGTCGAAAGCCGTCTACAATTGGGTTTAAGACCAAGGTGGCAGGTGCTCGGACTGATCTGGCCCTTGGTTCATCATCGGTGGTGAAAGTTATTGCCGTATCGTTCCAAGGATTTAGTGCGGCTACTTGATTGACTTCGGCGAGGTCGCGGAGCACCCTTTTGCGCCGATTATTTGAAGAAAAGGTCTCAAAGATCGTAAAGACATTGAGGTCATCATCCTCCGAAGAGTGCTTCTTCGGGGTGGTGTTGGTAAGGATGGCCTCGCCACTCTTAGCCACCTGCCGGAGTACCCAACATGCCCGAAGGCTATGTGTTGGTTCGGTATTCAGCGTTGTGTGTATCTGACAAGGCTTGCCGAGTAATTCGTCAAGGACAGTTCTATGTCCCGTGAAAGGTCTGATTTTCTTGTCAATGAGATGATGATCGGGTGCCCCGTAAGGGTGCATCCTTTTTGCCCGTCCAGTGGGCTGCTTAAAGGCGGGAGGTTCCCACTGGGCTGTCTGGGCTTTCCATTGCGCAGTACTTCTGTACTATATGTGCCAAATCTGTAAAGTGCAGTATGCGGCGGCGGTTGAGGGCATTGAGGATTCCCTCGTCCGTACAGTTGCGACAGAAAACTGAAACCGCGTCCTTATCGCAACAATCTTTAATCTTGTTTTTAACAAGGAGGAATTTGGCCCAAAAGTGATGGACCGTTTCCCGAGGTTGCTGTCGTACATACATTAGGTCACATATGTCTGGAGGACCTGAATTTCTTGGAGAATATTGCTTGTGGTGGGTGGGTGGGCTAAAATCCGAACCCCGACCCGCTATTGGATCCGGAGTTTGAAGAATCTCCGAGGTCACTAGTCCAGGATTAGGAGGGTCCTGGTGACTTTCAGGCTCAACGCCTGATTCTATGTTCGGAGGACCTGTGGTCTCTTCCCGAAGATGGGTATCCGGCTCGCAGGGCTCGGAAATCCGAACATATCTTGTTATTAACTTGGGGAGAGAAGTATTCTTGGCTTGTTCCTCCACAACCGCTACCAGATGGGTGATCGGCGGGGACTTGATTTCCCTCTGATCAGGTTTAAGCCCAATCCGATCATAGTGTGTCGCGACCCCCAGGGCGGCGATGTGATCTAGCAGTTCATTCAAGGATGAGACATCTGCCAGATCCATCTTTTCGGAGTGTTCGAGGCCGATGCGGAGATGAGGTTTGGCGATTTTGGGGCCACCTTTGGCTTAACGGCCGAGCGGGCGCCCATAGTAAAACCGCCGAGTTGGAGGATCTGTCCCGGAAATAGGGCTCCTCCAGAGGTGATGTTGTCATTGATGACAAGGCGAGCCATTGATCCTTCCGTCGACGACACAGAGGAACTCTCAATGAAAGCACCAATGTCGGTGTCAAAACCGGCTAATCTCGGGTAGGGGGTCCCGAACTGTGCGTCTGAGGATCGAAGGTAACAAGGGATAAAGGGAACACGATGTTTACCCAGGTTCGGGCCCTCCTGATGGAGGTAAAACCCTACGTCCTGCTTGATTGTATTTGATGAGTATAGGGGTTACAAGAGTTGATCTACCTCGAGATCGTAATGGCTAAACCCTAGATGTCTAGCCTATGGGAGTTATGATAGCCTCTACGGACTAAACCCTCTGGTTTATATAGACACCAGAGGAGGCTAGGGTTGTACAGAGTCGGTTTACAGAGGAAGGAAATTACACATCCGGACGCCAATCTTGCCATCCACGCAAAGGAGAGTCCCATCCAGACACGGGGAAAGGCCTTCTACCTTATATCTTCACGGCCCATCAGTCCGGCCCATGTCACATAGCCCGGACGCCCGAGGACCCCTTAATCTAGGACTCCCTCACACCTACTAGATCTCCCATGGCATTAAAAGCATCCAAAGATGGACACATCAAGAAATTTCCCCCGTTAATCATATCAAGGACGAATCTATACCAAGTGGTGATCCCCACATAAAAACTGCAAAGAAGAACAATGGTAGATTGCTTACGAGCAGATCTATTATGAGCAATGCAAATCCTATACCAAGCATCTTTTAGATTCTCCCCTCCCCTTTGTTTGAAATTAAGAACTTGTTCTCGGGGATACATGCAATAGAGGAAGAACTAGACATAACGACAAAGTGGCAAACAAGATTGCAAACAAAAAGATAGATCTGACGAGAAAACAGCGAATGAAAAAAAGGGCGAATAAAACAACAAATTTTTGTGAAGTGGGGGGAGATGAAAATGAGAGGAAAATGGCAAATAATGTAAATTGCAAAGAGATGAGATTTGTGATTAGGAACCTGATAGATGTTGATGACGTCTCCCCGGCAACGGCGCCAGAAATTCCTTTTGATGTCGCTTGAAACTGCGTCGATCGGTATTTCCCCAAAGAGGAAGGGATGATGCAGTACAGCTACGGTAGGTATTTCCCTCAGTTGTGAAACCAAGGTATCAATCCAGTAGGAGAACCAAGCAACACTATGTAAATGGTACCTGCACACAAAGAACAAATACTTGCAACCCGACGCGTAAGAGGGGTTATCAATCCCTCCACGGCAAAAAGATAGATAAATTTGTGGTAGATTGGATAAATAGCTCTCGATAAAACATGAAATAAAATAAGTAATAAAAAGGTGCAGCAAGGTATTTTGGGTTTTTTGAATAATAGATCTGAAAATAAAAGAAAATAAAAATAGATCTCAAAGCAAATATGATAAAGAATAGACCCGGGGGCCGTAGATTTCACTAGTGGCTTCTCTCGAGAAAATAGCACACGGTGGGTAAACAAATTACTGTTGGGCAATTGATAGAAGATCGAATAATTGTGATGATATCCAAGGTAATGATCAATATATATAGGCATCATGTCCAAGATTAGTAGACCGACTCCTGCTTGCATCTACTACTATTACTCCACACATCGACCGCTATCCAGCATGCATCTAGTGTATTAAGTTCATGGAGAAACGGAGTAATGCAATAAGAACGATGGCATGATGTAGACGAGATCTATTCATGTAGGAATAACCCCCATATTGTTATCCTTAATAGCAACAATACATGCGTGTCTTGCTGCCCCTTCTGTCACTAGGAAAGAACACCGCAAGATCGAACCCATCACAAAGCACCTCTTCCCATGGCAAGAAAAATCGATCTAGTTGGCCTAACTAAACCAAAGATTCGAAGAAGAAATACGCGGCTATAAATAATCATGCATATAAGAGATCAAAGAAAAGTCAAATAATATTCATGGATATAGATCTGATCATAAACTCAAAGTTCATCGGATCCCAATAAACACACCGCAAAAAGAGTTACATCAAATAGATCTCCAAGAGACCATTGCATTGAGAATCAAAAGAGAGAGAGGAAGTCATCTAGCTACTGCCTACGGACCTGTAGGTCTATGGTGGACTACTCATGCATCATCAGAGAGGCACCAATGAGGATGATGAACCCCTCCGTGATGGTGGCTAGATTGGATCTCGTGGTTCTGGAACTTGCGGCGGCTGGAATTGTGTTTCGTCGACTCTCCTAGGGTTTCTGGAATATTTGGGAATTTATAGGGTGAAGAGGCGGTGCAGGAGGTCTCCGTGGGGGGCACAAGCCCCTGGGCGCGCCCTGGTGGGTTGTGCTCCCGACGGGCCTCCCCTCTGGTGCTTTTCTTGGCCCACAAGGTGTCTTATGATCCAGAAAAAATCTCCAAAAAGTTTTGCTGTATTTGAACTCCGTTTGGTACTGATATTCTGCGAAGTAAAAAACAAGCAAAAAATAGCAACTGGCACTGGGCACTATGTCAATAGGTTAGTCCCAAAAAAGGATATAAAGTTGCTATAAAAGGAATATAAAACATCCAAGAATGATAATATAGCAGCATGGAACAAGCAATAATTATAGATACGTTGGAGACGTATCACGTCCCCAATTGTAGACGGTTGCTGCATGCAACTCGTCTGCTGTTTATAAATTTGGCAAAAAAATAACGTGGGAAAGGATTAGAACTCGAACACACTTGCATGTGGACAAAATATATGTTTGAATAGGGTAGTTTGATGTTCAAATACCCGATGCACAAATTTGATGTGGCACCTGTCGCACAAAGCACACAGTATTGCTAGTCTGCCACCCCCTACAAACCCCACTTCGGGTCGGTGGTAAGGGAATCCTAGCTATGAACGCATGCCCCCAAACAGCTAGGTCTGAAATCTCACCCTACCGTAACACAAAACCTATAGGAGTCCATCATGGTCAAACCCCCCTTTCGCCTTCGGACAAAGGTGGATCATGTGCGGGCCCAAAAATATGTGCTTGTGGTGCGAGATGGATGAGACCACATATGAACCACCTGTGGGTGGCCCTCCTGTATGTATGAAAATGGAGTGGTGTGATATGTAAATACCCAATTCACAATTTTGATGTGGCACATGTGTGTCGCAAATTAACCGGACTTCCCCGACCCCACGGAGGTTGCAGGAAGTGCGAAGTAGTCCCACCCACACACACATTGAGTCGGTGGGAGAGGGCATCTCTTGATAACCCACAAGTATAGGGGATCACAACAGTTTTTGAGGGTAGAGTATTCAACCCAATTATATTGATTCGACACAAAGGGAGCCAAAGAATATTCGCAAGTATTAGCAGTTGAGTTGTCAATTCAACCACACCTGAAAGACTTAATATCTGCAGCAAGGTGATCAGTAGCAAAGTAGTATGATAGTAATGGTAATAGTGGCAATAGTAGCAGTAGCAGTTTTGTAGTGATTGTAACAACAACAACAACAACGAAAGTAACTTAGCAAAGATCAATATGTGAAAAGCTCATAGGCATTGGATCAGCGATGGATAATTGTGATGGATAATATTCATCATGTAGCAGTCGTAACCTAGGGCGACATAGAACTAGCTCCAATTCATCAATGTAATGTAGGCACGTATTCCGTATATAGTCATACATGCTTATGGAAAAGAACTTGCATGACATCTTTTGTCCTACCCTCCCGTGGCAGCGGTGTCCATAAGGAAACTAAGGGATATTAAGGCCTCCTTTTAATAGAGAATCGGAACAAAGCATTCGCACTTAGTGAATACATGAACTCCTCAAAATACGGTAATCACCGGAAAGAATCCCAATTATTGTCACTTTGGGGTATGCAGATCATAACTAGTAATAGGTGCATATAACTTGCAAGATAGGATCAAGAACACAAATATATTCATGAAAACATAATAGGTTCAGATCTGAAATCATGGCACTCGGGCCCTAGTGAAAATCATTAAGCATAGCAAAGGCATAGCAACATCAATCTCAGAACATAGTGGATACTAGCGATTAAACCCTAACAAAACTAACTCGATTACATGATAAATCTCATCCAACCCATCACCATCCAGCAAGCCTACGAAGGAACTACTCACTCCGTCGGTGAGCATCATGAAATTGGTGATGGAGGAAGGTTGATGATGACGATGGCGACGGATTCCACCCTCCAGAGCCCCGAACGGACTCCAGATCAGCCCTCCCGATGAAGAATAGGAGGTGGCGGCGCCTCCGTATCATAAAACGTGGTGAATCCTTCTCTCTGATTTTTTTTGGCGAATAGGTATATATGAAGTTGGACTTAGCGTTGCCGGAGGTCCAGGGGGCCCACAAGCCTGGGAGGCGTGCCCTAGGGGGTAGGCGCGCCCCTAGAGCTTGTGGCTCCTGGGTGGCCCCCCTTTGGTATATTTTTCCGCCAGTATTTTTTATATATTCCATAAAAATTCTCCGTAAATTTTTAGGTCAATCCGAGAACTTTGATTTCTACACAAACAACACCATGGCAATTCTGCTGAAAACAGCGTCAGTCCGGGTTAGTTCCATTCAAATCATGCAAATTAAAGTCCAAAACAAGGGCAAAAGGGTTTGGAAATGTAGATGCAATGGAGACGTACCAACTCCCCCAAGCTTAACCCGTTGCTTGTCACCAAGCAATTCAGTTGACAAACTGAAAGTGACAAAGAAAAACTTTTACAAACTCTGTTTGATCTTGTTGTTGCAAATATGTCTAACCAATGTTCAGGTTTTCAGCAAAGATTATGAACTAACTATATTCACAATAACACTTAGGTCTCACATTTACTTATATCAATAACATAACCAACTAGCGAGTAATAATAAGATATCTTGGATGACAACACTTTTTCAAAACAATCATGATATAATATGACATAATGGTATCTCGCTAGCCCTTTCTGAGACCGCAAAACATAAATGCAGAGCACCTCTGAAGTTCAAGCACAGACTAGACATTGTAATTCATGGCAAAGAAGATCCAGTCACACTCATACTCAACATCAATTAAGAACAAAGCATAAAATGACAATGGTGCTCTCCAGTTGGTGCTTTAATGAGAAGATGATGACTCTACAACAAAAGTAAATAGATAGGCCCTTCGCAGAGGGAAGCAGGGATTTGCAGAGGTGCAAGAGCTCGAAGCTTTTAAAACAGAGATGAATATAATTTTGAGAGGCATGCCTTCATTGTCAACATAACAATCGAGAGATCTCACTATCTTCCATGCTAGACACATTATAGGTGGTGCCCAAACAAAATGGTAAAGTTTTTACTCCCCCTCCACCAACAAACACAAGCAATGGCTAGCCGAATCCTCGGGTACCCTCCATACCAACAACAATATAGGGGAGTTTTGTTTCATTATTATATTTTTGATGTTGATCATAGGACTGGGCATCCCGATTACCAGCCACTTTCTTGTGAATGACAAGTGAATAAACATTCATCGTGAGAATAACCCACCTAGCATGGAAGATATTGACAACCCCCTGTTAGTACATGAGCGACTCGGGCATACAAAACAGATTATTATTTGAAGGTTTAGAGTTTGGCACATGCAAATTTACTTGGAACGGCAGATAAATACCATATATAGGTAGGTATGGTGGACTTATATGGAATAACTTTGGGTTTATGGAAGTGGATGCACAAGCAGTATTCCCGCTTAGTACAAGTGAAGGCTTGCAAAAAGATTGAGGAGCGACCAACTAGAGAGCGACAACGGTCATAAACATGCATTGAGATTAATCAACATCGAATACAAGCATGAGTAGGATATAAAATACCATGAACATAAATATCGTGGAGGCTATGTTGGTTTTGATTCAACTACATGCGTGAACATGCGCCAAGTCAAGCCAATCGAATTATTCAGAAGAGGATACCATCCTATCATACTACATCATAACCATTTTAAATGCATGTTGACACACAAGATAAACCATTATCCACTCCTAGCTATTTAAGCATGGCATGAGTAACTATGATTTCTAATTGTCATTGCAAACATGTTTTCATAATAGGCTGAATCAGGAACAATGAGCTAATCATATTTACAAAAACAAAATAGGTCTAGTTCATACAATCTTTTCCTCATCTCAATCATTTCATCAAATATCATCTTTATTGCCTTTCACTTGCACGACCAAATGATGTGAATAATAATAAGAGTGCACGTGCCATGGACTAAGCTGGAATCTGCAAACATTTATTCAAAGGAGAAGACGAGGTAATATGGGCTCTTTGTTAGATCAACAATAATGTATATTAGAGCCACTCAACATTTTCATCATGGTCTTCTCCTCATGACCCAAAGAAAAGAATTTCAAAGAAACACAATGAATATTGTTGGAGTTTTTGTTTTTCTGAAGAAATGAAATGAAAGAAAAATGAAAGCGAGAAAAACTATTTACATAGGAAAGCTCCCAACAAGTAAAAGAAGAACGAGAAATCTTTTTGGGTTTTCTTTTAATACCACAACTAATTAAACTAGAAAGAAAAACTAAAAAGAAGCAAGAAATATTTTTGGGTGTTTGTAAAGTTTTTCAAACTCACAAGAAGAAAGCAAGAAAAATAAAACTAGCATGGATTATACAATGAAAAAGGATTAACACCGACAACTGGAATGAATGTGTGATGCATGAATGTAATGTCGGTGAGAATTACGTACTCCCCCAAGTTTAGGCATTTGGCCTAAGTTGGTATAAGGTTAAGGCTGGCCGGGGTAATATCCAAAGTCGTAGTTGGGGTTGAACTAGATTGCGGCTGCCACAGATTGGAGGGCTGCCTCGTTCAGGCGAGCAGTCTCCCTCACCCTCTCATATTCCTCTGCCTCCTCTCTAATATGAAATATCTTCATTTTACCTGAAAGTCAAAGAAGACAGGAGCGGGAAGCATAATATGGAAGACGCGACGCCTATCAAAAATTAGTCTGTACTGGAAAGGCAGATCGCTCCTCTCAAGAAATTGGAAACGTTCCATAGCGGCATAATCAAGGAAAGCTGGTGGCAACTGAGCATCATTTTCTTTTATTGGAACCCCAAGATAATCAGCTAAACGACTGGCATAAATTCCACCTAAGAAATCTCCATCTAAAGCATTATTATGTAACCGCCGTGCAACAATAGCCCCCAAGTTATATTGTTTATCATTCATTACCGCGCTCTTAGGAATACTCAAATCAGGAGAATACTCAAATCAGGAGCACAAATGTGGCTATGGTCATGTTTCCCGTTAATGCATCTACATATAAAGAGAGCAAATAATGTAAAGCAGGAAAGTGAATGCTTCCTATAGTAGCTTGTGTTAAGCTTCTAGTTTCTCCCCTAGTGATGCTAGCAAGGAACTCAGTGCAATCAGATTTGCGAGGTCCATTATAAATGCCCCATTGTAGAATTTTGCATGCATCATTAAATTCCTCAAGGTCCATGCGAAATGATTTATCATAGAGATAAAATAAAATGGAATGTGTATTGAGATGAACTGAATACTCAAATCTCTGCACAAAAGAATCAGTAAGATTTTAGTATTGCAAGCACTTATCTGACAAGAAATCCGTCAGGCCGGCATTGTGCACGTACATATCAAATTCTTCCTTGAAACCTGCACGAGTCATGAAATAATCCGACGGCCATTCGCAAGGTCGCACTAGAGCTTCCCGCGGTGGTTCAAGGTTCGGCTCTTGTATCGCGAGCCTTGGGGATTTCTTCTTCGAGGAACCACCTTGGAACATCTTCCTAAACATTCTCTTCCTCGCAAAATTTCTGAATTTTCTTAGTAACTCAAAATAAAAGTGAACCAAACTCAACAAAATTGATAGCAACTACTCCTGCAAGTGTCTGGAGGCTATATCATGCAACAAAACTACCTTGAACCATATAAATTTGACATGCAAGCTCATGAACATGGTCACTACAGCAACAAAAAATTGCAATGTATAAAGCACTAGAGAAAAAACTAATTGGACCATTGGAGGAGTCACATACCGAAGAACAATCCCCCAAAACAGTTTCGGAAATGGAGCTCCGAGCAAGGTGATCGAAAATGGCAGCAAGATGGGCAAGAACATGGGTTTGAGCAAGAGGATGATTTTTTCTTGAGCAAGTAGTGCATGGGTGGCTGCAATAAGTGAGGGGGCCTACATGGGCCCCACAAGCTTGCTAGGCGCGCCCAGGGGATGGGCGCGCCCTGTGAGCTATAAGACTTGATCAACCTTATTAATGGATTCCTTTTGACAGGCATGTGATGGATGAATTTAGTAACCACAACTTTCTGTTCCCACTTTTTACTCTCTGTTATTTAGAATTAATAAAGTAGAAATGCCATGATTATACAGTTTTCTGATTTTTTCGTGCAATAAAAATGACCAGTAAATAAAAGTTCTCCAAATGCCCTGAAAATTTTATATGATTTTTTCTGTAATAGTTGCTCACAGGTGCACCCCCCTGGGGTGTGTTCAGTGCCAATATTTTTCAAATATTACAGAAAAAATCATATAAAATTTTCAGGCCATTGGAGAACTTTTATTTTCTGGTCATTTTTTATTGCACGGAAAATTCAGAAAACTGTATAATCATGGCATTTGTACTTTATTAATTCTAAATAACAGAGAGTAAAAAGTGGGTACAGAAAGTTGTGGTTACTAAATTCATCCATCACATGCGTGTCAAAAGGAATCCATTAATAAGGTTGATCAAGTCTTATTAACAAACTTCTTCCGAACGACATGAAACCGGAGAATCTTCGTGCAACACTTGGTTAACTCAACGGGGATATGCATGTCCCCAACAATAAGAATATCATATTTCTTTTTGACAGTAGGAATAGGGAATTCAAAACCTCCAATAGTAATTGTTGAAATTTTTCCAATAGAATTGATACTATTCACTTGAGGTTGTTTCTTCGGAAAGTGTACTGTGTACTCATTACCATTAACATGAAAAGTGACATTGCCTTTATTGCAGTCAATAACTGCCCCTGTAGTATTCAAAAAGGGTCTACCAAGGATGATCGACATACTGTCGTCCTCGGGTATATTAAGAATAACAAAGTCTTTTAAGATAGTAACATTTGCAACTACGACAGGCACATCCTCACAAATACCAATCGGTATAGCAGTTGATTTATCAGCCATTTGCAAAGAAATTTTGGTGGGTGCCAACTTATTCAACTCAAGTCTACGATACAAAGAGAAAGGCATAACACTATCACCGGCTCCTAAATCACATAAAGGAGTTTTAACATAGTTTCTTTTAATGGAGCATGGTATAGTTGGTATTCCTGGATCTCCTAGTTTCTTTGGTATCCACCCTTAAATGTGTAATTAGCAAGCATGGTGGAAATTTCAGCTTCCGGTATCTTCCTTTTATTTGTAACAATATCTTTCATATACTTAGCATAAGGAGACATTTTCAGAATCAGTCAAACGAAGGCGCAAAAAGACAGGTCTAAGCATTTCAACAAAGTGCTCAAATTCTTCATTATCTTTATTCTTTGAAGCTTTAGGAGGAAAAGGCATGGGTTTCTGAACCCATGGTTCTCTTCCTTTACCATGTTTTCTAGCAATGAAGTCTCACTTATCATATCTTTTATTCTTAGGTTGTGGGTTATCAAGATCAACAGCAGGTTCTATCTCCACATCATTATTATTAGGTTGATCATCAACATGAAAAACATCATTATCAATATTACTAGGTTCATGTTCAACACCAGATTGTGTTTCAGCATAAGAAATAGAAATATCATTTGGATTCTCAGGTGTGTCTATAGTAGGTTCATTAGAAGCATGCAAAGTCCTATCATCTTTATTTTTATTTTTAGAAGGACTAGGTGAATCAATATTAATTCTCTGAGAATCTTGCTCAATTCTTTTAGGATGACCTTCAGGATACAAAGGTTCCCGAGTCATTTTACCACCCCCTAGTCACAACTCTAACAGCATGATCATTCATCTTATTGTTCATCTCATTAAGCAAATCATGTTGTGCTTTGAGGACTTGTTCTACTTGAGTTTTTATCATGGATGCATTTTTACTCACACCCTTGACCTCATTAATAGTTCTAAACATATAGTCACTCAAGTGTCGGAGGGATTGACCACGGGTAGCCTCATCAGCACCCCATAGCATTTCAAGACAACAGGGCAAGCCAAGCCCCTTGGGCCTCCCGGAAGTGTGGCCGGCTCCCTTGGGCCAGCTAGCCCAAGAGGCCGACTCCCAGATGGCGGTGTACCCTCAGAAGGCGGCTTCGAGGGAAGCCGGGTCCTAGCAAACGACCCCTCCTCCCCTCGGAGTCTGCGCCCATTCAATACGATAAGATGGGGCGTGGCTACAGGGCCACCCGTACCCCCAAATCCCGGCGGGGTGTGGCTACAGGGCGGGCTGACCAAGCGGACACCCGCTGCCAGGCGCGGCACTGTAGCCACGAGGCCCGTGACGCAACCCTCGTTAGCAGGACCATGCTCCCACGACGGGCGATCGGTACGGCCCGCTGGCGGCGGGCCCTACCTATCTGTGAGCAACCGGAAGACGGCGCACCTCAAGAAGGCGGCCTTAGTGACAGATGGGCTTCCAGCAGCCGGCCTCTCCCTCCACTCGGAGTCAACGCACCGTTACTCCGATGAGACGGGGTATGGTTACAGTGAACGCCCACCAGGTGGCGGACTGTAGCCATGCCTCCCCCGACGAGGCCCTCGTCATCAAGGGTGAGGCCACATCAAAAGGCAATCAGCGTGGCCCGCAGGCGGCAGGCCCCACCTATCGGCCGAATCCTCGGCCGCCGGCGGGACCCACCAAGTGACGGGCCCCCGCAGCTGGCGGAGAACCCGTCGCCCATAGACGATGACATCCGGGTCCTACACCCGGCCCAATTACCATTGTACCCCTGGGGGGTAGGCCTATATAAAAACCCCCAGGTTCGCCCATGCAAAGGGTTCAGCTCATCTTCCACGCCATTATACACACACATAGCTAGAGAAGCACTAGGGCTAGCCTTGCCCTTCTCCTTCCTCTAGCAAACAGCTCAAGGAGCAAGCTCGTAGCTACGAGATTGATCATAGTCATCATGCGGAGACCCCACAGAGCAGGACTAGGGGTGTTATCTCCTCGGAGAGCCCCGAACCTGGGTAAGACTCGTGTTCGTTCGAGATCTCGCTCACTCCTGCTTCCAGGGCCCGACGACATAATCCTGTCCCCATCCATGATAAGCCACCCCCTGGCATATGTCGCGAGATTACCCCGACATTTGGCGCCCACCGTGGGGCTAAGCGCACCATCGGCCGGAGACATGTTCTGGACGGGAACCATCTTCCGCTCCGACAAGCACGTCGCGCCTGGCCTGATCAACCACCCCGGCGCGCCCGTTGGCGCATGCATCAGCGCGCCGCTTGGTGCGGGGGCGGCCTGCCCCACGAGCTGCCTTGCTGACCTCCTCGGCAAGGCCAGCCTCTCCAACGAGCCCGCTCCCGGCGCAGGAGCGGCGTTCCCTGCGAGCTGCCTCATCGACCTTTTCGGCAAGCTCGGCATCACCAACGAGCCGGCCTCCGACGCAGAGTCCGTCGGCTCCACCGACCCCTCCATCGAGCCCGTCAGGATGCTCATTGACTCCGACGCGGCCTCCACCAAAGAATTCCCCACCGATGTGGTGGTCATCGATGATCCGCTCTCCCTTGTCGCCAGCGACACCAATGCCAGCACCATCGCAGAGGTGCTGGTCACTGGGCATGGTGATGATTCCGCTGGGGCTGCCCAGGACCCGCTGCGAGTGGCCATGCAGGGCCTGGCCACCCAAGTGGCTGCTAACTTTGATGGGGCGACACTGGAGGCATTCCGTGTCTCGCTCCTTGAAAGCGCCAACAAGATGGCGGCCATGAGGCACCGCGCTGAGGCCTGCCAGCGCGAGATCGACTGCATAGCAAGCGGCCATAGCCAGCATGCTGGGAGTCGGACGCCCAGTCTACGCCACTCCCATGGAGAACCTGCACGCCACCTAGGCGGCAGCAGATGAGCTGGATAACCTGGAGGGCGACGAGCGTCGCAGCCAGATGGCACGCCTCCAGGAGCTCCTTGATGCTGCGACCACGCAGCAGGACGCGCGGCATCGCGCGAAGACAGCCGGCAAGCAAGCCGAGGACCATCCCCCCCGCCGTGAGCATGGACCGACCTCCCGGTCGCCAGCAGGCGGGGACCGTGGCCAGCAAGACCCGGAGCCGGCTGCTAGCCGCAGCCGGCGCACCTGCCTTACGGTTGTGTGCAGCCATGACGGTCGCCCACGAGTGGAGCACCGGCGAGACGAGCGTCCTCCTCCTCCTCGCGCAGAGAGGCTGGCCTCTCCGCCGCCTGTGGACCACCCGACTCTTGGAGGCCGGCTTGCCCCCCGTGAAGGAGTCGGAGAGAACGACGCGCGCCACCGGATCGAGCGGCTTGCTCGGTCCCTGGCCATAGAAGAAGAAGATGCAATCGGCCCGGCCTGCTTCGGCCCCCGCATTCGTGACGAGCCCTTCCCCAAAGGGTTCTCGCTTCCCCGACATACTCCCAAGTACAATGGCTCCGTGAAGCCGGAGGACTGGCTGGTCGACTACTCCACGGCCGTCAGCATAGCAAACGGCAACAAGCGCGTTGCCGTGAAGTACGTTCCGCTCATGCTCCAGGGCACAGCCCGGACATGGCTGAACAGCCTCAAGCTGTACAGCATCAACAGCTGGCTAGATTTCACCGATGTCTTCATCCGCAACTTCACCAGCACCTACAAGTGGCCCCCCAAGCCACGCCAACTCTCCATGTGCGTTCAGGGCCCAACCGAGTCCCTGGCACGCTGGGCCGAGTTGCGCAACTCCTACGAAGGGGTGCACGAGGTGCAGGCCATCGAGTACTTCACCGCCGGGTGCAGAGAGGGTACCTTGCTCAAGCACAAGCCCTTGTGCGATGAGCCGGCTACACTGCATGAGCTCCTGGTCGTGGCCGACAAGTACGCCACCACCGACTCCTCCATGAAGTCGGAGAATTGGGTGGACACGTCCGGGAAGATGCTCCCGCCGGCTCCTCACACACCGGCTGGTGACCCCAACCGGCGCCAACATCCGAACGACAATAAATGCAAGGCCCAGCAGCCGGCTTCCAACAGCCGGCTGGTGGCAACAGTCGAAGACCAGCAGCTGGAAGGGCAATCCGGCCCCAAGCGTTAGAAGGGCGGCAAGGCCACTTGGTTGCCCGCCTTCTCCTTCGAGCAAGCACTTGATGCCCCGTGCAAGTTCCACAGCGGCACGAAGCCATCCAACCACGCCACTCGGAAATGCCACTGGCTCACCTGAATTGCCAAGGGCGAAGGCCTGCCGCCTCCGCCTGTCGGCCCACCGGTCCGCCTCCTCAGCAGACGGTGGCCCGTCCAGTCGGCATGCTCCAAGATGAGTTCCTCGAGCCCAATGCCACGTACGTCGTCTTCACCAGCCAAGCCAACGACAAGCACAGTCAGCGGCAGCAGCACCGCGAGGTCAACGCTATCGCTTCAGAGGTCCCCCCATTCATGCACTAGTCCGAGAAGCCCATCAGTTGGAGCCATGAAGACCACCCGGCCAAGATGCCCTCGCCAGGTGCTTATGCGATGGTGCTAGACTCCACCTTCTCAACAGAGAGGCGGGCTTGCCGCTTCTCCCGGATCCTGATAGACGGCGGCAGCAGCATCAACATCCTGTACCGCGACACCATGGAGAAGCTGGGCATCAAGGAAAAGCAACTCCTGCCCAGCCAAACCGTGTTCCATGGCATAGTCCCTGGGCTTTCCTGCTCTCCAATCGGCAAGATCAAGATTGATGTCCTATTCGGCGACAAGACCCACTTCCACTGCGAGCCAATCTGGTTCGAGGTGGTCAACTTGGACAGCCCCTACGACGCGCTCTTGGGCCGGCCTGCACTTGCCATGTTCATGGCGGTGCCGCATTATGCCTACCTGAAGATGAAGATGCCGGGTCCCAGGGGCATCATCACCATTGCCGGCGACTACCAGAAGTCGCTCTCATGTGCCGCCGCCAGCAGCCGGCTGGCCGAGTCCCTCATCATCGCTGAAGAGAAGCGCCTCCTTGACCAGGTGGTGGCCATGGCCAGCAACCAGCCGGACATGCCAGCCGACCCCAAGGACGCAGACACATAGGGCTCCTTCCAGCCGGCCAAGGAAACCAAGAAGATTGCCTTGGATCCGGCGCACCCGGAGAGATTTGCTGTCGTGGGGTCAAACCTCGACAGCAAATAGGAAAGCGAGCTCGTCGATTTCCTCCATGAGAATCGGAACATCTTCGCATGGTCTCCCAAAGACATGCCAGGTGTTCCGACGGATTTCGCTGAGCACAAGCTACATGTGAGGCCGGATGCTAAACCAGTCAAGCAACCCCTCCGCCGCCTGTCAGAAGAGAAGAGAATGATTGTTGGTGAAGAGATCATCTGGCTTCTGGCAACCGGCTTCATCATGGAAGTATTCTACCCGGACTGGCTTGCCAATCCAGTCCTCATTTTGAGAAAGAACAATAAGTGGCGCATGTGTATCGACTACACTAGCCTCAACAAAGCCTGCCCCAAGGACCCTTTTGCCTTGCCCCAGATAGATCAAGTGATCGACTCCACAGCCGGATGCGAGCTGCTGTCTTTCCTGGATGCCTACTCCGGCTACCACCAGATCAAGCTGAACCCGGCCGATCGGATGAAGACCACCTTCATCACACCATTCGGAGCCTTCTGTTACCTGACCATGACATTCGGCTCGAGAAATGCCAGCGCCACGTTTCAGTGTTGCATGCAGAAGTGCCTCCTCAAGCAACTCGGCAAAAATGCCCACGTCTATGTAGACGATATTGTGGTGAAGACGGAGAAGCGCGGCACCCTTCTGGAAGACCTCAAGGAGACATTTGACAACCTGCGCCGCTTTTAGATTAAGCTCAACCCGGAGAAATGCGTCTTCGGAGTACCAGCCGGCCAGCTCCTTGGCTTCATTGTCTCTGAGCGTGGGATTGAGTGCAACCCCATGAAGATCAAGGCCATCGAGCGGATGCAAAGACCAACCCGGCTGCGAGACGTCCAGAAGTTCACCGGGTGCTTGGCATCACTCAGCCGGTTCATTAGTCGGCTGGGCGAGAAGGCCCTCCCACTGTACCAGCTGATGAAGAAGACCACCTGCTTTGAATGGAACGACCAGGCGGATGAGGCTTTCCTCCAGCTCAAGCGGATGCTATCCATGCAGCCTGTTTTGGCCGCTCCGACTGCTAAAGAACCCATGTTCCTCTACATCGCTGCCACAAGCCTGGTGGTCAGCACCGTGATCGTGGTCGAGCACCCAGAAGATGGCAAGGCCCAGCCGGTCCAGAGGCCAGTATACTATCTGAGTGAGGTGCTGTCCGCCTCCAAGCAGAACTACCCCCACTACCAGAAGATGTGCTACGGCGTGTACTTTGCCGCCAAGAAGCTGAAGCAGTATTTCTAGGAGCACACCATCACGGTCGTCTACACCGCCCCCCTTGCCGAGAACATAGGCAACAGAGATGCATCAGGCCGGGTGGCGAAGTGGGCCATTGAGCTGGCTGCACACACCATCCTCTACCAGCCCCGCACCACCATCAAGTCCCAAGCGCTGGCCGACTTCCTAGTCGACTGGGCTGAGACCCAGAACTTGCCGCCAGCCCCGGATTCCACTCATTGGCGGATGCACTTTGATGGCTCGAAGATGTGCACCGGTTTGGGAGCCGGCATCGTCCTCACCTCTCCCAAAGGCGACAAGCTCAAGTACACGCTGCATATTCACTTTGCCGCCTCCAATAACGTGGCCGAGTACGAGGCGCTCGTACATGGACTCCGGCTAGCCAAGGAGATTGGCATCCGCTGGATTCTGTGTCACGGCGACTCGGACTTAGTGGTTTAGCAGTCGTCTGGCGATTGGGACGCCAAGGATGCAAACATGGCAAGCTACCGCTTCCTCGTCCAGCAGATCAACGAGCACTTCGACGGGTGCGAGTTCCTTCACGTGCCAAGGGCCGAGAACGAGCCAGCCGATGCCCTGGCCCAAATCGGCTCCACCCGGTAATCCATTCCAGCTGACGTCTCACTCCAGTGTCTGCGCAAGCCGTCTATCAAGCCTTCGCCGAAATCAGAGTCCATCTTCATGCCGGCTGACCCCGGAGCAGTCGGATCCGGCTCGGAGACTTCAGCAGTCGGCCCCGGGGACTTCGGCAGGCGGCCCGGGGGCTGCAGTACTCGAACCTGGCCCGTGGACTTCAGAACCCGGCCCGGGGACTGCAGAACCCACCCCGGGGACTGCAGCAATCGGCCCGGGGACTTCAACGACGCAGCAAGCAGCGGCCGGCTCCGACTCGCCGCCCCCCAACCCGACCACCCTGGTACCAGTTGCTATCATGACAGTGGTAGAAGCACCATCTTGGGCGCAGCCCATCCTCAACTTCCTGGTGAGCCGAGATCTACCAGCCGACAAGGTCTTGGCCCGGTAGGTGCAACGCCGAGCGCCAGCCTACACAATAGTCAACAGAGAGCTTGTCAGGCGCAGTGTGACTGGTGTCTTTCAGCACTGCGTCGAGCTGAAGAAGGGCATGGCAATCCTAAGAGATATTCATCAAGGCGAGTGCGGCCACCACGCCGCCTCCGGATCCCTTGTTGCCAAAGCTTTCCGCCATGGATTCTTCTGGCCGACTGCTTTGGACGACGCCAAGGAGTTGGTCCGCAAGTGCAAGGGATGTCAGCGCTTTAGCTCCAAGCAACACCTGCCAGCCTCTGCACTCAAGACCATCCCCATCAGTTGGTCGTTTGCCGTTTGGGGTTTGGACATGGTGTGTGGCGCCCTGCCTGATTACCACTGTAGCCAGACGGTCGCCACGCATACCAGCCCAAGAAATCACTCTGGCATGCGCGTTTACAACAAGTATCATGAACACAGACATTTCAATTAATGGATATATAGGTCTTACATGATATATATTACAGAGGTGATGGCAGCGGAAAGGCTCTATCTAAGGCAGCATGGTCCTGGTGCGGCTTCAATCCACAGGGATCTGACTGGGTTACGCTCCTAGCCCGCGAACGCTCCGGCTCCTCGTCGACGGACAACGGATCCATATGTGAACCTGGCCACATTGAAGGCCACTGAGTACTTTTGAATGTACTCGCAAGCAAACCAAACTAACATATACACCAAGCAAAGCAATCCATGGCATTCAAGCATGCATTTGTTATTAGGGCAATATTATATTATCATGGCATGGCATAACTAGCTAGCAATATTAATTATCATGTCATAACAGGAGTATCCAGTGTGATACTAAGAAAGTAAAGCATGGCAAGTAAATAATCCATACTCCGAACATTCTCAGGATCCCATCCAAACCTTAACCAGATCCAACTTACTCTCTTCCGGGTTGCCTCACAACCCTCAGAACATTCACGATGCCCTGAGTACTTCAGGGCATAAGACGAGTTCTTCCATCATTATTATTACTATTCTGGTTGATCCCCTAGAGAGGTCTGGACGGACTGTCCAATATCGTGGACGCGGCTATTCAAATAGATTTTACACTCTGCAGAGGTTGCGCACTTTACCCACACCATGTAACACCTGACCTCGTGATCCCATTTCGGTGGACCAGAGTTGCTCCAACGAAACCTGCCTAACCCGTGACTCTTCCACAGTACCACCGGCAATCATCCTCCCCCGGAGTCCTGCCCTGGGTGGCCCCTGTGTCACCTCGTGACACCTGCCACCGTCGTGGCCAAACTAAACTGTCCCAAACGGGGACTCCCGGGTTAAACAATCAACCAGGCTCACAAGGTTATCGCCGCCTACCGGGACAGGGTAGCGTGCACGCATAACCTTCCCTAGTTGGTGGTACCGATAAAAGAGCACGCGATCAGACCAAGTCAAGGCCGTCCCATACCGGCAAATGTGGTTGCACGGATAAGTCCAGACAGGTGACTCTGGATCAACCGACTAGGTTTAGCTTTAGCTAGTATTTAGCAAGCATGGTTGTTTATCACAATAATATGAGATGGCAATAGCTATGCATGATCATAACAACCTATCTCCATATGATATCATGACAAGTCATTAGTGAAACAAGAGTGAAATGGCAAGTTATCACTTTACATGCGCTAGCTATAAGTTACGACCATTGGAACCCTTGCACAAAACTGACAAAGAAACTAGTAGCCACCAGAACGGTCTTTACAACTCAGATCTGGGACATTACCAGAATAACTCAACCCCGGCTCAAGACGGCTGGAAAGCAGCTCAGAGCATGAGACGGTGTTGATAAGAAGAATGTAGCAGTTCCCTAAGACGGCCGAAAAGCAGCTTAGAGCATAGGGTCACTGCTACGGAAAGAAATTCAACAGCTGCCCGCGACGGCCGAAAAGCAGCTCAGAACACGGAGAGTTGCTGCCAAGAGAAATAAAAGTCGGCATCCACCCCGGACGGCCGGAAACAGCTCAGAACACAGGCGTGGTGCCGTCACTGAAGAAAGTGCAAGCAAGGGTTCGTCAGAGTCACATAGAGCTCACTACTACACAGACAAGCACAAGCATATTAATTTAAACATGCAAGAAATATCACAGAGCAATGCTTTAGGGCATATATCAGATGGTCGGCTTGCCTGGGGTTGAAGAATACTCCGGGAAGAAGTGTGATAGCCTCGCGGGAAAATCCGCCGGAAAAGATTCCCTCTCGGAAAGGCTGAACAAAGGGTAAGGGCAAAATGGTCATTTTTGCAGTGTGGAAACAATATGAAAATGATACCATCAGATCGGCCTTGACGAACTGAAGATGTGGGCATTGGTTTCACCTGAATCGGAGTTATGGAGAAGAAGTTATAGCCGTTTGAATGATAGGGACCAATAAGTAAATGAATTATTCATAGACGAGTCCCTGACCAAATTTCGGCTGAAAAAGGAGAAATGGCACTACTGTACTGGGCCGGCTCAGGCTGAAACTACCGCTGCCGCTACTGTGCACATGGGCCAAGCCCATCTGCACTGTGTGGGTGAAGCAGAAGGCGTACTTCCCGTCCTACGCTTCCGACGAAGTGGTAGCGTACTCCGCCGAGTACGCCTCCACTTAACCCGATGGGAGATGCCGGCCAGCGCCTGGAGCGGCTGACGGATGGGGCCACGGGCCCACTGGCAGGCTTGTCTTCCTCCTCGAGCGCGCGTGATGAGCGGGAGCAGCCAAGGTGGCACGACGGCGATTCCCGGTGGCTCCGGCCACCTCTCGCGGTGCTCGGCCTACCCACGTGCTCGGGAGAATGATGCGCATCCATCCATGGATGGCACGACCGCTGGGGAGCATAGGGGCGGGCAGGGCTTCGGCCACGGTGGGCAGCGCTACGGCCGAGCCTGGACACGGTGCCCTAGCGCGTCAGAGGAGGGGCTCAAGCGCGGAGGGAAGCTGCTGGACCTCCTGGGCGTCGCTGGTGGTGGAGAGAGGTGGAAGGGAGCTCGGAACTGAGCCGATTTAGGCGAGTAGAGGCGGAGGCCATGGTGGCCATTGGCGGCGGGGAGAGCTTCCCGAGCTCAGGTGAGAGGTTGGGGAGGGAGCTGGGAGCGAGGGGAGGCTATAGGGGTGGTGTGGGTGCTCGGGGAGACTCGAGGCCTCGGCTTTTATAGCCAGCCGATGGCGAGAGGATGAGCTCGACCGTCGTGGCATCCTCATCACCTTACTGGAGCTAGGGGACATGCGGAGGGCGATGGCGATGTTGGCAGGGCTTCTGGGAGGGCGAAGAAGCCTCAAGTGTGCTCAAGAAGACTCGGGGAAGAAGGCGACGATGGTCACGGGCGCGTACTGTTGGCAGCAGTGTGGTGGAGCTCGTCGTGGCGCAGTGGGGAAGAGACTGGAGTGGGAAGAGAGTTCCAGAGGTCCAGCTGTGCGGTGGGGAGCCTTGCGACACTCTAGGACAAGCGAAGGACAGCCAGAGCTGGCCGACCAGCGAGTCCCGAAGCCACCAGCGCACAGAGCACCGTTTTGGCGGGATCTCTACGTGGTCACGTCGGGTGCCACGTGCTCTGGCCCGCTACTGCTCCTCACACCTTGTCCAACAAGTTCCCCACTGCTCAAATAGATAGGAGATGGAGCTAGATCCAGCTGGGTAGCTCTGCGGTGGAAGAAACTTGCCAAAACAGATTCTGACAAGAAGATGCTTGGAGTGGTTTCTGGAGAAATGGATGGATAAATGGAGCTGGATCGTTGCCACAATGGAATGAGGTAGGAAGTAGTATATGCTTACAAATTTTGAAGTCATTTAGACCCAATTTGCATACACTTCCTTCACAAACCAAAAATTGGTCCAGAAACTGGAGTTTGAAGCTGTGTTCAAATGGCTTGATGAAATGAGATAAAATTTGGTGGAGAGTGCTGATTTGGATATAGGAAGCCACTGTAAAAGTTTCATACCATTTGGGTACACCAAAATGGTACTTGCTTCACAGAGGTTCCAAATGGACAGAATCTTAGGAAAATTGCTGTGGGAGAATGGTTGGATGGATTGAGCTGATTTTTGGCATCCATAGGTGATTTAGGAATGTTAACCACCATGAAAAATTTATGCTCAAATGGATCAAGGGTTCAAACTAGAAATCTGGACAGAATTTGCAAATGGATGTTGTGCTCAAACTTTGAACTATGGGACTTGGGTTTTGATGGAAATGGTAAATAGATGGCTAGGAGAAGCTCCACAAATTATTTGGAATTTTTCCTGGCTACCAAAATGGTAGTTCCTTTAGAAAGGGCCCAAAATGCAATATTGGCATTAAATAGGGAAATGCAATTTCCCTTATTTAATTATGGCCAATATTTTTATGGGAGCTCAATATGATCACAAAGAATATCTCCATAAGTTTTCATCAACTTTGGAGATGGATAGATATTTTCCTGGATTTAATTCCTTTAAACAGCAGAAAAAGGAATTAATTATAAATGAAAAATATTGCAAATGACTTGGCAATATTTTTGCATAGCCAGGGTTTATAGATGTGGAATGATCACTGGGAAAAGTTTGGGAGTCAACAGATCAAAGGAAATTGGGGTTCCTTTGTAACTGCAAGAGTTAGGGTTTCCCTTCCGGCAACTCGGAAGGTAGGGTTTCGGTGGCAAAACCCTGAGAGTATATCTTGGGTGGCAAGGTTGGACTGGAGAGAATCTCTGGTTGGATAGGGAAGGCAAGGTTAAATTACCATCTTCATATACCCAGGAGCGAGAGAAAATTCGATAACACCGAGAAAAAAGACGGGAGTCAAATCCCGCGAAGGAAAAAAAACAAGAGCGAAAACCAGGGTGTCACATGGTGGGCTCGTTCAAAACAGCACGCGGCGGCCTGACCCATCTGCTGGTCGCTGTGGATAAGTTCACGAAGTGGATCGAAGCAAAGCCAATCAAGAAACTGAATGGTCCGACTACTGTCACATTCATTGCGGACATCACCGTCCGATACGGCATTCCGCACAGCATCATCACCGACAACGGCACAAACTTCGCCAAAGGCACCTTGGCACCACCCGCAGTCGGCCAAGTAGTGTGCCGACATCTAAGCCCTCTCTTGCCTGAAGCAGCAGCTCGTAGAGTGACTGTCCGGCTGGCAAGAGCTAAAGGCAGGAAATGATGTCCACACAAAAAACGACTAAGGAAGAACGCCAGTGAAGGCCAAGCCGGCTACTCGCCTCATCCGTCCGGCTGCACAGCAGCCGGCCGGTCGGCTTCTAGCTTGACTAGCTACGCTCTAGACGGCCGAAGTAACTTGCCTATCCTAAACGGCCAAGTCCCTGACCCGGCCACAAACCGCAGAGTGGCTATTCGGCTGGCAGGGTGGCAGCCAAAGGAAGGCGGCAAAGGAAAAAGCCAAATAGAGCAAAAAGCAAAACCAAGCTGGAACCCGGCAAGAGCACAAGCATGTGTGAATTAAATTATTTACATAGCAAAAGGCCCGTGGCCAAGCATTCAACGGAGTTTGAATTACACCCAAAGCGGGTGGAACTGCGTGCAGTTAACTTGTTTGTTCGCGCACCGCATCCAACTCGGGCTGGCCACCTGACGGAAGGTGGCCAGCTGGGCCAGCTCCACCCCCGGGTACCAGGCCTTGACGAACTCCAGCGCCGTCTGAGTGCCCGCTTGAGCCGCAGCACCCTTCTAGGCCTCAAACCGTTTGACCGCCACCTCCAGCCAGTCGGCAATCCGACTGGGAGTGCGAGGAACCTGAGCGTCCGGTCAGAGCCCGGCCAGGACCTACGACCCGGGGCGCTGAAGACGGCGCGCTGGCTCAAGGCGCATCTTGATGGCCAAGAGCTGCTCGCCCAGGTTGCGGGGCGCATTTGGCAGAATGTCGGCACCCGTCCTCCTCTGCTATTCGCGTCACGCCTCGATGGCCTGGTAGATGGCGATGGAGCGACCGGGAAGAAATTATGTCCAAAAGAAGACCGAGAATTTAGAAGCCGGCCCCCCGAAGCAGTCAGCAACTAAGCAACAAAGAAGAAAGGACATTACCTTCAACCATGTCCTCGATCACTCCGTAGCCGTCCGATAGCAGCTTCTCCCTCTCGACCCAGTCCGAGTGCTGAGTCTCAAACTCAGCCTTGAGGAGCGTTTCCCCGTCCTTTAGCTGCCGGACATCCGCCTTGTGCTTCTCCGCCTTGTTCGCCAGCTCCTTCGCAAGCCGGTTGCACTCCATGGCGGCTTGGCTGTGCTCTTGCTCCTTGGCACGGAGCTCGGTCTCGAGCTCGCCCACGCGCGCCCGCAGCTGAGCGGCGGCCCCTCCCAAGACAAGAAAGAAACATCAGCATCAACCAAAAACAAGAAGTTGCCGGAAGATCCGGCCCGACTGCTCAGCAGTCGGCCCGAATCTCGGGGGCTACACCCAGCGGGCGCGGAAAGACAGCTGTACTCACCTCGACTCTCATTCAGGTCGGCAGTCCGCATGGCCAGCAGCTTGTTCTGGGAGTTGAAGGCAGCCGCGCGCAGATTGTGATAGTTCTGCAAGAAGAGCAACACTTCAACATTTAGAAACACGCCTTGGAGTTCCAACCCGCCTGCTCAGCAGCCGGCTCGGAACTCGGGGGCTACACCCAGCGGGTGCGCTTGCGCGCCCCCACTGAAAACCACAAAAATGCAAAAAGGATAACTCAAGCACATACCCGGACAGTTGCTTGCATCGCCGTCAGCTCTTTCCCTGCCTGCAGGAGGGTGGCGCCATGGGACTTGAACGAGTCAAGGACGTCCTGCACCGTAGTGTTGAGGACACCCGAGCCGGCCCCTGACGTCCAGTCAGGCGGAGCGGCGCTGGTGGCCTCGGCGTCGGGCGCCGATGAGCTCGCGGCCTCAACTTCCATCCGCCTCGGCGCGGAGACCGCCCGTGCTGGACGCTGGTGCGCAGGGACGTGGGTCGCCACCGCACGGCTCAACACAAGCAAAGCACTGGATGGCGGCACCTCCGGCACTTCGGGCCGGCTGCCTTGCTCGCCAGCAGTCGGCATGCGTAGAGGCATGGCCGTCTCCGGGATGACGGGGCCAGCCCTTCCCCTCTCCAGGGCCGTCTGGTCATCCCCAGCTCCCCCCGGTCGGCGCCTGGCCCTCCACCACCGGCAGCTCCGTTTGCTGTAGATTAGTGGCCTTCGGAGCTCCGCTGCGCTCTAGCTCCTCCGCCCGCGCCTTGGCCGCCGCATCCGCCTGCTCCTTGGCCGCTGCGTCGGCCTGCGCCTTGGCCGCTGCGTCGGCCTCCGCCTGCGCCGCGTCTGCCGCCTCCGCCTCTGCCTGAGCCGCGGCGTCTCGCTCCTGCTGTGCCTCCCGCGCGTTCCTCTCCATCGCCTCCCGAAGGGCGGCGGCTGGGTCCACGCGGCGGGCGTCTTCGGGGGCGCCTGCCGACCCAATCACAGAGGCAGACGGGGCCCGCGACACAGAAAGCGGAGACCTACATAGCACGGCAAGTGAAGATAAGAAGTTTGGAAAGGAAAAACCAAGCGCAAGACAGAAATCCACAAGAGAAGAAAAACCAAGAAAGAAAGGATCAAGATGAAAAGCGGCCAAAATACTTACGCGGACACCATCGGACGCTGCTTCGGGCCGTTCTGGATGGTGGCCGCTTTCGTGGCCTCTTGCCGCTTGGTCGCGGCGACCGTGGACTTGGCCTTCTTGGACGGCCGACTGCCGAACATCCCGACGTCAGCACGACGCTTCGACGCACCGGGTGCTCCAGTCGGCGCCGCCGAGCAGCCGGCGCGGTGAGGCTCATTGTCTTCCTTGTCGTCATCTGGCCATTCCTCTATGCTGCCACCTACGGCCCCGCCTACCGCATCGCCGCCTCCAGCGGTATCATCCTCCTCCAACGTGGCCGCCCCCAGCTCGGGGTCGTCCACGTCACTCTCCATGCGGTCCACCATGTACCGATGGCCTGGATCCGACGTGTCGACCACCGTCTGGCCTTGGAAGCGCTGCATCATAGCCTGGCGGTCAGGCGGCGCGAAGAACTTGACACAAGCAAAGAAAAAGAATCAGAACTAACCGGAGGCGGCGGATTGGTGCGGCTGTATGGCTCTTTGCTGAACTGCCAGCTCTCCTCATTGAGCTTGCAGTCGGAGAAGTAATTGAAGAGCCGGACCACCTCCACAGTCGGCAGCGCCTTGGTGGTCATCCAGCATGGGTCCCGGCGGCCGCTCATGCAGGCGATCAGATGAGGCCGCGCTTGGAGGGGCAGCACCCGGCGTTCGACGAAGGCGCCCAGCAGATCCAACGCCCTGAGGCCCTCCGACTCCGTCATCTCTTGGAGCCGGGTGAGGGCGGTGGTGATGGCGGCCGACGGCGACTTCGGCCGAAATTTCCAGGTGCTCCGAGGCTCGAGCGACGGGCCGGCTGCATAAGCCGGTAGGTTGACGTAGTCCCTCGACTCGTGGATGTTCCGGACGTAGAAATATGACTTTTGCCAGAGTTTTGCCGACTCCAGCAGAGCGATGGCCGGGAAGCAGATCCCGGAGCCTGTGCGCCGCACCACCATGCAGGCCCCGCACTGAGCCGCCTCGCCTTTGACGGCGGTGCCGAGCTTGAGGTAGAAAAGCTCCCCCCACAGCTCGAGCGTGGGTAAGATGCCGAGGTACCTCTCACAGAGGGTGACAAAGGCAGAGAGCAGCACCACCGTATTCGGCGTGAGGTGGTGAGCTTGGAGATGGTAAAAGTCATATTTCTACGTCCGGAAGCCGCTTGCTGGCAGGCCAAAGGCGCGGAGGAAGTGGGTCCTGAAGACGACGCGCTCATCATCCCTTGGCGCCGGCGAGATCTCCCTTTCGGGGGGAACACGCACCTCCACGTTCGCCGTGTGGGGAAGTCGCCGCGCCTGGCGGAGGAACTCTAGGTGGTCGTCGTGGACGTTCGAACCATCCCAATCGCCTCGCGCCATGCTTTATGGTTGCTTGGTGGCGGCGCGGCAAAGTCACACGAGGCAAGGCCGCGGCGACGTGGAGAAGTCGAGCGACGGCGGGCTACAGTGGCGCTTCGACGGCAAAGCGGCATGGCGACGCAGCAGCAGTAAGGAAGCAGGAGAGGAAGAAGGTGGAGAACAAGGAGGGCGCGCGTGCATTCTGCAGCACCCTCCTCCTCCTACTTATAGGCCCACGGCGGCGGAGCCGAAGAGGCAGGACGTGGGGGGCATGGGGATTAACTACACCCACGCCCCGCATGACCCCGCGTTTCTCGCGCCTTCAAAGCGCACATTCATTGTGCATGGGGAGGGCAATGCCCACCTCGGCCGCAGCAGATCCGCGTGCATGCCGAGGCCCTGTAGTGGTGGGCCCAGGCCTGTGGTGACGTCCCGTCGCGCGCGTGGGCTGGCAGGCTGGCCTGGCCTGCTGGTGCCATGTGGCACGTGAGCAACAGGCGGCAGGCGCGCCACCCGGCGCACGCGATGACTATTAGAATTTGATAGGCGGCTGGCCTAGCCTTGGCCGGCTCCTGGCAGACGGCTTCTACCAGACGGATGAAGCAGGAGATACAAGACCTCTCGGAGTAGGAATCTACTGAGGCACTCCGGCTTGAGCCGCGGCGCCTCACCAGCTTCAGGGACCACTGTCAGAGGGATTGACCACGGGTAGCCTCACCAGCACCCCATTTCAAGACAATAGGGCAAGCCAAGCCCCTTGCGCCTCCTGGACGTGTGGCCGGCTCCCTTGGGCCAGCTGGCCCAAGAGGCTGACTCCCAGATGGCGGTGTACCCTCAGAAGGCGGCTTCGGGGGAAGCCTGGTCCTAGCAAACGGCCCCTCCTCCCCTCGGAGTCTGCGCCCATTCAATACGATAAGATGGGGCATCGCTACAGGGCACCCGTACCCCCAAATCCCGGCGGGGCGTGGCTACAGGGCGAGCTGACCAAGCGGACACCCCCCTGCCAGGCGCGGCACTGTAGCCATGCAGCCCATGACGCAACCCTCATCAGCAGGACCATGCTCCCATGGCGGGCGGTCGGTACGGCCCGCAGGCGGCGGGCCCTACCTGTCCGTGAGCAACCGGAAGACGGCGCACCTCAAGAAGTTAGCGATAGACCGGCTTCCAGCAGCCGGCCTCTCCCTCCACTCGGAGTCAATGCACCGTTACTCCGATGAGATGGGGTGTGGTTATAGTGAACGCCCACCAGGTGGCGGACTGTAGCCATGCTTCCCCCAACGAGGCCCTCGTCATCAAGGGCGAGGCTACAGCAAAAGGCAATCAGCATGGCCCGCAGGCGGCGGGCCCCACCTGTCGGCCGAATCCTTGGCCGCCAGCGGGACCCACCAAGGGGGGGCCCCGCAGCCGGCGGAGAACCCGGCGCCCATAGACGCTGACATTTGGGTCCTACACCCGGCCCAATTACCATTGTACCCCTGGGGGGTAGGCCTATATAAAAACCCCTAGGTTCGCCCATGCAAAGGGTTCAGCTCATCTTCCACGCCATTATACACACACATAGCTAGAGAAGCACTAGGGCTAGCCTTGCCCTTCTCCTTCCTCTAGCAAACAGCTCAATGAGCAAGTATGTAGCTACGAGATTGATCATAGTCATCATGTGGAGACCCCGCAGAGCAGGACTAGGGGTGTTATCTCCTCGGAGAGTCCCGAACCTGGGTAAGATTCGTGTTCGTTCGAGATCTCGCTCACTCCCGCTTCCAGGGCCCGACGACGTACTCCTGTCCCCATCCATGATAAGCCACCCCCTGGCATATGTCGCGAGATTACCCCGACATCAAGCATTCAATCATATAAGCATTTCGTTTCAATTGTCTACTAACATATGCATTGAAGTTTTCTTGTTTAACAATAAAGTTAATTGAAATTCATCCAAGCATTGGCTAGCAGATTTAGTATAAGGAATATCACCTCCATCAAATCTATAGAGAATTTACCTCTACTACCTGTGTCAGGGTATTCAGACCATGTATTTCTTCAATATGTGGTAAATTCTTGACATCTTCAGCTTTAATACCTTTTTCTTTCATAGATTTCTTTGCCTCTTGCATATCTTCAGGACTGAGAAATAGAATACCTCTCTTCTTTGGAGTTGGCTTGGAAGGTGGTTCAGGAAGAGTCCAATCATTATCATTATTCAATATATTATTCAATAATTCTTCAGCTTGTTCAATAGTTTGTTCCCTGAAAACACAACCGGCACAACTATCTAGGTGGTCCCTAGAAGCATCGGTTAGTCCATTATAAAAGTTATCAAGTATTTCATTTTTCTTGAGAGGATGATCAGGCAAAGCATTAAGTAATTGGAGAAGCCTCTGATGTGGCTTGAAACTGCGTAGGTATTTTCCCACAGAGGAAGGGATGATGCAGTACAGCTACGGTAGGTATTTCCCTCAGTTATGAAACCAAGGTATCAATCAAGTAGGAGAACCAAGCAACACTATGTAAATGGTACCTGCACAGAAAGAACAAATCCTCGCAACCCAACGCGTAAGAGGGGTTGTCAATCCCTCCTGGGTAAAAAGATAGATTGGTTTGTATGTGTTTGGATAAATAGATCTGAATAAAATGCGAAATAAAATAAATAAAGAAAAAGTGCAGCAAGGTATTTTTGGGTTTTTTGGAATAATAGATCCGAAAACAAAAGCGGTGGAAAATAGATCTGAAAGCAATATGATAAAAGATAGACCCGGGGGCCGTAGATTTCACTAGTGGCTTCTCTTGAGAAAATAGCATACGGTGGGTAAACAAATTACTGTTGGGCAGTTGATAGAAAAATCGAATAATTATGACGATATCCAAGGCAATGATCAATATATAGGCATCACGTCCAAGATTAGTAGACCGACTCCTGCCTGCATCTACTACTATTAATCCACACATCGACCGCTATCCAGCATGCATCTAGTGTATTAAGTTCATGGAGAAACGGAGTAATGCAATAATAATGATGACATGATGTAGACAAGATCTATTCATGTATGAATAGACCCCATCTTGTTATCCTTAATAGTAACGATACATGCGTGCCTTGCTGCCCCTTCTGTCACCGGGAGAGGACACCGCAAGATCGAACCCATCACAAAGCACCTCTTCTCATGGCAAGAAAAACCGATCTAGTTGGCCTAACTAAACCAAAGATTTGAAGAAGAAATACGAGGCTATAAATAATCATGTATATAAGAGATCAAAGAAACTCAAATAATTTCATGGATATAGATCTGATCATAAACTCAAAGTTCATCGGATCCCAACAAACACACCGCAAAAAGGTTTACATCATATAGATCTCCAAGAGACCATTGTATTGAGAATCAAAAAGAGAGAAGAAGCCATCTAGCTACTGCCTACGGACCCTTAGGTCTATGGTGGACTACTCATGCATCATCAGAGAGGCACCAATGAGGATGATGAACCCCTCCGTGATGGTGTTAGATTGGATCTCGTGGTTCTGGAACTTGCGGTGGCTGGAATTGTGTTTTGTCTGCTCCCCAAGGGTTTTTGGAACATTTGGGAATTTATAGGGCGAAGAGGCGGTGCAGGGGACCTCCGTGGGGCCCACAACCCACCTGGGCGCGCCCAGGTGTCTTGTGGTCCCCACGGGGATCCTCTTTGGTCCTTACTTGGCTCCCAAGTTTTCTTCTGGTCCAAAAAAATCTCCAAAAAGTTTCGCTGTGTTTGGACTTCATTTATAGGGATATTCGGCGAAGTAAAAAAACAAGGAAAAAACAGCAACTGGCACTGGGCACTATGTCAATAGGTTAGTCCCAAAAAATGATATAAATTTGCTATAAAATAATTGTAAAACATCCAAGAATGATAATATAACAGCATGGAACAATAAAAAATTATAGATATATTGGAGACGTATCAGCATCCCAAGCTTAATTCCTACTCGTCCTCGAGTAGGTAAATGATAAAAACAGAATTTTTGATGTGGAATGCTGCCTAACATGTTCATCACATATTCTTTCTTTTCTATCATGCACATTTGGACTTTTAGATATTTCAAAGCAATAGTCTATATTTGACATGATAACTTCAGCACTCAAGCATGTCAATAAGAAACCATGTCTTTCAAAATATCAATACTAAATAAAGTTATCCCTAGCCCATCATGCTCAATCATTGATCCATTCTTGAAACACATTCAAATAGTAGCTACATCCAATGCTCAAGTACGATCATAGTGCCCCCTATTTGGTGCTTTATAAGAGATGATGGAGACTCAAATAAAACAAAAAATGCATAAAGTAAATAGATAGGCCCTTCGTAGAGGGAAGTAGGGATTTGTATAGGTGCCAGAGCTCAAAGCTTAAATTGAGAGATAAAATATATTGAGGGGCTTGCTTTTCCCGTCAACAAAAATGACCGAGTAATTCCCAACACTTTCCATGCTAGATATATCATAGGCAGTTTCCAAACTTAAAATAAAGTTTATTCCTTTTTCCACCATTCTTTCACAATCCATGCACTACAAAAAAAACACTACCATGATGATACATCTTTGTCACAGTAGTACACGTTTTCTGTCATGCATGTACATCCATGACGATTTTATGATAGAATCAAGATAGTCATACCTGTGCTGTCGTAGAAGTGTTCCATGACAATACCAAAATTATCATCATGGAAGTGTTCACTTCCATGACGATAAATGACGCGTCATGGAAGTGCTTTCGTCAAGGGTAACCGACATGTGGCATCCACCGTAACGGGTCACCGTTAAACTATCGGGTCCGGTTTTGGATCCTGTAACATCCCAAATTTTTAATTTGGAATGTTATACATAGGTCATCCATGCATATCATATTTTATTGCATTTCGTTTTGCGATCCTCGAAAATTCTAAGCAACTCAAGGACCCACGGAGAGAGTTGGGGATTTCACCGTTTTCATATTTGAATTTTCTCAAATATTGAAACAAGGATCAATTTGGTTTAACTATTTTTCTCTCCGAAAATATTTCATATTAAAAATATATGAGAGGAGATAATATGACTTCTCCAAAATAAATGGAATATTGGAGGAAAAATATTAAAATCAAATAAATATTTTATTTGGATTTTTATTGCAATTTTATTTGGATTTAGAAAAATATGCATTTTTCAAAATTGCATTAGAGTCCCAAATAAATGTTTACCTTGTCCGGGAGATTTTTAGAGGACGGGGAAAATTTATTTCGGGAATTTTGGAGTCCGTTTAGTATTTCTTTTATTTGTTTTTCTGCGCGGAATTATTTAAAAAAAAAAAACTCCGCCGGACCGAACTGGGCCGAAGCCCAGCCGGCCCAGCCGCCCCGCGCCGCCTTCCCGTCCCGTGCCGAGCCGATCCTCCGCCGGAGGAGTACGCCGCCGCCGCGCCTCCGCCCCGTCGCCCCCTCGCCCAAGCCAGCCCCTCCCCTTAAATAGCCGCCGCCCCCCTGAGCCCCAACCGCCGCCGCCGCCTGCCCTCGCCGCGCCGCGAGCCGCCGCGCCGCCTGCCCTCGCCGCCACCCCCCGCTCCCGCCGCGCCCTCCGCTGCCGACGTCCGCCGCCGCCGCATCGCGCCGCCGCGCCGCCCCCGCCCCTCCCTCGCCGCCCCGCTGCCCGCCGGAGCCCCGCCGGAGGTAGCCGCCGCCGCCTCGGTTTTCACGAGAAAACCGATCGGTTTTGTTTAAACCCTAGATCTAGGTTCGGTTTTTTTTAATCCGGTTTATTCTTTTAGATCGGTTTTCCGTCGGTTTAGTTATTTAGCGGACGTTCGTCCGTACATTCGTTTTAACGAACGGTTTTCACCGTTTAACCCGCAGACAGCGAACGTTCGTTCGTTAGCCTGTTCGTTAGTTTTCTTTTTCTCGGATTTTCCGCGATTATTTTTGATCGCGATTTCTGATCCGATTTTCGTTTTAGTATAACTTTCGCTCGTTGTCGGAATCAGGCGATTCAAGCGCCTAGATCTTCGTCTCGAAGCCCTCTTTCTGTTTAACCAACTTAAACAAGTTTTTGCTACTGTAAAATTTGACTTTAGTCCAGATTAGTAATCGAAGCTTTGTTCTTTCGCAGTTTGAGTTTCGTTGCTCCGTTTGATTTGATTCTTTTGCAAACTGGAGTTCTTCAGTTGAACTTTCTGGTTAGGTTTCTCATTTGATTTTACCGTGCATCTTCGCTTGATGCTTATGTATGCTATTGTTTGTTTGCGATAGAATTCCCGGAGTGCGAAGCGTGCTACTACGAGTCCCTAGGATTTGCAGATCGTCACAAGGCAAGTAACACATTGATCATACTTCTTCGTTACCCAGTTTTTATGCATTAGTTTCGACCCTCAATATTGCATGATTAGGATGTGATTAACTTGTGGGTACTGGGAAGTAGATGATGAGGTAGAACCTATTGCCCTTTTATTATAAACCCTTGGGAGTTACTTCTACGCTATGCTTATATTGCCATGCTATGCTCGTAGACGTGGATTGGGTTTTGAGTGTATCCATGACAGATGTGAGATTGTTAATTAATGGTTAACTTAAGGTGGCTACTTTAATACACATCTGGGTGGATTGGTTGGGGCACCCTGGGGATATACCAGTGGCTTGCCCGACACCTGGGGATATACCATTGTTGTCCTAGGAGATCCCGGGGATATCCGTGTGATCCTCCTACGGTCCGCCACCCAGGCTCAAAGGGATCATAGATTATTCATGCTAGAAACTTCCGTGTGCAGCCACAAGCTATTATGGGCTCTAGATAGTTGAGTATGTTACATGACCTCTTTCAGTGGTAGGCTAGCAGATGTAGGGAAAGTAGGTGTAACTGTCTACCCGAGTAAAGAGTAAATGTTTCTGAAAGACTGTGTCTCGGTCATCCGTTTCTCAAACACCATGTAGTGCGAGAAATCCAACGGAGGAGATCGAGCTTGTGGGGAAAGTCACAAACCTCTGCAGAGTGAACAACTAATCATGATTAGTCCGTGGCACCCCCGGTTATGGACATCTTGAGTATCTGGTTCTTGGATCATCATATTGAATCCCATCACTCTAAATTAATTTGTTGGGATTAATGATTACTTTTAATTGGGATTGAGAGGGGGTTTTACCTTCTCAATATTTTTCAACCAACTTTGTAGTTAAACAAAATATATTCCTTTGATGTAGGGAAAAATTGGCTTTTCGCAAAACATATTAACCGTAGAGCCTCCACCAGCCATATATGCATGTAGTGATAGCATTTATTCTGTTCATTGCTCTACTGTGTTATCTTGCCAGTATATTCAATGTACTGACCCGTTTCGGGCTGCAACGTCTCATGTTGCAGGATTCTTACGACGAGTAAGTGATATGTTAGGGTTACGATTTCTACACTCAACTTTGCCGTTGGTGTTGATGGGAATCCACAACCCTGTTGTTACTTCCGCTATTTGGATTGAGGTAATAGTATTTACGTTACTTTATACATGTGATTTACCTCTGTTATAAATCCTCGAGTACTGTGTGTGTCAGCATACCGATCCAGGGATGACACTTAAGCACAGAGACTTTGATCCATTCGGGTCGGGTCGCTACAGAGATGGTATCAGAGCACACGCTGACTGTAGGACACGACCACTAAGAAAAGCCATAGGTCACTCTTCTCTACTCATTTCTGACTTCTCTCCATCTCCTATTCCCTAGGATGGCGGACTCAAGGAACAAGTTTACACAACCGGATGAAGACACACCTTTTGGACGACACTTGAAGGAAGTCACTAGGTACCTGAACATCGGAATACCAAGCTTCACCGGGACCTACACCGCCACTGTACTAGAAGAGGAACTCAAGTCTACACGCAATGGATACGAGGAGGAAATCGTAATACTAGTGGAGAAGAATGACGACCTGACAAGGAAACTAGGAGTATTCATGGGAGACCCCGCGCCCGGAGAAGAAGACGACGAACCTGAGGAAATTCGATCTGAAGACTACATCATCATCGACGACACCAACTCCGACCCCGACAGTAGTGATGATGATTATGAAGACGAAGCTGGAGCGGATATCATGGAGTCTTCCACCGATCAAAATTTCTAGATGACCACCATATTATCATTAGTATTTTCCCCATGTAAATAGTAATAGTCCGAGCACTTTTGTAACGGTAGTTAGATCGATTGTATGCTCTTGCTTGAATTGAGTGGTGTGTTATGAATGTGTTTGTCTCATGTGCATATGGGTAGTGCTTTCTCACTAGACCTTACTCTATTCTAATCTCTTCCCTCTAAACCCATCAGATGCCTCCGAGACGCGACACCGGATTTGTTTTCCCACCGGAGCTCACTCAGTTGATTCAACAGCAGAATACCCTGATGCAGCTACTAGTTCAGAACCAAGGCAACAACAACAACAACAACAACCCACCGCCACCACCACCAGTTGACAACTTAGCCCATTTTCTGAGGTTGCAGCCGCCGGTGTTTTCCAGTAGCACCGAGCCAATAGTTGCGGATGACTGGCTACGCAGGATTGGAAGGGAGTTGACCACCGCAGGATGCACAGACGCTGAGAAGGTGCGTTTTGCCGCACATCAATTGGATGGACCCGCCGCCTCATGGTGGGAGAATTACACAGCCACATTCCCTATAGCCAATGTCACTTGGGATCAGTTTCAGCAAGCTTTCCGCACGGCACATGTCTCAGCAGGAGCTATGAGCATGAAGAAGCGTGAGTTTCGCAACTTACGCCAGGGAAACCGTACCGTGGGGCAGTACGTGGATGAGTTCAGTAAATTAGCTCGCTATGCCCCGGATGATGTGGCCACTGACGCCGCGAAGCAGGAGAAGTTTATGGAAGGGTTGAATGATGAGCTGAGTATGCAGTTGATGGTAGCAACATTCAACAACTACCAGGAGTTGGTAGACAAAGCTCTTATGATTGAAGGGAAGCAGCAGCAGATTGATAGCCGCAAGAGGAAGTATGGACAAGGGAAGTTCAACTCAGGAGCTCAGCAGAAGCCCCGGTTCACCCCGAACTCGGGAGGGCTTGTTCATAACCATGGAGGTCATAACCACAATGGAGGAAGTTCACACAACCATAATGGCCACAAGAATGGAAATGGACATGGAGCAGGCAGTAATCAGAACCGCTCTAACCCAGCCACACCTGCCAAGAAGGATCAAAGCCACGTTACCTGTTTCAAGTGCGGGAAGACTGGACATTATGCCAACGAATGTCCAGAATTGAAGAACGGCAATGGTAGTGGAAGCGCTGGAAAGAAGCCCAATCCATTCAACCGAGGACAAGTGAACCACGTGAACGTGGAGGAGGTTGAGGAGCAGCCTGATGCAGTTATCGGTAAGTTTTTGGTTAAGTCTTTTATTGCAATTGTTCTTTTCGATACTGGTGCATCGCATTCATACATATCAAGGGGATTCGTGGATAAGTATAAGTTGCCCACTAAGGTACTTAGGACACCCATGTTAGTAAGATCACCCGGTGCAGAGTATATGGCAAGACAAGGATGTTTTCATATGCCATTGATCATTGGAAGTCATGTTTTCCCCTCAGACCTGATAGTTTTGAAGTCACAAGGATTGGATGTGATACTAGGCATGGATTGGCTATCGATGTATGGAGGAAGCATCGATTGTGCGAGTAAGTCGATTTCGCTTACCACCCCGGAGGGAAAAAGGATCAAGTGTGTATCTAGGCATGTGCCTAGAAGGAGCCAAGTAAATTCTCTCACAGGAGTTGTTCAGGAGAAGGTGCCTATTGTGAAAGATTACCCGGATGTATTTCCAGAGGAGTTACCAGGCATGCCGCCGGATCAAGACATTGAATTCTTGATAGAGTTGTTGCCAGGCACCGGACCAATATCAAAGAGACCATACCGGATGCCCGCAAATGATCTGGAGGAGATTAAGAAGCAGATCAAGGAATTATTGGAGAAAGGTTACATTCGACGAAGTTCATCACCGTGGGGAGCCCCAGTGCTCTTAGTTGAGAAGAAGGATGGATCCTTGAGAATGGTTGTTGATTATCGCGCATTGAATGAAGTGACGATTAAGAACAAGTACCCACTGCCAATGATTAATGATTTGTTTGATCAGTTGCAAGGAGCTAAAGTGTTCTCCAAGATCGATCTGAGATCAGGGTATCACCAGCTGAAGATCCGAGAACAGGATATACCTAAGACAGCCTTCACCACCCGGTATGGGCTATATGAGTACACAGTTATGTCATTTGGATTGACTAATGCCCCTGCCTATTTCATGAGTATGATGAACAAGGTGTTCATGGAGTTCTTGGATAAGTTTGTCGTGGTGTTCATTGATGATATCTTGGTATACTCAAAGAATGAAGAGGAGCACAAGGAGCATCTGCGTTTAGTTCTCGAGAAGCTCAGGGAACATCAGTTGTATGCCAAGTTCAGCAAATGTGAGTTTTGGTTGAAGGAAGTTGGATTTCTTGGACATGTTATATCGGGCGAAGGTATAGCAGTAGACCCCACTAAGGTTCAGTCTGTCACTGAGTGGTTGGCACCCACCTCAGTAGGGGAGATCCGCAGTTTTCTTGGACTTGCAGGATATTATCGGAGATTTATCGAGAATTTTTCCAAGATTGCGAAGCCTATGGCGGAGTTACTGAAGAAGGACACTAAGTTCAAATGGACAGATGAATGTGAGGCAAGTTTTCAGGAACTGAAGAAACGTTTGGTTACAGCCCCAGTTCTGATTCTGCCAGATATACGCAAGGATTTCCAAGTGTATTGCGACGCTTCTCGCTTAGGACTGGGAGGAGTACTTATGCAGGAAGGAAGAGTTGTTTCATATGCCTCACGTCAGCTTCGGCCGCATGAGTTGAATTATGCCACGCATGACTTGGAGTTAGCAGCTGTAGTTCATGCACTTAAGACTTGGAGACATTTTCTTATTGGGAATCGTTGTGATGTGTACACGGATCACAAGAGCTTGAAGTATATTTTCACTCAGAAGGAGCTGAACCTCAGGCAGAGGAGATGGTTGGAACTTATAAAGGATTATGATATGAAGTTGCATTATCATCCAGGAAAAGCCAATGTCGTAGCAGACGCTTTGAGCCGGAAGAGTTATGTCAATACCCTCAAAAGCGGAGGTTTACCAAAGGGGTTATCCGAAGATCTCAGGGAGTTTCGTTTGGGGATAGTCCCTAGAGGTTTTGTTGCAGTTATGGAAGTTCAGTCAACATTATTGGGAAGGATTCGAGAAGCTCAGAAAGAGGACAAAGAAATTGCCGAGATAAAGGATAGAATGCGCAAAGGAAAAGCCAAAGGTTTTCGTGACGATGAGCGCGACACCTTATGGTTTGAGGACCGTGTGTATGTACCCAATAATGCCGAGATCAGGAAGTTGATACTACAGGAGGCTCATGACTCGCCATACTCGATACACCCCGGAAACACCAAGATGTATTTGGACTTAAAAGAGCGTTTCTGGTGGACGGGTATGAAGAGGGATATTGCTGAGTATGTAGCCGTATGTGATGTATGTCAGAGAGTGAAGGCAGAGCATCAGAAGCCCGCAGGATTGCTACAGCCTATGCCAATACCCGAATGGAAGTGGGATAAGCTTGGCATGGATTTCATCACCGGATTACCCAGGACCCGATCAGGATATGATTCTATCTGGGTAGTAGTGGATCGGTTGACCAAAGTAGCTCACTTTATTCCAGTGAAAACCACATATACGAGTGCGAAGTTGGCCAAGATATATATGACCAGGATCGTATGTCTGCACGGAGTTCCGAGGACCATCGTATCAGATAGAGGAACCCAGTTTACTTCAAAGTTTTGGCGCCAACTACACCAGACATTGGGAACCAGGCTAGAGTTTAGTACAGCTTTTCATCCGCAGACAAATGGACAGACCGAGAGAGTCAATCAGATTCTGGAGGACATGTTAAGAGCTTGTGCGCTAGATTATGGATCTAGTTGGGATGACAATTTGCCCTACGCGGAGTTCTCATACAACAACAGCTACCAAGCCAGTTTGAAGATGGCACCTTTCGAGGCTTTGTATGGAAGGAGGTGCAGAACACCGTTGATGTGGGATGAAGTTGGAGACCGTCAGTTGTTTGGACCGGATTTGATTAAGGAATCCGAAGAGAAGGTTAAGCTGATTCGAGATAGACTGAAAGTAGCCCAGTCCAGACAGAAGAGTTATGCCGACCCAAAACGCAAGGAGGTAACCTATGAAGTCGGAGACAGAGCATATCTACGAGTATCACCCTTAGGAGGAGTGAAACGTTTTGGAGTTAAAGGAAAGTTAGCCCCGAGGTTTGTAGGACCATACCGAGTATTGGGACGTATGGGTGAAGTTGCCTACAAGTTGGAATTGCCCGAAGGACTGTCAGGAGTTCATGATGTGTTTCACGTTTCCCAGTTGAAGAAGCGCCATGCGGAGATGGCTGATATTTCTCTAAGAGATACAGTGCCCCTAGAAGCAATTCAATTGGATAGTGATCTAACCTACGAGGAGAAACCCGTCAAGATTCTCGAGTTTGCCAGCCGAGTTACACGCAACAAAGTTATCAAGTTTTGCAAAGTTCAGTGGAGTCACCATACCGAAGATGAAGCCACCTGGGAGCGCGAAGAAGACCTCCGGAAGGACCACCCACACCTATTTTCTAGCCAACCCGAATCTCGAGGGCGAGATTCATCTTAAGGGGGGTAGGTTTGTAACATCCCAAATTTTTAATTTGGAATGTTATACATAGGTCATCCATGCATATCATATTTTATTGCATTTCGTTTTGCGATCCTCGAAAATTCTAAGCAACTCAAGGACCCACGGAGAGAGTTGGGGATTTCACCGTTTTCATATTTGAATTTTCTCAAATATTGAAACAGGGATCAATTTGGTTATACTATTTTTTCTCCGAAAAATTTCATATTAAAAATATATGAGAGGAGATAATATGACTTCTCCAAAATAAATGGAATATTGGAGGAAAATATTAAAATCAAAAAATATGTTATTGGATTTTTATTGCAATTTTATTTGGATTTAGAAAAATATGCATTTTTCAAAATTGCATTAGAGTCCCAAATAAATGTTTACCTTGTCCGGGAGATTTTTAGAGGACGGGGAAAATTTATTTCGGGAATTTTGGAGTCCGTTTAGTATTTCTTTTATTTGTTTTTCTGCGCGGAATTATATTAAAAAAAAAAAACTCCGCCGGACCGAACTGGGCCGAAGCCCAGCCGGCCCAGCCGCCCCGCGCCGCCTTCCCGTCCCGTGCCGGAGACGGACTCCGCCGGAGGAGTCCGCCGCCGCCGCGCCTCCGCCCCGTCGCCCCCTCGCCCAAGCCACCCCCTCCCCCTTAAATAGCCGCCGCCCCCCCCTGGAGCCCCAAGCCGCCGCCGCCGCCTGCCCTCGCCGCGCCGCCTGCCCTCGCCGCGCCAGCCGCCGCCGCTCGCCGCCGCTGCCGCCGCTGCCGGACGCCGCCGCCGCCGCATCGCGCCGCCGCGCCGCGCCCCGCCCCGTCGCCTCGCCGCCGCCGCTGCCCGCCGGAGCCCCGCCGGAGGTAGCCGCCGCCGCCTTGGTTTTCGCGAGAAAACCGATCGGTTTTGTTTAAACCCTAGATCTAGGTTCGGTTTTTTTTAATACCGGTTTATTCTTTTAGATCGGTTTTCCGTCGGTTTAGTTATTTAGCGGACGTTCGTCCGTACGTTCGTTTTAACGAACGGTTTTCACCGTTTAACCGCAGACAGCGAACGTTCGTTCGTTAGCCTGTTCGTTAGTTTTCTTTTTCTCGGATTTTCCGCGATTATTTTCGATCGCGATTTCTGATCCGATTTTCGTTTTAGTATAACTTTTCGCTCGTTTGTCGGAATCAGGCGATTCAAGCGCCTAGATCTTCGTCTCGAAGCCCTCTTTCTGTTTAACCAACTTAAACAAGTTTTTGCTACTGTAAAATTTGACTTTAGTCCAGATTAGTAATCGAAGCTTGTTTCTTTCGCAGTTTGAGTTTCGTTGCTCTGTTTGATTTGATTCTTTTTGCAAACCGGAGTTCTTCAGTTGAACTTTCTGGTTAGGTTTTCTCATTTGGATTTTACCCGTGCATCTTCGCTTGATTGCTTATGTATGCTATTGTTTGTTTGCGATAGAATTCCCGGAGTGCGAAGCGTGCTACTACGAGTCCCTAGGATTTGCAGATCGTCAGCAAGGCAAGTAACACATTGATCATACTTCTTCGTTACCCAGTTTTTATGCATTAGTTTCGACCCTCAAATATTGCATGATTAGGATGTGATTAACTTGTGGGTACTGGGAAGTAGATGATGAGGTAGAACCTATTGCCCTTTTATTATAAAACCCTTGGGAGTTACTTCTACGCTATGCTTATATTGCCATGCTATGCTCGTAGACGTGGATTGGGTTTTGAGTGTATCCATGACAGATGTGAGATTGTTAATTAATGGTTAACTTAAGGTGGCTACTTTAATACACATCTGGGTGGATTGGTTGGGGCACCCTGGGGATATACCAGTGGCTTGCCCGGACACCTGGGGATATACCAGTGTTGTCCTAGGAGATCCCGGGGATTTACCGTGTGATCCTCCTACGGTCCGCCACCCAGGCTCAAAGGGATCATAAGATTATTCATGCTAGAAACTTCCGTGTGCAGCCACAAGCTATTATGGGCTCTAGCATAGTTGAGTATGTTACATGACCTCTTTCAGTGGTAGGCTAGCAGATGTAGGGGAAAGTAGGTGTAACTGTCTACCCAGAGTAAAGAGTAAATGTTTCTGAAAGACTGTGTCTCGGTCATCCGTTTCTCAAACACCATGTAGTGCGAGAAATCCAACGGAGGAGATCGAGTCTTGTGGGGAAAAGTGCACAAACCTCTGCAGAGTGTACAAACTAATCATGATTAGCCGTGTCCCCGGTTATGGACATCTTGAGTATCTGGTTCTTGGATCATCATATTGAATCCCATCACTCTAAATTAATTTGTTGGGATTAATGATTACTTTTAATTGGGATTGAGAGGGGGTTTTACCTTCTCAATATTTTTCAACCAACTTTGTAGTTAAACAAAATATATTCCTTTGATGTAGGGAAAAATTGGCTTTTCGCAAAACATATTAACCGTAGAGCCTCCACCAGCCATATATGCATGTAGTGATAGCATTTATTCTGTTCATTGCTCTACTGTGTTATCTTGCCAGTATATTCAATGTACTGACCCGTTTCGGGCTGCAACGTCTCATGTTGCAGGATTCTTACGACGAGTAAGTGATACGTTAGGGTTACGATTTCTACACTCAACTTTGCCGTTGGTGTTGATGGGAATCCACAACCCTGTTGTTACTTCCGCTATTTGGATTGAGGTAATAGTATTTACGTTACTTTATACATGTGATTTACCTCTGTTATAAATCCTCGAGTACTGTGTGTGTCAGCATACCGATCCAGGGATGACACTTAAGCACAGAGACTTTGATCCATTCGGGTCGGGTCGCTACAGATCCAATAACCCGTTAACAACAACGACCAATGGCGATTTTCCACGTGTAAAATTCTCATTGGTCGGAGGAAACACGTGTCAGCTCGTCATTGGGTCAGATAGGTGCCTATGATATGTCGACATGTGCGACGGCCCAACACTGGCCCATTTAGCTTACAAAGGCCGGCCCGTTTGACTTGGTTAAAAGCTAGAGGGCCGGCCCATGAAAAGCCTGTTAACGGTCTGTTCGCATATAGCCCATTTTACGGCCCGGTAACTCACGGCCCGTTATGGCGTTCCCGAAATCGGCCCAACAGCTTCATGTGGGCCATCCAGTATAATACCAGCCCATTTCAGTTTTGGCCCATGTATGGCCCACGACATCTTTTGGCCCATATGAGGCCTTTCTTATCTTTGGGCCCTTTAGTGGGCCGTGGTGACTCTGGCCCATAATAAACAGTAAACTTCTTTATACCCATTAATGGCCCATGATTCACATGGGCCGTTTCCAGCCCGCGTTAGCTTTCGGCCTACTGACGGCCCATAATTCTTGGGCTCCTTTTCGGCCCTCGATTACTTCCGGCCCGTTACTGGCCTGTTCTCCTAATGGGCCAAATTCAGCCCGTCGTTAGAATCGGCCCGTTTGTGGCCTGTTAACCCGTTGCGCCGTTTCCAGCCCGTCCTGTATTTTGGCCCATTAACGACCCGTTATGCCTGTGACAGAATTAAACTTTTGCTGTCTTCCACCCTGTTTAATGGCCCATTACCGTGCTGGCCCGATACCAATTACGCTCGTTTACGGCCCATGTCGGCCCATTTATCCGGTGGCCCGAGGCCCACTGATTCTACGGCCCGTTGGAGGCCCATTTATCCAACGGCCCGTAGGAGGCCCATGGATCCTACGGCCCGTAGAAGGCTCAAGGTTACCACAGTCCGTATCTGGCCCATGGTTGTTGCAGCCACTAGCAAACCAAGGAAAAAGAAGACTAGGGAAATAAATATGCCAGAAACCAACGCTAGGCTATTAAGGTGATTGCTCAGATTACATCCACTGGGCATCAAAGTTCGCCACCAGTGCAAATATAGGGAACACCCTACACTATACAAAAATGGCTTGCTATTTTCTTTAGCCGGTCGCTCCACATTAAGAACAAATTTTGTATCGCAACAAAACAAATTACAACCATAAAACAAAAGGAAGGTTGGCATAAAAGTTAACAGTCCGGCAGATAAATGCACCACCAGAAGTTCCGAAGCTTAGTTCATTTGACCTGACTGTTATGTTTTCATGTTGTACTGTCCGATGGAGCACCATAACCTTTTCCTTCATTTCTCCTAGGCTCCTGAACAACATAGTAAATGTCTGATAGTCTGGTTTCAAAACCATGCATATCTTGACGACATCGAACAATGGCTGTCCTTGTTTCACAAAGGGTCTTTGTTAGGGAATGGACTTGTGTCTGGAGCACAGATATAACATTGTTTTAAGCTTGCATATATTGATCATGAGGTAGTTTGGACGAGATTGCCTTAACAACCAACCCAGTATTACGTAGGAACGTGCTTTTGGCACTGTTAGTGGACAGGTACTGACCCACTGCAGCAAGAGGTGACATTGCGGTTGTAGTTGCCTCGTCACCTTCAGAAGGTGGCGGTTCCACCGTTTGTTCCATAGCTTGCTGAAAACTTTAGTTTTTACATTAGTAGTACCATAACAGAAGATATTAAGGAGGCAGCCAAACCAAACAAAATAGCTTTGGTCTATATACAGAACTTATTCTGGTGAACCCGTGTAAAATATTAGTTGTATTTTACTACAAAGTACATAATAAAACCAGGTTCCAAATATATGACCGTGTACCATGGCTAATGTATTGTATATTTCTTCACATTGTATTGACAGCTAAGGATAAAGAGACAAAGTTTATAATATGGTAAGCATAGTATGACATCATTCATATCACAAAACAACTGAGAACAGACAAACAGGCAATTGTAACATTGTGTAGACAAGTCCAGCACGGAACTAGATTACTGATCAAGATCAAAGGAACATCACTCCTCTCTTTTAAACCTTGTAAGGTGCAATGATACGCTAAGACAATTGTGTATAAAATTGAAAAGAGTAATAGACATTGGCTGCAAACCATGCAGTTCAATACACAAGTCAGAGTAAGTAGTGGTTAAAAGGCATGAGGAATAAGGACTTACAACAGCGACTTTGAATGGTGTAATCATGCCCTTCGTCTTGCTGGTGTGACAGTGCTTGAAGATTTCCACAGCATTTGGTTCAGGTACTTTTTGGTCCTTGCGGGCTTTCCTCTGCATTTGGAACAAGTCAATATAGATCTGATAATATGGTACAACAAAAAGAGTGAAACAATAGCTAATTACAAGAGCCTCACAGTGTGCAATATGGCTACGAGATCCTGTCGTCTGTTGGAATTTCACTTTCGTATGGTTGGCCTTGTTCTTTGAACAGTTCACCTACAAGAAGATAGATTTGTGGGGCACATGCGTAAATAGGAGTTCAACATGTGATCTGATCACATATATATAACATACTTGATACTTTGGATCAGACCAGTGTTTAACAAGGCCTCTCCAGTCTTCATCCGATATATTTTCCACTGGAGATGTTTGGGCAAGTTCACTGTTAGCCTTGCCTTCAAAGTGAGTTTTCCTCAAGTTATACCGATACTGTCATAGAGCAGACTTGAAAACATGGGTGCATGCTTGTCTGGTTGCATCATCTTGGCTATCCAACTTGAACCTCATCTGTTGAAAATTATGGGAGTCTCATTACCAGCAACCTAGAAAGTATGGGACAGAGCAAGACGGTATTACTAATTTACATACATAACCATACTTACAGATAAATGGTCGAGGAAGGTGTTAAACTGGGTTTCGTCTTTGTCATTCCTGTACTGAATCCATGTTGGGAGGATACGTGCATGACACCTAACGGCAACGGCTGCCTCTGATACTAACTTGGCTGACTCTATAGCATCACGTGGCCTTTTTAAACCTGCCTCAAAACGGATCTCCATTCTTCCTCCTCTACATTTAGTTAACCTGTCGAGCATTATCCCTGATGTCTGTTTCCTCTTGCACCTAGGTGCTAGTTCAACAACGAACATGCCAAGTGTTAGTGTACATCAAACTGTGAGACTACCTATAAAGAAGCATGCAACTGTAACTTGACTCGAGCAACTACCTTCTTGCCGTTGAAGCTCACAAGGTTCATCTGATCTTGCCAACTCATTTTGTGTCAAGAGTGCTTCACAAGTAGTGTCAGGTGGCAAGGGAGCTTGGGAACTTGCTGCTAGCAGACTTACCGAATGAGTAACTCATGCAGATGTTCGTACTGTGGAATAAGGTGTTGCAACAACTAGGGCTGTCGTTGCTTATTTGGTGGAAGCTATTCGTTTCTATTTGGATTGTTTTGCAGTTGGTGTAGCAGGGGATACCGTGCTGGTACAATTTTTTGGTGGACTTTGACCTTCTATTGCACCATCAGTACCAGCAGAATCTGCATAATTCTTCCGCTTCCGTTTTCGTGCGTCCTGAGTACTAACACCATCCCCTGCCATTCTGTGTTCCTTCCTCTTTCTTTGTGCCATGTCAAGTCAAGCCGACAAGAAAAAGGAATAGAAATTTAGTTCTTCAGACCAAATTGATGCGTGATACAGACGAATTGAACTTTGATGTTAGACAACTGCATGATAGGAGGATGTAATATGTACGAAAAATAGGACGGCATGAGATAATCAGAACTATGATGTGTAAACTAAGCAGAAGGCATTTCAATAAATTAGAAGCAATGCAATGGAAGGTAGACACCATATCAAAGATGCTACAAATATCGCTCTGCCAAATTAACAATGTCTCATTATAACTGGCATTTAAACAAATGTGAAGCAGTACAAGAAATAAATCATATGCAAGATGCAAATAACATCACACTACCAAGTTAAAGGTCTCTAGTCATTAGTGCCATTGCATATTCACATCATTGCATATTCACAGCTATGATGTGTAAACTAAGCAGAAGGCATTTCAACAAATTAGAAGCAATGAAAGCTAGACACCATATGTAAGGAGCAACGAATATCACTCTACCAAGTTAAAACTGTCTCGTCATTAGTGCCATTTCAACAAATTAGTAGTACAAGCTAGAAAATAATGCGAGATGTAAACTATATCAGACTCCCAAGTTAAACGTGTCTTGTGAAAAGTGATTGTTGCAGGTTACACAACAGTAGTACTTTGATGTAAGAACATGGTGTGATAGACAGATATTGTATGTTCTAGAAACAGGAACACGTGTCTTATTCACAAGTATAATGTGTTAAGTAAGCAGATGGAATTCAACAAAATTAGAAGCAATACAAGCTAGACATCATAAAATAACATGCAACCACATATAACAGTGCCATGTTAGAGGGAGCACCTGTGATGGTGGACTAGGGGAGACGTGCTCATCGTCAACACAGCTACATTGAGTGTCTGTGCATGTGTTGTCTTCCAAATCTTGTTGGGGGGATGGCGGAGTAGAATCTGTAGAGGCCTTCTGTTTCAGTTGTTTGGAAGGAGCACCTTTATCCACTGTCTTGCTAGTTTCCTTTCGCTTTATTGATTTTGCATTGTCAAGGAAAACCGACAAGAAAAAGCAATAAAATTCACTCTTCAGAACTCATTCATTCATGATACTGACAATCACTACCTTGATGTAAGGCAAACACATGATACGAGGATGGAATAAGTACGAAAAACAGGACAGCATGGCATATTCACAACTATTTGTGTAAACTAAGCAGAAGTAATTTAATCAAATTACAAGCAATACAAGCTAGACACCGTATGCAACATGCAAGACAATATCACACTGCCAAGCTAGAGAAAGCACCTGGGATGCTGGTTTCGCCGGAAGACCGCCATCAGTCCCTGCCCTAATTTTTCCCTTCCTCTTACTTAATTTTATTGCCTTGTCAAGTCAAACCCACAAGAAAAATGAATAAAAATTCACTTTTTAGAACTCATTGATGCAGGATGCTGACGAGCACTACTTTAATCTAAGGCGACTGCATGATAGGACGATTGAACGTGTAAGAAAAAAGGACATCATTGCATATTCACAGCTATGATGTGTAAACTAAGCAGAAGGCATTTCAACAAATTAGAAGCAATGAAAGCTAGACACCATATGAAAGATGCGACAAATATCCCTCTACCAAGTTAAAATTGTCTCGTCATAAGTGCCACTTCAACAAATTAGAAGTAGTACAAGCTAGAAAAGAATGCGAGATGTAACCTATATCACACTCCCAAGTTAAACGTGTCTTATGATAAGTGATTGTTGCAGGTTACACGACAGTAGTACTTTGATGTAAGAACATGGTGTGATAGACATATATTGTATGTTCTAGAAACAGGAACACGTGTCTTATTCACAAGTATAATGTGTAAAGTAAGCAGATGGAATTCAACAAAATTAAAAGCAATACAAGCTAGACATCATACATAACATGCAACCACATATAACAGTGCCATGTTAGAGGGAGCACCTGTGATGGTGGACTAGGGAAGACGTGCTCATCATCAACACAACTACGTTAAGTGTATCTGCATATGTTATCTTGCAAATCTTCTTGGAGGATGGCGGAGTAGAATCTGTAGAGGCCCTCTGTTTCAGTTGTTTGGAAGGAGCACCTTTATCTACTGCCTTGCTAATTTCCTTCCGCTTTATTGATTTTGCATTGTCAATTAAAACCGACAAGAAAAAGCAATAAAATTCACTCTTCAGAAGTCATTCATGCATGATACTGACAATCACTACCTTGATGTAAGGCAAACACATGATACGAGGATGGAATATGTACGAATAACAAGATGGCATGGCATATTCACAACTATTTGTGTAAACTGAGCAGAAGTAATTTAATCAAATTACAAGCAGTACAAGCTAGACACCGTATGCAACATGCAAGACAATATAACACTGCCAAGCTAGAGAAAGCACCTGGGACGCTGGTTTCACCGAAAGACCGCCATCAGTCCCTGCCTTAATTTTTCCCTTCCTCTTACTTAATTTTATTGCCGTATCAAGTCAAACCTAGAAGAAAAAATTAATAAAAATTCGCTTTTCAGAACTCATTGATGCAGGATGCTGACGAGCACTACTTTAATGTAAGGCGACCGCATGATAGGACAATTGAACATGTAAGAAAAAAGGACAGCATTGCATATTCACAGCTATGATGTGTAAACTAAGCAGAAGGCATTTCAACAAAATAGAAGCAATGAAAGCTAGACACCATATGAAAGATGCAACGAATATCACTCTACCAAGTTAAAATTGTCTCGTCATAAGTGCCATTTCAACAAATTAGAAGTAGTACAAGCTAGAGAAGAATGCGAGATGTAACCTATATCACACACCCAAGTTAAACGTGTCTTATGATAAGTGATTGTTGCTGGTTACACAACACTAGTACTTTGATGTAAGAACATGGTGTGATAGACATATATTGTATGTTCTAGAAACAGGAACACGTGTGTTATTCACAATTATAATGTGTAAAGTAAGCAGATGGAATTCAACAAAATTAAAAGCAATACAAGCTAGACATCATACAAAACATGCAACCACATATAACAGTGCCATGTTAGAGGGGGCACCTGTGATGGTGGAGTAGGGGAGACGTGCTCATCATCAACACAACTACGTTAAGTGTATATGCATATGTTGTCTTACAAATCTTCTTGGAGGATGGCGGAGTAGAATCTGTAGAGGCCCTCTGTTTCAGTTGTTTGGAAGGAGCACCTTTATCTACTGCCTTGCTAATTTCCTTCCGCTTTATTGATTTTGCATTGTCAATTAAAACCGACATGAAAAAGCAATAAAATTCACTCTTCAAAAGTCATTCATGCATGATACTGACAATCACTACCATGATGTAAGGCAAACACATGATACGAGGATGGAATATGTACGAATAACAGGATGGCATGGCATATTCACAACTATTTGTGTAAACTAAGCAGAAGTAATTTATTCAAATTATGAGCAATACAAGCTAGACACCGTATGCAACATCAAGACAATATAACACTGCCAAGCTAGAGAAAGCACCTGGGACGCTGGTTTCACCGGAAGACCGCCATTAGTCCCTGCCTTAATTTTTCCCTTCCTGTTACTTAATTTTATTGCCGTATCAAGTCAAACCTAGAAGAAAAAATGAATAAAAATTCGCTTTTCAGAACTCATTGATGCAGGATGCTGACGAGCACTACTTTAATGTAAGGCGACCGCATGATAGGACGATTGAACATGTAAGAAAAAAGGACAGCATTGCATATTCACAGCTATGATGTGTAAACTAAGCAGAAGGCATTTCAACAAAATAGAAGCAATGGAAGCTAGACACCATATGAAAGATGCGACGAATATCACTCTACCAAGTTAAAATTGTCTCGTCATAAGTGCCATTTCAACAAATTAGAAGTAGTACAAGCTAGAGAAGAATGCGAGATGTAACCTATATCACACTCCCAAGTTAAACGTGTCTTATGATAAGTGATTGTTGCAGGTTACACAATAGTAGTACTTTGATGTAAGAACATGGTGTGATAGACAGATATTGTATGTTCTAGAAATAGGAACACGTGTCTTATTCACAAGTATAATGTGTAAAGTAAGCAGATGGAATTAAACAAAATTAGAAGCAATACAAGCTAGACATCATACATAACATGCAACCACATATAATAGTGCCAAATTAGAGGGAGCACCTGTGATGGTGGACTAGGGGAGACATGCTCATCATCAACACAGCTACGTTGAGTTTATATGCATGTGTTGTCATGCAAATCTTCCTGGGGGGATGGCGGAGTAGAATCTGTAGAGGCCCACTGTTTCAGTTGTTTGGAAGGAGCACCTTTATCCACGAACTTTCTAATTTCCTTCCGCTTTATTAATTTTGCATTGTAAAGTAAAACTGACAAGAAAAACAATAAAATTCACTCTTCAGAACTCAATCATGCATGACACTGACAATCACTACCTTAATGTAAGTCAAACACATGATACGAGGATGGAATAAAAACAGGATGACTTGGCATATTCACAACTATTTGTGTAAACTAAGCAGAAGTAATTTAATCAAATTACAAGCAATACAAGCTAGACACCGTATGCAACATGCAAGACAATATCACACTGCCAAGCTAGAGCAAGCACCTGGGATGCCGGTTTTGCCGGAAGACCGCCATCAGTCCCTGCCTTAATTTTTCCCTTCCTCTTACTTAATTTTATTGCCTTGTCAAGTCAAACACATAGGAAAAAATGAATAAAAATTAACTTTTCAGAACTCATTGATGCAGGATGAGGACGAGCACTACTTTAATGTAAGGCGACCGCATGATTGAACGATTGAACATGTAAGAAAAAAGGACAGCATTGCATATTGACAGCTATGATGTGTAAACTAAGCAGAAGGCATTTCAACAAATTAGAAGCAATGAAAGCTAGACACCATATGAAAGATGCAACGAATATCACTCTACCAAGTTAAAACTGTCTCGTCATAAGTGCCATTTCAACAAATTAGAAGTAGTACAAGCTAGAAAAGAATGCGAGATGTAACCTATATCACACTCCCAAGTTAAACGTGTCTTACGATAAGTGATTGTTGCAGGTTACTTAACAGTAGTACTTTGATGTAAGAACATGGTGTGATAGACAGATATTGTATGTTCTAGAAACAGGAATATGTGTCTTATTCACAAGTATAATGTGTAAAGTAAGTAGATGGAATTCAACAAAATTAGAAGCAATACAAGCTAGACATCATACATAACATGCAACCACATATAACAGTGCCATGTTAGAGGGAGCACCTGTGATGGCAGACTAGGGGAGACGTGCTCATCATCAACACAGCTACGTTAAGTGTATATGCATGTGTTGTCTTGCAAATCTTCTTGGGGGGATGACGGAGTAGATTCTGTAGAGGCCCTCTGTTTGAGTTGTTTGGAAGGAGCACCTTTATCCACTACCTTGCTAATTTCCTTCTGCTTTATTGATTTTGCATTGTCAAGTAAAACCGACAAGAAAAAGCAATAAAATTCACTCTTCAGAACTCATTCATGCATGATACTAACAATCACTACCTTGATGTAAGGCGAACACATGATACGAGGATGGAATATGTACGAAAAACAGGATGGAATGGCATATTCACAACTATTTGTGTAAACTAAGCAGAAGTAATTTAATCAAATTACAAGCAATACAAGCTAGACACCATATGCAACATGCAAGACAATATCACACTACCAAGCTAGAGAAAGCACATGGGATGCTGGTTTCGCCGGAAGACCGCCATTAGTCCCTGCCTTAATTTTTCCCTTCCTCTTAATTAATTTTATTGCCTTGTCAAGTCAAACCCACAAGAAAAATGAATAAAAATTCGCTTTTCAGAACTAATTGATGCAGGATGCTGACGAGCACTACTTTAATGTAAGGCGACCGCATGATAGGACGATTGAACATGTAAGAAAAAAGGACAGCATTGCATATTCACAGCTATGATGTGTAAACTAAGGAGAAGGCATTTCAAAAAAATAGAAGCAATGAAAGCGAGACACCATATGAAAGATGCAAGGAATATCACACCAAGTTAAAACTGTCTCGTCATAAGTGCCATTTCAACAAATTAGAAGTAGTACAAGCTAGAAAAGAATGCGAGATGTAACCTATATCACACTCCCAAGTGAAACGTGTCTTATGATCAGTGATTGTTGCAGGTTACACAATAGTAGTACTTTGATGTAAGAACATGGTGTGATAGACAGATATTGTATGTTCTAGAAATAGGAACACGTGTCTTTTCACAATTATAATGTGTAAAGTAAGCAGATGGAATTCAAGAAAATTAGAAGCAATACAAGCTAGACATGATACATAACATGCAACCACATATAATAGTGCAAATTAGAGGGAGCACCTATGATGGTGGACTAGGGGAGTGCTCATCATCAAGAAAACTATGTTGAGTGTATATGCACGTGTTGTCTTGCAAATCTTCTTGGGGGGATGGTGGAGTAGAATGTGTAGAGGCCCTCCATTTCAGTTGTTTGGAAGGAGCACCTTTATCCACTGCCTTGCTAATTTCCTTCCGCTTTATTGATTTTGCATTGTCAAGTAAAACTGACAAGAAAAAGCAATAAAATTCACTCTTCAGAACTCATTCATGCATGATACTGACAATCACTACCTTTATGTAAGGCAAACACATGATACGAGGATGGAATATGTACGAAAAACTGGATGGCTTGGCATATTCACAACTATTTGTGTAAACTAAGCAGAAGTAATTTAATCAAATTACAAGCAATAAAAGCTTGACACCGTATGCAACATGCAAGACAATATCACACTGCCAAGCTAGATAAAGCACCTGGGGTGCCGGTTTCGCCGGAAGACCGCCATCAGTCCCTGCCTTAATTTGTCCCTTCCCCTTACTTAATTTTATTGCCTTGTCAAGTCAAAACCACAAGAAAAAATGAATAAAAATATACTTTTCAGAACTCATTGATGCAGGATGCTGATGAGCACTACTTTAATGTAAGGCGACCGCATGATAGGATGATTTAATGTTTAAGAAAAAGGACAACATCGCATATTCACAGCTATGATGTGTAAACTAAGTAGAAGGCTTTTCAACAAATTAGAAGCAATGAAAGCTAGACACCATATGAAAGATGCAATGAATATCACTCTACCAAGTTAAAACTGTCTCGTCATAAGTGCCATTTCAACAAATTAGAAGTAGTACAAGCTAGAAAAGAATGCGAGATGTAACCTATATCACACTCCCAAGTTAAACGTGTCTTATGATAAGTGATTGTTGCAGGTTACACAACAGTAGTACTTTGATGTAAGAACATGGTGTGATAGACAGATATTGTATGTTCTAGAAACAGGAACACGTGTCTTATTCACAAGTATAATGTGTAAAGTAAGCAGATGGAATTCAACAAAATTAGAAGCAATACAAGCTAGATATCATACATAACAGCAACCACATATAATAGTGCAAAATTAGAGGGAGCACCTGTGATGGTGGACTAGGGGAGACGTGCTCATCATCAACACAGCTACCTTGAGTGTATATGCATGTGTTGTCTTGCAAATCTTCTTGGGGGGATGGCGGAGTAGAATCTGTAGAGGCCCTCTGTTTCAATGTTTTGGAAGGAGCACCTTTATCCATTGCCTTACTAATTTCCTTCCGATTTATTGATTTTGCATTGTCAAGTAAAATCGACAAGAAAAAGCAATAAAATTCACTCTTCAGAACTCATTCATGCATGATACTGACAATCACTACCTTGATGTAAGGCAAACACATGATACGAGGATGGAATATGTACGAAAAACTGGATGGCTTGGCATATTCACAACTATTTGTGTAAATTAAGCAGAAGTAATTTAATCAAATTACAAACAATACAAGCTAGGAACCGTATGCAACATGCAAGACAATATCACATTGCCAAGCTAGAGAAAGCACCTGGGATGCCGGTTTCGCCAGAAGACCGCCATCAGTCCCTTCCTTAATTTTTCCCTTCCACTTACTTAATTTTATTGCCTTGTCAAGTCAAACCCACAAGAAAAAATGAAAAAAAATTCGCTTTTCAGAACTCATTGATGCAGGATGCTGGCGAGCACTACTTTAATGTAAGGCAACCGCATGATAGGACGATTGAATGTGTAAGAAAAAAGGACAGCATTGCATATTCACAGCTATGATGTGTAAACTAAGCAGAAGGCATTTCAACAAATTAGAAGCAATGAAAGCTAGACACCATATGAAAGATGCAACGAATATCACTCTACCAAGTTAGAACTGTCTCATCATAAGTGCCATTTCAACGAATTAGAAGTAGTACAAGCTAGAAAAGAATGCGAGATGTATCCTATATCACACTCCCAAGGTAAACGTGTCTTATGACAAGTGATTGTTGCAGGTTACACAAGAGTAGTACTTTCATGGAAGAACATGGTGTGATAGATAGATATTGTATGTTCTAGAAACAGGAACACGTGTCTTATTCACAAATATAATGTGTAAAGTAAGCAGATGGAATTCAACAAAATTAGAAGCAATACAAGCTAGACATCATACATAACATGCAACCACATTTAATAGTGCGAAATTAGAGGGAGCACCTATGATGGTGGACTAGGGGAGACATGCCCATCATCAACACAGCTACGTTGAGTGTATATGCATGTGTTATCTTGCAAATCTTCTTGGGGGGATGGCGGAGTAGAATCTGTAGAGGCCCTCTGTTTCAGTGTTTTGGAAGGAGCACCTTTATCCAGTGCCTTGCTAATTTCCTTCCGCTTTATTGATTTTGCAATGTCAAGTAAAACCGACAAGAAAAAGCAATAAAATTCACTCTTCAGAACCCATTCATGCATGATACTGACAATCACTACCTTGATGTAAGGCAAACACATGATACGAGGATGGAATATGTATGAAAAACTGGATGGCTTGGCATATTCACAACTATTTTTGTAAACTAAGCAGAAGTAATTTAATCAAATTACAAGCAATACAAGCTAGGAACCGTATGCAACATGTAAGACAATATCACACTGCCAAGCTAGAGAAAGCACCTCGGATGCCGGTTTCGCCGGAAGACCGCCATCAGTCCCTGCCTTAATTTTTCCCTTCCTCTTACTTAATTTTATTGCCTTGTCAAATCAAACTGACATGGCAAAATGAATAAATGTTCGCTTTTCAGAACTCATTGATGCAGGATGCCGATGAGCACTACTTTAATGTAAGGCGACCGCATGATAGGATGATTGAACATGTAAGAAAAAAGGACAACATTGCATATTCACAGCTATGATGTGTAAACTAAGCAGAAGGCATTTCAACAAATTAGAAGCAATGAAAGATAGACACCATATGAAAGATGCAATGAATATCACTCTACCAAGTTAAAACTGTCTCGTCATAAGTGCCATTTCAACAAATTAGAAGTATTACAAGCTAGAAAAGAATGCGAGATGTAACCTATATCACACTCCCAAGTTAAACGTGTCTTATGATAAGTGATTGTTGCAGGTTACACAACAGTAGTACTTTGATGTAAGAACATGGTGTCATAGACAGATATTGTATGTTCTAGAAACAGGAATACATGTCTTATTCACAAGTATAATGTGTAAACTAAGCAGATGGATTTCAACAAAATTAGAAGCTATACAAGCTAGACATCACACATAACATGCAATGACATATAATAGTTCCAAATTAGAGGGAGCACCTGTGATGGTGGACTAGGGGAGACGTGCTCATCATAAACACAGCTACGTTGAGTGTATATGCATGTGTTGTCTTGTAAATCTTCTTGGGGGGATGGCGGAGTAGAATTTGTAGAGGCCCTCTGTTTCAGTGTTTTGGAAGGAGCACCTTTACCCACTGCCTTACTAATTTCCTTCCGATTTATTGATTTTGCATTGTCAAGTAAAACCGACAAGAAAAAGCAATAAAATTCACTCTTCAGAACTCATTCATGCATGATACTCACAATCACTACCTGGATGTAAGGCAAACACATGATACGAGGATGGAATACGTACGAAAAACTGGATGGCTTGGCATATTCACAACTATTTTTGTAAACTGAGCAGAAGTAATTTAATCAAATTACAAGCAATACAAGCTAGTAACCGTATGCAACATGTAAGACAATATCACACTACCAAGCTAGAGAAAGCAGCTGGGATGCCGGTTTCGCCGGAAGACCGCCATCAGTCCCTGCTTTATTTTTCCCTACCTCTTACTTAATTTTATTCCCTTGTCAAGTCAAACCCACAAAAAAAAGAATAAAAATTCGCTTTTCAGAACTCATTGATGCAGGTTGCTGGCGAGCACTACTTTAATGTAAGGCGACCGCATGATAGGACGATTGAACGTGTAAGAAAAAAGGACATCATTGCATATTCAGAACTATGATGTGTAAACTAAGCAGAAGGCATTTCAACAAATTAGAAACAATGAATGCTAGACACCATATGAAAGATGCAACGAATATCACTCTACCAAGTTAAAACTGTCTCGTCATAAGTGCCATTTCACCAAATTAGAAGTAGTACAAGCTAAAAAAGAAAGCGAGATGTAACCTATATCACACCCCCAAGTTAAACGTGCCTTATGATAAGTGATTGTTGCAGGTTACACAAGAGTAGTACTTTGATGTAAGAACATGGTGTGATAGACAGATATTGTAAGTTCTAGAAACAGGAACACGTGTCTTATTCACTAGTATAATGTGTAAAGTAAGCAGATGGAATTCAACAAAATTAGAAGCAATACAAGCTAGACATCATACATAACATGCAACCACATATAATAGTGCCAAATTAGAGGGAGCACCTGTGATGGTGGACTAGGGAGACGTGCTCATCATCAACACAGCTACGTTAGTGTCTATGCATGTGTTCTCTTGCAAATCTTCTTGGGGGGATGGCGGAGTAGAATCTGTAGAGGCCCTCTGTTTCTGTTGTTTGGAAGGAGCACCTTTATCCACTGCATTGCTAATTTCCTTCCGATTTATTGATTTTGCATTGTCAAGTAAAACCGACAAGAAAAAGCAATAAAATTCACTCTTCAGAACTCATTCATGCATGATACTGACAATCACTACCTTAATGTAAGGCAAACACATGATACGAGGATGGAATATGTACGAAAAACTAGATGGCTTGGCATATTCACAACTATTTGTGTAAACTAAGCAGAAGTAATTTAATCAAATTACCAGCAATACAAGCTAGGAACCGTATGCAACATGTAAGAAAATATCACACTGCCAAGCTAGAGAAAGCACCTGGGATGCCGGTTTCGCCGGAAGACCGCCATCAGTCCCTGCATTAATTTTTCCCTTCCTCTTACTTAATTTTATTGCCTTGTCAAGTCAAACCCACAAGAAGAAATGAATAAATATTCACTTTTCTGAACTCATTGATGCAAGATGCTGGTGAGCACTACTTTAATGTAAGGCGACCGCATGATAGGACGATTGAACGTGTAAGAAAAAAAGGACAGCATTGCATATTCACAGCTATGATGTGTAAACTAAGCAGAAGGCATTTCAACAAATTAGAAGCAATGAATGCTAGACACCATATGAAAGATGCAACGAATATCACTCTACCAAGTTAAAACTGTCTCGTCATAAGTGCCATTTCAACAAATCAGAAGAAGTACAAGCTAGAAAAGAATGCGAGATGTAACCTATAACACACCCCCAAGTTAAACGTGTCTTATGATAAGTGATTGTTGCAGGTTACACAAGAGTAGTTCTTTGATGTAAGAACATGGTGTGATAGACAGATAATGTATGTTCTAGAAACAGGAACACGTGTCTTATTCACAAGTATAATGTGTAAAGTAAGCAGATGGAATTCAACAAAATTAGAAGCAATACAAGCTAGACATCATACATAACATGTAACCACATATAATAGAGCCAAATTAGAGGGAGCACCTGCGATGGTGGACTAGGGGAGATGTGCTCATCATCAACACAGCTATGTTGAGTGTCTATGCATGTGTTCTCTTGCAAATCTTCTTGGGGGGATGGCGGAGTAGAATCTGTAGAGGCCCTCTGTTTCAGTTGTTTGGAAGGAGGACCTTTATCCACTGCATTGCTAATTTCCTTCTGCTTTATTGATTTTGCATTGTCAAGTAAAACTGACAAGAAAAAGCAATAAAATTCACTCTTCAGAACTCATTCATGCATGATACTGACAATCACTACCTTTATGTAAGGCAAACACATGATACGAGGATGGAATATGTACGAAAAACAGGACAGCATGGCATATTCACAACTATTTGTGTAAACTAAGCAGGTGTAATTTAATCAAATTCCAAGCAATACAAGCTAGACACTGTATGCAACATGCAAGACAATATCACAATTCCAAGCAAGAGAAAGCGCCTAGGATGCCGGTTTCGCCGGAAGACCGCCATCAGTCCCTGCCTTAATTTTCCCCTTCCTCTTACTTAATTTTATTGCCTTGTCAAGTCAAACCCACAAGAAAAATGAATAAAAATTCGCTTTTTAGAACTCATTGATGCAGGATGCTGACGAGCACTACTTTAATGTAATGCAACCGCATGATAGGATGATTAAACATGTAAGAAAAAAGGACAGCATTGCATATTCACAACTATGATGTGTAAACTAAGCAGAAGGCATTTCAACAAATTAGAAGCAATGAATACTAGACACCATATGAAAGATGCAACGAATATCACTCTACCAAGTTAAAACTGTCTCATCATAAGTGCCATTTCAACAAATTAGAAGTAGTACAAGCTAGAAAAGAATGAGAGATGTAACCTATATCACACCCCCAAGTTAAACGTGTCTTATGATAAGTGATTGTTGCAGGTTACACAATAGTAGTACTTTGATGTAAGAACATGGTGTGATAGACAGATATTGTATGTTCTAGAAATAGGAACACGTGTCTTATTTACAAGTATAATGTGTAAAGTAAGCAGATGGAATTAAACAAAATTAGAAGCAATACAAGCTAGACATCATACATAACATGCAACCACATATAATAGTGCCAAATTAGAGGGAGCACCTATGATGGTGGACTAGGGGAGATGTGCTCATCATCAACACAGCTACGTTGAGTGTCTATGCATGTGTTGTCATGCAAATCTTCTTGGGGGGATGGCGGAGTAGAATCTGTAGAGGCCCTCTATTTCAGTTGTTTGGAAGGAGCACCTTTATCCACTTCATAGCTAATTTCCTTCTGCTTTATTGATTTTGCATTGTCAAGTAAAACCGACAAGAAAAAGCAATAAAATTCACTCTTCAGAACTCATTCATGCATGATACTGACAATCACTACCTTGATGTAAGGCAAACAGATGATACGAGGATGGAATATGTATGAAAAACTGGATGGCTTGGCATATTCACAACTATTTGTGTAAACTAAGCAGAAGTAATTTAATCAAATTACAAGCAATACAAGCTAGGAACCATATGCAACATGTAAGACAATATCACACTGCCAAGCTAGAGAAAGCACCTGGGATGCCGGTTTCGTCGGAAGACCGCCATCAGTCCCTGCATTAATTTTTCCCTTCCTCTTACTTAATTTTATTGCCTTGTCAAGTCAAACCCACAAGAAAAAATGATTAAAAATTCACTTTTCAGAACTCATTGATGCAGGATGCTGGCGAGCAGTACTTTATTGTAAGGCGACCGCATGATAGGATGATTGAACGTGTAAGAAAAAAGGACAGCATTGCATATTCACAGCTATGATGTGTAAACTAAGCAGAAGGCATTTCAACAAATTAGAAGCAATGAATGCTAGACACCATATGAAAGATGCAACGAATATCACTCTACCAAGTTAAAACTGTCTCGTCATAAGTGCCATTTCAACAAATTAGAAGTAGTACAAGCTAGAAAAGAATGCGAGATGTAACCTATATCACACCCCCAAGTTAAACATGTCTTATGATAATTGATTGTTGTAGGTTACACAAGAGTAGTACTTTGATGTAAGAACATGGTGTGATAGACAGATATTGTATGTTCTAGAAACATTTACACGTGTCTTATTCACAAGTATAATGTGTAAAGTAAGCAGATGGAATTCAACAAAATTAGAAGCAATACAAGCTAGACATCATACATAACATGCAACCACATATAATAGTGCCAAATTAGAGGGAGCGCCCGTGATGGTGGACTAGGGGAGACGTGCTTATCATCAACACAGCTACGTTGAGTGTCTATGCATGTGTTCTCTTGCAAATCTTCTTGGGGGGATGGCGGAGTAGAATCTATAGAGGCCCTCTGTTTCAGTTGTTTGGAAGGAGCACCTTTATCCACTGCATTGTTAATTTCCTTCTGCTTTATTGATTTTGCATTGTCAAGTAAAACTGACAAGAAAAAGCAATAAAATTCACTCTTCAGAACTCATTCATGCATGATACTGACAATCACTACATTGTTGTAAGGCAAACACATGATACGAGGATGGAATATGTATGAAAAACAGGACAACATGGCATATTCACAACTATTTGTGTAAACTAAGCAGAAGTAATTTAATCAAATTACAAGCCAGACAAGCTAGACACTGTATGCAACATGCAAGACAATATCACACTGCCAAGCTAGAGAAAGCACCTGGGATGCCGGTTTCGCCGGAAGACCGCCATCAGTCCCTGCCTTAATTTTCCCCTTCCACTTACTTAATTTTATTGCCTTGTCAAGTCAAACCCACAAGAAAAATGAATAAAAATTCGCTTTTTAGAACTCGTTGATGCAGGATGCTGCCGAGCACTACTTTAATGTAATGTGACCGCATGATAGGGTGATTATACATGTAAGAAAAAAGGACAGCATTGCATATTCACAGCTATGATGTGTAAACGAAGCAGAAGGCATTTCTACAAATCAGAAGGAATGAGAGATAGACACCATATGAAAGATGCGACGAATATCACTCTACCAAGTTAAAACTGTCTCGTCATAAGTGCCATTTCAACAAATTAGAAGTAGTACAAGCTAGAAAAGAATGCGAGATGTAACCTATATCACACTCCCAAGTTAAACATGTCTTATGATAAGTGATTGTTGCAGGTTACACAACAGTAGTAGTTTGATGTAAGAACATGGTGTGATAGACATATATTGTATGTTCTAGAAATAGGAACACGTGTCTTATTCACAAGTATAATTTGTAAAGTAAGCAGATGGAATTCAACAAAATTAGAAGCAATACAAGCTAGACATCGTACATAACATGCAACCACATATAACAGTGCCAAATTAGAGGGAGCACCTATGATGGTGGACTAGGGGAGACTTGCTCATCATCAACACAGCTACGTTGAGTGTCTGTGCATGTGTTGTCTTGCAAATCTTCTTGGGGGGATGGCGGAGTAGAATCTGTAGAGGCCCTCCATTTCAGTTGTTTGGAAGGAGCACCTTTATCCACTGCCTTGCTAATTTCCTTCTGATTTATTGATTTTGTATTGTCAAGTAAAACCGACAAGAAAAAGCAATAAAATTCACTCTTTAGAACTCATTCATGCATGATACTGACAATCACTACTTTGATGTAAGGCAAACACATGATACGAGGATGGAATATGTACGAAAAACAGGACATCTTGGCATATTCACAACTATTTGTGTAAACTAAGCAGAAGCCATTTCAACAAATTAGAAGCAATGCAAGCTAGACACCACATGAAAGATGCAACCAATATGACTCTGCCAAGTTAAAAGCGTCCCATCATAAATGGCATTTCAATAAATTAGAAGCAGTGCATGCTATATATCATATGAAAAATGCAACCAATATCACACTGCATATACTAAAGGTGTCTCGTCATAATTGATTGATGCGGGATACAAAAAACAGTAGTTTTATGTAAGGACATGCTTAATAGACAGATTTACTATGTACGAAAAACAGGAAGGCATGTCACATTAACAGGTATAATGTATAAACTAAGCAGAATAGCACATGCAATTTAACCAGATTGGAAGAATTACAATCTACACACCATATGCAACATGCAACCATATATCATGCTGCCAAGTTAGAGCAAGCACCTGCTATGGTGGTGTAGGGGAAATGCGGTCATCAACTACAGAGCTACGTTGACTATCTTCATCTAGCATTGCTATTTCTTGAGAATCATATGGGGAGGCTGACACTGCATTCTTTAAAAGAGGATCTTTTCTTACAGCAGTCCACGAGCCTGACTGTCTCATCATTAGTGATTGATGAGGGATACACAAGGACATTAGTTTGATGTAAGAACATGGTTAATAGACAGATGTAGTAGTATGTACCAAAAATAGGAAGACATGTCATATTCAAAGGTATAATGTGTAAGCTAAGCAGATGCAATTTAACCAAATTGGAAGCAATAAAAGCTAGACACCCGGCTGGAGTGGTGAGCATGATCACAAGCACTGTTTTCACTAACCTTTATCACAAGCACTCTTCCTCTCACACGCATACGCACACACAATCCCCATCGACCCTTTCTTTATATCTAGACCTGCCTACGTGTCTCCCGCACGCACATTATCTTTAGGCCTATCTCGCACGCATTGTCTCCACCTCTCTTCCTAATTGACGAATATGATTCCAGCAGAGCATTCTGTAGGATGCCCCTTAAAGTTAGGTTGGATGAATGGTAATATCAGAGACAAGGGGTTACCTTAGACATAGAGTCCTTCACGACTCTGATATCTTTGTCTTGTACGACAAGTCCTCCATGGGTCTCCCTGAATGCGTCATGGGCCGGCCAATGTGGCGCAGGACAGAACCGACCCAAGGGCCGGCCTCACCTCGGCCCATCGTACCTCACGCGGTGACACACCCTCTGCCCCTAGGTCTCGTTATCTTCTCACACCCACACATACCAACACAGACACCACACAAAATATTCTCTCCTCATGCCTCTATCCCCTCCCCCCTTGCATGTACACACTCAAGGGCATCTCTCGCCGTGACATCCTATTCATCTCTCTCTCTATCTAGACCTCTCTCATTTCTCGTGATATCTCTCCCACGTCGCCCCCCTACTGACCCCTCTATCCATGCCTCTCTCGAATACGTACACATACCCTCTCTAGGCCCTGCCAAATACGTCAACTACACATTCACACATGTTACATCTTATCACGTACCCCATTGATCTAAAAAGCCCTCTCTTCATGTTTACTTCGCATAGAACATTCCTTTTGAATAAAACCACACAAAGTGTGGCCAAAACTTTATTTTAGAATTTCTACATATATACAACATTACAAAGTTATATGGAGTATGAAAGTTAATTTGCATTGCATGGTGCACCCAATGATATTTATTCCGCACTGTGAATTTTGATATTTTTATACTATATATAAAATTAGTCATAATAAAGAGAAACGAAGAGCATCTCTCTCTCCATCGCACACACCCCCTCTACGCCCCTTTCACGTACGCACACAAACTATCTCCAGGTCCTCTAAAAGTACGCCCCCAGCACATTCACATATGTTTCATCTTTCTCTCACGATAAATACAGCGACGATCATTGTATTTGAAGCAAAAGCACGATACGTACATTGGACTTCAGAATCCACTCATTACGGTCACCATTTATGTTTTCAGATTATTATACAGTCACGGGCTCATCGTACAGCTCTGTATTTGTTCAAGACACGACTAGTTGACCAGTTAAACGCTCCACGTGGCACCTCTAGTGTTGCATCACCTTATCTCACTACCATTGGGCCCACCTATCTGCGTCTATAAGAATGAAAACAAACGATAAAAAAATATTGGACGGTGGTTCGAAGTCATGACCGCGGGCACAGTGGACAAGGTGGCCTTGTATTGGTATGCGGAGCCGTCTGTTTTAACACACAGGAGCTGGTGTGGTGATTATACAAACACGCACGCATGCACACAAACTACATGCACGCAACACTCACACGTACACACGCACGCAACACTCACACGCACACACGCATGCATGCATGCACACACCACACGACCAACACACACGCTCACGCTCAAATGCTCATCCTACACCTGCATGCGCACACATCACACCCTGACAGACACATACACAACTAGGTGGTTCCCGCGCACGGGTTGGAGTCTTGTCGCACCTGCGTAAATTTGTGTTTATCTTACTTTTTTCCTCTGCGAACTGACAGGTGGGACCCACAAGGAACGTGGTGAATTTAACCAGTCAACATAGTGCCACGCAGACTATTTGGCCGGTCAACAGAGTGCAATCCGATGTTGAACGTTGAGCAAATGACCGTATAATCAACGCAAAACGTATATAGTGACCGTAATGAGCGTATTCTGAAGTCCGATGACCGTATTACGCTTTTCGCTTGAAATACACTGACCGCCAGTGTATTTATCTCTTCTCTCACTCTCTTTGTGGAGCCTAGTAGGCCAATGTGCCAGTGCCTAAATTGGCGCACGCCACCCCATTATTGCTATACTGGTTTCGTAAGAGCGAACAAGCATTCACGTCTACCGTACAAACTGTAGATATGAGTTACAAATGCTATGAAGACGAATACAAATATTTGAATCCACTTTATGGCCATTTTTTCTCTGGAGGCCCTCCAAAAGTACATCTCTACACGTTCTCGCATGTTACATCTAACAACTATGCAATACAACACTACTACACTCTAACACAATAAATCATATGTGTTTTTCGTTTTACTAGATCTCATATTGTTACTTAATTATTCAGTTTGCATACATTAAAATTGCTTTTGAAATGTATGGCTAGTATCATCTAGTGATATGAAAGGTCAGACTACACACACACACAAAAGGGCCCATTACATATTCAAGCATTTCACATCTTTCTCTCGCTCTCTCTGTCAAACTGACTATGCCAAACTACCCTGTCTACCACGCGGGAAAAATCCCGCCCTCGCCTGTTTAATCGGGTTTGTATCGATGGATCATGCAAAACAGCAAAACTATAGTAGTACTACAGTACAAGTAACAGTTCACTTGGCCGCCGTGTCGTGTACTCCTCCGTCGCAAGAGTGGAGCGCTCGCTTTCATAAATTTTCTAGTCCCTTTCACCGACAAGTGGGACATCAAGCAACCGGGTCCACGTGCCATACCAAAATAACCGTGCAGAGCAGCAGGAGTGAAGCACCCCGGTCATGGCGCCGGCCTAGTAATGAGCAATGAGGCGTCAAATTACAAAGCTGCACCTTTCCCGCAGTTAAGTTGGAGGGACGAAGTGATGCTCAAAAAAAAGTTGGAGGGACGAAGCAACCATCATTTCACTCTTTACTGAATCTGCTTCTCCCTCATCTTCTGCAAGTTAACCACGTGTTGCTTCTACCGTTGTTCTGCCTCATGTGGGATGCAGATCGGCTTGGTAAATCACTGACACATGGCACCGCATTTTAGCAAACCGCCAGGCCAACGTCCACTAAAAATAAGAAACCTCCCCCGCCTTCCTCGCGGCAAAATCACCTCCTTTTCACTAATCTTGATATAATTTTTTAGATCAATATAATCGAGATTTGTATAGATAGCACACAGGAGCAAAACCAAGTGGTACGGTTAAGGGCATCCACAATGTGTAGCCAAATGTGAAAATAGCTTTTGGCATCGATGGGACCATTGTGGAGGGTGCTGCCAAAGCCAAAAAGAGGGAACCGAAGCTCCCTAATTGATTGATTGAAGGAATAGAAAAATGCAACCTCTGTCCTCTTTCTCCCATGCTTGGACGCCTGTACAGTACATAGCACAGAGTCTACTCCCCTGTCCCTTCTATCACAGATCACAAAAGCAGTGAGGCCTCAAATCACAAAGCATGGACGAAGCAACCATCATTTCACTCTTCGCTGACTCTGCTTCTCCATCATCTTCTTCGAGAAACCACCTTTACCGCACTAAGCTGGACGAACGACGCTATTGTGTAGTAGTACATTTAGGCCTCCTTTGGTTCAACGGACTTCCTGGATGCAAAGAAGGCGGTTGTCTCAGCTTGCAGGCGGCACTTGCGAACAACTTACCGTGGTCTGCCTCAATGGTTAGCTCCGTCGAACGCACTTTGCCAAACCCACAGCGTTCGAGATATCATCGACGTCATCGCAATGGGGAAGGAAGTCAAATAGTTACTACCTCCATTTATTTGTATACAAGGCCATTATCAAAATTATAATTTGCAGAAGGCCACTAACACTAATCGAGGCAAAATTGATGGAGTTTGCCTCATGGTACTAGCAACCAAGGACATTAATATACCCTTGCATGCATGCGGAAGTGAGAAGGTTGGTTTGCATGGCGCTGCATTAACCAAGCAATGAGGAATGAGATAGTTAGCTCTTTGGGCGTTGGAGAAAAAAATACGCATTAATTGACACGTCAAATGAGGATTTGTATCGATCAATCCCGTGAAGGAAAACCCTGCCTTTTTTTAACATAAGTATGTACTTGTATCCTGTTTGGGTCTAGGCCTTGCATTGCCATACTTTGCCACACATTTTTGCCAAGCTTGCCTAAAGTTTTTCAAAATGAAAAGGATGTACAGTTGTGCACGGCTATCGCGGTCGCACCGCACCCTCACACAATCGCTCCTGCACACCGCAAAACCAACCAAGGGAACGCACTCTCACTGACACGTGCTACCGCATGTGATCAAACCAAACTCAGCCATCCTACCACTGACACATAATTTTCGTTCATACAGTATGTTTATCCAACCGCATGTTGGGGAAGATCCGTGCGGTGGTCTTTTGGGGAAGAATAAGAGGTGAGTAAGAAGAAGGGCTAGGAGACGTAGGATATTCATCCAACCGCCTGAAATGGTCGACTGACCCAAATGATGGAAGTCAGGCGACTTGCATAAATATATGTTTTTACACAGCAAAAGGTCCCTAAAAACAACAACATAAAGAAAAACTATCACTGCTCACGGAATGAGAAGAGCTCGTCGTCTTTGGCTGCCGGCGCGAACTAGCTGTAGCTGCCGACGTGTGTCTCCGCACCGTGGTTGTCCTCGGCCTCCAGCTACTCATTCACGCGGAGCATGCGGGCGCTCTGCACGGACGCGAGCACCGCTCGGTTCACGTCCACGACGTTTGGTTCCACTTGCAGGAGGGCCTCGATGGCTGCGGCATCCGCGCGCTCCGCGTCGAGTTGAGCCTCCGCCGCCCGGTTCAAGTCCAGGACGTCCGTTTTTGCCTGCAGGAGGGCCTCGATGGCAGCGACATCTGTGCGCTCCGTGTCAAGTTGAGCCTCAGCTGCCCGGTTCATGTCCACGACATCCGTTTCTGCCTGCAGGAGGGCCTCGATGGCAGCGGCATCCGCGCGCTCCGTGTCGAGTTGAGCCTCTGCCTCCCGGTCCTCCTTTAGGATCACCAGGTTGAACCGCTAGTCCGCCTGCACCATGGGGGACCCGGACGCCGGCACGAAGTCGACGTCCATTGTCTCATACGCATTGGGGGCCTTCTGCGCCGCGACCTCCGCCATGAACATTGGATCGGCTTCCTCCTCCTGGAGCTTGGCTCTAGAGAAATCGGGGATTGGCCCGCCGCAAAGTGAGCTTGGGAACGGAGGTCTGTGGCGCCGTCCACTGCCGCGATTTCTGGGCGGCGCTCTGGTGTCAGCATCTTGTAGTATGTGATCTTGCGGCACACCATGGCTTTGCGGTGAACTAGGGGACAGCTGGTGCGGACTAGGGGATCGAAAGGTGGGAGAATGGGCTGGAGAGGAGGTGTGGTTTTGGGGCAGTTGTGACCAAAAGACAAGTAGCTGGCGTAGGCCGAGCAGCGAAGGTTCCAGTGGGAATAGTGGTTCCGGTGATGACCGGTCAATCAGTTTTGACTATGCGGAGTTTGCAAAGCCGGACGGCTGGAGCCTGGAGAGTTGTGGGGTGGGATGGGACCAAAGTTTATGAGTTTCACGTGGCAGACGTCCGGACATCCCCACCGTTCCTGTCAACGACGAGGTGGTGACTTTTAAATCTCAGTCTCTCGAAGGTGCTCTTAGGGGATGGGTGTGCGTGTGGGCTGAGTGTACGAGCGCTTGCATCTGTACTGTGTTAAAAAAAAGGAGTACCCACTCTCGGAAGTATGCAAGTTCATAAGGAACGGACGGTGTACATCACTCTTGTCGCGTTGTCGTTGCACGCTGTCGTGGGAAACCACGGCCACCTATGGGACCTAGGGCCCCTTTTGGTTCGGTAGGGGGACAGAGCGCATTGCACGAAGAGCAGAGGAGCGCAGCGTAGCACGACAGGGATCACACGGGCAGATTTTACCTAGGTTCGAGCCGCCGCGAGGCGTAAAACCCTACTCCTACTTTGGTGGATTGATGGCGGATGGTGGTGGAAATGCAGCGCTCTTGCCCAGCAGGGTTGCCTCGGGGCGAGAGCAGCTACGCGCGTATGGGTGTACAGGGGTCTAAATCCTTTCCATCGTTGCCATGGGCCTCCTTTTATAGACTAAGGGGTCACCACAGTGGCAAATCAGTCATTGTGTACTGATTAGATAGCGAACAGTGCTATCATATCTCCTCTACAGATGGAGTAGTACGCATTAAATGCGCCGCTCAGTGTCACATCATGGCCTGCCCGGCACGCCTTGCCGGTCTGTTTGGCCACCTTCACTCCTGTCTGCATGACACGTTGCAGGACAGGTGTTATCTGGAGGTGATTCCTGTAGGAAATGGCTGCCATGTGGCAAAAGGCAGCCACTTAGTCATCTCGGGGCTTGACACCGCACCTATCGGTGACTTGCGTCATTGTGAGGTGGGGCGGTGAAGCCCTGGCAGGGCATTTTGCCTTCGTATGCCCCGGCAGGCTTGCCGGGACGATCCTGAGGCTCGCTTCCGGGGCAACCTTGACCTCGCCAGGCTCTCCTGCCCGGCAAGGGAGGTTTTCCCTTAGTGGTGTCCTGCTTCTTGGCTTGGCTTGGTCTTCTCAGCTTGCCCTTTGATTTGTCAAAGAGCTTATCTCTTTACCTTGGCCTTGTCTTGGACGTTGCAATCTTAATCTTGGGCCTGTGCACGGTCTGGGCAATAGACCCAGGATTTGTTGCACCGGCAGGAGCCCCCGGTCCTAGCCCGAATGAGCTGCCGGGCGTCATCGGGGTAGGCCCTAACTTGTGCATAGGCGAGGGGAAATAGCCGCTCTCCCTTTGAGATCTTCTTTGCTTCTTCATTAATCCGAGCTCGGATCAGTTTCTGGTCCTTCCGCCCATCGCATAACGCCAACCGCAGTAATGGAGATGATGGGCCACGATGTGTGGAGTCACCCACATTCCTTGTTCATGGGGTGGTAACTGCCACCCCACTATCCTCCCCCACTCCAGGTGCTTTTGCCACGTGTATAGCATGCATTGCACAGGGTTGGTGGTGGATGCGGAGGGTGCTGGAATGAGTGCCATGGCAGAAAGCTAGGGGTCGTGGATTGGCGCAGGGGGTCGGCCTTGATTCTTTGAGCGGTTGATGGCGAGGAGGAGCTGGACTTGCCGAGTGGGGCGGCCACCTCCACGAAGAAAATCCATCCCCCTGCCATGCACGTCTATAAGAAAGGGGGTGTGGTGTGAGAAGTCCCTCCACACCTCCTTCCTTCTTCATTTCTGCAGTTGCCCATGTCTGTCATGGTGAGAGGTCGAGGGTCTGGTCCTCCCCATGTGGCGACGAGAACTTCTGCTCGACAACATCTCCATCCTCCCTCCGAAGACGCGGGGACGGAGCCCGCGATGAGGGGAGGTGGGAGAGGACAAGGTTGAGGCTGTCGTGGCGCACGGGGCCGAGGGGAACGAGGTGGCGCTTTGATTGTGCCCCCGCCGGCCGCCCCTCCCCCGATGGAAGGCCACGTTGGAGACCAGCCTCTGGAGTTCGTCATCAGGCTGTATAAGCCCCCGCACAGCTGCCTCCATCTCCCCACCCCATTCGCAAGGGCGATGGAGCTCGATCAGCCGCATGCGTTGAGACTACACATGAGGGGCTGCGGGAATGGCAGCATACGGTTGGATGTGGATTTCCCCGCCCCTCATGTTATGTATCTTCGCCGTGGCTGGAAGACCTTTGCCCGCGCCCATAGCCAGTCGGAAGGGCACGTCCTCCAGTTCAAGTTAATGGAGGCCGATTTCCTTTCCGTCAAGGTTTTCGGGAGCTCGGGTGCTTGTTTAGGGTGCTACGCGGAGAGCTCGACTAACGACAAAAGATCCTCCTCGAGCGGTAGTGACGAGGAGGACAGTGACAGCGATGACGACGGCGTCGGCCGGGAGGGCGACAACTCTAACTCCGGCTGAGCACTAGCCGCACCGTCACCATCAGGCAGCGGCACCGTCATCTGCACCTGCATCTCCTCCCCGGCAAGGTGATTTGCCAGGGAGTTGGATGCAGGGGTGGGGGTGGCGCTCCTGGCTCCTCCAGCAGCCTTCCACCTGGACCCTGGCAGGCTTCCTCGCAGGCTCCAACTTTGTTTGCCCTGCCGTGTCCTGCTGGCCCTGGTGGTGGCGGTTGACAGGTCGTCTCCACCGATCTCTTCACCATCGCCTTCACCCGCGCCCTCTCGCTCTCGCCAGGCTCTTCGTTAGGAGACCCGACGAGGCCGGGCTGGGCTTTCGCCCAGGCGCTCCTTTTGCCCTCTTCTCCTCCTGCCGCTATGCCTAGAAGGAGAGGGGTAAGAAAGGGCAACACGGGGCACTTATCTTTTTTAATCTAAAATATGTAGGCACTTGCCAAACTTTAGTTCAAATTATGTAATCTCTTTTATCCAAGTTTGTGTTTTGTAAGGTCTGTACTTGTTGATCAGCATATTAATGAAAAAGATAAACCTTGCCGGGCACTTGTGCATGGAACATGTCCAGGCAGAGGGAGAATGCCTCTTTACGCTCAAGTAAACAAATTTTTCCTCGGTAGGCTATCCTGCCGGTACCCTCTAGTTGCTGCCGCGGGGCTGGGCCTGCCGGGCACAAATCATGAAGAGGGACCAGCCCCCCGCCAACTTCATCGCCAAAGGCCACTACAACCTTCCTGACCGAAGCAACATTCGAGTCAAGGGACGGGAGGACCTAAGTCTTGAAAGCGGCGAGGTTTTCCTATGCACAAGCTTTACTTCCAGAACTCGCATGGATAAGAGAGAGAACTTATCTGTTTGGGCTTGCCGGGGATCACGATGTAGGCTTGTCTTCTCTTCTCCTTTTTCGGGACCGAATCCACAGTAGGAGCCTGCAGTATGATGCAGATGAAAATGATGCCTCATGCGATCTTATCTACATGAACATGCAATGCTCATGATATGCTTATGCATGCATGCAATCTGTCGGGGGCCCCCCAGCGCTTCATTTATTTCTCTATTGCTCAGGGCCTGCGACTGGCTTTGTACAAGGGGTTACATGCAACAGAGGCAAGGCCTGTACAAAAGGGTGGCTGCCGGGCATGGCCCAACAGCCGCGCCTTACGGGTAGAACTTGCGGAGATGCTCAATGTTCCATGAGTTTTGCAACTAAATGCCATCTCCGGTCTCCAGATGGACTGCGCCAGGTCTGGTGACTCGTACTACCAGGTAAGGGCCTTCCAACTTTGGCGTCAACTTGTTTGCACCCTTGGCGGACTGAACGTGCCTAAGGACAAGGTCGCCTTCCTCAAAACACCGGGCACGAACCCTGCGGCTGTGATAGCAACATAGGGCCTGCTGATAGCGTGCGGCACGCGTAGCAGCCCGGAGACAGTTCTCCTCGAGTAGCATAGCATCATCACGCTGGTGCTGATCTTGCACTACTTCATCATAGGCAAGCACTCGAGGTGACCCGTAAATGAGTTCCGTGGGGATAACTGCTTCAGCCCCATAGACTAGGGAGAAGGGAGTCTACCCGGTAACTCGATTTGGTGTCATTCTGAGGGACCAAAGAACCACCGGCAGCTCATCGATCCACCGCCTGCCGCACTTTTGCAGCCTATCGAAAGTTCTCATCTTGAGTCCTCGCAACACTTCAGCGTTCGCCCTCTCAGCTTGCCCGTTGCTCCTTGGATGGGCCACAGAGGCGAACAAGATTTTGCTTCCGAGGGCATGAACATATTGCATGAAGGCGCGACTCGTGAATTGGGTGCCATTGTTAGTGATGATTCGGGCAGGAACTCCGAAGCGGCACACCAATCCTTTCAAGAACTTGATAGCTGACTGAGCAGTCACCTTTCTCACGGGCTCTACTTCCGGCCACTTTGTAAACTTGTCAATTGCAATGAACAAGAATTCAAACCCCTGGCAGCTCGGGGGAAAGGGCCGAGGATATCGAGCCCCCAGACCGAAAACGGCCATGACAAAGGGATTGTCTGAAGAGCTTGGGCAGGCAGGTGGATGTTCTTGGAATGGAACTGGCAGGCTTCACACTTGGTGACAAGCTCGACCGCATCTTGGAGGGCGGTAGGCTAGTAGAATACTTGCCGGAAAGCCTTCCCAACCAATGCCCTTGATCCAATGTGGGAGCCGCACATACCATTGTGTATCTCCGCCAGCAGTTCCTTTCCTCCTTCCCGGCAAATACACTTTAATTTCACACCGTTGGGCCTCCTTCTGTACAGCGTGTCATCAATGAACTGATACATACTGGCCCTTCGGGCTCCTCTTTCAACTTCTTCTTGCTCTTCGGGAAGTTCTCCAGTTTGGAGGAAACGGACTATGTGCCGTGCCCAAGGCGGAGCCTGTGGCTCAGCAACGAGGACTAACGGCACCTCCCCATTCGTGAGAGTGCGATCCTCGACCGCGGGGACCGGTGGCCGGGCGGGAGGATGTAGCTCAGCAACCGAAGGGGAATTGTGCCCGACAAGCATTCTGCCGGGATCCTCGAGGGGTTCTACCGGGAGAGGCTTGCCGGAGTCCAGTTTCCTCCTCTTTCTGTCCATTGTTGCCGGGGATATGGAGGGCTGAGTTAGACGGAGAACAAAAGTTCCTGGTTCCATAGGGAGCTTCTGCGCAGCGCACTTTGACAGATGATCAGCGATGCTGTTTTCCGCATGGGGTACGTGCTCGGTTTGCAATCCGTCAAAGCGCTCCTCCAACTTTCTCACTTCCTCAACGTATGCCTCCATCAATGGACTTTGGTAATCCTTGTTGACTTGTCTCACCACAAGTTGTGAATCTCCATGGATGATCAGCTTCTGGATCCCTAGTTCTGTTGCAATCCTGAGCCTAGCAAGGAGCCCTTCATACTCTGCTGTATTGTTGGTAGCTTCCTCCCGGCGAAAATGCATCTGGATGACGTACTTCAGGTGCTCTCCGGTGGGAGCAACGAGAAGCACGCCAGCCCCTGCACCTTGTAGGGAGAAGGCACCATCGAAATACATGATCCATTCTTGGGGTGCTTCCTTGCCGGGGATAACTGTCTCCAATACCTCTTCATTAGGAGTTGGCGTCCATTCTGCAATAAACTCTGCCAATGCTCTACTCTGAATGGTTGACGTGCTCTCGAACTTGAAACCAAAGCTGGATAACTCCAAAGCCCACTCCACTATCCTGCCGGTAGCCTCAGGGTTTCGGAGTATCTGTTGCAAAGGGAAACGGGTGACAACTGTGTTCTTATGGGCTTGGAAGTAGCGGCGCAGTTTCCTTGAGGCCTTGATAAGGCCAAAGATCAATTTTTGCACGCCAGAGTACCTGGATCTAGCCCCCTGCAATTGGGAGCTGACAAAGTATACTGGGCGCTGCACCACTTTCTTCTTTGCCGTGACCAGAGAACTGATTTCGCTGTTCTACTCTTTTCTACCTTCATCTGCACCTGACCCTAACGGGGTGTGTTCGCTTTCCTCCCCGGAAGGGACACCTGCTGCGTCTGCTGCTTTATCCACTTTCCTCTGCGCCATCAGTGCTACGCTAACCACCTGATTAGTTGCCGCCAAATATAGCAGCAATGGCTCTTGAGGTTTCGGAGCAACCAAAGTGGGCACAGAGGAAAGGTAGGCCTTCAAATCTTGTAGTGCGGCGTCTGCCTCGGGGGTCCACTCCATGGGCCCTGCCTTTTTCAAAACCTTGAAGAACGGCAAGGCACGCTCGGCAGACTTGGAAATGAACCTGCTGAGTGCGGCAACACATCAAGTCAAACGCCTCACGTCCTTGACTGTCTTTGGTGCTTGAATCTGCTCGATAGCCTTGATCTTGTCGGGGTTGGCCTCTATCCCCCGGTGGGACACAAAGAAGCCAAGTAGGTTGCCGGAAGGAATGCCAAACACACACTTCTCTGGATTTAGCTTCAAATTGATCTTGCGCAGATTAGCAAACGTCTCTTCCAAATCTTAGATGAGGGTTGATCTGTCCTTGGTCTTGACCACAATATCATCCATATAGGCCTCAATGTTCCTATGCAACTGTGACTCAAAACCAATCTGGACTGCTTTTCCGAAAGTAGACCCGGCGCTCTTCAACCCGAAAGGCATCCGCACGAAGCAGTATGTGCCACATGGGGTGATGAACGCGGTCTTCTCTTCGACTTCCTTGGACATGAAGATCTGATGATATCCGGAGTAGGCATCCAGGAAGGAAAGCAGGTCGCACCCGGAGGTGGAATCCACAATCTGGTTGATGCGCGACAAGGGGAAAGGGTCCTTCGGGCATGCCTTGTTCAGATCCGTAAAATCTATGCATAGCCTCCACTTCCCATTGGCCTTGCATACCACCACTGGATTTGCTAACCACGTTGGATGTAACACTCCTCTAACCAGACCAGCTGCCTCAAGTTTCTTGATCTCCTCGGCAATAAACTGCTGCCGCTCCAAAGCTTGCTTTCGGACCTTCTGCTTGACGGGTTGGGCATGTGGGTAGACAGCAAGGTGGTGCTCGATTACCTTCCTGGGAACACCGGGGATATCAGATGGTTGCCAGGCAAACACATCGACATTCGCCCGCAGGAAGGCAACAAGCACGCTTTCCTATTTGTCATTGAGGGTGGCGCTGATGGTGAAAGTACCACCGGCGCCAGCCAGTCCTGCCGGGACCTGTGTCACAGCGGGTGCAGAGGCCTTGGATCTCTTGCTATTGGAACTCTCCGGCGAGTCATCAACAGGCGCAGCATACCCTAAAGAGGTACACTTCCTGGATTCCTTGCCGGCGTTCCTGTTAGCCTCCTTCTTTCCATTACTTTCCTTGGCGGGGATTGCAGCTTCACTGGCCTCTGCCGCGACTGCATCCTGGTACATCTTGTCCACGCAAATAATTGCGTCCTTCTCGTCTGATGGAATGGAAGTGATGCCCACCGGCCCTGGCATCTTCAAGGTGTTGTAGGCATAGTGGGATGCCACCATGAACTTGGCCAAAGCTGGGCAACCCAGGATTCCATTGTATGGCAGGGGGAGGTCAACCACATCAAACACGATCTTCTCAGTCCGGTAGTTCAACTCTCCCCCAAATGTCACTGGTAACGTGATTTTCCCCTTAGGACGAATCCTGCCGGGGTTGATCCCTTGAAACGTACCTGTAACTTTGAGTTCTTCTTCTGCTATCTGGAGTTTGCTGATGACCTTTGAAGAAATTAGATTCAACCTGGCCCCACCGTCAACCAGCATCTTTGTGACTCTGAGGTTGCGGGTATGTTGGTGATACCAACAACGGCAAGCACCCTACCGTGGTGGTGCGCTCAGGGTGGTCCTCTTCGTCGAAGATGATGGGCGTGCGGGACCACCTGAGCGGCCTTCGAGAGTCTGCCACTGGCTCCACGGCATTTACTTCATGCGCCCACCGTTTAAGTTGGTGGTGAGAGGAGTGCAAAGATGCACCCCCGTCAATGCACAGGGCGTCAGTGGCTTTCTGGAATTCCTGCTCGCTGGTCTCCTCCTCATCTCCTCCATCACTCTCATTGTTGCAATCCCCCTTCTCACGGCCTCTGGTGAGTTTCCCTTGATTCTGAGGAGCCTTGCCGGGGCGGCTTGCTCCGCCACCCCGGCCCTTTCCGCCAGCGCCATTCTGACCTTTCTCTTTATCTCGCTTCTCATATTCAGCCCTCTGCTTCTTGACAAGCTAGTCAACCTGATGACACTCTTGGAGAACGTGGCCCTTGGTCCGATGGATCTTGCAATACGGCCCATCACCTTTCCTAGCCTTCTCGGCAGCCGCGGCTTCCCGGTAGTCAGTGCACGCGGCAACCTCCTTGCCGGGTATCTCAGCCTTGACTTTCTTGCCGGTACTAGGCAGGCCCGATCCCTCAATGGTCATCACTGCCTTATCCTTGCGCCTTTTGTTGCGCTTCTTGTTCTTCTTCTTTTGACTGGTGGCCTCGTCATCATCTTCTGAATCGATGTCGACGCCATCCTCCTCTCCGGGGAGCTTTCTCCCTTCCTCAATTCGAGCGCACTTATCCACTAGAGTGTAAAGCTCCTTCACAGTCTTGGGCAATCGAACGTTCATCTTGGAACATATCCGACGATTGCGCACGTTGGACTAGAACGCAGCTATCATAGCTGCTGGGTGGATGTCCGGAATATTCCCGTGGACTCTGCTAAATCTCTGCATGTATTTTCGCAGGCTCTCGCCTTCCTTCTGCGGGAGGAGCTGCAAGTCGCTGGGCTACCCTGGTTCTTGATGGCCGCCCGTGAAGGCGCCAACAAACTCATGACACAGGTCAGCCCAGGTCGAAATGGAGTTCTCCGGTAGGTGCATCAGCCAAGCCCTCACATTTGGCTTGAGTGCCAAAGGGAAGTAGTTGGCGAATACCTTCTCATCTCTTCCCCCGGCAGCTTGAACAGCGATGGTATAGAAGCTCAAGAACTCTGCCGGGTTCAGTCTTCCGTCATACTTCTCTGGTATCTCTGGCTTGAACGTGCGAGTGGACGGCCAACAGACTTGCCGCAGCTCGCGGGTGAAGGCAGGGCACCAGCCTCAAAAGGCAGGTACCCATCGTCAGCGAGTGCGGGCTCGTCGATGTTGGGGCCATCGCGCCTGTCGGACTGGCGGTGGGCGTCACGGTGTCACTCGGTGTCGACACACGCGCCTTCCCTACGCCTATCCTCCAGGACTCGCCGTGGGCCTTGACGTGCTCGAGGGTCGGACGAAGCCATCGAGACGTCATTAGGTTCTTGGTCGCGCGGCTCCCGTGGCGGCTCCCGTGAAGGGGATTGCACTGTAGGAGTGGCCCCATCCGCACGGCCAGCAGCGTGGGCCATCGCCGCTGCCTGGGGAGACCGTGGCGGACCGGCCCGCTGTGATCCTCCCGCCTCGATGAAGCCAATCAGACTCTGAATGGTGGCTCTCCACTCATCCATCTGATTGGTTGTCGGCGGAAATTTCAATAGTAGCTGGGCTCGCGCCATGGCCTTCGAAGCAGTGCTTGGCATGGATGTCGATGAAGATTGTAACGTCGCCCGGCTCCTGAAGGTGCCGGTGGCGGTCGCACCGTGCTCTTGTCGTTGTGAGCCAGCCGCCTGGATGGCGTGTGGACAAGGTGGAGGCGCTTGAGGGCCAGCGGCTCCGTTTGGCGTAGTGGCTGGGTCGACTCGTCCCGGGGGTGGCGCATGTTCTATGGATGCTCCCATGGCGGGAGTGCTCGGGGAGTTGCGATTCCCCCCAGAGCGGGTACCCCCACTGCAGCTGTGCCCTTCGGTCGGATGAGGAGGTGCAGATGGAATGATCTCCCCTCCCGTACCTCGTGGGATGTGGCCACTGGAATGTAGTTGGTGCTGTCCTTCTCCGGTGCCTCCTGCTCCTGCTTCGGCCACAGGGGAGGTGGTAACGACGCCGCCCGCGCCGACCAGGTCCCCCACAGCGTCCGCACTTCCAGGCGTCCCCGTAACCCCCGCAGCATCGGCGGGCATGTGTGGCGGGGCCTTCGAGGTGGATGGATGAGCTGCGGCACCGAGCTTCTTCTTGGGCGCCATGGACGATGGAGCCATTGACGAAGAAGATGGCGGTGAAGATGACGCGCTTCGTACACTTCTCGGGTTCGCGCAAGCGCAGCCCCCTACCTGGCGCGCCAAAGATGTCATGGGAAACCACGGCCACCTATGGGACCAAGGGCCCCTTTTGGTTCGGCAGGAGGACTGAGCACATTGCACGAAGAGCGGAGGAGCGCAGCGTAGCACAGCAGAGATCGCACGGGCAGATTTTACCCAGGTTCGGGCCGCCGCGAGGCGTAAAACCCTACTCCTGCTTTGGTGGATTGATGGTGGATGGTGGTGGAAACGCAACACTCTTGCCCTGCAGGGTTGCCTCGGGGCGAGAGCAGCTACGCGCGTATGGGTGTACAAGGGTCCGAATCCTTTCCATCGTTGCCATGGGCCTCCTTTTATAGACTAAGGGGTCACCACAGTGGCAAATCAGTCATTGTGTACTGATTAGATAGCAAACAGTGCTATCATATCTCCTCTGCAGATAGAGCAGTACACATTAAATGCGTCGCTCAGTGTCACATCATGGCCTGCCCGGCACGCCATGCCAGGCTGTTTGGCCACCTTCTCTCCTGTCTGCATGACACGTTGCAGGACGAGTGTCATCTGGAGGTGATTCCTGTAGGAAATGGCTGCCATGTGGCAAAAGGCAGCCACTTAGTCATCTCGGGGCTTGACACCACACCGATCGGTGACTTGCGTCGTCGTGAGATGGGGCGGTGAAGCCCTGGCAGGGCGTTTTGCCTTCGTATGCCCCGGTAGGCCTGCCGGGACGATCCTGAGGCTCGCTTCCGGGGCAACCTTGACCTCGCCAGGCTCTCCTGCCCGGCAAGGGAGGCTTTCCCTTAGTGGTGTCTTGCTTCTTGGCTTGACTTTGTCTTCTCAGATTGCCCTTTGATTTGTCAAAGAGCTTATCTCTTTACCTTGCCCTTGTCTTGGACGTTGCAATCTTAATCTTGGGCCTGTGCACGGTCTGGGCAACAAACCCAGGGTTTGTTGCACCGACACACGTCGGCACGGTGGACCCTGCATGTCGCTCACCTAATGAAACACGCTTTGTCTTGCGTTTTCGCTCGCTTGTGGGACCACAGTTGAGAGAAAACCGATGGTAGGCAAACTTTCCCCCCCCCCCCCCCCCCCCCCCGTGGGGTCGGTCGTCCCTCCCCCTCCCCCACCCGCGTCGGCTTAATTTACTACTCTGCTGCACTTGTACTACTACTCCTCCTACTACTATTGGACAGGGAGCTTAAAAAAGTTGTACTATTGGACTGGCTATACGTGGTGAAATCCTAGTACGAAGAGCATGCACGAGAACAAGCATTCACGTGTTTGAATACAAATTGGAAACCATTTCTGTTTGAATACAAATCTAGGAGTGCGTACGAATCTAAAAATATTGATTAGGTGTTGTTGAATGTTGATACTTTTTTCTGTAAGTTTGATCAAAGTAGAGATACTTTGACTACACACAAAACTTATATGTAAACTAAAAAGGATCGGAGGGAGTATATTGTACGTTCAAAAGCGAAACGAACATTGGATACCCTAAATATGGGCACGGACCGGGCACACCTCAACTATTCCTTCAAACAGTCGGACACCTAAATTAGCACACCATCCGGCTACTTAATCGAGTGTTATGCTTCACGAGTTGATAAGGAAAAGGGTGGTACTGTACCCAAAACCACCACACTTGGGGCTAGGGTAACAACTTGGTACTGTACCACATTTGAACCAGGGCACAAAAACCACCTATTATGCGCCTAAGGCGTAACGCGGAGCATTGACGATCGAATTTGGCCGGGAAAACAGGGAAACCAACATGTGGGGCACACCTGTCGGGATGACGTATCGCAGACTAGTCCAATGGAGGAGCTGGCCCATGACCTCCTCACTACCGGCAACCGTTCATGTGGGTCGTGGGGGCCAGCAACGTGGCACAGCTCCCACACCGCCTCTGGACACGGTGAGAGACACACTCATCGTCGCTGGACACGCTCGGCTTCAGGGTGCCAAGGGTGGCGCTACCGTTGTCGCACGACCAGCAGATCAACACCCAGCTCATCGAGGATGCACGGGGTGCCGAAGTGCGCGCGCGCGCCACGACGCATCTGCGAAGTGTTCTAGTGCGGCCAACTGCATCCCCGGGACCTGATACCATGCCAGGTCGTCTTGCTTTTTCAATGACATGTGGGGATCGCATGTGAACAAAGGCCATCTCCAACATTGCCACGACTGCAGCTGACTACCGTGGCACACCAAAAACTTTCGTCCCTCGCGCCATCGCGTGCGTGCGTTCCCAGCCGGTGCCAGCTGCCCGCATTCATGCCGTCCGTCTGTATGCTGTCATTAAGTAGGCTCGCTGCCCGAGGAACCAACTCCGGCGACTTATTGACGCACCCGAATGCTTGGCCTCACCAGAATGCGCTACTTAAAGCGGCAACGCCCAGCTAAACTCCACACCATAGCGCATCCACCTACCTGGCACCACATCCACCATGACTGCGAGAGGGAACGCTCTACGGGAGAGCATGTCTTCGGGGATGAAGCTCAAGGTCGCCGCCCTCACTCAACTCGCTGCTCACGACGCAATACCAGCGTTCCCGGACGCGGACGTGACCGAACAAGCGGTGGCCACGCTGGCGGCCGATGACGGGAGCACCGCTAGCCACGCGTCCTACTTGCCGCCGTCCAATGTTCGGTGGTGCATGTGGCAGGTGAAGCGACGGACCGTCCACGTCCATCATCATTGACCTCACGTCCACCTGCACTGCCGAGGTCGGGGACTCCTCCGAGGATGAGTAGGGCATGGGAGGCGGCAGGGCATGGTGTGCCGACTGGCCGGTCCGTCTCCCGTGTTCTACTCTTCCTCGCCGAAGACCGCACCTTCACTTCACAGGTCTTGAACCCCGCCGCCGTTCATGGAGACGGCAGATGGAGGACGTTGTCACCGATGCGGAAGTATAAAGGAAAGTGGACGTCGGTCGCCGCCATAGAATAGGTTATGGTCGGTTGCTTTTCTTTTTCTGTCCTATAAAAATTCGAAATGTAATGAAAATCTACCATGTTTGCATGAATCTCGTCCGGTGTATATGAACTTTCACAATAATAGTACGATATATTGTATGAAAATATATTGAATGATGATTCGTTTTTGTGTGTATAAACTTGGTCTAAGTTTAGAAGGTTTGACCCGAGACAAAGCTAACATGCGAAGTAAATAAACACATAGGTCTACATACATAATTTATCTTAGGCACTCCAATAGTACGTCCACTACACATTCATGCATTTCACATCTTTCTCTCTCTTTGTCTGTCAAACCAACTAAGCCTTGTCCTAAAAAATAAAGTCCTAAAAAAACCAACTAAGCCAACTTCCCAGCATATCGCGCGGGAAAAGACCCGGCCGCGCCATTTTAGTCGGGATTACCGGATTACTAGTACTAGTATCGATGGATCGCGCAAAGCACCAAGTTTTAAGGTGGTACACTCACAGCATGCCTATCGCGGTCGCATTGCACCCCTCACACGGTCGATCCTGCACACGACTCACGCAAACGGTACACGCTTCGGCTTGCCTCTTCACTGACACGTGAGACCGCATTTCGAGAAACCAACCATGCACCAAACTCCCCCGCCTACCGCGCGAAAATTCCCCCCAAATCCCAAATTCATCTGCCTATCGGCCAACTAGCCAATAATATTCCCCAAACCCCCTCCCCCCGGCCCCCTCCACTCCATTCGCTCCGCCAAAGCCGCTCTCCCAGCCGCGCCGATAAGTCGGCGCCGCGGTTCATTGAGGGGACACACGGCGATCCTCTCGCTCCCACAGTACGCTCTCGTAGACTGCCGTCCTCCATCTGCGCCGCCGCCGCTGGCGACATTCTTGTGGAGACGCACAGAGGTCAGCTTCTCCCATGGTACGCACATTCTAGACTGAGGCCCCGTGCATGTCGGAGTAGCGCTGAATGTTAGCTGATAGACGCTGTTAATCTCACTGTTTGCCAAAATAGTTTACAGTCAATATGCTCTGCATAAGAAGCTTCCTTACCCTATTCTGCACTCAATTTGCTTTGCTGAGATGGCACGCCACGCCCGATTAGTTGCTAAAATATCCTGCCATATATTTATTGTGAAGTAGATTGCCATGGTCTAGTTGCCAATCTGTTAGGTGAAATAGGTCGACACCGTTTTATACTCGATCTTTGTTGCTGACAGTGGCAGAGCTTGACAATAATCTCAGGGGGGGCAAAGCGAAAATATGAACAACTAGGAGGGAAAAGAATTGATTTTTTCCAAATCTAAGCCATGCATAGTAATTTTCCTTCATTGTTTTGTCTTAAGCTGGGGGGGCACGGCCCCCTCAGAGTTGAACTAAGCTCCGCCACTGGTTGCTGAGATGGCCTTCGATGGCTTTGTGCTCGGCCTCATTGATTGCTGAAATAGCCTGCCATAATTTAGCACTCAATCTGTTTGCTGAATTAGCTTTACATATAGGACTATTTCATTACTTAGATCTGCTTGTCCAAATATCTTGCCATAGCTTTAGACATCGACCTAGGTATTTTTTCTGAACTTTATAAAAAAGCATATAAGTTTTTCCTGTAATATCTAGTAGAAGGACTAATTTGTATGTCTAACAGATGGACAATACTTGGATAACTTCTGCTGGAAGATTCTCCGCTGCATATGTCGAGGGGGTTGAAAACTTCATGAATTTTATCAGAGCTGAGTACGGTGGTCTGAAATCAGATGTGCTCTGCCCATGTAGCAGTTGTATGAATTCAGTTTCAAGACCCCAGTCAACTATGCAAAATCATCTACACTTGTATGGGATGTCGGTCACATATACTAGGTGGGTTCATCATGGTGAAGCTGTGAACGTCAATGTTAATGACTATGTGGAAGCAGCAGATCACATCTTGATCTGCCTGATGCTCAAGTGGAAGAGGCGGAGGAGGAGATGGCGGCAGAGCCAGTGAGTTTGACCAACATTGAAACAATGCTACAAAATGCTCGTGCATTTCATGAACTTTCACCTGCACAAGAAAAACGGCGGGCCCGCATGTTGGAACAATGCAATGTGGCAGTCACCCCAGGAAATAAGCTATAAGTATTCTCAGCTATGGTCACCTTTCTTCAGGTGAAGACATCTAAGCGGATGACCAACAAATCATTCGATGCGATGTTGGCTGCTTTCCATAAATCTTACCCAGATGCGTCTGAGCTGCCACACACCTACAGTAAAATGAAGAATTACCTTCATGTAGTTGGAATTGGATATGATATGATCCATGTTTGTAAGAATAATTGTGTTCTATTCCGGAAGGATTATGCCAACTTAAGTGAATGCCCAAAATGCAAATCATCAAGATGGAAAGATGGCGATGCTGTGAAGCCTCATAATGTTCTGAGACATTTTCCAATTATACCAAGATTGCAGAGGTTGTTTCATGATGCTGAAACAAGAGAGGATGTACTGTGGCATTCTAGGAACCAGGAGTACAGAGATCAGAATGTAATGAGCCATCCATCTCATGGTAGTGACTGGATAAGCTTCAATCAGAAACAACAAAAGTTTGTTGCTGAGCCGAGAAACATTAGACTTGGCTTAGCTACAGATGGATTCAACCCATTTGACCACCAGAGCGCCACATATAGCATGTGGCCAGTGCTTGTTATCCCTTACAACATGCCACCAAATGTCTGCACCAAAGAATCAAACTACATGATGGCCTTGCTCATCCCAGGTCCAAAAAGTCCTGGAAAGGATTTTGATTTATTCATGGAGCCTCTTGTAGAGGAACTTCAACAGCTATGGAGGGGTGTTCTCACTCGAGACCTATATAGCAGCCCACCAGCTGATTTCTTTCTGCGTGTTGTTATAATTTGGTGCATCCATGATTATCCGGCTTTGGGCACTATGTCAGGGCGAACGACACATGGTTACAATGCATGTGTTCGCTGTGACAAGAATCCGCTGTCATACGCAATACTTAGCAAGATCTGTTACATTGAACACCATTGTTTCCTTGCCAAGGACAAGTCGTGTCCTAGAAAATACCGAAGACATGTGTTCGATGTAGAGCATGAAAACCATGATGTGCCAAAGAGGCTCACCGACGATGAGTTGCAGGAGGAATTAGAGACGGTCAGGCATATTTGTCACATCCCTAGTTCTAGTATGCACTAGGCTAGCCCTTCATGTGTGCATCATGTTTAAATTTCAAATGAACTTGAAATGGGGGATGTTCAAACCCTAGCATCAAAAGGAATCCACTAGGTTGAACTAAAATATTTTCAGTGATTCCAAATGGCCTTCAAAAATGTTCATCATTTTTGGAAAATGCTAGAAACAATAACCAGAGATGATGCACATTTTTCCATGACATGTTTGGGCTCTGAATTAATTCATATTGTATTTCGAATTGGAGCAAATATATTCCATAAATATTTTTAATGCTCCAATAATTCTGGAAACCTGTGAGGGCCTCTGGAATATTTGTCTTAGTGCCCACAAAAAGTTTCAGAATTTTATAAAATGATTTAGTGCCTAAACTAAATCAAAACAAATTGCAAAAATAGAAAAATAGAAAGAAAGGGAAAGACAGAAGTTTTACTTGGCACCACCAGCTGGCCCAGCATTGTAGCTGGCGGCCCAGCCCGCCAACCAGCCGCTCACCCTCTTCAACCTCGTGCCAGAAGGCACGAGGGCGTGTGTCCCGCGCGCGCCGGCACGCGCCGGCCACCTCCTCCTTGCCTGGCTGCCCCCTTCGCCTCTGGACGCTCTAGAGGACGCCATGCAACCCCCCAGATCTCTCGCACTCTCCCTCGTTCTCACCCCTCCCCTGGATCCCTCTCTCTCATGACAGAACAAACTGCAGCGTGCCACCGAGCACCACCGCAGCCACTGCCGTCGTCTCTCTTCCCCGACGTGTCCTCGGGATCCGCCGCGTCGTTTGCTACATCTCCACAGAGCCACGCATCGCCGGACATCCCAAAACGCCAACACTGCCATCATCTTCTTCCTCAGGCCGCCGAGATTGTCACCATTGTTTCGCCTGCTCCGAGCCCTCCTCGAGCCCGCTTCAACGCCTTCTGCGCTCACCGTGAGTCCCTGTGTCAGAACCCTCTCTCCCCTGCCCCGTTTGCCCCTCTGGCCATCTCCTTCAACGAGACCGAGAGCTTGGCTCTGTCGGCCATACCGCCGCCGTAGTCACAGCCGTGCAAGCTTGCAACAGAGCGTGTCACCACGCTCAGGAAGCCCCCAGGAGCTCAATGCACCCACTCACTCCTCCTGCCGTGCCGCGTAGCTTGCGCCTGCTCAAGGCCGTACTCTGGCCGCTACCACGAGCTCGCTCTCGGCAAGCTCTGGCGCCCCCGCACCCAGCTGCCTGCCTCCCTGGAAGTGGACGAGCCCAGGCCACGCTCTGGTGACCTCGGTCGCCGCTCCCGTGCCCTGTGGCGCGGACACCGCCACGACCAGACGTCACCGGGGACCAGCTCGCCGCCCTGAGGCACTAACCAGTGGCCCCCGCCGGTTAGGTTTTTAATTAGTGCTAATTACCCCCTAGAGACATTGACAGTGGGCCCAATGCCCTAATCTTTTAATTAAGATAAATTAACCCCTGTTTTAACCCTGTGTCACTGACATGTGGACCCCACACATCAGGTTTGACTCTGGTCAGCGCTGCTGACTTGCTGACGTAGGCATGGCGCAGTAAATGTTTTTCTGGATTTAAAGTAAATCAGGAAATTTCAGAAAATTTCTTAAACTTCAAAAAATCATAGAAAATCAACCGTAACTCAGATTGAAATAATTTATATATGAAAAATTATCAAAAAAATTCAATCTATCCATCTGTACAATTTTCAGGCATGAAAAATGAAGTTATACCGACTTAATATAGGAAAACACATAAATGGCATTTTAAATGGTTTAATTTAGAGTTGCATTTGAACCCTTGGTTCAAATGAACTTCATCCAAAATGAATGCTAGATGCATTAGCACAAATCATATCACATCTTCATGCCATATTCATTCATCATATTTTTGCATATGCATGTGTATTGATTGCCGGCACCGTCCTTCTCGATAGGTCCTGCTCCGAAGACCGTTCCAGAGTACTTGTCAGAGGAGTAGTGACCCCCTGTTGATCTATCAGGCAAGCAAACCCCCTTGGTCATTCTGATACAATCCCACTCTCTCACTCCTGCTCTCTGTTATTGCATTAAGACAATAGCGATTCAACTGCTACTTTTATGCTGCGGTAGTTGAACCCATTCCTCTGCATGACCTGTCTTTGCCACAGTAAATAGTTGAAACCCACTAGCATGTGTAGGAGTTGATTGAGCCATATTGTGTTCCTACCATGCCATGCCTGCTATTGCTTAGAGTTGTGTTAGGTTTGATTCATCGGGAACGAATTGGGGTGTTATGCCATGTTCTGATGCTTAGAGTTAAGTGTGTGAACATGATTTGGTAAAGGTAGCGGTGAGAGGCCATGTAGGAGTACATGGTGGGTTGTCTCACTAGAACCGTCCATAAGAACTGAGTTTTGTGTATGTTATCCAAGACTAGCTACTACCACACATTGGGCTCCGGGCGCTCCAAGCTCTCTCGACTTATTAACCGACTTGATCTCTATCCAGGAGTTGCAACTAGTTTCTTGTGTTTGTAGGTAGTGCTATTTTTCTACCGAGTGGCACCCAGCAGGGTGGACTTGGGACAGACTAGGCACAGTGGCATGGTGTACCAAGTGGCACCCGGATGGTGGGCTTGGGAACCCTGCTAACATCCTTTGGGGCCGTGATGGAAACCTCGGCCAGACTTCCCTTGCGGGTTCAGCCTCGGAAAGGCGATAAACCTGGACTAGAGTCTTGTGTGGTTAGTCAGGTCGTGGCCGACACCCTCGCCAGGCTTCCGCTTGAAGGTTGCCGAGATACATGATGTGTACATGGCGGTAAGTGGCGAGAGCGTGTGGGAAGAAGTACACCCCTGCAGGGTTAACATGATCTATTCGAATAGCCGCGTCCTCGGTTATGGACTACTTGGATACTTATGTGGTACATAGACAACTTGAAGTGGATACTCTAAAATGCTCAAGACAAGTGTGAGTGCTATGGATGGCCTTCTCGTAGGGAGACGGGATAGAATCCATAGTGGTGTATTGTTGTGGTGATTAGTGGACTCGTGTGCGCTTTCTCACCTCAAAGAAGTTACTCATAGTCGTAGTACAGGATAGCCACCTAGTCAAAGCTGGCTTGCTGCACCCAACCCTACATTGCCTTCTTGATACTAATGCATGTATGATAGGATCTGATGTAAGTCATGCTGAGGACCTTTGTACTCACGTTTGCTTAATTTATGTTTTGCAGAGGAGACTTCTGTCTTAGTAGTAGTTCCACATGGACTTCGACAAATAGCATGTTACCTCAGCTACGATCTTGTACCCTTGGGAGGGTCTTGTAGATAGTCAAGCTCCTCAGCCTTTTTCATTTGTAGTTGTCTGTACTCAGACATGTTATGCTTCCATTGCTTGTATGCTCTGTATGATGGGTCATGTGACCCCTGTTTGTAATATAATGCTATGTTGGCTCTTCTGGGACATTACCTATATGAGCTGTTGAGTCATGTTGTGATTCCATGTTGTACATCACATACTTGCATGTTATGTGTACGTGTAATATGTATTGCTATGTGTGGTATCCGACACCTAGTTGTTTATTCTTGGTAGCCTTCCTTATGGGGGAATGTCTCCCGGTGCTTCCACTGAGCCATGGTACTTCGTGACTGCTCCGGAACACTTGGGTTGGCTAGCATGTATCCTTCTTTGTTCCTGTGTCTGTCCCTTCAGGAAAATGTCACGCGTTGTTCCTTTAAGTGCTTGTAGCTTGCTACGACTTGGGTTCATACGTTGATGACCGACACGTTCATTGCTGGGTTGCGTATGCCTTTCCCTTTAAGTTTGTGCCACCTTGGGTTTACGACTAGTAATGTCGGCCCGGGTTCTTTGTCATATGGATGCTAGCGACACTATCATATCCGTGAGCCAAAAGGCGCAAATGGTCCCGACCCATGTAAGGTGGCAGCCATGGGAATACCGTGCGTGAGGCCGCAAGGTGATATGATGTGTTACATGTTAGATCAATGTGACTTAGGATTGGGGTCCCTACAGCTTTGGTATCAGAGCCTGACTTCCTGTAGGATTACTAAGCCAAACTGGTCAAAGTTGAGTCTAGAAATTCTTTTGTTATGTAAGGGAATTGATTGTGGAAGGGTACGTAAGGCTCTTTTTACTCCTTATACCTTATGTCCTTCTGATATGAGTCATCCTATCTTTCCTACGGGGTTAAGGAACTAGGCTTTCCCTTCTGTCTATCAAGATCACGAGTTACTACTCTATAATCTCATAGGATTGGTTGTTCAGAGTCATATTCCAGTGTTCGAGTACTTCCGGTGTAGTTTGTGTAGTACTATCACAGAACCTTGAGTGATGATGTCGAGCATGGTACTACCCCTTCATTTGCAGGATGTCTCATTTTGAGCATTTTACTGCCGTTGTGCTACCAAAATTTTCCTCGGAGTTCGAGAGATACTAATTTACTTGTGCTACATTCCACATCCTTATGTTGATGCTGATTCCATCCTTGACTTCTCCTGGTTTTGTTCTTCAGGATGTTGCCGGTTAACCGAAGTTCTCTTGCCCATAGCCAGAACCACGGAGGTGGTAGGGATGAGGATCCTCCCGACCAGCCTTCGCTGGCAGAGTTCATGTTAGAGGTTGAGAGGAACAAGCGTGAGTCTAACCGCTTGTTAGCATGTATTAAGGAGAACACCGCACATCAGTGCAAAGAGTCAGCGACCATTCATGACTTCATCAGCTTGCATCCACCTACCTTCCATCATTTTGTCACTACTAGAAAAAGGGCTATAGCTAATATAGACATTAGTGGCGCACTATGTATGTGGTGGGCCACTGCCAAATAGCAGTGGCGCACCACACATGGGTGCACCACTAATGTTTATATTACTAATGGCGCACCTTGTGTGTGGTGCGCCACTGCTAAGTTTCTCCTGGGCACACCCCCCTCCCCAGACTTACCAGTGGCGCACCGTGGTTTGGTGCGCCATTACTAGTTTTAACTAGTAATGGCGCACCACACCCACGGTGCACCACTACTAACAATTTTTTTTTCAATTTTTTTTTTCAAAACTAGTAATGGCGCACCACACACCAGGTGCACCATTAGTAACCCTGGTTACCAATGGGGCATTCTTAGGAGGTGCGCCATTGGTAACCTGAGAGCAGCTAGATATTTTTGACAGCCACCTACCACACTCACTTTCCCCACTTCATTCTCTCCACCTCTACCAAGCTTGGTCTCGGCTGCCTCCTCCTCCTCACCTCATTTGCACCATAGATTCACCCAAATTAAGTGGTTAAATTTCTTTTTTTTTTGATAGGTAAGTAAGGGGAAAGCTTTCTTTATGTTCTAGATCTACTTTTTTCTCCCTCCAACAACGTACACACTTTTTATGGCCTACATCTACGTATGTTTGTGGTGTTGCATATGTTTGTGTTTGCAGGTACCGGTATTTGAAATGCGATAGTTGCCAATATTTTGCCGGAATGTTGATTCATTTCCGTTTCGGCGAGAATTTGGCACTATGCATTCATTTTGGTCCTATTTTTAGGCAAAGTCATGCCAAATTTTTTTTTGGTTCTAAAATATCATTTTGCTCTACCCCGCAGGCGACCATGGTCCGCACGATGACTGAAGGCATCGTGAATAGGTTTTTGAGCTCCATGAAGGCCGAGATGCTTCAAAAGAACGAGACGGAGATAAGATGTCCGTGTCGAAGATGCAAGCTGAAGAGCCTTATGGACCCGGATTCCAGACAGGTGCAGGACCACCTGCTCTTGCGTGGTTTCATGGATGGCTATCGGTGGCATGGTGATGAAGATGATTATGAAGTCGTCCATGGGGGCCGGGCAAGAAATAAGGAAGGGCAGCAAGACAATAGCGGCGAGGGCGGGCGAGAAGACGAAGAATCTCCAGTACATGATCACGAAGTAGATGCACGACACATTCATCATGTAGAAGATGCCGGACATGATGATGAGGAAGATCAAGACGAAGGGCATGATCATGAAGATGAAGATGCCGGAGCAGACGATGATGGACCATCGATGGGCTGGGTGCAGGACCCTCATATTCAAGAGCTGCTTCTCAAGCAGACGGGTAACGCAAGAGCTGCCGCCCGAGAGAAAGCCAAGCTGGATCAACTGGAGATAGACGCAGTTACTCCATTGTATGAAGGATGCAGGCCCGAGGATACCCGCCTGAAAGTAACGCTCATGGCTCTGGAGATGAAGGTAAAACACAAAATGACAGACGCATGCTTCGACGAGAACATGTCATTCTGGCACGAACGTCTTCCCAAGGGGAACAAGTGCCCGACCAGTTTCGAGGAGGTGAAGAAAATCGTGTGTCCTCTGGATTTACCGCACGTGAAATACCATGTGTGCATGAACGATTGCATCATTTATCGGGACGAGCACGTGCAGTCTACCATATGTCCGGTGTGCGGCGTCACTCGATACAAGAAGAGGAAGAAAGATCCTCGAAAAGTGGTGTGGTACTTTCCGATCACTCCTTGTCTGCAGCGGTATTTTGCGGACCCTAAGCTAGCAAAGCTCTTGCGTTGGCACGCGGATAGGGAGGAGAAGAAGCGAGAAGATGACGGAAATGATCCGGAGATAAATAAAAAAGACAAGATGCTGAGTCACCCTAAGGATGCGAGCCAGTGGCAAGCGTTGAACTTCGAACACCCAGAATTTCGGGACGATCCAAGGAACATCATGCTGGGCGCGAGCACCAATGGAGTCAATCCGTTTGGCAGCCAGAGAAGCACACATAGCACCTGGCCTGTGTTTGTGTGGATGTACAACCTTCCCCCTGGATGTGCATGAAGAGGAAGTACATTCACATGAGTATGCTAATTGAAGGGCTGAAACAACCAGGGAATGACATCAATCTGTATCTGGGGCTGCTAAAAGAGGAGCTAGACACGCTGTGGAAAACGCCAGCCAATACGTGGGATGCCACAGCGAAACAATATTTCCCTATGAGAGCCGCACTGCTCACGACGGTGCACGACTATCTCAGTTACGGATATGTCGCGGGGCAGGTGGTCCACGGATTTTGTGCATGCGTCAGGTGCATGGATGACACAACGTATCGCCAGCTAGATAGAGATCCCGGGTCTTCGAAAACCGTGTTCATGGGACATCGAAGGTGGCTTCGCGACGATGACGAATGGAGAAAACGCATGGATCTGTTCGATGGTGAAACCGAACCCCGAAGACGCCCGCGTACGAGGAGCGGTGAGGAAATAGACGAGCTGTTGAAAAATTGGAAAGAGTGCCCACCGCCAGGAAAGAAGCGAAAGGCGCCAGAGCCGCTGCTGAAGGTATGGAAAACGAGGTCTGTTTTCTGGGACTTGCCGTACTGGAAGATCCTCCGTGTGCCTCACAGCCTTGATGTCACGCATATCACGAAGAACGTGTGTGAGAGTCTGCTTGGTACCCTGCTCAACATGCCAGAGAGGACCAAAGATGGGCCGAAAGCAAGGGCAGACTTGCAATCAATGGGCATCAGGGAGGAGCTTCACGCAAAACGCCCTAATGATGATGATGATGATGATGAGGCGAAGGACACGGAAAGTCGTCGCAAAGGCAAAAAGGCCAAGAAGTTCGAATATGACTGCCCTCCCGCGTGCTTCACTCTAAGTCAGGAGGAGATCGAGCAGTTTTTCACCTGCCTTGTAGGAGTAAAACTTCCTTACGGTTACGCGGGGAAGATAAGCAGATACCTAGACTCAGCGAAGCAGAAGTTCAGTGGGATGAAGTCTCACGACTGTCACGTGCTGATGATGGAGATACTTCCAGTTGCAATCCATGGGATCATGGACGCGCACGTCCGTGAAACGCTATTTGGCCTATGCAACTTTTTCGACATCATCTCTCGGAAGTCGGTTGGCGTGAGGCAACTCAGAAGGCTACAGGAAGAGATCGTGGTGATACTATGCAAGCTTGAGATCTACTTCCCGCCCGCATTCTTCGACGTTATCGTGCATCTGCTGGTCCATATCGTGGAGGATATCATCCAACTCGGGCCGACGTTCCTGCATATCATGATGCCGTTCGAAAGGATGAATGGTGTCATCAAAGGATACATTCGCAACAAGGCACGTCCAGATGGAAGCATAGCCAAGGGCTTTCTGACCGAAGAGTGCATCTCCTATTGCACGAATTATCTAGGCATCGAGAACCCCGTTGGTCTGCCCGTCAACAGGCACCTCGGCAGGCTCGCTGGATGGGGTCACCGCGAGGGTCGCCGCGAAATGCATGTCGACTTCAAGGGTCGACTCGCCGACTTTGAAAGAGCAAACCTAGTCGCGCTACAACACATAGACGTGGTCGATCCTTGGGTGGTAGAGCACAAAACCTTTATTGAGAAGACGTACAATGACCGAGGCCAACAGAGGACGGACGGAGATATAATCAAAGAGCACAACTCATGTTTCACGTGTTGGTTCAAGGAGAAGCTTCTTTCGTACCCTTTACATGAGGATTCTTCCGCGGAAGAAAAACTCATATTCGCCTTGTCACAGGGCGCCGAGCACAACCTGATGACCTATGAGGCGTACGATATAAACGGCTACACATTCTACACCGAGGAAAAGGACATTAAGAGCGATTATCAGAACTCCGGGGTAACGATGGAATCCTACACCGGTAACGACAAGGACAGATACTATGAAAGGATCGAGGAGATCTTTGAGCTGAGCTACGCTGGAGAGAAGGTCCCGATGTTCCGTGTCAGATGGGCCAAGAGCGTCCTAAAAGAAGACCGGTATTTCACCACCATGGTTATGCCCGAAGCCAAATCCAAGACCGCGGGCGCAAACGTCACCGCGAAAAATGAGCCATGGGTACTGGCTTCCCAAGTGGACCAATGCTTCTTCATTACCGACCCGTCAAAGCCCAGTCGTGTTGTCGTGAGGAGAGGCAAAAGGAACATCATCAGAATGGATGGAGTCGCCAATGAGCAAGACTTCGACAAGTACGGTGACCCGAAGATGGAAGATGATGACGACGATGAAGTACCATACACCACAAGAAGAGGCAGGACCACCCTACCTAAAGGACGTCCATTCAAGAGAAGAACTCCATTTGCGAAAAAGAAGGGCAAGAAGATTGTGAAAAGATAGCTAAGATCGAATCACGACGTGTCGGCCGCGTGTGTGTGTGTCAGTGGCAAGCTCAATTATTACATGCAACTAAATTATTACTTGTATCACTTGATTTTAACCATGTCATCTAATTCTAAATCTTTGCACAATGGTTTTATCACTCCATTTGCATTTTCCTTTTCTTTTATCTCAAATCTTAAATTATTACATGCAACTAAAAATCCAAAAAAATAAAAAAAAGTTAGTAATGGCGCACCAGGAGAAGGTGCGCCATTGCTATCATGGTGTTTACGGCGCACCCCTAAAAGGTGCGCCATTGATATACCCCTTTTTATGGCGCACCCCTAAAAGGTGTGCCATTGCTAACCCTCCCCCAGTAATATCCAAGACCCAGCTGCCCCCTCATCCTCATTTCCATTCTTCCTCTCCCTCCCCCACCGCCGCCACCCACACCCACCGGCGACCTCGCTCCCGGGCTCCGCCGCCCCCACCCACCCCTTCCCTCGCCTTCTCTGCCCCCAATCGAGCAGTAGGTCAGCCGGTGGCCCTTCCTTCCGCTGCTCGCGCTCGATCCGTTCGGTTCTGAGCTCTTTCTTTCTCCTCCCGCCAGATCCTCCACGGGCTCGTCGGGCTGGTGAGTTCGCCGGTGTCGGCCACGCAGCCGCAGATCGGGTCGCGCCTCTTCGTCACCTGGGGCATCCACTGGAGCTTCCCCGAGGTGCGGTGTCCTTCTCTCTCAACATGGAGTCCCTCTCTGTTCTTCTTGCTGCATGCATACCTGATGTTTCTCTGTTTCCTCTGTTTTCTTGGTTGGGTCTGCAGACCAGGACGCACATCCTGGTGAGCTCCTTGGTCATCAGCTGGTCCATCACCGAGGTACGCATGCTCCTGAATCCTGATAATCTAGGAATTACACCTCTTCAAATTAGCTGTATTATCGAGCCGCGAGGTGCTGTTGTTGCTGTTAGCCTAGCTGAAGATGTGCTCCTGAACTAGTGTTGGGGCGTGTTGCCCTTTTCTGGAATGAAATGGCGCTGGGGCGTGTTGCCCTTTTCTTCTAAAAAAAAGATGTGCTCCTGAACTAGTGCAATGCGACGATGATTTTTACATATGGATATTGTTGTTCCAAGTTGAATTTCAAGTATCCTAGTATTTGTATGATTAATCCTAAATGAGACAAATCAGGTTAATAATGCTCATGTAATAGAAAAGAATACCAGAAACTTCAAACTTGAATGGAAAGAACCTTTAAAGCAGAGGATGACAGAGAAATTGTGCTGCATATTACTCCCTCCGTCCCAAAATAAGTGACTCAAGTGGCCACAAATATCTTCATAGTCGACTGGAATGTCTCATACTACCAGTTTTAGAGCATCTCCAACAACTACTCAGGCCTCTCTCATGGCATGTGACGATAGACACTGTGTCAACCGTCAGGCCTCTCTCATGGCATGCCACGATGGCCACTGTGCCGCTGCTGAAATGTTGACAAATAGTTACCCCTTTCTCCTGAAATGTTGATTAATTTCCGTTTCGGTTGAGAATGGGGCACTCCTAGGTCAAGAAAATTAGCAAAGGTCATGCCCAATTTTCTTGACCTAGAAGGTGCCCGATTCTCAACCAAAGCAAATCAGCAAATCAGCAAGTGAGTTAAGTTAAATCAGTAAGTGAGTTAAGTTAATTGAATGGGGCATTTCTGTTTTGTCCAACTGCAGTTTCATTCATTGTGTGAAGTTTGTTGTTGTCAGCCTGAGTTAAACTTGGCATTGGTCTCATTCTAGTGAGTAGGGGTATGCATTAGGCATTGGTCTCATTCTTAGACCGTCGCACTTGGCGGTGCACCTCGCTGCCCAGGCTTGTTGCGACACATTGCTGCCCAGGCTCGCCGCGACACAATGCTTTAGGACTGCCCTTGAGGATGTTAAGACTGTTAGCTATGCATACATAGTGAAAGATCAGCTAGGTTGTGCTGTCATAGATGAGAGGCACAAATGTCTCTTTCTGGGTGGCATCTGATACACTCAGGCAGCATCTGATACCCTTTACCCATCCACAGAATTGGCATAGTTCTACAAACCAGCATCTTAAGGTTGCTGGTAAGCACAAATCTTCAAGCCAAGATCACGTGCTGGCATCTGAAAAGGTCAGAATGGCCTCACAAGTTGGATTCATGTCGACGTCTGAATACAAACACAGTTTTTGCTTAGTTTAACTAGTACATGGCCCCTGGTTTCGACCTTGTTATTACCCAGCCGCTGCTGGCTCAGCAATGTGACGAACACCTAGGCGTCCTCACTTGCGTACGTGGCAAAATGCTTTCGTCACCGTCTTACAATTAATCATTCTAGCCTTTTTTCCTATTTAGAGCGAACATGGCCGACAACGATGAGGCTGGCGGTTCGGGCAAGTCATTCTGGGAGCTGTCCCAGGAGATGGAGGAAGAACCTCACCGCTATGAGGACGCCGCGGAAGACACCGATCCCGACTACACAACCCCTAGTGGCGTCGGGGATGACACCACTGATGGTGCCGCTGGGGATGCCACCACTGATGATGGCAGCGCACGCACAGATGGCAGCCAACCCAAGAGGCAACGGAAGGACCGGCGCCCGAACGTGCTCGGCACCGTCAAGGAGGAATTTACTGAAGTGTCCTCTAGTGGGCATCCAATGGCGCCCAAAGAATTAGTCAGTGGGTACGCGGGACAACTCGGGTGCATTCTCCGGAGCACCGTCTCGATCAACACCGAGAACCTAAGGCATCATGACCGAGGGAATTTGCGCAACCTCCTCTTCACGAAGCTGCACGAACGATACAAGTTCCCCGGTGACTTCGCAAACACACGCCTCTCAGGGAATAAAGTGAACAGTGCCGCCCTCACGAAGATGAGCACGGCCCTGGCTACTTGGAGAGCCGCAGTGAAGAGAAGGATTCTAAGTGGTGATAGTTATGAGAAGATCAAGGAGACAAATCCTTCGATCAGCGAAGCTGACTACCTGGAGTTCAAGATCAAGTGCGAGAGCAACGCATCCGCGGAATCAAGTCAGTGGGGGAAAGATATGCAGGACTTGAACTTAGGGGTCCACAAACTCGGTCCCGGCGGTTACAGAGTGGCGGAACCTATATGGGACAAGGAGGACGCGGAGCGTGCTGAGCAAGGCCTAGCGCCCCTCTTCGATAAATACCATGAAAAGCAGACCAGGAACTATGTCAGGGCGCAGTACAAGGTGGACCCGGTAACAAAGGAGCTTACCACAGATCCGAAGGTGAAGGCGCTTGAGCTTGTTTTGGTAAGGAATACACCCCCACGTAATTAGCTCCATATGGTTGCATTCTAATTAATGAAGCCAAATTTCTAAATGGTTCACGTTCCTTCCGCAGGAAACTGAAAGCAGTAGCACGGGGTCTCAAAGCTCCCCATCTGCCCCTTGGGACACCACTTTAAATAGGGCGTTGAACGTAATGAAACACAAGGATAAGTTCAGTAAGCCGTCGTCAACTGGTCGTGTGGCCGGCAAAGGCTTGTCCACAAAATGGTTGGAATACTATAAGGCTGGGCGAAAGGAGAGAAAGACCAGCTCGGAAAGCCAGGAGTGCGAGGTTAAAGAACTCAAGGCACAAGTGGCGCGGATTCCGGAGATAGTCCAAGAGCAAGTGCGAGACCAACTGGGAGCGACGATCACCGCCATTACGCCTACCTTGCTTGAGGGGCTGCAGGCATGGATTGCGGGCAGCCAACAGGGGCCGCCCCCGATTCCCAGCTTCACGGGCAGCAACTCGCACAACGCGCCGGCATTGGTGTCTCCGGCGGAGGCGGCATTGGTGTCTCCGGCGTCGGCGCCGGCATTGGAGCTTAATGCACCCGGGTGTGGGAAGAATACGCCGGCCGGCACCTCGGTAGCAAGCGGCCCCTCCGTCACTTGCACGCCCGCCGTTGGCGGTGCCTCAACATTAGCCGAGCTCGACGCCATCACGGTAACTAAGCCTCGGCCAATGACTTCATCTCCTTGCCTTTGACTGGGCATCCCTGACGCCCTACATGTTTTCGCAGGGCGCCGCCGACGTTCCATGCACTCTCCTGCACTTCGTGGATGGCGAGTTGATCGATGTCGCCAAGGCCAAAATTGTTCAACCGGGCAACCGCGTGTTCCACGGTAATCCGATGCCACCCACCGTGTATAGGGTTCAACTGGTTCGGGTGCTGCGGGGCTGCGATGACTTGTTACCTTTGTTTCGACCCCCTAGGGCCGACGAAGATGATGTGATGACCCTCAGCGCCTGCTTAAGCTGGTCCATGCTTTGGCCGAAGAGCCAGATTCGTTTGGGGGCGGGGGACACCACCCCACAGACAACACCGCCAGTCGTGCCGGCGCCAAGCCATGGCAAGACTGCCGCAACGCTACCACCGTCAGCTGATCCGGACATGCATATGGCACAGGATCCGGACGATGACGACGGTACATTTTCCAATGTCGATAAGTACTTCAACGAACATGGGTACGGTGACGAATTCTTGGGGCCTCCTTCTCAAGAACCCAACCCTACAAAAGACGATCGTGATCTAGCTGGTACCGCGGAGAAACCCAATTGCAACAGGCATCGTCTGGCATTCAGTTCTCAGGAGACGCCTCCAGCTGCCGCCTTCACCGAGACTCAAATAGCCGAGGTGCGAAATATTATCAGCCCCAACACACTCAAGAAGGTGGTCTCTGAGCAGAACTCGATCCCATTACAGCAGAAGAAGCAGAAGGGATGAAAAGGAAAAAATAACAAGGGTGCAAGCCAGCCGGCACCGAGTACGATCCGTGTTCAGGACGGGCCACCAATACCTAAGGATATCTCGAGGAGGGTGCATGTGGCGGGTAGGCCGATGCTACCGACTAATCTGCTCAATGCTGCAACCGGTGCTATGCGGAGTCTGCATGACAGTGTTCTTTCTATGGAGAAGCGGCGTCTCTCCGAGAATGATGTGGCATACCTGGTTTTCGTGGCCAAGGTGCCAGAGGGCAAGGGCTTTGTCGATAGCACCATCGGGCGTATGATCGTCATGCGGTTTGATGACATCTTCGCTATGTTTAACCTTCATCCGTTGCACTACACCTTCATTCGGCTATTTTTGCTCAGTATGGAGATGCGGATCATTAGAGACAAGACCCCGGACATCATGATAGTCGACCCCTTCTACATGCGTGCCAAGATCTTGGGCAGCGCTGGGGACCCGCAAGTCGCGAGTTCATACCTCGAAGGCGTCATTCTAGCGAACCCAGATAAGGGTAACTTCCTCGTGCCTTACTTTTCCGAGTAAGTCATCCCCTCACCGCCCCGTAACATATGATTTCTTAGATTTTGATTGTTCTTTTTTTCTTCTAACATTCCAAGTTTTGTGCAGTGACACACATTGCACACTCATCCTCTTAAGCCCGAAATATTCCATGGCCACGTATTTTGACTCGGACCGTCAGTCGAAGAAAGACTACACAAATATGAAGAAAGTTCTTGATGATGCTCTCCCCGGCTACGCCAAATCTGGAGGCACCTTCAGGAGGCCAATTTGTAGGTATGGCAAGCACGTGTTCACCCACGTAACGACGTTCCCCTGCGTCAAGAAGCCACCTGGCAGTCAGAAGGATGCCTACTACGCCCTCCATCACATGCAGGCGATCGTACGGGACCATAATCACCTTATGCTACCAAATAATCTCAAAGATTGGGCCGCATGCTTGTCGGCAATCCAGGACAAGGACATCAGACAAGAATTCTTTCGCATCCAGTCGGAGTTTGCGGAAATCATCTATCAAGATGTCCTTCGTACCTCGGGGCAGTTCTACCTCAAATATCAACCGTCCAACAGTGAAATAGAAACAACGCTACAAATGCAGGCTGACAACGACCGCACATTCATGACCATCACGAAAGACGGTGGCTTCATCCACGCTCCGGTCCCTTAGTCGAGTCGAAAGTATTGATGCTATGTAGTTCTGAAATATCGATTAGCTCATATTGTAATTAAACTTTAATGAACTTGTATGTCTCTTTCATTTGGACAGTCGTTCAACTTATATGTAATCGATGCTATTTATTAGTAGGACCATGAATCGTGCTATTAATGTGTTGCTTTTCTCTTCCGATCCTTTTGTTGCATACTTATATATTGCTTATATATTATCTGTGAATTGCTACTAACGTTTTGTTTGTCTAGTGCATAGAGATGCCATCGTATGTTGTGTACAAGGGTAAGGTTCCCGGAGTCTACGACGACTAGGAGGAGTGTCGGAGACAGGTTCACCATTTCAGCGGTAACAGTTACAAAGGGTACACCACTAGGGCGGAGGCGGAAGCTAGATACGCGCGCTATCTAGCGGGAGAGAGGAGGGAGCGGAGGAGGAACCGGATGAAGACCAGTTTCATCGCGATGATGCTCATCGTGACCGCAGCTCTCTTCTATGTGATGGTAGTTTAGATGATCGATATCGACTTTGTAATGTGATGACAAACTCGGCTAATATGATGAACTTTGCTAATGTCTCGAGACCTAAACTTGGCTAATGTTTGAACTTTGTTCGCTATTTCGAATTTGGAGACTAATATGATGAATTCTATTGTGTGATGTTTATATTCTGTGCTGTAACGTATTTTGTAACCTGTGCAAATACCAGAAAAGAAAAAAATAATAATTCCTAATATTCATAGTAGTGGCGCACCATATTGAGAATTAGTGGCGCACCAAGATAAATACCAGTGGCGCATTATCGGGCATAGTAATGGCGCACTTGGGGCATAGGTGAAGGAAAATATGGCCCCCAGTTGTGGCGCACCATATTGAGCATTAGTGGCGCACCAAGGCTAAATACCAGTGGCGTATTATGGGGCATAGTAATGGCGCACTTGGGGGCATACGTGAAGGTAAATATGGCCCCCTAGGAGGCATAGTAATGGCGCACTGTTGGACATAGTAATGGCGCACTATGTGGTGCGCCACTATTATCTGGGATACTAATGGCGCACCAGAGGTGCGCCATTACTATTTGTTACTAGTGGCGTGTTAATAGTGGCGCACCTATAGTGCGCCATTAATAGCAAAAACTGGTGCACCACTAACAGCCTTTTTTCTAGTAGTGTGTTGAGCTGCTTGATGCGGATGACTGGCTCTGTAGCATCACTCATAAGCTGCATTCTGCGAACATAGCTGAAGGTGACAAGGTCACCTATGCTACATATCACCTGGAGGGTCCTGCTAGCCTTTGGTGGCAGAACTATGAGGCCATGATTCCAGCTGGCAAGATACCTGCCTCGAGAGATTTCACTGAAGCTTTCCGCGAGCATCACATTCCTCAGGCTCTCATTGACCGCAAGAGAGAAGAGTTCTGTAGTTTCACCCAGGATAAGATGGCTATTGATGCTTATAGTAGAAAGTTTGAGAACCTCGCCCGCTATGCTACAGAGGAGGTGTCCACGGACGCCAAGAAGCAGGCTAGGTTCCGAAAGGGTCATAACCCTAAGTTGCATCGTGATCTCCACTTGCACCATTGTGACACATTCTAGGATCTTGTGAACAAGGCCATTAATGCAGAGATAGATCAGCTCACTTACGAGGAGTCTCATAAGCACACCCGTGATTTGGGCTCTTCCTCCGGCTCTAGTTCTCAGAAGCGCCGGATTTGGGTTCCGAACTCCGCTCTTCCACCCGGATACGCACCGAGGCCATCCTATGTGGCGCCTCACCCAGTTCAGCCGTATGCTCCACCCAGGCCTATTGGTAGACCGCCTTCCAATGCGGGTCCATGTCCTACTTCAGGGACTTGCTTCAGATGCGGAGAGCCAGGACACTATTCATGTGACTGCTCTCAGGCCAGTTATGCTCCACCCCAGTCTGAGAAGTCTCTTGGCCGTGGTAAGCCATCACGCAAGATGATCAGTGCCAAGTCAGCTCCCACTGAATGTGGACGTGTGCATCACGTCTCAGTTAAAAACGCTCATGATGATCCGGATGTCATTCTTGGTACACTCCTTGTCAATTGTCATCTAGCATCGGTTCTATTCGATACTGGAGCATCTCACTCCTTCATTTCTGAAAGCTATGCCAGCTTGTACAACATGTCATTTTGTGATATGCCCTCTCCACTAGTCATTCAAACTCCTGGATCCAAATGGCAAACTTCTAGTGTAAGCCATGGTAATGAAATCCTTGTTGACAGACTTGTATTCCTTGCATGACTTATAGCCCTCAAGTCTATAGATATTAACATCATCTTGGGTATGGACTAGATGAAAGCTCATTATGCCAAGATTGATTGTTACCCCAGGTCTGTTCAGCTTACACACCCATCTGGCAAGATAGTCACTGTCTCCACCAGAGTTGCAAAGCGTCAACTCTATTCTCGTAATGCCAGCCCTCTCCCAGATCTTGAAGATATCCCGGTAGTCCGTGACTTTCCGGATGTCTTTCCAGAGGAACTGCCAGGCATTCCACCTGACAGAGATGTAGAGTTTGTCATAGATCTTATCCCAGGAACCGCCCCAATTTCTAGGAGACCTTATAAGATGGCACCCTTAGAGCTAGCTGAGCTTAAGAAACAACTTCACGAGTCTTTGCAAAAGGGTTTCATCCGTCCTAGTTCTTCTCCTTGGGCTTGTCCTGTCCTCTTCATCAAGAAGAAGGATGGTACGGATCGGATGGTTGTAGATTATTGTCCTGTTAACTTGGTCACGATAAAGAACAAGTATCCCCTCCCCAGGATCAATGATCTGTATGATCAGCTCGTTGGATCCTCAGTCTTTTCTAAGATGGATTTGAGGTTAGGCTATCATCAAATCAAGAACAGAAATGGGGACATTCCTAAGACAGCTTTTATCACTCGTTATGGCCAGTACGAGTACACCATCATGTCTTTCGGTCTAACCAATGCTCTAGCTACATTCTCCCGCTTGATGAATTTGATCTTCATGGATTACTTAGATAAGTTCATCATGGTTTACCTCGATGATATTCTTATTTACTCGAAGAACGAGGAAGAGCATGCCGAACATCTTAGACTTGTCTTAGAAAAACTCAGAGAGCACCGCCTTTATGCCAAGTTCTCCAAGTGCGAATTTTGGTTGCCAGAAGAGACCTATCTAGGCCACGTAATCTCTGGTAAGGGCATTGCTGTCAATCCCGAGAGAGTTCAGGCCGTTCTTGATTGGACTCCACCTGAATCGGTTAAACAAGTTAGGAGTTTCCTTGGCCTAGCCATTTATTGTCGCCGCTTTGTTGAAAACTTCTCCAAAGTGGCAAAACCTCTCACGGAACTTCTCAAGAAAGAAAAAAAGTTTGAGTGGTCCCCACAGTGTGAGCAGAGTTTTTAGGAACTGAAAAGACGCCTGACTTCTGCTCCCATACTTATGCCACCGGATTTCACTAAGGACTTTGTTATCTATTGTGATGCCTCACGACAGGGACTAGGTTGCATTCTTATGCAGGATCGCCATGTGATTGCCTATGCATCTCGACAGTTGCATCCACATGAGGAAAATTATCCTACACATGATCTAGAGCTTGCAGCCGTAGTCTATGCACTTAAGACATGGCGACATTACGACTTAGGGATTACCTACACTCCAGGCAAGGAAAATGTCATGGCTGATGCGCTAAGTCGAAAGTCCTACTGCAACAATCTCATGTTGCACCAGGGCCAACCACTTCTCCATGAGGAATTCTGTAGGCTTAACCTTCACATTGCTCCTCAAGGATTCCTTTCTACCCTGGTGGTGAAACCTGATCTTGAGGATCAGATTATCTCTGCTCAAAAGCAGGATACGGGAATTTCCCGGATCAAGAGAAACATTAATAAGGGGGTTGTTGGTTGTTTCTCTATGGATGATCGGGGTGTTGTTTCTTTGAGAACCACTTGGTAGTTCCCAAGAATCAACATCTGCGGCAACTGATCCTTAAGGAGGCGCATGAATCTCCTCTCAAGATTCATCCCGGTAGTACTAAGATGTATCAGGACCTACGCCAAAGGTTCTGGTGGACTAGGATGAAGAGAGAAATCGTTGAGTTCATTGCTAACTGTGACGTCTGTCATCGCGTTAAAGCAAAGCATCAGAGGCCTGCTGGCACCCTTCAGCCTTTAGCTATTCCTAAGTGGAAATGGATAAAGTTGGTATGGACTTCATCACCGGCTTTCCCAGGACCAAGAGAGGGAATAATGCTATCTTCGTAGTCATTGATCGTCTTCCCAAAGTGGCCCTCTTCCTACCTGTTCGAGAGAGTATCACTGCTAGTTAGCTCGCTGAATTATATATTGCTCTAATAGTGTCACTACATGGTGTTCCACTAGAGATCAATTCAGACCATGGTAGTCTCTTCACTTCTTATTTTTGGGAGAGTTTCCAGACTGCCATGGGAACCCATCTTTCTTTCAGTACCGCTTTCCACCCTCAGTCGAGTGGTCAGGTGGAAAGGGTCAACCAGATCCTCAAAGACATGCTTAGAGCTTGCGTTATCTCATTCAGTATGGATTGGGAGAAGTGTGTTCCCTTTGCCGAGTTTGCTTATAACAATAGCTACCAATCCAGTCTTAAGAAAGCTCCTTTGGAGATTCTTTATGGACGAAGATGTCGAACACCTTTGAACTGGTCAGAAACCGGTGAAATACAATTCTTTGGACTAGATATGATCCAGGAAGCAGAAGAGCAAGTTCACATTATTCGTGAGAATTTGAAAACAGCCCAATCTTGTCAAAAGAGCCAGTATGACCGTCGTCATAAGGAAGTGGCTTATGAAGTTGGCGACAAGGCTTACCTTCGGGTTATGCCTTTAAAGGGTACCCATCGTTTCGGTATCAAGGGCAAGTTGGCTCCTCGTTACATTGGTCCTTTTCATGTTCTCGCTAAACGAGGAGACGTTGCCTACCAGTTGGAACTACCCCCACATCTTTCTCGAGTTCATGATGTCTTCCACGTCTCTCAACTCAGGTGTTGCTTCTTGGATCCCATCCGTGGAGTGGACCACAAAACGCTTGATCTCCAAGATAACCTCACATATCGAGAGCACCCTATTCGCATTAGAAGAGCGTGTCACCCGACGTAAGAACATCAAGTTTCTCAAGGTTCAATGGTCCCATCACTCTGAGAGCAAAGCTACTTGGGAGCGAGAAGATCGTCTTCGACTGGAGTACCCCACTCTTCTTCCGCCGACTCCTGAATCTCGGGACGAGATTCTTTCAAGTGGGGGCGAGTTGTTACATCCCTAGTTCTAGTATTTACTAGGCTAGCCCTTCATGTGTGCATCATGTTTAAATTTCAAATGAACTTGAAATGGGGGATGTTCAAACCCTAGCATCAAAAGGAATCCACTAGGTTCAACTAATTTTTTTTCAATGATTCCAAATGGCCTTAAAAAATGTTCATCATTTTTTGAAAATGCTTGAAACAGTAACCAGAGATGATGTACATTTTTCCATGACATGTTTGGGCTCTGAATTAATTCATATTGTACTTTGAATTGGAGCAAATATATTCAATAAATATTTTTTAATGCACCAATAATTTTGGAAACCTGTGAGGGCCTCTAGAACATTTGTCTTAGTGCCCACAAAAAGTTTCAGAATTTTATAAAATGATTTAGTGCCTAAACTAAATCAAAACAAATTGCAAAAATAGAAAAACAGAAAGAAAGGGAAAGACAGAAGTCTTACCTGGCGCCACCAGCCGGCCCAGCACTATAGCTGGCGGCCCAGCCCGCTAGCTAGCCGCTCACCGTCTTCAACCTCGTGCCAGAAGGCACGATGGCGTGTGTCCCGCGCGCGCCGGCACGCGCCGGCCACCTCCTCCCTGCCTGGCTGCCCCCTTCGCCTCTGGACACTCTGGAGGATGCCACACAACCCCCCCGGACCTCTCTCACTCTCCCTCGCTCTCACCCCCTCCCACGGATCCCTCTCTCTCTCTCTCATGACAGAGCGCAGCCCAGCGCGCCACTGAGCAGCACCGCAGCCACTGTTGTCGTCTCTCTTCCCCGACGTGTCCTCGGGATCCGCCGCATCGTCTTCTATGTCTCCACCGAGCCACGCATCACCGGACGTCCCCGAACGCCGACACTGCCATCATGTTCTTCCTCGGGCCACCAAAATCGTCACTGTCGTTCTGCCTACTCCGAGCCCTCCTCGAGCCTCCTTCGACGCCATCTGCGCTCACCGTGAGTCCCCGCATCGGAACCCTCTCTCCCCTGCACCGTTTGCCCCCTCTGGCCGTCTCCTTCAATGAGACCAAGAGCTCGGCAACCACCTCACCGCCCTGAGCCACTGACCGGTGGCCCCCGCCGGTCACATTTCTAATTAGTGCTAATTACCCCCCTAGAGACACTGATAGTGGGCCCCGGTGCCCTAATCTTTTAATTAAGATAAATTAACCCCTGTTTTAAACCTGTGTCACTGTGGTCAGCGCTGCTGACTTGCTGATGCGGTGCTGACACAGTAAATATTTTTATGGATTTAAAGTAAATCAGGAAATTTCAGAAAATTGCTTAAACTTCAAAAAATCACAAAAAATCAACCGTAGATCACATTGAAATAATTTATATATGAAAAATTATCAAAAAAATTCAATCTATCCATCTCTACCATTTTCATGCATGAAAAATGAAGTTATACATACTGAATATAGGAAAACACATAAATGACATTTTAAAGGGTTTAATTTTGACTTGCATTTGAACCCTTGGTTCAAATGAACTTCATCCAAAATGAATGCTAGATGCATTAGCACAAACCATATCACATCTTCATGCCATGTTCATGCATCATATTGTTGCATATGCTTGTGTATTGATTGCCGGCACCGTCCTTCTCGATAGGTCCTGCTCCGGAGACCGTTCCAGAGTACCTGTCAGAGGAGTAGTGCCCCCCGTTGATCTATCAGGCAAGCAAACCCCCTTTGTCATTCCGATACAGTCCCACTATCTCGCTCCTGCTCTCTGTTATTGCATTAAGACAACAGCGATTCAACTGCTACTTTTATGCTGCGGTAGTTGAACCCATTCCTCTGCATGACCTGTCTTTGCCACAGTAAATAGTTGAAACCCACTAGCATGTGTAGGAGTTGATTGAGCCATGTTGTGTTCCTACCATGCCATGCCTGCTACTGCTTAGAGTTGTGTCAGGTATGATTCATCGGGAATGAATTGGAGTGTTATGTCATGTCCTGATGTTGAGAGTTAAGCGTGTGAACACGATTTGGTAAAGGTAGCGGCGAGAGGCCATGTAGGAGTACATGGTGGGTTGTCTCAGTGGAACTGTCCTTAAGAACTGAGTTCTGTGTATGTTGTCCAAGACTAGCTACTACCACACATTGGGCTCCGGGCGCTCCAAGCTCTCTCGACTTATTAACCAACTTGATCTCTGTCCATGAGTTGCAACTAGTTTCTGGTGTTTGCAGGTAGTGCTATTTTTCTACCGAGTGGCACCCGGCAGGGTGGACTTGGGACAGACTAGGCATAGTGGCACGATGTACCAAGTGGCACCCGGATGGTGGGCTTGGGAACCCTGCTCACATCGTTTGGGGCCGTGATGGAAACCTCGGTCGGACTTCCCTTGTGAGTTCAGCCTCGGATAGGCGATAAACCTGGACTAGAGTCTTGTGTGGTTAGTCAGGTCGTGGCCGAAACCCTCGCCAGGCTTCTGCTTGAAGTTTGCCAAGATACATGACGTGTACATGGCGGTAAGTGGCGAGATCATGTGTGAAGAAGCATACCCCTGCAGGGTTAACATGATCTATTCGAATAGCCGCGTCCTCGGTTATGGACTACTTGGATACTTATGTGGTACATAGACAACTTGAAGTGGATACTCTAAAATGCTCAAGACAAGTGTGAGTGCTATGGATGGCCTTCTCGTAGGGAGATGGGATAGAATCCATAGTGGTGTATTGTTGTGGTGATTAGTGGACTCGCGTGCGCTTTCTCACCACAATGAAGTTACTCATAGTCGTAGTACAGGATAGCCACCGAGTCAAAGCTGGCTTGCTGCAGCCAACCCCACATTGCCTTCTTGATACTAATGCATGTATGATAGGATCTGATGTAAGTCTTGGTGAGTACCTTTGTACTCACGTTTGCTTAATTTATGTTTTGCAAAGGAGACTTCTGTCTCAGTAGTAGTTCCACAGGGACTTCGACGAATAGCTTGTTACCTCAGCTACAATCTTGTACCCTTGGGAGGGTCTTGTAGATAGTCAGGCTCCTTAGCCTTTTTCATTTGTAGTTGTCTGTGCTCAGACATGTTATGCTTCCGCTACTTGTATACTCTGTATGATGGGTCATGTGACCCCTGTTTGTAATATAATGCTATGTTGGCTCTTCTGGGCCGTTACCTATATGAGTTGTTGAGTCATGTTGTGATTCCATGTTGTACAACACATACTTGCATGTTATGTGTACGTGTAACGTGTATTGCTATGTGTGGGATCTGACACCTAGTTGTTTATTCTTGGTAGCCTTCCTTATGGGGAAGTGTCTCCGAGTGCTTCCACTGAGCCATGGTAGTTTGCTATTGCTCTGGAACACTTGGGTTGGCTGGCATGTATCCTTCTTTGTTCCTGTATCTGTCCCTTTGGGAAAATGTCACGCGTTGTTCCTTTAAGTCCTTGTAGCTTGCTACGACTTGGGTTCATACGTTGATGACCGACATGTTCATTGCTGGGTTATGTATGCATGTCCCTATAAGTTTGTGCCACCTTGGGTTTACGACTAGTCATGTCGGCCTGGGTTCTTTGTCATATGGATGCTAGCGACACTATCATATACGTGAGCCAAAAGGCGCAAACGGTCCCGGCGCAGGTAAGGTGGCAGCCGTGGGAATACCGTGCGTGAGGACGCAAAGTGATCTGATGTGTTACATGTTAGATCGGTGTGACTTAGGATTGGGGTCTCGACAATATTATACCAGGAAACCTTCCTGATAATGGTAGCGGGAAAAGGAAGTGTGGTAGGGCATAAGAGAGATTATTGTTTACCCACAGGTCCACTTTGTGGGATTTGTAGTATTGGAAAGATTTGGATCTGCGGCATAATCTTGATGTGATGCACATCGAGAAAAATATATGTGACAGCATTATCAGCACACTTCTTAATATTGAAGGCAAGACAAAAGATATCTTAAAATCTAGGATTGATTTGACACACCTGGGTATCAGATCCGATTTGCAGGTGAAAGATGATGGTGCATCAAGGGATATGGCACCAGATGTGTACGTCTTGGACAAGGTAAAAAGAAACGAATTCTGCAAGGTCCTGTCACGTGTGAGATTCCCACATGGATTTGCTTCCAACCTTGAAAGGAGAGTCAGTGTAGATGGAAACAAGGTACAACGGTTGAAAACTCATTACTGCCATGTCCTACTTCAAAGGGTTTTACCTGTTGTCCTTAGAGGATTCAGCCGCCCTGACTTATACAGAGCAGTTGCAGAGTTGGGACAATTCTTCAGGGAACTCTGCAGTAGAAATATCAGGATAGATGCTTTGGAGCATCTTAGAGACAAGATACCAACTATCCTATGCGACCTTGAGAAGATATATCCTCCAGCCTTCTTTGATGTGATGGTGCATTTGGCTGTTCATCTACCTGATGAGGCACTACTTAGAGGTCCAGTACAGTATGGCTGGATGTACCCTATTGAAAGGCAGCTAGGTACTTTCAAGGGCTATGTTAAGAACAGAGCTACACCCGAGGGTTCCATTGCAGAGGCCTACATTGCTACAGAAGCGTTGACATTCTGCTTAAAATTCATTGAAACAGCTGATCAGCTTAGCGAAGAGGTGGGTGAAGACAACCCCGAGCTCAATGTTTTCAATTGTTCTATTCGAGTTACAGGGAAGAGTCGACAAGATGACAAACCTAAAGATTTGGACGAAATGGTTTGGTATGTGTTGAATTAATGTCCTGAGATTCTACCTTATGTCGAGTAAGTGCTAAGTATTGTAGCTTATACATCATAATCTACTAAACTTGCAGCACATTCTTATATATTGAGATGTTTGATGCGATCACTATGTTGTGCAGCATCTACAAAAAGGAGTTACTACCACAAAATCCAATAAACATTGACAAACTGGTTATGGCAGGATCTGCGAAATGGTTCAAGAGTCGTGTAAGCTTTTGAATTGCACTGTAAGTTTTTTTAATATATTGAGTACATAAGATGATCAGCTTGTCTATTTTCTTACCATAGGTTAAGAAGATGCGGGAGGATGGGAAGGTAGTTAATGATGCCCTTTACGCACTAGCAAAGGGTCCTGATACTCGGGTAAGACATTATGAATCTTGCGTTGTTGGAGATGTGCGCTACAACACCCTTGCACGCGATGAAGGCAGGAAGACACAAAACAGTGCTATCATGAGCACGGATACATACGGCAGAGAGACAACTGAAATGTATGCTAACATAACAGACATTGTTCAGTTGCAGTATATCTCCAGTTTCTAGATTCATCGATGTGTGGTTTTGTTCTGCTGTCGTTGGTACAACATGTTTTCCAGGATCGCAAAACCCAAAGCTGATGATTATTTCAAATCCATCAATATCAAGGCGTCTTACCACACCGACGAGCCTTTTATTTTGGAAAATCAAGCAACACAGATATTTTTCTTGGAAGACAGATTTGCATGTAGTGTTGACTCGAGAGTATTGCAAAGGTTTGAGCAGAGGAATTCGTTTAATGAAGTTGCACAACAAGATGATGCTTACACTGCTCCTGATGTAGAAGATTCCACAGATGTTCGTAGTATCTTTGAGAACCATCATGTCAATAACGCTAGCAAAAAGATTCCATGTCGGGCTGTGGACGTACAAGAGTTGATCAATAAGACGCCAACGTTTGAGTACATTGAGGATGAAGAAGAAGATGACACTGGGGGAATTATGATTTAGACTGATATACATGGCGAAGATGTTGATGCTGCTGCTGCGGATGATGATTAGATTGCTTTTGTCATATTTGTCTGTGAGAAGATGACTTTTTATCTACTATGTGAAATTGTATTTGCTATGACACCTGAAACCTGATGAAGTTGTTGTTTAGTATTTTGCTGTGAGAACAGCTTATTATTTATGTTGATTTGTGTTTGGTGATTGTATGACGACTAAAACATGATGACATTGTTGTTTAGTTGTACTCATATTTGGCTGTCAAACTTGTATTTCATGACATAGTTTGTTGTTCGACTGCAATTTTCTCTTCGTCTTCGAATGGGAACAAAGCTGACCCGACAAGGCCTTTGCTAATTTATTTATTTATTAGCAAAAGGGCCTCTGCTATTTATTTATTTATGAGCAAAAGGGGATACCCCCGATTTCCGTTAATAGAAATCATTAGATGTTCACAACATTACGCCCAACCTGCTAAACAGGTTTCATTCATTACTAGTTTCAGCAAAGTACTCATGTCATAGCCACTGAATACATCACGAGTTCTACATACACTGCAAATCAAGAGACAATCATCCTACAGAGCACAATGATCTTGCCCATTATCTTCACAAGCTCTTTCATCTCCTCATTGCTGTCAAGGTCGTTCAGCAGCGGTTGCTTGGCCATGATCAGATGAACTGCATCTTTAACCTTCTGCTCTGCATCTTCCTCTTCTGTCGTTCCTTTAGTTACTTGTCCAACACCCCAACCTGCTGGTATTGGGATTCCTCGGCTAACCAAACAATCAGCGTAGTTCCATTCCCCCACATCAGTAACTTCCCAGAAATACAAATCACATGAATCTTCCCTTTTCTGCATGAATCAAATTGGAAGATCATCAACAAAACTATTAAAAAATCAGCAACTGAAAGCAGGCGAACAATACTTAAACATATTATTACCCGGTGATTCGGGCATTTGTAGAAGACTTGGCCAGGGTTGAGGATTGTAGTTGAGACGCGACGTATGACTCTGCGTGATTTGCAGCAGTGCCACCACACCAATGGCAGCGGGTTGCGATGAGCAACCGACTACCGTGAGTGTGTCGGCGGGGGTGTGATGAGACCCACAGGCGATGATACGGGTTGCGACTTGGTGCATATCTGGTTGTTGCCTGCTGAAGAGCAGGTGGACGAGCCGCCAGCAGACATGGTTGTTATGGCCGGAGCTTCTGATGCTAGGCAGAGTAACTAGAGAAGAGGAGAAGTGAACATTGGATATGTCAGTTTCATTACTTGCAGAGTAGCATAGCACTATATGTAGTCATAGTCTAGGTTTGGATTCGAACCAGCTACAAGAGCACGTCTCTCTTTTTTCTAAAACTCAGCAACGTCTCTTTACTGGTACACTAGCTTGTTCTGTACGCCTTCTCAAGTCTTTGATTTTCAAGAATGTGATGTGGCGAACGTTCCCTGGGAGGAGGACGGCAAACGAACGCATTTTCCTGGCAGTTTTAGTTGCGACGCAAGATCAAACGCTGGCAGTTTCGGGAATGTTATCTGGCGAACGAGCCCATTTTTTGTTTTCTTCCTACTAGCAAGAGGCCCATGCGTTGCATGGAACATCAAGATGCATTTATATGAGTTGTTTATCTTGTGGGAGACAAAGATGAACGAGGGAAGGCCTTATCTGCAAATGTGGAGAGGGTTGCGGGTATCTTTTTGCAAAATTGCCATAGTTTGCTTTCTATCCGTCAGATATAGATCGAACGGTCTATATTGCAGGATGGCAGGCACACCATCATCACCAACTCGTTTTTTATAAGAGTACTAGCAAGATGCCCATGCGTTGCATGGAACATCAAGATGCATTTGTATGAGTAGTTTATCTTGTGGGAGAAAAGGATGAATGAGGGAAGGACTTATTTGCAAATGTGGAGAGGGGTGTGGGTATCTTTTTGCAAAATTGCCACAATTTCCTTCCTATCTGTCAGATATAAATCGGACGGCCTATATTGCAGGATGGCAGGCACACCATCATCACCAACTATGTTTTTTATAAGAGTATATATATATATATATAGACACACACACACACCAACTCATTTTTTATAAGAGTAGATAGAGAAATAAAAGTATGCTACGTGGTGTCGGCTTAGTCAACAAACGATTGTGCCAACCTTGACCGTTGGATTGACATTCAAAGTCTGTTGTGTTTCTTCAATCTCTTCTTCCTCTAGCCGCCAAAGCTAAACCAACGCTGGCGGGACCACCTGCTCCCGCCTCCCACGGCTGGCTGTGCTGCGGCGCACGCATCGCAGCCACATCGCACCCTAAAACTCAACACATCTTCCCCAGCTCCTGTTTGTTCCCGCCCGAGGCCTGACCATCATCCTCCGCCTTGGTTCGCTCGCCGCGGCGCCGCCCTCTGGTGTTGTCAACATGGTCAACAACTGAGAGGAATAAGGAGATGACTGTACATGGTGAGGATGACAGTAGGGACTCACCAGGATCATGGTAGTAGGCAAGCAAGTGCCTCCTTTATTACAAGAAAAAAATGGTTCCTCCTGATGATTTCCTGACATCTGGGTCGCACGCCACTATCACTGTAGTCAATAAGCGAGATAACTGCACAAGGAGCGGCTAACACCCGGGACCCAGTAGCTCGCGCAATATTTTTTGTTTGTTTACGGGACGGAGCAGGGTATCAACTGGGTTGTACGGGAGCTGTGGCCTGTCTAGCCGAGGCTTTTATTTCATATGTTTACCACATGACCAGCCCAGTTTTTTTTTTCTTTCTGAAAATGGCTAGCCCAACTCTTTTGTTTTTTCCAGAATAACCAATGGACGCCTACTTGCTTTTCTATGCCCTGCTGGGCTGGAAATCTTTCAAGACGAGGAGGGATGCATTTGGCTTGCCCAGAAAATGGGCTATAAGTAATAAGAAATGGGCTGTAAAATGAAAAAATACAGCAAACAAGCAATTAGTTCCAAATTACTTTTTTCTTTCGGATTTTGATATTTTAAATTTCATTGTTTTTATGCGGGTAAAATTTCATTGGATTTTAAATTAAGGTATGTTTAATTTTTAAATTAATTTGAATCTGGCTAGAAATTTTGGGTTTTATGCTGTTTGGGACAGATTTGGAGGCTGACTTGTGGGTCTACTAGGTTGACGTGTACGAAAGGCTTTGTCAACTTAGTCCACAAACGATTCTAGCAGCAGTGACCGTTGGATGATAATCCAACGCCCGTGCTACTTCTTCAACATCTGATCTTGTTGCTCCAGCCGCCCAAACCAACGCCGGTGGGACCGCCTGCTCCGGCCTCCCATGGCTGGCTATGCTGCCGCGTAGGCCGCACAACCCCACCCTACTCCATCGCTGGCCAGGCCATTCCTCTGCTCAATTACACCTCCTGTTATTTTTTGGCGACTGCAGCCGAACCAGTAAACCCTTGTACTCCCCACCGCATGGGCAACCACAGCTGAGTCTTCCCTGGCTCTGGGTCGTTCCCTTCCTAGGCCTCGCCATCGTCCACCGCCCTCGTGCTATTGGTGCGGCATGGTCAACGTGGTCAATGAATGACATCCATCGGAAGAGGATTGTATGTGGAAAGGCTGACAGCTAGGTCCACGGTCGCACGCAAGGAAGTGCCTCCTTATTATGTGCAAAATAATGGTTCCTCCACCTGACAGCGGGGACCCACCGGAAGGGCCTCTGTATTTCGCGAAAAAACATTCCTCCCGCTGAAAGCTCGGACCCACCAACTATATCTTCGCACGCAAGCAACTGCCTCCTTATTACGCAAAAAAAAAATGAATACTCCCCCTGCTAGCTGGGACCCACCATATTTGGAGGCTGACTTGTGGGCCTACTAAGTTTACGGGGAAGTAGGATTTGTCAACTTAGTCAATATAAACGATTCTAGCTGCAGTGACCATATGATGTCCATCCAACGGCCGTCGTGCTTCTTCAACCTCTGGTCTTCTTGCTCCAGCCGCCCAAACCATCGTGGGCCGTATCGCCTACTCTTGCCTCCCGTGGCCGGCTGTGGTGCCGCGTAGGCCTCACCGCCCCCTCCTACTCCAACCGCTGGCCAGGCCATCCCTCTACTCACCCACAACCCCTGTTATTCTGTGGCAACGGCAGCCTCACACCACAGCCGAACCAGTCAACCCTCGTACTCCCCTCCACGTAGGCATCCACTGATGCGTCCTCCCCGGCTCTGCGTCGTCCCCTTCCTAGGCCTCCCCGTCGTCCACCGCCTTGGTGCTCTCGGCGCGGCATGGTCAAACTGGTCAAGGAATGACTTCCATCGAAAGAGGACTGTACGTGGAGAGGCTGACAGCTGGGTCCACGGCCGCAGCAAGGAAGTGCCTCCTTATTACGCGTAAAATAATTATTCCTCCACCTGACAGCGAGGACCCACCAGAAAGGCCTCTGTATTTTGCGAAAAAAATGTTTCCCCCTGACAGCTAGGACCCCCCAGCTACATCTTCACATGCAAGGAAGTGCATCCATATTACGGGCAAAAAAAATGATTCTCCCCCTGACAGCTGGGACCCACCAGCTATATCTTCACACGCAAGGAAGTGCCTCCTTATCCTCCCTGATATCTGGGACCCACCCGGTCGAACCGTACGTAGGGTTGTCTGCTTGGTCGCGAACGTGTACGTACATACTGGTCGATCGGTCTCTCTGCAACGATGAACCATGGCCATGCAAGCAGCGACACGTGTAGTAGTAGAGCCCCCGACGTAGTAGTTCAGGCAGTCCCTTCTAAACCGTGTACACGTAAATACAGCCAGATGCCAAAAAACACGGCCATGTACGTACATACGGGTGGGGTCTCGAACGCCTACTCACGCATACGTATGGCCAGGGCTCATGTACATGGAGAGGCAGCGGACGGCGGCAACGGCGTCCTTTTCATCGGAAGCCAACCGGCTGGTTCGGAACGGACAAACTGCGTCATGTTCATCGGGAGGCAACGGAATACATCGTGTTCAATGGGAGTCAACCGTCTTGGACGGAACAGCCGAAACGGGGTCTGGCGTACCACAGTACGAAGGAAACGGCCTTCTGTTCGACCGGCTATGGTCGAAATGGGATCCTATTCATCAGGAGGGGTCTGGCGTACCGCAAAACGGAGGAAACATACTTGTGTTGGAGCGCCTACGGTCGAAACGGGCTCCTGTTGATTGGGAGGGGTGTAGCGTACCGCAACATGGGACTCCATGTGCTACTGTTCATCCACCATCTACTGCCTCGCTCCAGCCTCCACAGGCTACTGTTCATCCATCGTCGACTTCCTTCAGCCTCCACGGGATACTGTTCATCCACCGTCGACTTCCTCCAGGCTCCACCTGCTACCGTTCATCCATGGGCTACTGTTCATCCAGCCTCCATCGGCTGCTGTTCAACTAGCCCTCCACGAGGTCCTGTTCATCCAGCCTCCATCGGCTACTGTTCAACCAGCCCTCCACGGGGTCCTGTTCATCCACCCCCAACCGGCTTGGCGGCCTCCTTGATCGGGGTCCTGTTCATCCAGCGGCAACGGCCTCTACTACCACGGGGTCCTGTTCATCCAACCCCCACCGGGAAATGTTCATCCAACCCCCAACAACGGTCACTGTTCATCAAGAGGCAGCTGGTTCGATCGGCTTCAGTTAGCAGCGGTAGCGAAGGAATCGCTTGGGTTCAGTAACGTAGCTAGTGCAATTGCTCGGGTTCAGTAAGCGAATGCCTTGCTCGGGTTCAGTTAGAGCCCAACGCCTCGCACACACGCGCGTATGTGTACGAGAGAAACGCGCAAACCTCCATGCATCGCTCGGCCCCGACCACCCACCGTAACCAGAAACTCCCCGATATTTTCCTCGCCCTCGCTTCTACCACGATTTTTTCCATCATGGACGGCCCAAAGAATGTCATGCAGGTCCGTCCCCGGCCTGCCCAGGATGAAAAGCCCATTTTCTATCATGATTTTTTGTCATAGAAGTAGGAGCCCACCACATCTATGATGATACGTTGTTTTGTCACAATTATCGTCATAGAAGTGTCATAAGCATGACAGAAAAAATTCGTTCGGCCCATAATGTCATGGATGTGTCTTTTTTTTCTATTGATGGCTAGTGGTATCCACGGGTGCCTTCCATACCAACACTTTCCAAGGAATTTATTATTTGACAACATAAAGTAAATTTCTTTTTCATTTCGGGACTGGGCATCCCTATTACCGCCATACTCTCGTGCAATGACAAGTGAATAAACACTCATCTTGAGAATAACACATCTAACATGGAAAATATTGGCCACCCCCTGCCGCTTCATGAGCGGTATGGGCACACAAAAAGGAAATTCATTTTGAAAATTAGAGTTGAAAAAACTGGGTTTAAGGATTTTGGATGCACAAGTAGTATTTCTACTTAGTACAAGTGGAGGCTGGCAAAAAGATTGAGAAGCAACCAACCAAGAAACAAAAAAAATTCATAAACGAGCATTAAGTATAACTAACACAGAATAATGCACCATAAGTAGGCTGTAATTTCTTTGCATAACTATTGACTTTCGTGCTTGCATAGGGAATCACAAACCTTAAAACAAATATTCTTGCTAAAGCATAGTTACTCACCAACATGACTCACATATTACTATCATCATATCTCAAAACTATTACAAAGAATCAAGTTTATTTTGTCCAATGATCTTCATGATAGTTTTTATTATATCCCTCTTGAATATCTATCACTTTGGGACTAATTTCATATATTGCAATTGCTTTTGACAAGCTCAAATAATTTTAAGTGAAGAACATGAGCATAAAAAATTTCATCTCTCAAAATAATATAAGTCAAGCATGAGAGAATTTCTTCAAAAATTACTAACTCTCAAATAAATCTAAGTGAAGCATGAGAGCATTTCTTCAAAAATATTAAAGAACACCATGCTCAAAAATATATAAGTGAAGCACTAGAGCAATTCCATAGCTCAAAAAATTTAAGTGAAGCATCTAGAGCAATTCTAACAAATCATAGCATAATTTTGGCTCTCTCAAATAGATGTGTCCAGCCAGGATACTTGCAAAAAAATAAAAAGCAAAACAAGCAAAGACTCATATAATACAAGACGCTCCAAGCAAAACTCATGATATGTGAGGAATAAAAATATAGCTCCAAGTAAAATACCGATGGTCGTTAGAAGAAAGAGGGGATGCCTTCCGGGGCATCCCCAAGCGTAGTTGCTTGGTTCTCCTTGAATATTAACTAGGGGTGCCATGGGCATCCCCAAGCTTAAGCTATTTTCACTCCTTATTCCTTCATCCATCGTGATCTCACCCAAAACTTGAAAACTTCAATCACACAAAACTTAACAAAACCTTCGTGAGATCCGTTAGTATAATAAAGCAAATCACCACTCTAAGTATTGTTGCAAACTCATTAATATTTTATTATTGTATTATATCTACTGTATTCCAACTTTACTATGGCTTATACCCCCAATATAGTCCATAGATTCATCAAAATAATCACACAATGCAACGAAAACAGAATCTATCAAAAATCAGAACAGTCTGTAGTAATATGAACTTTAACCATACTTCTGTAACTCCAAAAATTCGGAAATATTAGGACAACGTGGGAAATTTGTATATAAATCTTGCATAAAAAATTCATAATTTTTTGACACTTCTGTAATTTTACAAAATTCTGCTACTGGACGCAAAAGTTTCTATTTTCCAACAAGATCAAATCAACTGTCACCCAACATGATCCCGAAGGCTTTACTTGGCACAAACACTAATTAAAATATAGAAACACAATCATAACAATAGCATAATTGTGCATTCAGTCAAGAATAGAAAGAAAAAGGAAATAATAAATTTTATTCATTGGGTTGCCTCCCAACAAGCGCTATCATTTTATGCCCTTAGCTAAGCATAATAATTTTAATGATGCTCATATGAAAGACAAAAAGTTGAAGCATAAAGAGAGCATCATATAGCATGTGAAAAACAAGTTTAAGTCTAACATACTTCCTATGCATAGGAATTTTATAGGAAAATAAATTATCAAGGTAAGCAAAAACTAGCATATGCAAGGAAGAAGAATAGAACATTGAAAATCTCAACATAACGAGAGGTAAATTAGTAGCACGAAAATTCCCATAACCATATTTTCCTCTCTCATAATAATTACAAGTAGGATCATAATCAAATTCAACAATACGGCTATCATATAATTTTTTTCTCTTTATGATCCATATGCATAAAAGTTTTATAATCTTCCAAGATAGTGGGATTAACATCAACTAAAGTCATGACCTCTCCAAACCCACTTTGATCAAAAATTTCATAAGATTGAATACTCTCCAAATATGTGGGATTATTTTTACCTAAAGTTGACGCTCTTCCAAACCCACTTTTAATATTATTGCAAACATTATTATCAATATCATATTCATCATGAGGCTTAATAAATTTTCAAGATCATAAGAATCATTATCACCGCAATCATGATCATTGCAATAAGTAGTGGACATAGCAATATTAGCATCCCCAAGCTTGGGGTTTTGCATATCATTAACACAATTGGCATTAATAGAATTTATAATAATATCATTGCAATCATGCTTTTCATTGAAAGAACTATCATGAATCACTTTATAAATTTGTTCTTTTAACATGATAACCCACAAGTATAGGGGATCGCAACAGTTTTTTAGGGTAGAGTATTCAACCCAAATTTATAGTTTCGACACAAGGGGAGCCAAAGAATATTTGTAAGTATTAGCAGTTGACACTACAAGGGAAAACCTTATACACAGAAGCTTACCAGTAGCGGGGGTTAAAATGGGGCGCTACTGATACTTAGCAGTAGCACGTGGACTCAAAGGGCGCTACTGCTATCCACATAGCAGTAGTGCGTGTAGAAGAAAAAGTGCTACTACTATAATTGCCACGCAGTTGCTGCCAGACTAGGTATAGTACAAAAACCGTGCTACTGCTAACCAAATAGTAGTAGCGCGTTTCTAGGTTAGGGCGCTACTTCTAAGTTTGAACTTGGACACATGGCGGGCCCCACTTAGCAGCAGCCCGTCTACCTGAAGGGCACTACTGCTACATCTTTACCCGCAGCGCGTTTTCCATAAGCACGCTACTGCTAAAGCACATCCACCACATTGTCCTCCCCCCTCCCCCTCCCCCATCCTCTCTTCCTTTCACTTTCCCCTGGCTCCAACATCCTCTCTCCCTCACTTTGCTTCTTCCTCACTACTTCTCCCCCATTACTCTCTTTTTTCTACCTCTCTTTCTGTAACACCCTGGTTTTTGCTCTTGTTTTTTTTTCCTTCGCGGGATTTGACTCCCGTCTTTTTTTCTCGATGTTATCGGATTTTCTCTAGCTCCTGGGTATATGAAGATGGTCATCTAACCTTGCCTTCCCTATCCAACCAGAGTTTCTCTCCAGACCAACCTTGCCACCCAAGATCTATTCTCAGGATTCTGCCGCCGAAATCCTACCTTCCGAGTTACCGGAAGGGAAACCCCAACTCCTGCAGTTACAAAGGAACCCCAATTTCCTTTGATCTGTTGCCTCCCAAACCCTCCCCAGTGATCATCCTATCTCTATAAACCCTGGATATGCAAAAAATATTGCCAAGTCATTTGCAATATTTTTCATATATAATTAATTCCTTTTTCTACTGGTTAAAGGAATTAAATCCAGGAAAATATCTATCCATCTCCAAAGTTCATGAAAACTTGTGGAGATATTCTTTGTGATCATATTGAGCTCCCATAAAAATATTGGCCATAATTAAATAAGGGAAATTGCATTTTCCTATTTAATGCCAATATTGCATTTTGGGCAGTTTCTAAAAGAACTACCATTTTGGTAGCCTGGAAGAATCCCAAATAAATTGTGGAGCTTCTCCTATCCATATCTTCACCATTTTCATCAAGAATCCAAGTTCCATATTTCAAAGTTTGAGCACAACATCAATTTGCAAAACTCTGTCCAGTTGGGCAAATTGCAAAGGAAGTGCTTGAACCCTTGATCTATTTGAGCTAAACAAATTCATGGTGATTAACCTTGATAAATCACCTATGGAAACCAAAAATCAGCTCAATTCATTCATCCATATTCCCACAGCAATTTTCCTAACTTTCTGTCCATCTGAAAGCTCTATGAAGGAAGTACCCCTTTGGTATTTCCAAATGAGCTGAAACTTTTCCAGTATCTCCATATATCCAAATCATCACTCTCCACCAAATTTCAGCCCAATCCATGTAGCCATTTTTCCACAGCATCATCATCTTCCTTTCTGGCCAGATTGCATGGTTACAAAGGAAGTGCTAGCCATATTGCTTCATTTGATCTGAAAATTTACCAGGGTAGTCACCTTGGTAGATGATTAACCTCTGCCCAAGATCAGGCCAAGGTGAGTACTGTGGTGGCCACATGACATGTCAAACACTTGCTGGTCAGAACACTTGTGAGCTCTCATCAGTCATCTCCTGCCCCCACTTCCCTCCAAACCACCTCAGGTCAACTCACTGACCTCTGATCTATCTAGTTGACATGATTTGAGGTCGCTACAATGCCTTGGACGCGTGGTGCCGGTGGTGACCACGACTTTAGTCAGCAGCCGGCACGAACTGTGGCAACAGTCACCGTCCGGTCCCCTCTGGCTATCCCCAGCTCGCCGCCTAGCTCCCCTTGCCCACCCACGTCGCCTGCTCCTCTGCTCCAGCTCGTCCCCTAGCTCCCTGGCTGGGCGTGCCGACAGGAGGTGCTCCACCGGAGTGCCGCCACGGCGCCAGCCATCTCGAAGCCCCGGCCGTCGTCCAGCTCCTCCCCAAGCCTTCTGGAGCACCCCCGAGACCCCTCCATTCCTCCGCGAAGCCTCCCAACACCGCAACTAGCCAGCCACATCTTCCCCAGAGCTCCAGTGAGCCGATAAGATCGCCACAGCGGCCGTCCCCATCGCCTCACCACGGCCCGGCTATAAATAGCTGAGGCCGAAGCCTCCCCGTGCATCATCGAGCTCCCCAACCTTTCTCCCTACCCCTCTAGTCCACCGCAGCATGCTCGCCCGACTGAATCCTCCTCGACATCGCCGGAATTTAGCCGGAGCTCACTCTCAGCCACCGTCTCCAATCCCCACCTCCGGCAACCCCCAGCTCCGTCTAAGCCCACCCCCGCACGCGCCTCCCTCCGGTGACCCCGCCAGACCCCTTTTCCAGCCGGCCCGCTCACCGGAGCACCCCCTTGGCTCGCGGCCGCCGCCCACTGACCTCTCTCGCCGCCTCATTCCCACCATCGTCTCCTGGCCAAAGGGCTCACCGGAGCGTCGGAGCCCCACGCCAGAGCCAAGCTCCCGTCGCCATGTCAGGAACAACAGAGGAGGAGGAGGAAGGAGGAGCGAGAGGAGAGAGAGAGGGTGTGGGGCCCAGCCGTCAGCGGCTGGGGAGCCGGCCATGTCATATAAGTGGAGGCGCCCAGCGCAGAATGCATTTTCCCCATTGGGAAACGTATTTCACGAAATGCGCGAACCACCGAGCTGCCAGGGACCCCGTTGGAGATATTCTTTTTACAAATAGGTCCCTGACAGAAAAAACCCTTATATCTTTTCGCTCGTAACTCCGATTCAGGTGAAACCAACGCTCACGTCTTCAATTCGTCGAGCCCGTCCAGATGGTATCATTTTCATAATGTTTCCATACTATGAAAATGACCATTTTACCCTTGCCCTCTATCAGCCCCTCCGAGGGAGAATCTTTTCCGGCGAATTCTTCTGCGGCTTCACCGCACTTCTTCCCGGAGTATTCATCGACCCCCAGGCAAGCCGACCATCTGATATATGCCCTAAAGCATTGATCTATGTTATTCCTGCATGTTTCAATTAATATGCTTGTAATTGTATGCGTAGTAGTGGGCTGTATGTGACTCTGACGAACCCATGTGTGTACTTTCTTCGATGCCGGCACCACGCCTGTGTCTGAGCTGCTTTCGGCCATCCGGGGTAGATGCCGACTTTATGTTCTCTTTTCAACAACTGGCCGTGTTCTGAGCCGTTTTGCGGCCGTCTCGGACAGTTGTTGAATTTCTTTCTGTAGTAGTGACCCTATGCGCTGAGCTGTTTTTCGGCCATCTTAGGGAACTGCTACATTCTTTTTATCAACACCGTCTCATGCTCTGAGCTGCTTTCCAGCCGTCTTGAGCCAGGGTTGAGTTATTTCGGTAATGTCCCAGATCTGAGATGTAAAGACCGTTCTGGTGGCTACTGGTTTCTTTGCCGATTTTATGCAAGGGTTCCGATGGTCGTAACTTACAGCTAGAACTTGTAAAGTGATAACTTGTCATTTAATCTTGTTTCACTAATGACTCATTGTGATGTTATATGGAGATAGGTTGTTATGTTTCCACAGTTGTTACCTCATACATAGTTACCACAATGTTAAGTTATTCATGATGAATATCCATACTTGCTAAATGATGGCTAAAGCTAAACCTAGTCGATTGATCCAGAGTCACCTGTCCGGACTTATCCGTGCAACCACATTTTCCGGTATGGGACCGCCTTGACTTGGTCTGATCGTGTGCTCTTTTACCGGTACCAGCAAACAGGGAAGGTTATGCGCACGTGCTGCCCTGGCCCGGTAGGCGGCGATAACCTTGTGAGCCTAGTTGAGTTATTTGCCGGTGTCTCCGTTTGGGATAGTTTAGTTTGGCCACGACGGTGGCAGGTGTCACGAGGTGACATAGGGGCCACCCAGGGCTTGACTCCAGGGGAGAATGATTGCCAGTGGTATGGTGGAGGAGTCACGGGTTAGGCAGGTTTCATTGGAGCAACACTGGTCCACCCGAATGGGATCACGAGGATAGGTGCTCCATGGTGTGGGTAAAGTGCGCAACCTCTGCAGAGTGTAAAAATCTATTCGAATAGCCGCGTCCATTGTATTGGACAGTCCGTCCAGACCTCACTAGGTGGTCAACCATAATAATGATAATAATGATGGAAGAACTCGTCTTATGCCCTGAAGTACTCAGTGGATCGTGAATATTTTGAGGCTTGTAAGACAACCCGGAAGAGAGTAAGTTTATCAGATTTACAAGTGGAGATGCATATACATTGGATGATGTCAGGGATATAAATGTTAGCCATGGGATGGCTATGAAAGAGAGGGTCGGATGACCATCATACTTGGATTGGATTTGGATCAGACCCGGATTGGATCATGAGAATGTTTGGAGTATGGATTATTTACTTGGTATGCTTTACTTTACAGTATTTTACTTGAATAGTTATCTTGCTGGATAATCCTGTTATGACATGATAATTAATCTTGCTAGATAGGTATACTGTGCCATGATAATTAATGTTGCTCTAATAACAAATGCATGCTTGAATGCCATGGATTGCTTTGCTTGGTGTATATGTTAGCTTGGTTTGCTTGCGAGTACATTCAAAAGTACTCAGCGGCCTTCAATGTGGCCAGGTTCACATAAGGATCCGTCGTCCGTCAATGAGGAGCCGGAGCGTTCTTGGGCTAGGAGAGTAACCCAGTCAGATCCCCGTGGATTGGAGCCGCACCAAGACCATGCTGCCTTAGATACAGCTTTTCCCGCTGCCATCACTCTTGTGTAATGTCTTGTAAGACTTATATATGTCCATTAATAGAAATGCATGTGTTCATGATACTTGTTGTAAGCACGCATGCCAGAGTGATTTCCTGGGCTGGCATGCGTGGCGACCGTCTGGCTATAGTGGTAATCAGGCAGGGTGCCACAACGGGTGGTATCAGAGCAGCCAGGCTGACTGTAGGTTACCCCTAGCTGGACTTCATTGTCTTGTGCTCAGTAGAAAGCCCAGATGGATTTCAGCCATCTTTGCTAAGCAGGCACGGCTACTATTGATCATAAGGCAACCCCATAGGTTTTGGCTCCATCAGACCCCAACTCTCGTGGCCCTTGCCTCCGGTATGAGCCCTGAACCTCTTGGTAAACTAGATATCCTTACCCTGCTTGCTAGCCATAGCATTTCTCTTCTTAACACTAGTTTCCTTTGGGAAACGCTTATAAACTCTATTTTTTCCCTAACAACCCTGGGATCATTGACTAAGCCACTTTGGCTATGGTCGTGTGTCGAGTGTGATGTTCCCTAAGGAAGTAGCAGGAGCTCGACACCAGTGCTACCAGGAGCATTGTGTGGTTTCGGTTCTAAATCCTTAGAGGTGCATCGAGTGCGCTATATTAGTTATACTAGTGAATCTTCGGCCACGTGTGTAAGGTCCGCAAGATTTGAGCTTTATTTGCTTTTTGGTTTTCGCGGTTTTTGTTTATTTTATCGGTTTCATTTCTTCGCTCCGACTGGATCCATCCGCAAGAGCTGCCTAGGAAGATCAGCATGCAACTTGGATAATACCCAATAATCCAAATCCTATAAGAGCCAAGCCAAGTCAACTGCCGAATATTCAGAACATCATCTCTGGATCTGTCAAGAATGAAGAATGGGTCAGAAGCAGAATCTGTAGACAAGGCCAAAATATACCTGAGAGAGTTTGCCTCAGAGCAGATCACGCCTAAGGAGCAGTCAGATAAGTTATCAGGAATGAACACCTGTAAGGAAAAATTATTCCTTTCGCAATACAAGGATTATTTCAGTTAGTGAGGTGAACCTAGTCTTTTCTCAATGGACTCAAGAATCATTTATTACCCACCAAAGACATATTTCGATAATGTGAATGTGCCAAGAGCAGCAACAAAATTCCGGTACGTTGGTACAAATTGCAAAGCATATTTTGGAATTCACCGATGCAAATGCAAAATTTTCCTGGCACTGTGAACAAGGTTTGTGAGGAATATGGATGTGTTCGCAGTGGCCCAGAATCAATGAGAACTTCACATGCTTGGAAGCTCAGCTCAACCGAATGGAATTATCCGTCAACTACTTATTATCGGCAACACTTGGTTTGAATACAAAGGGTATTCCAAATTAATTATCAACATGAAGCTTGCATCAGTCGTGCAACCTTTATAGCAGCAAGGATCAGACCAGCAGAAGGACAAGCGGTGTGCATGACAACAGAATATCTGCAGTCAAGGTATTGCCTATACCAAGTTTGGCTCCACTATGGATAAATTTCAGATACTTCGGAAGGAAGCCAGAATCGGCCATAGATCTGACTGCGTAAACAGTGAAAGGCTTCTGGTATAAGGAACCCAGCCTTCCTCCACAAGCTACCGAGAAGAGCTTACGACACCAGACTGCCAATCTTCCTCGGTATGCCACTTGGTGAGAAAATCTTCTGGGAAATGACACTCCCATCTTCCACAGCGTGCTACCGCGGAAAAACTTCCGGGATAAGGCAACTGACCTTCCACAGCAAGAAACATCAGGGAAAAACTTTTGAGGCATGATACCCAGCCCTCTTCAGCATGCTACCCTGGCAGAAGCTTCGAGCATAAGGAAATCAGCCTTCTTCAACACGCCATTGTGCCCACAATAAGCTTGTCAGGAGCACGAACTAGTCCAGACCACTGTTCAAGATATCTTCCGATATTCCGATAAATCGGCCGATTTATCGCTTACCAATGTCTGACCGATAAGATAAAGTGGCCGATAAATCAGCCGATATGGCGATAAATCGGCCGATATTCCGATAAACTACCCGATTTACCCCTTATCATGGGTCAACTGATAAGTTCCCGATAAGCGATATCCCCAACATTGGTCCAGACACACATCCACCTCAGAGCTCGGTGGTTATGAAAGGATTTATTCTACACCCGCACATGTTGTGAGCATGCAGTCCAGTGGATCAGTTCATGTGAGCAACTCATACATGGGAATGACTGTGTTCAGAGAAACCTCGGCCCCATGTTGAAAGGAAGAATATGAGCACAACAACCCCTACGAGATATGCAAGAGTAAGTTGTGAGAACAAGCCCGACAAATCAGGAAAACAATCAAGGAGCCGTGTTGGCAGATCATTATAAGTCCATTAGAAGAATCCTCAAGAACAAAGAAGTTGTGTACAACCAACCTCCGTGATGGTCGATAAGATACAGCTTCACGGACAAAGTGGTATTACCAATCCTCGTGAGACTCTCGCATATACGGCCACAACAATGCAGCCAGCATGTCATACTCATCATGAATATGGGCCATCAACCAAGATAAGAGGCTATACTCCGAAGGATACACCGGATAATAGCGATACTATGTTCAGCTCAGTGGTCATATCAAGGACTACAAAGGCTATATATGACAGAGCCATCTCCACGAGCGACAGAGTTTGAAACAAGACATTCAGATAGAATGGCTCAAAACACGTTAGCACCAACAGCTCGTAGACATCATGACATCATTGAAATAAGAGATTACTATCTATGATGACTTTGTGATCATGCCTGACATTTTAGTTGGGGATACAGCAGCAATAGCTCGGTCATGTTGTTCCTTGAGTTGTGGATCACTTAAGGACAAAGTCAGAATGCCGAAGACAAAAGGAAATGTCAGTACGGAACCCACAGCCAGACTGAGTATTCTGACATGACAAAAAGAAAGTCACCCAAGGCCATACAAGCATGTAAGCCTTGTACCAGCAGAGGATGTCTTGCCCATGACAGTCAGGGTACGAAGCATCGCAATAAAATCTAAAGCAGTTACTTACAGGCCTGGAAATCGAGTTGTTTATTGGTATTACCTGCTACCCCACCCAGCAACACCACTATCCGGATGAAAGGTAGACCTGACAGGAAAGAGAAGGATTTAAGGAAAGCTGTGTGCAAAGACAACACATGGTCCATCAGAAGAGGCAGTTAAAAAGGCAGTGAACCAACAAAGACGAGATCGCTGATGGATCCAAGTCACACCCAGGTAAGTCCCCCTTCACCGGGAGGTAAGCCCAGAAATCTCAAGGACGAGATTTTCTTAAGGGGGGTAGGTTTGTAACACCCTGGTTTTCGCTCCTATTTTTTTTTCTTCGCGGGATTTGACTCCCGTCTTTTTTTCTCGGTGTTATCGGATTTTCTCTAGCTCCTGGGTATATGAAGATGGTCATCTAACCTTGCCTTCCCTATCCAACCAGAGTTTCTCTCCAGACCAACCTTGCCACCCAAGATCTATTCTCAGGATTCTGCCGCCGAAACCCTACCTTCCGAGTTAGCGGAAGGGAAACCCCAACTCCTGCAGTTACAAAGGAACCCCAATTTCCTTTGATCTGTTACCTCCCAAACTCTCCCCAGTGATCATCCTATCTCTTTAAACCCTGGATATGCAAAAATATTGCCAAGTCATTTGCAATATTTTTCATTTATAATTAATTCCTTTTTCTGCCGGTTAAAGGAATTAAATCCAGGAAAATATCTATCCATCTCCAAAGTTCATGAAAACTTGTGGAGATATTCTTTGTGATCATATTGAGCTCCCATAAAAATATTGGCCATAATTAAATAAGGGAAATTGCATTTTCCTATTTAATGCCAATATTGCATTTTGGGCAATTTCTAAAGGAACTACCATTTTGGTAGCCAGGAAGAATCCCAAATAAATTGTGGAGCTTCTCCTATCCATATCTTCACCATTTCCATCAAGAACCCAAGTTCCATAGTTCAAAGTTTGAGCACAACATCAATTTGCAAAATTCTGTCTAGTTGGGCAAATTGCAAAGGAAGTGCTTGAACCCTTGATCTATTTGAGCTGAAATTTTTCATGGTGATTAACCTTGATAAATCACCCATGGAAACCAAAAATCAGCTCAATTCATTCATCCATATTACCACAGCAATTTTCCTAAGTTTCTGTCCATTTGAAAGCTCTGTGAAGGAAGTACCCCTTTGGTACTTCCAAATGAGCTGAAACTTTTCCAGTATCTCCATATATCCAAATCATCACTCTCCACCAAATTTCAGCCCAATCCATGTAGCCATTTTTCCCCAGCATCATCATCTTCCTTTCTGGCCAGATTGCATGGTTACAAAGGAAGTGCTAGCTATATTGCTTCATTTGATCTAAAAATTTACCAGGGTAGTCACCTTGGTAGATGATTAACCCCTGCCCAAGATCAGGCCAAGGTGAGCACTGTTGTGGCCACACGACATGTCAAACACTTGCTGGTCAGAACACTTGTGAGCTCTCATCTGTCATCTCCTGCCCCCACTTCCCTCCAAACCACCTCGAGTCAACTCACTATCCTCTGATCTATCTAGTTGACACGATTTGAGGTTGCTACAATGCCTTGGACACGTGGTGCAGGTGGTGACCACGACTTTAGTCGGTAGCTGGCGCGAACTGTGGCAATAGTCGCCGTTCGGTCCCCTCTGGCAGTCCCCAGCTTGCCGCACATCTCCCCTTGCCCATCCAGGTCGCCTGCTCCTCTACTCCACCTCGTCCCCTAGCTCCCTGGCCGGGCGTGCCGACAGGAGGTGCTCCACCGGAGTGCCCCACGGCGCCGGCCATCTCGAAGCCCTGGCCGTCGTCCAGTTCCTCCCCGAGCCTTCTGGAGCACCCCCAAGACCCCTCCACTCCTCCGTGAAGCCTCCTGACACCGCAACCAGCCAGCCACGTCTTCCCCGGAGCTCCAATGAGCCGATAAGATCGCCACAGCGGCCGTCCTCATCGCCTCACCACGGCCCGACTATAAATAGCAGAGGCCGGAGCCTCCCCGTGCATCATCGAGCTCCCCAACCTTTCTGCCTACCCCTCTAGTCCACCGCAGCATGCTCGCCCGACCAAATCCTCCACGGCATCATCGGAATTTAGCCGGAGCTCACTCTCGGCCTCCGCCTCCAATCCCCACCTCCGGCCAACCGCAGCTCCGTCTGAGCCCACCCCCGCGTGCGCCTCCCTCCAGTGACCCCGCCGGACCCCTTTTCCAGCCGTCCCGCTCGCTGGAGCACCCCCTTGGCTCGTGGCCGCCGCCCATTGAACTTTCTCGCCGCCTCATTCCCAGCCACCCCAGTGCTTGCGCTGCCCACCACCGGATGCGGTGGTCGCCGGCGACCACGCCCGTGCCATCTCCTGGCTAAAGGGCTCACCGGAGCGCCAGAGGCCCATGCCGTAGCCACGCTCCCATCGCCATGTCGGGAACAACAGAGGAGGAGGAGGAGGAAGGAGGAGCGGGAGGAGAGAGAGAGGGTGTGGGGCCCAGCCGCCAGCTGCTGGGGAGCCGACCACGTCATATAAGTGGAGGCGCCCAGCGCAGAATGCATTTTCCCCATTGGGAAAGATATTTAACGAAATGCGCGAACCACCGAGCTGCCAGGGACCCCGTTGGAGATATTCTTTTTACAATAGGTCCCTGATAGAAAAACCCTTATATCTTTTCGCTCGTAACTCTGATTCAGGTGAAACCAACGCTCATGTCTTCAATTCGTCGAGCCCGTCCCGATGGTATCATTTTCATAATGTGTCCATACTGTGAAAATGACCATTTTGCCCTTGCCCTCTATCAGCCCCTCCGAGGGAGAATCTTTTTCGGCAAATTCTTCCGCGGATTCACCGCACTTCTTCCCGGAGTATTCATCGACCCCCAGGCAAGCTGACCATCTGATATATGCCCTAAAGCATTGCTCTATGTTATTCTTGCATGTTTGAATTAATATGCTTGTAATTGTATGCGTAGTAGTGGGCTGTATGTGACTCTGACGAACCCTTGTTTGTACTTTCTTCGATGATGGCACCACGCCTGTGTCTAAGCTCCTTTCGGCCGTCTGGGGTGGATGCCGACTTCATGTTCTCTTTTCAACAACTGGCCATGTTCTGAGCTATTTTGCGGCCGTCTCGGGCAGTTGTTGAATTTCTTTCTGTAGTAGTAACCCTATGCTCTGAGCTGTTTTTCGGCCGTCTTAGGGAACTGCTACATTCTTTTTATCTACACCGTCTCATGCTCTGAGCTACTTTCTAGCCGTCTTGAGCCGGGGTTGAATTATTCAGGTAATGTCCCAGATCTGAGTTGTAAAGACTGTTCTAGTGGCTACTGGTTTCTTTGCCAGTTTTATGCAAGGGTTTCGATGGTCGTAACTTACAGGTAGAACTTGTAAAGTGATAACTTGTCATTTAATCTTGTTTCACTAATGACTCATTGTGATGTTATATGGAGATAGGTTGTTATGTTTAAACAGTTGTTACCTCATACATAGTTACCACCATGTTAAGTTATTCATGATGAATATCCATACTTGCTAAATGATGGATAAAGCTAAACCTAGTCGGTTGACCAAGAGTCACCTGTCCGGACTTAATCGTGCAGCCAGATTTGCCGGTATGGGACGGCCTTGACTTGGTCTGACCGTGTGCTCTTTTACCGGTACCACCAAACAGGGAAGGTTATGCGCGCGTGCTGCCCTGGCCCGGTAGGCAGCGATAACCTTGTGAGCCCAGTTGAGTTATTTGCCGGCATCCCCATTTGGGACAGTTTAGTTTGGCCATGACGGTGGCAGGTGTCACGAGGTGACACAGGGGCCACCCAGGGCTTGACTGCGGGGGAGAATGATTGCCGGTGGTACAGTGGAGGAGTCACGGGTTAGGCAGATTTCGTTGGAGCAACACTGGTCCACCCGAATGGGATCATGAGGCTAGGTGCTCCATGGTGTGGGTAAAGTGTGCAACCTCTACAGAGTGTAAAAATCTATTCGAATAGTCACGTCCATGGTATTGGACAGTCCGTCCAGACCTCACTAGGTGGTCAACCGTAATAATGATAATAATGATGGAAGAACTCGTCTTATGCCCTGAAGTACTCAGTGGATCGTGAATATTCTGAGGATTGTAAGACAGCCCAGAAGAGAGTAAGTTTATCAGATTTACAAGTGGAGATGCATAGACATCGGATGATGTCAGGGATATGAATGTTAGCCATGGGATGGCTATGAAAGAGATGGTCGGATGACCATTAGACTTGGATTGGATTTGGATCATACCCAGATTGGATCATGAGAATGTTCGGAGTATGGATTATTTACTTGATATGCTTTACTTTACGGTATTTTACTTTAATAGTTATCTTGCTGGATAATCCCGTTATGACATGATAATTAATCTTGCTAGATAGGTATACTGTGCCATGATAATTAATGTTGCTCTAATAACAAATGCATGCTTGAATGCCATGGATTGCTTTGCTTGGTGTATATGTTAGCTTGGTTTGCTTGCGAGTACATTCAAAAGTACTCAACGGTCTTCAATGTGGCCAGGTTCACATAAGGATCCATCGTCCGTCGACGAGGAGCCGGAGCGTTCGCGGGCTATTAGAGTAACCCAGTCAGATCCCTATGGATTGGAACCGCACCAAGACCATGCTGCCTTAGATAGAGCTTTTCCCGCTGCCATAACTCTTGTGTAATGTCTTGTAAGACTTATATATATCCATTAATAGAAATGCCTGTGTTCATGATACTTGTTGTAAGCGCGCATGCCAGAGCGATTTCCTGGGCTGGCATGCGTGGCGACCGTCTGGCTACAGTGGTAATCAGGCGGGGTGCCACACTTTCTCTCTCTTTATTGCTCCTAGCTAACAACACCAGCTCCATTAATGCAACTCCCCTTTATCTTTTCCCTCTCCTCCACTAGTTAAAGTCATCTCCTTCCCCAAATAGCTAGGTAGATCTTCCAATTTAATGAAGTGACCTATGTACCTCCCTAACTAGATCTAGCCATGTCAAGAAGTAAGCTTTGTCAACTTTTGATCATTCCCTAGGTGTGTGGCGACATCGATCGACATCATCATCACTGTGCTAGCTATATATCCTGAGATAGGTGATTAAAAATGTGTGCTTTTGCAAGATTGGAAATATGTGTATGTGTGCGGTATGACATAATCGGGTGATATGATGGAAATTGTGTGTGTGGCATGAGTTGCCGCCGAATTGTGCTTGAGTTCCCTATGTTTTGCTGAAATGTCGATTTATTTCCGTTTCGGCGAATTCCGGGCAAACTCTGTATGCCCTATTTTTAGGGAAGGTCATGCCGAATTTTTGTATGACTTTGATGCATGCATGCATTTTTATAATCAATTTGTTTATTATTACCGCGCAGACGTTTATGATAGTCAGTGGAATGATGGTGGAAAGGTGGTTGCGGTCGGCGGTGCAGGACATGAATGAAAATAACCGGACAGAGATTTTATGTCTGTGTTGAAGATGCAAAGGAGGAGTTTGGCTCGACCCCTATGAGGATGGTTGTTTGATGGCACACTGCTCATGACTGGTTTCATGGATGGCTATACTCGGTGGATAATTGAAGATGATGATGATGATAAGGACGCCGACGGGGCAGGTGTCGGTGTCAAAACCGGCAGACCTCGGGGTAGGGGTTCCTGAGCTGTGGATTCTTGGATCAGTGGTAACAGGAACGAAGGAGATGATGTTTTACCCAGGTTCGGGCCCTCTTGATGGAGGTAAAACCCTACATCCTGCTCTTGTTTATATTGATGAAGTATCAAGGTACAGAGTTGATCTACCTTGAGATCGTATGTTGTGGTCTAAACCCTAGAGGTATGATGAGTAATGTCATGATAAATCCATCTATCAACTAGCCTAGCCTCGGCTTATATAATGTACCGGAGGCCTAGGATAACAAGAGTCCTAGTCGGCTACCTCGGTGGAGAGGAGTACTTGTCTTGATCACCAACTCTTGTGTAATCTTCCTTGTATATGTCATCGGCTGTCCGAACTGGCCCATTAGTGAATCGCCATGGGGGTCCTCGGCCCGACCCATTGGCCGGGAGACCACGTGGTGAGTACCCCTTACTCCAGGACATCGTCAGTAGCCCCCTGAACCGGTCTTAAAGTTGGGGACGCTCCTCGGTTCTTCCGAACTGTTCTTCATCTTCGGTCATCGGTCTTGAAAACTGGTTCAACAAATCTTCCCATCTCTGATCTTGAGGATCGCCGAGGTATATCTGAATAGTTCATACATCGGGTATCCGAGGAGTCTTTTAAGTTGTTCACGGCCTTTATCAATGCCTTGTTATTTTTACATCACACCTCGGGTTCGAAATTTTTCCCGTGCGGCGGTACCCTCTTGCATCCGAACTCCAACGCCGGATTGCATCCGAGGTATATCTTAGCAGCCGAGCTCCAACGCCGTTATGTATCCGAGCTCCAGCGCCGGACTGCATCTGAGAAGGCATAAAGTACCTCATCTCTAAAAAAGTTTGAAGGAGGTTATCCGAGCTTAATGCCAAAAAAGTTCTCTATAGAACCAGCCACTTGCGGCTGAGCTTTTATGCTGGACTGCTTCCGAGGTGGCCTCTCACAGCCGAGCACCAACGCCGGACTACATCAGAGTTGTCATCTCGCAGCCAGGCACCAATGCCGGACTGTATCCGAGATGCCATAGATTACCTCGGTCTTGAAAAAGTTAAAAGGGTTAAACCGAGCTAAATGCCGGAGATGCCCTCTATGGAGCTCTATGCCGGACTTTATGCCGGACTGCTCCTGCGGTGGTGCACCACCTCGGCTGTGGGCTGATTTTTGTGAATTTAATTCCGATTTGTGCAATTTATTCTCTGCCGAGACATATAGCCAGTAGCCCTCAAGGTGTCTGTCGGCCAAAAATCCGAGATGCACCTGAAGGAAAACATAAAACCGCTGATCCCAGTAGCCCCTGAGACTCAGGTCGATTCACAAAATCACACTGAGGATCAACTCCTAGCTCTGCAGCATACTTAGGAATAGAAATGAGGTGTAATATATTAGAGAGAAATAGTGATCGGCAGATGGGCCCTTGAGAGAGGGTCTTTGAGAAGTTGCCGTAATATATTAGCTTGATGCCGGATAGGTCCAGATGGTACCTACTGTTGTCCGAAGACGTGTTTGCCCATAGCTCGGTCAAGCCAAACACTTAGCACTTTAAATTTTCTGCATTGAATAGGCAATGCAGTAGCCCCCGAGCCACTGGTCGGGTGGCAACACCAGATCAGGGGATCGATGTGCCCCTTTAATATTTGTAAATGATAAGCGCGAAGCCCAGTAGCCCCCGAGCCTTAATGTGGGCACGGGGTGGCTGAATTAAGGATCGATATCCATTTGATAGAATTTTTTTTTGTGTTTAACACGAACTTCTCGGAAAGAGAATAAAGATCTCTTAAAGGAGCTAGAGCTAACGAAAGCTGATCTCGCCAAGGTCGGCCTCAAGGGGCTTAATAGATAGGAAATCAATGCCAATAGGGAATTATGAGAGCCTTATGTCAGCTGCTCGGTTGTCTCAGCGAGATTGTGCCCTTGACTCTTTGAAAGATTGGCTACAATTATTTGACTTTTGCTCGCAATTTATGTGTAATGATTCTATGTACCGAAGTACTTTACATCATTAAAGCTCGGATCCGCATTGTACAAAACTTTGTTGACCGACCATCAGCTTCAACCTCCTCAGCCAGTAGCCGAGGAGTGTTTGTCCCACTTTATAAAGCCTTTATGAGGGCAAAGATTTATGGCAAACGAGGCAATCCGGCCATACGGTTTTATAAACAAAGGTATGCAGAGAGATATGCTATATTACTATGTAAGAAACATCTTCCAAAGAAAATAGTTCCGCTATCGGTTCCTTTCTTTGGGTCTCATGCTGACCATGATCATGAAACCTCATCTCCGATCAATGTGGGAGGAAAATATTGAGGATTTAGTTAGGGGAGAGTTCCCGAATTCTGTGGTCCATGATGAACCAGAATTTTTGCTTACATCGTTGCCAACCAATTATATCCTTTAAGATGGCTAGCTTTCGGCTTCACCCAGTCTGAGGTACTAATCCGGATGACCCGGTAGTGACAATCACAGAGGTGGTCCCTTTACCGCCTAGCCGAATAATCGGGAATGTAGCAGTAAGCACAGGAGCCAGGCAACCCAACTTGGCCAAAATCTTAAGTCAAATTGATGCATATTTATGACTTTATTACGATAATTATGGAAGGCAAATTCTCCATTGAGACTATTTATAACCTGAAAATGGCCCATCGTCGGCTTCCACCCCTTTGTAGATGCTACACAGGGTATTTCCGTACTAACAATACAACCCTTAGCCGACGTCTCGGTGCCCGGAGGCGGTTGTGTTTAGCGGAAACGAGGCAATCAGATATGCAGGCTTTATAACTTTCACTTAGTCATAGGAGTTGGAAGTTCGAGGCCAGTTACTAGCCCCCGGTTAGTGTTCGGCGTCAGCCGGGGTCAAACCAGTAACACTTTGGCCAATCTTATGAAAGGCCCATCGGGTAACCTCTATCGATCTATAGTTTGACATAGTCATCGGATCACTGACCAGTTTGTGCTCATTGTGACAGTCAGTTTTCGGCTTTCTCCACTGGGGTACTTGACCAGTTAAATTGGAAGTACAATCACAGTGGTTCTCCCTTTGCACACCTAGCCGAACAAAGCGGAACGTAGGAGGCAATCACAGGAGTCGGGCAACCCAACTATTGACTGAAGACACAATTCGAAACTGATTCATATAAAGCAATATCCGAGAACGTTTTGCCGAGGACTCCTCGGAGTACCTTGGCTTTTGGTGGGTTCGGCTCTAGTCGCAGCCCCCTGTTGATATTGCCGAATCTGTAAAGGTGCCCGGCGTTGCACTACGAGACTTATGCTAGAGACACACAAATAGATTAAAAGTGCCATAGGCTTGGGAAACCAAAAAACTTCGGTAAAAACTTTACGCCCGAACTAAATCAAGTTTTTGGTGCCAATCCGAAAATTGGTCTTAAAATTAGTTTGTGCTTCTGTCGTGCTTTAACATGATACATCCGATCTCCAGACTTCAAGCGGGTCAGCCTTCGGCTTCAACCTCCTATCCCGAAGGCAGAGTGTTTCTCAAGCCAGTTTAGAGAACTAAACGCGAGCGGCTTTAGAGAGAAAACAGGCTATCCGACTATTGACCACACACTCGAGTCGAGAAAGGACTAGTAGGAAAAGACTTTGCAACGACTAAGAAGAAAGAAAAAATATTTATTATGGAACGGCTCATATAAATTTTAAGAGCCCCCAGTTAACATGCGTAAAGGGAGTTTGTTTTGACAAACAACGTATGTGAGCACGGTCGAGCCGAACACAAATTAAAAATTTAAGAACTTTGAGCATGAAAGCGACTTAGCTGGTTAATGTATTCGGCGTTGATGACATGGGCCGAGCTTGCAGCGGGTCGAGGTCCCAGCTCCCAAGCCGGTTCCGACGTGCTCGAGCGAAGAGCTCGGCCTGATGAAGTGGCGACGCTGCACGGTCGATGCGGCGAGGCAAAGCCCCTGGTCCAACTGAGGTGACGAAGCTGGTCGGCTGGTGACGCCGAGTCCCCGGAGTATGTTGATGAAGAGATGGCGAAGCCTCCGGTCTAGCCGAGGTGTTGGAGCAGACGACGCAAACAAATCTTATGTCGATTTACCTGTGCACATAAAAAAGTGCAGACCAATAGTAATAACAAATAATGATATAGTTTTAAAAAAATCTTCTACTTAATTAATTTAAGTGAAGTAAATAATTGAAATAATATAGCCTGAATGTCGAGGTCAGTCCGGTAGAGTGGTCATCGTCTGGATCCGATGTAGTATCTCGTTTAGCAGGGCGAGATTAGCCGGATTGGTATCCGGGATTTCTTCGGAGTGGTCCTCCGGTATGATGGTGTGAGGGGCGAGTCCGGCCAGGGTTGACTCCTGGTGTTCGGACACCAAAGTCACATCCAAGCTTGGAGCTAGATCTAGGATAAGAGAGGGGAGGCCGGTCGGAATTGACTCCCGATCTTCGGACGCAGAGGTTGCATCCAGGCTTGAAGCCGGATGCGAGATAAGAGCCGACCCCGGGATCGGGTCGGAAAGAGATCCCTAAGTCGAAGCTTCAGGGTTGTTCAAGTTATGGTTTCATGATGTCGAACTCTTGCTCGGCTTGCTGAGGTTATGATCCGACGAGGTGTCGTCGGCTAGATGGAGCGACGGCGCAGTTGATGCTGGCACAGGTCGGCAGCCGTGGAGTAACGTGGTCGGGCTGGTTTGACATCGGCACGATGGTAAAAATTGCCTCGGGAAAGACTAAAATTTTGTAGGCACGTGTTTGAGAACAACACACAATACCCTAGAAAAAGTTCCTTCAAAAAGGATGTTCAATATCCCGTTCATGAAGAAAGATGAATTCGGGTCGGATTCGTTTTCGCGCAGAAAACAGATCCGAAAATTGCTGCGCTCATCGGAGGTTTTCCGGAGTATGAACGGTCGGATCGAGCTGAAATTTGAGAAGTGGTAGATATAGGAATTCCGCGGCCGCTCAACGGTTGGATCTTCCAAAGAACGTCCGAGCTAGACGCTGGACTCTACACCCTAAACTCGTCCAGATTGACGCCCAGATTTGACAGGGTTCCGATATATCGTAGATCGCCGGAGATTCCTCCATCGGAACGCGACAAAATTTTACAGGGTTGTTATATACATAATTCCACACTATTCCACCAAATCAATTGTCAAAGTGATACTCGAGGAATCGGCGACGGCGAATACAAATCCGCTGTATAGAAAGACAGCACGGTCGCCCGAGGACAATGTTGAAGTTGAGCCCTCGAGCTATATGGATGATTCCTCCACGATCTTGATAGAGATCGGAGTTGATGTTGATGAAGGCCCTTGTCCGATCATGACGATCTGAGGTGGAGCGCAGTCCTCGGTCGAGCCAAGGTGACCAGTCGAGCCGGCGACGAATATGCCGACGTCGCAGTTGATCTTGCAGGCGAGCCATTGACCCATTACTGATCACATAGCGGAACTCTCAATGAAAGCACCATTATCGGTGTCAAAACCGGCAGACCTTAGGGTAGGGGTTCCCGAACTGTGAATTCTTGGATCAATGGTAACAGGAACAAAGGAGACGATGTTTTACCCAGGTTCGGGCCCTCTTGAATGAGGTAAAACCCTACGTCCTGCTCTTGTTTATATTGATGAAGTATCAAGGTACAGAGTTGATCTACCTCGAGATTATATGTTGTGGTCTAAACTCTAGAGGTATGATGAGTAATGTCATGATAAATCCGTCTATCAACTAGCCTAGCCTCGGCTTATATAATGTACCGAAGGCCTAGGATAACAAGAGTCCTAGTCGGCTACGTCGGTGGAGAGGAGTCCTTGTCTTGATCACCAAGTCTTGTGGAATCTTCCTCATATATGTCATCGGCTGTCCGAACTGGCCCATTAGTGAATCACCATGGGGGTCCTCGGCCTGACCCACTGGTCGGGAGACGACATGGTGAGTACCCCTTAGTCCAGGACACCGTCAGCAGGCAATGACGACACGGGGCAAGACGAAGAGATGACCAATAATGGCTGCAGAGAAGGGGCCGGACATGGCGGCGGAGAAGAGGCCGGCGGACATGGCGGCGGAGAAGAGGCCGAACATGGCGGCGGAGAAAACTTGGACACGCCGCAGACTTCGACGCTACTAATTTCAATCATGCCGGATCCTCATATTCAAGAACTGCTTCGCAAGGAGACGAGTACAGATGGAGCTGCTTCTAGAGAGGAGGCCAAGCTGGAGCAACTGGTGATAGACTCGAACACTCCATTGTATGATGGTTGCAATCCCGAGGTGACCCGCTTGAGTTTCACACTCGAACTTCTGAAGACGAAGGCTAAAAACAAATGGACCGACACTAGCCTCGATGAGCTTCTCAAGTACCTAAAGGATGTTCTTCCCGCGGGGAATCTTCCTACTAGTGTGGATGAGGCCAAGAAGATCTGCCGCACATTAGATACCATGCATGCATCAGCGATTGCATAATTTATCGGAAGGAGCACGCGGAAAAAACCAGTTGTCCGGTGTGCAATGCTTCTTGATACAAGAAGGCCAGAAAGAAATCTCCCCAGAAAGTTGTATGGTACTTACCGATCACTCCCCACCTGCAATGTTATTTTGTAGATCCCAAGCAAGCAAAGCTCATGCATTGGCACGTGGAGAGGAAAAAGCCCGACGATGGAGATGATCCAAAGTTGAGACACCTCGCGGATGTAAGCCAGTGGAGAGCGTTCAACGGCGAATATCGATATTTCGCATGTGATGCAAGGAACATTGTGCTTGGCACGTGTACCGATGGCATGAATCCGTTTGGCAACCAGAACACCAACCATAGCACATGGCCCGTGTTTGTATGGATGTACAACATCCCCCCTAGGTGTGCATGAAGTCGAAGTACATACACATGAGCATGCTGATTCAAGGGCCAAAACAACCGGGAAATAATATTAATCTGTATCTGGGGCTACTTCAAGAGGAGTTAGACACGTTATGGAAAACACCAGCCAAGACATGGGACGCCAGTAAAGGCGAGTATTTCAATATGAGAGCCACGCTGATCACGACGGTGCACGACTATCTCGGTTATGGATATGTCGCGGGCCAGGTGTGCCACGGATATTGCGGATGCATGCGGTGCATGGATGATATGACGTCTCAGCAGCTAACATAACGAAAGAAGGTGGGTCTGGGAAAATCATGTACATGGGGCATCGAAGATGTCTCGAGAAGGACAACCCATGGAGAAACCGTGGAGATCTATTCAATGGTGAGGCTGAGCATCGAGGACCTCCACGTAAGCGGAGCGGCGCCAAAATCGATGAGCTGTTGAAAAACTAGGAACAGTGCTCCGCACCAGGTAGGACGATGAAAAAGGCGCCGGAGCCGCTGCTGAAGGTATGGAAGACGAGGTCTGTTTTCTGGGACTTGGAGTACTGGCACAAACTCGACATGCCTCATTGCCTTGATCAAATGCATATCTGTAAGAATGTCCTTGAGAGCTTGCTTGCGACACTGATGAACATGCAGGATAAGACCAAGCATGGGCCGAAGGCAAGAAAAGACTTGCAAGATTTGAAAATCGGGGCAGATCTGCACATGCCGCCCCGTATAAAGTCAGAGGAGACAGAGACAGAGACGGAGGCGTGGGAGAAGAAGGGCAAAAAAGTGAAGGAAGAGGATTATTGCTCCCCTTCTTTCTTCACCTTAAGTCTGGCTGAGATCGATCAATTCTTCAAGTGCCTTACCGGAATCAAAGTTAGTTCTGGTTACTGTGGGAAGATAAGCAGGTTTCTAGGCACGAAGAAGAAAAGGTTCAGCGTTGTCGCGGTGAACATGATCTCCTGTGGGGCCTTCGGCCCCTTTGTGGTTCGGCGGGGGGAGGTCACATCGCATAAAGAGCAGAGACCATGGAACAACATGGCAGTGATGTCGCTGATGGTTTTTACCTAGGTTCGGGCCGCTGAGAAGCGTAAAACCCTACTCCTGCTTTGGTGAATTGATGGAGGGACCGTGAAGAACGCATGGCGCTCAAGCCCGGCAAGGTCGCCTTGGGGAGAGCAGTTACGCGTGTATGAGTACACGAGGGTTCGAATCCTTTCTAAGGTTGCCACGGTCCTCCTTTTATAGGCAAAGGGGTTACCACAATGGCAAAACGGTCATTATCCAATGATTAGATAGCTAACAGTGCTATCATACCTAACTCTAGCAGTTAGGACAAAGTGCATTAAATGCACTGCTAGGTGTCACGCTGTGGATGCAGCCCGGCAGGCCTGCCGCGCCGCTTAGTCATCTTCCACCTATCTGCTTAACACGCCTCTGGACGGGTATCATATAGAGGTGATCTTCCTTCTAAATGGCCGCCACATGCCAAATGACAGCCACTTAGCTATCTGGAGGCTCGACACCGCACCGATGGATGACTTGTGTTGCAATGCGGTGGAGCGGTGGAGTCTTGGCAGGGGTGTAGGCCGCCAACAGCCCCGGCAAGCCTGCCGGGGAAATCTCGGGACTTGTCTTCGGGGTGGCCTCGACCCTTCCAGGCTCACCTTCCTGGTAAGGGGGGCTTTCCCTCAGTGATATCTTGTTCTCTTGGCTTGTCTTGGTCTTCTTGATCCGCCCCTTGATTCCTTAAAGAGCTATCTCTCTGGCTTGGTTTTGTCTTGAATGCTTGGTGCTGCTGGGCTGGAGGCCTACTGTCCGTGCACAAGTCAGGGGGAACATACACCCCTGTTTGTGTACCCCGACAGAAGCCCCCAGTGTTGGTGTCAAATTCAACATATCTCATAGTAGGGGTCCTAAGCTAGGCGTGTTGTAGCGATGGTAACACGGACACATGATTTTACCTAGGTTCGGGCCCTCTTGATGGAGGTAAAATCCTACGTCCTGCTTTTGATTGTATTCATATGGGGGATAGTACAGAGTACATGTGTCTACCACGAGATTGTTCTAATGAATATTAGATGATCATTTGACTAGCCTGGCCTTGGTTTATATAATGCACCAGAGGCCTAGGGTTTAGAAGAGTCCTCGGCTTGGGCGCCAAGTCTTGTGGAGACTTCCTTGTATGCGTCAGGGGCTGTCCGAACTGGCCCAATAGTGAACCGCCATATGGGGTCCTCAGCCCGATCCACCTAGTCGGGAGACGACATGGTGAGAACTCCCTAGTCCAGGACACCTTCAGTAGCCCCCTGAACTAGTCTTCAAGTTGGGGACGCTCCTCGGCTCTTCCGAACTGTTCCTTGTCTTCGGTCGTCGGTCTTGAAAACTGGTTCAACAAAACTTCCCATCTTCGATCTTGAGGATTGCCGAGCTAAATCCAAAGAGTTCACATGTCGGGCATTCGAGGAGCCCTTTAAGTCTTCAGCCTTTATCAATTCCTTGTTAATTTTTACGCCACACCTCGGGTTTGAAGTGTTTCCCGTGCGGAGGTGTCCTCTCGCGTCCGAGCTCCAACGCCTAACTGTATCCAAGCTCCAACGCCAGACTATATCCAAGGTGTCTTTTTGCAGCCGAGCTCCAACGCCGGACAGCATCCAAGCTCCAATGCCGGACTGTATCCGAGGTGTCTTTTTGCAGCCGAGCTCCAATGCTGGACTGCATCCATGCTCCAACGCCGGACTGTATCTGAGGTGTCATAGATCACCTTGACTCGAAAAGGTTGAAGGAGTTCAGTCGAGCTTAATGCCGGAAATGCCCTCTATGGAGCCAGCCACTTGTATCCGAGCTTTATGTGGGACTGTATCCGAGGTGATGCACCACCTCAGGCTTGAGCTGATTTTTTATGGATATATTTTTCATGATTGGTGCAATTTCTTCTCTGTCGAGATATATAGCCAGTAGCCCTCAAGGTGTGTGTCGGCCTAAAATCCGAGATGCACCTAAAGGAAAACATGAAACCGCTGATCCCAGTAGCCCCTGAGGCTCAAGTCGATTCACGAAATTGGCATGAGGATCAACTCCTAGCTCGGCAGCATACGTAGGAATATAAAACGCGGCGTAATAATATATTAGAGGAGATAGTGATCGGCGGACGGCCCCTTGAGAGAGGGTTTTGAGAAGTCACTGTAATATATTAGCTTGATGCTGGATAAGTCCCAGATGGTACCTATTGTTGTCCGAACACGTGTTTGCCCATAGCTCGGTCAAGCCGAACACTGAGAACTTTGAATTTTCTGCATTGAATAGGCAATGCAGTAGCCCCCGAGCCACTGGTCGGGTGGCAACACCAGATTAGGGGATCGATGTGCCCCTTTAATACTTGTAAATGATAAGCGCAAAGTCTAGTAGCCCCCGAGCCTTAATGTAGGCACGGGTGGCCGAATTAAGGATCTATATCCGATTGACAGAAAATTTTGTTGTGTTTAACACAAACTTCTCGAAAAGAGAATAAAGATCTCTTAAAGGAATTAGAGCTAGCGAAAGCTAGGCTCACCAATGTTGACCCCAAGGGGCTTAATAGATAGGAAATCAATGCCAATAGGGAATTATGAGAGCGTTATGTCAGCTGCTTGGTTGTCTCAGCGAGATTGTGCCCTTGACTCTTTAAAAGATGGGTTGTAGCAAATTGGCTTTACTTGCAATTTATGTGTAATGATTCTATGTATCCAAGTACTTTACATCACGAATGCTCGGATCCGCATTGTACAAAACTTTGTTTACCGACCATCGACTTCAACCTCCTCGGCCAGTAGCCACGGAGTGTTTGTCCTACTTTATAAAGCCTTTATGAGGGCAATGATTTACGGCAAACAAGGCAATCCGGCCATACAGTTTTATAAACAAAGGTACGCGGAGAGATATGTTATATTACTTTTTAACATGAGAAACATCTTCCAAAGAAAATAGTCCCGCTATCGGTTCCTTTCTTTGGGTTGTCATGCCGACCATGATCATGAAACCTCACCTACGATCAATGCGGGAGAAAAATATTGAGGATTTAGTTTGGGGAAAGTTCCCGAACTCTATGGTCTTAATGAACCAAAATTCTCACTTCCATCGTTGCCGACCAATTATATTTTTAAGATAGCTAGCTTTTGGCTTCAGCTAGTCTGAGGTACTGACCCGGATGACCCGGTTAGTAACAATCACGGAGGTGCTCCCTTTACCCCCTAGCCGAACAATCAGGAACGTAGGGTTAAACACAGGAGCCAGGCAACCCAGCTTGGCCAAAATCTTAAGTCAAATTGATGCATATTTATGGGTTTATAATGATAATTACAGAAGGCAGCGCTCGTATATTGTATACAAACGCTGATGATATATGTTTATTTTGACTCCGTTACGACCGTTTATAATCTGAAGGTGGTCCATCGTCGGCTTCTACCCCTTTGTAGATGCTACGCAGGGTGTTTCCGTACTAACATGTCAACCCTTAGCCGATGTCTCGGTGCCCGGAGGCGGTTGTGTTAGCAGAAATGAGGCAATCAGATATGCAGACTTTATAACTTTCACTTAGTCATAGGAGCTTAAAGTTGGGAGGCCAGCTACTAGCCCCCGGTTAGTGTTCGGCATCAGAAGAGGCCAAGCCGTTAACACTTCGGCCAATGTTATAAAAGGCCCGTCGTTTAACACGGGGTGACCTCCATCGATCTATAGTTTAACACAGTCATCGGATCGCTGACCAGTTTATGCTTATTGTGACAGTCAGTTTTCGGCTTCCTCCACTGAGGCACTTAACCAGTCGAGCCGGAAGCACAATCGCAGTGGTTCTCCCTTTACCCTTAGCCGAACAATCGGGAACGTAAGGGTAAGCATGGGAGCCGGGCAACCCAACTATTGACCAGAGACACAATTCGATACCGATGCATATAAAGCAATATCCGAGAACATTTTGCCGAGGACTCCATGGAGTACCTCGGCTTTTGATGGGTTCGGCTCTAGTCGCAGCCCCACATTGATATTACCGAAGCTTTAAAGGTGTCTGGCGTTGTACTGCGAGACTTATGCTGGAGACACACAAATAGGTTAAAAGTGCCATAAGCTTGGAAAACCAAAAAAAACTTCAGTAAAAACTTTACGTCCGAACTAAATCAAGTTTTTTGTGCCAATCCGAAATCGGTCTTAAAAAAATTTGTGCTTCTGTCGTGCTTTAACATGACACATCCGTTCTTTAAACTTCAAGTAGGTCAGCCTTTGGCTTCAACCTCCTTATCCCGAAGGCGGAGTGCTTCTCCGAGGCTAGTTTAGCAAACTAAACTCGAGCGGCTTTAGGGAGAAGCCAGGCTATCCGGCTATTGACCATACACTCGAGTCGAGAAAGGAGTGGCAGAAAAAGACTTTGCAATGACTTAGAAGAAAATAGTTATTATAAAATGACTCAAATAAATTTTAAGATCCCCAGTTAACTTGGGTAAAATAAGTGTTAAATTTAATGCTTGGTTGAACCGAATAAAAATTAAAAAGTGTGAGCATGAAAGTGACTCAGCTGGTTAATGTGCTCGGTGTTGATGATGTGGTCTGAGCTTGCGGCGGGTCGAGGTCCCAGCCCCCAAGCCAGTCCCAAGGTGCCCGAGCAAAGAGCTCGACTTGATGAAGTGATGGCACAATACTGCCGATGTGGCGAGGTGAAGCCCCCGGTCCAACCGAGGTGACGAAGCTGGTCGGCTGGTGATGCCGATGTTGTCAGAGTAGGTTGATGAAGAGATGTCGAAGCCCCCGGTCCAGCCGAGGTGACGCGCCAAGGTGACAATACAACTTGGTCGACGGAAGCGGGACGATGACGTCAGCACGCCGTGGTGACGCTGCCCAAGTTGACTACCTGCACACATAAAAAAGCGCAAGCCAAAATGATCTTCTACTTAATTGAGATAAGTGAAGTAAATAATTAAAGAAATATGGCTTGGGCGCCGAGGTCGGCCCGGTAGAGTGCCGAGGTCCGTGTGCTGCGTCCGAGGCGACCCCACGACTTGGTCGACAGAGGCGGGACGATGACGCCGGCTTGCCAGCGGCATGACATAGTTGAGGTTGATTACCTGCACGCATGAAGTAGCACAAGCCAGATAATAATAACAAAATAAAGAAAAGTTCTTTACAAAATTCTTTATGCGAAATAAATTATTTAAAGAGATTTGGCCTGGCGAGAGGCCGATGTCAACATAGGGCGTCGGCTTGACAAGGTGACAAAATCTGAATTCGCAGGATCGACCGAGTTACGGACACGATGCGCGCGGAACAACGACGACATATCGGATCACCCTAAAACGACGGCCTCAGTGTAGACCAGACTGCAAAACCTGCAGCACCAAAAATTGATGACGAGCAGAAAACACTCTTTGAAATATTATTAATAGGCACATCGGGAATAAGTAGAACAATTGCACCTGGTGATCTATCCGTCAACGTCCAAACTGATGGTGGATGAGGTGATTATGGACGAGCGACGTCCTGGCTGGAGTGCCTCAAGACTGCGTCGGGCCGACCAATATATGGAACGGCCGATCTGAATGGGAAGGTTGGTTTGACGAAGGTTCTAACGCGTAGGTCGGCTCGCCAGATTGACGCAGGCGGAAAACGCATGTACAGGCGTCAACAAAATATCTCTGCAAAAAATAATGCAGTACAAACAGGCAGAAAATATTCTGTATGTAATAATTTCATGTGATAAACTAATAGTCATGAAAAAATAAACCTGTTTAACAAGCGATGACCGTAGTAGACCGAAGCAAATAAAAAGAAGCGGTCTATACCAACTGGTTCAAGCTAGTACCAAGAATAGACTCGTTTCTGATCTATACGTGAAGTAGTAGTACTTGAATTACTACAATCCACCGACCAAATCTAGGGTATCATGCTGAATACTAGTAGTTAAATGGATCAATAATACTTTGTTGACCACCTACGCATGCCATTAGCAGAAGACACCGCTAGTGGACGATCGGTGACCGCCTAGGTGCCGAATAAAGAAAGGAAAAGAAATAAAAAAGGAAGAGAGAAGGGAGAGCTCCATGATGGCTGCCGATCTGCTCGCGTTAGCCTCATGTGCTTTGCTGTGCGTAAATACTCCAGCGTGGTTCCCTCGGTTGGAGCGCTGCCTGATGGATTTTTTTATGCTGACCTTCCACAGCCTGTCGCACACTTCCATGGCGCGTGGAAGCCATAGCGGAGTTCGGATCTGACATGCCGGAAGCCGCCGGACACTTTTCCTTGATCTCGATCTGACTGCAAATATGGTAGCACGAGGAAGCAGCCCTAATTTTGCAAAAACAAGATAGTTTATGCGGAACACATCTAACTGAAAAAATATCATCTGATTTGGTGTTGATTTTGATTCCCATCGAACGACGATGAACACCTAGTAGGCTCTCAATGAAAGCACCAATGTCGGTGTCAAATCTGACATATCTCGTAGTAGGGGTCCTAAGCTAGGCGTCTTGTAGTGATGAGTACCGAGGAAGATGACGTGGTGAACCGACATATCTCTAGCAACCGAGGAAGACGCCAGTTTTGGACATATCTCCCGAATAGGTGGATCGGGCCGAGGACCCCCATGACGGTAACACGGACACATGAGTTTACCCAGGTTTGGGCCCTTTTGACGGAGGTAAAACCCTACGTCCTGCTTTTGATTGTATTCATATGGGGGATAGTACAGAGTACATGTGTCTACCACAAGATTGTTCTAATGAATATTAGATGATCAATTGACTAGCCTGGCCTCGGTTTATATAATGCACCAGAGGCCTAGGGTTTAGAAGAGTCCTCGGCTTGGGCGCCAAGTCTTGTGGAGTCTTCCTTGTATGCGTCAGGGGCTGTTCGAACTGACCCAATAGTGAACCGCCATGGGGGTCCTTGGCCCGATCCACCTAGTCGGGAGATGACGTGGTGAGTACCCCCTAGTCCAGGACACCATCTCTCGGGCTTGAGCCATATGTGTCGCCGGGCATGTTGGGTTAGGCCCCAAACAGTGCGCGGACACGTGTCGAGGAGGAGCTGCGCGCGCAGCGGTTATGATGACCAATCAAATCAACATCCACTCCGCGTAATTACCGTAGGTCGTGGGGTCATGAGACTATAGCAGTTAATGTAAAATGGTAACTTCCTGAGAGAAAGTAGCGAAGAGCCGCTCCCCATCCACGTTCGTTCCTCATAAAAGAGAAAACGCGAAAGGGCACTGCTGCTTCGTATCCGTTTCACCCCCCATCATCTTCCTCCTCAAGCCAAGCGACCGCTCCCGCATCCACATTCGCCTCCGATCTCCCATTTAGTGTTCCACCTTCCACACGACCCCGAAGGATGGGGAAGAAGGCCGCCGGAAGGGGGAAGCGGCCGACCACCGCGAAGGAAACCACGGCGGAGGGGAAGAAGAAGAAGGCGGCGGAGCTGGACAGGAAGCGTCGGGAAGACGTAGTGTTCTTCTCGTCGAGCTTGGATAGCAACACCCTGGTCGTGAGGTATGCGTATATGTGGGGGAGGGAAGTCCCGAAGCGGCACGGCGCACCCGCAGTTCTGGCGGAGGGAAAAGAGGACCCGCCAAACTCATATCGCTTTTTCTGCGCGTATTTCCTCTACGGCCTCAGCCCTCCCTTCTCGGATTTCTTTGAGGCGATGATGGTGGTGTATGGATTCCACCTTTTGGATTTTACACCAAATGCAGGGGCATGCATGGCAATTTTCGCCCATCTGTGCGAGAACTTCATCGGGTTGCCCCCAACATGGATCTGTCAGGCACTTCTTTGTCCCGCGGGTCGAAAACAAGGCCCATCGCTCGGGAAATATAAGTTGGATCCCTAGGGGAAAGAGGGATTTTTGGGATTATCTTCCCGGTCAGCAGCGCGGCAAATGGGAAGAATGGAGGGCGGATTGGTGCTGGATTCAAGATGCGGATGCTCCAGAGTACTACCAGGCGCCGACGGAGTGCATCATGCGTGACAGCGATTGGGGGGAGCTAGGCCTTACTGAAGACAGGCTTTGCCCGGCACTAAACAGGATCGCCCGCCTCAAAGCTGCCGGGGTAACCATCGAACAGGTGGGGGCTGACTTCCTTCAATGCCGCATTGCGCCGCTGAAGAAAAGGGATAGGTTCGCCTGGCGGTATGGAGATGCAGGGGACATGTCGTAGTATTCTCGCGTCAGTCACCAGGGGGAGGGGCGCGAGATGACAGATGCCACGGGGTGGCTTGAGGTGAGGGCAAGACTGCCGTGGAATATCCGGGACGGGTATGCAAATAGCATGCGGTGGTTTAACCAGGTTCGGGGCTCTCCGGAGAGATAATATCCCTACTCCTGCATGTCTGAATATATATGCGGTGTACATGTCTGGCAGTAAAGAGTTGCTCCTAGAGTTGTATCTAAGGTCAGTGCCGTAGGCATCTGGCCTCGTATATGTGTGTATAAATGCTTGGGCATGTATGCCCGTGGCCGAGTGGCCGAGTGAGCTAGTGGTCAGGAGGCCATGCAAGTGTGCATGGTGTGCTCCCAGGGAGCCATTGTGGCCGGGGCTTGGATGGATGGATGTGTGCTAGTATATATAGTGTGGGTAACTTACACCCAAAGCTAGGATGAGTGAGCATGGTGGGTGGTGGCCCATCCATCAACTACACTATTGGATATGTCATGCGAGGTGACGCGTGATGCAGGCTATAGTGCGCCACTATTGCTCAAAAGTGCATGGGTACAGCCGTCTTGTCCATGTCGCGTCGGATGTGATGATGCGGTTGACTCCGCGCAGCAGGCCGGCTGGAGCAGCCGGACGGGGAGTAGGCTGGAGCAGCTGGGTGGCGAGCCGGCCGGAGCAGCCAGACTGAGGGGCTTTGCTAGCCCCGATGTCTTGAAATGTCGTTTCGCCGTCTTTGGGGTACTCGGGGATCATTCCCCCGACAGTAGCCTCCGAGCCTCCGGGCAACTTGGCAAAGTTGAGCAGAGGTTTTTTAGCGGGCGTTGATGTAGAAGATGTCGATGACGGCCGGATGCAGACCGCAGACGGCGCAGCTTGCTTCCGGCGGGGGCGCGCGAGCGCACCCGCTGGGTGTAGCCTCCGAGCCTCCGGGCAACTTTGGAAAAGTTGGGCGGAGGGTTTTCGCGGTTGGTGGTGCAGACGATGGCGTCGAGGGGCCAGTTGCAGCCGGCGGCGAGTGTGCAACAGGCGCGACATGTTCTGAGCAGGGGCGCGCAAGCGCACCCGCTGGGTGTAGCCTCCAAGCCTCCAGGCGACTCGAAGAGTCGGGCGGAGGGTTTTTGCAGTCGATGTAGCAGAGGTAGCCGGTCGCGAGCCTGTAGCTGGCGTGGCGCTTTCCCAGCGAGGCGTGCCGGCGCACCCGGCGGACCCGCTGGGTGTAGCCTCCGAGCCTCCGGGCGAGGAGGGGGCTTCCTCACGGAAGTGATCATGCAAAAAAGCAGGGTTAGACGGACGCAGCAATATTAAATGCTTAGTTTTAGCAGTGCAAGTTTTATGCGGAGGGTGTCGACTCGGTTTTGTCCGAGCCCCCTTCAGTCTTTTTCATGTGCCCTCCGCTCTTTGGCTTGTGCTCTCGCTAGCCAAAACAGCCACGCGGCGGTCTGTGGCTGAGAGTGCGCCGTGGAGTGAAGCATACAGTACACGAACTTTCGGGAGTAGACTCGACCAAGCAGATACTTACAAAGCAAACGGCCGGGTCGCCCGAACCGTTTTCTCCCTGGACGTTTTTCGCGTGGGTGGCCTCCAGCGTTTGCTCTTGCTAGTCGGAAAGCCGCGCTGCGGTCTGTAGCTGAGACGAAGAGTGAGCCTTCGGTACCGTGCACGCTACTAAACCATCTGTGGGAACGAACGTCTCAGACCAATCGACCAGCCTCCGGGCCACAGCTAGCTGGGCCCGGGGCGAACAGCTAAGCAGATGGAAAAAAAAATGCGGAGATAGCCCCCCGAGCGTCGCTCGGGGTTATCCGTTTTTGTTTGCGGTGTAAAGGCACGCGGATGGAAGCCCACATTGCTTTTAGCGTAGTCGGGGTGGAGGTGACCTCCGGGAGGCGGCCCGAGCCTCCGAGCGCTCGAGGGATGCCGCAGCCGATCAGGCCCTACCGGCCGGGCGGCTGGGCGGGAGACATCCTGGCCGGCCCTCCAGCCGGCAAGGCGTCGAAGTGGACAGCGGGCCAGCTGGCCGAGCGGTGACGTGGGCAGTCGACCTGAGCAGCCGGCCGGACTGCTGGCCGTGCAGCCGGCCACACAGGCGGGTGTGCAGCCGGCCACGCATGTACGCACGTACTTTGCATGTACGTAAATTTTTTTTGAAGCTAGCCGAATAGCAGGTCGGATGGCAGCCGGCCAGACATGCGCGTACGCGGCGCAGCCGGCCAGGCCATGCACGTACATAGTGCAGTCGGCATACACGTATTATACGCATGCATGCGCATTTTTTTTGGCAGCAGCCGGCTCCAACTTTTTTTTCTAGCCGGCCGTCTGTTTTTCTTTTCTCTTCCATCGGGCAGCCGGCCCTTCTCCTTTGGTGGCAGACGACGTAAGAGCGCGATGGGCGCATCCGGTGCGGGCGGCAAGCCGGCGGCCGGGTGTGGGCAGCGAGCTGGAGGCCAGGCGTGGCAGCCGGCCCAGGACGGTGCGGGCGCACGGACTGGGCGGCGGGCCGGCGTGCAAGGGGTGCCGCGAGCCGGGCGTGCGGGCGCCGGGGCTAGCAGCCGGTCGCGCGCGCAGAGGCTGTCGGCGGCCAGGTCGGAGAAGGGGAGGGCGGAGCCGGGGCCAAGGCGGGGCCGGCGGGCCGCGGGAGGGACACTGGCGCGGGCGCGCGAGGGTGGTGGGGCAACCGGACCAGGGGGCGGCCGACTGCGGGAGCGCCGGGGCGCAGGCGGACGGTGGCCGGGCGACGCGGAGCCGGCCAGCGGGCGGAGCACCCGGCCGCGGGCAGAGGCGGAGCCGGCCGCGCGGCAGGTGCGCGGAGTCGGACAGTGCAAAGGGCGCGGCGCTCGGGGTGGAGCCGCGGGCGCGGTCGCGGGCTCGACCCCGTCGAAGAGGGCGTGGCGTAGGGGGCGGCCGCGCGCACGCGGAGGGCGGACGCGCGGAAGGCCGGTGCCGAGCCACAGCTACGCCAAGGGAACTTCGGTCGTGTCGAGCAGCAGTACAACGCGGTGGAGGTGGAGCGGGGGCGAGCCGAGGCGGCTGCGCGGAGCGGAGGGCCAGCGCGGCCGGAGCTCGACCCCGCCGAGGAGCCCGTGGCGGAGTGCGCTGGAGGCGCCAGGCTCGGGGAAGTCGAGCCCTGGTGGCGGCGGCACTCAAGGTCCAATCGGCGAGCTGCTGCACTGTCGGGGACGCGAGCGTCCGTGGCGCCAACTGTTGTTGGAGGAGAGGGCGCAGAGCAGGTGGGGGCGAGTGGCTTCCTGCTCGACCCCGGGCCAAGCAGAGCAGGTGGCCAGTGACATGGCGACAGGCCACGGCGGCGGCGCGTTTCTGACGGGGAAGAGGCGGGCAACAGTGTGCAGCGCTCCGCGTTCGGAGTCAGCGAGCAGGCAGGGCTACGGCCTCCTTCTCCGGAGGCAGAGCTCCATGGACGGGCGACCATGGCGGAGGACATACGGTAGGAGAGGTGGAGGCCAGTCGAGGTGGCTGCGGAGGTCGACGCGCGAGGCGACGCCCACGCGGGTGACGAAGCGCTCGTCCCCTGCGCGAACGAGGACGAAGCAGAGGTTGAGGCGGACGTGGCACAAGACGGCAATGCTGGGGCTCGCCGGCAGGAGGAAGACGACCGCGAGCCGCATCGGTGCGAGGGCCCCGGACGCGTGACCGGAGCAGCGACGAGGCATGCCGGCGGCCGCCGCGGGCGCGGAGGAGCAACGGGGCACCGCGGGCGCACGGCTGAAGCGGCCGTGGGGGCGCCCGAACGACCGCGCCAAAGCGAGACGCAGCACGGGGCGCACAGGAGGCTGGGACGCGCTGCCCTGGCGATGAACGCCGGCGAAGGGACGACGGCGACGTCGTGGTGGAGGTGAAGAAAAGGGTCCCGCCCGGACCGCGATTCCAGCTGTAGCCAGCCCCACGGTGGGTGCCAACTGTCGTAGTATTCTCGCATCAGTCGCCATGGGGGGGGGGGGGCGTGAGACGACAGATGCCACGGGGTGGCTTGAGATGAGGGCAAGACTGCCGTGGAATATCCGGGACGGGTATGCGAATAGCGCGCGGTAGTTTACGCAGGTTCGGGACTCTCCGGAGAGATAATACCCTTACTCCTGCATGTCTGAATATATATGCGGTGTACATGTCTGGCAGTACAGAGTTGCTCTTGGCATCTGAGGTCAGTGCCGTAGGCATCTGGCCTCGTATATGTGTGTATAAATGCTTGGGCATGTATTCCCGTGGCCGAGTGGCCGGGTGAGCTAGTGGCCAGGAGGCCATGCAAGTGTGCGTGGTGTGCGGAGATCGAGTGGGTTTCCAATTTAGAAGAAAGAGCTTCCAGGGTGGAGGGCACCATGTTCAAGTGCACCTCCATGGTAGAAGCAGAGTTTATAAAGAGGCGGATCGAGGAGGACAAGGCGCTCCGGGCTGCCGGGAAGGCAAGGCCCGGAAGAGGGGAGGAAGAAGAGGAGGAGGAGGCCGAAGACGAAGGCTCTTCCCACGGCAAGAGCGAGGGGCATGCCGCAGAGGAGGCTGCCGGGGACGAGCCTGCCGGGGTCGAAGCCCTCTATGCCGCGGCAGCAGAGGCCGAAGAGGGGGACGAGGCCGAGGAAGTGGAGCAGCTAGAAGAGGAGTGGCTCGCAGCGAGCCCTCAAGCCCCAGAACCAGACTTGGAACAGCGCACTCGCAGGCGGGCCATCCGAGGAATAGTGGCCCCTATTCTAGCGCCCGTCGCCAAGAGGGGGAAGAAGACCATCTCTAAGGGCGATGGGCCGGACGTGGTGTGCTGCCATTCTTCTCACCTTTCTGGGGCCAAGACCCCTCCCACCAAGCGGTGAGCAATCATAGGGGCCGACCCCAGCTACGAATCAAGCTCGAGCTCCTCACGCAGCTCGTCCTCGCTAGAGCCCCCGGCTTCCTCAAAGGGCTCAAAGCTGCCGGGAAGCATTGCTCCTCCGACCCTGAAGAGGGGCAGAGTGACCCCACCGCCTATGGAGTTCGCGCTGGGCTCCATGCGCATTGATTCAGAGTAAGGAAAATATCATCTCTTCTTGTCGAAGCATTATGCACTTGCAGGTTTGCCAACCCAATCTTGCTTGTTGTTTTTGGCAGAGATGAGGAAGAAACCCTCACCCACCGGGCCAAGCGATCCAAGCAAGTGGAGTCGTCAGGGCCTTCGGAGGGCACGGGCTTGGTGGGAGGCAGCATGGATGATCTTGCGCCAAGCCCCCGGCCCAGCCCCCGGTACAAAGGTATGGGACATGCCCTCCCCGCCAGCGAGGGCATGGGAGAGCGAGTCCCTTCTTCCGCCAAGGGAGAGGGAGAGCTTGTCCAGAGTGAGGCTCCCCAGGAGGGGCTCACCCTGCCCGAAGCCCAAGCCGAGAAATCCCGGGCAAGGGCCTCTGCGGAAGGATCGGCCCATGTTGATGTCATGACTACTAAGGAAGGGGGCAAGGGTCATGCCCCAGCAATGGGTGTCGCCGGGGAAACCGATGCCCTCCCACGGCAAACATCTCCAGGTAATTTGCTCGCTCTTTGCCTTCTGTTGCTTGTTTTATTTTTGCTTCAAGTCTCTGGCTTTCTGACGCATATTATTTCCTTGTCATCGCTTGCTGATCTCGCTTGCAATCCCAGTGGCCGAGGAACCAGAGCTGCTGGAGGAGGTGGCCAACATCGGCAAGGATGATGCTGAAGAGGCCGCCATGATCGCTGCCGCGGAGGGCCAGGAACACACTGTCGGGGATATCCGAGATGTCCCAGAGAAGGCCCCTGGTAGTGTGCCAGGATTGGAGGTAGTGGTCGAAGAGAAGGTTCCCCTCCAGACCATGAGCCCTCCTCCCCAATTTGGCACCTCGATCGCGACCCTGCAGCCATCTTCGAGCAGTCTGGCGCTGGTCTATGCCCAACCTGGACTTGGAGCCCCCGGCTTGTCCGCGGCAGTAAGCGTAGACCTCGACGAAGAGATCCAGCGCATCATGGCACCGTTGTCTCAGTGAGCTGAAGAGGCTGACGACTCATTCAGCATAGTCTTGGACCTGTCTTTCCTGGAGTCCGTGGCAACAGGCATCAAGGAGATGCAAAATAGGTATAGCCAGAAGTGGCAGGCACTCAAGGAGCAACGCAACTCCGCTAGCCTCATGGATCAGAAACTAAGGGACAAGGGCAGTGAGTTGCGTGAGTGGCAAGGCAAGTAGTTCCAAACCCTTCTGCGGCAACAGGCGGTGATAACCATGGCGAAAGAGGATGTCGCTGCCCGGGAAGCTCGTTTGGCGGAGCGCGCGGCGCTTCTGAACGCCAAAGAGAAGGGCATCTCTTCCCGGGAAGAGAACCCCGAGGCCACCCTCTGCAATAAGGACGAGGAACTGGAGGCTCTTGTCCAACAGCGTACCAAGGATCTAGAGGACAAACACAAGGCGGCCCTTGACACACTCACCCTTGATTCTGCTGCCCAGCTGAAGAAGTTTGCTGATGACCTTGCTGCTGCGTCTGCCGCCAAGTCTGACCTCGACCAACAGGTGGCTAAACTGACAGAGGAGCTTGCTGGGAGTGCCAAGGAAACTGTGGCCCTCAAGGAGGAAGCGCAGAAGGCGGAGATCCTTCTGAAAAAGGTACAATCGCCGCTTTCTTCCAAGGGCCAGGACCTTGATACTGCCAACGGCGCCATTACTGATATGAAGGCGCGGCTTGGCACTCTGGAGAGCAGGATCGAGTCTGCCGACATCCGTGAGAAGCAACTGATGAAGGACTTGGACAACGCAAGAATCCACCGAAAAGATGCAGAGGACAAGCTGGCGAACCAAGTTGGGCAGCGCGACCTCTGGATCAAAAATTTGGTGGATATCGCCGAGTGACGTTCTGCCCAGATCGCAACAATGAAAATGAAGAGCTGGGCTTTCTCTGTGGGTCAACATGAGGTCCCCAGTGTCAAGTTGTCACTCTTATTCGAGGGGTTGATTGAAGGGTTGAAGACGTATGAGGATGAGAGGGACGCATGTTTCGTCCATGAGTCCCGAAAGCTCGCCCGCGACGCCCTCTTCATGGTCTTGAGCAACTTCGCCTTCTGCCACCTGGACCTCAACCTTGCCGATGGCTTCAGGAGGCTGCCGACAGGTGCCGATGTTTCTGTTGCCAAGGAGAAGGCTGGCCCTTTCGCTGACAAGGTTCTCTCCTTCCCCAGGGTCCCAGAAGACCACCTAGCACAGTCGTGAACCATTCTTATTGCCGTGGTGCCCTACAACAGAACATAATGCATGTCTCATGTTTAGGCCCTGTACTATATTTGCTTTTGCTCTTGTCGAACTGATGTTTAATTAAGCTTAAGCGCATGCTATCCCTCTTGTGTTTCACCCATGGATGTCCGTATGGTTGGCTTATTTTTGTGCGTTTTGGTTGCCCGCCAGTAGCATGCTGCTGCGATTGCTGTGAGGAGCGGGTCCTTAGCATTCAGCTGGCGAGGACATGCCCCGGCAGGTTTTTCTTTAGGAGTCTTTGACGCAGCCGCCCATTCTGTTGAGCAGGCTCGAAACAGAGCGGGGGCGCAGACAAATCCGGCAAGGTGCCATCACACTAAAGATTTCTCCATACGAAACACCTTGGTTATCCGAGGGATAAGCAAGTGCGAACTCTGGAGAGAAAAAATCAGTAAACACGTGGACTTAGCTTTCATTCACGCTTCCCTCCTTCCTTAGCCACGGTCGTTCATCACGTCTGCATATCTCGAGGAGATGGCGTTCGCGTGTCGGCCTCAGGCCTGTAAAAGTTAACAGCGGAAACATGCGCAAGAAGGAAACTTGGCAATTTATCAGTTGCATGTCCACCTCGGCAAGAGCCGGACGGGATAACCGAATACTCGCAGGCGACAATGCGTGGCAAAAAGGAATGGTCGGTTCCTCCCTCCTCTTCCCTTCGCTGTTGATGATATCACGGCTGTGGGCATAAAGGTCACGCTAGCACGGACGGCCCTGCCGGAGCATGCTTGCCGGGGCGTCAATCAACGGATTTGCACCAGCGTTTCACTCAGGATTTTCCCCTGGGCGGGATAAATACTGGACCGTGTTCCGCGTGGGCTTATCGACATTGACAATGCCACCCCATGCGTAGCTCGATCATCGACGAGCGGAAGTGGAGGAGTAAGGAGGCCACGTACCGTGCTCTTTTGCTTGCCCCAGTGGTTCTCTCAAACACCGGGTATGCTTGGAGGGAACCTGCAAGGAGGATGGCGCCGCCGTATGCCTCGCTTCTTTCCTCGGATAGGGGTATTGTGGTGGCCACACCACCTGAGCCGCTCAGGACCGTTGCACCGCCACCACCTCCTGTTTTCGCCACCGCCGCGGTTGCGGTGTGCTCGGGCGATAGGGCCCGGGCAAGGCGGAGCGAGGGAGCGGTGTCGCCTCTCTCCTCCGGAACCGCTGATGATGCGAGCGTCGATGCTGACTGATGACCCACAAGTATAGGGGATCTATTGTAGTCCTTTCGACAAGTAAGAGTGTCGAACCCAACAAGGAGCAGAAGGAAATGACAAGCGGTTTTCAGCAAGGTATTCTCTACAAGCACTGGCATTATAGGTAACAGATAGTTTTGTGATAAGATAATTCGTAACGGGTGAGGGAGTTCTGGATTACGGGGTCCTCGGGTGGCCGGGCTATGTGACATGGGCCGGACTAATGGGCCGTGAAGATACAAGGCAGAAGACCTTTCCTCGTATCCGGGTGGGACTCTCCTTTGCGTGGATGGCAAGTTTGCCGTCCGGATGTATAGTTTCCTTCCTCTGTAAACCGACTATGTACAACCCTAGCCCCCTCCGGTGCCTATATAAACCAGAGGGTTTGGTCCGTGGAGGCCATCAGAATTTTCATGGGCTAGACAGCTAGGGTTTAGCCATTACGATCTTGAGGTAGATCAACTCTTGTAACCCCCATACTCATCAAATACAATCAAGCAGGATGTAGGGTTTTACCTCCATTAAGAGGGCATGAACCTGTGTAAACACCGTGTTCCCTTTGTCCCCTGTTACCTTCGATCCTCAGACGCACAGTTCGGGACCCCCTACCCGAGATCGGCTGGTTTTGACACCGACATTGGTGCTTTCATTGAGAGTTCCACTGTGTCGTCAGCAGAAGGATCGATGGCTCTTTTGATCATCAAAAATGATGTTGTTTCCGGGGAGATCTTCCTCCCCGGTCAACTTTTTGTATTCGGCGCCTTCGCTCTGCGCGCCAATTCAGTTGGTCACCTTGAGCAGATCAACAGCTACGCCCCTGGTCATCAGATCAGATTCGGGAGCCTGAATTACGTCGCTGATATCCGAGGAGACTTGATCTTCGAAGGGTTCACAGCCTTGAGCACTTTTCCTCATCTTCAAGAAGGCAATCCATCAGATCCGTCATCAGGCGCCGCTCAAGGACCAACTACTATCCCTTCCCTGGCCATAGATCCAGGGCAGGCCACCTCATCCGAAGATGGGATCTTAAAACCCACCGGACCCTCTCCTCCCATGGAGCCCTTTGCCGAAGACCCAGAAGCAACTGTATATTCGGCGAGCCTGGAATCAAGCAGGACCGTCCTAGTCATCGGAGAGCCGAACTCACCTCTGGAGGCCAACTCCGAACTCTCAAGGTCTGCGGCTGGTGAGTACAACCTGGCAGAGTCTGCCATGCCCAGCTCCGCAGGCCCTCGGTTCCCCGTTCGTCCTTTGCTCTTAAGCGAGGCCTTGGACTTAATGCGGTCTCTCGCCATCACGGAGGTATCAGCTCCGAATTACGCCCAGCCCGAACTAGGGGCTGAGTGCGGGGAATTTTGCGTCCCGCCCACCACCCACTTGGTAGCCACTGTCGAAGACTTAACCGACATGCTCGACTACGCCTCCGAAGACATCGACGATATGGACGACGATGCCGGAGCCGAACCAGGCCAAAACCCGCCCGTCACCGGACGTTGGACTGCCACTTCTACATACGACGTGTACATGGTGGATGCACCCAAAGAGGACGACGATGACAACAAGATCCGATCGAGGACAAGCTCATCGAGGTACCACCGAAGCGTTGACGTCAGCGGCGCCATTCACGATCGCGGCGGGAAAAAGAAAGTAATACCGGCACCGGAGACATTGACACTCCGGAGAATGCCAAAGACTCTGACCAACCCATTGGGCCTGCCGTAGAGCAGGATAATTGGGAAGAGGGACAAGTTAACCCCGACGAGCCAGTCGGGAATGAGGATTCGGAAGATAGTAACTATCTGCCGATCTCTGAGGAGGATGTCAGCTTCGGTAACGAAGACTTCATCATGCCAGAGGAACCCCTCGAGCAAGAGCGCTTTAAGCAACAGCTCATCGCAACTGCGAGGAGCCTAAAAAAGAAACAGCAACAGCTTCAAGCCGAACAGGATACGCTCAACGACAGATGGACCCAGGTCCTAGCTGCCGAGGAGTACGGCCTCGAACGCCCAATAAAGAGCTATCCGAAGCGTCGGCTACTGCCACAATTTGATGACGAGGCCCTAGAGCCAATACGGTCAAGACATAATCATGCTGATCAACCAGACCGACCACCACATGGGGGAGACAAAGCGGCTACTCATGCCGAACACCAACCCGCGCCACCTCGCCGTCGAGGCAAAGAGGTAGCAGCTCAGGGCTACACCTACGACTTACGTCAGGACCTGGACAATAGAGCTGGCAAGACCAGATCAATATACGGACTCGGACCTACACCTACTCACGACGGCCTTCAAGCTTGGCGCGAGCAGCATAACCGAACTCGGACCGAAAACCAAACACGGATGTCATCCGAACTCCGTCGTGACGTTGCCCGATACAGAGGCGCCGCACACCCCTTGTGCTTTACCGATGAGGTAATGCAGCACCAATTTCCAGAAGGGTTTAAACCCGTAAACATCGAATCATACGATGGAACGACAGATCCCGCGGTATGGATTGAGGATTTTCTTCTCCATATTCACATGGCCCGCGGTGACGATCTTCACGCCATCAAATACCTCCCCCTAAAGCTGAAAGGACCAGTGCGGCACTGGTTAAACAACCTACCAGAGAACTCTATCGGTAGCTGGGAAGACTTGGAGGATGCCTTTAGAGACAACTTCCAAGGTACCTATGTCCGGCCTCCGGATGCCGATGACCTTAGTCATATAGTCCAGCAACCCGGTGAGTCAGCCCGCAAACTCTGGACCAGGTTCTTAATTAAAAAGAACCAAATCGTCGACTGTCCGGATGCCGAAGCCCTCGCGGCCTTTAAACATAGCGTCCACGACGAATGGCTCGCCCGACACCTTTGTCAGGAAAAGCCGAAGTCTATGGCAGCTCTTACCGCACTCATGACCCGCTTTTACGCGGGAGAGGACAGCTGCTTGGCTCGTAGAAGCAATAGTACCAGCGACCCTGGCACCTCTGAAGTCAGGGACGGTAATGGCAGGCCACGACGCAACAAACACAAGCGTCAAAACAACAACGAAGAAACTGAAGACACAATGGTTAACGCCGGATTCAGTGGCTCTAAATCCGGTCAGCGGAAGAAGCCATTCAAAGGAAATAAGGATGGTCCATCTAATTTGGACAAAATACTCGATCAGCCTTGCCAGATTCATGGCACCCCCGACAAGCCTGCCAACCACCCCAACAGAAATTGTTGGGTCTTCAAATAGGCCGGTAAGTTAAATACCGAACATAAGGGGAAAGGGCCGCCAAGCGAGGATGATGACGAGCCCCGCCCACCGAACACAGGGGGACAAAAGAAATTCCCCCCTGAGGTGAAAACAGTGAACATGATATATGTCACACATATCCCCAAAAGGGAGCGCAAGCGCGCACTAAGGGACGTCTACGCCGTAGAGCCCGTTGCCCCCAAATTCAATCCATGGTCAGCTTGTCCGATCACCTTCGATCACAGGGACCACCCGACTAGTATCCGTCACGGAAGTTCGACGGCCCTGGTCCTCGATCCAATTATTGACGGATATCATCTGACTCGAGTCCTCATGGACGGCGGCAACAGTCTCAACTTGATCTATCAGTCACTGTCCGCAAAATGGGTATTGACCCGTCAAGAATCAAGCCTAGTAACACCACCTTTAAAGGAGTGATACCCGGCGTCGAGGCCCGCTGTACGGGCTCATTAACATTGGAAGTAGTGTTCAGTTCACCGGACAATTTCCAAAGTGAAGACTTGATCTTCGACATCGTCCCCTTCCGCAGTGGTTATCACGCACTGCTCGGACGTACTGCCTTTGCCCGCTTCAATGCAGTCCCGCATTATGCTTACTTAAAGCTCAAGATGCCTGGACCCCGCGGCGTTATCATAGTCAATGGAAACATGGAACGCTCCCTCCGTACTGAGGAGCACACTGCAGCCCTTGCAGCCGAGGTACAGAGCGGCCTTATCAAGCCGAACACTTCATCGGCCATCAAGCCTCCGGACACTATTAAAAGAGTCCGGCCTACTCTGCAGAATGATAGCTCGGATAATCCGGCGCTGGACTAGCAGTTTTGCCTCCATCCACCGCCCCATCTAATCGCGGCATATGTACCGCGTGTACATAACTACGCATTCAAAATACCTTGGGTGACGACGGAGGCACTCCACGGACAAGGCCCATAATACAGCTCGACCCTATTCGGACGTTAATCTCCTTCTTCTTTTTTTCTTTTCTCTCATATTACAGGTTCTTTAAAACCTAAAGTCACTTTACGGTGTCGCAGGGCCCTTTCACAGGCACTTTTTATATATACGATCGTCGATCCTTTCAAAGGATCCTCCACCAAGGCAAAAGGCGGCGAAGACGTGCGGCATGGTGTCCAAAGGATCTTCACGATACCTTTTCTTTTTTAGGACCTGTATACAGCTTTCCCTTGTTCTCAAATTCTCGGCATGTAAAATAGCCCTGATGCTTATAGCATTATCTGTAAAAGCACGTTTTGACGTGTCAATCAGACTATAATGGAAACAGTTTTTTTTGGTATTGGTTCATTTCATAATGTGTAGTCCCTCTTCATGTCAGATTGGCATATACACTTCGACATAGCTTAAAATGCCAGGGGCTCTATTCGGCCACCTATATTTTTAAAAAAAAAGTCTGAATGCTTTTAGAGTGTACTTCGGCGTCCCGAATATTGCATTATATGCATCAGCTCCGAATCATGTCTTTGGTCAATAGTTGGGTTGCCCGGCTCCTGTGGTTACTACCTTACGTTCCGCTCGTTCGGCTAGGGTAGTAAAGGGAGAACTACTGCGATTGTGTTTCTGGTTCGTCCGGTCAAACACCTCAGTAGAGAAAGACGAAAACTGACTGTCATGGTGAGGCGAGAGCTGGTCAGCTATTCGGCGATTTGCTATAAATCTTTTGCGATTTCTTCCATATTATGCGAAGGACTGGCCTCTGTCCGGTCATGTGCTTAAGGCATCCCAGTTCGGATAGCCGCATACGCACCAGGGGCTAGTAGTTAGCCCCACCGTCAAACTCCTATGGCTAAGTGAAAGTGATAAAGCCGCATAATCTGATTGCCTGGTTCGCCTACGCAGACACCTCCTTCACGGACCAAGACGTTGGGTCAAGAGTGATCATGCGTTATTCCGAACACCCCCGTAGTATCTATGTGGGGGCTGAAGCCGATGACTGGCAAACTTTCAAGATAACAAAATACGGCCACATAGGAGGCAAGCAATTTCAGATAAAGACATAAATATATTACAAAGCCTTGGTTTATAAAACAACGTCTGGGTAGCTCGGATACATTCACTCAAATATGATATCCTTTGAGCATTGGCCCTTTATTAATCGGGCACCCTCAAGGACGTCTTCAAAATACCGCTCTGGCTTGCGGTGGTCCTTGCCTTCGGGTGGGCCCTCGACTGCCACGGCGGAGGCCTTCATCTTTGCCGAGTGCATCTTGACACGGGCAAAGGCCATCTGCGCACCTTCTATGCACGCCGAGCGCTTGACAGCTTAAATCCGGGGCAGCGCGTCGGCCAGTCGCTGCACCAGGCCAAAGTAGCTGCTAGGAATGGGTTCGGTTGGCCACAGCCGGACTATCATGTCCTTCATGGCCAATCCGAACATCCTATGCAGCTCTGTCAGTTGCATCATGTGGTTGTTCAACAGCGCCGGACGCTCCGACGCTGCGAACTGTGACCAGAAGAGCTTCTCCGTCGTGTGCCCCTCCTGGGCTCAGAAGAACTGTGCGGCGTCGGCGGCACTCTACGAAAGATCCGCAAATGCATTTAGAGAACTCCACAGTCGAGTGAGCAAAGCATATCTTTGACCGCCAAATATAGTTTGCAAAAGAAAGGGCTTACCAGCCGCTATCTGTTCGGACTGCCGGATTTCCTCGCGAGCTGCCCTGGACTCGGTCCTTGCCTCCTTGGCAAGGGCCTTGGCGATTTCGGCCGCCTGGGCCTTATTCTTCTCCTCCAAGAACTCGCAGTTGCCGGCAGCGTCCTTGAGCTCTTGCTACACTTCGGTCACCCTCTCCTCGTACTGGCGGCGGGTGACCTGTTTGGACTTTAAATCTGCAGCTGCTTTGTCTGCGGCCGCTTTGCTCGCCTTCGCCTCCTCCTTGGCTTGGGCAAGGGCACTCTTGAGGGTCTCGACCTCGGCCGCGCTGCCTGCAATCATACACATAGCAGCGCATGAGTTTAAACTCAGAATTTGCATATCAATTCAGGCATGTGCAAGATATTTGCAACATACCTTGCGCCTCATCGAACCGTTTGTTCATGCGGTCGATATCATCATCAGCCAGCTGCAGCCTCCGCTTGAGATCGGAAACTTCAGCGGCCTGGGCGGTTGTCGCCAACATGGAAGCCTGTTATACAATATAAAAGTACATCACCTCTTCCGAATACTATATGATCCTCTGTCCGGCTTTTTCAAAACCAGACAGAGTCTTAGGGGCTACTATCTATGCACAGGTCTGTCCCTTTATAAAAAGCGTCTAGAGCATTATGTCGCATACCTCGAAGCCTGTTAGCAGGCTGGAGAAGGCTTTGTTCAGCCCGCTTTTGGTGGACGGAATCTTCTCAACCACCACACCCATCAGGGTGCGGTGCTCCTCCACGATGGTAGCACGTCGTAGTGCTTCCACCAAGGTGTTCGGCACCTCCGGATTAGTGGAGGCCGCCGTCGGAGCTAATGCTCCCCCCTCTTTCAAAGGGGCATGCTTGCCTGACTCCGGGGCCACATTGGTCTCCAGAATGTTGTCCGGCTGGGGGCCAGATTGCTCAGGACCCCCGCCGTCGGTCTTCATGGGGGTCACCCCCTCCATGTCTTCGGCAACCGAGGTATTATCCTCGGGCGCCTTCTCGGTAGACTCGCTCGCCCCTCCGTGGCCAAGAGAGGTCCTTCGGGACAACACCTTGGTGTCATCCACGGTGATTGGTGAAGGGGCTCGCGGTGGCGTCTCGCTCTTTGCCATCTCGGGCAGCAGAGAACTCCCTTTGGATGGCGATGGCTGGGGGAGGTCGCAGGCTGGGCTGAAACACACAATATGATATGTTATATTACAACCATAACAGACCGAATCTTTGCTAAGTATCCTTTTCGACACTTACGATTCGGCCAGGGTTTTTTCCCTGGGGTGCCTCTTGGGGGTGTGTTCGGCATCCGTATCTGAACTGTCCGAGAGGGTTATCTTCTCCCTCTTGGACACCCCCTCCTCTAGGTCTGCGGAGGCGGCCCTTTTCTTCTTTCCCCCCTTTAGGGGAGAACCACTTTCCGCCTCCTCCTTCTCTATATCTTCATCCCCCTCATGGGAGGAGTGGTCTTTGGTTTCTCCGGACATTGCGTCCGAAGTACCTTTATGGCGGAGGCCGCCCTTGGCCTCCTTGCCCTTCTTCTTGGCCTTCTTCTCCGGTGCCTGATACGGCGCCGGAACCAGCATCCTCGTTAGCAGAGGATTGGCTGGGTCTTCAGGTAGTGAAGCCGGACACTTGATCCGCTCCACCTTCGCTGTCCAGCCCTGAATGAGAGAATGGAAATCTCAATATAACCTTTGATTTATTTGCCGAAAATTGTGTTCGGAACTAAAATACTTACCGGTGTGGCCGGATTCTCTATGTCAAGACCGATGTCTTCGGTGTTCTTCGGCCATGTTTTCTGGGTCTTAAGGAGCAGCTTCCAGATCTCTTCGTGCGTTGTGCCAAAGAAACGCTGCAGGGTCCGCGGACCTTCCGGATTGAACTCCCACATATGGAGAGGCCGGAGTTGGCAGGGAAGGATCCGGCGGAAGAGCATCACCGGAATCACGTCAGTGAGACTGGTATTCTTGCTTATCATGTTTTTGATGCGCTTTTGTAGCATCATCACATCCGTGGTCGACCCCCAGTCCAGACCCTTGTTGGTCCACGACGCGAGCCGCATAGGGGGTCCGGATCTGAACTCAGGAGTGGCCGCCCACCTGGCGCCGCGAGGTTCAGTAATATAGAACCACTCCTGCTGCCACACCTTGACGGTCTCCACAAAGGCCCCTTTAGGCAGGTGGTGTTGGGGAGCTTGCTCACCGTGGCGCCACCGCACTCCGCTTGTTGCCCATCGACCACCTTCGGCTTCACATTGAAGACTTTTAGCCATAGGCCGAAGTGTGGGGGGATGCGGAGTAGCACCTCGCACACGACGATAAACGCCGAGATGTGGAGGAAAGAATTTGGGGCTAGATCAAGGAAATCTAGCCCGTAGTAGAACATGAGGCCGCGGACAAAGGGGTGGAGAGGAAACCCTAGTCCACGGAGGAAATGGGGGATGAATACAACCCTTTCGCCGGGCTCCGGAGTGGGTATGACTTGATCCTTCGCAGGGAGCCTGTGCGCGATGTCCGCGGACAGATATCCCGCCCCCCGGAGCTCCTTGATATCCTTCTCCGTGACGGAGGAGGCCTCCCACTTGCCCTTCAAGCCAGATCCGGACATGACTAGAGAGGTTGGTGGCGGTGGGAAAGATTGAAGCTTGGGCGCTGGAGCTTGAGGATGGGAAAACAGGAGAAAGAAGAAGGCATGGGGAGAAAAAAAAGGATCTTTTTCCACTTATATAGGCAATGAATATCAAGCGCCCGCCCCTCAAGCCTTAAAACTCGCCTATTCCCAAGGGGTCGTGCGAATGGCATGGTTGGATTACCCAAACCCGTATTGATGAGGATCCTGCAATAAATGGACACGATCTCCGCTTTGACGAGACGTGTCAATAGAGGCCGTGTCTCGAAACGCGAAGTGGGAGGCCAAAAAACGGTTTGAAATGATAAAGAGGCTAGACGTGACGTTTCACCAAAAAAGTTATCAGTTGATGGACATCACTTTGACTAAGTATTTTACCTTTGTGGTTGAGGGTTATGACTGTCATGCAGAGCCGGATACAGTTCTTTTATTCAGAAGATCACTTTGGAGTATTCAGAGGAGGAACCCGCCTTGCAATGCCGAAGACAATCTGCGCGCCGAACATGTTGTCATTGAAGACTGGTTCAGGGGCTACTGAGGGAGTCCTGGATTACGGGGTCCTCGGGTGGCCGGGCTATGTGACATGGGCCGAACTAATGGGCCGTGAAGATACAAGGCAGAAGACCTTTCCTCGTATCCGGGTGGGACTCTCCTTTGCGTGGATGGCAAGTTTGGCGTCCGGATGTATAGTTTCCTTCCTCTGTAACCGACTCTGTACAACCCTAGCCCCCTCCGGTGCCTATATAAACCGGAGGGTTTGGTCCGTGGAGGCCATCAGAATTTTCATAGGCTAAACAGGTAGGGTTTAGCCATTACGATCTTGAGGTAGATCAACTCTTGTAACCCCCATACTCATCAAATACAATCAAGCAGGACATAGGGTTTTACCTCCAATAAGAGAGCCCGAACCTAGGTAAACACCGTGTTCCCTTTGTCCCCTGTTAGGTTCGATCCTCAGACGCACAGTTTGGGACCCCCTACCCGAGATCGGCCAGTTTTGACACCGACAACGGGTAACAAGTAACAAGTGTAACTAAAGTGTAGCAAGGTGGCCCAATCCTTTTTGTAGCAAAGGAAAAACCTGGACGAACTCTTATATAAAGCAAAGAGCTCCCGAGGACACATGGGAATTATTGTCAAGTTAGTTTTCATCATGCTCATATGATTCGTGTTCGTTACATTGATAATTTGCTATGTGGGTGGGCCGGTGCTTGGGTGCTGTCCTTACTTGGACGGGCCTCCCACTTATGATTAACCACTCTCGCAAGCATCCGCAACTACGAAAGAAGAATTAAGATAATCTAACCATAGCATGAAACATATGGATCCAAATCAGTCCCTTACGAAGCAACGCATAAACTAGGGTTTAAGCTTCTGTCACTCTAGCAACCCATCATCTACTTATTACTTACCAATGCCTTCCCCTAGGCACAAACAATGGTGAACTGTCATGTAGTCGATGTTCACATAACACCACTAGAGGAAAGACAACATACATCTCATCAAAATATCGAACGAATACCAAATTCACATGATTACTTATAACAAGACTTCTCCCATGTCCTCAGGAACAAACGTAACTACTCACAAAGCATATTCATGTTCATAATCATAGGAGTAATAAATATCATTAAGGATCTGAACATATGATCTTCCACTGAATAAACCAACTAGCATCAACTACAAGGAGTAATAAACACTACTAGCAACCCACAGGTACCAATTTGAGGTTTTGAGACAAAGATCGGATACAAGAGATGAACTAGGGTTTGAGAGGAGATGGTGCTGGTGAAGATGTTGATGGAGATTGACCCCCTCTCGATGAGAGGATCGTTGGTGATGATCATGGCTTCGATTTCCCCCTCCGGGAGGGAAGTTTCCCCAGCAGAACAGCTCCGTCGGAGCCCTAGATTGGTTCTGCCCAAGTTCCGCCTCGAGAAGGCGGCGCTTCGTCCCGAAAGCTTCCTTCTGATTTTTTCCAGGTCAAAACCCTCCATATAACAGAATATGGGCACCGGAGACCTGCCAGGGGGCCCACAAGCCCTAGGGGCGCGCCTAGGGGGGTAGGGCGCGCCCCCCAGGCTTGTGGCCACCTGGTGGGTCCCCTCTGGTATTTTCTTTGCCCAATATTTTTTATATATCCCAAAATAATTCTCCGTAAATTTTCATGACTTTTGGAGTTGTGCAGAATAGGTCTCTCAAATTTGCTCCTTTCCGGTCCAGAATTCCAGCTGCCGGCATTCTCCCTTTTCATGTAAACCTTGTAAAATAAGAGAGAAAAGGCGTAAGTATTGTACCATAATGTGTAATAACATCCCATAATGCAATAAATATGAATATAAAAGCATGATGCAAAATGGACGTATCAACTCCCCCAAGCTTAGACCTCGCTTGTCCTCAAGCGGAAGCCGAAATCGATAATCATGTCCACATGTTTATAGATAGAGGTGTCGATAAAATAAAATACGAACATGAATGCATCATGATCATCTTTAGAACAACAACATATTTTGTCATATAATTTCTTATGCCAAAGTAACAACTCGTTCACTAGGTAAAGTATGGAACAAAAACTTCATTGGAAACTAACAAACTATTATCTCAATCATTGGAGCAATTGCAATATATCATAACATAGGAAAGAGTCAATGTAAGAGCTTTTCAGCAAGTTCACATACTCAACTATCATTTAGTCTTTCATAATTGCTACCACTCACATGATACTTATGAGATCAAAGTTTCAATCGGACATAGAGAAAGATAAGGGCTTGTGGTTTCACCTCCCAACCTTTTACCTCAAGGGTAATGTCAACAATAATAGTTTATGAATATCTACATCCGAGTGGATATATATATCTGGATCTCCCCCCAACATATAGTGCTTGCCAAAAAGAAAAAGTGTAAAAAGGAATAGGTGGTAATCACCATGACTCGTGGATAAGGGTAGAGGATAAAAGTAAAAGATAGGCCCTTCGCAGAGGGAAGCAGAGGTTTTCATGCGCTTTCATGGTTGGATGCACAAAATCTTAATGCGAAAGAACGTCACTTTATATTGCCGCTTGTGATAAAGAACTTTATTATGCAGTCTGTCGCTTTTATTTCTTCCATATCACAAGTTCGGTTAAAGCTTATTTTCCTCACACTAATAGATCATACATATTTAGAGAGCAATTTTTATTGCTTGCACCGATGACAACTTACTTGAAGGATCTTACTCAATCCATAGGTAGGTATGGTAGAATCTCATGGCAAAACTGGGTTGAGGGATGTTTGGATGCACAAGTAGTATCTCTACTTGTTGCAAAAGATTTGGCTAGCATTGTCGGATTCAGGGCTCCGCAGACCCAAGAAAGGTTCCAACTCTGGGGCGTGTGCAAAGAACTCAACCTATCCGGCCAACCAACCCGTCGCCCCATGACAAAGCTCGATGAACAAGGAAGAAGATGGACACAACAGTTTACCAGGTTCGGGCCACCTTGCGGTGTAAGACCCTACTCTTGCTTTGTGGTGGATTTGCCTCACGAGGGGCTGAGGATGAACAACCTCGCGAGGTCTGCTCTGGTGAGGGTATGAGTCGAGGGGTTCGGATTGGATCGGGTCCGTCCCATCTATGGTGGTGGCTAACCTATATTTATAGTGGCCTTGGTCCTCTTCCCCAAAACGTAGGCGGGAAGGGATTCCACAACGACCAATTTGAAAGGGGACAAGTAGTACATCTTATCCTGATGAAAGGTGGTCTTCGCCTGCAAAGCTTCTGGGCGTGACACTGCAGTGGGCCCAGCGATGACATCCGTCCTGCCGAGCTGGTGACCTTGGTCTCATTGCACTGGAATGGAAACCTTTGCCTGAGTCCTCGGGAACCCACGCCTGCGCTTGCCTCCTTAGCACCAAAGAGGAAACTGTCTTCTCTACGCCCGCCTGGCCTTGGTCGTCACAGCTTGCATCACCGCAACCTCAGGAGGTGGGGCACCTGCATAGGAATCTCCGCTCCTCAGGAGGCTGCCTAGGGAGGCCTCTCCCTCAGGAGGTCTTGGCGTCATCCGCCTCGCGAGGCCTGGCCGCTCGCGAGGGTCTTGTCTTGCTAGTCTTTGTAGATGGGCCGTACCAGGCCATCGATAGAGCCACACCGTGGGCCGCAGGCAGGCAAGTCTGGGTACCCTGGTTCCCAGAACGCCGACAGTAGCCCCCGGGCCCAAGGCACACTCAGACTTGGCTTCGAGGCGAAGCCTAAGGGTAAGGGCGAAGCGCCGTGGGCCCCAATCGCCCGCGGGCCAGGCTAATGCGTGGCACTTGATGGGACGTGGGCGTCTCCACTTCCCCATGTCGCCTCGGCAACTGCCTGACTTGACAACTACCTGGTGCATGCAGATAGGCCATCATTGCTTGGAATGTGAGAGGCCGCTGGTTGGCCTTCCCTCAGCTATAAATGGGGAAGGGGGCGGAGCCCCCATCCCATCTTCATCTTCTTGCTGCTCACTCCTTCTTCTTCTTCACCATCGCGTCGTCTTGCCGAAGCATCCATGGTGCCGGTGAGGAGGTTCTCGGCCGTCGAGAAGAGAAAGGCCCCCAAGGAGGGACCAGACTTGCTCCCGCCGAAGAAGAGACGCGGCCGCCTGTGCAGGTCCTCCCCTTCGCCCACAGCTACCCAAACCTGGTGCAAACGTGCTCCGCCGGGTTTCCCCATCGGCGCAAGCATTCACGCACAGGGCTTCGGCCTCGGGAGCAGCCGTGGGGGCCGCGATGGACGAAGCCAGGGGGAAGGGCAAGCGATGGCCACGCGACCACCTCACCCGCAGGCACACGCCAGCGACAGGGCCCGCGAGTTCGTGGTGTGGGTGGTGATGCCGCCTCGCACATGGATTTGGCTCCCACGGTCCTTCGTAGGGGAGATACCGCCGAAGGGGCCTGTCAAGTTGTGGCTGCAGCACGACGGCTACTGCGGCCAGGCTTCAGAGGCGGAAGTTGAGGCGGTCTACTCCGGCGACGTCTTCATGACCTGGGGATGGGGCATGATTGCCCGCGCCTGCTGCCCAGAGTGGAGGCACGCCATCCACTTCATGTATGATGGGGCGTCGACGCTCTTCTTCAAGGTCTTCGGGGAGGATGGCCGGCGTCTGGAGTGCTGCCCCAGGGGGCGATCAAGACGGCGACCACCCTCCAGGCCGGCGCGGCGGCGAGGCCACCGGCGGTGAACTTGCCCTTGGCCTTGTCCGCGACTCCACCAGCAGCAGCGGAACTTACTCCGGACCAGGCTTGAGTGACGATGATTGTTACGAGCCGCCGCGTCGCCGCACTCGGGCTTAGGGGAGGAATGGTGCCGGTCAGGCGTCGTAGGTGACATTGCCCAGGTCGCGATCTTCAGGAAGTCCTCTCCTTTTGTTTTATTCCTGCGCAGAAATCATGAAGGGACCCCGCGGGGGTGTGTAAAGATCATGATACTTTTGCCTTAATGTTAGCGTTCCCAACTCATGTTGTGTTGCGTTTCTCGCTTGGGCACGGTTCCCCTCTTTTAGTCTCGCGGTAGCTTAGTGCTCTACGACGGCAGGACCTAGTCCCCAGGCAAGCTTCGACCATCGCTGGTATGCCAGGTCGCGATGCCGTGGTCAAGGCCAGGAGGTGAGCGGCCCAAGGTCCAGTAAGAGCCCCTGAGGCGCGATGCTCAGGAGGTCCCCTTTGTTGCGCAAGCGGCTCCCGAAGGACTGAAAGGGAAGTTTCCTTGCCCAAGCGAAATCGCAAGAGTCAGAATGCTGATTATGAGGTTCACGCCTGCACGTGTGAGGTGACTTATCTTGGCGAGCCTGTGGTGGTTACTTTGCTGCGAGGGTGAGCTTCTCACGCGACATTAGGCTGCACCTTTCTCCCGACGGTGCCCCCCCCCACAGTGCTCATACCGACTCCATTTCTCCCGCTTGTCAGGGTGCTCTACGAGCTCGGGACTCGGCTCTCGAGCGAGGCTCAGCCGCCGCTGGTATGCCAGGTCGCGATGCCGTGGTCAAGGCTAGGGGGTGAGGGCTCGAGAGCCGGTAGGAGCCCCTGAGGCGTGGTGCTCAAGGGCCCCCCCTTTTACGTGAAAGCGACTTGTGCGAGAAAAGAGTGGCCGGCTCCGAGGGGGTACCTAGGAGGGGCTGCACCCGGCGACACGCAGCGAGGCACTACCGCGGGGTGTTGGCGAAGCCGCTCGAGGTCCTGCCTCTGGAGGTTCCTGCGAGTTGGTCATAAAACACGAAGGGCAGCCGCGCTTGCTATCCTGCCCGTGATCTTTTCGTGAGAAAATGAAGGCACTAAGGACCCGGTGAGGTGACGTGCGTGGGGTCGGCCGCGAGCCAGAGCTCGGTCTCTTAGGTTTATCAGCGCTGCAGGGACAGACCCAAGCACAGACACCGTGCCAGCAGCCCCCATCGCGAGATGAGCAAAAGGCGGGCTAGCAACGCGTGGAGACCGCGAAGGGCGACTCCATAGATGACGGGTCAACAGGTGTAACGTTAATCATCATAACAATTTAAGCATGCATAACTGGTCTGGAGTACATGAATCAAAATGATGCGGCCGAAGGGGCGGGCACCAGCAGCCTGAGGATGATGCAGGTGCCCTCAGTTGAACAAACCAAAAAGTCACATGGCACCATCGTTATAGAAGCATTGGGGTAGCTAAAGAATCGTGCTGCAGAGCTTGCTCCTCACGGGCCAGCCGGCTCCTGAGCCGTCGAGGCTCCCTGCATGAGGCGCTGGTGCGAGGCAGCCGTGTTCAGCAGGCCGAACAGCATGCGGATGTAGCTGCAGGGGTAGCCCCCACTCCGTCCAGCACGGGACGGACAGGAGAGCTCCTGAGAAGCAGCCCTGTTGATGCCTAGGATGTTGACGCAGACGCGCAGCTCGCCACCCATGTTAGGGGCGGCAGCTGCACTGGATGGTGAGGGGCGATGCTCGCCATGCATGGCTCGCACCTCCCGAAGCTCCTCGATCGCCGTGCTGATGAACTCCTAAGTGCCTAGCGCCTCGCGCCTTGCGCCTTGCTCATAGAGGCGCGCATCGAAGCACTCCTCCACGTGGTGCCCGAACGCCTCCCTCGTGACGCTGGTCAGCTTAGTGGCCCTCCAGACAAGAGCCCCCGAGCCCGTCCTGAGAGATGCACCAGGCTCGCCTTCCTATGCGAGAGGGAAAGGCACCCCAGCAGTGGGCGCGGGGCCTGAGGCACGATCGTCGGGCGCCCTAGCCTCCTAGCGGCCCTTGGGGAGGAGCTGCTTCTTCTTGGGGGTGGCCTCAGGAGGACGGATGGCACCCTCGTCGTCAGAGTTCTTGCCCGTCGCAGCTTGGTAGGCGCACGCGAGGGAGCACACCGCGGCCTTTTCGTCGCAGGTGACCGTAATGACGCCGCCACTCCCTGGCATCTTGAGGACATTGTAGCCGTGGTGTGTCGCTGCCATGAACTTGGCGAGGGCCGGATACTCGAGGATGGCATTGTATGGGAGGCGGATGTGGGCGACGTCGAAGTCGATGAGCTCGGTGTGGTAGTTGTCGTGCTTGCCAAAGGTGATGGGGAGGCGGATCTGCCCTATGGGGACGGTGGAGCCGTCGGTCACTCCTGAGAAGGGCTTGGTAGGCTGAAGCTGGTCGTAGGGCACCTGGAGCATCTCAAACGTCTTGACAGAGAGAACGTTGAGCCCCGCGCCACCATCGATGAGTGTTTTGGTGATGAGTACATTGCTGATGGTCGGTGCGCAGAGCATCAGGAGCACGCCAGCGGCGGCTGAACACTTGAGCTGGTCCGTAGAGTCGAAGGTGATGGCGTACTTGGACCACCTGAGGGGACACGACACCTCAAGCTTGGGAAGGGCCCCGTTCACCTCGCAAGCGAACTGCTTGAAGATGCGATGAGAGGCGGGGGCCTGAGCACCACCTAGGATGCAGGCAATCACGCGCGGCTCCTGGAAGCCCCCAGCCCCATCATCTTGGCGGTTGTCGTCGTTTTTCCTTGGAGGCGGCGGCAGCGGAGGAAGGCCAGCATTGCCCTGAGGATGGTCCTCACGAGGCTGATCATGCCAGGGGCCCTCGCGAGGCTGGCCCCACCAGCAGTCCTCACGAGGCTGATCACGCCAGTCCTGGCGGAGGTCATGGTCGTCCCAGCGGCCACCACCACGACCTCCTCCGTGGCCGTAGCAGCGGTCGCTGTGCTCGGGACGGCGATCGAGGCGCCCGTCGCACATTGCCCTGATCTCTTGGCATTCATTGGTGTTGTGGCTGTGGACATTGTGGAAGACGCAGAACGGGCGGTTGCCCCTGGAGGATTCACCGTGGTCATAGCCGCGCTTCATCTCGGGCTCTATGGCTAGCACGGCGGGGCCCTTGCGCTTCACTTCCTTAGCCTTGGCCTTCTTGTCTTTAGGATCGACCTCCGGGAGCTTCAGAAGGTAGAGGCGACCTTCCTCTACCCTCGCGCACCTGGTTGCCATGTTGAACATCTCCAGGGCCGAGCACAGATCCTCGTGCATGGAGAGCTCCTCCTTCATCTTGACATCCCGGACGCCCTCAGAGAACAACGAAATGATGGCCTCGTTCGACACCTTCGGCATCTTGAGGCGAACATTTGTGAAGCACTGTATGTACTTGTGCAGGGTCTCGCCCGGCTGCTGCTTTATGTGCCGCAGGTCGCCTGCTGCAGGAGCGCGGTCGCGAGTGCCTTGGAAGTTGCCGATGAAGCGCTCGCGGAGCTGGTCCCAGGAGGAGATCGACCCCACCGGGAGGTTTAGGAGCCAAGAACGAGCGCTGTCCTTGAGAGCCATGGGGAACCAGTTCACCATGACCTTGTCGTTGCCATTTGCTGCCTCGATGCTCAGCTCGTAGAGCTGGAGGAACTCAGCGGGGTCGGGGGAGCCGTCATAGCGTGGAGGCAGATCCAGCTTGAACTTGACGGGACAAACGATGCGGTGCAGTTCCGGGGTGAAAGCACGGCAGCCTGCCGCACTCACAAGGGCTGGCCGCATGGGGGGAGCATGATCTTGGCGCCCGCGTGCCATCGCCTCTTCTGGCACGCGGTCTTGACACGGCGGTGCGGGAAGCGCTCGCGCTTCTCCTTGTGGCCGCTGCACCACCTGGCAGCTTTCCTCATCGCGCGCCGGCGCTCTACGCGGCGTGTCGCGCTGGGGTGCCTCACGCCTGGGCTCAGGGTCCGCGCCATGCAGAGGAGGGGGAGGAGGTGCGTCATGAGCCACATCGTCTGCTAGGGACGGCGGAGCACAAGGCGAATGGGATGGTGCAGGAGCTTCACCGGCGCCGTTGACGAGCTCGGCGATGCGGCCGAGCCAGAGGTCGTTGACCGGACGATAGCGCAGAAGCTCACGCGCCATGAGCAGCGCAGCCTGTGCATTTACCGGCCCGCGACGAATGTGAGAAGACAACACCGTGGCCGGAGTGGGTGATGGGGTCGTGGTGCGGCCGTCGCACCGCATGGACGATGGCAGTGACGAGTCCTACTGTTCGCGAGCAGCAGGGTTGGTGGCAGCGTTAGCCACTGGGGAGGTAGAGTGGCGAGAGGCACCATTGCCCACGGGCGCCCTCTGGGCGAGACGAGCGGCCCGGCGCTCAGCACAAACACGGCGAGCATCGGCAATGGGAACGACGGAACGGCGGCGGAGCGAACGGTGGAAGAGGGACTTCGACACGCCCCTACCTGGAGTGCGAAATGTCGGATTCAGGGCTCCGCAGACCCAAGAAAGGTTCAAACTCTGGCGTGTGTGCGAAGAACTCAACCTATCCGGCCAACCAACCCGTCGCCCCATGGCCAAGCTCGATGAACAAGGAAGAAGATGGACACAACAGTTTACCCAGGTTCGGGCCACCTTGCGGTGTAAGACCCTACTCCTGCTTTGTGGTGGATTTGCCTCACAAGGGGTTGAGGATGAACAAGTACAAGGGATGAACAGCCTCGCGAGTTCTGCTCTAGTGAGGGTATGAGTCGAGGGGTTCAGATCAGATCGGGTTCGTCCCGTCTATGGTGGTGGCTAACCTATATTTATAGTGGCCTTGGTCCTCTTCCCCAAAGCGTAGACGGGAAGGGATTCCACAACGGCCAATTTGAAAGGGGACAAGTAGTACATCTTATCCTGACAAAAGGTGGTGTTCGCCTGCAAAGCTTCTGGGCGTGACGCTGCGGTGGGCTCGGCGATGACATCTGTCCTGCCGATCTGGTGACCTTGGTCTCGTTGCACTGGAATGGAAATCTTTGCCTGAGTCCTCGGGAACCCACGCCTGCGCTTGCCTCCTTAGCACCAAAGAGGAAACTGTCTTCTCTGCGCCTGCTGGCGCCCGCCTGGCCTTGGTCATCACGACTTGCGTCACCAACCTCAGGAGGTGGGGCACTTGCATAGGAATCTCCGCTTCTCAGGAGGCAGCCTGGGGAGGCCGCTCCCTCAGGAGGTCTTGGCGTCATCCACCTCGCGAGGCTTGGCCCCTCGCGAGGGTCTTGTCTTGCTAGTCTTTGTAGATGGGCCATACCAGGCCGTCGATGGAGCCACGCCGTGGGCTACAGGCAGGCAAGTCTGGGTAACCTGGTTCCTAGAATGCCGACAAGCATGGGGTGAGAAGCAAACTCAACATTTTGGAGGATCCATAACAATATAACTTCTATTCGGATATAAAGAAACATAACCGATTACGTTGTCTTCCTTGTCCAACATTGACCTTTTAGCATATAATATTTTAATGAGTGCTCACAATCACATAAGATGTCCAAGATAGTATATTTATATGTGAGACCTCTCTTTCTTTATTACTTCCTACTAATGGCAACAATGACCAAAACTATGTTTGCCAACTCCCAACAAATTTCATGCAACATACTTATTATATGTGAAGTCATCACTTCCCATAAGATCATTATACAATCTGTTTATCTCTTCCATTCTTTATTTCTTTTTCTCAAGATCATAACAAGAAAACAAAGCCCTTAACTCAGAACTAATCTTTATTATATAACTCTCGGACTCGATTACATAGAGGGAACTCAAAGCAAAACTCAAAGCTAGATCACACTAAAACTTTATTCTACTAAACCGAGATATAATCAAAAGGATCGAACTAAGAAAAATGATAAAGGTAAAGATGTGATGGTGATACGATACCGGGGCACCTCTCCCAAGCTTGGCAGTTGCCAAGGGGAGTGCCTTGATACGTCTCCGTCGTATCTACTTTTCCTAACGCTTTTCCTCTTGTTTTGGACTCTAATTTGCATGATTTGAATGAAACTAACCTGGACTGACACTGTTTTCAGCAGAACTACCATGGTGTAGTTTTTGTGCAGAAATAAAAGTTCTCAGAATGGAACGAAACTTTTTGGAGATTTTTTATTGAATAAAAGAAAAATACTGGAGCCAAGAACCACCGGAGGGGGCCCTGGGTGAGCACAACCCACCAGGGCGCGCGCCCCCTCCTGGCGCGCCCAGGTGGGTTGTCCCCACCTGGTGGCCCCGCTGACCCTATCTACGGCGCTATAAATTCACATTTTCGGAGAGAAATACGAGGGGAGGAAGAATTATCGTGTTTCATGAGATGGAGCCACCGCCACCTCCTGTTCTTCATCGGGAGGCCAGATCTGGAGTCTGTTTGGGGCTCCGGAGAGGGGGATCTTCGATCTTCGTCATCAGCGACCCATCTCCATCGCCAATTCCATGATGCTCCCCACCGGGAGTGAGTAATCTCTTCCTAGGCTCGCTGGTCCGTGAGGAGTTGGATGAGATTCATCATGCAATCGAGTTAGTTTTGTTAGGGCTTGATCCCTAGTATCCATTATGTTCTGAGATTGATGTTGCTATGACTTTGCCATGCTTAATGCTTGTCATTTTGGGCCCGGGTGCCATGATTTGAGATCTGAACCGTTTATGTTATCACCATTATATCTATGTTTTAGATCCGATCTTTCGATTTATAGTCACCTATTACATGTTATGATCCGCAAACCCTGGAGTGACAGTATTCGGGATACTTTCCGGTGATGACCTTAGTTTGAGGAGTTCATGTATTCAATATGTGTTAATGCTTTGTTCCGGTTCTCTATTAGAAGGAGGCCTTAATATCCCTTAGTTTCCTTATGGACCCCGCTGCCACGGGAGGGTAGGACAAAAGATGTCATGCAAGTTCTTTCCATAAGCACGTATGACTATTTACGGAATACATGCCTACATTATATTTATAAACTGGAGCTAGTGTCGTATCGCCCTAGGTTATGACTGTTATATGATGAATATCATCCAACGAATTCACCGATCCAATGCCTACGATTTTCTCTTATATTGTTCCTGCTAAGTTACTACTGCTACTGTTACTGTTGCACTTGCTACAAAATCATTGCTATCACTGTTACCATTACTATTACTGTTGCTACTACTATCAAAACTATCATATTACTTTGCTACTGATCACTTTGCTGCAGATAATTAATCTCCAGGTGTGGTTGAATTGACAACTCAGCTGCTAATACTTGCAAATATTCTTTGGCTCCCTTTGTGTTGAATCAATAAATTTGGGTTGAATACTCTACCCTCGAAAACTATTGCGATCCCCTAAACTTGTGGGTTATCAAGACCTTTTTCTGGCACCGTTGCCGGGGAGCATAGCTATATTTGTTGAGTCACTTGGGATTATTATCGATTTATCACTATGAAGAATCTGAAGGATACCAAGACTAAAATATTTCCCTCTAAGACGAGGGGAGGTAAGGAACTGCCATCTAGCTCTGCACTTGATTCACCTTCTATTTTGAGTAGACTTGCAACACCACCACATGCTATTAATCCCGATTAGTCGCAAGTTATTGATGATGCTACTTCTGTGAATGTTACTCGTGATGATGCTAGTACCTTGCTTGTTGTTGATGTGCCACTAGGTGACTTTCTTGATGAAAAAATTGCTAGAGCTAAAGATATTGAGAATGCTCAAACTGATGAAATTATTGAAAGTGATGAAGTACTTGAAACTGAAAATCTTGAAACTGAAAATATCATCAAATTTGAAAACATTTATGAAAAAATATGAATATGAAAACATTTATGAATATGAAAAAATATCATCAAATTTGTTATTTGAAAATATTTTTTTTGGATTTTTAGTTGCATCTAATAATTTTTTAGAAAACATTTATGAATATGAAAAAATATCATCAAATTTGAAAAAATATTCATGAATTCAAAAAGTGCCCATTTCCATATGTCGAAATACAATCGAGAAATGAAGGCTACAATTTAAATACAATCGATCTTAGCTATCTTTTCACAATCTTCTTGCCCTTCTTTTTCGCAAATGGAGTTCTTCTCTTGAACGGACGTCCTTTAGGTAGGGTGGTCCTGCTTCTTCTTGTGGTGTATGCTGGTACTTCATCGTCGTCGTCATGTTCCATCTTCGGGTCGCCGTACTTGTCGAAGTCTTGCTCATTGGCGACTCCATCCATTCCGATGATCTTCCTTTTGCCTCTCCTCACGACAACACGACTGGGCTTTGACGGGTCGGTAATGAAGAAGCATTGGTCCACTTGGGAAGCCAGTACCCATGGCTCATTTTTCGCGGTGACGTTTGCGCCCGTGATCTTGGATTTGGCTTCAGGTATAACCATGGTGGTGAAATACCGGTCTTCTTTTAGGACGCTCTTGGCCCATCTGACACGGAACATCGGGACCTTCTCTCCAGCGTAGCTCAGCTCCCAGATCTCCTTGATCCTTCCATAGTATCTGTCCTAGTCGTTACCGGTGTAGGATTCCATCGTTACCCCGGAGTTCTGATAACCATCGCTCTTCATGTCCTTTTCCTCGGTGTAGAATGTGTAGCCGTTGATATCGTACGCCTCATAGGTCATCAGGTTGTGCTCGGCGCCCTGTGACAAGGCGAATATGAGTTTTTCTTCCGCGGAAGAATCCTCATGTAAAGGGTACGACAGAAGCTTCTCCTTGAACCAACGCGTGAAACATGAGTTGTGCTCTTTGATTATATCTCTGTCCGTCCTCTGTTGGCCTCGGTCATTGTACGTCTTCTCAATAAAGGTTTTGTGCTCTACCACCCAAGGATCGACCACGTCTATGTGTTGTAGCGCGACTAGGTTTGCTCTTTCAAAGTCGGCGAGTCTACCCTTGAAGTCGACATGCATTTCGCAGCGACCCTCGCGGTGACCCCATCCAGCGAGCCTACCGAGGTGCCTGTTGACGGGCAGACCAACGGGGTTCTCGATGCCTAGATAATTCGTGCAGTAGGAGATGCACTCTTCGGTCAGAAAGCCCTTGGCTATGCTTCCCTCTGGACGTGACATGTTGCGAATGTATCCTTTGATGACACCATTCATCCTTTCGAACGGCATCATGCTGTGCAGGAACGTCGGCCCGAGTTGGATGATATCCTCCACGATATGGACCAGCAGATGCACCATAATGTCGAAGAATGCGGGCGGGAAGTACATCTCAAGCTCGCATAGTATCACCACGATCTCTTCCTGTAGCCTTCTGAGTTGCCTCACGCCAACCGACTTCCGAGAGATGACGTCGAAAAAGTTGCATAGGCCAAATAGCGTTTAACGGACGTGCGCGTCCATGATCCCATGGATTGCAACTGGAAGTATCTGCGTCATCAGCACGTGACAGTCGTGAGACATCATCCCGCTGAACTTCTGCTTCGCTGAGTCTAGGTATCTGCTTATCTTCCCCGCGTAACCGTAAGGAAGTTTTACTCCTACGAGGCAGGTGAAAAACTGCTTGATCTCCTCCTGACTTAGAGTGAAGCACGCGGGAGGGCAGTCATTTCCGATCTTCTTGGCCTTTTTGCCTTTGCGACGACTTTCCATGTCCTTCGCCTCATCATCATCATCATCATCATCATTAGCGTGAAGCTCCTCCCTGATGCCCATTGATTTCAAGTCTGCCCTTGCTTTCGGCCCATCTTTGGTCCTCTCTGGCATGTTGAGCAGGGTACCAAGCAGACTCTCGCACACGTTCTTCGAGATATGCATGACATCAAGGCTGTGAGGCACACGGAGGATCTTCCAGTACGGCAAGTCCCAGAAAACAGACCTCGTTTTCCATACCTTCAGCAGTGGCTCTGGCGCCTTTCGCTTCTTTCCCGGCTCTGGCGCCCTTCGCTTCTTTCCCGACGGTGGGCACTCTTTCCAATTTTTCAACAGCTCGTCTATTTCCTCGCCGCTCCTCGTACGCGGGCGTCTTCGGGGTTTGGTTTCACCATCGAATAGATCCTTGCGTTTTCTCCATGAGTCATCGTCACGAAGCCACCTTCGATGTCCCATGAACATGGTTTTCGAAGACCCGGGATCTCTATCTAGCTGGCGATACATTGTGTCATCCATGCACCTGACGCATCCAGAAAATCCGTGGACCACCTGCCCCGCGACATATCCGTAACCGAGATAGTCGTGCACCGTCGTGAGCTGTGCGGCTTTCATAGGGAAATATTCTTTCTCTGCGGCATCCCACGTATTGGCTGGCGTTTTCCACAGTGTGTCTAGCTCCTCTTTCAGCAGCCCCAGATACAGATTGATGTCGTTCCCTGGTTGTTTCGGCCCTTCAATTAGCATACTCATGTGAATGTACTTCCTCTTCATGCAGAACCAGGGGGGAAGGTTGTACATCCACACAAACACAGGCCAGGTGGTATGTGTGCTTCTCTGGCTGCCAAACGGATTGACTCCATCGGTGCTCGCGCCCAGCACGATGTTCCTTGGATCGTTCCCAAATTCTGGGTGTTCGAAGTTCAACGCTTGCCACTGGCTCGCATCCTTAGGGTGACTCAGCATCTTGTCTTTTTTTATCTCCGGATCATTTCCGTCATCTTCTCGCTTCTTCTCCTCCCTATCCGCGTGCCAACGCAGGAGCTTTGCTACCTTAGGGTCCGCGAAATACCGCTGCAGACGAGGAGTGATCGGAAAGTACCACACCACTTTTCGAGGAGCTTTCTTCCTCTTCTTGTATCGAGTGACGCCGCACACCGGACATATGGTAGACTCCGCGTGCTCGTCCCGATAAATGATGCAATTGTTCATGCACACATGGTATTTCACATGCGGTAAATCCAGAGGACACATGATTTTCTTCGCCTCCTCGAAACTGGTCGGGCACTTGTTCCCCTTGGGAAGACGTTCGTGCCAGAATGACATGTTCTCGTCGAAGCATGCGTCGATCATTTTGTGTTTTACCTTCATCTCCAGAGCCATGAGCGTTACTTTCAGGCGGGTATCCTCGGGCCTGCATCCTTCATACAATGGAGTAACCGCGTCTATCTCCAGTTGATCCAGCTTGGCTTTCTCTCGGGCGGCAGCTCTTGTGTTATCCGTCTGCTTGAGAAGCAGCTCTTGAATATGAGGGTCCTGCACCCAGCCCATCGATGGTCCATCGTCGTTTGCTCCAGCATCTTCATCTTCATGATCATGCCCTTCATCTTGATCTTCCTCATCATCATGTCCGGCATCTTCTACATGATGACTGTGTACTGCATCTACTTCGTGATCATGTCCTGGAGATTCTTCGTCTTCTCGCCCGCCCTCGCCGCGGTTGTCTTGCTGCCCTTCCTCATTTCTTGCCCGGCCCCCATGGACGACTTCATAATCATCTTCATCACCTTGCCACCGATAGCCATCCATGAAACCACGCAAGAGCAGGTGGTCCCGCACCTGTACGGAATCCGGGTCCATAAGGCTCTTCAGCTTGCATCTTCGACACGGAGATCTAATCTCCGTCTCGTTCTTTTGAAGCATCTCGGCCTTCGCGGAGCTCAAAAACCTATTCACAATGCCTTCGGTCATCGTGCGGACCATGGTCACCTGCGGGGTAGAGCAAAACGATATTTTAGAACCAAAAAAAAATTTGGCATGACTTTGCCTAAAAATAGGACCAAAAAGAATGCATAGTGCCAAATTCTCGCCGAAACGGAAATGAATCAACATTCCGGCAAAATATTGGCAACTATCGCATTTCAAATACCGGTACCTGCAAACACAAACATATGCAACACCACAAACATACGTAGATTTAGGCCATAAAAAGTGCATGTGCATGTTGTTGGAGGGAGAAAAAAGTAGATCTAGAACATAAAGAAAGCTTTCCCGGCCCCTTACTTACCTATCAAAAAAGGAAATTTAACCACTTAATTTGGGTGAATCTATGGTGCAAATGAGGTGAGGAGGAGGAGGCAGCCGAGACAAGCTTGGAGGAGGAGGTGGAGAGAATGAAGTGGGGAAAGTGAGTGTGGTAGGTGGCTGTCCAAAATATCTAGCTGCTCTCAGGTTACCAATGGCGCACCTCCTAAGAATGCGCCATTAGTAACCCTGGTTACTAATGGTGCACCCTGTATGTGGTGCGCCATTACTAGTTTTGAAAAAAGAAATTGTTAGTAGTGGCGCACCGTGGTTGTGGTGCGCCATTAATAGTTTTAACTAGTAATGGCGCACTATCCCCAGGTGCGCCATTACTAGTTTTGAAAAAAAAAGAAAAAAAATTGTTAGTAGTGGCGCACAGAGTGTGTGGTGCGCCATTACTAGTTTTAACTAGTAATGGCGCACTATCCCCTGGTGCGCCATTATTAGTTTTGAAAAAAAAATTGTCAGTAGTGGCGCACCGTGGGTGTGGTGCGCCATTAGTGATATGGACACGAATGGCGTACCTATACATGGTGTGCCACTGCTATATAGCAGTGGCGCACCACATACGTGGTGCGCCATTAATGTCCATATTAGCTATAGCCTTTTTTCTAGTAGTGTCAACAGCAACCAAAATATGTGTATACCCATTAGAGGAAGGAAAAGGTCCCCTATAATCAAATCCCCAAACATCAAATGGTTCAATAACAAGTGAATAATTCATAGGCATTTCCTGACGTCTACTAATATTACTAATTCTTTGGCATTCATCACAAGACATACTTACAAGCATCTTTAAAGAGAGTAGGCCAATAAAAACCAGATTGTAATACCTTGTGTGCAGTTCTATCTCCAGCATGGTGTCCTCCATAAGCTTCGGAGTGAACCTTGCGTAGGATTTGTTCCTGTTCATGCTTAGGTACACAATGTCTAATAACACCATCTACTCCTTCTTTATAAAGGTGCGTGTCATCCCAAAAGTGATGTTTTAAATCATAGAAAAACTATTTCTTTTGTTGGTATGTGAAACTAGGTGGTATAAATTTAGCAACTATGTAATTAGCATAATCAGCATACCAAGGAGCACTGCGAGAAGCATTTATGACAGCTAATTGTTCATTACGAAAGCTATCATCAATAGATAGTGGGTCATCAGGAATAGTTTCTAACCTAGACAAGTTGTCTGCTACGGGGTTCTCAGCTCCCTTTCTATCAATAATATGCAAATCAAATTCTTGTAGCAAGAGAACCCATCTAATAAGTCTAGGTTTAGCATCTTTGATTTCCATAAGGTATTTAATAGCAGCATGATCGGTGTGAACAGTTACTTTGGAATCAACAATGTAAGATCTGAACTTATCACAAGCAAAGACAACTGCTAAAAATTCTTTTTCAGTAGTAGCATAATTTCTTTGAGCATTGTCAAGAGTTTTACTAGCATAATGGATAACATTTAATTTCTTATCAACTCTTTGTCCTAGAACAGCACCAACATCATAATCACTAGCATCACACATAATTTCAAAGGGTAGGTTCCAATCAGGTGGTTGAACAATAGGTGCAGAAATCAAGGCTTTCTTAAGGATTTCAAATGCTTCTACACAATCATCATCAAAAATAAATGGAACATCTTTTTGCAAGAGATTAGTGAGAGGCCTAGAAATTTTAGAGAAGTCTTTAATAAACCTCCTATAGAAAACAGCATGACCAAGGAAACTTCTTATACCTTTGATATCTTTAGGACACGACATCTTTTCAATAGCATCTACTTTAGCTTTATCAACTTCAATACCTCTTTCAGAAATTTTATGCCCAAAGACAATACCTTCATTAGCCATAAAGTGGCACTTCTCCCAATTCAAGACAAGATTAGTTTCTTCACATCTCTGCAAAACTCGATCAAGGTTGCTTAAGCAATCATCAAAAGAAGTTCCGTAAACGGAGAAATCATCCATGAAAACCTCAACAATCTTTTCACAAAAGTCAGAGAATATAGCAGTCATACATCTTTGAAAGGTAGTAGGAGCATTGCATAAACCAAAAGGCATACGTCTATAAGCAAAGGTACCAAAAGGGCAAGTAAAAGTAGTTTTTTCTTGATCCTCTTTTGACACAGGTATTTGAGAAAAACCAGAATAACCATCTAGAAAGCAAAAGTGTGTATGTTTTGATAGTCTTTCTAGCATTTGATCAATAAAAGGTAGAGGATAATGATCTTTCCTAGTAGCTTTATTCAACTTTCTAAAATCAATAACCATTCTATAACCTGTAACAATTCTTTGCGGAATCAATTCATTCTTACCATTAGGAACAATAATAATACCTCCCTTCTTAGGGACACAATGAACGGGACTTACCCATCTACTATCAGCAATAGGATAAATTATACCTGCCTCCAGAAGCTTTAGTATTTCATTTCTTACCACTTCTTTCATCTTAGGATTTAATCGTCGTTGGTGATCAACAACTAGTTTAGCATCAGGCTCCATATTAATTTTGTGCTAACATAGAGTGGGACTAATGCCCTTAAGATCATCAAGAGTATATCCAATAGCGGCACGGTGCTTCTTCAGAGTTTTCAATAATTTCTTTTCTTCATGCTTTTGAAGGTTAGCACTAATAATAACAGGATATATGTTCTTTTCATCAAGATAAGCATATTTTAGAGTATCAGGTAATTGTTTAAGCTCAAACAAGGGAGCACCCTTGGGTGGAGGAGGATCCCCAAGAATCTCAACAAGCAAGTTGTGTTTCGAAATAGGCATTTGGTTAAAGAATATTTAATCTAATTCCTTCCTTTCATTCATGAACATATCATTTTCATGGTCTAGCAAATATTGTTCTAAAGGATCAATAGGAGGCACAACAATAGAAGCAAACCAATAATTTCATCTTTACTAGGCAATTCTTTATCATGGGGTTGTCTACGAAATTTAGAGAAATTGAAATCATGAGACACATCCCCAAAGCTTACAGTAACAGTTTCTTTTTCACAATCTATTTTGGCATTAACAATGTTCAAGAAAGGTCTACCAAAAATAATGGGACAAAAATCATCTTGTGGGGAACCAAGAACTAGAAAATCAGTAGGGTATTTTATTTTCCCACACAAGACTTCAACATCTCTAACAATCCCAATTGGTGATATAGTATCTCTATTAGAAAGCTTAATAGTGACATCAATATCTTCTATTTCAGCAGGTGCAATATCATTCATAATTTCTTGATATAAAGTAAAGGGAATTGCACTCACACTAGCACCCACATCACATAAGCCATGATAACAATGATCTCCTATTTTAACAAAAACAACAGGCATGCCAACAATAGGTCTATGTTTATCTTTATCATCAAGTTTAGCAATTCTAGCAGCTTCATCATAGAAGTAAATAACAAGCCCATCGATATTATCGACCAAGAGATCTTTAACCATAGCAATACTAGATTCAACTTTAATTTGTTCAGGGGGTGTAGGTGTTCTATTATAACTCTTACGAACCACAGTTGAAGCTTTAACATGTTCCTTTATTCTAACAGGGAAAGGTGGTTTCTCAATATAAGCAGTAGGAACAATAGGATCAACATTATAAGTAATAGTTTCTTCTTCAGCTTTAATAGGTTCTACTACTTTCACTTCAATGGGAGGATGATATTTAAACCACTTCTCCTTAGGGAGATCAACATGAGTAGCAAATGATTCACAGAAAGAAGCTACTATCTCAGAGTCAAGTCCATATTTAGTGCTAAATTCACGAAAAGCATCGGTATCCATAAAAGATTTAACACAATCAAACTTGAGGTTTATACCTGACTCCTTACCTTCATCGAGTTCCCAATCTTCAGAGTTGTGTTTAATTCTTTCCAATAAATCCCATTTGAATTCAATAGTCTTCTTCATAAAAGAACCAGTACAAGAAGTATCAAGCATGGATTGATCATTACGAGAAAACCGAGCATAAAAGTTCTGAATAATAATTTCTCTTGAGAGCTCATGATTGGGGCATGAATATAACATTGACTTAAGTCTCCCCCCAGCTTGAGCGATACTTTCTCCTTCACGAGGCCAAAAATTATAAATATAATTCCGATCACGATGAACTAGATGCATAGGATAAAACTTCTGATGAAATTCCAATTTCAATCAGTTGTAGTTCCAAGTCACAATATCATCGCATAGCCTATACCATGTCAATGCCTTCTCCTTCAAAGATAAAGGGAAGACCTTCTTCTTGACTTCACCCATGGGCAAACCTGCAAGCTTAAATAATCCACAAACTTCATCCACATAGATTAGATGCAAATCAGGATGTAATGTTCCATCTCCTGCATAAGGATTAGCTAGCAGTTTCTCTATCATACCTGAAGGAATTTCATAATAAATATTTTCAGTAGGTTCAGTAGGTTGAGGGGCAACTCTTTGATCTTCTGGTCGGGGTGAAGATACCCCAAACAAGCCCCTCAAAGGATTATTTTCCATAGCAACAACTGACAGTAAATTTCAGGACACTATATAAATTTTTCCTTACCAAATTCCACTTACCAAAGGTGCTTCACCCCCCGGCAACGGCGCCAGAAAAGAGTCTTGATGACCGACAAGTATAGGGGATCTATCGTAGTCCTTTCGATAAGTAAGAGTGTCGAACCCAACGAGGAGCAGAAGGAAATGACAAGCGGTTTTCAGCAAGGTATTCTCTGCAAGCACTAAAATTATCGGTAATAGATAATTTTGTGATCAGACAATTCATAACGGGTAACAAGTAACAAGTGTAACTAAAGTGCAGCAAGGTGGGCCAATCCTTTTTGTAGCAAAGGACAAGCTTGGACGAACTCTTATATGTCGGCGTCCTGGGACTGGGGGTGCCCAGACTTGCCTGCCTGCGGCCCATGGCATGGCTCCATCGACGGCCTGGTATGGCCCAGCTTCAACAACAACTCAAGACCCTCGCGAGGGGCCAAGCCTCGCGAGGCGGACGACACCAAGACCTCCATGAGGGGCGGCCTCCCCAGGCTGGCTCCTGAGGAGCAGAGATATCAATGCAAGCCGCACCTTGCGAGGTTCACCTGACGTGAGCCATGACGACCAAGACCAGGCGGGCGCCAGCAGGCGCAGTGTACCAGTTTCCCCTTTGGTGCCAAGGAGGCAAGCGCAGGCGCAGAGTCCCGAGGAATCAAGCAAAGGTTTCCATATCGGTGCAACAAGACCAGGACCGCCAGGACGGCAGGACAGAGGTCATCGCGGAGCCCACTGCAGCATCACCACCAGAGGCTTTTGCAGGCAAACACTACTTTTGTCAGGATAACTTGTACTAGTTGTCTCCCTTTGAATTTGGCCGTTGTGGGATCCCTTCCCGCCTATATTTGGGAAGAGGACCAAGGCCACTATAAATAGGACTTAGCCACCACCATAGGGGGCCCCTAAAACGGGAGGGGAGCTGGATCGGATCCATTCCTCCTGGACCACCTCTCCAGCTCATCGAGCTCAAGAACACCTCACCTCCTGAGGTCGTTCCATCACTGTACTAGTTCATCCTCAGCCCTTCGAGGCAATCCACCACAAAGCTGGAGTAGGGTATTACACCCCAAGGTGGCCTAAACCAGGATAAACTGCTATGTCTCTTGTCCCTTGGGTTTGTCGAGCTAGGATGTGGAATCGTTGAGCAGGCAGTCTAGGGAGGGAGAGTTCTTTGCACGCACCCCAGAGTTCGAACCTCTCAAGGGTCTACGGAACACCGAATCCGACATTTCACGTGCCAGGTAGGGGTGCGTCGAAGCTTCACCTCTTCTTCCGCTTCGCTCCTTCGTTCAGCTCTCATGGAGGTCACCGCTCCACCGGTCGAATCGACGGATGCGCATGGAGGCGCCATGGGCCTCCGGGCCTTCACCCCCGCCTTACGACATGTACAGTGGCCATCCAAGTTCAAGCCAGACATGCCACCTCGCTACGACGGTGCGGCAGACCCATCGGCATTTCTCTAGGCGTATGAGGAGGCTGTTTGGGTGGCCGGTGGCGACGACAAGGTCATGGCCAACTGGTTTCCCATGGCCCTCGCTGGCGTGCTGCACGCCTGGATGCTCAACCTGCCGGAATCTTCTGTGGCCTCCTGGGAGGAGCTATGTGGTCTCTTCATCACGCGCTTTGTGGCGCTAGCGCCCCTCGCCGTCGCAGCCCTCCTAGGCGGTTCGCAGGCGCCGCCCTCGGACCGTCGCGTCAAGCAGTTCTTCCACCAAGTAGGTGCCGCGCATGTGCAGCAGGGAGCTCCTCCGGGATGGGCGGCGCCCAAGGCTGACCTCACCTTCGACTCAAGAGACCACCCAGCAACCACCGCGGGCGCAGGCACGCTCCCGATGCTCTGCACCCCCACCATCTGCAACATGGCGGTTACCAAGACCCTCATCGATGGCGGGGCTGGCCTCAACGTGCTCTCTATGGAAGCTTTCGGCTTGCTCCATGTGCCACATGGCCGGCTCCGCCCCACCAAGCCCTTCTCCGGGGTCGTCGATGGTTCCACCGGCCCCCTGGGGCAGATTCGCCTCCCCGTCACCTTCGGCACCTGCGACAACTACCGCACCAAGCTTATCGACTTCGACATCGCCCGCATCAGCCTCCCGTACAATGCCATCCTCGGGTACCCAGCCTTGGCCAAGTTTATGGCAGTGACTCATCCTATCTACAAGCTCATGAAGATGCCGGGGAGCAGCGGCGTCCTCACCGTGGCCAGAGACACGAAGGAGGCCCTGACGGCCCTCAAGCTCACCTTCAGGGTCGCGGCACCAGCACGCCCAGCAGGTGGAGGAGCCCCTGAGGCCCCAGGGGCTGCGCCGATGAAGAAGAAGCAGCTGTTCTCCCAAGATCGGGCCAAGATGAAGCAGGTGCCGGTTGACGAGGATGGGGCATCAGGAGCCACCTTCACCATAGGAGCCAACCTCGCCCCAGACCAAGAAAAGGCGTTGGTCAGCTTCTTGCGCGCAAACAAGGAGGTGTTTGCATGGGAGCCCAAAGATCTGGTCGGAGTCCCGAGGGAGGTAATCGAGCATCACCTGAGGGTGTGCCCCAACGTACGCCCGGTGAAGCAGAGGGCGCGGCGGCAGTCCACGGAGAAGCAGGCGTTCATCGTCCAAGAGACCCGCAAGCTGCAAGATGCTGGTGTCATTCGGGAGGTGCGGTACCCAGAATGGCTGGCTAACCCGGTCATTGTCCCCAAGAAAGGCGGGAAGGAATGCATGTGCGTCGACTTCACCAACCTCAACAAAGCTTGCCCTCAAGACCCCTTCCCGCTCCCGCGCGTCGACCAGATCATTGACTCTACCGCTGAGTGCGACCTGCTGTGCTTCCTGGATGCATTGTCAGGATATCACCAAATCAAGATGGCGGTGCAAGATGTTGAGAAAACGGCCTTCTTGACCCCGTGCGGGGTGTATTACTACACCTGCATGCCCTTCGGGCTGCGTAACGCCGGAGCGACCTTCCAGCGGCTGATGCACATCGCTCTGGGCCAGCAGCTTGGGAGGAACGCTGAGGCATACGTCGACGACATAGTGGTGAAGTCTCGGGAGGCAAGGACCCTCATCGAGGACCTGGAAGAAACGTTCACCAGTCTGCGCAAGGTGGACCTGTGGCTCAACCTGGAGAAATGTGTGTTTGGTGTCCCATCCGGCAAGCTGTTGGGCTTTTTGGTGTCACACAGGGGAATCGAGGCGAACCCCAAGAAGGTCAAGGCGATAGAAAGGATGAGCCCACCGCAGACTCTCAAGGAAATGCAAATGCTGGCGGGCTGCGTGACCTCGCTAGGGCGCTTCATCTCCAAGCTTGGGGAGCGCGCCCTCCCATTCTTCAAGCTAATGAAGAAGAAAGGGCCGTTCGAATGGACTCCGGAGGCTGATGCAGCGTTTCAAGACCTCAAGAGATACCTCACCAGCCCACCAGTGATGGTAGCGCCATGACCTCTCGAGCCCTTGGTGCTTTACCTGGCCGCCACACCACACTCTACCAGCGCAGCACTGGTGGCGGTCCGGGAAGAGCACCAGGCCGGGGACTCACCGGGCAGCGCCACATGCCAGGACGAGACAACGCAGCTTCGGGACGGTGCTCCTGAGGCCCCAGGGGCACCAGCAGATGACCAGGCCCCTCAGGACGGCGCTCCTGGGGGCCTGGCTGCCCTTGCAAACAGCCAAGCTCCCGAGGACCCCCAGCCCCGGGAGGTACAAGACATCACCAGCGCTTCGGCCCTCATCGAGCACCCGGTGTACTTCATTAGCACGGTATTGCGTGACGCACGGGCGCGCTATCCCATGCCACAGAAGCTCCTTCTCGCGCTCCTTGTCACCTCCCGCAAGCTGCGCCACTACTTCCAAGGTCACCCCATCAAGGTCGTCTTAGCTTACCCACTGGAGAGGGTGCTCCGGAGCCCCAATGCTGCGAGGAGAGTCGCAGAATGGAACATCGAGTTGCAGGCATTCCATTTGGAGTTCAGCACCACCAGAGTCATCAAGGGTGCCGCGCTCGCTGACTAAATGGCAGAATGGACTAACGTTCCCAGCCCTGAAGTAGGCGAGGACCGCCCACTCTCACGAGGAAGTGAGGCGCCAGATGGATGGGTCATGTACTTTGACGGCGCCTTCGCGCGTTAGGGCGCGGGGGCTGGAGCCGTGCTCATCTCGCCCACCCAGGACAAGCTCTACTACGCCGTGCAGCTCTGCTTCCAGCAGGGCGAGAAGGTCTCCAATAACATCACGGAGTACGAAGGCTTAATCGCCGGTCTCAAGGCTGCGGCAGCCTTGTGAGTGAAGCGCCTCACCATCAAGGGTGACTCCCAGCTCCTCGTCAACTTCTCCAACAAAGTATACGAGCCGAAGGACGAGCACATGGAGGCATATCTTGCGGAGGTACGCAAAATTAAGAAACAATTCTTGGGCTTGGAACTGCAGCACGTGCCGCGTGGCACAAACAAGGAAGCCGACGACATCGCCAAGAGGGCGTCCCGGCACCTGCCTCAGGAGCCCGGCGTCTTCGAGGAGCGGCTCTTCAAGCCTTCGGCAGCCCCACCCGCTGCAGAGGCAACGCCGCCTCAGGAGGAGCTCCCCCCGGCACCAACCTCGGGAGCCCCAGCCTGTGGCCCGACCTCAGGGGCGCGTCTGCTCCTCGCGCTCGAGCCTCAGGAGGGATGCTGGACTGAAGAGTTCAGGGCGTATCTGCCCTAGGGAACCCTGCCGGAGAAGGAGGAAGACGCAAAGCGGGTGGCACGCCAAGCTACAACTTACTGCATTCGGGATGGTGAGCTTTATCGGAGGCGTCCAAACGACATCTCTCTACGATGCATTTCGAGGGAGCAGGGGCGTGACCTGCTGACGGATATACATGGCGGGGACTGCGGGCACCACTCTTCATCACGCACCCTCATGGGGAAGGCATTCCGCAGCGGGTTCTACTGGGCAACGGCGCTCAACGACGCCGCAGAGTTGGTCAAGTCCTGCGAAGCCTGCCAGTTCCACGCCAAGCAGACCCACCAGCCTGCTCAGGGCCTCCAAACCATTCCGCTCACGTGGCCGTTCGCGGTCTAGGGGCTGGATATCTTGGGACCGTTCCCACGGGCGCCTGGGGGCTACCGCTACCTCTATGTTGCCATCGACAAGTTCACCAAGTGGGCGGAAGTGGAAGCTATCCGCACCATCCCAGCCGGTTCGGCAGTCAAGTTCATCAAGAGCCTCGTGAGCCGCTTCGGGGTCCCTAATCGTATCATCACCGACAACGGCTCACAGTTCACTAGCAATCTCTTCAAAACATATTGTGCTAACCTTGGAACGCAGATATGCTAAGCCTCAGTGGCGCACCCCAGGAGCAATGGCCAAGCTGAGCGCCCCAACGCGGAGGTCCTGAGAGGCCTCAAAACAAGAACCTTCAAGAAAAAGCTCGAGGCCTGCGGCAGGGGCTGGATCGATGAGCTCCAGTCCGTGCTGTGGTCCATCCGCACCACTGCCACCAAGCCGACGAGCGAGACTCCATTCTTCCTCGTCTACGGAGCTGAAGCGGTTCTCCCACGCGAAGTCAAGCATCGCTCCGCTCGGGTCCTAGCATTTGATGAGGCACGCCAGGACTCCTCGCGGGGGATGGACCTCATGCTGGGGGAGGAACACCGCCGTCAAGCCTCGCTCCGGGCAGCAAGGTACCAGTAGGCGCTGCGGCGGTACCACTATCGCAGCGTCCGCCCCAGGACGCTTGAGGTGGGCGATCTCGTCCTGAGGCGGGTGCTCTCCAGGGAGGGGCTACATAAGCTCTCTCCCATGTGGGAGGGCCCGTTTAGGATTGCCCGCGTCTCCAGGCCTGGCGCCGTGCGCTTGGAGATGCAGGACGGGATCCCCATCCAGAACGCCTGCACATCCAGCACCTCTGGAAGTTCTACCCATGAAGCAAGGCCCAGTGCCTGTGAAGGTCTCCGCTCGTGACACTCTCACGTAATAATGAGTGGGGCTGTACATGCCCCGGAGTCTCCAGAGTGCCGCCCTCCGGCCTCGGGGGCTCCCTCCCACGTCCTAGTGGCAGCACTTAGCTCCGCGCTGGTGAGATGACTAGACTAGGTGCCGGACGCGAGTGTTCATTTGCTTGCTTTCTGCAACTGGTTTGCAACCTTTTAATGGAATTTGGAGCTCTAGTGTTTCTCGATTGCCTAGTTGGGTTTTCTCTTCTTGCCTCGCTTGCTTTTTTTTATGGGTCAGGGAGAACGGCAGTTGCCCGTCGCTCTCTCTCGTGCGCCTCCCATGGGGGCTTTACAGGTGTGTGCGTGTGTTGGGCTAGCCCACGCCGCGAACACACCTTGCCAAAGCCCTGTTGCCCCAGAGCTTCGGCTTCCTTGATCTTCGCGAGGCGCCCTCGATTGAGCTCGTGATTTGCGCACCCTCTTCAGTCCGTGCCCCCCGGGTACCGCGACGCGGTGAACTAAGCCACGACTAGTCATGCCTGAGGGCTCACGCAAGGAAGAACAGGGCACCCAACAAGTTTTCTAACAAACCCTGCAGTTTTATGATGCCTCCCGAGGCCAGCGGCTCCTAGGTCGGCAGCAAGGGGGCCTCACCAGGTGCTGAAGGACGTGCCCTCTCGAGATGGGAAGCTACTGCGGGTGTACCAAGCTAAGTTATCCTAACACACCTACTCGGGACATGAACACCATAGCATAACACAAGAACAAGAAACATAGCATATCGGCATAAGTGCCATGGTTCATTACACGCCCTAGCAGGGCTCTCTACTTTTTTCAAAATGCAAAAGAAAGGAAAGGTTAAACAGAAGCGGCCCGCGCGACTGCAGCAGGTCCTGAGGCTCCGCTCCGGAGGTTCTCCGGGCTCAGCCTGAGCCCTCCTCTTGCTTCACCGGGGCGCGGCGGCGAGAAGACCCGCCACCTCCCTCGAAGCGAGCCCGGTGGCATGGCGGCTGGTCGTAACCACCGCTGCTTGTGCTCTCGTCGGAGGAAGAGCCGCCGCTGCTGAACGAGCCGCGGCCATCGCTGTCGGCGTCCTGGGACCGGGGGTGCCCAGACTTGCCTGCCTGCGGCCCACGGCGTGGCTCCATCGACGGCCTGGTATGGCCCAGCTTTAGCAACAACAACTCAAGACCCTCGCAAGCAGAGAAGCCTCGCGAGGCGGATGACACCAAGACCTCCACGAGGGGCGGCCTCCCCAGGCTGGCTCCCGAGGAGCGGAGATATCAATGCAAGTCGCACCTCGCGAGGTTCACCTGACGTGAGCCATGACGACCAAGACCAGTCAGGTGCCAGCGGGCGCAGTGTACCAGTTTCCTCTTTGGTGCCAAGGAGGCAAGCGCAGGCGCGGAGTCCCGAGGAATCAAGCAAAGGTTTCCATATCGGTGCAACAAGACCTGGACCGCCAGGACGGCAGGACGAAGGTCATCGCGGAGCCCACTACAGCGTCACCGGCAGAGGCTTTTGCAGGCGAAGACTACTTTTGTCAGGATAACTCGTACTAGTTGTCTCCCTTCAAATTTGGCCGTTGTGGGATCCCTTCCCGCCTATATTTGGGAAGAGGACCAAGGCCACTATAAATAGGACTTAGCCACCACCATAGGGGGCACCTTGACCTTGACCTTAACCTTGAACGAGGGGGAGCTGGATCAGATCCATTCCACCCTCACCACCTCACCAGCTCATCGAGCTCAAGAACACCCCACCTCCTGAGGTCGTTCCACCTCTATACTAGTTCATCGTTAGCCCTCCTAGGCAATCCACCACAAAGCTGGAGTAGGGTATTACACCGCAAGGTGACCCGAACTAGGATAAACTACTGTGTCTCTTGTCCCTTGTGTTCGTCGAGCTAGGCTGTGGAATCGTTGAGCAGGCAGACTGGGGAGGGAGAGTTCTTCACACGCACCCCAGAGTTCGAACCTCTCAAGGGTCTGCGGAACCCCAAATCCGACATTTGGCGCCCCGATAGGGCAGATCCGCCTCCGTGTCACCTTCGGCCAGCGCGACAACTACCGCACCGAGCTCATCGACTTCGACATTGCCCACATCCGTCTTCCATACAATGCCATCCTTGGGTACCCAGCCCTGGCCAAGTTCATGGCGGTGACTCATCATGGCTACAATGTCCTCAAGATGCCAGGGAACCGTGACATCATCACGATCGCCTGCGAGGAAAAGGACGCGGTGTGCTCTCTCGAGCGCGCCTACCAGGCCGCGGTGGTTGAGGACCCAGACAACGAAGGCACCATCTACCCTCCTGAGGCTATCCCCAAGAAGAAGAAACAGCTGCTCCACCAAGAGCCTCAGGAGAATGGTGTCTCCACCAGCACCACCTCAGGACCAGCACCCTCGGATGGGGCGCCCCCCTCTCTCACATAGGAAGGCGCGCCCGGCGCCCCTCTCAGGCTGGGCTCGGGGGCTCTCCTCTGGAGGGCCTCTGAACTAGCCAACGTCATGAGGGAGACGCTCGGGCACCACGTGGAGGCGTGCTTCAGCGCGCGCTTCTGCCAAGAGGGCACAAGGCACGAGGTGCCTGGTGCTCAGGAGTTCGTCATCAAGGCAACCGAGGAGCTTCAAGAGGCAAGAGCCATGCACGGCGACCGCCGCCCGCCACCTGGCTCGGTTCCTTGTCCTGGCGAGGACAGTGAGCTGTGCGTCTGCATCGATTACCTCAGGCTCAACAGGGCTGCGTCTCAGGAGCGCTTCTGGCAATCGCGTGTTGGTCGGTGCGAGGGCCCCCCTCACAGCTACGTTCGCATGCCATACGGCCTGTCGAACGCGGCTGTCACCTTCCAGCGCCACCTGCGGCGCGTCCTGGCGGCTCAGGAGACAAGGCACCAGGCGGTCCTGGTGGAGATGGCGACGGTTCTCCATGAGCTCCCTGAGCCTCCAGAGCCTCCCGAGGTTCAGGACCCAGGCGACTCGTGAGGAGCGACTTCTTCAGCACACATCTTCAGCTACTCCAACATCTCTTCAGCAACGGTACCAGGTGACATTTTCCAGTTTATTCAGTTGGGGCGCCCCTCGGGTAGCATTATCCCCAGATCGCGTGGGCCTGTCCCTGCGACATGTATCCTTTTGCATCTTGATTCACTCCATTGGGGGCGCCCCCCCGGGCTGCATCATCCCCAAGCCGCATGGGTCCGTCCCTGTGGCATGTATCGCTTTGCATCTATCAGAACTAGCCTTATTCTTGCCATCAGTCGCTTTATGATTATCACCTACTTGCCCGTTGCCTTTTGCGGCCTCCCACGTTGCCGACCAGCCTCCTGCTCATCCCGCAATGGGGGCTACACATGCTCGCATGGCGCTTGTGCTCGGGTCCGTCCCTGCAACGCTGACAAATCTGAGGGATCGAGCTCTGGCTCGTGGCCCGCCCCACGCACGTCACCTCACCAGATCCTCAGTGCCTTCATCTTCTTGCGGAAAGATCAGCGGCAGACAGCAAACACGACTATAAGTTATATCCTCCTCTTGGACTAACCCGTAGGAATCTCCAGAGCTTAACTACAGGTGGTCCCGCCGGCCGCCCATTTTTTACGTGATTCGCTTGCGCGTTAAAGGGGGGGCTCCTGAGCACCATGCCTCAGGAGCTCCTACTAACTCTCCAGCCCTCACCCCACCCCCTGGCCTTGACCATGGCATCGCGACCTGGCATACCAGCGGCGGCTGAGCCTCGCTCGAGGGTCGGGACCCGAGGACGCAGAGCATTCAGATAAGCGAGAAAAGGGGAGGCCGGCGCGAGCCCTACCTGATAGCACCACCGCCAAAGCGCAGATTGGGCGTCGCACGAAGGAATCACCTCAAGTTCATCAAGATAAGTTACCTATATGAATCAGCGCGAACCCACTGCCGGGAATTTTCAACTCTCGTAATCTCGCTCCGGCAATGCTACTTCCCTTTTCGGCCTTTAGGGAGCTGCTTGCACGCCAAAGGGGACCTCTTGAGCATCGCGCCTCAGGAGCTCTTACCGGACCTCGGGCCGCTCACCTCCTGGCCTTGACGACGACATCGTGACTTGGCATACCAGCGACGGCCGAAGCCTGCCTGGGGACTGGGACCTGCCGGCGTAGAGCGCAAAGCTACCGCGAGAACGAAAAGGGGAACAATGCCGAAGCGAGACACGCAGCTGTAACCTTATACCAGGAATAATAAACATTGAAGCAAAAGCATTACAATTTCCTTACATACCCCCACGGGGTTCGCCTTGACTCCTTGTAGGGAACAAAAGAAGAAAAAACCTCGAGAAACCCTGGCAGCGGGCATCGTCGTCGACGCCCTCATCAACAGTGGGCCACGTGAGGCTGACGCCAACCCCATCCAGATCATCGTCAACGTCGAGCGGACGCCGCTGCCGCGCTCCAGGCATGGCGGGAGATCGGTGGCACGTAGCTGTCATCGCTCGACTTCGGAGACTCGCTAGGCTCAGGAGAGTCGCTGGACTCCCAGGAGCCGTCGCTGCTACTAGAGGAGCTGTCGGCAGGCCCGGAGGCGGGCTTGGCGCCCGCATCCGCGCCACGAAAGCCGCTTCCTCTGGGGCAGCACTCCAGGCGGCGGCCCTCCTCATCGAAGACCTTGAAGAACAGCGTGGAGGCGCCGTCGTACTCGAAGTGGATGGCAAGGGCTCCCTCCGCGCGGCAGGCGCGGGTGACCTCGCCCCATCCTTGGGTCATGAAGATCTTGCCTGGGGGGACGACCTTGATCTCTGCCCCCATGGCCAGACAGCAGCACCCGGCACGCTGCAGCCACAGCTCAAGTGGCCCCCTCAGCGGCATCTCCTCGGCGAAGAATCGCCGCCCACACCACGAACTCGCGCGAAGAGCTTTCGGCGTGGGTTCACGGGCCAGTCGCCCGTACAACCTCAGTCTGGCCACCACGGCCGTGGCTCGCGCGGCGCGGGGCGTCGCCACCTCCTCCGGAGCCTTGAGCTCAGGCATACAGAGGGAGCGGGAAGCCCGGCGGAGGCCACTCGAGCCAGGGTCACGTCACCTCCAGCCTCTCGCCAACGTCGCAGGGAAGGCTGAGCCTCTTCTTCGGTGGTAGTGGTCCCTCCTCCTCGCGAGGGGTTTTTCCTTTCTCCGCGGCGGAGAACCTCCTAATCGGCGCCATGAGCACCGCGGCAAGACGACGAGGCAAGAAGGAAGAAGAAGGAGCAGGTGGCGAGAAGATGGAGATGAGCAAGGGGGGCTTCGCCCCTCTCCTCACTTATAGCCAAGGGGAGGCCGACCACCGGCCTCCACGATCGTGCGTAATGTTAATTTTCCTCTGCATGCAGCAGGGTCTCGTCAAGTCGAGCAATTGCCGAGGCAGCATGGGGAAGCGGAGGCGCGCACGTCCCATCAATGGCCACGCGGCAACCAAGGCCGCAGGCGGTTAGGGCCCGCGGTGCCCCGCACTTGCCCTTTGGCTTCGCCTCGAAGCCAAGTTCGAGCACGCCTTGGGCCCGGGGGCTACTGTCGGCATCCTGGGACCGGGGGTGCCCAGACTTGCCTGCCTGTGGCCCATGGGTGGCTCCATCGACGGCCTAGTATGGCCCAGCTTTAGCAACAACAACTCAAGACCCTCGCGAGGGGCCACGCCTCGCGAGGCGGACGACACCAAGACCTCCACGAGTGGCAGCCTCCCCAGGCTGGCTCCCGAGGAGCGGAGATATCAATGCAAGTCGCACCTCGCGAGGTTCACCTGACGTGAGCCATGACGACCAAGACCAGGCGGGTGCGAGCGGGCGCAGTGTACCAGTTTCCTCTTTGGTGCCAAGGAGGCAAGCGCAGGCGTCAAGTCCCGAGGAATCAAACAAAGGTTTCCATATCGGTGCAACAAGACCAGGACCGCTAGGACGGCAGGACGGAGGTCATTGCGGAGCCCACTGCAGTGTCACCGCCAGAGGCTTTTGCAGGCGAAGACTACTTTTGTCAGGATAACTTGTACTAGTTGTCTCCCTTCGAATTTTGCCATTGTGGGATCCCTTCCCACCTATATTTGGGAAGAGGACCAAGGCCACTATAAATAGGACTTAGCCACCACCATAGGGGGCACCTTGACCTAGACCTTAACCTAGACCTTAACCTTGAATGGGGGGGAGCTGGATCAGATCCATTCCACCCTCACCACCTCACCAGCTCATCGAGCTCAACAACACCTCACCTCCTGAGGTCGTTCCACCTCTATACTAGTTCATCCTCAGCCCTCCGAGGAAATCCACCACAAAGCTGGAGTAGGGTATTACACCGCAAGGTGGCCCGAACTAGGATAAACTGCTGTGACTCTTATCCCTTGGGTTGGTCGAGCTAGGCTATGGAATTTTTGAGCAGGCAGACTGGGGAGGGAGAGTTCTTCGCATGCACCCTAGAGTTTGAACCGCTCAAGGGTCTGCGGAACCCCGAATCCGATAGTCGCCAAGGGCAAGCCCACCCTCAGCATCACCACGACCATCGTCAAGGCCAAGCTCATCGTCGCCGCCATCGTCTTCGGGGCAGCACCCTGCACGGCAGCCATCTTCCCCAAACACCCTCACGTAGAGGGTCGTGACGCCGTCGTACCTGAAGTGGAGGGTGCACCTCCTGCTAAGGCCACGCGCGCGGGCGAACGTCTGCCTGCCGCGGGTCAGGGCCACGTTCCCGGCGGCGGAAACTTCGACGCCGACCCATGAAGCCTTGATGCAGCAGCCGTCAACTTGCAGCCAGAGGCCGTCAAGGCCAGCGACCGGCAGCTCGCCCGCGAAGAAGCGAGGGAGCGAGAGCCAGGTGCCGGTCGGCCCCTTCGACCACACGACAAACTCTGGGAGCACTTCCGTCGAATGGAAGCACGACCGAGGAGGCCGAGCGACCACGGCGCGCCTCCCTCCATCACAGGGGCTGCCTCGCCCCTGGCGGCTCTCGCCGCGAGAAGAGGCGTCGCCGCGGTCACTCGAGGCGCGCCCACGTCCACGAGGAGCCACCACAGGGGTCGCCTCATGCTTGCGGGGGCGACCTCGTCCCCTCTTGGGCAGCGGCGAGCAGGGCCCCTCCTTAGGGGCCTTCCCCTTCTCGGCAGCAGAGAACTTCCTCGTCGGCGCCATGAGCACCGTGGCAAGACGGCGAGGCAAGAAGGAAGAAGAAGGAGTGGGTGGCGAGAAGACGGAGACGAGAAAGGGGGGCTTCGCCCCTCTCCTCATTTATAGCCAAGGGGAGGCCGACCGCCGGCCTCCACGATCGCGCGTAATGATGATTTTTGTCTGCATGCAGCAGGGTCTCATCAAGTCGAGCAGTTGCCGAGGCAGCATGGGGAAGTGGAGGCGCCCACGCCCCATCAATTGCCATGCGGCAACCGAGGCCGTAGGCGGTTAGGGCCCGCGGCGCTCCGCACTTACCCTTTGGCTTCGCCTCGAAGCCAAGTTTGAGCGCGCCTTGGCCCCGAGGGCTACTGTTGGCGTCCTGGGACCGGGGGTGCCCAGACTTGCCTGCCTGCGGCCCATGGCGTGGCTCCATCGACGGCCTGGTATGGCCCAGCTTCAGCAACAACAACTCAAGACCCTCGCGAGGGGCCAAGCCTCACGAGGCGGACGACACCAAGACCTCCACGAGGGGCGGCCTCCCCAGGCTAGCTCCCGAGGAGCGGAGATATCAATGCAAGCCGCACCTCGTGAGGTTCTCCTGACGTGAGCCATGACGACTAAGACCAGGCAGGCGCCAGCGGGCGCATTGTACCAGTTTCCCCTTTGGTGCCAAGGAGGCAAGCGCAGGCGCGGAGTCCCGAGGAATCAAGCAAAGGTTTCCATATCGGTGCAACAAGACCAGGACCGCCAGCATGGCAGGACGAAGGTCATCGCGGAGCCCACTGTAGCGTCACCACCAGAGGCTTTTGCAAGCGAAGACTACTTTTGTCAGGATAACTTGTACTAGTTGTCTCCCTTCGAATTTGGCCGTTGTGGGATCCCTTCCTGCCTATATTTGGGAAGAGGACCAAGGCCACTATAAATAGGACTTAGCCACCACCATAGGGGGCACCTAAAATGGGAGGGGAGCTGGATCGGATCCATTCCTCCCGGACCACCTCACCAGCTCATCGAGCTCAAGAACACCTCACTTCCTGAGGTCGTTCCATCACTGTACTAGTTCATCCTCAGCCCTTCGAGGCAATCCACCACAAAGCTGGAGTAGGGTATTACACCGCAAGGTGGCCCAAACTAGGATAAACTGTTGTGTATCTTGTCCCTTGGGTTCGTCGAGCTAGGCTATGGAGTCATTGAGCAGGCAGACTGGGGAGGGAGAGTTCTTCGCACGCACCCCAAAGTTCGAACCTTTCAAGGATCTGCGGAACCCCGAATCCGACATTATATAAAGCAAAGCGCTCCCGAGGACACATGGGAATTATTGTCAAGTTAGTTTTCATCATGCTCATAAGATTCTCATTCGTTACTTTGATAATTTGATATGTGGGTGGACCGGTGCTTGGGTGCTGTCCTTACTTGGAAAAGCCGCCCACTTATGATTAACCACTCTCGCAAGCATCCGGAACTATGAAAGAAGAATTAAGATAAATCTAACCATAGTATGAAACAAATGGATCCAAATCAGTCCCTTACGAAGCAACGCATAAACTAGGGTTTAAGCTTCTGTCAGTCTAGCAACCCATCATCTACTTATTACTTCCCAATGCCTTCCCCTAGGCCCAAACAATGGTGAAGTGTCATGTAGTCGACGTTCACATAACACCACTAGAGGAAAGACAACATACATCTCATGAAAATATCGAACGAATACCAAATTCACATGATTACTTATAACAAGACTTCTCCCTTGTCCTCAGGAACAAACGTAACTACTCACAAAGCATATTCATGTTCATAATCAGAGGAGTAATAAATATCATTAAGGATCTGAACATATGATCTTCCACCGAATAAACCAACTAGCATCAACTACAAGGAGTAATCAACACTACTAGCAACCCACAGGTACGAATATGAGGTTTTGAGATAAAGGTCGGATACAAGAGATGAACTAGGGTTTGAGAGGAGATGGTGCTGGTGAAGATGTTGATGGAGATTGACCCCCTCTTGATGAGAGGATCGTTGGTGACGACGATGGCTTCGATTTCCCCCTCTGGGAGGGAAGTTTCCCCAGCAGAACAGCTCCGCCGGAGCCCTAGATTGATTCTGCCCAAGTTCCGCCTCGAGACGGTGGCGCTTCGTCCAGAAAGCTTCCTTCTGATTTTTTCCTAGTCAAAACCCTCCATATTGCAAAAGATGGGCACCAGAGACCTGCCAGGGGGCCCACAAGCCCTAGGGGCGCACCCAAGGGGGTAAGGCGCACCCCCCAAGCTTGTGGCCACCTGGTCGGTCCCCTCTGGTATTTTCTTCGCCCAATATTTTTTATATATTCCAAAATAATTCTCAGTAAATTTTCAGGACTTTTGGAGTTGTGCAGAATAGGTCTCTCAAATTTGCTCCTTTCCGGTCCAGAATTCCAGCTGTCGGCATTCTCCTAAGAGAGAAAAGGCATAAGTATTGTACCATAATGTGTAATAATAGCCCATAATGCAATAAATATCAGTATAATAGCATGATGCAAAATGGACGTATCACTGACGCCGGTGTAGCTTGACGCGCTGTTCATGACCTCGGGTTCGCACAAGCGCTCCCCCTACCTAGCGCGCCAAAGATGTCGCGGTGGAACACGATCACCTATGGGTCCTTCAGCCCCTTTGTGGTTCGGCAGGGGGGAGGTCGCATCGCACAAAGAGCAGAGACCATGGAACAACACGTCAGTGATGACGCTGGTGGTTTTTACCCAGGTTCGGGCTGCTGAGAAGCGTAAAACCCTACTCCCGCTTTGGTGGATTCATGGAGGGACCATGAAGAACGCGCGGCACTCAAGCCCGGCAAGGTTGCCTTGGGGAGAGCAGCTACGCGCATATGAGTACACAAGGGTCCGAATCCTTTCTAAGGTTGCCACGGTCCTCCTTTTATAGGCAAAGGGGTTACCACAATGGCAAAACAATCATTATCCAATGATTAGATAGCTAACAGTGCTATCATACCTAACTCTGGCAGTTAGGACAAAGTGCATTAAATGCACTGCTAGGTGTCACGCTGTGGATGCAGCCCGGCAGGCCTGACGCACCGCTTAGTCATCTTCCACCTGTCTGCTTGACACGCCTCTGGACGGGTGTCATATAGAGGTGATCTTCCTTCTAAATGTCTGCCACGTGCCAAATGACAGCCGCTTAGCTATCTGGAGGCTCGACACCGCACCGATGGATGACTTGTGTTGCAATGCGGTGGAGCGGTTGAGTCTTGGCGGGAGTATAGGCCGCCAACGGCCCCGGCAAGCCTACCGGGGAAATCTTGGGACTTGTCTTCGGGGTGGCCTCGACCCTTCCAGGCTCGTCTGCCTGGTAAGGGGGGCTTTCCCTCAGTGATATCTTGTTCTCTTGGCTTGTCTTGGTCTTCTTGATCCGCCCCTTGATTCCTCAAAGAGCTATCTCTCTGGCTTGGTTTCGTCTTGAATGCTTGGTGCTGCCGGGCTGGAGGCCTACTGTCCGTGCACAAGTCAGGGGGAACATACGCCCCTGTTTGTGTACCCCGACAAGCAGGATGAAGTCCCATGACTGTCATGTGATGATGACGCAGATACTACCTGTTGCCCTTAGAGGGATAATGGACAAGCACATCCGTGACACCCTTATTGGTCTCTGCAACTTTTTCGACGTCATCTCTCGAAAGTCGATCAGTGTGAAGAAGCTCTGAAGGCTACAGGAAGAGATCGTTGTGATACTAAATGAGCTTGAGATGTACTTCCCGCTCGCGTTCTTTGACGTCATGGTGCATCTGTGTGTCCACATTGTGGACGACATAATAGACCTGGGGCCATCATTCCTGCACAACATGATGCCGTTCGAGAGGATGAATGGGGTCATCAAAGGATTCGTTCGTAACATGTCCCGTCCGGATGGAAGCATTGTCCAGGGCTATCTGACACAAGAGTGCATCTCTTTCTGCAAGAATTATCTATAGGGCAGAGATCGGCCTGGTGTTTGTTTGCCCGTTAAGAAGCACCTTGGGAGGCTCGAAGGAGAAGGTCGCTCCCACGGTCGCAGGGAATTGCATGTGGCCTACTCGGATCGACGCAACGACTTTGACAGAGCAAACTTAGTAGTGCTACAACACCTAGACGAGGTAGATCCTTTCGTGACATTGCACAAAGAAACCATCGCAAAGAAGTATCATGACCGGGGGCTATGCAGGACGAATGCCGAGGTTACTAGAGAGCACAACTCCACTTTCCTGCATTGGTTCAAAGAGCATATTATTGCTAATCCCCCAGAAGACAGCTCTAAGGACGGATTGCTCATATAAACCTTAGCACATGGCCTCTCAGCCAACCTCGCGACCTATCAGGCATACGATATCAATGGATACACATTCTACACGGAGGCCAAAGATATGAACAGTGATTTTCAGAAATCAGGTGTGACGATGGAATGCATGACCGGCGACAACATCGCTGCCGCAACTGAGAGATTCTACGGAAGGGTCGAGGAGATCTAGGATCTTGACTACTCTGGTCTGCACAACACGACGATGTTCCGTGTCAGATGGGCTAAGAATGCCGAAAAGAGAAAACCGGCATTTCACTACCATGTCTATACCCGACGCCAAGAGCGCTACCATGAACGCCATCACAAAAAACGAGCCATGGGTACACGCTAAGCACGTGACACAATGCTTCTTCATAACCGACCTGAGCAATCCCAACCGTGTTGTCGTGAGGAGAGGAAAAAGGAACATCATTGGAATGGATGGAGTCGCCAACGAGGAAGACTATGACCAGTACGGCAACCCGTGAGGGAAGATGACGATGACGATGAAGTATACGCCAAAAGAAGAATCAGTACTACATTACCTAAGAAAGATCGTACACCATGGAAAAGGAAAAGTCACAATGAGGGGCTTAATTATTCATCAACGAACAAGAAGGGAAGGAAGCTCACTCAAAAACGGAAACATCGACGCTGAGAAACCATTATCGGTCAAATGATGTAATATCTTTCGCATCCTATTTTGTGTACACACTTAACCATTATGCATGGGTCAAATGATGTAATATATATGTTCCTATTTTGTATACACACTTAACCGTTATGGGTCAGATGATGCAATATATATCGCCTTAGTTATATATATATATATTGTATCACCTTCCCTTCCTCTCGAAAAAAAAGAAAAGGAAAAGAAAATAAAATAGAAGAAACAAAAAGGAAAAGAAAAGAAAATAAATAAAAAAAAAAGAAAAGGAAAAGAAAAGGAAAGAAAAAGAAAAAGGAAAAATGAAAACAATAGCAGGAGCACTGGTTGAAGAAAAGCGATATAGCTACGTTAGGTAGCAGTAGCGTTGTTTCAGAAGCGCGCTATAGCTACTTTAGATAGCAGTAGCGTTGTTTCAGAACACGCGCTATAGATACCTTAGCTATAGCGCCTTTTTTGAAACAGCGCTACTGCTATTTTGACATAACCCCCCTCGCGGGCTTCCCTCCTCTACTTCCTCCCCCAATTCCCCACTCTCTTCTCCCCCTCGTCGCCGGTGCCAGAGCCCCTGCCCTCGCCCTCACTGGAGCCGGAGCCCCTGCCCTCGCTCTCCACCAAAGTCTGCCCTCGACATCGCCGCGCGCCTATGCCTCCTCCTCCTCCTCGACCTCGCCGGAGCCCCTACCCTTGCTCTCCGCATGACCCCGCCTCATCGCCGTCTCCCTGACCCCACCTCGCCGTGCCTCGGTGCCGCCGTCTCCCCCGACCCCATCTCTCTCTCCGCCCTCTGTAAGCACTCTCCCCTCCCCTCTTCTCTGCTCTCTGCTCTCTTTCTCACTGTTAGTATGAACCCTAGCTATTTAGTTCTAGTTAGTATGAATTAGTATGAACTCTAGGCTATTTTTTAGTGCTAGTTAGTTAATTAGAATTAGTATGAACCCTAGTTAATTAGGTAGTATGAACCCTAGTTAAAGAAACCCTAGGACAGATTAGTGGCTATTTTTTAGTGGTAGTTAGTATGAACCCTAGGTTTCAAACTATTGCTATTTTTTAGTTAAAGAAATTGTTGCTATTTAAGTTTTTTAGTTAAAACAATTGTTGCTATTTAAGTTTTTTAGTTAAAGCAATTGTTGCTATTTAAAAAAATAGAATTAGTATGAACCCTATTTAAAAAATAGAATTAGTATGGGTTAAATGAATTCTAGGTGTTTTAGGTGTAGTTAACAGAATTCTAGGTATGAACCCAGGTTTCAAATTTGGACAGAAATTTAGCTAGGTTTTCAAATTAGGACAGAAATTTATCTAGGTTTCAAATTAGGAGAAAAATTTAGGTAGGTTAGAAATTATGACAGAAATTTAGGTAGGTTTCAAATTATGACAGAAATTTGACAAGTGCTGAATTTACTATCAAATTTGACAAGTGCTGAATTTAGTTTCAAATATTGTGAAGAAAAAGGGCTTCTTGCATTTTTCTTCAAGTTCTATATTTTTCTTCCTGTTATATGCAAATTTGAAGTGGACATGTGATATGTGGACATGTGATTTGGACATGTGATATTTGGAATTTGGACATGTCATATTTGGACATGTGATGTTTTGGACATGTCATATTTGGAAAATGATGGTTATGTGCAGGGTAAATGATTCGAGTGGCCTATGTTTCCCCGGAATGTTGATTCATTTCCGTTCCGGTGAATTTCAGGTGCTCGATACGTCCACTTTTTAACAAAGGTCATGCTGAAATTTCCCGTGAATTTTGGCATGACTTGTGCTAGAAAGTAGGCATATCGAGTGCCGGGATTTGCTGCGACGGGAATGAAACGGCATTCCGGCAAAGCATAGACCTTTTTTATGTCATTACTCATTTTATTATATTTTAAGAGTTAAACGAGGAGACTTAATCATAGGAAACATGTCGAACAATGAAGAAACCGGACCTTCTGACCACGATGCAGATGAGATGGATTATGAGGGTGAATAAAACTACCTCGACTATTTGTCTACTAAGCACAGTCAAGGTTTGCAGGGCGGCCTCGATGATGGTACTGACGCCGACATCGACACCGATGGCACCGGCACTGATGGCGGCGCCGAGACCGGCAGGGAAGGTACCGGCGGGGAAGGTACCAGCGCTGAAGCCGCTAACGAAAAGAAGAAGCAGAAGAAGCACAGGATACGAAAACCTAACAAACTCAGCATCGGACGACTGGTGATCACAAAGATGGCCCCTGGCAAGTTTGAGCCATTAGAGCCGTAAGAACCTCGCAAGTGCTACGGGAACCAAGTCGGGTGCATCCTACGGGAATGCGCGAGCATCAACGACGATGACTTAAGGGGTAAAGAACATTTGAAGCAGTTGCTCCTAACGAAGCTGCACAAGAGATTTCAGTTCCCCGACCAGGATGACAGCATAGAACACTCGTGGGATGATCCGAAGATGAAAAAGATTAACAATCATGCCATGGGCATATTCAGGAATGATTTGGCCTCCTGGAAAGGGAGGGTGAAACAAGCTATTGAGGCTAATGAACCCCTGTCCAAGATTCTGGAGGAAAATTCGACACTTACGGAAGAGGAGTTCCAAAAGTTCAAGGACACTTGCGCTACCGAGTAAGCCAAGGCTAAGGATGCGAAATTCAAGGGCCTTCAGCAAAGGAACACGGGGAACCAACGCCTCGGAAGCCGTGGCTACCTTGGCAAAAGGCCCATATGGGATAAGGAGGAAGCGGAACATGAAGCCGTGGGTCTCCCAGACCCCTTCGCGAAGTTCACCAACCCCATGGAGCGTGACTTCATCAGGGCCCGATACAAGTGGGACAAGGAAAAGAAGGTTTTTTACACGGACCTGATCACGAGGAAATTGATTAGAATACTGGTAATTATTATTTTACCACCTTACATTTAGCTTCTGATCAAGTCGACTACACATTCGTAAACGGTTCATGTTCCTTCTGCAGGAGAAGCAACAAAAGCTTGCAGCTGAAAGTGAGTCTTCGTCGATGAGGCCCAAGTGGGACACCCCTCTCAACCGGGCCTTGAACGAACTTAAGGGACTCCCTTTGGACAAGCGGCCGCAATATGGACGTGTGCACGGTGCTGGAGACGGCGCCACGTGGAAGGTCTTTTACAATGAGGTCGCGAAGTTCACCAACCCCTTGGAGCGTGACTTCATCAGGGCCCGCTACAAGTGGGACAAGGAAAAGAAGGTTTTTTACACCGACCCGATCACAAGGAAATTGATTAGAATATTGGTAATTATTCTTTTACCACCTTACATTTAGCTTCTGATCAAGTCGACTACACATTCGTAAATGGTTCAGGTTCCTTCTGCAGGAGAAGCAACACAAGCTTGCAGCCGAAAGCGAGTCTTCGTCGATGAGGCCCAAGTGGGACACCCCTCTCAACCGGGCCTTGAACGAACTTAAGGGACTCCCTTTGGACAAGCGGCCGCAATATGGACATGTGCATGGCGCCGGAGACGGCGCCACGTGGAATGTCTTTTACAACGAGGGCTCGGAGGCCAAGAAGCAAAAAAAGAAGTTCAGTCAGGCGGACATCGACGAGAAGGTGAAGCTTGCGTTCGAGAAAAAAGCAGTTGAGGATGCAAAAAAAGCAGCTCAGGAGAAAAATGAGTTGGCCCAGCAGGCAGTCACTACAGCTGTAGATGCCTGCAAAAATGATCTCGCTACTAACTTGATCCCGACTATCATCAACTGGATGAAGGAAAATCCAGACAAGACGGTAGATGATTTCCCCATGCCCAGCTTTGTCGGGAGCAACTCGGTGAACATGACAACCGCACCATCACCTGCTCACGCAACCGCGCCCGCACCCGCACCCGCTCATAGCAGCCCGTACTCAGTCTTTGGCGCGCTAGGCAGGCCTTCTTCTTTGGCTGAGCTCGACACCCTCACGGTAATTACACGTCACACCAACATATATCTAGAATATTCCGTTTTTGTTGCCTTTCAGAAGTTTTACGCCGCAGACATGTCTTTGCAGGCCGACGAAACCCCGTGCACCGTACTCTACTTGATCAAAGGCCAGAAGGTGGACGTGGGAAAGGCTGTGATAATGAAGCCCTTGGAACTCACGTTCCATGGCCAGCCGATCTCCGGTGGCCACTTTAGGGTTACCTTGTCGAGTGTGAAATCGCGGCACGAGAATTTGCCTCCTCTAATACGGCTCGGGGGAGAGGACGACGAGACCCCGCCGCGGCTTGGAAACTGCAAGGGTTGGATGCTGCTATGGCTGAAGAATCTTCTTCATCTGGAGGCAGTCGAGAGCACACCAATAACCACACATCAGCAAGCAGGTATGAACACAACCACCCCGCCTACGCTATTACTAGCGCCTGTAGTGCCAGGTGAGAGTGGCGAACGATGCAAGGAAGGGGGGGTCCAATAGTGGCTGATGTAATCGCCCCCGTAGAACAAAGAATGGATGATGAGATGGACGAGGATGACCCTCTTCGGTTCCTCAATACAGGCGCCTATGACGACTTAGAAATGATGAGTCATCCATATGACGACTCGGGCTATCAGCATGCTGATGAGAAGATGGATGATGTGCCCGGGCAAGAACGTCCTAGCAGGGTTGATTGCAAGAAGTCTCTCTTCATGCAATCCTCACAGGACACGCCTGAAGATGCCGCCTCAATGCAGGCTCAACTAGCCCAGGGTCGTACAGTGCTTAGCCCGACAACACTGGGGCAGGGGTTAAGGAAGGGTCTGGAAGGTTAGCCCAAGAAAAAGGAGAGGAAGAGACCGGTGAAGAAAGGCTCTGCTGCCTACAAACAAGCCAGAGCACATAGCAGCTAGACGGTGGATTTTAAAGAGCGTGTACCCATCAAAGGTGCAGCCATGTTCCATGTCACGGGCGAGCCGATGCTACTGCCGAAACCGCTGGAGGCCATATCAGGGGATCTCAGGAGACTGCACGACCATGTGTTGTCGACTGAGATAAGCCTACTAGCCTCGAAGGATCCAGGATATCCGACATACACGGCTCGTGTGCCTGAGGGGAAGTGCTACGTCGACACACGGCCCGCGGAGGTGTTCTTCCTGCGGTTTGAGCATATCTTTGAGATGTTTCTGACAAGGTGGCTCGGTTTTACAATCGTCTGCCTTTTTGCGCTACATATGAGCTCCGTCATGAAGAGAGAACAAGTCTCGCAAATTTGTGTGGCGGATCCATACTACATGCACGAGTCCCTCTTGAGTCTCGGCGACTTTGAGCGTAAAACTGCTAGGGAGTACCTCGAAAACTCCATGATACAGAATAAGGACCAGGAAATTATCCTCTTGCCTTATCATCCAATGTAAGTTAGTGCTGGACAACCCTTTTGTACATTTCAATCATTCCTTCTCACTCATATGGAGAATAATTTGAGCTATTTTTTCCCGCAGCAACGGGCGCGCCATCCTTATCGTTCTTTACCCGCGAGTCTCCCACGCCATGTATTTCGGCCCTACCAGAAACTACAAGAAGAAGGACTACACCCACGTAATGAATATTCTAGATGATGCTCTCCAAGGCTTTAGCATGAGGGGTGGACACCTACAGATCAGGAAATAAAGGAACCGCAAGACGGGTTTCTCGCATAAAACTAACTTCTGCTGCATCCATGTCCCGAAACCAAGCAGGAACGATGGATTCTACCTCCTCCATCTCATGACGGAGTTCAGAAGGGATCACCAAAAGCTTCGCATGACAACCAAAAGTGATGATCATATCCGCAAGTGGGTAGAATCTCAAGTAGAAGAGGATTATAAACTTAGAGATGAGTTCTTTCGCATCCAGAGGGACATTGCGACGATCATCATGAAAGAAGTCGTCGAAGAGAAGGGGATGTTCCACCACGGCCCTATATCGTGAGCTGACGTCTGAACTCGCATAGGCATGCAATGTCAGGACCTCACGCCGTTCAAGAAGCTAGGGTGCATCCTCGATGATACGGAAGGATGGAACTTCTAGTGATTTATGATGCTGATGATGATGATATGTGTCAGTTGAACTTGTATACTTTCTGTAGCGATGAAACTTTGTGATGTCCACGGTCCCTTCCAAACTTGCGTAATGCAACTTTGTTAGTTTGGGTACGATGACCTGCGTACCTCTAGCTAATTAGTTTGCATACGATGAAACTGCATTGATTATGTATGTTTACTATATGTTGCATCTATTTGCTAACCCTTTCTTTTTCATGTTGCTCAAGTATATTTTCTTGCACATGATTGTACATTCTCTTGATGAAGATGCATCTCTAACAGGTACCCAGATCCTTGATGGCGAAGAAGCAGTGCTATGTCGTGTACACAGGGAAGGTTCCAGGAGTGTACGACGAGTGGCCCGAGTGTCAGCCGCAAGTGGACCGGTTCTCGGGCGCCAACCATAAAGGGTTCAAAAGCAGACAAGAAGCAGAAGCTAGTTACTTGAGGTTCATGCTAGCGCGAGAGGGGACTCATAACCGCTGCCTCATGACTGCATAGTTCCGCTCTCACTCATAGTGATAGCTCTTCTCGTGTATATCATTGTTTAGATGGATGACGATGTAGTTGCAAGTATTCGAGACTTGTATCGCTATTTCGAGATGATAACGAGAGACCACTTTGTGTTGGATGATGATTATGATGATGACACGATTTGATGAGACTATTTGTATGTGTATGCTATGATTACATTTGTATGTGTATGATATGCTAGAGATCATTGTATAAAGCCTGTACAAATACAAAAGAAATATGCAGAAAAAAAATCAGAAACTAATAAAACTAGCAGTAGCGAGGGGAAGGAAGTTAGCAGCAGCGTGCACTTAGCAGTAGTGCTGCTTATGGTAAAGCACTACAGCTATTAGCAGTAGCGCGTTTCGGCGAAGCCCCCTACTGCTACCCATGTATAGCAGTAGCGCGGTTCAACACGCGCTACTGCTAGAAGTTAGCTGTAGCGTCGTATCAGTAGCGCCGGCCCCCGGCTACTGATACACCTTAGACCCACGCTACTGCTAGGCTTTTCCCTAGTAGTGTGAGTTGTCAATTCAACCACACCTGGAGATTAAATACCTGCAGCAAGGTGATTAGTAGCATAGTAATATGACAGTTTTGATAGTAGTGGTAATACTAGCAGTAACGGTAATAGTTATAGCAATGATTTTGTAGCAAGTATAACAGTAACAACAGCAGTAGTAACTTAGCCAGAACAATATGTGGGAAATTTGTAGGCATTGGATCGGTGAATTCGTTGGATGATATTCATCATATAACAGTCATAACCTAGGGCGATACAAAACTAGCTCCAGTTCATAAATATAATGTAGGCATGTATTCCGTAAATAGTCATACATGCTTATGGAAAAGAACTTGCATGACATCTTTTGTCCTACCCTCCCGTGGTAGCGGGGTCCATAAGGAAACTAAGGGATATTAAGGCCTCCTTTTAATAGAGAACCGGAACAACGCATTAACACATAGTGAATACATGAACTCCTCAAACTATGGTCATCACCAGAAAGTATCCCAATTATTGTCACACTGGGTTTTAAGGATCATAACACATAATAGGTGAATATGACTTGCAAGATCAGATCTAGAACATAGATATAATGGTGAAAACATAAACGGTTCAGATCTGAAATCATGGCACCCGGGCCCTAAGTGACAAGCATTAAGCATGGCAAAGTCATAACAACAACAATCTCAGAACATAGTGGATACTAGGGATCAAGCCCTAACAAAACTAACTCAATTACGTGATGAATCTAATCCAACTCCTCACAGACCAGCGAGCCTACAAAGGAATTACTCACTCCCGGTGGGGATCATCATGAAATTGGTGATGAAGGAGGGTTGGTGACGACGAAGACCGAAGATTCCCCTCTCCAGAGCCCCGAACGGGCTCCAGATCCGGCCTCCCGATGAAGAACAGGAGGTGGCGGCGGCTCCGTATTGTGAAACAAGATGAAACTTCCTCTCTTGTTTTTTTAATCCGAAAATAGGATTTTATAGCGTCAGAATTAGGGTCTGCGGGGCCACGAGGTGGGCACAACCCACCAGGGTGCGCCATAGGGCGGGGGTGCCCTGGTGTCTTGTGCCCAGCCAGGGGCCCCCTCCGGTGGTTCTTGGCTCGAGTATTTTTCTTTTATTGTAAAACAATTCTCCAAAAAGTTTCGTTCCATTCCGAGAACTTTTATTTCTGCACAAAAACAACACCATGGTAGTTCTGCTGAAAACAGCATCAGTCCGGGTCAGTTTCATTCAAATAATGCAAATTAGAGTCCAAAACAAGAGAAAAAACATTAGGAAAAGTAGATACGATGGAGACGTATCAACTCCCCCAAGCTTAAACCTTTGCTTGTCCTTAAGCAATTTAGTTGACAAACTGAAAGTGAAAAAGAAAAACTTTTATGAACTCTTTTATTCGTGTTTACATAAATAAGCTTAAGTAGCACCCAGGTTTTCAGCAAAGATTATGACTTACCGTGTCAACAATAACTCTTAAAAATTATATTAACTCATATCAATAGCATAAGCAACTAGCGAGCAATAATAAGATATCTCAAATGACAATACTTTGACAAAACAACCATGATATAATATGACAATAATGGTATCTCGCTAGCCCTTTCTGAGACCGCAAAACATAAATGCAGAGCACCTCCAAAGTTCAAGCAGTGACTAAACATTGTAATTCATGGTAAAAAAGATCCAGTCATGATGCATCCAACATTAACTATACACAATGCATGAGGATGACAATAGTGCTCTCAGATCTTGCGCTTATTTGAGAAGGTGATGACTCATCATAAAATTAAATAGATAGTCCCTTCATAGAGGGAAGCAGGGATTTGCAGAGGTGCCAGAGCTCAAAGTTTTAAAAACAGAGATAAATATAATTTTGGGAGGTACACCCTTCCTGTCAACGTTACGACCAAGAGTTATCAATATCTTCCATGCTAAACACATTAGTGGCGGTTCCCAAGCGATAAAAGTAAAGGTTTACTCCCCCTCCACCAACAAACACACTCCACGGCTAGCCGAATCCACGGATACTGTCCATACCAACATCAGTCCTGGGGGAGTTTTGTTTAATTATTTGCATTTTTTTATTTCGGACTGGGAATCCCTATTACCGCCCCTCTCGTGCAAGGATGAGTGAATAAACACTCATCATGAGAATAACTTGCTTAGCATGGAAGATACTGACCGCCCCCTATCGCTCCATGAGCGGTCCAGGCACACAAAACAGATGTTCATTTGAAATTTTAGAGGTGGCACATGCAAATTTACTTGGAACGACAGGGTAATACCACATATAGGTAGATATGGTGGACTCATCTGGAATAACTTGGGTTTTAGGATCTTGATGCACAAGCAGTATTCCCGCTTAGTACAGGCGAAAGCTAGCAAATAGGTTGAGAAGCGGCCAGCTAGAGAGCAAAAACGGTCATGAACATGCGTTATGCATAATTAACATTGAATACTAGCATGAGTAGGATATGAACACCATGAACATAAATATTGTAGAGGCTATGTTGGTTTTGATTCAACTACATGCATGAACATGTGCCAAGTCAAGCTACTTGAAACATTCAGAGGAGGATACCATATCATCATACTACATCACAATCATTTTAATGCATGTTGACATCCAAGACAAATCATTGTCCATTCCTAGCTACTTAAGCATGGCATGAGAAACTATAATCTCTAATTGTCATTGCAAACTTGTTTAATCATAATATGATGAATCATGGATACTAGGTTAAACATATTTACAAAAACAGAACAAGTTGAGTTCATACCCGTTTCTCTCTGCCACAGCTAGTTCATCAAATATCGTCATTATTGCCATTCACTTGCACGACTGAATGATATGAAAATAATAATAGTGCAAGAGTGCCGTGGACTAAGCTGAAATCTGCAAACATTTTATTCAAAAGGAGAAGACAAGGTAATTTGGGCTCTTCTTAGATCAATAGTAATGCATATGAGAGCCACTCAACATTTTCATCATGGTCTTCTCCTTGGTAAGACTCAATAAAAAGAAAAGAATTTCAGAGAAACATACTGAAATATTTTTGGAGTTTTTAGTTTTTCTTGAAGAAAGCAAATTAAAGAAGGGAAAACAAAAATGAGAAAAACTATTTACATGAGAACGCTCCCAAAAAGCAAAAAGGCGAATCAGGAAATCTTTCTGGGTTTTCTTTTAACACTACAACTAATTTAAGCTAGAAAGAAAAACTGAAAAGAAGCGAGAAATATTTTTGGGTTTTTCTCAAAGTTTTTCAAACACACAAGAAGAAAGCGAGAAAATAAATCTAGCATGGATAATACAATGAAAAAGTGTGAACACCGACAACTGGAATGAAATGTGTGAACATGAATGTAAAGTCGGTGGAAATACGCACTCCCCCAAGCTTAGGCTTTTGGCCTAGCTTGGTAATCACCATTCGTAGTAGCCATCCGGTCCCATGTCGAAGTGCTGTGGCGGCGGCACCTGAGCGTCCCACTCCTGGGGATCCTGCTCTGCCATTGCCCGAGCATTTCGGTAGGCAATAATGTCCGCTGGCATGACCCTGTATCCACCCCTGGCAATAGAATCAAACAAAGAAGGTGCAGGCAACGGAATAACATCACGGGAATCCACACTGAAAACCAGGTTGTAACGAATATTATGAAGAGAGTCGGCATCATTAGTAAACTGGTGAGCCACCATTGCCTGGTGATCTTGATAGACTCGGGACAAAGGATAATCATGTTAGCGTATCTGAATGTTAAAATGACTCGCTAAGCAAGTAGCATAAATACCACCTTGAATTTTTCCTTTAGTCTTGTTGAGGTGCAAACGACGTGCAATAAAAGCCCCTAGGTTAAAGGTGTGATCATTGTGTAGTGCACGACGTAAAATGGCGAAGTCGAGGGCACTGAGTGCACCGACCTTCTCCCTAGCAGTTAAACACTTCGCGATAAATAAAGCAATGTAATACACAGAAGGAAACTACAAACTAGTGGCGGTGACACTCGACACGCCTCTCTCATCCCCCACTATCAGAGTACGATAAAAGTCCTCAAACTCTGCAAGTCTAGGCTCTCTTAATTCCCCATCAGAAGGGAGCAAACATATGTCACAAAAATCAATGAGCGGTATCTGATGGGTTTTAGCATATAAATTAAACCGCACCTCAGGAGGATTATTCCTACTTAGAAAATGAAAATTTTGCACGAAGGAATTTGTTAGGAGGTGGTGTTGGTCACACTCAGCTGCGATGAAGTCGGTCAGCCCAGCATTTGCAACGAATTGGGCGAACCCTTGATGGATCCCGCCCCACTCCATGGAGGCATTATGCGGCCATTCGCACGGCCGCACCTCTGCCCTTCTCGGAGTGTTGAGGTCATTGTCCGAGGATTCCCAAATGACTCCTTTAGCATTTTTCTTGGAGGCAAACTTCCTAAAGAAACTCATCTTATTCCTATAGATAAAATTCTAAAAAATTTAGTCCACAAAATTTTTGTCAACAAAACTTCACAAGATTGAAAGCAACTACTCATAAGGATGCATAGAGGCCATATCCAGCATTCAAACTACTTAGAACACAAAGAATTCAACATGCAAGCTCATCTACAGTAGCACCAAGAGTAGCTAGTTATTCAAAAAATAAACCACTAAAGAAAAAACTAATTGGAGCAATGGAGGAATCACATACCAAGTAGCGGAAATGGAGCTTCGAGCAAAGAGATCGAAATCCGCAGGTTTGAGAGAAAGAACACGAGAGAGAGAGAGAGATATGGTGTTTTTTTTGGAGGTAGGAGATGACATGGGCTAAATAAGTAAGTGAGGGGACCCACGTGGGGACCACAACCCACCAGGGCGAGCCTGGGGTTGCTGGCACGCCCTGCTGTCTTGTGGTCACCAGGTACACCCCCCTCTGATGTTATTTGCACCAGAAATTCATAAATATTCATAAAAAATCATATTAAATTTTCAGGGCATTCTGAGAACTTTTAATTTTGGGTCATTTTTTTATTGCATGCTCTTCTGTGTGGTATTCATTCTCGTTCGGCTCTTGGAATCACATCCAGCAGTGGGAAATTCAGAAAACAGACAAAACATGGCATTTTTTTATTTAACTAAGAAAAACAGAAAACAAAAGTTGGGAGCAGAAGGTTGTGCTTACTAAATTCATCAACTTCATACCTCTAAAAAATGATCCATTACTAAGGTTGATCAAGTCTTATTAACAACCACCTTCGATTAGCATGAAACCGAAGAACTTTTGTAAAACACTAAGTTACCTCAACGGGGATATGCATGTCCCCAACAATAAGCATTTCATATTTCTTTTTGGCAGTACGTAGAGGTAGTTGAAAACTTCCAATAGTGAGTGTCGGAGATTTTTCAATAACATTAATACCATTTACTTGGAAATGTTTCTTCGAAAAGTGCACCGTATGTTCATTACCATTGATATGAAAAGTGACCTTGCTTTTATTGCAATCAATAACAGCCCCTGCAGTATTAAAAAAGGGTCTACCAAGGATAATCGACATGTTGTCGTCCTCGGGCATCTCATGTATAACAAAGTCTGTTAAGATAGTAACATTTGCAACAACAACGGGCACATCCTCACAAATATCGATAGGTATGGCAGTTGATTTGTCAGCCATTTGCAAAGATATTTCAGTAGGTGTGAGTTTAATCAAATCAAGTCTTTTATATAAGGAGAAAGGCATAACACTAACACCAGCTCCTAAATCACACAAAGCAGTTTTAACATAATTTCTTTTGATGGAGCAAGGTATAGTTGGTATTCCTGGATCTCCCAAGTTTTTTAGGTACTCCATCCTTAAAAGAATAATTAGCAAGCATGGTGGAGATTTCAGCTTCCGGTATCTTTCACTTATTAGTGATGATGTCTTTCATGTATTTCGCATAAGGGGCCATCTATAAAATATCAGTCAAGCGAGTGCGTAAAAACACTGGCCTAAGCATCTCAGCAAAGCGTTCAAATTCTTCATCATCTTTTTTCTTAGTTGGTTTAGATGGAAAGGGCATGGGTTTCTGAACCCATGGTTCTCTTTCTCTTCCATGTTTTCTAGCAACAAAGTCTCTTTTATCAAATCTTTTATTTTTAGGTTGTGGGTTATCAAGATCAACAACTGGTTCTATTTCAACATCATTATCTAGTTGTTTATCATTGTCTGGTTGAGTGTCTTCATGAACATCATCATTATCTTTTTCATTATCACTAGATGAATGTTCATTAACAGATTGAGTTTTAGCATCAGAAATAGAAACATCATCATTATTTTTAGGAGGTTTTTCTATTTCAGGTTCACTAGAGGTATGAAAAGTCCTATCATTTTTCTTTTTCTTCTTCTTTTTAGAAGGACTAGGTGCATCAGTGTTAATTCTTTGAGAGTCTTGTTCAATTCTTTTAGGGTGTCCCTTAGGATAATGTGGTTCCTGAGTCATTCTACCTCCTCTAGTCATTACTCTAACAGCATGATCATTCTTATTATCGTTCATTTCATTAAGCAATTCTCTTTGAGATTTAGCAACTTGTTCTAACTGAGTTTGAACCATAGAAGCATGCTTTCCCACAACCCTAACATCATTAGTAATTCTAAATAACAAGTCACTCAAGCGAGCAATCATATCAACATTATATTTCAATTGTTTCATAACATTTGCATTGAAGTGATCTTGTTTTCTAATGTAATTGTAAAACTCATAAAGGCATTGACTAGGATGTTTGTTGTAAGGGATGTCACTTTCATCAAATTTCATTAAAAGTTTACCTCTACCACCTTTGGTGGTGGTGGTGTGTCAAGTCCATGTATTTCTTCAATAGGAGGTAAATTTTTAACATCCTCTGCTTTAATACCTTTTTCCTTCATACTTTTCTTTGCCTCTTGCATATCTTCAGGACTGAGATATAAGATACCCCTCTTCTTCGGGGTGGGTTTAGGCGGTGATTCAGGAAGAGTCCAATCATCATAATTTTTCAATATATTATTCAATAATTCCTCAGCTTGCTCAACAGTTCGTTCCCTGAAAACACAACCAGCACAACCATCTAGAAAGCCCCTGGAAGCATCGGTTAGTCCATTATAGAAGATATCAAGTATTTCATTTTTCTTAAGAGGATGATCAGGCAAAGCATTAAGCAATTGGAGAAGCCTCCCCCAAGCTTGTGGGAGACTCTCTTCTTCAATTTACACGAAGTTAAATATTTCCTATAAAGCAGCTTGTTTCTTATGAGCAGGAAAATATTTTTCAGAGAAGTAATATATTATATCCTGGGAGCTACGCACACAACCAGGAGCAAGAGAATTGTACCATATATTATCACCCTTTAATGAGAACGGAAATAATTTTAGGATATAATAGTAGCAAATTTTCTCATCATGAGCAAATTGGGTGGCTATATCATTTAATTTAGTAAGGTGTGCCACAACAGTTTCAGCTTCATAGCCATGGAAAGGATCAGATTCAACCAAAGTAATTAGCTCTGGGTCGACAGAGAATTCATAATCCTTATCGGTAACAAAGATAGGTGAAGTAGCAAAGTTAGGATCACATTTCATCCTAGCATTCAAAGATTTTCTTTCAGTTTGCATAGTAATTTCTTAAGATCATCTCTATCATTGCAAGCAAGAAAGTCTCTAGCTATCTCCTTATCCATAACATAACCTTTAGGTATCTTAGGCATTTCATATCTACGAGAGCTAGGTCTAATAGGTGTTTCAAGATTTTCAGTTTCAAGTACTTCATCAGTTTCAGCATTCTCAATATCTTTAGCTCTAGCAAGTTGTTCATCAAGAAATTCACCTAGTGGCACATTATCATCAAGCAAGGTAATAGCATCATCATGAGTATCATTCATAGCAGAAGTAGCATCATCAATAACTTGAGACATATCAAGATTAATAGCATGTGGTGGTGTTGCTAGTCTACTCAAAATAGAAGGTGAATCTAGTGCAGAGCTAGATGGTAGTTCCTTACCTCCCCTGGTCTTAGCGGGAAAGATCTTAGTCTTTGTATCCTTCATATTCTTCATAGTGATAAATAGATAATAATCCCAAGTGACTCAACAAATATGGCTATGCTCCCTGGCAACGACGCCAGAAAAAGGTCTTCATAACCAACAAGTATAGGGCATCGCAACAATTTTCGAGGGTAGAGTATTCAACCCAAATTTATAGATTCGACACAAGGGGAGCCAAACAATATTTGTAAGTATTAGCAGTTGAGTTGTCAATTCAACCACACCTGGATATTAAATATCTGCAGCAAGGTGATCAGTAGCACAATAATATGATAGTTTTGATAGTAGTGGTAATAGTAGCAGTAACGGTAACAGTGATAGTAATGATTTTGTAGCAAGTGTAACAATAACAGCAACAGTAGTAACTTAGCCAGAACAATATGTGGGAAATTTGTAGGCATTGGATCGGTGAAGTCGTTGGACGATATTCATCATAAAACAGTCATAACCTAGGGCGATACAAAACTAGCTCCAGTTCATAAATGTAATGTAGGCATGTATTCCGTAAATAGTCATACGTGCTTATGGAAAAGAACTTGCATGCCATCTTTTGTCCTACCCTCCCGTGGCAGTGGGGTCCATAAGGAACTAAGGGATATTAAGACCTCCTTTTAATAGAGCACCGGAACAAAGCATTAACACATAGTGAATACATGAACTCCTCAAACTATGGTCATCATCGAAAAGTATCCCAATTATTGTCACACTGGGATTTACGGATCATAACACGTAATAGGTGAATATGACTTGCAAGATTGGATCTAGAACATAGATATAATGGTGAAAACATAAATGGTTCAGATTTGAAATCATGGCACCCGGGCCCAAAGTGACAAGCATTAAGCATGGCATAGTCATAACAACATAAATCTCAGAACATAGTGGATACTAGGGATCAAGCCCTAACAAAACTAACTCGATTACATGATGAATCTCATCCAACTCCTCACCGACCAGCGAGCCTACGAAGGAATTACTCACTCCCGGTGGGGAGCATCATGAAATTGGTGATGAAGGAGGGTTGGTGATGACGAAGACCGAAGATTCCCCTCTCCTGAGCCCCGAACGGGCTCCAGATCTGGCCTCCCGATGAAGAATAGGAGGTGGCTGTGGCTCCGTATCATGAAACGCGATGAAACTTCCTCTCTTATTTTTTTCTCCTAAAATAGGATTTTATAGCGTCGGAATTAGGGTTTGCGGGGCCACAAGGTGGGCACAACCCACCAGGGCACGCCAGAGGGGGTGCCTTGATGTCTTGTGCCCAGCCAGAGGCCCCTCTCCGGTGCTTCTGCTCTAGTATTTTTCTTTTATTGTAAAACAATTCTCCAAAAAGTTTCATTCTATTCCGAGAACTTTTATTTCTGCACAAAAACAACACCATGGTAGTTCTGCTAAAAACAGCATCAGTCCGGGTTAGTTTCATTCAAATCATGTAAATTAGAGTCCAAAACAAGAGCAAAAGCGTTAGCAAAAGTAGATAGGACGGAGACATATCACAACACTTCATCACAATTTTCAGATTCACGAATCTCAAGCAAAACTTCATACAGATAAACTAGTGAACTGAATTCACTAGCAATGGGTTCATCATAATTGGATCTTTTAAAAAGATTAGCAAGTTGATGAGGATCCATATGAATAGATCTTTAGCAAGCGAAGATGCAAGCAAATAGAAGACACATGGCAACATGAGCAAAGAAAAGATCGACCGAGAAAAAGGCAAACGAAAAAGAAGGCAAATTAAAAGCATTTTTTTGTGAAGTGGGGGAGATGAAAACGAGAGGCAAATGGCAAATAATGTAAATTGCAAGGAGATGAGATTTGTGATTAGGAACCTGATAGATGTTGATGATGTCTCCCCGGGAACGGCGCTAGAAATTTCTTTTGATGCGGCTTGAAACTGCGTCTGTATTTCCCCAAAGAGGAAAGGATGATGCAGTACATCTATGGTAGGTATTTCCCTCAGTTTTGAAACCAAGGTATCAATCCAGTAAGAGAACCAAGCAACACTATGTAAACGGTACCTGCACACAAAGAACAAATCCTCGCAACCCAACGCGTAAGAGGGGTTGTCAATCCCTCCTCGGTAAAAAGATAGAGTGGTTTGTATGTGTTTGGATAAATAGATCTGAATAAAATGCGAAATAAAATAAATAAAGAAAAAGTGCAGCAAGGTATTTTTGGGTTTTTGGAATAATAGATCTGAAAACAAAAGCGGTAAAAAATAGATCTGAAAGCAATATGATAAAAGATAGACCCGGGGGACGTAGATTTCACTAGTGGCTTCTCTCGAGAAAATAGCATATGGTGGGTAAATAAATTACTGTTGGGCAATTGATAGAAGATCGAATAATTATGACGATATCCAAGGCAATGATAAATATATAGGCATCACGTCCAAAATTAGTAGACCGACTCCTGCCTGCATCTACTACTATTACTCCACACATCGACCTCTATCCAGCATGCATCTAGTGTATTAAGTTCATGGAGAAACGGAGTAATGCAATAAGAACGATGACATGATGTAGACAAGATCTATTCATGTAGGAATAGATCCCATCTTGTTATCCTTAATAGCAATGATACATGCATGCCTTGCTGCCCCTTCTGTCACTGGGAGAGGACACCGCAAGATCGAACCCATCACAAAGCACCTCTTCCCATGGCAAGAAAAATCGATATAGTTGGCCTAACTAAACCAAATATTCAAAGAAATACGAGGCTATAAATAATCATGCATATAAGAGATCAAAGAAACTCAAATAATATTCATGGATATAGATCTGATCATAAACTCAAAGTTCAACGGATCCCAACAAACACACCGCAAAAAGGTTTACATCAAATAGATCTCCAAGAGACCATTGTATTGAGAATCAAAAAGAGAGAAGAAGCCATCTAGTTACTGCCTACGGACCCTTAGGTCTATGGTGGACTACTCACGCATCATCGGAGAGGCACCAATGAGGATGATGAACCCCTCCGTGATGGTGTTAGATTGGATCTCGTGGTTCTAGAACTTACGACGGTTGGAATTGTGTTTTGTCTGCTCCCCTAGGGTTTCTGGAATATTTGGGAATTTATAGGGCAAAGAGGCGGTGCAAGGGACCTCAGTGGGGCCCACAACCCACCTGGGCATGCCCAGGTGTCTTGTGGTCCCCACGGGAATCCTCTCTGGTCCTTCCTTGGCTCCCAAGTTTTCTTCTGGTCCAAAAAAATCTCCAAAAAGTTTCGCTGCGTTTGGACTCCGTTTGATAGGGATATTCTGCGAAGTAAAAAAACAAACAAAAAACAGCAACTGGCACTGGGCACTATGTCAATAGGTTAGTCCCAAAAAATGATATAAAGTTGTTATAAAATGATTGTAAAACATCCAAGAATGATAATATAACAACATGGATCAATAAAAAATTATAGATACATTGGAGACGTATCAGCCTCCCCAAAGCTTGTGGGAGACTCTCTTCTTCAATTTGCACAAAGTGAAATATTTCTTGTAAAGTAGCTTGTTTCTTATGAGCAGGAAAATATTTTTCAGAGAAGTAATATATCATATCCTGGGGACTACACACACAACCAGGAGCAAGAGAATTATACCATGTCTTAGCATCACCCTTTGATGAGAAAGGAAATAACTTAGGAATATTAGTAATAGCAAATTTTTTCCTCATGAGCAAATAGGGTGGTTATATGATTCAGTTTAGTAAGATGTGCCACAAAAGTTTCAGATTCATAACCATGGAAAGGATCAGATTCAACCAAAGTGATTAACTCAGGATCGACAGAGAATTCATAATCTTATCGGTAACAAAGATAGGTGAAGTAGCAAACTTAGGATCATATTTCATTCTAGCATTCAAAGATTTTTCTTTCAACTTGACTAGTAATTTCTTAAGATCCTCTTTATCTTTACAAGCAAGAAAGTCCCTAGCTACCTCTCCATCCATAGCATAACCCTCAGGTATATCAGGAAATTCATATCTAGGAATGCTAGGTCTAATAGGTGTTTCACAGTTTTCAGTTTCAATAATTTCATTAGTTTCAGAAATATCATCAGTTTTAGCATTCTCAATTTCATTAACTCTAGCTAGTTGTTCATCAAGAAATCCACAAAGTGGCACCGTCTTATCAAGCAAAGTACTAGTATCATCATAAGCATCATTCATAGCAGAAGTAGCATCATCAATTATTTGCGACATATCAGGATAAATAGCAGGAGGTGGTGTCGCAAGCTTACTCAAAACAGAAGGTGAATCAAGTGCAGAGATAGATGGCAGTTCCTTACCTCCCCTTGTTCTAGAGGGAACGATCTTGGTTCTGGTATCTTTCAGATTCTTCATAGTGATCAACAGATATAAATCCCAAGTGACTCGGCAAATAGAGCTATGCTCCCCGACAACGGTGCCAGAAAAAGGTCTTGATAACCCACAAATATAGGGGATCGCAATCGTTTTCGAGGGTAGAGTATTCAACCTATTGGTGCAATATCTGTCTACCTTGTGTTTTGGAGATTGTTGACAGAAACAGGTATGGACTGAGTTGTTTGCTAGTGCATACAGAGAGAAAAAAAGTCCATACACAACCAAAGAATATGCTGTCACCGGTGCTGAGTTTGAGGAACTTCACCAAAGTACATCTGCATTGCAGAGAAGAACGAGCTATATTTGTTAAAGTGATAGAGTCGAGAAGATTGATGTGAAGAAATAGACCCCTCTAAAGTTTTCTGCTGAAGCAAAGCTTTTGTTTTGGTACTGTCGTCCGAAGAAATTGACTGCAGCAATGGAAGTCGAAGACAAAGTGAAGACGTAGTATTCATTTAGTTGTTCTTCTTTCATTCAATTGAGTCATAGGACCTCCGTACTATTAAGAGGGGTATATGTTCTCGATGCTTAGATCCGCTATGATGCTTAGCCAAAAACCTATGAAAGTTGCGAGAGAAATCTCCTTGTGCTCCAAGCAAATACTTGTCAGCAAGAGACTGTGTTCTTCTTTGCTGCGAGAGATTTGTCTCAGACCGAGGAGTTAGCATTACTTGTTCCTCAAGTAATTTACCGTTGTGCTCAAATTCGACTGTTGCAATTGTGTCGTTTGGCCATTGGCTGAACCCGATGTCTAATTTGGTCTTTTGCCATCAGGGAAGGCTGCGGCTATAAATAGCCACCCCGCTCCAACGTTGTCCGTTGGCTACTCCGCTTGAGATTTCTGAGAAGATTCATTTGAGCAACCCCTCTCCGAGCAATTTGAGTTTAAGATCCATCGAGAGAAAACCAAGAGCCCAAACTTAGATGGTGGTTTAGCATCACAGTAGTTCTGAGTGAGAGTTCTTGTACCTATTACTCTTGAGAGCTACGCACTCTCTAGACGGATAGGTTTGGCTTCGAGTGTTAAAGAGTTGTTGTCTTCATTGAGCCTGATCTTCAACAACCAAGAGTGATTGTGGTTCGCGAAGGTCGGCCGATGGTTTGGAGATCGCCGACAAGGATCTACCAAGAGTGAAATCAACCTGAGTTTGATCAGCTCTGTGTTGAAGGAGAATAGGGTGAAGAGAGTTTATCTTCCGTGTTAAGTCACAGGCCCTCCAACCAAATATAGCCCTTTGGCAGAAGGTTGAACTAGTCTACCAAATCTCTCTGTCACCATCGAGCACCACTGGTCATTTTGACTCTACTTCATTTCCTTCAGTAGTTATTATTCGTGCTCTCTGCCGATAGATTACTTGATCATTTTATTCTGGTGTCACCATCCTGTGTGTCTTTGTTCATCCCTGTTCATTATCTTCGCTTGTACTTGTTCGTTATCATTCTGTACTTCATATTCACTTGTGAATTCTTTTCATAGCTTCTTTATTCGGTACCAACCATGTTGTGTCTCATTCTGTTGCATCTGTTAGCATGTTGCATTACTCTCATTGTAGTTAAACATGTGATTCATCAAGCTCCTTCAATTGTTAATGCTTTAATCAATGAATATGCTTCTGACGAAGAAGATTGATTCTATCAAATTCCTTCAATACTATATTCTGCTGCTATGATTGGGTTTTGATTCAAAGCTTTCGAAAGAAATTTTGAATCTCCCATTCACCCCTCTCTGATCGATATACTCTCGGTCCTAACAATTGGTATCAGAGCATGTTACTCCCTATCTCTGTTTATTAAAGGTCTAACGTCCTTGGAGTTTTGAGTATGTCATATGCAGGTAGATCCTCGCACTCTAAAGGTTTTCGTATCTTTGATGGAAATGACTACCTGTACTGGAAGGAACGGATGAGAATCAGAATCCAAGCTATCAACTATGATCTGTGGCAGATTGTAGAAGATGGTTACACCATTCAACACCCTGATGCTCCATCTTCTGATGACAAGGCTATGATGCGTCTGGATGCATAAGCGAGAGATATTTTCTGTGCAAGTATTTCTAAGAACGTGTTCATTCAGTTCTAAAACCTTGACACTGGAAAGCAACTCTGGGATGCTATCAAAAATTATCACGAAGATTTCATATCCAGAACAGATTCACACACTCAAATGCTTCATGCCATGTTCACTGGGTTCAGAAGTCTTCGAAAGGAAAGTGTGATGAAACTCACGGATCGGCTAACAAACATTGTAGAAAGACTTCATCAGCAAGGAGTAACTGATGTCACCGATAAAGATGTGGTAAACAAGCTACTTAGTGCTCTTGATGAAACCTTCGATCCCATTGTAGCTGAAATCAAACAAAGACCAGATTATGAAGAGCTTCATTATGTTGAGGTCATGACACTATTATCCATTCATGAAGAAAAGATGGAACTAGTAAATGCAGATCAAGAATCTTCTTCAAAAGGAGAAGGAAAAATCCTCTCTCACTATGGTAGCTCTCAGGAAGATGAAGAAGATGTCGAAAATCAACACACCATCACAAGAGAATTGGAAATGCTCACACAACGGCTGAGTGATCTAAGAAGACAAAACTTGTATCTTGTGAATGATGATGAAGATGAGGTGCCTGAATCCTCAAGACAGTTACCCCCGAAAGAAAAGAAGTGCTTCAAATGCAAACAACTCGGTCATGTCATAGGAGATTGTCCTTGTTGGGATGAAGCACCTAGTAACCGATGGAAGCATCTACACTGCAATGGTTTTACTCGAATGGATCGTCATACTAAGCCCTCGAAGAAAAAGGAACCTGCTTCATCTTCTTCGACGAGACTTGTCACTAACATAAATGCCAGAGCAATCATTGATTCCAACTTGAAGAAAATCTCTCAGTTGAATAAAGCCTACACTAATCTGACTTTGGATTCTGAACAAGAGACAATAGACACTGATTCAGATGATGAAGAATTCTACAAGAAGATTGGAAGAAGCAATGCATATGTTACCATTGAATCATTGAAGGATTTTAGCGAGATGCTGATGATAATGTGCCAAGTGATGATGATTCAAGTGATGATGAACCAATTGCCTTCTGCCTTATGGCAAAATCATCAAAGGATCAAGTATCTTCAAAACACCTAAGATCCATGAATGAATATTCACCTGAATATATTTCATATGCCAAGTTGGTGAAAATTGCTAAATCCCAACATGATGAACTCAAAATGCTTGAGCGAAATCTCAGGAAGACCGAAGGATTACCCGTCAAAGAGATGGAGAAGAATCAAAAGTTGATCGAAGAGCAAGATGCCTTTTCATCAACTATTGATGATCTTACCAATCGATATAATTCACTTACAATTGACTACAAGAGCTTATCAGATGAACTCCTTAACAGGAATCAAGAACTCGTGTCACTAAAAGAATCTCATAACGAGCTGGTGTTAGAAAAAGCTTCTCTCTTCGCCAAGCAATCTGATCGATTTCCTGATGACTTTGTTCCTCCATGCTTGAAATGCCTAGAACGTAGCAATGCTGATTCTCATGCTGAACCTTCTAATAATGTTATTAAGAAAATTGCTACTACTGAAATTGGTACTATTAACCCCTCCTCCGAGGATTTTGCTGCTATTACTGAAGAAAATTGCAAGTTAAAGGGCTTAATTGAAACTGGAATGCTAAGGAGCCTAAAAGGGCATCAAACCCTATGTGACGTGCTCAAGAAGTCCATTCTGCAAAAAAATCCTCAGAAGGAAGCACTAGGTTTCGAAAAGAAACTCAACATGGATGGATCCTATTGGACTCCCAAGTAATATCCTCGAACGACTTGGGTTTGTGCTAAGAGTAAAACTCTTGAACCTGAAACTTTAACTGGTTATCACTCACCCATTCCTGTAGGTATTGATGAGTCTAGCAACTCAAATTACAAACTCTTCAAACAACAGGATGGCAAGGTTTTTGCTTGATATATTGGGACTAATTGCAGGTCAGGCTCACCCAAGAAGCAAATTTGGGTGAAGAAGTGTGCCATTGAAAATCTATCAGTTACTGCTAACCTGACTGTGCAGGATAATTCTCGACGAGGAAATGGTTATCATTCTCAAACTACTCGAGCACTATTTTCGAATGATTATCATCCTAACCTGCGTCAGAACAAGCACATGCATACATCTTCAAATCATTACATTCATGTCTCTAGAAACAACTTCAATGCATATTCATATGATTATCATCTTAATGCACATGTGTCTCGCAGGAGTCACCAAAGGAATATTCCTAGTCAGGCAAAGCAAATGAGATCCTCACCTCCCACACAAGTGTGGGTTGTGAAGAAGAACTAATAAATTCTTGCAGGAAATTCTCTCAGGGATATCTCATGCCTATCATAAGCCCTGAGATTAATTATTGTTGGTGCTTTATCATTCTGGGTTCTTGTTCGCAGTTTGTGTGTTTTCCTTCGTTTAGTTTTGTTGTTTCGAGTCAGTCTTTCTTCTGGCTGTTTTTCGGCTCTTCCGTGTCATAAACATGCAACTTGATATGAAGATATTTTCACTCCGACGTCCTTGGTCGCGAAGGAAATCAACTTCAAAATCTTATCCATTTTGGCGCTTGTGCTTCCTCAAACCTTTCGGCATTCATCAGTTACCGAGATTTTCGTAGGAAACAGCTGACACATGTTCACGATCTCTCGATCGTGATCTCGTCAGCAAAACCACCAAAAGCACTGAAGAAAAAGGTCGAATCTGAATCCACTGAAGAAGATGATGATATTCCATTAGCACACAGTCAGCTAGAAGACGAGCTTGTCACTGACTCCAAAACCCTGTTTTCTGATGGAAATCCTAAGAAGGGTGATCGCGGTAGAGAAAGGAACATTGCGGCTGAGATGTCTGATCTGGAAACTTACAAGACTCCACCTGGAGTAGAAACTGCTCAAGAGACGAACAATAGGCTGTAAAAGATTCGCCGACATTGGGCGAAAAAGTGGTTCAACTATGAGAACGTCCGAAGGAAATACTAGATTCTGTTTGCATTCACTCCACCCTAGAATGATTGCATTGCAGAGGGCTGCCTTGGGCAGGATGACTAAAAAGTAAGGCCAGCACCGCCTCCCAACGCTTATGCTGATTCCTTAAAGACCATAGCTGATTTTCCAGAAGAGATTGCAAAGAGGGAAAAGGACAAGGCCAAGCGTGAGGCAAGACTCGCGAAGAAAAATCAAGTGGAACAGCGAAATGTTGAGTTAACTCAACAGGATGTGCTAGAGAAGAAGGAAAGGACGTTTTCCCGAAAAGAAAAGAAGAAGAAGTCTATTGCCAGTAAATCTAGGAAGGTTGCATCTGCCTCGTCTAATGAGGATTCTTCTGATGATAATGCTAGTGAACAAATTCCTATGTTTGATCAAAGAGCGCTGCTTGATAAGCCGTACCAAACTCCATCTCCAGCAAAGATTTCGCCACCAGTGAGATCTTCACCAAGGCTTGCTCCCATCCCCTCAGATAAACCTTCGGGTTCTGTTACCCCAGTGGCAAAGAGAAAGTTGATTACTGATGAAAAAGTTGCTGCTCCTCCCAAGAAGGCGAAGAAAATCGTTCCTCCTCCCACAGAGGAATATGATTTTGATTTAATATTTGACATCATCGAAGGTGCCTCCTATGAAGCAAATCTAGCTGAGTTGAGTAGTTTGGGTTTGCCTGAAGATGTTAGCATGATGATAGCAATGCACTTCTCTTAGCTAAGAGAAATCACTAAAGAACTCAATCAAGTTGTCGATGATAAGAAGCTTCTTGAGAAAATGAGAAGGGATGCTAAATCTGAGTCTGAAAGAAAAGACGTAAACAAGGGAATCCTTCAGATCAACAAAGTCCTCACTGTCATGAGAAATAACAAGATTGATTGGCACTCCAAGATGAAGATGGATGTCTCTCAGCTTTGTGATCGTAGAAATGATGAGATTAAGCGTCAATCAGATCTTGCTCGACAAAGAGAAAGAGAAGAGAAACGTCAGAGAACTCTAGCAAGAGCCAAAAACCCGAAAGATATCAAGGACCGTCGTGTCCAAGCCATATCAACTGATGCACATGTTGACACAAGTGCTCCACTGCAACAGATTCCACCTTCCCCTCATTCCGAGGAAGAATCCGAGCATCAAGTTGAGCCTGCGGTAGTCATCATTCCTACCTCAGCTGCACAAGAATCTGATGTAGTGGACATATATCTGGTTAACCCTGATGAAGTGAATGTCATGCCCGAGCAAAATGCTTCTGAAGAAAAAGTTGACGAGGAAATTGAGATGGAAAAGGCAGATCCATCGCCTTTGAAGGAAATTCGAGCTGAACCCTCTGGATCCACCAAGGAGGATGAAAAGGTTGAGGGGGAGCTAGTTGCTTCCCAAGGTAACACCACCACGGTCTCCCCATCTGGTGCCCCTACCCAGATGGAGGTTGATCCTCTTCTGGTTCTTTGGCTTCACAGCCAGAACAGGAAGAGAAGAAATTTGAAGAGCCCATGGCTCCCTAAGAGATAGACCAAGCAGTTGTACCACCAATGTTGGCACAGTAGGTTGAGCAAGTTGTGACTCAATAGTCTGAAGAAGTTGTCATGCCACCCATCATTGAGAGCTCACCGAAAGAAAAGGCCCTAGTGCCCGAGACAGTGAAAGTCACTGAAGGAGTTCCAGCGAAGGGAAATGAAGGTCAGATCAGTGCTCCCACGTCATCCGCTCCAGAGAAAGTTTTAAGGCCACTTGCTCCTTTGGAGCCCATCGATGAGAATGCACCCGCCTCTAAAGATGTTCAGCCGATGGAAATTAGCAAAGAAGAACTTAAGAAAAATCCTCAGGAATCATTCCCGCTATTTTCAGCTGAGTATGGCCCCAATGGCCCCGCATTCAATGAACAGCTTCATTCATCGAAGCTTGCACTCTTTGGGGTCAGCCCGTACAAAGGAGAAAGGACTTCATTGTCACCGTGGTTCTGGACAAAGGAACAAGCAGTCTATTATGCTCGGATCTTATTTGGCAAGCATCGAATCTTCAGTCACAAGATATTAAACTTCGCCAAGCTTGAAGAAATGCCTTGCTTCCTTAATGCAATTGATCATATTGAACATGCTCTTCTGAAGGGGTTCATGCGCTTTAATCATGGCTGGAACAAGGAAGTTATTCTTCAGTTCTATGCCATGTTGTACATCAAAGGAGAAATGGGAAATACCTCAACTTGGACGCTTGAATGGATGACTGTCAGAGAGAGAATCAAATGCTCGGCACATCATTTTCTAGCTTTGATAAATTTGCCTCGATGTGAATTTGAGAACGACAGAGAGCACAGACTGCATTTCTGGGAAGTGTCTGAAGCACAACTCCACGTCCTCATGGATCCCACCATGGTGGGGGACGAATGCATTGATGTTGATCCGAAGAAGTTGGCTTATGACAACAAAGTGTGGTTCCACATTCTGTGCAATACTATCACACCAACGAACCGGCCCAACTCCATCAAAGGCATTGTGGGAAATGCACTTGTGGCAATATCTTAGGGAATCAAGTTTGACATTCCTGATCTATTCATTCAGAACCTGGCATGTGCTGCAGATAGCCCTCAATCGCTGAAGCCGTATGCTCCATGGATAATGTTCGCAATCGAGCAGCTCACAAATGAGAAATTCTTCTGGGCCTACGAGTCAAAAGTATTCATGCCACCTGTTCATGACACTCTGTGCGTTATGAAGGATAATAGCAAAGGGAAGGAACCGGTCAATGCTGCTGCAAATGCTTCTGCATCTGAAAATGCTCCGAAGGTTAAGGAAGCCAGGGTTGAAATCCCTCGCGAAGAAAATCCATCAATCTATGAGATTTGTATTCGCATGCAGTAGACTCTGGAAATACACATCAAGATGGATAGAAAAGAAAAGGTGGAATTGATGGCTGAGCTGAATCTGATTCATAATCACACTCGTCAAATTCTTCTGCATGAGAAGGATGCAAGGAAGCATTCATGGACCTTGTTGAGAGAGAATTACTCTCGCATGGATTTAGCTAAGAAGGGCCTCTTCAAGGAGTATGACTACCTAGACTTGCTAGTTGTTCCGCGCATCCGAAGACAAACTGCAGTGCTCCTAGAGCATTCTGACTCAATGGATCTACTGTTTGTCAATCATGATGATGAAATTGCAGAAACAGCCGGTACGCGTGTCTTCAAGTTAGATGCTCATTGCTCCAAGCCTTTCAAGGTCAAGGCTGCTACTCCTGCTTCTCCCTCGACCATTCCGCATTATTCCGACTCTGATTCATCGAGTGCTTTTAATTCGGATTCGGAAGACACTCCCACAGAGTAATTCCTCGTATGTCTTCTCGTTCTTTTTGACACTTGTTGACAAAAAGGGGGAGAATTACATCGAGTGATAGTTTATCGAGGTTTGCAGGGTGTATGTTTTCATTCGCCATTTGGTTTTCCCTTGAACAATTTGCTTCATGAACTTATCGCACCGCTTGTGGTGTTGAAAAACTCGGTCGTCATGTAACATTAATAACTCCCTGCCTGCAATGCCATTTGCTTTGCACAATTTGTCTGCAGGTACCATCGAATGTTTATCCTGTGATTGATTATCTTCGACAATCATTTATCTTACAGGGAAACATATCTGCTTATTGAAGAAGAGCAGAAAATCATCATGTGATGATACTATTTTGAAGAAGTACTTCGAGTACTGAACAAGCTATATCTGTCTTGGTTGGATATGCGCTGAGTATTATCCTTCTTTATCTAACCTTGCAGGATGAGAAAGTCAGTTTATGCACAAATGCCTTACATGAATGCTATCCCTATGTCTGACAAAGTGTTTTTCCTCACAGATATCATTTTGTATCCGCTTTTTTGCAGGAAAACCACCTCCAAAACATATCCACTCTGAGCAATATATTCTTATTTTATCCTGCTCTGATCATATCGAATACCTAACATGCAGGAAAACTACACCTCATTTGGATTCAAATCGCGTTCTGAGAAAACCTTCATGACTTATCCTTGTCACAAATAACTCAACAATTATTTTATATCTAACCTTATTTGAAGATTTTGTGACAGGAATCACCTCAGACACAAATGAGTGCATTGGAAGAACTCATAGTTAAGATCTAGTCAATGACACTCATACGAAGAACAAAATCACTTTCCCCTGATCCTTCATGAACCGAAGCACATCTTTAGGGGGAGAATTTTTTATCTTCGAAATTATCTCTCATCTTTGATTATTATTCACATTACATTCCATTCATTATCTATCATTCGATGTGATCTATTTTGTCAACAATCGTCCAAAAAGGGGGAGATTTTTGGTGCAATATCTGCCTACCTTGTGTTTTGGAGATTGTTGACAGAAACATGTATGGACTGATTTGTTTGCTAGTGCATACAGAGTGAAAAAGTCCATACACAACTGAAGAATATGTTGTTTCCGGTGCTGAGTTCGAGGAACTTCATCGAAGTACATCTGCGTTGCAGAGAAGAATGAGCTATATTTGTTGAAGTGATAGAGTCGAGAAGATTTATGTGAAGAAATAGACCCCTCTAAAGTTTTCTGCTGAAGCAAAGCTTTTGTTTCAGTACTATCGTCCGAAGAAATTGACTGCAGTGATGGAAGTCGAAGACAAAGTGAAGACGTAGTATTCATTTAGTTGTTCTTCTTTCATTCAATTGAGTCATAGGACTCCGTACTATTAAGAGGGGTATAGGTTCTCGATGCTTAGATCTGTTGTGATGCTTATCCAAAAACCTATGAAAGTGGCGAGAGAAATCTCCTTGTGCTCCAAGAAAATACTTGTCAGCAAGAGACTGTGTTATTCTTCGCTGCGAGAGATTTGTCTCAGACCGAGGAGTTAGCATTACTTGTTCCTCAAGTAATGTTACCATTGTGCTCAAATCCGACCGTTGGAATTGTGTCCTTCGGCCATTGGCTGAACCCGATGTCTAATTTGGTCTTTTCCCATCAGGGAAGGCTGCAGCTATAAATAGCCACCCCGCTCCAACGTTGTCCGTTGGCTGCTTCGCTTGAGATTTCTGAGAAGATTCATTTGAGCAACCCCTCTCCAAATGATTTGAGTTTAAGATCCACTGAGAGAAAAACCAAGAGCCCAAACTTAGACAGTGGTTTAGCATCACAGTAGTTCTGAGTGAGAGTTCTTGTACCTATTACTCTTGAGAGCTGCGCACTCTCTAGACGGATAGGTTTGGCTTCGAGTGTTGAAGACTTGTTGTCTTCACCGAGCCTGGTCTTCAGCAACCAAGAGTGATTGTGGTTCGCGAAGGTCGACCGATGGTTTGGAGATCGCCGACAAGGATCTACCAAGAGTGAAGTCAACCTACGTCTGATCAGCTCTATGTTGAAGGAGAATAGGGTGAAGAGAGTTTATCTTCTGTGTTAAGTCACAGCCCCTCCAACCAGACGTAGCCCTTGGGCAGAAGGGTGAACCGGTCTACCAAATCTCTCTGTCGCCATCGAGCACCACTTGTCATTTCGACTCTACTTCATTTCCTTCAGTAGTTATTATTCGTGCTCTGTGCCGATAGATTACTTGATCATTTTATTCTGGTGTCACCATCCTATGTGTCTGTGTTCATCCCTGTTCATTATCTTCGCTTGTACTCATTCGTTATCATTCTGTACTTCAGATTCACTTGTGAATTCTTTTCATAGCTTCTTTATTCGGTACCAACCATGTTGTGTCTCATTCTGCTACATCTGTTAGCATGTTGCATTACTCTCGTTGTAGTTAAACCTGTGATTCATCAAGCTCGTTCAATTGTTAATGCTTTTATCGATGAATATGCTTTTAACAAAGAAGATTGAGTCTGTCAAATTCCTTTAATACTCTATTCTGCTGTTGTGATTGGGTTTTGATTCAAAGCTTTCGAAAGAAATTTTGAACCTCCCATTCACCCCCCCTCTGGTCGATATACTCTCGGTCCTAACACAACCCAAATTTATTGATTTGACACAAGGGGAGTCAAAGAATATTTGCAAGTATTAGCAGTTGAGTTGTCAATTCAACCACATCTGAAAGACTTAATATCTACAGCAAGGTGATCAGTAGCAAAGTAGTATGATAGTAACGGTAATAGCAGTAGGAGTTTTGTAGTGATTGTAACAGCAGCAACTATGAAAGTAACATAGCAAAAACCAATATGTGAAAAGCTCGTAGGCATTGTATCGGCGATGGATAATTGTGTTGGATAATATTCATCATGTAGCAGTCATAACCTAGGGCGACACAGAACTAGGTCCAATTCATCAATGTAATGTAGGCATGTATTCCGTATATAGTCATACGTGGTTATGGAAAAGAACTTGCATGACATCTTTTGTCCTACCCTCCCGTGGCAGCGGGGTCCATAAGGAAACTAAGGGATATTAAGGCCTCCTTTTAATAGAGAACCGGAACAAAGCATTAGCACTTAGTGAATAGATGAACTCCTCAAACTACGGTAATCACCAGAAAGAATCCCAATTATTGTCACTTTGGCGTATGTGGATCATAACTCATAATAGGTGCGTATAACTTGCCAGATAGGATCAAGAACACAAATATATTCATGAAAACATAATAGATTCAGATCTGCAATCATGGCACTTGGGCCCTAGTGACAAGCATTGAGCATAGCAAAGTCATAGCATCATCAATCTCAGAACATAGTGGATACTAGTGATCAAACCCTAACAAAACTAACTCGATTACATGATAAATCTCATCCAACCCATCACCGTCCAGCAAGCCTACGAAGGAACTACTCACTCCCGGTAGTGAGCATCATGAAATTGGTGATGGATGAAGGTTGACGATGATGATGGCGACGGATTCCACCCTACGGAGCCCCAAATGGACTTCAGATCAGCCCTCCCGATGAAGAACATGAGGTGGCGGCGGCTCCGTATTGTAAAACACGATGAATCCTTCTCTCTGATTTTTTTCTTGGCGAATAGGTATATATGGAGTTGGACTTAGTGTTGTCAGAGGTCCAGGGGCCCCACAAGCCTAGGAGGCGTGCCTTTGGGGGGGGGGGGGGGGTAGGCGCGCCCCAAGAGCTTGTGGCTCTTGGGTGGGCCCCTCTGGTATCTTTTTCCGGCAGAATTTTTTATATATTCCACAAAAAATCTCCGTAAATTTTTAGGTCAATCTGAGAACTTTGATTTTTGAACAAAAACAACACCATGGCAATTCTGTTGAAAACAACATCAGTCCGGGTTAGTTCCATTCAAATCATGCAAATTAGAGTCCAAAACAAGGGCAAAAGAGTTTGGAAAAGTAGATATGATGGAGACATATCAACATCTTGTTCGCACACGAACACATCACCGTGTACCCTCGACGCCGGGGGTGATGCACCGCAGCTCACGTCGAAGGAGACCCAGCCGGAAGCGCGGTACGCAAGCAATCCGGCGGGCGCTTTTGTAGACCCGAAACCCCACACGCCCGGGAGGGACCCCGTTAGGGCGCGCGGCGGCTATGGGCTGCCCTAGGTCGGCCTGACTGCCCCTAGGGCCTCAAGGTTTGCCGCCCTGCAACAAGAAGAACAAACGAAGAACGAGGAAGAAGAAGAACAAAGGGAGAAGATAAAAGTAAAGGTAAAAATGGTAGATGTGTTTGTTCGATTGTGTGTTGTTCAATCGGCCGTCACCTCTCATCTATTTATGAGGCGGCTGGACTTCCCGTACAAGAAAAGGACTCCAAATCACGTCCAAATCTTTCCAAAATTAACCAAACTCGGATTTAGGTAAGTCTGGGACAGCAGTTCGGTTTTTAGGTCCCACAGGCCACAAATGACCTCGGATGAAGATGAGCCCAAAATCAAATTTGACCGTTTCGACGAGAAGAACGACTTTCATGTTGAATGTTTTTTGATCAGAGGTAATCTTGAGGGGGTTTTCAGCTGTTTTCTGAAGTCTGCACCAAAAAAATCCAAAACCCAGACAAACATCCCGGAGTGTTCGGCCATCCTCGGAGAAATCCAAAACCCGGATGATCATTCCCGGAGTGTCTGGAAATCCTGAACAGCCGCGCATTTTTGGCTCTAACTTTTGCATACGAACTCTGATTGAGACATTTTTTAAAGCAGAATCAACCGCTTCGACGAGACGCACAACTTTCATGTTGAAACTTTTTCCATTTGAGGCCATCCTAATTGGGTTTCAAGCCATTCTTTAATCTGGTGTCAACATGAGCATCTCTGAACTTGTCATAACTTTTGCATCCGAGCTCTGTTTTAGACCATCTTCATATCCATCTTGATCTTCTCGAAGAGAGCCATCCCATGGTGACTTTCAATAATAAGTTTGAATTAATCTTGACATAGCTTCAAGCTACTCTTTATGATCGTGCCACTTTTGAGCATCAACAGATCTCACCAAGACATACTGTAACACGGACCAAGAAGAATCCAACTTGGTCGTATAACCTCTCTCGTCATTGGTCAAAGTGATGGATGTCCACACGGCCCTACAAAATGGGCTAGCTTGTCACCGATAACCATGCGAGGGAGTGCCTAAACACAAAACCACTGTGTGCATATGGCCCAAACATATGCATATGGAAGTGGTGTGTGGTGTTTGAATACCCAATGCGCAACTTTGATGTGGCACCATGCTTTGGAACCGTAAAATCCCCACACTTAGCGAGGGTTCACGACGCGTAGCATGCGCTCAAACTTAATTAGGTGTGGAATCTCACCATGATCAACCTACTATACGGTAACACAAACCAAATAAGAAGAAACCACCCTGGTAACCTTTCTCGTTATCGGTTGAAATGATAGACGTCCACGCGGGCCCATGAATATATAGGCTTGCCGCTGATAACCAAGCGAGGGTGAGAGTGTCCAAACACAACCATTGCATGCATGTGTCCCAAATATATTTTTGGAGTTGCACGATGCATGCATATGTTTGAATACCCAATGCACAACATTGATGTGGTGCGTGCGTTGAAAATCACACAGTCCCCACAGAAAGCAAGTTAATGATGTGTCATGTGCTTGACCACCCCCCCCCCACTTCGATCCTGCAGGATGGGTTCATGTGTACACATGCGCTATTATGTAATCTCACATCATGACCTATACCATGAGAAAAACAAAAAATTAATCCCCTCCTAAATCAAATTAACCTCTCTCGCTGTCGGTCAAAGTGATGGACCAAGCGGGTGCACAGATGGAAGCATCACCGATAACTGCATGAGTGAGTGCTAGAGGACATCCACCATCGCTTGCATGTGTGCCAAACATATGTATGGAGGTGTGTGGTTGTGATGTTTTGAATACCTAATGCAAAACTTTGATGTGGCATCTGCCTCAAAATCCGTAAAGTGCCCACACGGAGCAAGGTTCAGGACGCCTAGTATATGTTGGTCCCATCCCCCCTTCGACGCGTACTATATACTCCTACCGTAACACAACCCGAAAAGAATTAATCCTCCTTGTTCGTCAAACTAAGCTCTCTCGTTGTGTCAAAGTGATGGACGATGACCTCGCGGGCCCACCGGAGCGAAGCGTACATCACACGCGAGTGAGCGTCCTATATAGGAAAACCACCGTCTGCATGTGGCCCAAAGAGGTGTTTGTGTGATGTTTGAATACGTAATGCACAACTTTGATGTGGCATCTACCTCGGAAACCAAAAAGTCCCCACAGAGCAAGGTTCATGACGCGTGGTATGTGCTACCCCCCTTCGACGCGTGGTATATACTCGTACCGTAGCACAAACCAAAAAGAATCATCCTTGATGGTCAAATTAACCTCTCTCGTTGTGTCAAAGTGATGGGGGACAACCTCGCGGGCCACAAATGGAAGCTTCGCAAGTGAGTGAGTTCCTATAGGGCAACCATCACCTACATGGTGTTGTGTGATGTTTGAATACCAATGCACAACTTTGATGTGGCACCTGCCTCAGGAACCGAAAAGTCCCCACATGGAGCGAGGTTCATGACGCATATATAGTATATGTTGCCCCCTCTTTGATGTGTATTACATACTCCTACCGTGCATATGTAACACAACCCAAAAAAGAACCATCCTTGTTGGTCAAATTAATCTCTCTCTCGCTGTAGGTTCAACTAATAGACGACGACCTCATGGGCCCACAGAGAGCATCACATGCAATTGAGTGTCATAGGACAACCACCGCGTGCATGTTCCCCAAAGAGGTGTTGTGTGATGTTTGAATACCCAATGCACAACTTTGATGTGGCACATGCTTCGCAAACCAAAAACGCACTACACAGAGGTTCACTACGCATAGCCCCCCTCACTTTGAGCTGGTGGGAGGGACTCATGTGTACGCACGTGCCCAAACTTTGATATGGAATCTCACCATGATCCTCACCGTAACACAGACCAAGATGAATCCACCTCTGGGCAAATGCCTCTTGCTATCGGTGGAAACTGATAACCTTCGCGAGCTAATGAATGGGCACATCACTGATAACCGCACAAGGGAGTGTCCGAGGGCCACCAGTGCATGCATGTGGCCCGAACATGTACGTATGAAAGGGTTGTGTAATGTTTTAAATAACCAATTCATTACTTTGATGTGGCATATATGACTCACAAAACGATCAATCCCACACGGAGGCTCACGACTCGTAGTGTACTGCCGGACCCCCCTCCCCCACCCACCCACCCACACACACACACATCCCGCACCACCACTGCCACTTTGAGGCATGTCAAACTTCTTTTGTAGTGAACATGTGACCAAAGGAGTATCGTGTTAAAATTAAAAAAACAAAGATCATTCGATCATTTTTATACATTGATTGATTTCCTAGGGATTTATTGTGCAAAAATCAAATTTGAGCTACATGTGCACCAAAATGGATTGCAAAATCATATGTGTGTCCCTAAGTGCATGTTTCCCCGTGCAAGAAATTTCGAAACATTGAGAATCTTGATTTTTAAAATTCAGTTAATCCAAAACTTAGTTGAAATTCAAGAAACTTATCGTGGTGTCATATGGAGACCAGTAGACTGTGATATTGTATTTTTGTTGTCAAATTTGGGACTGGTATGTCCATTTTGCATCATGTTTTTAAATTGATATTTATTGAATTATGGACTGTTATTATACTCTATGATACAATTCTCATGCCTTTTCTCTCTTATTTTGCAAGATTCACATGAAGAGGGAGAATGCCGACAGCTGGAATTCTGGACCGGAAAGGAGCAAATATGAGATACCTATTATGCACAACTCCAAATGTCCTGAAACTTTACGAAGAATTGTTTTGGAATGTATAAAAATATTGGGCGAAGAAATAACAGAAGGGGACCCACCAGGTGGCCACAAGCCTGGGGGACGCGCCCTACCCCCCAGGGCGCGCCCCCGAGCTTGTGGGCCCCTGGCCAGTCTCTAGTGCCCATCTTCTGCTATATGAGGTGTTTTGACGTAGAAAAAAAAATAAAGAGAAGGCTTTTGGGATGAAGTGCCGCCGTCTCGAGGCGGAACCTAGGCAGAAGCATTCTAGGGCTCCGGCAGAGCGATTCTGTCAGGGAAACATCCCTCCGGGAGGGGGGGAATCGAAGCCATCGTCATCACCAACGATCCTCTCATCGTGGGAGGACCAATCTTCATCAACATCACCATCTCATCTCAAACCCTAGTTCATCTCTTGTAATCAATCTTTGCCTCAAAACCTCAGATTGGTACTTGTGGGTTGCTAGTAGTGTTGATTACTCTTTGTAGTTGATGCTAGTTGGTTTATTTGGTGGAAGATCATATGTTCAGATCCTTAATGATATTCAATACCCCTCTGATCTTGAACATGAACATGCTTTGTGAGTAGTTACTTTTGTTCCCGAGGACATGGGAGAAGTCTTGTTATAAGTAATCATGTGAATTTGGTATTCGTTTGATATTTTGATGAGATGTATGTTTGTCTTTCCTCTAGTGGTGTTATGTGAACGTCAACTACATGACACTTCACCATGATTTGGGCCTAGGGCAAGGCATTGGGAAGTAGCAAGTAGATGATGGGTTGCTAGAGTGACAGAAGCTTAAACCCTAGTTTATGCGTTGATTCATAAGGGGCTAATTTGGATCCACATGCATGTTTAATGCTATGGTTAGATTTATCTTAATTCTTCTTTCGTAGTTGCGGATGCTTGCGAGAGGGGTTAATCATAAGTGGGAGGCTTGTCCAAGTAAGGACAACACCCAAGCACCGGTCCACCCACATATTTATCAAAGTAACGAACGCGAATCATATGAGCGTGATGAAAACTAACTTGACGATAATTCCCATGTGTCCTCGGGAGTGTAACACGCCCAGTGGTTAGCCACAGTAATCCCATTTTGATAATGCCATGTCATCATGATCAACAGTGCTTAAACATCATTTGGATCCTATCTCTTTTCAAATTCTAATTCAAATGGAGATTCAAACTTAAAGTGGAAGATAAAAGTTGCTCAAATCAGAAACTAAATTGTTCATTAAATAGCAAGTAAATCAGAGGCAATTCTAATTTATTGAAACCAACATCATTGGAGTTGGGTAAGTAACTCAAACACCCTCAAATAGTGACTAAAGACAATATTTATTAACCTTTTATTTAATCTAGATTAAATATGAAATTATGTTTTGCCCAAATTAGTTTTTGTAGTTAGGGTATAATTCACTGCTAATTATGAGCTAGGTCTCTGATTTTGTAAAAGTCATTTAGTGGCCTAACGTTTAGGAAAACAGAAAACTGATAAAAAAAACTAATTCCCCCCCCGAACCCTAGGCCTCACTCATTCCCCCCGTCTCCCTCTTTCTCCCTCGACGCCGCCCGCGCCTGGGTGCCCATCGCCGCCGCCTCGTCCACGCCGTCGGCGCATCCTGCCGTCGCCTGTCGCCGTCCCTGACCTCCTCCCCGGCTCGCTTCCTTGCGCCTCGCCGCCCCCGTGCCCCTGTAACGCGGGTGAGGAACCCGCTCGCGCTCGCCACCTTTCCGCCCGCCTCTGCTCGCCGCCGCCTGCCGCATCCCTGCGCGCGCTAGCCCACGCGTGGCCTCGCCCGCGCATGCCCGCAGCCCCGCCGGCGCTCGCCCGCGCCCGCTGCCGCTCGCACCGACCCGCGTCGGCCTCCTCTCGCCCGCCGCGCCTCGCTTCGCCTGTTACCGCGCCGCCGCTCGGCTGGCTACCGCCCCCGGCCGCCATTGCCCCGCCCGCGCTCGCCTCACGCCCGTGCGCGGCCCCGAGCATGCCGGCGCTCGTCGCCGCCTCGCCCCGGCTCGCCAACTGCCGCGCCCGCTCGGCCCTGTGCGCGCCCGCGTGCCCGCAGTGGCCTCTGGGCCGCTGACGTATGGGCCCGGCCCCCCCTGTGCCACTGACTAGCAGGCCCCACCCCCAGATCGGTTTAAAAAAATAAAGAAATAAAAATAATAAAAAGATAATTAATTGATTAACTAAATAACTAATTAACTTAATTAATCCTATTTAAATTAACTAATTAAGATTAATTAACCTAATTAACTCTGATTAATTAAGACTAATTAAGTTTAATTAACTTAATGTTTAATTAAGCTAATTAACTACTGTTAATTAACTAACAGAGGCTGACATGTGGGCCCCACACGTCAGTTTGACTAGGTCAACTACACTGTTAACTGCTGACATCATGCTGACGTCAGCATACGCTGTTTCGGATAATGTTGAATTTAAATAAATAATTAAATTCCTGAAATTAATAAAAACTTTAGAAAATCATATAAAATAATCCCTAGCTCAGATCGAAAAATTTGTACATGAAAGTTGCTCAGAACGACGAGACAAATCCGAATAGGCGGTCCGTTCGTCCGTCACACGTTCCTAACTATCCGAACATGGAACCGTTCCCCTCCAGTCGTCTGTCTGACAAATGTCCGTAATTGGGAAAACATTCCCGGATGGATTCCTCCTTCGTCGGTAACGTGCAACCATATGTTAGGACACACCCGGCATTGCGTATTGTCATGTCATACATTGTGTTGCTCCTGTTTGCTTTGTATTTATACTGTTTCCTCCCCCTCTTCTCTCTCGTTAGACCCCGACGCAGTTCCCGGTACCGCCGCAGCTCCGGAGACCGAAGACACCATTGACGACTTTGCCCTTGCCGCCGAGCAACCAGGCAACCCCCCCCCCCTTTGACCATCCCGATATCGCCCATTCTAATTTCTCATGCTTGCATTAGAATTGCTGCTGCTACTACTTTACCTATTCTGATGCATAGCCTGTTTATTGTAACCTGCTGTTGATAATTACCTGCATATCCTAAACTGTCTAGTATAGGCTGGGTAGAGACCTATCAGTGACCCTACTAGTCCCGACTGCCCCGCTGGATTATCGGAAGACCCGATCAACGGGATTGAAGACCAGACCCCCGGCACCGCACATCACCCCCCTTAGTTGTAACGACACTGCAGCATTACTATCGAGTGCCGAGGGTGAAACCTCTTGTAGCACTTCAGATGTTAACTCTGTAGAGTAGCTATTCGGTCGTGGTCATCGAGCGTGATTCCTCCTTCACCACTTTCGGTAACGACGCTGTCGTGCAACACATCAAGTGTGAACCCATCGAGGGTGATTCCTCCGAGTTCAGCTTGACGGATACATCGAGTAGGAATCCAATGAGGGTGATACCTCGGATTCCCCTGATGTTATGGACACACGGATACTTGGACCTTACATTGTTACTTGGAAAGGCGGGTCGTCCCTGAGGGGTACCCGCGTGAGCCTAAGTGGCAAGTGTTGTGGAGACGGGTTGACTGTATGGTGCCCACGGGATGAAAACGAGGCGCAGCCGGGCATTCTTGGTCCTTGCAGCAAGTCCTCGAGACGGGGCGATGGGATCACATCGATCGTGAGTCTCTGCTCGTTACCGCAAGCCCCTAGTCCGCCAATGATTTGGATATTTGATCCGAGCAAGCCTCTGGCCTGATAGCACTAACCATCACGTGGGAAGAGTTATGGGCACCCTACATCATATGCATCAGCCGAAAGCTTTGTCAGACGTCCAGTTCAGCCTCGTGGCCGGGCCGGGCCAGTACCATCCAGGACTGAGGTGGTGCTCGTCCCGACCCTGCACACACCGACCCGGAGTGCACAGGGCGATGGCCCAAGACCCCTGAGCGCTTAGGATATAGACCGACGGGGACCTCTCTGCTGAGCTGTAGGTAGGGTTGCGGTGTATCGTTTGGCCGAGGCCGGGCATGACCCAGGAAAGTGTGTTCGGCCAGAGTTAATCGATTGTGTTGGGTAAGTTGGTGCACCCCTGGAGGGAAGAACACATCTATCGATAGCCGGTCCTATGGTAAAGGACACTCGGAGTTGTATCACGATCGACACTACTAGAACGTGAGATGATACTTGGATATATGGCTCTGGGATTGCTTCTCGCAGGGAGTCAAGAAGGAATCTCCGAACGAGGTTGATGACTGTATGGCTCTGGTATTGCTTTCTCGCAGGGAGTCGAGAAAGGATCTCTGGGTGAGGTTGAGACTTAATAATACTACTACATTATACTGTACTAATCTACACTCTTCTAATGCTGCAAGACCGCTGAAGATGCTAGTCTTTGGTAGGACCAGGCTATCCCCTCTATTCTGGCATTTCTGCATCCCAGTCCACATATACAGCCTCCCCTTGATAATGTTGCATATGTAGTGTAGATCCTTGCTTGCTGGGTACTTCGGATGAGTACTCACGGTTGTTTTGCTTTCTTTTATCCCCATATCCTTTTGATGCGATTAGATGATGGAGCCCCGGATACAGCTGCCCCCGCCGACGATCGCTACTACTACCCCGAGGGTGGATATTACTTCAAGCTTGCCGTCGACCAGGAGTAGGATCGGAGGGTCCCAGGCAGGAGGCCTACGCCTTTCGATCGTAGTGTTTTCTTTTGCCCCGCCTTCTAAGGGATTTTCTGTGTTTTCTTTTATATCTGTACTCAGATATCTGATGCTTCCGCTGACGCTTGTATGCAAGCTTTTGTATTCGAGCCCTCGAGGCCCCTGGCTTGTAATATAAAGCTTGTATGACTTTATTTATGTTTTAGAGTTGTGTTGTGATATCTTCCCGTGAGTCCTTAGGCTTGATCGTGTGCATTTGCGTGTATGATTAGTGCACAATTGAGCTGGGGGTATCACAAGTTGGTATCAGAGCCGACTGACTGTAGGAACCCCCCTTTCCAACTCCTTGGCCGAAGTTGAGTCTAGTACTTGAAAACCGTTTTACTAACATGGCTGTGTGGCTTACGGGCCCACATCGCCAAATGGGTGGTATTAGGATCTTTTACTCCTCGACCTTTACTCTGGGACTCTGATCTCTCCTCTATTCGGGTTGAAATTTTACTAACTCCAACATTAGGTTCTCGTGATCACATCCACCCGGTGTTCTGAAAATTTCCCCCCTTCCTTCAAGATTGCGAACCAGGTTCTGCTTGCAGGATCCTTTTATCGAGGGCACCCTATGTTGTCACTTGCAGATCCCTCGCCCCAGCAGTTTTCTCTCACGTTGATGTAGCCTTTGCTATGTCTCGTTGTGTACTTCCTTGCCGCGTGCCTGCACGCCGCCTAGATGTCTAGCCCTTCCCTTTCAACTGTCGTAATGCCGGATCGTAACCGAGGCTATGTGTGGCTTTGAATGTCTGGTGCAGATATGATGAAGTATCTATTGCACTTCCTTCTATTGTGCGTGTTGCCTCATGAATCATTCCATACACATGCAGTTTTACTTGCTAAACTGCCCCTGTTGATTTGGCAGGATGGCTGATGATCCTCCACCTCCACCCTATATCGCCGCCATGATGCAGCAGTTTATGACCGGACTATTAGCTCAGTTCCCAAACCAGAACACTCAGCAACAGTCTGCTCCAATAACTCTGCCAGAATTTGTCCGTCTCAATCCATCCGTTTTCCGCAACTCCACCAATCCTATGGATGCTGATGATTGGCTTCGTGACATCCTGTTTGAAATGGAGTCAGCTAATGTTGCCCCTGACAGTTACGTCACCTTTGCAACATTCCACTTAAAGGGTCCAGCTGCTCAATGGTGGGAAAGCCACAAGGGTATGTTGCCTGCTGAAACAGTAACCACTTGGCAGGAACTTCAGTCAGCTTTTCGTGCACGGTACATTCCTCAAGGTCTGATCGACCAGAAGAAGCAGGAGTTCCGCAAACTCACCCAGGGAATAATGATTGTGGATGAATATCAGAGGAAATTCCTTGAATTGTCCAGCTATGCTGAATATGACGTCTGCACCGACGCACGCAAGCAGGACAAATTCCATGAAGGACTGCGTACTAATATAAACCTTGCACTTGCTGTCAATGATTGCACAGATTTCGCAACGCTTGTCAGCCAATCTTTCCGAGTTGAAACTTCACTGACTAAATGCCAAGAGTCGCTCAAGCGTACCCGAGATGTTGGTCCATCTTCGAGTCAGTCTGCTCAGAAACATCGAGTCTGGATCCCACGTAACGTTCATCACCGGCCTGCTCCAACACCAAGGCCGTCTTATGTTGCACCTCGTCTGCCTCCGCCGCCGAGACAGCTAGTGACTCAGGGTGGACAGTCCAAAGCTGTAGCTCCTCCCCATAATGATCGGAATTGCTTCAAGTGTGGTCAACCAGGGCACCGTGCTACCAATTGCCGTCCGAACCAAAATCGAGATGCCCGAGCTCGTCAACCCAGGAATCCCAATGCCAGACCTTCTACTGTTGTACTGGGCCATGCTAACCATGTCGATACAGAAGAGGCTCAGAAAGAACCAACCATTGTGGTGGGTACCCTCCCGATTAATTCAGTTGCAGCTTCTGTCCTTTTCAACTCGGGAGCATCACATTCCTTTGTGTCTGAACAATTTGCTCAGCTGCATGAACTACATCTAGAGCTGTTACCCACACCATTAGAGATTATCACTCCCCGTTCCAGGTGGCAAACCAAGATGGTAAGTCACAACAATCAGATCAAAATTGAAGGGTTGATGTTCTCTGCTTCCCTTATTGCTCTTGGACCTTCCGACATAGACATTATTCTTGGTATGGACTGGTTGACAACCCATAATGCTTTGATTGACTGTGCTACTAAGATAGTCCAGCTCACACACCCTTCTGGTCAGGTGATCAACTACTCAGCCAAGATAATACAGAATGCCGAGAACCAGATATATGCTCTGAATGCATTTAATGCTTCACCTCTTGAAGGCATCGAGAACGTTCCAGTTGTTCGTGATTTTCAAGATGTCTTTCCAGAAGAACTTCCAGGAATACCCCCTGCTAGAGCTGTCGAGTTTGTCATCGACTTGAAGCCTGGCACAACACCTATTGCGAAGCGCCATTATAAGATGCCTCCGCACCACCTTCTCGAGCTTAAGGAAGAAATCGACAAGTCACTTAAGATAGGGTTCATCCGCCCCAGTTCCTCTGCTTGGGGAGCACCTTCACTCTTCGTTAAGAAGAAGGATGGAACTAACCGATTGGTTCAGGATTACCGGCCCATTAACCAAGCAACAATTCAAAACAAATATCCGCTTCCCCGCATCAACGATTTGTATGATCAACTTTCTGGATCATCGGTGTTTTCTAAACTTGATTTGAGGTTGGGTTACCATCAGATCCGTGTTCGTGAAGAGGATATTCCGAAGACTGCATTTGTTACTCGTTATGGCTCTCATGAGTACACTGTCATGTCATTTGGCTTAACAAATGCTCCAGCCACATTCTCCCGTCTGATGAATTACATCTTCATGGATTATCTCGACAAATTTGTCGTGGTATATCTGGATGATATTCTGGTTTATTCGAAGAATAAGGAAGAACATGCCGAACACCTCCGTCTTGTACTGGAAAGGCTCCGAGAACACCAGTTGTATGCCAAATACTCCAAATGTGAATTCTGGTTGTTTGAAGTGACATACCTCGGCCATGTGATTTCCAAATATGGCATTGCCGTTAACCCAGAACGAGCTCAGGCTATTCTTGATTGGACTCCTCCGAAGAACGTCAAGCAAGTGAGAAGTTTCTCGGCCTTGCAAGCTATTGCCGTCGGTTTGTTGAGAATTTTTCTAAGATTGCTAAGCCTTTGACTGATCTGCTTCACAAGGGCGTTAAGTTTGAATGGACAGACAAATGTCAATATAGTTTTCAAACACAAAAAGACAAGCTGACATCTACCCCAGTACTTGCTCCTCCAGATTCTCGCAAAGACTTCGTGATTTATTGTGACGCATCCCGTGAAGGATTAGGCTGTGTCCTAATGCAAGAGCATAAAGTGATTGCTTATGGCTCTTGTCAGTTGCGCCCGCATGAAGAGAATTATCCGGTACATGATCTAGAACTAGCTGCTGTCATCTATGCACTGCAGTTGTGGCAACATTACCTTCTCGGTAATCGTTGCGAGATCTACACGGATCATAAAAGTCTGAAGTACTTGTTCACTCAACCATCTCTAAACCTCCATCAGCAAAGATGGATGGAGGCCATTGCGGACTATGATTTGGGTATTTCTTATACCCCTGGCACGGCTAACGTGATGGCTGATGCCTTAAGCGGCAAGTCCTATTGCGACAACCTCATGGTTAGGCGAGCTCAACCTCGTCTTTTTGAAGAACTGTGCAAGCTGAATCTGCGTATTGTTCCACAGGGATCTCTTAATAACCTTGTGATACAACCAGATCTTGAGAAAGCTGTTAAGAATGCGCAAGCTAAAGATGCTGAAGTTGATCTGATGAAGAAAAATCTTCACCTTGAAAAGTACAGGGATTTTTCGCTGTCTGAAGATGGAACCTTGTATTTCAGAAACCGCATTGTCGTACCTCGCTTCAAGCTTATGACCGACAAGGTCATGAAGGAGGCACATGATACCCCGCTGTCTATTCATCCGGGTAGCACTAAGATGTATCGTGATCTCCGTCAAAGGTACTGGTGGTCTAAAATGAAGCAGGATATTGCTCGATATGTTGCTGAAGGTGATGTGTGTCGTCACGTTAAAGCAGAACATCAGAAGCCTGTTGGAATTCTGCAACCACTGCCTATTCCTTTATGGAAATGGGATAAGGTTCAGATGGATTTCATTACAGGACTTCCCAGGTCACAGAAGGGTCACGATGCTATTCTTGTCGTCGTCGACCAACTTTCTAAGGTTGCACACTTTCTGCCTGTCAAGGAGACGATCACTGCTAGTCAGTTAGCAGAGTTATATATCTCCAGAATTGTTTCACTCCACGGCATTCTGAAGGAGATCAGTTCGGACCGTGGCGGCCTTTTCACTTCCAAGTTCTAGGAAAGTTTCCAAGAAGCTATGGGTACTCATATTACCTGGAGTTCAGCTTATCACCCCTAGTCCCAAGGCCAAGTTGGGCGAGTCAATCAAGTGCTTGATGACATGCTTCGAGCTTGTGTTATTTCTTTCGGCAAGAAGTGGGAAGAATCTCTCCCGTATGCCGAGTTCTCTTATAACAACAGCTATCAAGCCAGCTTGAAAATGGCCCCCTTCGAAGTACTATATGGACGTAAGTGTCGAACCCCTCTGAATTGGTCAGAAACTGGGGAATGACCACTCGTGGGACCGGACATTATTCAACACACCAAAGAACAAGTCCATATCGTTTGAGAAAATCTCAAGGCGGCTCAGGACCGCCAGAAGAGCAACTATGATCGCAAACGATGGGGTTTGACTTATCAACCTGGTGATCAAGCCTATCTGCGTGTCACTCCTATGAAAGGCACTCACCGTTTTGGAATTAAGGGCAAGTTAGCTCCACGCTACATTGGTCCTTTCCGCATTGTTGCAAGACATGGTCAAGTGGCGTATAAATTGGAATTGCCGCCGCAATTCTCTCATATCCACGACGTCTTCCATGTGTCGCAACTTCATCGATGCTTCAAGGAATCTCCGCACCGAGCTGTGGATCACGAGATGCTCGAATTGCAAGATGATCTATCTTATAAGGAGCATCTGATCCGCATTCTCGATGAAGCTGAACGTCGGACCCGTCAAAAAGTTACCAAGTTCCACAAAGTGCAGTGGTCAAATCATACTGAAGATGAAGCCACTTGGGAACGCGAGGATAAACTTCATGCGGAATACCCCGAACTTTTTCCTTCCACCTCTTAATTCTCGGGACGAGAATTCTTATTAGTAGAGGAGATTTGTAACACCCCCAATGGTTAGCCATAGTAATCCCATTTTGATAATGCCATGTCATCATGATCAACAGTGCCTAAACATCATTTGGATCCTATCTCTTTTCAAATTCTAATTCAAATAGAGATTCAAACTTAAAGTGGAAGATAAAAGTTGCTCAAATCAAAAATTAAATTGTTCATTAAATAGCAAGTAAATCAGAGGCAATTCTAATTCATTGAAACCAACATCATTTGAGTTGGGTAAGTAACTCAAACACCCTCAAACAGTGACTAAAGACAATATTTATTAACCTTTTATTTAATCTAGATTAAATATGAAATTATGTTTTGCCCAAATTAGTTTTTGGAGTTAGGGTATAATGCACTACTAATTATGAGTTAGGTCTCTGATTTTGTAAAAGTCATTTAGTGGCCTAACGTTTAGGAAAACAGAAAACTGATAAAAAAAAGGAAAAACCCCCGGGCCTCGGCCCAGCTGACCACAGCCAGCCAGGCCGGCCCACTTCCCCCACTGCTCCCTGGCCTATATAGGACTGCCCCCCCCGAACCCTAGCCCTCTCCCATTCCCCCCGTCTCCCTCTCTCTCCCTCGACGCCGCCTGCGTCTGGGCGCCCGTCACCGCCGCCTCGTCCACGCCGTCGGCGCCTCCCGCCGTCGCCTGGCGCCGTCCCCGACCTCCTCCCCGGCTCGCTTCCTCGTGCCTCGCCGCCCCCGTGCCCCTGCAACGCGGGTGAGGAACCCGCTCGCGCTCGCCGCCTTTCCGCCCGCCTCTGCTCGCCGCCGCCTGCCGCTTCCCTGCGCGCGCTAGCCCACGCGTGGCCTCGCCCGCGCACGCCCGCAGCCCCGCTGGCGCTCGCCCGCGCCCGCTGCCGCTCGCGCCGACCCGCATTGGCCTCCTCTCGCCCGCCGCGCCTCGCTTCGCCTGTTATCGCGCCGCCGCTCGAAGAATGAGGCAGGGAATAAAAGAGACCATTCTCGTCGGGAAAAAGGGACAGAAAGCGATAGAATCAAGAAAGGTGAGCCGGAGAAGAGAACGAAGCGAGCTCATAGAAGTATAGAAAAAGGATAGATAAAAAGCATGCGATCCGCCGCCCGCTCGGCCCTCGTGCGGCCGCGGGCCCGCAGTGGCTCGGGCCACTGATGATGGCCGCCCCCCCCCCCCCCCCTGTGCCATTGACTAGCAAGCCCCACCCCCAGAACGGTTTAAAAAAAGAAATAAAAATAATAAAAAGATAATTAATTGATTAACTAAATAACTAATTAACTTAATTAATCATGTTTAAATTAACTAATTAAGATTAATTAACCTAATTAACTCTGATTAATTAAGACTAATTAAGTTTAATTAACTTAATGTTTAATTAAGCTAATTAACTACTGTTAATTAACTAACAGAGGCTGACATATGGGCCCCACACGTCAGTTTGACTAGGTCAACTGCACTGTTGATTGCTGACGTCAGCATACACTATTTCGGATAATGTTGAATTTAAATAAATAATTAAATTCCAGATAATAATAAAAACTTTAGAAAATCATATAAAATAATCCGTAGCTCAGATCGAAAAACTTTGTACATGAAAGTTACTCAAGACGACGAGACGAATCCAAATACGTGGTCCGTTCATCCGTCACACGTTCCTAACTATCCGAACATGGAACCGTTCCCCTCCGGTCGTCTGTCTGACAAATGTCCGGAACCGGGAAAACATTCCTGGATGGATTCTTCCTTCCTCGGTAACGTGCAACCATACATTAGGACACACCCGGCACTGCGTATTGCCATGTCATACATTGTGTTGCTCCTGTTTGCTGTGTATTCATACTGTTTCCTCCCCCACTTCTCTCTCGTTAGACCCCGACGCAGTTCCCGGTACCGCCGCAGCTCCGGAGACCAAAGACACCATTGACGACTTTGCCCTTGCCATTGAGCAACCAGGCAAGCCCCCCCTTTGATCATCCCGATATCGCCCATTCTAATTTCTCATGCTTGCATTAGAATTGCTGCTGCTACTGCTTTACCTATTCTGATGCATAGCCTGTTTATTGTAACCTGCTGTTGATAATTACCTGCATATCCTAAACTGTCTAGTATAGGCTGGGTGGAGACCTATCAGTGACCCTACTAGTCCAACTGCCCCGCTGGATTATCAGAAGACCCAATCAACGGGATTGAAGACCAGACCCCCGGCACCGCACATCACCCCCCTTAGTTGTAACGACACTGCAACATTACTATCGAGTGCCGAGGTTGAAACCTCTTGTAGCACTTCAGATGTTAACTCTATAGAGTAGCTATTCGGTTGTGGTCATCGAGGGTGATTCCTCTTTCACCACTTCCGGTAACGACGCTGTCGTGCAACACATCAAGTGTGAACCCATCGAGGGTGATTCCTCCGAGTTCACCTTGACGGATACATCGAGTAGGAATCCAACGAGGGTGATACCTCGGATTCCCCTGATGTTATGGACACACGGATACTTGGACCTTACACTGTTACTTGGAAAGGCGGGTCGTCTCTGAGGGGTACCCACGTGAGCCTAAGTGGCGAGTGTTGTGGAGACGGGTTGCCTGTATGGTGCCCAAGTGATGAATACGAGGCGTGGCCGGGCATTCTTAGCCCTTGCAGCAAGTCCTCGAGACGGGGCGACGGGGTCACATCAATCTTGAGTCTCTGCTCGTTACCGCAAGCCCCTAGTCCGCCAATGATTTGGATATTTGATCCGAGCAGGCCTCTGGCCTGATAGCACTAACCATCAAGTGGGAAGAGTTATGGGCACCCTACATCGTATGCATCAGCCGAAAGCTTTGTTAGACGTCCAGTTCAGCCTCGTGGCCGGGCCAGGCCAGTACCATCCAGGACTGAGGTGGTGCTCGTCCCGACCCTGCACACACCGACCCGGAGTGCAAAGGGCGATGGCCCAAGACCCCTGAGCGCTTAGGATATAGACCGACGGGGACCTCTCTGCTGAGCTGTAGGTAGGGTTGCGGTGTATCGCTTGGCCGAGGCCGGGCATGACCCAGCAAAGTGTGTCCGGCCAGAGTTAATCGATCGTGTTGGGTAAGTTGGTGCACCCCTGCAGGGAAGAACACATCTATCGATAGCCGGTCCGACGGTAAAGGACACTCGGAGTTGTATCACGATCGACACAACTAGAACGTGAGATGATACCGGGATATATGGCTCTGGGATTGCTTCTCAGAGGGAGTCGAGAAGGGATCTTCGGACGAGGTTGATGACTGTATGGCTTTGGGATTGCTTTCTCGCATGGAGTCGAGAAAGGATCTCTGGGTGAGGTTGAGACTTAATAATACTACTACATTATACTGTACTAATCTACACTCTTCTAATGCTGCAAGACCGCTGAAGATGCTAGTCTTTGGTAGGACTAGGCTATCCCCTCTATTCTGGCATTTCTGCAGCCCAGTCAACATATACAGCCTCCCCTTGATAATGTTGCATATGTAGAGTAGATCCTTGCTTGCTGAGTACTTCGGATGAGTACTCACGGTTGCTTTGCTTTATTTTTTCCCCATATCCTTTTGATGCGATCAGATGATGGAGCCCCGGATACAGCTACTACTACCCCGAGGGTGGATATTACTTCGAGCTTGCCATCGACCAGGAGTAGGATCGGAGGGTCCCAGGCAGGAGGCCTACGCCTTTCGATCGTAGTGTTTTCTTTTGCCCCGCCTTCTAAGGGCTTTTCTGTGTTTTCTGTTATATCTGTACTCAGATATCTCATGCTTCCGCTGACACTTGTATGCGAGCTTTTGTATTCGAGCCCTCGAGGCCCCTGGCTTGTAATATAAAGATTGTATGACTTTATTTATGTTTTAAAGTTGTGTTGTGATATCTTCCCGTGAGTCCTTAGGCTTGATCGTGTGCATTTGCGTGTATGATTAGTGCATGATTGAGCCGGGGGTGTCACAGGGAGCACTTTGATTTATGTAAGAGTTCGTCCAGGCTTGTCCTTTGCTATAAAAAGGATTGGTCCACCTTGCTGCACCTTTGTTACACTTGTTACGTGTTACTCGTTACGAATTACCTTGCCACCAAACTATCTGTTACAGATAATTTCAGTGCTCGCAGAAAATACCTTGCTGAAAACCGCTTGTCATTTCCTTCTGCTCCTTGTTGGGTTCGACACTCTTACTTATCGAAAGGACTACGATTGATCCCCGATACTTGTGGGTCATCAGGGACAAATTTTGATATAATCTTCTTAGAAACGAGAGATTGGTAATAATTGGCAACCAATATCGCAAAGGGATTATTTATTCAAACTGTGGGCATTAGACCAACGATGTATACGTGCCATGCTTCGGCTAAGCAATAAAGCGACAGAATTAATAACCAAAAACAAAAAACAATATACATGTGGCCGCGCGTCATGTGTGTCGTGTGAGCAGGCGTGAGTTGATGGGACGCATGCGAGCAGTCCGCCGCGTAGGCAGACCCGGAGGCATGCGTGCAGGTGTGTGAATTGATGGGAGGCGTGTTCGTTGCGCATTGTTACCAGGAGGCGTGCGAGTAGCTGTGTGAAATGATGGTAGGCATGCGAGAAGTCCGTTGTGCAGGCTCACCGGGAGGAAAGTGAGCCTTTGACCGCCACCCGCCTCGCTCCCACTGCTCCATATTAATGGCGCGCCCGAGCCACTGGTCATAATAGGCGGCCGCACCCCCCGTCCATAGTGGTCACCGCCATCTGGAGTGTATGAGGATGCCGCTGAAGTGCACCATCGAAGGGAGTGGCGATGCCGGGGCTGGTGAAGCACCCGCGCAACGCGTGAAGCTAGGCACAGAGGTTGCCACTGCCGCTGCCGAGGTCTTGCGCGGGCAGCAGCATGATCTTGACTTCGTCGGCGCCGTCATGCCTCCCCAGCCAGAGCCGGAGGTCCACAGCAACTCTGGCAACGACCCTGACTCTGACGGAAAACCGGTTAGTCATCTATACCCATTTTTGTGGCAAACATATCATGTGTTTTCTGTGGTTACTCCTCCCCCCCCCTCTAATTTTTGTGGAATACAAATCCTATGGTTATGTTCTCTCAGTCCATGAAATCAGGGTAAGATCCATTAGATGCGTGTAGTGTTTTGATTGTTTGAATGGTATCCATCTAGGGTTAGTGATTAATTATTTGTTCTATACAAATGATTTTTGCTAATAATCTGACCAGGGTTATTGTTAGTGCTAATAATTCATAGCCAGATCTTGAGAATTGATTTTGAATGTCCTACATATATGTTTGTGCCTGATGTCGCTTGAACTACGTCGGTATTTCCCCAAAGAGGAAGGGATGATGCAGCACAGCTACGGTAGGTATTTCCCTCAGTTATGAAACCAAGGTATCAATCCAGTTAGAGAACCAAGCAACACTATGTAAATGGTACCTGCATACAAAGAACAAATACTTGCAACCCGACGCTTATGAGGGGCTGTCAATCCCTCTACGGGTAACGGCGCCAGAAATTGTCAAGTTGACGGGATAAAGATTGTGTAGATTGGATAAATAGATCTCGATAAAACGCGAAATAAAAGAAATAATAAAAAAGTGCAGCACGGTATTTTTGGGTTTGGAATAATAGAACTGAAACCAAAGGCAAATAAAAATAGATCTCAAATTAAATATGATAAAGAATAGACTTGGGGGCCGTAGATTTCACTAGTGGCTTCTCTCGAGAAAATAGCATACGATGGGTAAACAAATTACTGTTGGGCAATTGATAGAAGATCGAATAATTATGACGATATCCAAGGCAATGATCAATATATAGGCATCACGTCCAAGATTAGTAGACCGACTCCTTCCTGCATCTACTACTATTACTCCACACATCGACCGCTATCCAACATGCATCTAGTGTATTAAGTTCATGGAGAAATGGAGTAATGCAATAAGAATGATGCCATGATGTAGACGAGATCTATTCATGTAGGAATAGCCCCCATCTTGTTATCCTTAATAGCAACGATACATGCGTGTCTTGCTGCCCCTTCTGTCACTGGGAAAGAACACCGCATGATGAAACCCATCACAAAGCACCTCTTCCCATGGCAAGAAAAATCGATCTAGTTGGCCTAACTAAACCAAAGATTCGAAGAAGAAATATGAGGCTATAAATAATCATGCATATAAGAGATCAAAGAAGACTCAAATAATATTCATGGATATAGATCTCATCATAAACTCAAAGTTCATCGAATACCAACAAACACACCGCAAAAAAGAGTTACATCAAATAGATCTCCAAGAGACCATTGTATTGAGAATCAAAAGAGAGAGAGAGGAAGCCATCTAGCTACTGCCTACGGACCCGTAGGTCTATGATGAACTACTCACGCATCATCGGAGAGGCACCAATGAGGATGATGAACCCCTCCGTGATGGTGTCTAGATTGGATCTCGTGGTTCTGGAACTTGCGATGGCTGGAATTGTGTTTCGTTTAGTCCCCTAAGGTTTTTGGAATATTTGGGTATTTACAGGGTGAAGAGGCGGTACGGGGGGTCACCGAGGTGGGCATAACCCACCAGGGCATGCCTGTGCTCCTAGGCACGCCCTGGGGGGTTGTGCTCCCCTCGGGCCTCCCGTCTGGTACTTCTTTGGCCCATCTTGTGTCTTCTAGTCCAAAAAAATTCTCCAAAAAGTTTCGCTGTGTTTGGACTCCGTTTGGTACTGATATTCTGCGAAGTAAAAAAACAAGCAAAAAACAGCAACTGGCACTAGGCACTATGTCAATAGTTTAGTCGCAAAAAATGATATAAAGTTGCTATAAAATGATTGTAAAACATCCAAGAATGATAATATAATAGCATGGAACAAGCAAAAATTATAGATACGTTGGAGACGTGTCAGCATCCCCAAGCTTAATTCCTACTCATCCTCGAGTAGGTAAATGATAAAAACAGAATTTTTGATGTGGAATACTGACTAACATGTTCAACACATATTCTTTTTCTTTTGTAGCATGGACATTTGGACTTTTATATGGTTCAAAGCAATAGTCTAGTTTTGACATGAAGATTTCAATACTCAACATATCAACAAGCAATCATGTCTTGCAAAATATCAACACTAAAGAAAGTTATCCCTAGCCCATCATGCTCAATCATTGATCCATTCATGAAATGTCGGGCCTATTTCTGAGAGTAAATCCCAGAATAGCCCTAAGTCACACCAGCCCCAAGATTAACACAACTGGTGGACTTCCTTGATACAGATAACCAGCATAAGATCATATTACACAAGGCTGAGTCTGGGAGATAAACAACATTATTACAAACTCGCCAATACAAGGCAGTGGCGGAAAATGACAGTGGTGTGGTGGTGATACAATACTAGTACAATAACATAGAGCCAAGCGTCAGAGTGAGGCTTGACTATTTTATTTGTGTAGCGGAAGCTCAGCGGATGATACATGTGGTAGACTCCTATCTCACAGGTTGACTGACTGGGACTCCTCTAAGCGTCGGGCTCGGTAGCGCAATCCTCCTCCACAAGCTCGTCTTCCTCCAAGTCTGGCCAAGTAAATAGCCAGGGACAAGCCAGTGAGTACGTTGGAATGTACTCGCAAACATTACGAACAAAAGATATAATGGATGCATATGCTCATGCTAACTGAAAGTTAAATCATGAAAAATAAATGATATGAATGTGAGCATAGCATGTTAGTCATGATCAAACTTATTAGAAATTAAACAAATGAATGTCACAGGTAGTCTAGCCAGCCCAAGTGACACTCAGCAAAATAAAAGAAATGCCAGTCGGATGTCTAAATTGACACCATGGTAGGTCTTAAAGAGAAATGCCAAACGGGTGTCTAAAAGAGAAATCGGACGAGACAGGCCCATCTGAGAACTCAGGCGACGCCATGAGAGGTCTTGAAAATAAATGCCAGTCGGGTGTCAAGTGACGCCACGGTAGGACTTGAAGAGAAATGCCAATCGGGTATCCACAAGAGTACTGGCGGGATAAACCGCCTGTTAACTCGAGAAACACCACGAGAGGACTTGAAAATAAAATTGAGTGCCCGGGGTAGTCTAGCCAGCCCCTAAGACACTCAGGAAAGATAAAATAAGAGAAACGGTTAGCCCTCAATAATATGCATAACCATGAAAATATTCACAGTAATATTATTCAAAATAACCATGACAGTGTTAGTGATGGCAACAAAATCTTGCAAAAATAGTTCATGCCCAAATTAATTATTTTCCTTCGGAGACCGACACCGGGACCGACACTTGACCCACCCAGCTACGCCCTTTAACCGAGGACACGGCTATTCGAATAGGTTTAAACTCTGCAGAGGGTGTACTCTTTACCCACAAGTAGAGGATTTCTTTAGTCAGTACCGTGACACTGACTAATTCCCATTACGGTCTTTGGGTTGAAAACACACCTGACCAGCACACACCAGAAAAACTTTCCGGATGCCAGGAATCACCCAAAGCATCATTCAAGAAAAACTCTAAGACGGGGAGACCAACGTCCTGCATGGGATCACTATTAATACACGCGGATTCCAAGGGGTGCCCCCCTCTTGTTTACAACCGGAACACCCATGCCCCCTTACCCGATGACAGGATTTAGTCCAAGGCCCTGGAAACCCTCATCGTGGCCGTCTGTATGGTGTGCACTTAGATAGGGGTTATCAACTTACTAAGCCGTACCTTCCTTGCGAAAGGACCCGTGGCAGCATGGTATTCCAGCTAGGTGTAAAGTGACAAGACTCGATGTAGGCCGACTCAGGAGGTGTTAATTATCATCATCGGTATATTCCACTTAAGTCACATGACACCTCCGTGTCAAAAATAAAGGCCCGTGCCCACCGGCACGTCCAAGGCAGGAGACACTCTCCAGGACATCTCACAGCTTTACCAAGTCAGTAAGTTTCTTGCAAGTTAAGCATAAGAAGTGATATGACCAAACATGCATGCACTTGTGATATATGTGGTGCAACTCCAACCAATGCAAACTTGCAAATGCAATCACCATATCCCAAGTTCATTAATGCATGCCTTGTCCAAAGTAGTCAGGTGAAAACCCTTCGAAATTTTTGGCAAAGTTTCCCTCTTCTCTTTCTGAAAATCAAATTTAACTCAAATTAAAAATTTTGACAACAGTACAAAAAGTTGTCTCAAAACATTTTTAAATAAACACCAAAAAAACTAAAGAGAAAAATAAGAATTTCAAAAAAAATATCAACACAAACAAAGTTGTAGTTTAGGAGTTATTAAACTTTCAAAACCAGGGTTGTTTCTGTAAAAAACCAGTCCCTGAGTGCTTATAAGGAAAACGCTTCAGGAAGAAATACGCTTTCCAGCATGGAAGGCGTAAAAGCAGAGATTACGCCTTCGCTTAAGACAAAGAAAAAGAAAAAGCAAAGCGCGGGGTGGGGTCCACCCGTCAGGTTTGAAAATTTGAACACGCGCGCGGAAAAAGAGGGGAGACGGCGATCGCCGGAGTTGATCGCTGGGGTTTTGGGAGGTGGTGATGGTCGGAGTGTGCTTAGGGTAGACTACCACATCGGTAGGAGGTGGTGGTGGTCGCCGGAGAGTAGCAGAACGCCGACGAGGTCGACGGCGGCGGATGGTGGTTCGGTGGAGTCGGAAGCTCGCCGGAGAGAGCTCGGGAAGTGGAATTGGAGTGGGGAATCGATGTTGCGGTGGAATATAAGGCTACTGGCAGGATTTGAGCATTGGTGGTGGAGTTACGGTGTCGTGGTGATCAGTGAGGTTGGCGGAGGCTCGGTGACCGGAGAGGAGGAAGGAGACCTCCTTGATGTCGGGGAAGAGGCGTAGTGGACGATTGGGAGGTGGTGGAGGTGATGGCTGAGGAGAACGGGGCTCAGGAGCCTCTATTTATAGGCTGCCGAGGCGGCCAGTGGCGTGCGGGCAACGCTGGAGTAACTCCGGCCGCCGTGGTAGGTTTTGGGCGGTGGTCAGGGATGGTGAGGGATTAATGATGGTGGCGGAGCCTTCTAGAGAAGCCAGCGAGATCGAGGTCGAGCGCTTCGGCCTCATCCACGGGACGAGTCCCGTACGGGTGCAGCAGCGAGGACCAACTCCGGCGACTGCCAGGAGGGGTCCAGAGGCGTGGGCGGTGCGGCGATGGTGCAGAGAGGGACGACACGTGGAGCTGGTAGGTGGATAGGGCGTTGATGGTAGTGATGGTGGCCGGTGGTCGGGGCGGCTCTGCTCGGCCCGCCATGGATGAGCTCGATGGTTGTTACACCGGCCTGCCGACAGCTCACTGGCGAGGAGAGGCTGGGGAGCGGGCCAGGGGGTCGAGGCCTTAATGAGCTATGGCGACGCCGTGTAGGAGAAGGAAGATGAGGAGCGCACGGCATCGTTTCCCTCTACTGCCTGACGAAATTCAGTCAACTAAATTTTATTCAGTTATGAACTGTGCACAGGTACTCATATAATCCTATGGCAGAGAGTGCTAGGGATTTTTAGAATTTGGGGCAATTTTTGTGGTGATGTGTTGATGCATATGAGAGGGCCTGGCAAAGTTTGGGAATTTTTGGAGCACTTAAAAATATGTTTGGATCAGAAATATTGAATCTGGTCCAAATTTGATTTGAGTGGAATTTGAAATTTTTAAACTATGGCACCCCATGTTTTTGGAGAAATGGGTTGTGGGTACCATATATTTGTTGAGATAATTTTGGTGGAGGTGGAATCCTTGTAGAAATGGTGGTTCCTTTGTAAACCAAGGAATGATGAAAAATACAAATTCCAACTTGGGAATTTATTTGAATTGTGAAAAATATTTTTTTGTGGGGTGGGAGAGATTTGGGTACTGCCCTAGAATAATAGAATGACTTGAGGGATAAATGGGAGTGGCAGAAAAATTTATTTGGATGATTTTGGAAGGCTAGAAAGAAGTGAAGAGGGCCATTTTCTTTGAAAATTTAATTTATTTCCAAAACTTTCCTATTTGAAAAATTGTTTGAAAACCTCCAAATTAATTATCCAAATAAATTTTAAACCTTTCAAAATAGAATCATTAAAGAAAATTTGAAACCAAATTAAAATTTAAAAGGGTTTTCAATTGGTAGAAAAGTAATATGATCAAAAAATGATTTTCAAAACATATAATTTTTAAAGGAAAGATTTCAAAAATTCAGAAAATATTTTTGGGATGTTACAACACCTACCCCCCTTAAGAAAAATTTCGTCCCCGAGATTTCAGCTGTCCCTCAAACAGGTACGGATATTCAGTCCTCAAGTGATCCTCTCTTTCCCATGTTGCTTCTTCCTCGGTGTGATTACTCCACTGAACTTTGTAAAATTTTATCACATTTTGCCGGGTTCTCCATTCAGACTCCTCCAAAATCTTTATAGGATGTTCCCTATAGGTAAGATCTGGTTGGATATCCAGGTCCTGATGCTGGACTTGCTTTTCTGGGTTACTGACACATCTCCTTAGTTGTGACACGTGAAACACATCATGAACATCTGATATTTCTACCGGTAGCTCTAGTTGATAAGCAACCTTGCCTCTTCTTGCGATCACTCTAAATGGTCCAATAAACCTCGGTGCCAATTTTCCTTTGACTTTAAATCTCTGTAGTCCTCTTGTTGGAGATACTCTGAGATACACATATTCATCGGGCTCAAAACTGACTTGGCGGTGCTTTTGATCATAGTAACTCTTTTGACGGCTCTGAGCCGCTCTTAGTCTGTCCTGAATAAGCTTCACTTTTGTTTCTGCCTCCTTAAGAACTTCGGGACCAAAAATTTGACTGTCTCCAGTCTCAGACCAACTGAGTGGGGTACAACACCTTCGTCCGTACAGTGCTTCAAAAGGTGACATTTTCAAACTAGCTTGATAACTGTTGTTATATGAGAACTCCGCGTATGGTAAACTATCTTCCCAGCTAACTCCGTAAGTGAGCACACATGCTCTCAGCATGTCCTCTAATATTTGATTTACCCCCTCAGTTTGTCCTCCGGTCTGCGGGTGGTATGCTGTGCTGAACATCAGTTGAGTCCCTAGGGCTTGCTGTAGGTGCTCCCAAAATCTAGAGACAAATTGGGTGCCTCTATCAGAGACTATGGTCTTGGGTACTCCGTGTTGGCAGACAATCCAGGCGAGGTATAATCTGGCAAGCCTCTGTGTGGTGTACGTGGTTTTTACCGGAATAAAATGTGCCACCTTGGTTAAATAATCTGTTATAACCCAGATAGCATCATTTCCGTGTCGTGACCTTGGCAATCCGATGATAAAATCCATTCCTATTATGTCCCATTTCCATTCAGGTACTCTGAGTGGTTGCAATAGTCCTGCTGGCCTCTGGTGTTCTGCTTTTACACGCTGGCAAGAATCACAACGTGCGACATATACGGCTATATCTCTTTTCATCCCACGCCACCAATAATTTTCTTGTAAATCCTTGTACATTTTTGTTCCTCCTGGATGAATAGAATATGGAGTGGTATGGGCTTCTGCCAAAATTTGTTGCTTTAAATCTTCCTTATTAGGCATGCACAGTCTTTTCCCGAACCATAAAATTCCCTGACTGTCTACGGTAAATTCAGTCGCCTTGCCCAATTTTATTTTCCTCTTAATCCCCTCAATACTTGGGTGTCCCTTTTGGGCTTCTTTGATTTGATCCTCTAATGTTGGTTTTATTTCCAGTTGGGCAACGATTCCTTCTGTGACTAGGACCATATTGAGTTTGGCAAATTCTTGGTTGAACTCATGCTGCAAGAATTGCGCACTATTGTAGTTGGTGCAGGGATTTCGGCTAAGGGCGTCTGCCACAACATTTGCTTTACCCGGATGATAATGAATTCCGATGTCGTAGCCCTTTATTAACTCAAGCCAGCGACGTTGTCTCAAGTTTAATTCTGGCTGGGTGAAAATATACTTAAGACTTTTGTGGTCTGTGTATATTTCACATCGCTTACTGAGAAGAAAATGTCGCCATTCCTTGAGTGCATGTATTACTGCAGCTAGCTCCAAATCATGTGTAGGATAATTCTCCTTGTGTCATCGTAGCTGTCTTGAGGCATATGCCACGACTTTTCCTTCTTGCATCAATACACATCCAAGGCCTTTCCTGGACGCGTCACAGTATATCTCAAAATTTTTGTGCACATCGGGCATGACCAGAACGGGTGCCGTTGTTAACCTATTTTTCAATTCTTGGAAACTTTTCTCACAGGCTTCAGTCCAATCAAACTTCTTATCCTTCTTAAGTAATTGGGTCATGGGTTTAGCTATGGTGGAGAATCCTTCTATAAATCTCCGGTAGTAGCCAGCCAGACCAAGAAAACTCCTGACCTCTGTCATGTTTGTGGGTTGCTTCCATTCTTGGACAGCCTTTACTTTACTTGGGTCCACAGCTATTCCATCTTGTGTCAACACGTGACCCAGAAAACCAACTTCACGTAGCCAAAATTCACATTTACTGAATTTGGCATATAATTGATTTTTCCTTAATTCTTCCAGGACTATTCGTAAATGTTGCTCATGCTCTTCTGGTGTCTTGGAATAAATGAGTATGTCATCAATAAATACCACCACAAACTTGTCCAAATATTTCATGAAGACCTTATTCATGAGATGCACAAAATAAGCAGGAGTATTGGTTAAGCCAAAAGGCATCACTGTGAACTCGTATAATCTATATCTGGTAGTAAAGGCAGTCTTGGGTATATCTGCCGATCGGATTTTTAATTGATGGTAGCCTGACCTCAAATCTATTTTTGAGAAAACCTTGGCTTCTGCTTGCTGTTTAAACAAGTCATTTATCCGGGGCAGCGGGTATTTATTTTAATGGTGACCATATTGAGTGCCCTGTAATCAATACATAGCCTTAGGGTACCATCCTTTTTCTTAGCAAATAAAACTGGCGATCCCATGGTGATGAACTGGGTCGAACATAACCCTTTTCCATTAGTTCCTTAATCTGTTTCTTCAACTCAGCCAATTCCGTCGGAGCCATTTGGTACGGCTTCTTATAAATGGGTGTTGTTCCAGGTGCCAATTCAATAACAAATTCAATTTCACGGTCCGGAGGCATTCCTGGTAGCTCCTCAGGAAATACATCGGGGTATTCGCAGACTACAGGGACCTTACTTAATTCTGCCGCATCCACTTGATTTAATTTTCCTTGTGTTGCGGAAATCCTCCTTGTGCCAAATTTTATTGTTTCTCCTTGGCAGCTTGTAAGAGTCACCGTGCGGTTGTAGCAGTCTATGAAACCTTTATTTTTGGTTAACCAATCCATTCCCAGAATAACATCTAGTTCGACTGCTTCCAGAACAATAAGGTTGGCTAAAAATACCATTCCTTTGATCTCAATATTCACATCCTTGCAGTACCATTGTGTGCTTTGCTTTGATCCCGGGGACTGAATAACCATGGAATTTTGCAAAGGCGAAAAAGAAAATCGATTCTTTGAAGCAAATCTTTTTGAGATACACGAATGGGAAGCTCCGGAATCAAATAAGACTGTAGCATTAATTGAGTTGATAGGAAACGTACCAAACACAATATCTGGTGCATTTTGTGCCTCCTGAAAGGTCACGTGGTTGACCTGCCCCTTCCTCTGGTTGTTATTGGGGTTGGAGTTGTTGCGTTTTGGAGCTATGTTTGTACCACGGCCATTGTTGTTGGGCTTGGTTGTATTATTTCCCTGCTTTGGGCATTGCCTGGAGTAATGCCCTTCTCCTCCACAAGCATAACAGGTGATGCCCGGATAGAATGTCGTATCTTTGGTCCTGTTGTTGAAAGCACTGCGGTTCTGTTGTGGTGCTACCGTTGCTGGTCGGGGTAGCGGAGTTGCTGGTCGGGGTGTTGTAGGCTTCTGAAATTCATTCTTGGGCCTGTTGTTGCGAACCTGAGATGACTGGTTCATACGGCACTTGCGTATTTCATTCATGTTGCGGTGCTCATTCTCCAGTATAGTTGCCTTGTCCACCAGTGTTTTGAAATCAGGAAAGGTGTGGACTACCAGTTGGCACTTTAAAGATGGGATAAGTTCGTTGAGAAATTTTTCCATCTTTTTGTCCTCTGTCATGTATTCATCATTGGCGTACCAGGCCAGCTGAGTAAATTGATCCAGATACTGGGCTACCGTGGTGCCTCGCTGCTTGAGATCCTCAAATTCCCTTTTCTTCAATTTCATGATACTATTAGGAATGTGTGCTCTCCGAAAGTTTTCCTTGAATTGTTCCCATGTCATATTGGCTCCGTTGGGATGAGTGTGGCATAAGTTTTCCCACCATGATGCTGCTGTACCAGAAAAATAGTATTGGGTATAAAGCACTTTTTCCCGGTCCGTACACTGGGCAATAACCAATTTTCTTTCAATATCACATAGCCAATCATCTGCCTCCAATGGTTTGTCGGTGTGAGAAAACACAGTAGGATTGGTCTTCTGGAGCTCAGATAATTTTGACCTGTTCTGATTTTGCCCTTGGTGATTTCCCATATTGATTAAATGCTGCATCATCTCTTGGTGCTGTTGTTGGCTTTGTTCGTACAGACGGTACACTTGTGAAAATGCTGAGTCACTGTCCTGTTGACTAGTCTGTCCTTGTGTAAAATTATTTCCCATTTGTCCATGGTTTTTCTCTGGCGGATTGGGCATAGAACGGGTCCAGGGGCGATGCATTTTCTTTCTGGGGTATTTGTGTAACACCGATGAGAAAAGAAATTATAAAGGCAGCAAATAAAATTTTTAAGAGAATGAAAATAAATCTCCCCCCAGGATGCAAGTACAACAGGTTATATCATACATGCAGGACTTAATTATACAAGCATGACTTAATTATACAAGATGCTTGCAGAAACTGTATACTACAAGACCACTTATTAAACTAGCGTACTACTTCGTCCTCTCAACGTGCTGTGGTCCGAGTCTGTTACTCGCCATCTTACAAAAAAAAGAAGAAGAAGAAACAGAAAATAAATATCTTACAACCACATCATCATAAAAAGACTACTACGGTGCGGACCCTCGATCTATCCTCACGCGGTGTTTGAGACACTGTAAGCTCCACTGAGGGTGAGTCCCAGCTATGGTCCACGAGACTCAACCTCCTCCTCCTCTGGAATGGTCTCCAGTCGGGTAGAGGTCGATGCTACGCCTGTCTGAGGTGGCACCGTGCGCGTCGACAGTGGAGCTCTGGTCGAAACAGGAGCAGCCAAGCGACTAGCCTCATCACTCGGGGATGAGCGCTGAACCGCGGGCTGAGTAGGAGAATAGTGTGGTGGAGTCGGAATACGAGGGGTACGTGGTGAGGGTGAACGGAACTTGCTCCTGCGAGTGATCCTCGCACGAGTCAAGTCCATTCGTGCAGCAAGATGGTCGTCCACCAATGCGGTGAGGACCGACTCTAGTGCCATGATATACTAGACAAGGGGCTCGATTGCCCCATCCCCTTCTCCTGCGGTGCAGGGAAAAGCATAATGGTTGGTATAAGGAACATGGCACGGAAGGTAGTGATAGGGACGGGTCTGCATAATAGGCAAGATGTCCCTGAGATGAGCAATAGCCTCACGGGCGGCCATCTGGATAGCATGCCTCTCAGAGGGCATGACTCTCCCCATAAAACGGTAATTGCGGAAAGACAAGGTAGTTCCACCCCGAATATATACCGAAGCCTGGTACATAGTCAGAGTATCTGTGATCCTATCTGGAAAAACGGTGTACTCTGGATAGCTCGGAGATCTCATCGCATCTCTAGCGATGACGGTAAGAAGACGGGAAAATCCCGCAAGCTCGTTGGTGAAAATCTGGGATGGGCAGCTGCCGCCAGACATTTACATCAGTAGACAAAAATCCAAATAGTCATATCATGTGCATATGATGACCATGGGAAAATACTACAATGCATGAGATGCATGCTAAAAATGTTAGTACTGACTTGAATGCTAGCGATCCTGCCTAGGGCTTCCTACAGTCAGCCTGGTGCTGGTACCAAGGTCTGTCGGGCCCATTTCTGAGAGTAAATCCCAGAATAGACCTAAGTCACACCAGCCCCAAGATCAACACAACTGGTGGACTTCCTTGATACAGATAACCAGCATAAGATCATATTACACAAGGTTGAGTCTGGGAGCTCAACAACATTATTACAAACTCGCCAATACAAGGCAGTGGCCGAAAATGACAGTGGTGTGGTGGTGATACAGTACTAGTACAATAACATAGAGCCAAGTGTTAGAGTGAGGCTTGACTATTTTATTTGTGTAGCGGAAGCTCAGCGGATGATACATGTGGTAGACTCCTATCTCACAGGTTGACTGACTAGGACTCCTCTAAGCGTCGGGCTCGCTAGCACAATCCTCCTCCACAAGCTCGTCTTCCTCCAAGTCTGGCCAAGTAAATAGCCAGGGACAAGCCAGTGAGTACGTTGGAATGTACTCACAAACATTGCGAACAGAAGATATAATGGATGCATATGCTCATGCTAACTGAAAGTTAAATCATGACAAATAAATGATATGAACGTGAACATAGCATGTTAGTCATGATAAAACTTATTAGAAATTAAACAAATGAATGTCACGGGTAGTCTAGCCAGCCCAAGTGACACTCAGCAAAATAAAAGAAATGCCAGTCAGATGTCTAAAATGACACCACGGTAGGTCTTGAAGAGAAATGCCAAACGGGTGTCTAAAAGAGAAATCGGATGAGACAGGACCATCCGAGAACTCAGGCGACGGCACGAGAGGTCTTGAAAAGAAATGCCAGTCGGGTGTCAAGTGACGCCACGGTCGGACTTGAAGAGAAATGCCAATCGGGTGTCCACAAGAGTAGTGGCGGGAGAAACCGCCTGTTAACTCGAGAGACGCCACGACAGGTCTTGAAAATAAAATTGAGTGCCCGGGGTAGTCTAGCCAGCACCTGAGACACTCAGGAAATATAAAATAAGAGAAACGGTTAGCCCTCAATAATATGCAAAACCATGAAAATATTCACAGTAATATTATTCAAAATAACCATGACAATGTTAGTGATGGCAACAAAATCTTGCAAAAATAGTTCATGCCCAAATTAATTATTTTCCTCCGGAGACCGACACCAGGACCGACACATGACCCACCCAACTATGCCCTTTAATCGAGGACATGGCTATTCGAATAGGTTTAAACTCTACAGAGGGTGTACTCTTAACCCACAAGTAGAGGATTTCTTTAGTCAGTACCGTGACACTGACTAATTCCCATTATGGTCTTTGGGTTGAAAACACACCTGACTAGCACACACCAGAAAAACTTTCCGGATGCCAGGAATCACCCAAAGCATCGTTCAAGAAAAACTCTAAGACGGGGAGACCAACGTCCTGCATGGGATCACTATTAATACGGGCGGATTCCAAGGGGTGCCCCCCTCTTGTTTACAACCGGAACACCCATGCCCCTTGACCCAATGACAGGATTTAGTCAAAGGCCCTGGAAACCCTCATCGTGGCCCTCTATACGGTGTGCACTTAGACAGGGGTTATCAACTTACTAAGCCGTACCTTCCTTGCGGAAGGACCCGTGGCAGCACGGTATTCCAGCTAGGTGTAAAGTAACAAGACTCGATATAGGCCGACTCAGGAGGTGTTAATTATCATCATCGGTATATTCCACTTAAGTCACATGACACCTCTGTGTCAAAAATAATGGCCCGTGCCCACCGGCACGTCCAAGGCAGGAGACACTCTCCTGGACATCTCACAGCTTTACCAAGTTAGTAAGTTTCTTGCAAGTTAAGCATAAGAAGTGATATGACCAAACATGCATGCACTTGTGATATATGTGGTGCAACTCCAACCGATGCAAACATGTAAATGCAATCACCATATCCCAAGTTCAATAATGCTTGCCTTGTCCAAAGTAGTCAGGTGAAAACCCTTCGAAATTCTCGGCAAAGTTTCCCTCTTCTCTTTCTGAAAATTTAAATTTAACTCAAATTAAAAAATTTGACAACAGTACAAAAAGTTGTCTCAAAACATTTTTAAATAAATACCAAAAAAACTAGAGAGAAAAATAAGAATTTCAAAAAAAAAATTCAACTTAAACAAAGTTGTAGTTTAGGAGTTATTAAACTTTCAAAACCAGGGTTGTTTTTGTAAAAAACCAGTCCCTGAGCGCTTATAAGGAAAACGCTTCGGGCAGAAATATGCTTTCCAGCGTGGAAGGCGTAAAAGCAGAGATTACGCCTTCACTTAAGACAGAGAAAAAGAAAAAGAAAAGCGCGGGGTGGGGTCCATCCATCAGGTTCAAAAATTCGAACACGCGCGCGGAAACAGAGGGGAGACGGCAATCGCCGGCGGTGATCGCCGGGGTTTTGGGAGGTGGTGATGGTCGGAGTGTGCTTGGGGTAGACTACCACGTCGGTAGGAGGTGGTGGTGGTCGCCGGAGAGTAGCAGAACGCCGGCGAGGTCGACGGCGGCGGATGGTGGTTCGGTGGAGTCGGAAGCTCGCCGGAGAGAGCTTGGGAAGTGGAATTGGAGTGGGGAATCGATGTTCCGGTGGAATATAAGGCTACTGGCAGGATTTGAGCATTGGTGGTGGAGTTACGGCGTCGTGGTGATCAGTGAGGTTGGCGGCGGCTCGATGACCGGAGAGCAGGAAGGAGACCTCCTCGAGGTCGGGGAAGAGGCGTAGGGGACGATTGGGAGGTGGTGGAGGCGATGGCTAAGGAGAACGGGGCTCGGGAGCATCTATTTATAGGCTACCGAGGCAGCCAGTGGCGTGCGGGCGACGCCGGAGTAACTCCGGCCGCCGTGGTAGGTTTTGGGCGGTGGTCAGGGACGGTGAGGGATTAATGATGGTGGTGGAGCCTTCTGGAGACGCCAGCGCGATCGAGGTCGAGCACTTCGGCCTCATCCACGGGACGAGTCCCGTACGGGTGCGGCGGCGAGGACCAACTCCGGTGACTGCTAGGAGGGGTCCAGAGGCGTGGGCGGTGCGGCGATGGCGCAGAGAGGGGCAACGCGTGGAGCTGGTAGGTGGAGGGGCGTTGACGGTAGTGATGGTGGCCGGTGGTCGGGGCGGCTCTGCTCTGCCCACCGTGGATGAGCTCGGTGGTTGTTACACTGGCCTGCCGACAGCTCACCGGCGAGGAGAGGCTGGGGAGCGGGCCAGGGGGTCGAGGCCTTAATGAGCTATGGCGACGCCGTGCAGGAGAAGGAAGATGAGGAGCGCACGGCATCGTTTCCCTCTGCTGCCTGACGAAATTCAGTCAACTGAATTTTATTCAGTTATGAACTGTGCACGGGTACTCATATAATCCTATGGCAGAGAGTGCTAGGGATTTTTAGAATTTGTGGCAATTTTTGTGGTGATGTGTTGATGCGTATGAGAGGGCCTGGCAAAGTTTGGGAATTTTTGGAGCATTTAAAAATATGTCTGGATCAGAAATATTGAATCTGGTCCAAATTTGGTTTGAGTGGAATTTGAAATTTTTGAACTGTGGCAGCCCATGTTTTTGAGAAATGGGTTGTGGGTACCATATATTTGTTGAGATAATTTTGGTGGAGGTGGAATCCTTGTAGAAATGGTGGTTCCTTTGTAAACCAAGGAATGATGAAAAATACAAATTCCAACTTGGGAATTTATTTGAATTGTGAAAAATATTTTTTTGTGTGGTGGGAGAGATTTGGGTACTGCCCTAGAATAATAGAATGACTTGAGGGATAAATGGGAGTGGCAGAAAAATTTATTTGGATGATTTTGGAAGGCTAGAAAGAAGTGAAGAGGGCCATTTTCTTTGAAAATTTAATTTATTTCAAAAACTTTCCTAGTTGAAAAATTGTTTGAAAACCTCCAAATTAATTATCCAAATAAATTTTAAAGCTTTCAAAACAAAATCATTAAAGAAAATTTGAAACCAAATTAAAATTTAAAAGGGTTTTCAATTGGTAGAAAAGTAATATGATCAAAAAATGATTTTCAAAACATTTTATTTTTAAAGGAAAGATTTCAAAAATTCAGAAAATATTTTTGGGGTGTTACATGAAACACACTCGCATATTAGCTACATCCAATGCTCAAGTATGATCATAGTGCCCCTTAGTTGGTGCTTTATAAGAGAAGATGGAGACTCAAATAAAAAAAAAATTGCATAAAGTAAATAGATAGGCTCTTAACAGAGGGAAGTAGGGATTTCTAGAGGTGCCAGAGCTCAAAGCTTAAATTGAGAGATAATTTTTTTTGAGAGGCATACTTTTCCCGTCAACGAAAATGACCGAGTAATTCCCAACACTTTACATGCTAGATATATCATAGGCGGTTCCCAAACAGAAAATAAAATTTATTCCTTTTTCCACCATTCTTTCACAATCCATGGCTAGCCGTATCCATGGGTGCCTTCCATACCAACACTTTCCAAGGAATTTATTATTTGACAACATAAAGTAAAGTTCTTTTCCATTTCGGGACTGGGCATCCCTATTACTGTCATACTCTCGTGCAATGACAAGTGAATAAACACTCATCTCGAGAATAAAACATCTAGCATGGAAAATATTGGCCACCCCCTGCCGCTTCATGAGCGGTACGAGCACACAAAAAGGAAATTCGTTTTGAAAATTAGAGATGGCACATACAAATTTGCTTAGAATGGCATGGAAATACCACATATAGGTAGGTATGGTGGGCTCATATGGCAAAACTAGGTTTAAAGATTTTGGATGCACAAGTAGTATTTCTACTTAGTAAAAGTGGAGGCTAGCAAAAAGATTGAGAAGCAACCAACTAAGAAACGAAAAATCACATAAGCGAGCATTAAGCATAACTAACACCGAATAATGCACCACAAGTAGTATGTAATTTCATTGCATAACTATTGACTTTCGTGCTTGCATAGGGAATCACAAACCTTAACAGCAATATTCTTACTAAAGCATAATTACTCACCAACATGACTCACATATCACTATCAACATATCTCAAAACTATTACAAAGAATCAAGTTTATTTTGTCCAATGATCTTCATGAAAGTTTGTATTATATCCCTCTTTAATATCTATCACTTTGGGAATAGTTTCATATATTGCAATTGCTTTTGACAAGCTCAAACAAATTTAAGTGAAGAACATGAGCATAAATTTTTTTTGTCTCTCAAAATAATATAAGTGAAGCATGAGAGAATTTCTTCAAAATTTTACTAACACTCAAATAAATATAAGTGAAGCATGAGAGCATTTCTTTAAAAATATTAAAGCACACCGTGCTCAAAAAGATATAAGTGAAGCACTAGAGCAATTCCATAGCTCAAAAAATTTAAGTGAAGCGTAAAGAGCAATTCTAACAAATCATACCATAATTTTGGCTCTCTCAAATAGGTGTGTCCAGCAAGGATACTTGTGACAAACTAAAAAGAAAAAAAAGCAAAGACTCATATAATACAAGACGCTCCAAGCAAAACTCATGATATGTGACGAATAAAAATATAGCTCCAAGTAAAATACCAATGGTCATTAGAAGAAAGAGGGGATGCTTTCCGGGGCATCCGCAAGCTTAGTTGCTCGGTTCTCCTTGAATATTAACTTGGGGTGCCATGGGGCATCCCCAAGCTTAGGCTGTTTTCACTCCTTATTCCTTCATCCATCGTGATCACACCCAAAACTTGAAAACTTCAATCACACAAAACTTAACAAAACCTTCGTGAGATCCATTAGTATAATAAAGCAAATAACTACTCTAAGTACTATTGCAAACCCATTCACATTTTATTATTGCATTATATCTATTATATTCCAACTTTACAATGGCTTATACCACCCCCCCACCCAATACAATCCATAGATTCATCAAAATAAGCACACAATGCAAGGAAAATAGAATCTGTCAAAAACAAAACAGTCTGTAGCAATCTGTACTCTAACCATACTTCTTGAAATCCAAAAATTCTGCAAAATTAGAACAACGTTGGCTATTTGTATATCAATCGTGTGTTAAAAATTCAGAATTTTTTGTAGCTTCTGTGATTTTACAAAATTCTGCTACTGGACACAAAAGTTTTTGTTTTTCAACAAGGTCAAATCAACTATCACCCAACATGATCCCAAATGCTTTACTTGGCACGAACACTATTTAAAACATAAAAACACAATAATAAAAGTAACATAATTGTGCAAACACTCAAGAACAGAATGAAAAAGGCAAAAATAAATTTTATTCATTGGGTTGCCTCCCAACAAGCGCTATCGTTTTATGCCCCTAGCTAGGCATAATGCATAGATTCAAGTATTGTCATCTTTAGTTTTTGATCCATAAGATGCCCTCATGATTGATTCATATGGTGGCTTAATTCCTGTTCTAAGTAAGTGTTCCATACCCTTTCTTAGTGGAAATTGCAATTTAATATTGCCTTCTTTCATATCAATCACGGCACCTATAGTGCGTAAAAACAGTCTACCAAGTATAATTGGACAAGACGGATTGCAACCAATATCAAGAACAATAAAATCTATGGGCACATAATTTCTATTTGCAAGAATAACACCATTATTAATTCTTCCCATAGGCTTTTTGATAGTAGAATCCGCCAAGTGCAAATTAAGAGAACATTCTTCAATATCGGTAAGACCAAGCACATCACATAAAGATTTCAGAATTGTGGAAACACTAACACCCAAATCACATAAGGCAAAACAATCATAATTTTTAATCTTAACTTTAATGGTAGGTTCCCATTCATCATGTAATTTTCTAGGAATTGAAATCTTTAATTCCAATTTTTCTTCCAAAGCTTTCATCATGGCATCTACGATATCTTTAGTAAAAGCTTTATTTTGTTCATAAGCATGGGGTGAATTTATCATGGATTGCAACAAAGAAATACAATCAATCAAATAGCAATTATCATAATTAAAGTCTTTGTAATCCAAAAGAGTGGGTACATCATTAGTTAAAGTTTTGACCTCTCCAAACCCACTTTTATCAAAATTTTCATCAAGATTTTCATGCTTCAAATTATCGGGACGCCTTCTAAGTAAAGTTGACTCTTCTTCAGTCCCGTTATCATCAATCTTAATTTTACTAAATGAGGAATCCATAGAAGAAACACCAATTACTTTAAGATCTTCATCATTTTTATAAAAGCAATCACTAGAAAACGCTCTTTCTAAAAATTCTCTTTTAGCTCTAAGCATAGCCATTCTTTTCTTACTTTCATCCATAGAAACAAATAAAGCTTTAATTGATTCCTCAGCCTTGGGTACAAAAAATTTCAACTTGAGATTTTCTACATCGTGAGAAATCCTATCAATGCTTCTAGACATATTATTAATCTTATTCAACTTTTCTTCTATCGTAGTATTGAAAACCTTTTGAGCATTGATAAATTCTTTAATATTATTCTCAAGATCAGAGGTGTTCCCATTATTATTGTAAGAAGAATTACCATAGCAGCTACCATAATTATTAGAGGAATTTCCAGGAAAAGGCCTAGGATTAAAATTACCTCTATAAGCATTGTTATTAAAATTATTTCGCGAGACAAAATTCACATCTACGGTATCACTATTTTGCTCAATCAAAGTAGACAAAGGCACATCATTTGGATTAATAGGAGCACTTTTATTAGCAGCCAATTTCATAAGAGCATCAACTTTTTCACTCAAAGAATTTATTTCTTCAACCGAATTAACTTTTTTACTAGTAGGTGCTCTTTCGGTATGCCATTGTGAATAATTTGCCATAATATTGTGAAGCAATTCAGTAGCTTCAACCAAAGTAATTTCCATAAAAGTACCACCCCCTGCAGAATCTAAAAGATTTCTAGAAACAAAATTCAATCCCGCATAAAAAAATTGTATGATCATCCAAAGATTTAAACCATGAGTGGGACAATTTCTTAGCATCAATTTCATTCTTTCCAAAGATTGTGCAACATGTTCATGCTCAAGTTGCTTAAATTCTTGATTTGAGTTCTAAGGGAAATAATTTTCGCAGGAGGAAAATACTTAGTAATAAAAGCATCTTTGCACTTATCCCAAGAATCGATACTATTGTGAGGCAAAGAAGAAAACCAAATTTTTACACGATCCCTCCAAGCGAAAGGAAATAATTTCAACTTCACAATATCATTGTCCACATCTTTTTTCTTTTGCATATCACACAATTCTATGAATGCATTTTGATGGGACGCGGCATCCTCATTAGGAGTACCAGAAAATTGATCTTTCATATCAAGATTCAACAAAGCGGCATTAATATCACAAGATTCCGCACTAGTGGCAGGAGGAGCAATCGGAGTGCTAATAAAATCGTTGTTATTGGTATTGGAAAAATCACACAACTTGGTGTTTTCTTGAGTCATCATGACTACGCAAACAAGATTGCACACAAAAAGATAGATCTGACGAGAAAACGGAGAATGAAAAAGAAGGCGAATAAAACGGCAAATTTTTGTGAAGTGTGGGAGATGAAAACAAGAGGCAAATGGCAAATAATGTACATTGCAAAGAGATGAGATTTGTGATTAGGAACCTGATAGATGTTGATGATGTCTCCCCAGCAACGGCGCCAGAATTTCCTTTTTGTGTCACTTGAACTACGTCGGTATTTCCCCAAAGAGGAAGGGATGATGCAGCATGGCTATGGTAGGTATTTCCCTCAGTTATGAAACCAAGGTATCAATCCAGTAGGAGAACCAAGCAACACTATGTAAACGGTACCTGCACACAAAGAACAAATACTTGCAACCCGACGCTTATGAGGGGTTGTCAATCCCTCTACGGGTAACAGCGCCAGAAATTGTCAAGTTGACGGGATAAAAATTGTGCAGATTGGATAAATAGATCTCGATAAAATGCAAAATAAAAAAATAGTAAAGAAGTGCAGCAAGGTATTTTTGGGTTTTTGGAATAATAGATCTGAAAACAAAAGCGGTGAAAAATAGATCTGAAAGGAATATGATAAAAGATAGACCCGGGGGCCGTAGATTTCACTAGTGGCTTCTCTCGAGAAAATAGCATACGGTGGGTAAACAAATTACTGTTGGGCAATTGATAGAAGATTGAATAATTATGACGATAACCAAGGCAATGATCAATATATAGGCATCACGTCCAAGATTAGTAGACCGACTCCTGCCTGCATCTACTACTATTACTCCACACAACGACTGTTGTCTAGCATGCATCTAGTGTATTATGTTCATGGATAAATGGAGTAATGCAATAAGAACGATGACATGATGTAGACAAGATCTATTCATGTAGGAATAGCCCCCATCTTGTTATCCTTAATAGCAACGATACATGCATGTCTTGCCGCCCCTTCTGTCACTGGGAAATAACACCGCACGATCGAACCCATCACAAAGCACCTCTTCCCATGGCAAGAAAAATCGATCTAGTTGGCCTACCAAAACCAAAGATTCGATGAAGAAATACGAGGCTATAAACAATCATGCATATAAGAGATTAAAGAAGACTCAAATAATATTCATGGATATAGATCTGATCATAAACTCAAAGTTCATCGGATCCAAACAAACACACCCCAAAAAAGAGTTACATCAAATAGATCTCCAAGAGACCATTGTATTCAGAATCAAAAGAGAGAGAGGAAGCCATCTAGCTACTGCCTACGGACCCGTAGGTATATGATGAACTACTCGCGCATCATCGGAGAGGCACCAATGAGGATGAACAACCCCTCCGTGATGGTGTCTAGATTGGATCTCGTGGTTCTGGAACTTGCGGTGGCTGGAATTGTGTTTCGTCGACTCCCCTAGGGTTTCTAGAATATTTGGGTATTTATAGGGTGAAGAGGCGGTGCAGGGGGTCACCGAGGTGGGCACAACCCACCAGGGCGCGCCAGGGCTCCTGGGCGCCCCTGGGGGTTGTGCTCCCCTCGGGCCTCCCCGCTGGTACTTCTTTGGCCCATCTTGTGTCTTCTGGTCCAAAAAAATTCTCCAAAAAGTTTCGCTGCGTTTGGACTCCGTTTGGTACTGATATTCCGTGAAGTAAAAGAAAACAAGCAAAAAACAGCAACTAGCACTGGGCACTATGTCAATAGGTTAGTCCTAAAAAATGATATAAAGTTGCTATAAAATGATTATAAAACATCCAAGAATGATAATATAACAGCATGGAAAAGCAAAAATTATAGATACATTGGAGACGTATCAGTGCCTTATTTTCTTCCAGATCTTGAGAATTGATTTTGAATGTCCTACATGTATGTTTCTGCCATTTTTTTAGATTGGTATGTACACAGATGAGGCTCCGACCAGCGGCGCTGTCGGTTGTAGATCCTGCACCCGGCAGCGCGGGCAGAAGCGGCCACGGCCCCCCTGTAATCCGAGGAACCCGTAGAATCTCCGGCGGACCGCATCAGCGATCTCCCGGATGCCATCCTTGGGGAGATAATCTCCCTTCTCCCCACCAAGGATGGCTGCCGCACATAAGTCCTCGCATCTCGGTGGTGCACTCAGTGGTGCATCGCGCCTCTTAATCTTGATTGTCGTCAGGTATCTGTCGATGATGATTTTGAACTCCCCGGAGCCATCATCTCCTCCCACCAGGGCTCCGTTCAATGCATCTGCATCCCGGCATGCTACCTGCTGGACATACCCTACACGGTGGGCGCCTGGCTAACATCCTGTCAATTCAAAAAACTCTAGCAGCTTGAGTTCTACCATTACTACGAAAATAGGTTACCACCAATCGTTGTATCTGTGCCCTCACCACCGATGTCCATCTCATGGTTTTCCTCCTCTCTCCACATGGCCACCCTGACCCGGTGTCATCTAGCAGACAATCTGGTACAAATGCTTTGACTCCCACTGCTATAAAAACTTGCGCTTATGTTGGTTGATCTGTCGGAGGGCTCACTGCACAGCATCATCCACTCCAGCTGCCCTGCCCTAAAGCGCTTGGTGCTTGTTTTTGGCAAAGAAATCCATATCCCTTGTCTCAAGATAAAGTCGCCTCACCTTGTAAGCATTGGAATTCATTTTAAAGGATAGGAGTTCATCATTAAAGATGCCCCTTCACTTCAAAGGTTGCTCCTTGATTGTTGTTATGCACCTTCGCAAATAATTGTGGTCTCTGCGCCTAAACTGGAGACCTTGGGTGCAATTAGTGATCCGTTTAAATCATTCAAGATGGTGTTTGGCTCCACACTTATTTAGGTACTGTATATTATCCATGCACACTTTTGTAATCTGCATTTTTCATTTGTGCACATAAGTTAAATATCATCTTGGATTACACTTTTGGTGCTAATATTATGTTCTATGCTGAATGAAGAGCTAGTCCATGGATGGCCTATCAGTGGTGCTGGATTCTGTCAAGACCTTATATATCAGTATATGGTGTCTTGATCTGAACATGATTATTGGCTTGCTGCGATCCATGTTTAGAGAATTTGTATATAAAGGTGATGATTTCACGCACATTGAAAGCCCATATATAATGTACTAGAATTAACCGTTCAGCTATCACTCCTTCGACATACTCTATTTTAGACATTAACTATTTTCGGTCTTCATGTCTATTTAGGTACTAGCACATGGAGAAAAAGGTATAACCAATCAATGGCTGAGGAAGCACAAGGATTTTCTCAGATCTCATGACATTCGTTTGATGACAATAATAGTGGAAGGATATGCATCCAACCATGCAAACACTAGCTTTGTCACATTCTTCATGTTGAATGCAAGGGCACTATTGTCCGTGAGGATTAAGTTTTTTGACAAAAACTTACTCACGGGTGGACATGTTGAACAGCATAAAAAGAAGTTTCAGGTGGACCTAAGGGCTTCTGAATGTGCTCGACTTCTATTTACAACAACTTGTTGTCATCATTGACCAGTAGAATTTTTGTACCGGGATCTTGATTTTATGGATCAGACAAATCCATTTGATTGTGACTACCCAAAACTTTGGTGTAGTTAGATGTTATTGCCCTATTCAATCTGGGTTTTTTCTAAACCTGATGAACAATTAATCCTTGTGCTTTTGGACCATTTGTAAGCTGGAGTTAGATATTGTTGCTCTTTTCAACTCGGCTTCGACCCATATTTTCCTTCATACTGGGCCAATGGCTTGCCATTTCTTTAACTAAAACATAAATATTTTAAGCAATCACAACATAGGGAAAGAACATCACTATCGCGGGATCCTTGAGATCATTGTTCATTTCAGAACCCGCAAGTTCTTAGCGCCCGCCAGCACCCACAAACTTATTTTCAGCTAGCACACCAGATGGGCTGTAATTCTAAATAAGAAAAGTTGCATGGTAGTGATAGATTTGGATTCTGACATTTGGGACCCACGAGGAAAAAGCCTATCCAAGACGGTGTCGACTCAATAGTAAACATTGAGAAACCTGGTTTTAAAATTACGGTAAATCCAAAACTCGCCTGAAAATCATGAAACTTGGCATGGTGTTATGACATGGTACCAACATGCTGTGGTAAAAAATTAGTCCAATTTGGGACAAGTTTTGGTATAAACTTTTTACAAACCGGAGCTTCTCTCAAGAAGCCTCATGGTTCCAAGAGGGAACTTGTCACCTATGTGTGCGAAACGACATACACTGTGTCTTCCCGCCTTGATTTATTTTACAGAGGCAACATGCAACTATAGGAGCGTCGTCCTAAAAATATGAAATTATTCAGGGTTCGTTTTGCCTTTTTATACATTATTTGAGTTTTCTAGGCATTTTGGAACATACTTTGGTGTGTGCAAAGGTCATGTGTGTACTAGCCACCAATGTAATTGGATGTTCAATTTGGTTATGGAATCAAGTCCTTATAAGTTATAAGTACATACATTGTTGTTCTGTATGCAATGACATCGCACACAGACCATACTACGGAACCCGTTGGTGATGAATTCATAAATTGGTGAAGATTGTATACCAGCAAGCGTTTGCCCACAACACACATGGCTTATTAGCAGAAATCGTCTGTCTTATTATCGGTCTTCGCACACATTTCAGATTACGAACATGTTTGCCTCATATCACACATATCTCGTTAAGTTGAACCATTTCTGTCGTGTTGCCTCATTGCAAATAGTTCATCGCAGTGAACTGTATGCCGTCTGTTGCACACACCTTGATCTGCCTGACCATTTCTGTTGTGTTGCATAATCACAAACATTTCATCCGGGTGAACGGTATGCCACATATCGCACACACCTTCATTTGGTCGAACATTTCTGTTGTTATGCTCATCGCAAACAGTTCATTCGTGTGAACTGTATGCCACGCATCGCACATGCAACTATAATCTGAATCGTGTTTGATGTCTTCGCAATCACAAATGTTTTGTATCTTTTTTGACGGTTTTATTACATCATCGTTTGCGATTAGTGCATCGCACACAGTTTCGTCGAAGGGTCTCTAATTGTAGTGTCGCGTTAGCAGCTGATACGTCTCCAACGTATCTATAATTTATGAAGTATTTATGCCATGTTTGCAACAATTTTATATGGTTTTGGTATGATTTTATTAGAACTAACCCGGACTGACACTGTTTTCAGCAGAACTACCGTGGTGTCATTTTTTTTGCAGAAATAAAAGTTCTCGGAATGGGCTGAAAATTTACGGTGATTTTTGTTGGACCAAAAGAGACCCCCGAAGCACCGAAGCTGGACCAAAAGAGTTCCAAGGACTCCACAAGCCAGGGGCGCGCCCTACCCCCCTGGGCGCGCCTTGAGGGCTTGTGGGCCCCTCGGGCACCTCCTTTACTTGTTTCCGACGACAAAAATTCTTATAAATATAGAAACCTCCGAAAAGAACCCTAGATTGGAAGTTCCGCTGCCGTAAGCCTCTGTAGCCGCAAAAAACCAATCAGGAGCCAGTTCCGGCACCCTGCTGGAGGGGGAAATCATCGCCGGAGGCCATCTTCATCATCCCGGTGGTCTCCATGACAAGGAGGGAGTAGTTCACCCTCGGGGCTGAGGGTATGTTACCAGTAGATATGTGTTTGATCTCTCTCTCGTGTTCTTGATTTGGCACGATCTTGATTTACCGCAAGCTTTGTTATTATAGTTGAATCATATGGTGTTTCTTCCCCTCTACCTTCTTGTGATGAATTGAGTCTTGCTCTTTGTGGTTTCGTTATGTTGGATTGAGTATTGGATTTGAGAACACTTGATGTATGTCTTGCGATGGGATATCTGTGGTGACAATGGGATGTTCTATTGATTCACTTGATGTATGTTTTGGCACTCAACTCGCAGATTCCCGAGGTGACATTGGGGTAATCTATGCATAGGGGTTGATGCACATTTTCGTCCTACTTTCTCCGATAGAAACTTTGGAGTGATTCTTTGTTACACGTTGAGGGATTGTTATATGATCCAATTATGTTATCATTGTTGAGAGAATTTGCACTAGTAAAAGTATGAACCCTAGGCCTTGTTTTCAAGCATTGCAATACCATTTTTACTCACTTTTGTTACTAGTTACCTTGCTGTTTTTATATTTTCAGATTACAAAAACCTATATCTACCATCCATATTAATCTTGTATCAACATCTCTTCACCGAACTAGTGCACCTATACAATTTACCATTGTATTGGGTGTGTTGGGGACACAAGAGACTCTTTGTTATTTGGTTGTAGGGTTGTTTGAGAGAGACCATCTTCATCCTATGCCTCCCACGGATTGATAAACCTTAGGTCATCCACTTGAGGGAAATTTGCTACTGTCCTACAAAACACTGCGCTTGGAGGCCCAACACGAGTCTACAAGAAGAAGGTTGCATAGTAGACATCAGCAGCATCCTGCAGTAGTGTTACATGATGAATGTTATCCAACATTATCAGCGATCCAATGCCTATGAGCTTTTCACATATGGCTTCTTGCTAAGTTACTACTGTTGCTACTACTGTCATAATTGCTACAAAACTATCACTGCTACCATTCCTGTTACTATTGCTACCATTACTATTGCTATCAAACTATCATACTACTGTGCTACTGATCACGCTACTGCAGATATTTAGTCTTCAAGTGTGGTTGAATTGACAATTCAACTACTAATACTTGCAAATATTCTTTGGCTCCCCTTGTGTCGAATCAATAAATTTGGGTTGAATACTCTACCCTCGAAAACTGTTGTGATCCCCTATACTTGTGGGTTATCACAAAGTATTGCTAATATGCATGAGTGTTATGGTGATGTTGATGGTGGTGGCTATGGAGATGGAGATGGGAAATGGTGGTGGCTAGGGTTGTTGTGGATGACGAAGATGGAGGTCTCGGTGATGTTCGATTCGTCTTTTGGTGTTGGCTTCTTCACAGTATTTTTCGAGTGGATGAGATGGAGCCGTCGGTGCCTCATACGAGCGCGCATACGAGCATGCACACTCTTATGACATGCCATCTTGCGCTCTATTGGCTCTATTGTGCCTCCCACTTGATCCTCTTGATCTCTAGTTTACTCCTTTCCAAGTATGTGATTGATTGATTTTGTCCATGTTTAGCCCCATTTACATAGAAATAGAATAAAACAAAGGATTTTGAAATCCTTTGCATTCATTAGTCATTAGTAGCAATATCGGAGCGGATATCTCGGTTTTTATGAAATAACTTGCTCTAATCTCAGGTGTGATGAGTGTAAAAATAATACTCATCCATGTCGCCCATTGAACGGATATTACGCGCCTATGAAACGTCAACACATCTGATGACCCACAAGTATAGGGGATCGTAATAGTCTTCGAGGGTAGTATTTCACCCAAATTTGTTGATTCGACACAAGGGGAGCCAAAGAATATTTATAAGCGTTAGCAGTTGAGTTGTTAATTCAACCACAACTGAGAAGTTATTTCTCTGTAGCAAAGTATCAGTAGCATAGTAGTATGATAGTTTTGATAGTAGCGGTAACAATAGCAATTGTAATAGTAATGGTAACAGTAGCAGCAATAGTAGTAACTTAGCAAAGACAATATGAAGAAAGCGTAGGCATTGGATCAGCGATGGATATTTGGATGACATTCATCATATAACATTCACAACATAGAGCGATACGCAATAGCTCTAATTCATCAATTAAAAGTAGGCATGTATTCCGTATATAATCATACGTTCTTATAATAAGAACTTGCATGATATCTTTTGTCCCACCCTCCCGTGGCAACGGGGTCCTTAAGGAAATCTAAGGGTAATTAAGGTCTCCTTTTAATAGAGAACCGGAACAAAGCCTTAACACATGGTGAATACATGAACTCCTCGAATTACAGTCATCCCCGGAGAGTATCCCAATTATTGTCACCTTGGGGTCTACCGTTTAGAACAATAACAAGTCCATATAACTAGCACATAGGATCAAGAACTCATTTATATTCATGAAAACATAATAGGTTCAGATCGGAAATCATGGCACTTGGGCCCTAGTGACAAGCATTGAGCATAGCAAAGTCATAGCAACATCAATCTCAGAGCAAGCAAGTTGGATGTACACTAGCGGATGAGTCTTATTGGGCCCATTTTTGGCTGGATGTTAGGGCCAAAGGTTTCATGATCTGCTAGTGAAAAGCTTGTATATTTCAATGATGAGATTCCTCAAAATGCTCAAGGTCTTCATGAGCAAGCAAATTGGATGTACACCCCACTAGTTCATTTGGAGAGCCGTCATACACTTATTATAGTTCTAGTGCATCCGGCGCATGACAATCCCTACTCCTTGCACTAACATCAATCGTAAGGCCTCTCCATTGCCTAATGACCAGTCTTGTTGGTGTCAGACTTTCTTAGTTTTTGACTTATTAAAAAAACCATCATTATTCCTTTTTCCATATATAAGTGCAAAGATCAAAGCTTGTGTCTCGAGCATCACGTGTGCACTAAGTACTTGAAAACAGGGGATTCATGTGATTGATTACTTGACCAAAGCTCTAGGTCATGTTATGATAAGGTGTTTTGATATGATAAAGCCTTGAGCATTTGGGGCCATGTTATTTGATAGTATTGAGTGTTGATAGCTATGACATGAAAGAATTGAAGCATGAAAAGTGAGAGTAATTTTATTTGCATATTTTGATGTTACTCACCTGTTATTAATTATAGACAATTGCCATAAGTCACCTTTGTCATGAGTTCACAACACTTTACATCATTAGATCAAGATTATGCTAGGCACCATGCAATTTCAAAAATTATCTTGGTTTTTTTATCATCTATCTACTCGAGGACGAGAAAAGATTAAGCTTGGGGATGTTGATACGTCTCAAACCTTATCTATAATTTTTTTTGTTTCATGCTATTATAATACCACTTTTAGATACTTTTATAGCAATTTATATTATTTTTAAAGACTAACTTATTAATTCGGTGCCCAGAGGCAGTTGTTGTTTTCTGCAAGTTTTTGACTTTATACAAAATCAATATCTCCGGACTGCCAAATACCCTGGGTGTTGGGGATATGACTCTGAGATGTGACCCGCCCAGGAGGGGCCGGGTTAAACCATTGGCAATTTATTATGAAGAAGGCCGAAGAAAGGTCCAAGAAGACGAGGCATAAAGATAGGCGGCGGCTTAAGAGGCGGGCCTGGTGGAGGCCCAAGACCCGGAGGTGTGAGCCACCCGATGGTGACTCTCCTGGCAAGGCAAGGCGACTTAGAAACCGGGCTGGTCACGTTGTGTGATCCGGCTTGGACTCTTGTAAGCCCCGGAGCCTCGACCTGTGTATATAAAGGCGAGACCCGGCGATGGCTTAAGTCAAGAAACAACTAATCGATAGCTAGGTCAAGCGTGATCGCTCCCTTGTAATCGATATTCAAGCAATACAACTAGAAGCAGGATGTAGGCTTTTACCTCATTGTGAGGGGCCGAACTTGGGTAAACCTCTGTGTCCTTTATCCCATTCAACCCCTTTGAGCTAACCTACGTTGCGATGGCTCCACACCTAAGTCCTTTCACAAGGGCATCTGCCGTGTTAAATCCAACACAGTTGGCACCCACCGTGGGGCCAAAGCATGGTGGTTTCGAGTTCTTGAAGGGAAACTTCTCAGGGATCGAAGGATATGCCGTGGGCCAGATGACTAAGAGTCGTCGCGGCAAGATCTACATCGACGACGCTGGCTGGGGCCCCGAGGCCGACTCAATCGAGTACGGGTACCGGGTCCCCTTTGGGGGAATCCATGTCTTCATCTGCAAGATCGGCGAGTCAGAACCTGAGCCGGACACCTGCACCGACATCATCGAGACGGCTCAGCGCGCGTGACCCACCAGGGGTCAACCCGGCCGGAAGCACGTCTTTGTTGGCTTTGTTCATGGGGCGGATCTTGAGGAAGGTTATGTATTTGGTGGAGAGACGGCCATCTATTCAGGTGATGAGTCATCGACCAGAGAAACCGAATCAATCTATCAGCTTCAGGATGGCGGGCTTGGGGGCTATTCCAATGGTGACAGTATTCCGGACCCTTATGAGCCGCCGAGCAGGGCTGCTATTTTTATGGCTGGTACGCAACCAATGGTAAACTCATCAACAGCTACTGCCATGACATCCGGTTCAACTGCTACTGCGACAGCTGGGGCGGGCGGCTCTGTTTGGCCGCCGACTTAGGTTTTATTTGAGCTCTTGGGCATCCTGACGACTCTGTTATCCACGGAGGTGACTCCAGCTAATCAAGCACAGCATAATGCAGAAGTTGCAAAGGTGCAAGATGAGGTGGCGAAAGCCCAAGAGGATCTTAATGGAGAGAACGCCAGGATGGCGACGGAGTGAGCTTCGGTGGATGCCGAGTCAGAGTGGATAAGGGCAGAAGCTTTCCGCCTAAGTCTAGATCAAAATGCATCCAATGTTGTTTTTTGAAGAAGGCACCAGAGCCACTTGCCTTCGCAGTTTGAGGGGCGGAACCTTTTTAACACACCCGGGGTAGGAACGAGTAACCTGCCCATTGTAACCCGGGCTGCTGAGGCATCGGGGACCGGGGCGACAGCCTAGCCTCGTGTGCCAGACCCGCCTCGTAGGGATCTGACCCCACCTCAACGGGTTCCAACACCCTCTGGCCATTATTCTAACCCAATGGATAACATGATAGCAGCGGCCACACGGCTGGCGGCTATCCCGATCGAAGTTGAGTCTCCAGTGGCGATAGAGACCCGGAACGCGGTGGAGCTTCTTTAGACGGTTGTAGCACAGCAGGCGGCTTATTCGTACAGTCGTGAGCGGGTTCACTCAACTCCCCGCCCAAGTCGAAGATATAGCTGGCGTATTGAGTCACCGGCGGTTTCCAGCAGTGAACGGCATCGTAACCTGCCTTGTAATGATGACCCGCCCCGTGGACATAACCTGCCCCATGATAATAATATGTTGAACAATGCTCAGGCCCTTCTAGATCAGGCTAGAGCCCGTCATGAGGCCGAATTGGCGGCTCAACTAGGGGCTCATCAGCAGTTCCCAGTAAACCCTTTGGCGTCTGTTGAGGCTGGGACGACTTCCAGGACAGTTGGTGTGCCGTGTCTAGTACCGGCTCTACGCAATGAGCGTTTGCCCAAGGATTTTAAGGGCCCTTGTAAGGTGCCTAATTATACAGCTGATCTTCCATCGGAGGCTTGGATTGAGAGCTATGAGCTGGCTATGGAGATGATAGATGTTAATGATGCTGTATGTGCCAAGTACTTCACCATGATGTTGGATAGACTGGCTCGAACCTGGTTGAAAGATTTACCCGCCAATTCCATCAATTCATGGGCTGAGTTGAAAGCGCGTTTCATTCAGAACTTTAAGGGAACTTGTAAGCACCCTCTGACGATTATTGATCTAGATAACTGTGTACAGCGGGAGGATGAGTCGGCCCACCATTGGGTCTGCCGGGTTTCAGCTATTATCCATTCATTTGATAGCATTGCGGCAGGTTCAGCTGTCCTGGTCTTGGAGAAGAATTGTCACTTTACCCCCCTTAAGCAGAAGCTTGGGCGGCTTAAGCGTCACTGTAATGACATGGGAGAGCTCATGGCGGCTCTCATCAAGTATGCCGACTCTGATACCACCAAAGATCCTGGATCTGATGATGAAAAATCCAACAAGGGAAAGAAGAGTGGTAATGGTAAGAGTCAGCAGCAGAACGTGACAGGGCATAATGGTCACAACCAGGGGAATGGTGGTAAGTGCAGACAACCCGATGGCGGGTCAGATCTTGTAGCTAACACCAACACTGGATATGAAAGCCAACGCCGTAATGGCAATGGTAAGCAGGCCTTTGGAGGGCCAAAATTTAATATTGAGGTGATGATGAACGAACCTTGCCCAAAACACACTCTGCCCAATAAGCCAGCGGCTCATGCTTGGAAGGACTGTTTCATCATGAGAGAGTACAGGAATTCCAACTTCAATCAGAATCATGGCAACAATAATGTCTCGCCTGGCAGGTCAGGATCCGGCTCACAGGGGCCTGGCTTTGGTGGTGGCGGCTTAAGTTCTGGGTATCAAGGACAGGGCAACCAGGGTGGTTATAATTAATAGTCTGGTCAGGGTAACCAGCAGCATCAGTTAGGATACTAGAGTAATCCAAAGCAACTTAACAATGGCCAGTATCATGTTTTTACCACAAGTCTCTGCAAACGAGATCAAAAGGTTCATAAACGCGCGGTCAGTGCGATTGAGCCAGCGGTACCTCAATACTTGCGGTGGTCAGAGCAACCAATCACATGGAGTCGAGAGGATCACCCGCCCCGGGTTGACAAACCGGGTCAACTAGCATTGGCGGTTGCCCCTCAGGTTGGGGGTTATAAATTCATCAAAGTGCTCATGGACGGTGGCAGCAGTATCAATATCCTTTATTATGATACCTTTCACCGGATGAATTTAACTAATAAGTAGCTTAAGCTGTTCTCTGCAGTTTTTCATGGTGTGGTACCTGGTAAGTCGGCATATCCAGTTGGTAAGATTGCCTTGGAAGTGGCTTTTGGTGATGACTATGACTACAGAGCAGAGGCGTTATGGTTTGAAGTGGTTAAAATCAAGAGTCCTTATCATGCCATGTTCGGACGACCGGCTTGTGCCAAATTTATGGCACGGCCTTGTTATGTTTATTTGTAGCTTCAGATGCCAAGACATAAGGGTAGTATTACAGTCCATGGCAATCGAAGGATTGCTTTGGAATGCGAAGAAGGAGATGCTGCCTATGCTGAATCAACCTGTGCTACTGAGGAGCTTAAATTTTATAAAGATAATGTTGACCCGGCTGATATGACCCCTTTGAAGAAGCCCACCACCGAGCAAGACCCTTTGTTGAAATTTAAGTCGGCTGATGATACTAAGCAAATTGACGTTGTCCCTGGCGACTCATCTCAGCAGTTCACAGTGGGGGCTAACATGGATCCTAAATAGGAGAGCGCACTCATTGAGTTCATCCGTGAGAATCGGGACACTTTTGCATGGAAATCTTCTGACATGTTGGGTGTACCGAGAGAATTCGCTGAGCACACTCTTAATGTGGATCCTAAATTTAAGCCGGTTAAACAGTTTCTTCGTCGTTTCAATGAGGAGTGACGTAAGGCCATTGGAGAAGAAGTGGCCCGACTCTTGGCAGCCGGGTTCATTGTGGAAGTCTTTCATCCGGAGTGGTTGGCTAACCCGGTGTTGGTGCTTAAGAAGAATGGCACTTGGCGTATGTGTTTTGACTACATAGATCTTAACAAAGCTTGTCCAGCTGATCCATTTGTTCTTCCCAGTATTGACCAGATTATTGATGCCACGGCGGGTTGTGAGAGTTTATGGTTCCTGGATGCTTATTCTGGTTATCATCGGATCAAGATGGCAGTTAAAGACCAAGAGAAGACGTCTTTTATCACCCCTTTTGGACCTTTTTGCTATGTCTCTATGCCTTTTGGGTTTAAGAGTGCCCAGGCGACTTATCAACGCTGTGTTCAGAATTGCTTTCATAGTCAAATTGGGCATAATGTGCATGCTTATGTGGATGATATTGTGGTCAAATCCAGGAAAAAGGAGACGCTCTTGGATGATCTAAGGGAGACTTTTGACAATCTCTGGGTCTATAAGATGATGCTTAACCCGGCCAAATGTGTTTTTGTTGTACCTGCAGGCAAGCTCTTGGGTTTTCTGGTCTCAGAGAGGGGTATTGAAGCTAACCCAGAGAAGATTAAAGCTATCACTTCATTGGCTAAGCCGGCGTGTGTCAATGACATCCAGCGCCTGGCGGGTCGTATCGTGGCCTTAAGCTAGTTCATAAGCTGCCTGGGAGAGAAGGAAATTCCTTTATACCAGATGATGAAGAAGACAGATCATTTTGTCTGGAGTGATGCTACTGATAAGGCATTTGAGGCGCTCAAAAAGCATTTAGCTGAGCCACCCGTCCTTGCGGCTCCCATTGAGAAAGAACCTTTGCTCCTGTATGTGGCGGCTAATAGTAAGGCTGTCAGTGTGGCGATTGTGGTGGAGCGCAAAGAGACAGGTAAGGAATACCCAGTCCAGAAGCCGGCTTATTATGTTAGTGAGGTGTTGATTGAGTCCAAGCAACGGTATCCGCATTGGCAGAAATTGGTATAGGAGTGTTCATGGCGAGTCATAAGCTGAAGCATTATTTTCTTGGTCATCCTATTACTGTGGTCAGCTCTGCTCCTTTAGGAGACATTATTTAAAACAGGGAGGCCACAGGCCGGGTTGCTAAGTGGGCAATAGAACTCGGCCCTCATGGTTTGAAATATATGCCAAGAACAGCTATCAAATCTCAGGCTCTAATGGATTTCATCAATGACTAGACAGAATTGCAGACGCCTGAGGAGAAGCCTGATAATACATATTGGACGATCCACTTTGATGGGTCCAGGCAGCTGGAAGGCTTGGGGGCTGGAGTTATTTTGACTTCCCCACGAGGTGAGAAATTTTGTTATGTTTTAAGGCTGATGTTTCCTTGTACTAAGAATGCAGCAGAATATGAGGCTTTACTCCACGGCCTTTGAATGGACAAAGAGATGAATTTAAGCCGGGTCAGGTGTTTTGGCGACTCAGGCCTGGTGGCTCAGTAGGTTTCAGGCACATGGGATTCCGAAGACCCGCTCATGGCGGCTTATCGCCGGGCGGTTGACAACATTGGTGGTCAGTTCAAGGGGTACCAGGTGGAGCATCTGGATCGAAGGAAGAATGAGGCGGCCGATGCCTTGAGCCAGCTTGAGTCTCAACGTAAGCCGGTGCCTCCTAATGTGTTTCTTGATGTATTACATAATCCCTCAGTCAAGTTACCATCAGAAGAGGATCTTGCTATTCCTGACCCAGAGGCACAGTTGGTGGTGGCTCTCCATGCTATTCCTGATTGGATGCTTCCCTGCTTGGCTTATATGACCCGGGGCGAGTTACCTGAGGATGAAACTTTGGCAAGGGAAATCACCTGGAGGTCTAAGTCTATGACTATTGTCAATGGCGAGTTACACCGATGCAGTGTGACAGGCGTGTTCCAATGATGTGTTTCACCTGAAGAGGGCCGTGAGATTTTAAGAGAGATCCATGAAGGTGATTGTGGTCATCATGCCGGCTTTAAGTCTTTAGTGGCTAAAGCTTTTCGTCATGGGTTTTATTGGTTAATGGCTCATGCTGATGCAGAGGATATTGTCAGTAAGTGTGATGGATGTCAGAAATTTTCTCGACAGGCTCATGTGCCGGCTCAAGAGTTGAGGATGATTCCAATTACTTGGCCATTTGTAGTCTGGGGGCTTGATATGGTTGGACCTTTCAAAAGGTCTAAGGATAAGAAAACTCACCTCTTGGTGGCGATTGACAAATTTACCAAGTGGGTTGAAGCAGAGCCGGTTAGCAAGTGTGATGCAGCGACCGCAGTCCAGTTTGTTAAAAAGTTGATCTTCCGTTTTGGGTACCCTCATAGTATCATCACTGATAATGGCACTAATTTTTCTAAGGGTGCTATGAAGGAATTCTGTCAACGAGAGCATATCCGTCTTAATGTTTCTTCTGTGGCTCATCCACAGTCTAATGGCCAAGCTGAGAGGGCTAACCAAGAAATTTTGAGAGGTATCAAGCCCCAGCTTATGGTTCCTTTGAAGAGAACGCCGGGTTGTTGGGTTGAGGAGTTACCTTCAGTACTCTGGAGTATCAATACCACCCCTAACAGGTCAACAGGCTATACGCCTTTCTTCATGGTCTATGGTGCAGAGGCGGTTCTTCCAAGTGATATCCGTCATGACTCGCCCCGTGTGGCGGCTTATGTTGAAGCTGATAATGAGATAGCACGTCAAAACGCACTCAATGCTTTGGATGAGGAGCGTGACCTTGTGGCGGCTCGTTCAGCGATATATCAACAAGACTTGCATCGCTATCATAGCCGCAGAGTTAAAAGTCGAGCATTTCAAGAAGGTGACTTGGTACTTCGGCTGATTCAAGATCAGACTGATATGCATAAGTTATCATCTCCTTGGGAAGGGCCCTTTGTGGTCAGCAAAAACCTGAATAACGGGTCTTATTACCTCATTGATATACGAGAACACAAGGATTCACGCAAGTCAGAGGAGGAGACCCACCAGCCTTGGAATATTGCTCATCTTCGGCCTTATTACACTTGAGCCAACGGCTCTCATCTTTGTACATACATTTGTCAGTGTATATATATTATGATCAACATAATAAAGCCGGCATCCCTGAAAAAATTCAGGGCCTCTATCGTTTCATTTTTGTGTATCTGAGTCTTTATTATTTGGTCATAAGGTCACTTGGGGGCTTCCGACCCACCGGGTTTAGCTTTCATACCCTCTTGACCAGGCATGGACGCCAAATTATGAGTTATCCTGCCTGTTTGCAACTTGATACTCCACCAGGTAGAGTCAGCAGACGATGGAGGTGTCTTCTGATAATTTGAGTTAGAAGGATTAAGAGGCTGACGTATGAAGCCAGCTAATGGATAGAGAGAGTCTGGATTATGTGGCACCTCATGTTGACGTTTGCGAGGAACAGGCGTATTCGGTAAGCCGAAGATAAGGTCGTGAGAACCGCTGCTCCGGGTCGGGCGCCTTGCTTTGTGTTGCTGTTTCTTCAAAAGAAAGTTGGGATCCAAGTAAGCAAGAGGATTAGAAAATTTCACCTTCCGGATGACCCGCCGAGTTTTCTGTCTTGCCAAGGGTTCTGAGTCGGAGGAGACAGGGATTACCTCTGCTGCATCAGCTTGACTTGTTTCTGCGTCGTCCTGAGAAGAGTCGGCGTTAATAAGTTGCATAAAAAGATGACCAAGGAGTCAAGTTCTACCTCTGATTTGTCATCAAGCTTGAGCAGCTCTTCAGCGGATGGTTTCTTGGGATGACCCGGACCTCGAGTTTTCGTCTTGGGCTTCTTGGTTGGGGCAGCAGCAGGTAGTTTTTTCTTCCAAAAAGGAGAGTTGGCCTGTTTACACGAACACAGGAAAAGTAAGGAATATGCTATACAAGAAGTAAAACAAGCAAAAGGAAAGGTGGTATAAAATACTTACAGCCGAAGGTGGATTGAGTTTGCAGAAAGGGTTCAGTCCCACTTTGCGGCAGTTGTCCATGGGCTCCCCAAGCAGTGTTTTGACTACATCGTTGACATCCTTATCACTTAAGGATGTCTGATTAAAATGCTACGGATCTTTGGTATCTCTAGTGTATTCACACATTAAGCCGTTGCACCGGCTCAAAGGTATTATCCTGCAAGCAACCCAGCAGCGGGTTAGGTCCACAGCGGTTAAGCCGTTGGCTACCAATGCCCTTATTTTTTAGAAGGTGGCAGCATATTTAATGCGCTCTACGGCGGTTAACCGGTCTGGAAGTTTGCTATGGGTGTTGAGCCGGAAGGGGCGATAACCCGGTAAATGATTTTCATCGGCCGAAGAAGTGTCTCTGCAATAGAACCAAGTAAAATTCCAATCCTTAGGGTGACTAGGCAGCTTGGCTTCAGGAAAAACTATGTCTCTTCGCCGCTGAATAGAAATTCCTCCAAGTTCCAAGCTGGGTCCGTCAGTCATCTCGGTTTGACGATTGAGCTAAAAATATTCTCTAAAGAGATCAACAGTGGGTTCCTCTCCAAGGTACACTTCGCAGAATACTTGAAAATTGCACAAGTTGGAGATGGAGTTGGGGCCAATATCTTGAGGATGGAGTTGGTAAAAATTCAGAGCATCATGGAAAAACTTTGACCCGTGAGGGGAAAAGCCGCGGAGGAGGTGGTCCGCAAAAATCACGATCTCGCCTTCTTGGGTTTCTGGAGTTGTTTCAGAACCAGGGGCCCACCAGTGTATGGCATTTTTGGGTGGTAAAATCCCCATGTCTACATATTCCCGCAATGAGAGTTCGGAGACTTGGGAGGCGACCCAGTCGCAAGAAGTGGGAGTTCTAGTCATGGTTGGCGGGTTAAAAGCTGTGGGCTGAAAGTTAAAAGTACGGCGGATCAGTATTACGATGGTTAGCCGCCTGAATGATTATAATGATAATTTTATGATTGCAGCCAGGTTTTGCATGTAAAGCTAAAACATTATTATGGAGCATGCAGAAATTGAATGTGGATCTGGTGAGGTGATTGATATATGGCGGGTCAAGTACCGACAAATTAAGCTGGTTGGATGCTGGCGGTTTACAAGTTCATGACCAAGCCGGCTAGAAGTTGGCGGGTTATAAAAATATTATTTGAGCCGCCTAAACAACAGTAACAAGGCAGCTATCTACAGATCTGGGATTGATGAAAATTTTCCTAAGTAGGGGACAAACAAGTTTCGCGATTTCTGCCTATGATTTTGGATCTATGGTGATTCAAAAAATGAAAAATAATCCCTGAACCTAAAACATGGCAGTGGAAGAACATATAGGCTGGAGATTGAATCTCAGGAAGAAGGGATGCATCTATGATTTGAAGCAAATACTAAAACTACCACCGCAAGGTTTCAGTATCGTTTTGTGGATTGAACTAAGCGGCATGGTGGATGAGCTGTGATGAACTTGCATGAACTCGATGAACTCCGAGGTGCCGAGTTGGATTAGACATCGCAGGTTTCAGTTTAAGAATTGGGAAGAGGTTAAGAACCTAGTGGAATCCACTGCGAGGGGAAGTGCTGAAGTGAAGAAAAGCCCAATTTTGGAGCTTTCGCCTTCTATTCCTTTTGGAAGGGGGCTCGGGGGAAACCTTTTATCGAAAAATCGAACTAAGCCAATTTTCCCAAATTTGCAATTCGAAAAATGCATTTGACAAAAATACATACCTTTCTTTTGTCTTTCTGGTATAGCGTCGCGTCGGTCAATATCGCAGAGTCCAATCCTTTTTCGCTTCCATTCCAGGGACCCGAGAATGCCAACATTAGCACGAATCGTACGGAAATGTAACTCGGTATTCAAACAACTATTCAGAGTTCCTAGAGCTCCTTGTACGGCCTGTCCGTTAGTTGTAACTAATCACGTACCCGCTGCTACGGAATTCCTTTTACCTAACCAGGATTGTAGTCAAGATAAACAACGTTGGGCCTGCCTGCTTGTTCAGCACCGACGAGTCGGAGAGGATACGAATGCCCATTCACCCTACCACCCATCTTCCTTCTAAACTCTATGAACAGGATCAATCTAATGTGGATCTAGGTCAAGGAAAGATCTTTACCTAGATGTTTAACTGAAGAGCGGAGGACCGCCGTGATCTCTGGTCACAGTCAGGTTGATGCAGCGGCCTGGTTGGAGTCGTTGGTGAGGAACAACAGCGGCGGACGACGCAAGGAGGAAGAAGGAGAGCGAAGGGCGGGGGTAAAAAGTCAAAAGAGGGGCCCCCGTCCCTATTTATAAGGAAACAGTAAAATGGCATCCACGGAAATTGAGGAGGCAACATGATTATCTCAACAGTGTAGGCGCCTCGATTCTCGGACGACTAGTTAATGCAAGAGATCCGTTGTGATGCCATGGGTTTTTTATAAATTTAATTCGCGTGACGTCATGGCGGGTTACAGTGGTTTATTTTAGGTTAAGTTTTGAAAAGATGGCTTGTCAGCTGAAGCAATGAAGATTGACATGAACAAGTTCAAATCAATCTAAGGCCTAATGTTGGGGATATGACTCCGAGATGTGACCCGCCCAGGAGGGGCCGGGTTACACCATTGGCAATTTATTATGAAGAAGGCCCAAGAAAGGTCCAAGAAGACAAGGCATAAAGATAGGCAGCGGCTTAAGAGGCGGGCCTGGTGAAGGCCCAAGACCCGGAGGTGTGAGCCGCCCGATGGTGACTTGCCTGGCAAGGCAAGGCGACTTAGAAACTGGGCTGGTCATGTTGTGTCATCCGGCTTGGACTCTTGTAAGCTCCAAAGCCTCGACCTGTGCATATAAAGGCGAGATCCGGCGGCGGGTTAAGTCAAGAAACAACTAATCGATAGCTAGGTCAAGCGTGATCGCTCCCTTGTAATCGATACTCAAGCAATACAACTAGAAGCGGGACGTAGGCTTTTACCTCGTTGTGAGGGGCCGAACCTGGGTAAACCGCTGTGTCCTTTGTCCCGTTCAACCCCTTCGAGCTAACCTACGTTGCGATGTCTCCATGCCTAAGTCCTTTCACAAGGGCATCTGCCGTGTTAAATCCACGACACTGTGAATTTTTGATGTTTTTTATGGAAGGAGAAGGTTCTAGAAAGCACCGCATATGGCCAGCCCACGCGGCCAGGGGGCACGTGGTCAGCCCGTCTGGTGCCCCTTGCACCGTCTTAACTCGTTCTTTCGCCTATAAATTCCAAAAATCATGAAAAATTGGTTTGGAGGATTTCTGGAATAATGGGAATTTATAGGCGAAAGAACGAGTTAAGACAGTGCAAGGGGCACCATATGGCCAGCCCACGCGGCCAGGAGGCACGTGGTCAGCCCGTCTGGTGCCCCTTGCACCGTCTTAACTCGTTCTTTCGCCTATAAATTCCCATTATTCCAGAAATCCTCCAAACCAATTTTTCATGATTTTTTTCGCAGCCGCAAGTTCCTGTTCCGAGGAGATCCAATCCGGAGGCCTGTTCCGGCACCCTGTCGGAGGGGGAATCCATCACCAGAGCCATGTTCATTAACTTTGCTGGCACCTTGTCCATGTGTGAGTAGTTTCCTTAGGACCTTGGTTCCATAGTAGAAGCTAGTTGGGGTCCATAGTAGTAGCTAGATGTCACCCTCTCCCCCTTACGCCTCAATACAAAGTTTCTGTGAGCTACCTCACATGATCAGGATCCATCTGATGTAATCGGTGTTGTGTTTGTTGGGATATGGTGAATTGTTACTTTATGACCAGATTTTTCATTGAATTTTATTGACTCTCTTATGGTTTCTTTACTGCATAATTGAGTAGTCATATATGGTCTCCAATCTATTTGTCTTCTTAGGCCAAGTTTGATGAGTATATCTTCAGAGAGAATTGTGTATGGTAGTGGGTTCAATCTTGCGATGATCTATATCCCAATGATAGAAAGGGACAAGACTCATATTGTATTGTGGATAAAATGACGGTTTTACTATGTACATTATGTCACCATGCTTATTGTAACGCTATGTTTGTTATGAACTTAATACCCCGAGATGCATGCTGGATAGTGGTCTTTGGGTGGAGTATTAGTTGTAGATGTGGGTGGATTAACGGTCTACATATCACAGACGTACTACCCATACAAGATTGTGCCATGAATGATCATAGTAAAAAATACAAATATTTCAATTTAATCATTGGTCAACTATAGTTCGTTCACCACAACACATTTATCTTGCTTGAAGAGATGCCTCTAGTGGTGCTATGGCCTCAAGTCTATTTTCCATCACTGCAACAAATCAATATTTCTTTGCTTTCTCGTTGTACCATTTTTATTATTTTATCTATCTATCAATTTCTACCATACCATACATTTACCCTTGTAACTAGTAGGACAAGAAGCTTGACAACCTTCTTGAATCGTGTGGGCCAAGTTTGTTTTGTGTTTAATGTGCAGGTACTGAAGATTAGTTGTTGTAGAATAATTTTTCTACTGGTCTGATAAACCTTGATTCTGAATCGAGGGAAATACTTATTGTTAAGTTACATCACCCTTACACGTACGAGGTTACTCAACCACTTTTACGAGAGAGCAAGCAATGGTGGAGAAAATAGGTGGGGGGAGGGTGGACCCACAGATGAAGGGACAAAAAAACTAGTGGGATGGGGAGGCAGACGAAGGGGTGAGATGACGTAATATGGGATATGGAATAATAGCTAATTTCCTATGTGTTGCAATGAGGACATGCATATTTGAGTGGTCCAACACTAATCATGTCCGACATATACCTTACACCCATCATATTCTAAATTATTTGAGTATGGGTAGGGAAAAGCAAGGAAAGTTTTAATTTAGTCTAGGTTTTGGTAAATTTGATTTGATTTGGGTATGGAAAGACAAGGTAAATTATTTTAATTTAGTTGAGGTTTTGGTAAAAAATGATTTGATTGAGTTAATGTAGCACATGGTTAGGACATGGTTTGGGTTGAAGGGACTGAGTCCCAAGAGACGTACACACTCGTTTAATAGTAGGGATTTTGTAAGATTTGATTTGATTATGGGTAGGGCGAAGCAAAGTAAGTTTTGATTTATTGAGGATTTGATAAGGTTTGATTTGATTTGGGTATGGGTAAGAGAAGACATGAAAAAAGTGTGATTTTATTGAGGTTTTGGTAAGATTTGATTTGATTGAGTTAATGCAGTACGTGATTTTGGGCGTGGGCTGAATCCTGAGTCGCAAATGACGTACGTATTCTCTTTAATAGTAGAGATTTGTAAGATTTGATTTGATTTGAGTATGAGTAGAGAAGGATAAAAAAAAGTTTTGACTTAGTTAAGGTAGGTAAGATTTAATTTACGTATGGACAGTGCAAGGTAAGAACAATTTAAATTTAGTTAGGGTTTTGATACGATTTTATATTTGATTAAGTTAATGTGTTTTGGATGGAGGGGCAAAAGTTTTTTTTTTTATTGTAAATTTTTGCAGGTAGCTTACCAAGCTGACCGCTTGGTGATGGAGGGACAAAAGTTGAGTCTAAACAATGTCCAGACTCCTCTTTAATGATAGTACAGAAAGGGAAGATAAAGATAGAGATTTAGCAGCACGATCATATTGAAATTAGTGAAACATATCCTTAGATTTCTTCTTTGTCTCCTTGTGAGCTGCGTACGGCTCCCGAAACGTGGCTGCAATATAGTGAGGACGGAATCCGGTGCCAAACGCTCTACTCCGTCACACCAGCTTAGTGAAATGGCTCGGGGAGACGGCGCTGCGGACCGTCGGCGGGTCATCGGCCATGGTTCCGCCGACGACGACGGCAAGCCCAAGAGAACAGGCAAGAAAAACAGATCCGACTCTCTATTTCATTGTTCCCATGCACGCATTCATTCTTGGTGCAGATCAATCTGGTATCTCTACTCGAAACTAGTGTACTAATTATCTTCGACTAAATCGTGCGGTCGACTTCGCGGTTGAGCAGGAACGGTGTGGACGGCGAGCGCGCACATCATAACGGGGGTGATCGGCTCCGGCGTGCTGTCGCTGCCCTGGTCCATGGCGCAGCTCGGCTGGGTCGCCGGGTCGGTCACGCTTTTCCTCTTCGCCGTCGTCACGTACTACACCTCCGCGCTCCTCGCCGACTGCTACCGCTGCGACGACGCCGTCACCGGGAAGAGGAACTACACCTACATGGAGGCCGTCGAGTCCTACCTAGGTACCGCATGCCTGTGGCGTGAACATCAAACCAGTAAATTTCTCTGTGAATTCAGGCAATGTTTACACTGCTACCTTGACCTGCAAATGTAGGTAGCAGGCAGGTGTGGTTTTGTGGCCTCTGCCAGTACGTCAATCTCGTTGGAACTGCAATTGGGTACACCATTACAGCATCGATCAGCGCTGCGTAAGTCGAAGACTCAACGCACCCATGCATTTCAGCTAATTTATGCCATTTACGATCGGTTGAACTCACTGTTTGTTCTTCTGGCGGGATGATCAAATAGGGCTTTGTACAAGGCCGACTGCTTCCACAAGAACGGCCACTCTGCCGACTGCGGCGTGTACACCACCATGTACATGGCCGTGTTTGGGATCTCCCAGATCGTCTTCTCGCAGCTCCCCAACCTCCACGAGATAGCCTGGCTGTCGATCCTCGCCGCGGTCATGTCCTTCCCCTACTCCGCGATCGGCGTTAGCCTCACCTTGGCACAGACCATATCAGGTAGAGAATCAAGAGGGTCAGGTTTCTGGTTCGTCATAACTCATAAGACTTTGTATTTCCGTTAAGCAATTAAAAATTCAGTTTTAATGAAAAGGGGGAAAGCCTGGTTGAAAAAAGGTATAGAATCAAGAACATTCCTACCAAGAGATCAATGCATTAATGCATTCCCTATTCCCTGGTGTGGTGTGTAACTATGGCAGGTCCTACTGGCAAGACAACAATGGGTGGCACTGAAATTGGGATAGACGTCACTAATTCAGCCCAGAAGATATGGTTGACGTTGCAAGCGCTCGGCAACATTGCATTCGCCTACTCATACTCCATGGTTCTCATAGAAATCCAGGCATGCATGTCACAAAGATTCACATACACGTTTGGCAAAAAAAGTACTCTACTCGTAAATTACGGCCACTAATGGCGTGTACCTGGAAATGCAGGACACGGTGATGGCGCCTCCGGCCGAGAACAAGACGATGAGGAAGGCAAACCTATTGGGGGTCTCCACCACCACGGCCTTCTACATGCTCTGCGGCTGCCTAGGCTCCGCCGCCTTCGGCAACGCGGCGCCGGGGAACATGCTCACCGGGTTCGGCTTCTACGAGCCCTTCTGGCTCATCGACTTCGCCAACGTATGCATCGTCGTGCACCTCATCGGTGCCTACCAGCTGTACTGCCAGCCCATCTACGCCGCCGTGGAGAGCTGGGCTGCGGCGCACTGGCCGGGCTCAGACTTCGTGGTCCGCCAGTACCATCCCTTCGCCGGCGGCAATTTCAGCGTCAGCATGTTCAAGCTGGTGTGGAGAACGGCGTTCGTCGCCATAAGCACGGTCCTTGCCATTTTGATGCCCTTCTTCAATGCCATCCTTGGCCTCCTTGGCGCGCTCGCGTTCTGGCCGCTCACGGTGTACTTCCCCGTGGCCGTGGAGATGTACAAACGACAGAGCAAAGTGGAGAGGTTTTCCAAGAAGTGGGTGGTGCTGCAGAGCCTGAGCTTCACGTGCTTTGCGGTGACGGTGGCAGTGACCGTCGCATCCGTGCAGGGGATCACCCAATCACTCAACAACTATGTGCCATTCAAGACAAAGCTGTAATGAAGTATATTAAGTTGAGAATAAATTCATCAACTTATGTTTGCGCAAGCCTTTTGTTGATAAAAACGTGTTTTGTGCATTTTTTTCGATAAAAAAGTGTTTCAGCTTCTTCTGGGGGAGAATGACTTTGCTCAATTTCTCCTTATCCAGTATCGTTTATTACTATATGTCTATGTTCTTGATTACCAAAACTTCTATTGAGAGGCTTCATAAACATAGACATCGTTTTTTCTGGCAAGGGGGGAATGATAAAAAAGACATCACCTTGTGAAATGGTCCGGAGTCTGTAGATCCAAATGTAAAGGGGGACTCGGAGTTAAAGAATTGTGTAAGCAGAATATTAGCCTCCTCGTTAAATGGTGGTGGAAACTTGATACCCAAAATGGGCTTTGGCAAGATATTATAAGAGCTAAATATTTCCTCGAAACAGGCTTTTGTCCCCCTTTATAAATAAAGGCACGAACGGACGAACTGATACATAGTTGTGAGGAGACCCTCATACAAGCAGGTAGGAAAAAAAACAGCACTGATCTAGTGACACACGTACCACTAACCCAACACCGAACATGAAACCAGGAGACACCATCCCTAACAAATAACACTCACTACTACTGGACAAGACCGGAGCCGAGCCGCCTGAAATAACCACCGGTCACCATGGTACCGAACACACCAAGCCAACTCCGGAAAGGACCGCCTCACTGTAGAAGCAGCCCTCTCGCTCCGGGCCGTGGAGCATCGCTCCTGCCAAGAGAAAGCAGGGACCGAGAACGGAGACCACAATGACACGTCTTTAGGATAGGAGAACACCGACGTCAACCCTCACCAGAGTCGAGGAAGCGACATGGCAGGGAAAGGCAAATCCTATATCGTGGGCCATCTGCAACCGAGACTGATCGAGGCTTGATTGTTTGTATCTGCGTTGGTATTTTCCCCGAAGACGAGAGGATGATGCAACACAACAACGGTAAGTATTTCTCTCAGTTATGAAACCAAGGTTATCAATCTAGTAGGAGAACCAAGCAACACTATATAAACGGTACCTGCACACAAATAACAAATACTTGCAACCCAACGCGTAAGAGGGTTGTCAATCCTTCCTCGGTAAAAAGATAGATAAAATTGTATGAGATTGGATAAATAGATCTAGCGAAAACACAAAATAAAATAAATAAATAAAAAGTGCAGCAAGGTATTTTTGGGTTTTTGGAATAATAGATCTGAAAACAATATGATAAAAGATAGACCTAGGGGCCGTAGATTTCACTAGTGGCTTCTCTCGAGAAAATAGCATACGGTGGGTAAACAAATTACTGTTGGGCAATCGATAGAAGAGCAAATAATTATGATGATATACAAGGCAATGATCATGTATATAGGCATCACGTCCAAGATTAGTAGGCCGACTCCTGCCTACATCTACTACTATTACTCCACACATCGACCACTATCCAGCATGCATCTAGTGTATTAAGTTCAATGAACGAGCATGCGTCTAGAGAAACGGAGTAATGCAATAAGAACGATGACATGATATAGGCAAGATCTATTCATGTAGGAATAGACCCCATCTTTTTATTCTTAATAATAACGATACATGCTTGCCTCGCTACCCCTTCTGTCACTGGGTGAGGACACCACAAGATCGAACCCATCACAAAGCACCTCTTCCCATTGCAAAAATATCAATCTAGTTGGCCAAATCAAACCAAAGTTTCGGAGAAGAAATACGACGCTATAACAATCATGCATATAAGGAATCAACGAAGACTCAAATAATATTCATAAATAGAATTGATCATAAACTCGCAATTCATCGGATCCCAACAAACACACCGCAAAAAGTCATTACATCAAATAGATCTCCAAGAACATCGAGGAGAACATTGTATTGAGAATCAAAAAGAGAGAAGAAGCCATCTAGCTACCACCTACGGGCCCGTAGGTCGGTGGTAAACTACTCACGCATCATCGGAGGAGCACCAATAAGGATGATGAACCCCTCTGTGATCGTGTTGCCCTCCGGCAAGGTGCCGGAATAGGACTCTAGATTGGATCTCGTGGTTCTGAAACTTGTGGCGGCTGGAATTGTGTTTCGTCGACTCCCCCAGGGTATCTGGAATATTTGGGTATTTATAGAGCTGAGAGGCGGTGGAAAGGACTCCCGTGGGCCCCACTACCCACCTGGGCACGCCAGGGGCCTCTGGCGTGCCCTGGTGTCTTATGGGCCCCACCAGCCTCCCCTCTGGTGCTTCATTGGCTCCTTAGGTGTCTTCTAGGCAGAAAGAAATCTCCAAAAAGTTTTGCTGTATTCAGACTCCATTTGATATGGATATTCTTCGAAGTAAAAAATAAGCAAAAAACAGCAACTGACGCTTGGCACTATGTCAATAGGTTAGTCCCAAAAAATGATATAAATTACTATAAAATGAATATAAAACATCCAAGAATGATAGTATAACTGCATGGAACAATAAAAAATTATAGATACGTTGGAGACGTATCAGCATCCCCAAGCTTAATTCATGCTCGTCCTCGAGTAGGAAAATGATAAAAACAGAATTTTTGATGTGGAATGCTGCCTAACATGTTCATCACATATTCTTTTCTTCTGTAGCATGTACATTTGGACTTTTAGATGATTCAAAGCAATAGTCTATATTTGACATGAAGATTTCAATACTCAAGCATATCAACAAGCAACCATGTCTTTCGAAATATCAACACTAAAGAAAGCTATTCCTAGCTCATCATGCTCAATCATTGATCCTGTCGGCGTACGACACCTATGGGGTCCCGAGAGACCCCTTTACGATTCGGCGAGGGGAGAGGTATACGCAAAGAGCAGAACCAGTGATCGACGCGGGTAGTTTTTACCCAGGTTCGGGCCGCTGATCAGCGTAAAACCCTACTCCTGCTTTGTGTTCTTATTAGTGTTCTTGAGCCCAGGCTCCAGGAGCGCTCGCAGTGAACAGTACGTTCAAGAGCAGCTACGCATGCAGAATGGGCCAGAAGATCTCCTCTGTAGCAGTTGCCTTGGGCCTCCTTTTATATGCTCAAAGGGGTCTCCACAGTGGCAAAATGTACATACATTGAGGTGTAAAGTAGCTACAGGGTATCATACCTAACCCCTGACGGATTAGGACAAGCGCATTTAATGCACCGTGAGGTGTCCGTTTAGGTGTCCTCACTTTCTTGGGGATGGAAAAAGGGGCCATCCCATCAGCACCGCTTAAGCTCTCCTCCACTGGCGCGTCGCCACGCATCCAAGGAAGGAGCCAGAATGTCAGGTTTTGTTGCTGTGCTGGAGTGATGGCATAGTGGCAGAATCCCGCCAGGCGCCGAAACTTGCCGGGCGCCAAGCCTTGCCGGGCGCCGATCTTTGCCGGGCTCCGCAGGCCACCCCGGCAAGATCTTGCCGGGGAAGCTGGCCTTCGGATTCCAGCTCTTCTCGTTTTCTGATTCGGACGCCTTCGCTATTCTGTACCTTCCCCAGCTAACCCCCGGCAAGCCTTGCCGCGGGTGTGGAGGATACCTCGCCGGGAAATCCCGGCTTGCTTCCTGAGATGTTTTTCTTGACCTTGCCGGGCCTGAGCTTGGCGGCGATGCGTAGACCTATTCTCGGCAAGTAAATCTTGCCGGAAACTGGCCCATGAGTGGATTCCTTCTCCGCCAAGCCCTTCCCACCTGGAGGCTACGACTTGCCGGTGCGTGTCCAGGGGTAGTGAACACTCCCTGTTTACTGCACCGACAGGAGCCCCCGGGCCTGGGCCGGGTAGGCATGCACGGTGTTTGTCCGGGCTAGGCCCAAGAACACACACCGGTTCACGCGCGGCGAGAATTACCCGCCGCTCATGACTTTTAACTGCACGCCAATGAATGGCGCATGTGAGCTTGTGACCTTGCCGGGCCTGAGGCTTGCCGGCAGCATGTAGATCTGTTCCTTGCCGCTCCTCCCGCCTGGAGGTCGCAACTTGTCGAAAACCCCTCTAGCACACGCTCAACGAAAGCGCTGCGCTCCTGAAGAGGCGCGCTTGTCGGAGTACGTTCAAAGGGTCTTGCCGGGTATTGAATTTGCCGGTGGAGCGGGCGTACAGAGTAGAATGACAATAGAGGTTGCGGGCTTAAAATGGAGCGCCGCGTTGTGCGATGAAGAGCCAGCCCCCAAGGCTTCCCCATAAAGGGTACTACGGGTGCAGTGCTCGATTCATACACTCATTCCTGTCATTGCCACCGTCTACTGTGAACGCCTTGCCGCGTGTCGCCGGGACTATAGTACTTTTTTTTATACCTGTTGCTGCAATGGCACATATAAAGAAGCAATTTTCCTTAATTAGGCCAAGCTATATGGCGCAAGAGATATTTCATTATGCTAAATGAATGCATGCTTCCCCCTTGATTAATTCAGTCCTTGCGTATATTTTATACCCTACGCTGTCTGAAAAACCTTGCCGGTGCGCACGCTTGCCGCGAGCGCTAGGTGCGGGGCTTCAGCAGCCTGCTGGAGGCGCCGCCGCCGGCAAGGCGACTTGCCGGGCCAGAACGCAGCTGCTAAGTTTGCCGAGCGGACTCGAGGCAAAACCAGAGCGCGAACTAACCACGGCAAGGTTCTTTGGCGTGCAGGTCGATATGCGAGGACGATGAGTCAATCAAGGCCACCCACGCGAGCTGGAGAGCTTTCCGATGCGCACGCCCCAGTCGGCAGCGCTTGAGGAACGGGTCCTAAGCAACTTGCCGGGAACGCCGCCTCCCGGAAAGGTTTACCTTCCCGGCTCTAGCGCAGCTGCTCAGGTTGCCGAGCGGACTCGAGGCAAATAGGAGGGCGACTAGCCCCGGGAAGGCTCCTCAGCGTGTAGGTGTAAGAAGCAAGTGAGGATAGCAAAATGAATGTAATAAATCTTTGCAACTTAGCTTTTCTTGCGGGGGCACTGCCAGCCCCCGAGCTTATTTTTAGCTCAAGGGGTGGTTGTCGGGAAACTTTTGACTTTAGCGAAGAACTTTGATATTCTCGACGCTAGCTTCCGGCAAGGAGTTGCCGGGAAAGCTCATGACGGAGGACTTCGTCGTTCTCGACGCTGGCTTCCGGCAAGCTTGTTGCCAGGAAGGCTTATGGCGGAGAACTTCGTCGTTCTCGACGTCGAGAAGATTGGTCCAGAGGATGCTGCCAGCCCCCGGGCCACAACTGCGTTTAAATACGACAAGTTAATTAGCATCTTAAAAGCATTTTAACTTGTGCGTAACTTTATTTAGAGCTCTTCTCCACATGTTTTTGTTTTTGCACAGCTGTCCCCTACGCTTGTCGAAATGCATCTCGATCGCGCACGTCCTAGTCAATGGCGCTTAGGAATGGATCCTAGTTAGCAGCCTATCGAGGACGCCGCCTCCTCGAGAGCTTCACACTCCAAGAACAAACGCGGCTACACAGGTGTTGCTAGGAAGACCCGAACAACCAGGAGCGCAGAATGTCTCAAGAGTGCTCCTTTGCGCACAGGTTATGTGCAAAGAACATCATCATGGATAAAATCAAATCAACAAAAAGCATTAAAGTTTTAGAACTTAGCTTTCTGTATGTGGAGCGAAGTTGCCATGGACGATGAAGCTGACGCGCCGACCGCTGGATCAGGTTCGCGCAACCTCGATCCCCCTACCTGGCGCGCCAAAGATGTCGGGGTATGACACCTATGGGGTCCCGAGAGACCCCTTTACGATTCGGCGAGGGGAGAGGTATACGCAAAGAGCAGAACCAGCGATCGACGCGGGGAGTTTTTACCCAGGTTCGCGCAACCTCGATCCCCCTACCTGGCCCAGGCTCCAGGAGTGCTCACAGCGAACAGTATGTTCAAAGAGCAGCTACACATGCAGAATGGGCCAGAAGTTCTCCTTCCCTCCCCATAGCAGTTGCCTTGGGCCTCCTTTTATATGCTCAAAGGGGTCTCCACAGTGGCAAAATGTACATACATTGAGGTGTAAAGTAGCTACAGGGTATCATACCTAACCCCTGACGGATTAGGACAAGCGCATTTAATGCACCGTGAGGTGTCCGTTTAGGTGTCCTCACTTTCTTGGGGATGGAAAAAGGGGCCATCCCATCAGCACCGCTTAAGCTCTCCTCCACTGGCGCGTCGCCACGCATCCAGGGAAGGAGCCAGAATGTCAGTTTTTGTTGCTATGCTGGAGCGGTGGCATAGTGGCAGAATCCCGCCAGGCGCCGAAACTTGCCGGGCGCCAAGCCTTGCCGGGCGCCAAGCCTTGCCGGGCGCCAATCTTTGTCGGGCTCCGCAGGCCACCCCGGCAAGATCTTGCCGGGGAAGCTGGCCTTCGGATTCCAGCTCTTCTCGTTTTCTGATTCGGACGCCTTCGCTGTTCTGTACCTTCCCTAGCTAACCCCCAGCAAGCCTTGCCGCGGGTGTGGAGGATACCTCGCTGGGAAATCCCGGCTTGCTTCCTGAGATGTTTTTCTTGACCTTGCCGGGCCTGAGCTTGCCGACGATGCGTAGACCTATTCTCGGCAAGTAAATCTTGTCGGAAACCGGCCCATGAGTGGATTCCTTATCCGCCAAGCCCTTCCCACCTGGAGGCTACGACTTGCCGGTGCGTGTCCAGGGGTAGTGAACACTCCCTGTTTACTGCACCGACAGATCCATTTACGAAACACACTCGAATATTAGCTACATCCAATGCATAAGTATGATCATAGTGCTCCCTAGTTGGTGCCTTATAAGAGAAGATGGAGACTCAAATAAAAATAAAAATTGCATAAAGTAAATAGATAGGCCCTTCGCAAAGGGAAGCAGAGATTTGTAGAGGTGCCAGAGCTCAAGGCTTAAATTGAGAAATAAAATATTTTAGGAGGCATGCTTTTCCTGTCAACGAAAACGACCGAGAATTCCCAATACTTCCCATGCTAGATACATCGTAGGCGGTTCCCAAACATAAAATAAAGTTTATTCCTTTTTCCACCATTCTTTCACAATCCATGTCTAGCCGTATCCACGGGTGCCATCCATACCAACACTTTCCAACGAATTTATTATTTGAAAACATAAAGTAAATTTCTTTTTCATTTCGGGACTGGGCATCCCTATTACCACCACACTCTCGTGCAATGACAGGTGAATAAACACTCATCTTGAGAATAACACATCTAGCATGAAAAAATATTGGCCACCCTCTGCCGCTTCATGAGTGGTACGGGCACACAAAAAGGAAATTCATTTTGAAAATTAGAGTTGGCACATACAAATTTACTTGGAACGGCAAGGAAATACCGCATATAGGTAGGTATGGTGGACTCATTTGGCACAACTTGGTTTAAGGATTTTGGATGCACAAGTAGTATTCCCACTTAGTACAAGGAAAGGCTAGCAAATAGATTGAGAAGCAACCAACCAAAAACCGAAAATTCTCATAAACGAGCATTAAGCATAACTAACACCGAATAATGCACCACAAGTAGGATGTAATTTCACTGCATAACTATTGACTTTCGTGCTTGCATAGGGAATCACAAACCTTAACACCAATATTCTTACTAAAGCATAATTACTCACCAACATTACTCACATATCACTATCATCATATCTCAAAATTATTACAAAGAATCAAGTTTATTTTATCCAATGATCTTTCATGAAAGTTTTTATTATATCCCTCTTGGATATCTATCACTTTAGGACTAATATCGTATATTACCATTGCTTTTAACAAGCTCTCAAATAAATTTTAGTGAAAAACATGAGCATAAATAATTTTTTCCTTCTCTCAAAATAATATAAGTGAAGCATGAGAGAATTTCTTCAAAAAATTACTAACTCTCAAAATAATCTAAGTGAAGCATGAGAGTATTTCTTCAAAAATTAAAGCACCACCGTGCTCAAAAAGATATAAGTGAAGCACTAGAGCAATTCCACAGCTCAAAAAATTTAAGTGAAGCACATAGAGCAATTCTAACAAATCATAGCATCATTATGGCTTTCTCAAATAGGTGTGTCCAGCAAAGATGATTGCGATAAACTAAAAAGCAAAATAAGCAAAGACTCATATAATACAAGACGCTCCAAGCAAAACGCATGATATGTGACGAATAAAAATATAGCTCCAAGTAAAATTACCGATGGTCGTTAGAAGAAAGAGGGGATGCCTTCCGGGGCATCCCCAAGCTTAGTTGCTTGGTTCTCCTTCAATATTACCTTGGGCTGCCATGGGCATCCCCAAGCTTAGGCTCTTTTCACTCCTTGTTCCTTCATTCATCGAGATCTCACCCAAAACTTGAAAACTTCAATCACCCAAAACTTAACAAAACCTTCGTGAGATCCGTTAGTATAAGTAAACCAATCTTTGCTTTAAGTACTGTTGCAAACCCATTCATATTTTGTCATTGCATTATACCTACTATATTCAAACTTTACCATGGCATATACCCCCTGATACAATCCATAGATTCATCAAAATAAGCACACAATGCAACGAAAACGGAATCTGTCAAAAACTGAACAGTCTGTAAAGACTCGAATTTTACTCATACTTCTGTAACTCCAAAAATTCTGAACAATTAGGACAACAGAGGCAATTTGTATATCAATCAGAGGCAATTTGTATATCAATCTTGTGTAAAACATTCAGAATTTTTCGTCGCTTCTGTGAATTTTAACAATTCTGCTACTGGACACAAAAGTTTCTATTTTTCAATAGGATCAAATCAACTATCACCCAAAGCTATCCCAAAGGCTTAACTTGGCATAAACACTAATTAAAACATAAAAACACAATAATAACAGCGGCATAATTGTGTGAACATACAAAAATAGAAAGAAAAAGGGAAAATTTATTTTATTCATTGGGTTGCCTCCCAACAAGCGTTATCGTTTTATGCCCCTAGCTAGGCATAATGCATAGATTCAAGTATTGTCATCTTTGGTTTTTGCCCCATAGGTTGCCCTCATGATTGATTCATATGGTGGCTTAATTCTTGTTCTAGGGAAGTGTTCCATACCCTTTCTTAGTGGAAATTGAAACTTAATATTACCTTCTTCCATATTAATCACGGCACCTATAGTTCATAAAAATGGTCTACCAAGTATTATTGGACAAGACGGATTGCAATCTATATCAAGAACAATAAAATCTATGGGCACATAGTTCCTATTTGCAAGAATAAGAACATCATTAATTCTTCCCAAAGGTTTTTTAATAGTAGAATCTGCCAAGTGCAAATTAAGAGAACATTCTTCAATATTGGTAAGACCAAGCACATCACATAGAGATTTCGGAATTGTGGAAACACTAGCACCTAAATCACACAAAGCAAAGCACTCATAATTTTTTATATTGACTTTAATGGTAGGTTCCCATTCATCATATAATTTTCTAGGAATTAAAATCTCTAATTCCAACTTTTCTTCTAAAGCTTTCATCATCGCTTCTACAATATGTTTAGTAAAAGCTTTATTTTGTTCATAGGCATTGGGTGAATTTAACATGGATTACAACAAAGAAATACATTCAATTAAAGAACAATTATCATAATTAAAATCTTTGTAATCCAAAAGAGTGGGTGCATCACTAGTTAAAGTTTTAACCTCTCCAAACCAACTTTTATCAATTTTTTCAACAAGATTTTCACCCTCCGAATAATGAGGACGCCTTCTAGCTAAAGTTGACTCTTCTTCAGTCCCTTTATCATCAAGTTTAATATTAATAACAAGGAATCAATAGAAGAAACACCAATCATTTTAAGATCCTCATCATTATTATGAAATCAATCGGTAGGAAATGTTCTTTAAGCTCTAAGCATAGCGGTTCTTTTTTTACTTTCATCCATGGAAACATATAAAGCTTTAATTGATTTATTGACATCAACTTTAGGTGCAAAAACTTTAATCTTGAGATTTTCTACATCATGGGAAACTATATCAATGCTTCTAGACATATCATCAATCTTATTCAACTTTTCTTTAATATTACTCTCAAGATCATAAATTCATAAATTCTTTAATATTACTCTCAAGATCAGATGGGTTCCTATTATTATTGTAAGAAGAATTACCATAGGAATTGCCATAATTATTAGAGGAATTTCCAGGAAAAGGCCTAGGATTAAAATTACCTCTATAAGTATTGTTATTAAAAAAAATTCGCGAGACAAAATTCACATCTACGGGATCACTATTTTGCTCAATCAAAGCAGATAAAGGAACATCATTAAGATCAATAGGAGCATTTTTACAAGCAACCAATTTCATAAGAGCGTCAACTTTTTCACTCAAAGTACTAATTTCTTCAACCGAATTAACTTTTTTACTAGTAGGTGCTCTTTCGGTATGCTATTGTGAATAATTTGCCATGATATTATCAAGCAATTTAGTAGCTTCACCCAAAGTAATATCCATAAAAGTACCACCCGTGGCGGAATCTAAAAGATTTCTAGAAACAAAATCCAATCCCGCATAAAATTTTGTATAATCATCCAAAGATTTAAACCATGAGTAGGACAGTTTCTTAGCATTAATTTCATTCTTTCCCAAGATTGCACAACATGTTCATGCTCAAGTTGCTTAAAATTCATAATTTGATTTCTAAGGGAAATAATTTTTGCAAGCGGAAAATACTTAGTAATAAAAGCATCTTTGCACTTATCCCAAGAATCAATACTATTGCGAGGCAAAGAAGAAAACCAATTTTTTGCACGATCTCGCAAAGAGGAAGGAAATAATTTTAATTTCACAATATCATTGTCCACATCTTTTTTCTTTTGCATATCACACAATTCTATGAAAGTATTTAGATGGGACGTGGCATCCTCATTAGGAGTACCGGAAAATTGCTCTTTCATAACAAGATTCAAGAAAGCAACATTAGTATCATAAGACTCCACACTAGTGGCGGGAGGAGCAATTGGAGTACTAATAAAATCATTATTATTTTTATTAGAAAAATCACACAACTTAGTATATTCTTGAGACATCGTGACTACGCAAACAAGATCACACGCAAAAAAAAGATCATACGAGAAAAAGGCAAACGAAAAAGAGGGCAAATAAAAAGACAAATATTTTTGTGCTTTTCGCAAAAACGTTTTAGAAGTGGGGGAGATGAAAATGATAGACAAATGGCAAATAATGTAAATTGTAAGGAGATGAGATTTGTGATTAGGAACCTGATAGAAGTTGATGATGTCTCCCCGGCAACGGCGCCAGAAATTCTTTCTTGATTGCTTGTATCTGCTTTGGTATTTTCCCCGAAGAGGAGAGGATGATGCAACACAACAACGGTAAGTATTTTTCTCAGTTATGAAACCAAGGTTATCAATCCAGTAGGAGAACCAAGCAACACTATGTAAACGGTACCTGCACACAAATAACAAATACTTGCAACCCAACGCGTAAGAGGGTTGTCAATCCTTCCTCGGTAAAAAGATAGATAAAATTGTATGAGACTGGATAAATAGATCTAGCGAAAACACAAAATAAAATAAATAAATAAAAAGTGCAGCAAGGTATTTTTGGGTTTTTGGAATAATAGATCTGAAAACAATATGATAAAAGATAGACCCAGGGGCCGTAGATTTCACTAGTGGCTTCTCTCAAGAAAATAGCATACGGTGGGTAAACAAATTACTGTTGGGCAATTGATAGAAGAGCAAATAATTATGATGATATACAAGGAAATGATCATGTATATAGGCATCACGTCCAAGATTAGTAGGCCGACTCCTGCCTGCATCTACTACTATTACTCCACACATCGACCGCTATCCTGCGTGCATCTTGTGTATTAAGTTCATGGAGAAACGGAGTAATGCAATAAGAACGATGACATGATGTAGGCAAGATCTATTCATGTAGGAATAGACCCCATCTTTTTATCCTTAATAGCAACGATACATGCTTGCCTCGCTACCCCTTCTGTCACTGGGTAAGGACACCGCAAGATCAAACCCATCACAAATCACCTCTTCCCATTGCAAAAATATCAATCTAGTTGGCCAAATCAAACCAAAGTTTCGGAGAAGAAATACGACGCTATAACAATCATGCATATAAGGGATCAAAGAAGACTCAAATAATATTCATAGATAGAACTGATCATAAACTCGCAATTCATCGGATCCCAACAAACACACCGCAAAAAGTCATTACATCAAATAGATCTCCAAGAACATCGAGGAGAACATTGTATTGAGAATCAAAAAGAGAGAAGAAGCCATCTAACTACTGCCTACGGACTCGTAGGTCTGTGGTAAACTACTCACGCATCATCGGAGGAGAACCAATGAGGATGATGAACTCCTCCGTGATCATGTTCCCCTCCGGCAAGGTGCCGGAATAGGGCTCTAGATTGGATCTCATGGATTTGGAAATTGCGGTGGCTGGAATTGTGTTTCGTCGACTGCCCCAGGGTTTCTGGAATATTTGGGTATTTATAGAGATGAGAGGCGGTGGAAAGGACTCCCGTGGGCCCCACTACCCACCTGGGCGCGCCAGGGGTCTCTGACATGCCCTGGTGTCTTGTGGGCCCCACGGGCCTTCCCTCTGGTGCTTCCTTGGCTCCCAAGGTGTCTTCTGGGCAGAAAAAAATCTCCAAAAAGTTTCGCTGAGTTTCGACTCCGTTTGATATGGATATTCCGCGCAGTAAAAAATAAGCAAAAACAGCAACTGGCACAGGGCACTATGTCCATAGGTTAGTCCCAAAAAATGATATAAAGTTGCTATAAAATGAATATAAAACATCCAAGAATGATAATATAACAACATGGAATAATCAAAAATTATAGATACGTTGGAGACGTATCAAGGCTCCACAACGACGCCCTCAATGGAGAGGACGGATTAGGGTTTTCACCCGGAGCCCTAAGACCATAGTGGGACCCACAACAAAGCCCCCAAGAGGGAAGCAACACCCGTAGGTGCCACCGTTGTCGGTGCCGGAGCACAAAGCTTTCGCTCGAACCCACACAAGTTTCACTTGCGGAATCAAACGTGCCAACCCACCCCCAGAGGGGGGCCACGACCGCTCGTGTAACAACTCTAGATACCGACCAGGGGCTACCACCGCCGAAGCCATGACAACAACAGGATCCCCCGCCGCCCCTCCTCTTGCTACCCACATAGCCCAGAGGAGACTCCATGTGACGCCCCTGATTTGACCGTACACTAATCATACACGCAAATGTGTACGATCAAGATCAGGGACTCACAGGAAGATATCACAACACAACTCTAGACACAATTTAAAGATCATACAAGATTCATATTACAAGCCAGGGGCCTCGAGGGCTCGAATACAAAAGCTCGATCAAAAACAAGTCAGTGGAAGCAGCAATATCTGAGTACAGACATAAGTTAAACAAGGTGACATAAGATGGCTAGCACAAACATGGATACATATCGAAGAGGCGCATGCGTCCTTCCTGGGATTCTCCTAAACTACTCCTGGTCGTCGGCGGCCTGCACGTAGTAGTAGGCACCCTCGGTGTAGTAGGGGTCATCGTCGACGGTGGCGTCTGGCTCCTAGGCTCCAACATCTGGTTGCGACAACTGGGAAGAATAGAAAAGAGGGGAAAAGAGGGAGCAAAGCAACCGTGAGTACTCATCCAAAGTACTCGCAAGCAAGGATCTACACTACATATGCATTGGTATCAATGAAATGGGTAGTATCTGTGGACTGAACTGCAGAATGCCAGAATAAGAGGGGGGTAGCTAGTCCTATCGAAGACTACGCTTATGGTAGCCTCCATCTTGAAGCATGGAGAAGAGAGTAGAAAGTAGTAACAAGTAACATCGCATAGCATAATCCTACCCAGCAATCCTCCCCTCGTCGCCCTGTGGGAAAGCGATCACCGGGTTGTCTCTGGAACTTATCTGGGTGTGTTTTATTAAGTATCTGGTTCTAGTTGTCATGAGGTCAGAATACAACTCCGTGTCGTCCTTTTACCGAGGGACACGGCTATTCGAATAGACAAACTTCCCTGCAGGGGTGCACCACATTGCCCAACACGCTTGATCCCTCTGGCCGGGCACACTTTCCTGGGTCATACCCGGCCTCGAAAGATCAACATGTCGCAGCCCTACCTAGGCTCAACAGAGAGGTCAGCACGCCGGTCTAAATCCTAAGCGCACAGGGGTCTGGGCCCATCGCCCATTGCACACCTACACGTTGCGAACGTGGCCAGAAGCAGACCTAGCCCCCTTAATACAAGCGCAGGCGTTCCAGACCAATCCAGCGCGCGCCGCTCAACTGCTGACATCAAGAAGGCTTCGGCTGATACCACAACGTCGAGAGCCCATAACTGTTCCCACGTAGTTGGTTAGTGCGTATAGGCTCGTAGCCAGACTCAGATCAAATACCCAATCTCGTTAAGCGTGTTAATTGATATAACCATGGACGCCGACCAGGGACCAGGCCCACCTATCACCTAGGTGGTCTAAACCTGCCCTGTCGCTCCGCCACAAAGATCCACTCAGAGTGCCGTCGGGACAAATGTCCTTTCAGCCCCCAATCCGTGAATCACCCGCGGGTACTCTACGAGCCGACCCGACTTTAGTCACCACATGTATCATGTATAATATAAATAGTATATACCCGTGATCACCTCCCGAGTGATCATGGCCAGATAGTATAGCATGGCAGACAGACAAGAATGTAGGGCCACTGATGAAATACTAGCATCCTATACTAAGCATTAGGATTGCAGGTAAAGGTGTCAACAGTAGTAGCAAAGACAGGCTATGCAGTAGAATAGAATTAACAGAAAGTAGTAACAGCTACACTAATCTAATGCAAGCAGTAGAGGGAAAGAGTAAGCGATATCGGGATGAACAAGGGGGGTTGGCTTGCCTGGAAGCTCTGCTGAGAAGGAGGGGTCATCAACACCGTAGTCGATCGGGGCAGCAGCGGCGTCAGTCTCGTAGTCTACCGGAGAGAAGAGGAGGAAGAAACAATGAATACAATGCAAACAGATGCATGATGACGCATGACATGACATTAAGCGATGCTAGGTATGCCCTAACGCGGTACTAGGTGCTACTGGTGAAGGGGGGAAACATCCGAGAAAGTATCCCCGGTGTTTGACATTTTTGGGCAGATGAAACGGAGGGGGACGGATGCATGTTTACTATGCTAGGGACGTGTGGCAGACGAACGGACTGCGTATTCGAATTCATCTCGTCGTTCTGAGCAACTTTCATGTTCAAAGTATTTTCATCCGAGTTACAGATTAATTTATATGATTTTCTAAAGTTTTAAATCATTTTTAGAATTAACAGAATTAATTTAATTAGCAAATGAAATTATGATGTCATCCACCAGCGTGATGTCATTATGATGTCAGCGTGATGGCATCGTGATGACATAATTTAATTAGCAAATGAAATGATATTAGCAAACAGAATTAATTAAGTTAATTGTTTAATTAACTAAATTAATTTAATTATTATTATTTATTTTATTCTTTTAAATCATTTCCTGGGTGGGCCCCACTTGTCATTTGGCCAGGGGCCTTAGCGGGCGTGCGGGCACTATCGAGCAGAGCCCAAACGGGCGCTGGGCGCACGGGTGAGGGGACGAGGCCCAAGCGGCGCGTGGGGGAGCGGGACGAGCGGGCGACGGTGGGTGGCAGCAACAGCTTAGCGGGCGACTCAGACGGGCGATGTCGGTGGGCGCAGAGCAGCATCGGGCGGCTTGTGGAGGCAGGGCGGCGCGTGGCGGAGCGAGGCCGCGGTGGAGCGCAGCGGGAGGCGCTGGAGGTGCGTGGGGCGCGGCGGCGAGCAGGGGATGGTCTAGGCACGCGAGCAGCGGGGTTCGGCGCGGTCGTGCACGGGGGAGCCGCGGGCAAGTGTGCAGGGGAAGCAGGCGGTCGGCGCGAGCGCTCTAGGCATAGAAAAACGGCGAGCGGCGCCAGCAGCGGCCAAGGCAGCAGCCGCAGCGGCTGCAGCGAGGTGAGGCGGGGCGAGGCGGGCGAGCGGACTGCATGGCCACGAGGTGCTCGAGCGCGGTGACCGCGGAGAGGAAGGGGCAGAGGGGAGACAGAGGCCAACGGCCTCACCAGTGGCTGCAGGTGTTCGGTCGTCGAGGCTCGCGGAAGGCGATTGGGAAGGAGGACGAGGTGGCGTTCCGGCGAGCGGTGACGGCGGTCCGGGGCGGCGAAGCGTCGGGGGTGACGAGGCAATGGCGTCGACGGGGGTTCGATTTCCTGTTCCAGATCGGATCGGGAAGGGGTGAGAGAACGAGGGAGTGTGGGGGCGAGTGGGGGGAGTGAGGTCTCGGTGGGTTAGGGTTCGGTCGCCCGGGGGGATAAGGGAGGATGGGGTGGGCTGGCCTGGTGGCCTGGATGCCCGGTTGGGCCGAACGGCCCAGGGGGAAGGGGGGTTTGGTTTCTCTTTTGTTTTGTTTTATTTTTACCTTTTCTTTTATTTCTTTAATAGTTTATAGTTTTACAAAAAGTAAAACCCACACCTCAAATAGAGTTACAGTTCCAACTACTGTCACAAAAGGTTTTACCCCGAACAAAATAGTTTAGTATTTTCTAAAATCCAAAAGGCATTTATTTAATTGTTTTAGCTACTGTTTTATTCATTTTAGAGTATTTAAACATTATATTAAAGTGTGGTTTCTCCACAATAATTACCTATATGCATTATTTGGCTCCACCCGAACATTTAGTTTCAATATTTGAAAACCTTTACCGTTTGACTTGATTTTGAATTTGAATTTGTATCGGTTTCGAATCAACGTGAGTTTATCAACAGCAACCGAGGTGACGTGGCATTATTAGCAGAGGTTCACTGTAGCTTAATTATCCGGGCATCACAATTCTCCTCCACTACAAGAAATCTTGTCCCGAGATTTTAAGAGGTGGAGTAAGATGGTTACGAAATCCTAACGAATCTTCTCAGTCTTGGTTGCTCTTCTCCAAGAGGTCGATCCATTACGTTGATATCTTCATTTCTCTGCTTCAGGTCATCATGATGAAGCCGGCATCATTTCTTCAGGATCTCCATCATACTTACGAAAGGACAACGGGTAACATCGGAAGAATGGTCCTTGACAAGGTTGCTTATCTGGTAGATAAAACTAGAGAAGGTGGCGGGAAGTAACTCTCGAATTGAAACTTAAGAAAATATCGAGAGCAAAGTAAGGAGCTATCATGGGAAGTTTCGAGTAGGCAGGCAATCGTTCAATGCCTGAAAAAGGGCGTGAAAGGGGTTTAAAGCAACGGGAATAAGTATTGTGTCTGATACCAAAATTGATGATCTCTCGGAAGGTGGATCGTGAATTACATACGAGGCCACACGCGAGGAACAACCTTGGGAACAGGGGGTGTACAGGAGAGTCAGGTTTCGATCCTGGGGAACTATTGGTTATGGGCCCACCATGTGGATTAAAAGTAGGAAGGCGATGACGTCTTACACGATCATGTAAGCAAGGCATGTCAGAGGATAGCCTGTCAGTTATGTCGGCAACAACATCAGTACCAAGGGCGAGGGACGAAGAGAACCCTTTTCCTACTTGTTGAACGAGGCAGACCAATAGGCAAAGTTCTCGTCCATCGGTGGTTACCGAAATGTCATCAACAATAGTAATAGGGTCTTACTGACAGAGTGGTACAACAAGGTGCTTACCTAAGCAGGGAATTATCACTGCTCAGTTAAGTAATATTACAAGAAAGGTTAAACAAAACAATGGAAGGGAATTACGATTATCAGATTAAATAGAACAATGGAAAGGAAAATGTGTTTAAACACATATTTCAAGGGTATATCCTTCCCAAGGACAAGCAGAGCATGATATCCATGACAAGATAGAAAGTAGAAAACCATTTAGGTAATGGGAGAGGAATTTCATGACATTACCCATACAACGGTGTTAGGATAATTGATAAAGAAAAATTAGCATTGTGCTCCAAATGTTCTTATTTGAAGATCGGAGTACCACAGACATGCTTCAAGATAGCATTGACATGGTCTTCAAGCAAGGTCAGACTTTGGATACTCAAAGGATTCATCAGGAATAGCTTATAGAATAAGTTTTACAATTTCCTCATGGATTTCCTCATGGAAGAATAGTTATCCTTGCTAAAAAGGAAGAATTATAACAAGAGGTCCTCCGGCCAGGTGTGCTAGGCATGACATCACCTTATCGGGTCAAAGACCAATGTTATAACTCTTGGAAATATGTCCCAACCATCATATCTGACCGAGATTCAGATCTAATTGGTGTCTGGATATCTCAGACTCATGATGCCTGAGAAGAAGGTGCAACACAAATTGTCGAGATGACATTGTAAGATTCTCGGGGAATTGAACTATGGAAGCGAGTTCCGAAACAAGAGTTCATCATTAAACCGAGGAGAGGGTGAGAAGGTGGATAAATGGACTCAGCGACATTCCATTGAGATTTCCAAAAAGATGGATTTCCACGATTATACGAACAAGGAGATAACATTTTTCAGATCAAATGATATAATAATGTATGCTCAAGGAAAACATACATAATTAAACATTGGTTGAAAGGTGCACCTGAAATATGGGCTTAGGTAGCATGATCGAGGTTAGAATGGTGTTTCAATAACAAATGGTCTAAGACTAAACTGTCGACCATTAACTTCAAAGCAATAAGGTTGCTAGAAATACAGAATCCAAGCAGCACCATTCAGTTGTTGGTATCCCGGTTAGAATCAACATGGGGACCAAGAAAGAATGGTGATGGTGAGAAGTATCATTATACCATGAATTCTTAAGAGGTGGAGCAATCCTCACAACATCTTTGACATAAAAGTCAGTAATACTTCAAGGTAGAACATAACATAATATGGATAGCAAAGAACTCAAGGTACAAAACAAACCATGAACAAGTTTGTGTTGGAGGGAAAGCAAGAATATTGTCGATGGTAACACAAATCATCGAGGGGAAAGGATTGTATTTCTCATCAAGAATTCGATAGATTTCTTGGAAGAGCTCAGAATGTTGGTGATGATCACGGCACATTTGTCGCGATATTTCATGAAGATGTAATCGATCGGCGATGACATCAAGTCAAAGGAATGATGAAGCGAAAGGTTATTGGAACCAAGGGTACGACACAAACTTGAAATCAAGCTTGCTGTTCAAGGCAAAATGATACGACGAGGAAGATCGACGTAAGGTTAGCTCATTGTCAAAAATTGTGCTCCGGGAAGAAGGACCAGGTAGCACAGTTAAAATTTACCACAATAATGATATAGCCGATCATGCTAGGAATGACTTGAAGGATTATTAAACTCGTAAGCAATGAAAATTACTTATTGAATCAGAGTGCAGAATCGATTCACTTATCGGTGTTCTCGAGTGACTAATAACTTAGAACCCGGGGAAAATCTGAAATCGGTGAGAAGTAATACTAGATGAAGACTCATGGGAAGCAACACGGTTCTTTGATATTCTCGAGATACCGGAGGGCAATACTCGAAGGAAGATCAAAATAGAGGATGCGGAGATGTATTGATCAACAGAAGAAAAGTGCTTTAACTTGTCTGAGAAATGGAATCAAGGAGAAAATGTCGTCGGAACCATGATTGCAAAAGGCCAGATCCCAGATATAAGATGAACTTATACCAAGGGAATAATTAATTTAAGAGAAGCTTTAATGATAAGATCTACATCGTGTCCATGGGCATGAACACAAAGTTCAAGGTCGACTCCCACTTCTTCAATGCATAACCTTCCATTTACTGCTCTATTAAAAATGATTTGAGTGCGAAGACCTACCTGGTGAATTACCAGAGGAGTATGAACCTTGAAAAACTTTTGGGTTCACACAGATTAAGCACAAGCTGCGTCGTAGGGCGAGGTGGAAACAGACGGTCCATCTGAAATAAGAAGATTCAGGATTGTCATTCGACGACGAGAAACATAACAGATCTCGAATGGAAAGATTAAACAAAACAATGGAAAGGCAATGATTATCAGACTAATCAGATCAAAGACAGGGAAATCGCACTGAATCCAGCTCTCCGGGTGGATAGAATTATCGAGATCCTAAGTGTCGGTGTTAGTAAATTTTATTAAACCCGAATAGAAGAGAGATCAGAGTCCCAGAGTAAAGACGAGGAATAAAAGATCCTAATACCACCCAATTAGCGATGTGGGCCCGTAAGCCACACAGCCAAGTTAGTAAAACAGTTTTTGATGTCTAGACTCAACTTCGGCGAAGGAGTTGGAAAGGGGGACTCCTAGAGGTAATCGGCTCTGATACCAACCTGTGACGACCCCGGCTTAATCGTGCACTAATCATACACGCAAATGCACACGATCAAGCCTAAGGACTCACTTGAAGATATCACAACACAACTCTAAAACATAAATAAATTCATACAAGCTTTATATTACAAGCCAGGGCCTCGAGGGCTCGAATACATAGCTCGATGGCATACAAGTGTCAGCGGAAGCATCAGATATCTGGGTACAGATATATTACAGAACAGAGAGATAAGCCTTCACAGAGGCGGGGCAAAATAAAACTCTACGATCGAAAGGCGTGGACCTCCTGCCCTGGACCCTCCGAATCCTACTCCTGGTCGTCAGTCGGCTCCTCGTAGTAGTAGTACTCTCCGGGCTAGTAGTAGTAGTGGTCGTCGACGGGGACAACTGGCTCCTGGGCTCCGTCGTCTGGATGCGGCAAAGTAATAAAGGGGGGAAAAGGAAAATAAAGCAAACGTGAGTACTCATCTGAACTACTCAGCAAGCAAGGATCTACACTACATATGCAACATTTTCAAAGGGGGTGGTATATGTGGACTGGGCTGCAGAAATGCCAGAATAGAGGGGGAAAGCCTAGTCCTATCGAAGTCTAGCATCTTCAACATCTTCAACAGTCTTGCAGCATTAGAAGAGAGCAGAATAACATAATGTAAAGTATAACAGTGTCATCAACCTCGGCCAGAGATTCTTCCTCGACTCCCTGCGAGAAAGCAATCCTAGAGCCGTACTATCCAGTTCTCATCTCAAGTCATGTTCTAGTTGTACCGATCGGGATACAACTCCGAGTGTTCGTTACCATAGGACAAGCTATCGATAGAAGTTTCTTCCCTGCAGGGGTGCACCAACTTACCCACCACGCTCGCTTAACTCCGACCGGACACACTTTTCTGGGTCATGCCCGGCCTCAGTTAAGCAACACGCCACAACCCGACCAAATACTTAACAGAGAGGTCAGCATGCCGGTCTAACCTATGCCCCCAGGGGTCTTGTGCCTTCGCCCCGGGAACTCCTGCGCGTTGCGTGGGCAGTCGGAAGCAGACCTAGCAACCCCTTAATACAAGTGTGGTTGCGTAACCAGTCCAATCCAGCGCGCGCCGCTCAGTCGCTGACGTCTATTAAGCTTTAGCTGAAGTATACGACGCAGAACGCCCATACTATGCCCATGTGATGATTAGTGCTATCAGGCCAGAGGCCCCTCGGATCAAATATCCAAACCGTTTAGTGGTTTAGGAGCGTGCGGAAACAAGCAGAGACTCACGATCGATGTGACCCCGTCGCCCCATCTCGAGGACTTGCGGCAAGGGCTAAGAATGCCCGGCCACGCCTCGTAGTTATCTCGCGGGCACCTCTCAGGTCAACCCGACTCCACATCACTTCGCATTCATGCTCGCGCGGGTACCCCTCAGGGCCGACTCGTCTTTAGTATCATAGTATCATGGTTTAGTGTTTAGTCATAATAACCAAGTCTCGGTGTGTCTGACACCAAAGGGGAACCCTGAGGAATCACCCTCGATGGAATTCCCGCTCGATGCTATCGTCAAGGTGAACGAATGAGGAATCACCCTCGAGGTCCACACTTGAGAAGTTGCACGACGACGTCGTTATCGGGGGTGGTGTAGGAGGAATCACCCTCACTTACCACGACCGAATAACTAACCTACAAGGTTATCAGCAGAAGCGCTGACGAGGTATCACCCTCGGCACTCGATATTAACCCAGTAGTGTCGCGCAATTTAAGGGGGAAGTGACGTGCGGTGGCCGGGTCTGATCTTCGATCCCGTTGCTCGGGTCTTCTGAGAGTCCAGCGGGGCAGTCGGGACAAGTGGGTCTCTGATAAGGCTCTACCCATCCTATTCTAAACAGTTTAGGAGAACATCCAGGTATCAAAAGTAGGCTACAATAAAGCAGGCTATGCAGTAGATATAGGACAACAGTAGCAGCAGTAACTTCTAATGCAAGCATAAGAGAGAAGAGAGTGGGCGATATCGGAATGCTCAAAATGGGGGTGCTTGCCTGTCTGCTCGACGGCAAGGGCCTGATCATCGGGGACGTAGTCGTACTCCAGAGCGGTGTCTGCCTCAGGAGCTACGGCAACGTCGGGGTCTACCGAAAGAGAAGAGGGGGAAGAAACAAGTAAATATAATGCAACACAGTGCGTGCGATGCTATGATGCAGTGCAGGGTTGCCTAAATATGCCTCTAAGTCATTTTAGTTATTTTTAGAATTAATCTGGGATTTATTAACCAGTGTGTGTGCACTATTCATCTACCGGAATCGAGCTCAGAGTTACGAGTTCTCCTACGTAGGAGGTTCCGACAAGGAAACAGACGGCATGATCAAACTCATCTCGTCGTTCTGAGCAACTTTCATGTTTTAACTTTTTTGATCTGAGCCACGGTTTAAAAGTTATTAATTTTTGAAGTTTAAATGATTTTTTGGAATTATTTTTATTAACAGAATTGAATTATGACGTCAGCATGACGTGTTGCTGACATCAGCAGGTCAATAGTGACGTTGACCTGGTCAAACCTGACATGTGGGTCTAGTGGGACCCACATGTCAGTCTCTGTTTAGACTAACTGTGGATTAGTTTAATTAGCAGGGATAATTAGGGAGTGGGCCCCATCTGTCAGTGAGACATTTAGACTAACTAATTGATTTTAATTATTAAAGCATTTTATTTAAGCTAATTACTAGCGGGGCCCACATGTCAGTGGCTGGGCCGCGCCCAGTCAGCATGTTGACCACGGTCAGCGTGGTCAACTGGGGCCAGGGGGCCCACTGGTAGTGACTGGGAGGTGGGGCCCCATCGAGCCACGTCGGCGGCCGGCGCCGGAGACACGCCGGCGACCGTTTTCGCGGCGGAGGATCGCTGGAGTGGCTCGGATTTGCTCCACACTTCACCAAATCGCGCGCGGTAACTTGCGTTAGAAAGCTAGCGCTCGCGCGCATCGCGTGGTGCTCAAAGCTCCGCCTAAGGTGACCTAAATCGACAGCGGCGTCCATCCTAGTGGCGGCCGGAGTTCGGGCTCGGGCAGAAACGGTGCTAGGAGGTACGGGGGAACGTGCACGTGTGCTGACAGGACCCGCACGAGCTCCAGGAGCTCGATGCTGGGCTCGGACGAGCACGACAGTGACTGCGGTCACGGCGACGAGGTACTCTACGGCGGCGAGCTCACGGCATCGACGGCTGCTAGCTACAGGCTACGGTGGGCAGCGCAAAGCGATGGAGAGGAAGGTTGGGAGCTCACCGAGCGGCTATGAAAAGCCCTTGGTGGCTTAGGAGCAGCAGACGGCGCCGGAGACGACGAAGCTCGCCGGAGGCAGAGAGGTGCGGGCGCGGCTCGATCCGCTTGCTGCAGGGCTCCCTGGCACCCTCTTCTCGGCGTAGTCGATGGAGTTGAGCACGGCGACGCGCCTGGACAAGGTGGTGCGGCTCGAGAATGGCGGTGGCCGCGAAGACGAGCGGGGACGGCGGCGGTGGCGTTCTGCCGCGGTGGATCTGAGGAGGAAGGAGGCGGGGCGAGTGAGGGGAGGAGCTGAAGAGGGGCTAGGGTTGAGCCAGGGGGCTCGGGGTCTTAACAGCGCACGGGCGACGGCGGATGGGCGACGCGTGCGGCGGCCGTCGCCGTGTCGGCGCGCGGGCGCGACAGCGCGAGAGGAGGGGGAACGACCGCGCTGGGCTGGGCCAGCTGGGCCATTGGTCGGGGCACTGTGCACTAAGGCCCAGTGCACAGTGCCTCGCTTTCACTTTTCTGTTTTCTGTTACGCATTTTCTTTTATTCTTTTCTGATTTGAATTAGTTAGGGCTCTTATGCACTCTTGTAAAATGTGGAACTTGGTCCAAATAATGCAATGCAATATTACCCATCACCGAAAACTTGTTTGGACAGATTTGGATTTCATTTGAATTTGAAATGATTTTAAATGGATTTAATAATGCTATTTTGATGCTGTTTCAAATTGTTTGAGTCATTTAATTAATCCAAATGCTACTGGTGATATTTTTATAAGTGCTTCTGGAATATTTGCTAATTAGTGAACATTTTTCCAAAGGTGTTTGAGCAAAATTTATTTTGCACTTTTGAATTTGAGTTGATTTTCAGAATGGAGTTTGAATTATTTTGGTTAACCACTATGATTAGTCTCTGCAAATGATATGACTTGGCAATATTAGCAGTTGATCACAGTGGCTATTATACAGGGGTGTTAAAGTTCTCCTCCTCTAAAAGAAATTCTCGTCCCGAGAATTTAGGAGGTAGAAGGAAAGAGGTCGGGATATTGTTCCCGAAGATGATCCTCGCGTTCCCAAGTGGCTTCATCTTCAGTGTGGTTCGACCACTGCACTTTCAGGAACTTGGTCGTCTTCTGACGAGTTCGACGTTCAGCTTCATCAAGGATGCGGATCGGATGCTCCTTATAAGACAAGTCGTCTTGCAACTGAAGCATCTCGTGATCCACTGCACGGTGCGGAGATTCCTTGAAGCATTTACGAAGTTGCGACATGTGGAAGACATCATGAATATGAGAGAATTGCGGCGGCAACCCCAATTTATAAGCCACCTGTCCACGTCTAGCCACGATGAGGAAAGGACCGATATAGCGAGGAGCTAGCTTGCCCTTGATTCCAAAACGACGGTGCCTTTCTTCGGAGTGACACGGAGATAAACTTGATCACCTGGTTGATAAGTCAGACCCGATCGCTTGCGATCATAATTGCTCTTCTGGCGGTCTTGAGCTGCTTTGAGATTCTCCCGGACAATTCTGACTTTTTCTTCAGCATGTTGGATAATGTTCGGTCCAACGAGTGGTCGTTCCCCAGTTTCTGACCAATTCAGAGGGGTTCGACATTTACGTCCATAGAGAACTTTGAAGGGGCCATTTTCAAGCTGGCTTGATAACTATTGTTATAAGAGAACTCGGCATATGGGAGAGATTCTTCCCACTTCTTACCGAATGATATAACACAAGCGCGAAGCATATCTTCAAGCACTTGATTTACTCGCTCGACTTGGCCTTGGGATTGGGGATGATAAGCTGAACTCCATGTAATGTGAGTTCCCATAGCTTCTTGAAAACTTTCCCAGAACTTGGACATGAAAAGACCACCACGGTCCGAACTGATCTCCTTCGGAATACCGTGGAGTGAAACGATTCTGGAGATATACAGCTCTGCTAGCTGGCTAGCAGTGATAGTCTCCTTGACAGGTAGGAAATGAGCAACCTTGGAAAGTTGATCGACGACGACAAGAATAGCGTCGTGACCTTTGTGAGACTTGGGAAGACCAGTAATGAAATCCATCTGCACTTTATCCCATTTCCACAAAGGAATAGGGAGCGGTTGCAGAATTCCAGCTGGCTTCTGATGTTCTGCTTTCACGCGACGACATATGTCACATTCAGCATCGTATCGAGCAACGTCCTGCTTCATTTTGGACCACCAATACCTCTGTCGAAGATCGCGATACATCTTGGTGCTACCCGGATGGATAGACAGCGGTGTATCATGAGCCTCCTTCATGACTTTGTCAGTCATCAGCTCGAAGCGAGGTACTACAATGCGGTCTCTGAAACATAATGTTCCATTTTCAGCAACTGAGAAATCCCGGTACTTGTCAAGGTGAAGCTCTTTCTTCATCAAGTCAATTTCAGCATCTTTGGCTTGCGCTTCCTTAACAGCCTTTTGAAGATTTGGCTGTACCACAAGGTTATTAAGAGAACCCTGGGGAACAATTCGCAGATTCAACTGAGTCAGTTCTGCATAAAGACGAGGTTGAACTCGCCTAACCATGAGGTTGTTGCAATATGACTTGCGGCTTAGGGCATCAGCCATCATGTTAGCCTTGCCCGAGGTATATGAAATACCGCAGTCATAGTCCGTAATTGTTTCTAACCATCGTTGCTGACGGAGATTAAGATCCGGTTGAGTGAACAAGTATTTCAGGCTCTGATGATCGGTATATATCTCACACCGATTACCAAGAAGATAATGTCGCCATAACTTTAATGCATAGATCACTGCAGCAAGTTCAAGATCATGCACTGGATAATTTTCTTCATGCGGACACAATTGACATGAAGCATACGCAATCACTATTCGTTCTTGCATTAGGACACAGCCTAATCCCTGACGAGAGGCGTCGCAGTATATGACAAAGTCCTTGCAAGAATCAGGAGGAGCAAGCACTGGAGTAGAAGTAAGCTTGTCCTTGAGGGTCTGGAAACTTTCCTGACATTTGTCTGTCCACTCAAACTTAACGCCTTTGTGGAGCAGATTAGTCAGGGGCTTGGCGATCTTGGAGAAGTTCTCGACGAATCATCGGCAATAACTAGCTAGGCCGAGGAAGCTTCGGACTTGCTTGGCATTCTTCGGAGGAGTCCAGTCAAGGATAGCCTGAACACGCTCCGGGTTAACGGCAATACCGTTCTTGGAAATCACATGTCCAAGGTAGGTCACTTCGGAAAGCCAGAATTCACATTTGGAGTACTTGGCATATAACTTGTGCTCTCAAAGCCTCTCCAGAACAAGGCGAAGATGCTCGGCATGTTCTTCCTTATTCTTCGAATACACTAGGATATCGTCCAGATATACCACGACGAACTTTTCTAGGTAGTCCATGAATATGTAATTCATTAGGCGGGAGAACGTAGCCAGAGCATTTGTTAGGCCAAATGACATGACGGTGTATTCATACGAGCCATATCGAGTAACGAATGCAGTCTTTGGAATATCCTCTTCACGGACATGGATCTGGTGATAACCCAACCTCAAGTCGAGTTTAGAAAACACCGAAGATCCAGCAAGTTGATCATATAAGTCATTGATCCGGGGAAGCGGGTATTTATTCTGAATGGTTGCCTGGTTGATAGGACAGTAATCTTGGACCAACCTATTCGTACCATCTTTCTTTTTGACAAAAAGAGACGCTACTCCCCAGGCAGAGGAACTAGGGCGAATGAAACCTTTCCTTAAGGATTTATCAATCTCTTCCTTAAGCTCGATAAGATGGTGCGGAGGCATCTTGTAGGGACGTTTCGCAATAGGAGTGGTGCCAGGCTTCAAGTCTATGACGAACTCGACAGCTCTAGCAGGGGGTATTCCTGGAAGTTCTTCTGGAAAAACATCAGGGAAGTCACAGACAACTGGGATTTCTCGATCCCCTCAAGCGGAGAAGCATTCAACGCGTTCAAGGCATAAATCTGAGCCTCGGCGTTCTGAGTGACATGAGCTCGGTAGTTCACTAACTCATCGGATGGATGAAGGAGGTGTACAACTTTAGTGGCACAATTGATTGAGGCGTAGTGAGCCATCAACCAATCCATTCCCAAGATAAGATCAATCGAGGAGGACTTGAGTATAATGGGAGAAGCGCGGAACTTCAACCCTTCAATATCAATGATGACATTGGGACTGAACACGAAGGCGCGACACTGGCCCGCGGGAGTGTTCACAGCTAATGAATGGTGTAGCGCTTCACTTTTAACGTCATGCATGAGTGCAAAATGTTCTGACATGAATGAATGCGATGCTCCTGAATCAAATAAAACAGTTGCAGGAACTGAATTAACAAGAAGTGTACCCATCATGGTTGCTGGTTGTTCGGGGTCTTCATTCATGTTGACATGGAAGACCTGCCCACGACCATAAGAAGGTCTGGCATTGTTGTAGCGAGGCTAAGAATTCCCACGGCCATTACCACGGCCGGCAGAAGGAAGAGCCAACTGATTCTGATTCTGAGAGCAATCTCTGGCACGGTGACCTGGCTGGCCACACTTGAAGCATATTCCATTGTCGGGACGAGGTGCTGGAGCTTGCAGAGGCTGCCTCGGTGGTGGAGGAGGCAGACGTGGTGCAGCATAGGAAGGCCTGTGCACTGGTGCTGCTGGACGATACATGCTCTGAGGGATCCAGATACGGCGCTTCTGGGAAGACGAGCCCGAAGATGAGCCCGTCTCACGAGTGCGTCTGGTCGCTTCTTTGTGCTTCTTTAGTCCAGTCTCGACCATAATAGCCTTATTCACCAAGGTGGCGAAATCAGGGTAGTCTCGAACAAGCAGGGCTAACTGAATGTTATGGTGCAGCCCTTCGCGGAATTTCTCCTGCCTTCGGTCATCAGTGGGAACGTCCTCTTCAGCGTAGTGAGACAAGTCAAGAAACTCGCGCTGATAAACTTCCACAGACTTGTTGCCTTGTACGAGACTACGAAACTCGGCCTTCTTCCTAGCTATGACAGCTTGAGGAATGTAGCGGGCACGGAAAGCAATCTTGAATTCTGCCCAGGTGACGACGGTACCAGGTGGTAGGGTCTGTCGGTGAGTGGCCCACCATTGTGATGCGGGACCCTTCAGAAGGCATGTCGCAAAGGTGACATAATTGGCTGGGGTGACACCAGCAGACTCCATCTCATGGGAGATGTCACGCAGCCAATCATCGGCATCCAGCGGGTTGACGGTGTTGCGGAAGAACGACGGGTTGAGCCGCATAAATTCTGGCAAGGTGATGGAAGGTGGTGGCTGGTCAGCATTGGGACGGGGGAATTGCTGCATAATCCCCGTCATGAATTGGCGATTGAGTTCAAACTGTTGCATCATCGCTGCCATATAGTCAGGCGGTGGCGGCAGAGGTGGATTGTTATCTGCCATCCTGCTAAATCGACAGGGGTAGTTTAGCAGAAGCCAATGCGAGTGTTTAGCGGCATGCATGATGTAACGCGACGGAATTTAAATAGTACAGCAGATGCTTAATAGTAGTCATTAAGTCATATAGATCCATACAGAGTCGGTTACATTCGGGCAGCATAACGGCGCAAATACAAAAGCTAGACATGCTGGGCGGCGCGCAGGCTCGCGGTAAGGAAGTACACAACGAGGCATAGCAAAGGCTACATCAACGTCGGAGAAAACCACTGAAACGGGGTAGCTGCAAGTGTGGACGACGGACGTTCGTCGCAGAAGGATCCTACGCTCTAGAACTATAAGAAGAGGTCCACGTGCAGGCGTGTGACCTCCCACAGCAGGCCAATCGATCCCTGATGGCATCTCGGTCCTGCTCGGGTAAAGAATGTGCTCCGGATGTATCCCTGCACGAACAGCTGGTAGCAATTGCGTCATAGCCTCAGAGAGTCGTGCTCGAGTGGCGAACAACTCGACAGCAAGAGCCTGAACAGTGCGATCCAGAGCCTGAGTACAGTGAATCAGAACTTGTTGATCGTAACGACGAGGCTCGTACGGGGCACAGACAGCTGTGTAGAATCCAGTAGCATCTCCAGCAGGGGCATACGGAATATAACGATACTCTGAGGCATCCAAGTCAGCACTGAACTGTCCTCGAAGACGTGCGAGAGCAGAGTAGGCGGCATCATGTACTGCCATCTCAATCATCACGCCGATACCGTGGAAAAGATGTAGCTCAGTGTCTGAGTCATCCTGTTGATCGTAGATGCGAACATCAGCATAATACTGCTCCTGGTTGAACTCACGATAAACCTCGTAGACCATGTACTCGGGGCACCAGCGGTATCCCAGCCTGATCAAGAGGGCGATCAGAACAGCTGGAAACCCAGGGACGTCTCGAGCATAGGTGCGAAGCACAAGCTGCATCGTAGGGCGAGGTGGAAACAGACGGTCCATCTGAAATAAGAAGATTCAGGATTGTCATTCGACGACAAGAAACATAACAGATCTCGAATGGAAAGATTAAACAAAACAATGGAAAGGAAATGATTATCAGACTAATCAGATCAAAGACAGGGAAATTGCACTGAATCCAGCTCTCCGGGTGGATAGAATTATCGGGATCCTAAGTGTCGGTGTTAGTAAATTTTATTAAACCCGAATAGAAGAGAGATCAGAGTCCCAGAGTAAAGACGAGGAATAAAAGATCCTAATACCACCCAATTGGCGACATGGGCCCGTAAGCCACACAGCCAAGTTAGTAAAACAGTTTTTGATGTCTAGACTCAACTTCAGCGAAGGAGTTGGAAAGGGGGACTCCTAGAGGCAGTCGGCTCTGATACCAACCTGTGAAGACCCCGGCTTAATCGTGCACTAATCATACACGCAAATGCACACGATCAAGCCTAAGGACTCACTTGAAGATATCACAACACAACTCTAAAACATAAATAAATTCATACAAGCTTTATATTACAAGCCAGGGCCTCGAGGGCTCGAATACATAGCTCGATGGCATACAAGTGTCAGCGAAAGCATCAGATATTTGGGTACAGATATATTACAGAATAGAGAGATAAGCGTTCACAGAGGCGGGGCAAAATAAAACTCTACGATCGAAAGGCGTGGGCCTCCTGCCCTGGACCCTCTGAATCCTACTCCTGGTCGTCAGTCGGCTCCTCGTAGTAGTAGTAGTACTCTCTGGGCTGGTAGTAGTAGTGGTCATCGACGGGGACAACTGGCTCCTGGGCTCCGTCGTCTAGATGCGGAAAAGTAATAAAGGGGGGAAAAGGAAAATAAAGCAAACGTGAGTACTCATCCGAAGTACTCAGCAAGCAAGGATCTACACTACATATGCAACATTTTCAAAGGGGGCGGTATATGTGGACTGGGCTGCAGAAATGCCAGAATAGAGGGGGAAAGCCTAGTCCTATCGAAGTCTAGCATCTTCAGCATCTTCAACAGTCTTGCAGCATTAGAAGAGAGCAGAATAACAAAATGTAAAGTATAACAGTGTCATCAACCTCGGCCAGAGATTCTTCCTCGACTCCCTCCGAGAAAGCAATCCCAGAGCCGTACTATCCAGTTCTCATCTCAAGTCATATTCTAGTTGTACCGATCGGGATACAACTCCGAGTTTCCGTTACCGTAGGACAGGCTATCGATAGAAGTTTTTTCCCTGCAGGGGTGCACCAACTTACCCACCACGCTCGCTTAAATCCGGCCGGACACACTTTTCTGGGTCATGCCCGGCCTCGGCTAAGCAACACTCCGCAACCCGACCAAATACTTAACAGAGAGGTCAGCACGCCGGTCTAACCTATGCCCCCAGGGATCTTGGGCCTTCGCCCCGAGAACTCCTGCGTGTTGCCTGGGCGGCCGGAAGCAGACCTAGCAACCCCTTAATACAAGCGTGATTGCGTAACCAGTCCAATCCAGCGCGCGCCGCTCAGTCACTGATGTCTATTAAGCTTCGGTTGAAGTATACGACGCAGAACGCCCATACTATGCCCACGTGATGGTTAGTGCTATCAGGCCAGAGGCCCCTCGGATCAAATATCCAAACCGTTTAGTGGTTTAGGAGCGCGCGGAAATGAGCAGAGACTCACGATCGATGTGACCCCGTCGCCCCGTATCGAGGACTTGCGGCAAGGGCTAAGAATGCCCGGCCATGCCTCGTAGTTATCTCGCAGGCACCTCTCAGGTCAACCCGACTCCACATCACTTCGCATTCATGCTCGCACGGGTACCCCTCAGGGCTGACCCGTCTTTAGTATCATAGTATCATGGTTTAGTGTTTAGTCATAATAACCAAGTCTCAGTGTGTCTGACACCAAAGGGGAACCCTGAGGAATCACCCTCGATGGAATTCCCGCTCGATGCTATCGTCAAGGTGAACGAATGAGGAATCACCCTCGAGATCCACACTTGAGAAGTTGCACGACGACGTCGTTATCGGGGGTGGTGTAGGAGGAATCACCCTCACTTACCACGACTGAATAACTAACCTACAAGGTTATCAGCAGAAGTGCTGACGAGGTATCACCCTCGGCACTCGATAGAAACCCAGTAGTGTCGCGCAATTTAAGGGGGAAGTGACATGCGGTGCCCGGGTCTGATCTTCGATCCCATTGCTCGGGTCTTCTGAGAGTCCAGCGGGGCAGTCGGGACAAGTGGGTCTCTGATAAGGCTCTACCCATCCTATTCTAAACAGTTTAGGAGAACAGCCAGGTATCGAAAGTAGGCTACAATAAAGCAGGCTATGCAGCAGATATAGGACAACAGTAGCAGCAGTAACTTCTAATGCAAGCATAAGAGAGAAGAGAGTGGGCGATATCGGAATGCTCAAAATGGGGGTGCTTGCCTGTCTGCTCGACGGCAAGGGCCTGATCGTCGGGGATGTAGTCGTACTCCGGAGCGGCGTCTGCCTCAGGAGCTACGGCAACGTCGGGGTCTACCGAAAGAGAAGAGGGGAAGAAACAAGTAAATATAATGCAAACAGATGCAGCACGGTGCGTGCGATGCTATGATGCAGTGCAGGGTTGCCTAAATATGCCTCTTAAGTCATTTTAGTTATTTTTAGAATTAATCTGGGATTTATTAACCGGTGTGTGTGTGCACTATTCATCTACCGGATTCGAGCTCGGAGTTACGAGTTCTCCTATGTAGGAGGTTCTGACAAGGAAACAGACGGCACGACCAGACTCGTCTCGTCGTTCTGAGCAACTTTCATGTTTTAACTTTTTCGATCTGAGCCACGGTTTAAAAGTTATTAATTTTCGAAGTTTAAATGATTTTCTGGAATTATTTTTATTAACAGAATTGAATTATGACATCAGCATGACATGTTGCTGACATCAGCAGGTCAATAGTGACGCTGACCTGGTCAAACCTGACATGTGGGTCCAGTGGGACCCACATGTCAGTCTCTGTTTAGACTAACAGTGGATTAGTTTAATTAGCAGGGTTAATTAGGGAGTGGGCCCCATCTGTCAGTGAGACATTTAGACTAACTAATTGATTTTAATTATTAAAGCATTTTATTTAAGCTAATTACTAGCGGGGCCCACATGTCAGTGGCTGGGCCGCGCCCAGTCAGCACGTTGACCACGGTCAGCATGGTCAACTGGGGCCAGGGGCCCACTAGCAGTGACTGGGAGGTGGGGCCCCATCGAGCCACGTCGGCGGCCGGCGCCGGAGACGCGCCGGCGACCGTTTTCACGGCGGAGGATCGCCGGACTGGCTCGGATTTGCTCCACACTTCACCAAATCGCGCGCGGTAACTTGCGTTAGAAAGCTAGCGCTCGCGCGCATCGCGTGGTGCTCAAAGCTCCGCCTGAGGTGACCTAAATCGACGGCGGCTATCCTTGCGGCGGCCGGAGTTCGGGCTCGGGCAGAAACGGTGCTAGGAGGTATGGGGGAACGTGCACGCGTGCTCACAGGACCCGCACGAGCTCCAGGAGCTCGATGCTGGGCTCGGACGAGCACGACAGTGACTGCGGTCACGGCGACGAGGTGCTCTATGGCGGCGAGCTCACGGCATCGACAGCTCCTAGCTACGGGCGACGGTGGGCAGCGCAAAGCGATGGAGAGGAAGGTTGGGAGCTCACCGAGCGGCTATGAAAAGCCCTTGGTGGCTTAGGAGCAGCAGACGGCGCCGGAGATGACGAAGCTCGCCGGAGGCAGAGAGGTGCGGGCACGGCTCGATCAGCTTGCTGCAGGGCTCCCTGGCTCCTTCTGCTCGGCGTAGTCGACGGAGTTGAGCACGGCGACGCGCCTGGACGAGGTGGTGCGGCTCGAGAACGGCGGTGGCCGCAAAGTCGAGCGGGGACGGCGGCGGTGGCGTTCTGCCGCGGTGGATCTGAGGAGGAAGGAGGCGGGGCGAGTGAGGGGAGGAGCTGAAGAGGGGCTAGGGTTGAGCCAGGGGGCTCGGGGTCTTAACAGCGCGCGGGCGATGGCGGATGGGCGACGCGTGCGGCGGCCGTCACCGTGTCGGCGCGCGGGCGCGACAGCGCGAGAGGAGGGGGAACGACCGCGCTGGGCTGGGCCAGCAGGGCCGTTGGTCGGGGCACTGTGCACTAAGTCCCAGTGCACAGTTCCTCGCTTTCACTTTTCTGTTTTCTGTTACGCATTTTCTTTTATTCTTTTCTTATTTGAATTAGTTAGGGCTCTTATGCACTCTTGTAAAATGTGGAACTTGGTCCAAATAATGCAATGCAATATTACCCATCACCGAAAACTTGTTTGGATAGATTTGGATTTCATTTGAATTTGAAATGATTTTAAATGGATTTAATAATGTTGTTTTGATGCTGTTTCAAATTGTTTGAGTCATTTAATTAATCCAAATGCTACTGGTGATATTTTTATAAATGCTTCTGGAATATTTGCTAATTAGTGAACATTTTTCCAAAGGTGTTTGAGCAAAATTTATTTTGCACTTTTGAATTTGAGTTGATTTTCAGAATGGAGTTTGAATTATTTTGGTTAACCACTATGATTAGTCTCTGCAAATGATATGACTTGGCAATATTAGCAGTTGATCACAGTGGCTATTACACAGGGGTGTTACAAGATCCAGCTCATGTTTAAAATGACGTCTGAGCCAGAAGGATGAATTCTAGGATCTGATTGAGGATTGCGAGCATTCGCAATATATTGAATCAACGGACTCAAAATGATAATGACAAAGGATGTCAATAAGATTACCATACTTGTGGAATTAATCATAATACAAGCAAGCAAGAATTTCAAGAGCAATAGGAAGTTGAGGATTTTCAGAAAATCGGATGGTATTTCGAAGACTTTTGTGAAATATATGAATCAACTGGGGATGAGCGGATACTCGATAAGTGCAAGAAATTATCCATAGGGGTATTCAGGTGGCAAAGAACTGCAAGGCATTAGGCACAAAGGATTCTCGGAACAATAGAGAGAATTTCAGGGTATCTTGTAATAACAAGATCAACGGGGAATGATTGTATGAATGGAAAGTGTACATGGTTATCCATAGGGGGTTTATCGATGGAACGGAATTGCAAAAGCGATGGCACAAAATCTCGAGAGAACATCGTAGAGTATCTTCGAAATCTTCTGGTGCAGCAGGTGATCATCTATAATATGGGGCTCTCCGGGAGAAAGTGTGACACCCCAAAAATTTAACCACATTTTTATTAAGTAAAATTTGGCCAGAAATAAAATTTTGATTTATAACAGGTCCTTTAATAATTTTTAGAGCCTTTTCTGTTTCTGTTTTCCAAAATTCTTCCCTCCAAATAGAAATTTTTGGTGATAATATTGTAGCTTTGGTAGTTTTATTAAATCATTTCATTTATAGTTTAATAATAGTAGGAATTAATTTCATAATGAATATTTGCCTCTAAATAATTCTTTTAATAGCATTTTCAATTCTTTAAATGCCTCTGTTGCACTACAACCATTTTAAAATTTATTTTAAAATTCCACAAAAATTATGAGAGGTCATGTGATGCCTACATATCACTTTTATGCAAAAACCCAACTTGGTCTTTTGGAAATTTTGAGTGAAACATCCTCTTTTCAATTCTGTCCATTTCCTAGGTTATAACTACAGCCCCTATTTTCATTGATCCAAAAATTGTGAAAATTTTCCCACTTATACTCCTTCCAAACCAAACCCTTAAGTCCAAAATTTTGGCTTCATTGGAATCATTTTAGTTCACCAAATATTCGTGTGAACTTTCTGTCTAGAAATGAATATCAGTAAAACTAGCACTGGCGAGTTTCTCTTTTTGCCAAACCAACTCCACCATCATCTATAACCACTAATGAGACATCAAGCTGCCAATTCTCACACCTAACAAAACTCCCTAGGTAGCCCTAGCATTACATCAAACACCCTGTGAGCATGACAGAATTTGGCAACCTCTTTAAGCTACATTAGGATCTTACTCTTCTGGCCAAAGTAGCATGTCTAACAGTCTTTCCATCTCCAGGAGCATTAACCTGCCAAATATCATCTTGTATGGATCACTGTGGATGCTATTAGCAAAACGTCGAACATGTTTCATGCATGTCCAGAGCGCGCTCGGAGTGCCATAACTACAGGCGTCGGCACCGCCGCGTGCTACCCTCCCTGCTGCCCAACCGCCCATCCAAATCCTCCCCCTGGATCAGCAAGCCACCCCTGAGCCTCGCCGACATCTCTCCTTGGCCTCTAGCGCCGTCCTCCGCCGACCACCACCGCAACAGTCGCCACCCGATAAATTTCCCTCTGCCATGTCTCTGCCCTCTTAATGACTAACTACCCGAGCTCATCTGCGGGCGGCCACCGACTGCACTGACCCCGCCGTCCACGCTGACTCGCCACCGCCCCCCACAGGCCTCAACGGCCACCTCCTACTGCCATTAATGGCCGCCGCCGTTGTCTTCTTCGGGCAGCCACGGGAACCGCCTCTCCCTCGCTATAAAACAACAGCCCGAGCTCCCCTAGCGCACCAGCTCCACTCCCCCACCCCGAATACTCCCTCCGGTGCAAGAAAAATGATGGGAAACCATTCCCTTCTCCATCTCCGGCGGTCACGGCCGCCGCCACCTCTCTAACCATTCCGTCGCAACCATGGCTTCCCCGTCCCCATTCTCTTCTCCAATAGTCTCCTCGAGCATCCGCAGCACCATCCCCGCCACCAATTCTACTAGAGACGGCCTACGGGAGGAATCCCTCTTCCACCGTAGCTCTCCTCCGCCATGGGCGAAGCACCACTCGTACCCGAGCTCCTCAACGGCTGTTTCCACCTCCCACGGATGCGGCTCACCTCCCTGAGCATTCCGGTGGCCAGAGCGCCTTGAACGGTGGCCTGTGTCGCCGGAAATCGCCGTCGGTGCCCGCTGCTGACGTCGGCCGCGGGAGGAAGACGATGCCACCAGTAAACCTGACTGGTGGGCCGCGTCTGTCAGCGGCTCAGGCGCAGCGAGCCGCGAGGCTGAACGGCTGGGCTCGACCCAGTGAACACCAGAGATTAAAATGCGCTCAGGGCGCTTCTCTGCTCCTTTTCCTTTTTTTTCAGCAGTTTTCAAATAATTCCGCAGCCACCAATTCAAATCCAAATCTAATTACTCAAACTTCTAAATACTTCTAAAATCATGCTCTTTTATTCCAGCCTAGGTGAACATTTTTCCTAAACTCTGTTTCCACTGGACATTTTAAATAGTCCATTTCTTTAATTATTTCAACTTAGAAATTCCCTTAGTAATTCATATTAACTCCAAATGAATTGAATCTTTTTCTGTTATTTCTTATTTTTCATCTAGTTTATTTTGGTATTTATTTCAAAAATTTCCAAACAACTTTTTAGCACTGTTGTTGCTATATGTGGTAATTTAAGTATTTTTGAAAATAGGAAATGGAGGGAAGATGGAATTTTCGAAACTTTTTGAGTGCACCCAATACTTCTGCATGCCCAAGGCAAGCATCTTGAACACTTGATATGGTGAATGCATGGTTGGTTATTTGCATGAATAGTGGTGTTATGAATAATTTGAATTCAAATAAAATTTGGCATATATCTATTTTGGCATGCATGATCCATGACCATTTTGCTGACATCTTTGTAGTACGAGTAAGCATGGCTATTTTATTTGTCACATATGCCTGTGCTGGTCCGGACTAATCTGCAGGAAGAATCAGTCACGAGTAAAGTGACCATGAGACTGAATTCTCGTGGTGACGAGAATGATCAGTAAGGGCATGTCGGGACATGTCAGGTGGTGACCCTGTTGGGTACTACTGAGGAATCATATTGTGCTAACCACTGCAGGAAAAATTAAACCTCCTGAGTCAACCGTAGATCGAGTCCTATTCCGGAAACCCCCTTACTTGATTCGTGCTGCCACTTGTCCCTGCCACAGGTGGGGTATGGTTTAGTAAGTTGTTAACCCCTTTTCGTGCACACACCACATAGAGGGCTACGATGAGGGTTTCCATGTTGGTGGACTAAATCCTGTCATCGGATCAGGGGGCATGGGTGTTTCCAGTTGTGAATGAGAGGGGGGCACCCCTTGTAATCCACGTGTATGAATAGTGATCCCATGCAGGACATTGGTCTCTCCCTCTTAAAGTTTTTCTTGAATGATGCTTTGGGTGATTCCTGGCATCCGGAAAGTTAATCTGGTGTGTGCTAGTCAGGTGTGTTTTCAACCCAAAGACCGTAATGGGAATTAGTCATTGTCACGGTACTGACTAAAGAAATCCTTTACTTGTGGGTAAAGAGTACACCCTCTGCAGAGTTTAAACCTAGTCGAGTAGCCGTGTCCGCAATTAAGGGCTACAGTCTGGGTTGGTCAAGTGTCGGTCTTCGGAGGAAAAAAATTAAGTTGAGCCTGAATTATTTGCAGGATAAGTGTTGTCACCCTGATGCTACCATGAATATTTTATGCATGTTAATATTATTATGGTTATGCATATTATTGAGGACTAACCCGTTTCTCTTATTTTGAATTTCCTGAGTGTCTCAGGGGCTGGCTAGACTACCCCGGGCATTCAATTTTATTTTCAAGACCTCTCATGGCGTCTCTCAAGTTAGCAGGTGGTTTATCCCGCCACTACTCTTGTGGACACCCGATTGGCATTTCTCTTCAAGTCTGACCGTGGCGTCACTTGACACCCGACTGGCATTTCTCTTCAAGTCCGATCGTGGTGTCACTTGACACCCGACTGGCATTTCTTTTATTTTGCTTAATGTCACTTGGGCTGGCTAGACTACCCGTGGCATTCATTTTCTTTATTTCTAATAAGTTTGAATATGACTAACATGCTATGCTCATGTTCATATCATTTATTGTCATGATTTAAATTTCAGTCAGCATGAGCATTTGCATATTGTTTGGCTCATCTTGATCATATATTTTTATCTGCTGCATTCGGTATATCTTTTGTTCATGATGTTTGCGAGTACATTCAAACGTACTCACATGCTTGTCCCTGGCTATTTACTTGGCCAGGTCTGGATTCCCACAAGGAGTACCACCACGACGTCCACGTGGAGCCTAGGATAGCAGCCACACGGATAGGAATTATCTGGGTCAGCTGTTCCTGTGGGAATGGAGCCCCATCGACGTTGCAGAACCACGAGTCATTTCCATCATCCACCACCGGAGTCACTATTGTATCATTAGACCTTTATGGTCTTGTATCCAATTCTTGTAATAGCTTGGTAATTCTGTAACAAGGACGTGTCCACCAGTAACAGTAATCCTGGGCTGGTGATGACACGAGGGGTTAATTTCTGGGATTTCGTGTCCCAGCCCCGGAAGAAAGTAGTTACGAGAACCTAACATTAGAGTTTAGCAAATTCATTTAACCCGAATAGAAGGGAGATCAGAGTCCCACAGTATAGGTCGAGGAATAAAAGATCCTAATACCACCCAATGGCGACGTGGGCCCGTAAGACACACAGCCATGTTAGTAAAAGTTTTCCAATGTCTAGACTCGACTTCGGCCAAGGAGTGTGGAAGGGGGATTCCTATAGGCAGTCGGCTCTGATACCAACTTGTGATGCCCCCGATTTGACCGTACACTAATCATACACGCAAATGTGTATGATCAAGATCAGGGACTCATGGGAAGATATCACAACACAACTCTAGACACAATTTAAAGATCATACAAGCTTCATATTACAAGTCAGGGGCCTCGAGGGCTCGAATACACAAACTCGATCAAAAACAAGTCAGCAAAAGCAACAATATCTGAGTACAGACATAAGTTAAACAAGGTGCCATAAGATGGCTAGCACAAACATGGATACAGATTAAAGAGGCGCGGGCCTCCTGCCTGGGATTCTCCTAAACTACTACTGGTCGTCGGCGGCCTGCACGTAGTAGTAGGCACCCTCGGTGTAGTCGGGGTCGTCGTCGACGGTGGCGTCTAGCTCCTGGGCTCCAACATCTGGTGCGACAACCGGGAAGAAAGGAAAAGGGGGCAAAAGAGGGAGCAAAGCAACCGTGAGTACTCATCCAAAGTAGTCGCAAGCAAGGATCTACACTATATATGCATTGGTATAAATGAAATGGGTAGTATTTGTGGACTGAACTACAGAATGCCAGAATAAGAGGGGGATAGCTAGTCCTATCGAAGACTATGCTTCTGGCAGCCTCCATCTTGAAGCATGGAGAACAGAGTAGCAAGTAGTAACAAGTAACATCGCATAGCATAATCCTACCCGACGATCCTCCCCTTGTCGCCCTGTGGGAAAGCGATCACCGGGTTGTCTCTGGAACTTATCTGGGTGTGTTTTATTAATTATCCGGTTCTAGTTGTCATGAGGTCAGAATACAACTCCAGGTCATCCTTTTAGCGAGGGACACGGCTATTCGAATAGATAAACTTCCCTGCAGGGGTGCACCACATTGCCCAACACGCTCAATCCCTCTGGTCGGGCACACTTTCCTGGGTCATACCCGGCCTCGGAAGATCAACACGTCGCAGCCCTACCTAGGCTCAACAGAGAGGTCAGCACGCCGGTCTAAATCCTAAGCGCGCAAGGGTCTGGGTCCATCGCCCATTGCACACCTGCACGTTGCGAACGCGGCCGGAAGCAGACCTAGCCCCCTTAATACAAGCGCAGGTGTTCCAGTCCAATCCGGCACGCGCCGCTCAACCACTGACGTCAAGAAGGCTTCGGCTGATACCACGATGTCGAGAGCCCATAACTGTTCCCACGTAGTTGGTTAGTGTGTGTAGGCCCGTAGCCAGACTCAGATCAAATACCCAATCTTGTTAAGCGTGTTAATTGATATAACCGCGGACGCCGACCAGGGACTAGGCCCACCTCTCACCTAGGTGGTCTCAACCTGCCCTGTTGCTCCGCCACAAAGATCCACTCAGAAGGTCGTCGGGACAAATGTTCTTTCAGCCCCCAATCCATGAATCAGCCGCGGGTACTCTACGAGCCGACCCGACTTTAGTCACCACATGTATCATGTATAATATAAACAGTATATACCCGTGATCACCTCCCGAGTGATCATGACCTGATAGTGTAGCATGGTAGACAGACAAGAATGTAGGGCCACTGATGAAATACTAGCATCCTATACTAAGCATTAGGATTGCAGGTAAAGGTGTCAACAGTAGTAGCAAAGATAGGCTATGCAGCATAATAGGATTAGCCGAAAGCAGTAAAAGCTACACTACTGTAATGCAAGCAGTAGAGGGAAAGAGTAGGCGATATCGGGATGAACAAGGGGGGATGGCTTGTCTGGAAGCTCTGCTGAGAAGGAGGGGTCATCAACACCGTAGTCGATCGAGGCAGCAGTGGCGTCAGTCTCGTAGTCTATCGGAGAGAAGAGGGGGAAGAAACAATGAATACAATGCAAACAGATGCATGATGACACATGACATGACATTAAGCGATGCTAGGTATGCCCTAACGCGGTACTAGGTGCTACTGGTGAAGGGGGAAAACATCCGGGAAAGTATCCCCGGTGTTTGACATTTTCGGGCAGATGAAATGGAGGGGGACGGTTGCATGTTCACTATTCTAGGGACGTGTGGCAGACGAACGGACTGCGTATTCGAATTCGTCTCGTCATTCTGAGCAACTTTCATGTTCAAAGTATTTTCATCCGAGTTACGGATTAATTTATATTATTTTCTAAAGTTTTTAAATCATGTTTAGAATTAACAGAATTAATTTAATTAGCAAATGAAATTATGATGTCAGTGTGATGTCGTCATGATGTCAGCAGGGCCACAGATTGACTAGGTCAACCCTGGCAGGTGGGACCCGTTCGTCATAGTCTCAGATTAACTAAACATGTTTAGTTAGTTTACCTAAATGATTAGGTTAATTAAACAGAATTAATTAAGATAATTTTTTAATTAATTAATTAATTAATTTAATTATTATTATTTATTTTATTCCTTTAAATCATTTTCTAGGTGGGCCCCACTTGTCATTTGGCCAGGGGCCTTAGCGGGCGTGCGGGCACTATCGGGCAGAGCGTAAACGGGCACTGGGCGCATGGGCGAGGGGACGAGGCCCAAGCGGCGCGTGGGGGAGCAGGACAAGTGGGCGACGGTGGGTGGCAGTAGCAGCTTAGCGGACGGCGCGGACGGGCGGCGCCGGCTGGGCGCAGAGCGGCGTCAGGCTCACGCGCGCACGGCGAGGGCAGCATTAGCAGCGAGGCGGAGCCGGCGCGGCGGGTGGCTTGTGGAGGCAGGGCGGCATGCGGCGGAGCGAGGCCGCGGTGGAGCGTAGCGGGAGGCGCTGGAGGTGCGGGAGGGGGGCGCGGCGGCGAGCAGGGGATGGTCCAGGCGCGCGAGCAGCGAGGTTCGGCGCGGTCGTGCACGGGGGAGCCACGGGCAAGTGCGCAGGGGAAGCAAGCGGTCGACGCGAGCGCTCTAGGCATAGAGAGGCGGCGAGCGGCGCCAGCAGCGACCAAGATAGCCGCCGCAGCGGCTGCAGCAAGGTGAGGCGAGGCGCGATGGGTGAGCGGACTGCACGGCCGTGAGGTGGTCGAGCGTGGTAACCGCAGAGAGGAAGGGGCAGAGCGGAGACGGAGCCCGATGGCCTCACCAGCGGCTACAGGTGTTCGGTCGTCAAGGCCCGGGGAAGCCGGTCAGGGAGGAGGACGAGGTGGCGTTCCGGCGAGGCAACGGGGGTGACGAGGCAATGGCGTCGACGGGGGTTCGATTCTCCGATCCAGATCGGATCGGTAAGGGGTGAGAGAACGAGGGAGTGTGGGGGCGAGTGGGGGAGTGAGGTCTCGGTAGGTTAGGGTTCGGTCGCCCTGGGGGATAAGGGGGGATGGGGTGGGCTGGCCTGGTGGCCTGGATGCCCGGTTGGGCCGAACGGCCTAGGGGGAAGGGGGGTTTGGTTTCTCTTTTGTTTTGTTTTATTTTTACCTTTTCTTTTATTTATTTTTCTTTTATTTCTTTAATAGTTTATAGTTTTAAAAAAAGTAAAACCCACACCTAAAATAGAGTTACAGTTCCAACTACTGTCACAAAAGGTTTTACCCCCGAACAAAATAGTTTAGTATTTTATAAAATCCAAAAGGCATTTATTTAATTGTTTTAGCTACTGTTTTATTCATTTTAGAGTATTTAAACATTTTATAAAAGTGTGGTTTCTCCACAATAATTACCTATGCATTATTTGGCTCCACCCGAACATTTAGTTTTAATATTTGAAAACCTTTATCGTTTGACTTGATTTTGAATTTGAATCGGTTTCGAATCAACGTGATTTTGTCAATAGTAACCGAGGTGACGTGGCATCATTAGAAGAGGTTCACTATAGCTTAATTATTCGGGCGTCACACTCCACCACCGCTACAACTATGCCCGCCGCAGAACCAACCATGCGATCCCTCTACCTAGGGCCGCCGCCCCGGCATCCAAGACGAACCCTCCACAACCACCAGAACAACAAGACATTCGGGAACCATACACCAGGGAATGGACAACAACAAAGCAGGACCATCGCCGGCCCGGCCGGCCATCCATAATGCTGGCCCACACACCAGGAACCCCACCTAGGTCGGTGTCGTAGATCATTGGGGCCAGTCGACAACGTCGCCAGGGTAGCCCACACAGAGGGGCCGACAGAGAGGCGAGCCCCCACGGGCCGGACTCAGTCCAACCCATGGGGCCGCGTCAACCCAACCCTAGATCCGCCACACCACCGGCCATCGGGAGCCCTGTACGCCCCCATGGTCGCCGTCGGCCATAGCCTAGCCTGAGCACCCCTGCTCCTAGACGGCGAGGAGAGCCGCCGCGCGCTACCTGACTACGTCAATGCAGAAAGTCGAAGCTACACCATCACTAGAGGGGAAGATGTGACAAATCTGGCGCCGGACCTAGCACAGGCACGCCGGAGCTTGATTGCTTGTATCTGCGTTGGTATTTCCCCGAAGAGGGGAGGATGATGCAACACAGCAAAGGTAAGTATTTCCCTCAGTTATGAAACCAAGGTTATCAATACAGTAGGAGAACCAAGCAACACTATGTAAACAGCACCTGCATACAAACAACAAAAACTTGCAACCCAAAGCGTAAGAGGGGTTGTCAATCCCTCAGCGGTATTGAGATAGATTAAATTGTATAGGTTTTGGTAAATAGATATAGCAACAACACAAAATAATATAAATCTAGAAAAATCGCAGCAAGGTATTTTTGGATTTAATATGATAGGAAATAGACCAGAGGCCGTAGTTTTCACTACAGGCTTCTCTCGAGAAAATAGCATACAGTGGGTAAATAAATTACTGTTGGACAATTGATAGAAAATCAAATAATCTTGACGATATCCAAGGCAATGATCATGTATATAGGCATCACGTCCAAGATTAATAGACCGAAACGATTCTGTATGTACTACTATTACTGCACACATCGACCGCTATCCAGCATGCATCTAGTGTATTAAGTTCATGGAAAAACAGAGTAATGCAATAAGAACGATGACATGATGTAGACAAGATCTATTCATGTAGGAATAGACCCCCATGTTTTTATCCTTAATAGCAACGATACATGCATGTCATGTCTCTTTCTGTGACTGAGATTGAGCAGTGCAAGATCGAACCCATCACAAAGCATCTCTTTTGATGGCAAGAAAAATCAATCTAGTTGGCCAAACCAAACCAAAATTTCAGAGAAGAAATACGAGGCTATAACAATCATGCATAAAAGAGTTCAGCAAAGACTCAAATAATATTCATGGATAGAACTGATCATAAACCCACAATTCATCGGATCCCAACAAACACACCGCAAAAAGTGATTACATCAAATAGATCTCCAAGAACATCGATCGAGGAGAACATTGTATTGAAGATCAAAAAGAGAGAAGAAGCCATCTAGCTACTAGCTACGGACCCGTAGGTCTGTGGTAAACTACTCACGCATCGTCAGAGGGGCAACAAGGATGATGAAGAACCCCTCTTTGATCGTTGCCGCCTCCGGCAGTGTGCCGGAAAAGGCCTTTATATTGGATCTCGTGGTTCTGGAACTTGCGGCGGTGGAAACTGTATTTCCTTGACTCCCCTAGGGTTTTGGGGATTTTAAAGTACTTATAGAGGCGAGTGTCCATGGAGAAGCTTCCCGTGGGCTCCACTACCCACCAGGGCGCGCCCTGGTGCCTAGTGGGCCCCATGGGCCTCCTCCCGTGTGCTTCTTTGGCTCCCTGGGTGTCATCTGGGCAGAAAAAATCTCCAAAAAGTTTCGTGGCATTTGGACTGCATTTGGTATTGATATTATGCAAAGTAAAAAACAAGCAAAAAACAGCAACTGGCACTAGGCACTATGTCAATAGGTTAGTCCCAAAAAATGATATAAAGTTGCTAGTAAATGAATATAAAACATCCAAGATTGATAATATAACAGCATGGAACAATAAAAAATTATAGATACGTTGGAGACGTATCAGCATCCCCAAGCTTAATTCATGCTTATCCTCGAGTAGGTAAATGATAAAAATAGAATTTTTGATGTGGAATGCTGCCTAACATGTTCATCATATATATATTCTTTTCTCTTGTAGCATGGACATTTGGACTTTTAGATGATTCAAAGTAATAGTCTATAAGTGACATGAAGACATCAATACTCAAGCATATCAACAAGCAACCATGTCCTTCAAAATATCAACACTAAAGAAAGCTATACCTAGCCCATTATGCTCACTCATTGATCCATTCATGAAACACACTCAAATATTAGCTATATCCAATGCACAAGTATGATAATAGTGTTCCCTAGTTGGTGCTTTATAAGAGAAGATGGAGACTCAAATAAAAATAAAAATTGCATAAAGTAAATAGATAGGCCCTTCGCAGAGGGAAGCAGAGATTTGTATAGATACCAGAGCTCATAGCTTAAATTGAGAGATAAAATTGTTTTGAGAGGCATGCTTTTCCTGTCAACGAAAACGACCGAGAATTCCCAATACTTTCCATGCTAGATAAATCATAGGCGGTTCCCAAACATAAAATAAAGTTTATTCCTTTTTCGACCATTCTTTCACAATCCATGGCTAGCCGTATCCACGGGTGCCTTCCATACCAACACTTTCCAAGGAATTTATTATTGACAACATAGAAATAAAAATAATATTTTGGGACCGGGCATCCAAATTACATGCCACACTCTCGTGTAATGAGAAGTGAATAAACACACATCTTGAGAATAACATATCTAGCATGGAAAATATTGGCCACCCCCTGCCGCTTCATGAGCGGTACGGGCACACAAAAAGGAAAGTCATTTTGAAAATTAGAGTTGCCACATACAAATTTACTTGGAACGGCATGGAAATACCGCATATACGTAGGTATGGTGGACTCATTTGGCACAACTGGGGTTTAAGGTGTTGGATGCACAAGTAGTATTCCCGCATAGTACAAATGAAGGCTAGCAAAGAGATTGAGAAGCGACCAACCAAGAAATGAAAATGATCATAAACGAGCATTAAACATAACTAACACCAAATAATGTGCCACAAGTAGGATATAACTTCATTGCATAACTATTGACTTTCGTGCTTGCATAGGGAATCACAAACCTTAACACCAATATTCTTACTAAAGCATAATTACTCAACAACATGACTCCCATATTACTCTCTCCATATCTCAAAACTATTACAAGGAATCAAGTTTATAATATCCAATGATCTTCATGAAAGTTTTTATTATATCCCCCTTGAATATCTATTACTTTGGGACTAATTTCATATATTACCATTGCTACTTTTCAAACTCTCAAATAAATTTAAGTAAAGCACGAGAGCATAAATATTTCTTCAAAATTATCAACTCTCAAAATAATATAAGTGAAGCATGAGAGCATTTCTTCAAAAAAAATACTAACTCTCAAAATGATCCAAGTGAAGCATGAGAGTATTTCTTCAAAAAAAATTACTAACTCCAAAATAATATAAGTGAGACATGAGAGTATTTCTTCAAAAATTAAATCACCACCTTGCTCAAAAAGGTATAAGTGAAGCACTAGAACAATTCCATAGCTCAAAAAAGTTAAGTAACGCACATAGAGCAATTCTAACAAACCATAGCATCATTATGGCTCTCTCAAATAGGTGTGTCCAGCAAGGATAGTTGTGGAAAACTAAAAAGCAAAACAAGCAAAGGCTCTTATAATACAAGACGCTCCAAGCAAAGCTCATGATATGTGACGAATAAAAATATAGCTCCAAGTAAAATTACCGATGGTCGTTAGAACAAAGAGGGAATGCATTCCGGGGCATCCCCAAGAATAGGCTCTTTTCACTCCTTACTCCTTCATCCATCGTGATCTCACCCAAAACTTGAAAACTTCAATCACACAAAACTTAACAAAACCTTCGTGAGATCCGTTGGTATAAGAAAACAATTCACTACTTGAAGTACTGTTGCAACCCATTCATATTTTGTTTTTGCATTATACCTACTATATTCTAACTTTACCATGGCTTATACCCCCCAATACAATCAATAGATTCATCAAAATAAGCAAACAATGCAACGAAAACAGAATCTGTCAAAAACAGGAAAACCAAATTAAGCTCATACTTCTGTAACTCCAAAAATTCTGAAAATTTACTACAACAGGGGAAATTTGTATATCAATCTTGTGTAAATAATTCAGAATTTTGGTCACTCCAGTGGTTTTTAACAATTCTGCTACTGGACGTAAAAGTTTCTGTTTTCCAACAGGATCAAATCAACTATCACCCAAGCCATCCTAAAGGCATTCCTTGGCACAAACACTACTTAAAACATAAAAAGCACAATCATAACAGAGGCATAATTGTGTATTTATTGAAATACAGAAAAGAAACAAAAATTTAAAGGATAAATATTGGGTTGCCTCCCAAGAAGCGCTATTGTTTTACGCCCCTAGCTAGGCATAATGCATAGATTCAAGTGTTTTAATAAAAATGAGTGAGATCATGCATGCTCATCTCATACTCCCTCCTTTCAGCAGAAAGTTTCCTTTGTGGAAAGCAAAAATAATCAAAAGGGCCAAATTTAATAGGATACGGATCTGTAAGATCAAGTTTGGGAGGAATAGGTTCCTCCTTGGGCCCTTTATATGTGATAACTATCTCTTCATTATAAAACAATTATTTGATTATACTCCCTAAGTTTATCTCTAAGCACAAACCCTAATCCATTATTTTGTATAACAAAGTTATCATTTTGTTCAGAGATCTTATCAATTAAAACAGATGGGGAACCTTTTTCCTTAGATTTTCATTGTAGGCAACATAATCCGGAGATTGTAATCTCCATATCTCTTCTTGATTAAAAAGAATTTCTTATATAGGGGGACAACCACAATTTATATTATAATGAGCAAAAACTTCGCATGCTTCTTTCATAATATGCCCAAATTCATAAGCTAAAAATATTTTGGTAACACATTTAACAGAAAGATCATGGATATTTGAGAATTCTAATAAGATCCGTTGTATGCAAGGGCGCATGTGAACAAATTGTCTTTCAAGTTCAACTACTAGCAAAGATATTGCATCCGCAAGACTAGAAGTTTTATTAAGGATTGACCCTCCTAGCATAGGTAACATACCGGCACAAGTAAAGAAATCATGAATAACAAATTTTCAAATAATATTGCCGCTACCTACGTGGAGTTTTTTAGTATGCTTCATAATAGTTATTTCTCATGAGGATCATCATAAACAGAATCATCAAATTTTTCCTTAGAAACCTCATGAACATTTTCTTTATTTTGCATGAGTTTCAAAAGCACGGACGGATCGTCCAAAGAGCTCGAGTAGTGGCGAAAACATCACTACCCTTTTCAGATCTAAACATGATAACGATAGCAAACAAGATCACGAGCAAACAAGAGATCAAACAAGAAAAGGGCAAACAAAGAATATTTTTATATTTTTGAAAAAACTTTTTAGAAGTGGGGAAGATGAAAATGAGAGGCAAATGGCAAATAAAGTAATTGCAAGGAGATGAGAGTTTATGCGTAGGTACCTGATAGATGTTAATGATGTCTCCCCGGCAACGGCGCTAGAAATTCTTCCTGATTGCTTATATCTGCGTTGACATTTCCCCAAAGAGGAGAGGATGATGCAGCACAACAAAGGTAAGTATTTCCCTTAGTTATGAAACCAAGGTAATCAATCCAGTAGGAGAACCAAGAAACACTATGTAAACAGCACATGCACACAAACAACAAAAACTTGCAACCCAACGTGTAAGAGGGGTTGTCAATCCCTCAATGGAATTGAGATAGATTAAATTGTATAGGTTTTGGTAAATAGATCTAGCAAAAGCACAAAATAAAATAAATAAAGAAAAATTGCAGCAAGGTATTTTTGGATTTAATACGATAGGAAATAAACCCGGGGGCCATAGTTTTCACTAGAGGCTTCTCTCGAGAAAATAGCATACGGAGGGTAAACAAATTACTGTTGGGAAATTGATAGAAAATCGAAGAATGAAGATGATATCCAAGGCAATGATCATGTATTTAGGTACCACGTCCAAGATTAATAGACCGAAACGATTCTGCATCTACTACTATTACTCTGCACCTCGACCGCTATCCAGCATGCATCTAGTGTATTAAGTTCATGAAAAAATGGAGTAATGCAATAAGAACGATGACATGATGTAGACAAGATCTACTCATGTAGGAATAGACCCCATCTTTTTATCCTTAATAGTAACGATACATCTGTGTCATGTCTCTTTCTGTCACTGAGATTGAGCATCGCAAGATCGAACCCATCACAAAGCACCTCTTCTCATGGCAAGAAAAATCAATCTAGTTGGCCAAACCAAACCAAAATTTTGGAGAAAAATAAGGGGCTATAACAATCATGCATAATAGAGTTCAGTAAAGACTCAAATAATATTCATGGATAGAACTGGTCATAAACCCACAATTCATTGGATCCCAACAAACACACCGCAAAAAGTCATTACATCAAATAGATCTCCAAGAACATCGAGGAGAACATTGTATTGAAGATCAAAAAGAGAGAAGAAGCCATCTAGCTACTAGCTACGGACTGGTAGGTCTGTGGTAAACTACCCACGCATCATCGGAGGGGTAACAAGGATGATGAAGTGTCGTGGGAAACCACGGCCACCTATGGGGCCAAGGGCGCCTTTTGGTTCGGCAGGGGGACTGAGCACGTTGCACAAAGAGCGGAGGAGCGCAGCGTAGCACGGCAGAGATCACACGGGAAGTTTTACCCAGGTTCGAGCCACCGCGAGGCGTAAAACCCTACTCCTGCTTTGGTGGATTGATGGTGGATGGTGGTGGAAACGCAGCGCTCTTGCCCGGTAGGGTAGCCTCGGGACGAGAGCAGCTACGCGCGTGTGAGTGTACAGGGGTCTGAATCCTTTCTATGGTTGCCATTGGCCTCCTTTTATAGATTAAGGGGTCACCACAGTGGCAAATCAGTCATTGTGCACTGATTAGATAGCGAATAGTGCTATCATATCTGCTCTGCAGACAGAGCAGTACGCATTAAATGCACCACTCAGTGTCACATCATGGCCTGCCCGGCATGCCTTGCCGAACTGTTTGGCCACCTTCTCTCCTATCTGCGTGACACATCACAGGATGGGTGTCATCTGGAGGTGATTCCCGTAGGAAATGGCTTCCATGTGGCAAAAGGCAGCCACTTAGTCATCTTGGGGCTTGACACCGCACCGATTCGTGACTTGCGTCGCTGTGAGGTGGGGTGTTTTGCCTTTGTATGCCCCGGCAGGCCTGCCGGGGCGGTCCTAAGGCTTGCTTCCGGGGCAACCCTGACCTTGCCAGGCTCTCCTGCCTGGCAAGGGAGGTTTTCCCTTAGCGGTGTCTTGCTTCTTGGCTTGACTTGGTCTTCTCAACTTGCCCTTTGATTCCGCAAAAGGGCCTATCTCTTTACCTTGGTCTTGTCTTGGATGTTGCAATCTTGATCTTGGGCATGTGCACGGTCTGGGCAACAGACCCAGGGTTTGTTGCACCGACAGGAGCCCCCGGGCCTGGCCCGAACATGCTGCCGGGCGTCGTCGGGGTAGGCCCTAACTTGTGCACAGGCGAGGGGGAAATAGCTACTCACCCTTTGTGATCTTCTTTGCTTCTTCATTAATCTGAGCTTGGATCAGCTTCCGGTTCTTTCGCCCATCGTGTAACGCCAATTGTGGTGGGGCCATTCTTGTGATGGCCCGTGAATGACTTTAACGCACGGGCGAGTAACTGCCAATTCACTCTTCCCACCATGCCCTTATCCCAGGCCACGTATGTTGCATCCATTGAGTGGGGTAGGTAACTGAGGCACATGGTGCAGGAGAGCGTTAAGGTAGGTGCCTGGTCTTCACGGATTGGTGGAGGAGGACGGCGGTCCCCCGCTGAGGGAGCGGCTCCCGACCCCGGCCCGTCTATAAAAGGAGGGACAGGGGAGGATTGGGAGTATCCGTCCACCCACCTCCTTCATTCTCTGCTTCCTCCTGAGGTATGCCGAAGAGGAGAGCTTGGGGCCAAGCCCCGGACCCTAGCTTGGGGTCAACGGCATCGAGTGCTGGGGCAGAATCCTCTTCCTATCTTTGCGTAGGCCTCAGGGGGTTGTGCGGGCGGCGCGGTAGTAGCATCGGAGGTAGCGACTCTGGTGCACTCGTCGTCGGGCCGCCCGTAGCTCCAATCTTAGTAGGGGGCGATGCAAGCGACACCACGCTGAGGCCCATAATGGACACGAGGCGTGGTAGTCGATCGTGGCCTATCCCTTCTTTTCCTATGACGCCGGAGGGAGGCTGCAAAGGTGGTTCATTACCGGTAATGGCAGATTCCTCCTCTCAGGGCACCGCCTGCCCGGCGTATGGGCGAGCTCCTCGTCCCCATGTGTGCTTCTTTAAAGGGCGGCGGCCCCTTGTCTTTGGGTCGTTGGAGACGACCATGCTCTCTGTGGAGCTACCCGGAGCGCTTGGTGTTCGCCCTGGTTGGCGTGGCGGGAGCTTCAAGCGACAGTGGTAAAGGAGGTGGCGGCAACCCATGACCCGTCAAGAGTGGGGGCGACCGCTCTGACGAGGCGTGCTTGTCGGCAGCACCATCACCACTAGTTGAGCTTCCGGCAGCGTCACCATCCACACCTGCCCTCCGGTTTCTTCCTCCTAGCCCGGGAACATCGTCATCCTGATCCTGGGGAGGCATCGAATCCCAGCCGGGCCTTCCCTCCGTCTTCCTCATTTCCCCCTGTAGTTTCGAAGAAGGGAAGGACGGAGTAGAAAAGGGGATCATGAGCATTTATCTTTTTTCAATCTAAAATATGTAGGCACTTGCCAAACTTTAGTTCAAATTATGTAATCTCTTTTATCCATGTTTGTGTCCTGTAAGGTCAGTACTTGTTGATCAGCATATTAATGAAAAAGATAAACCTTGCTAGGCACTTGTGCATGTAACATGTCCATGCAGAGGGAGAATGCCTCTTTACGCTTAAGAAAACAAGTTTTTTCCCGGTAGGCTATCCTGCCGGTACCCTCAAGTTGCTGCCGCAGGGTTGGGCCTGCCGGGCACAAGTCATGAAGAGGGACCAGCCCCCCGCCAACTTTCTTGCCAAAGGCCACTACAACCTCCCTGACCGAAGCAATGTTCGAGTCAAGGGACGGGAGCACCTAAGTTTTGAAAGCGGCGAGGTTTTCCTATGCACAAGTTTTTACTTACAGAACTCGTATGGATAAGAGAAATAACTTATCTGTTTGGGCTTCCCGGGGATCGCAATGTAGGCTTGTCTTCTCTTCTTCTTTTTCAGGACTGAATCCACGGTAGGAGCCTGCAGTATGATGCAGATGAAAATGATGCCTCATGCGATCTTATCTACATGAACATGCAATGCTCATGATATGCTTATGCATGCATGCATTTTGTCGGGGGCCCCCCAGCGCTTCATTTATTTCTTTGTTGCTCAGGTTCTGCGCCTGGCTATGTACAAGGGGTTACATGCAACAGAGGCAAGGCCTGTACAAAAGGGTGGCTACCGGGCAGGGCCCGACAGCCACGCCTTACGGGTAGAACTTGCGGAGATGCTCAATGTTCCATGAGTTTTGCAACGGAATGCCATCTCCGGTCTCCAGACGGACTGCGCCAGGTCTGGTGACTCGTACTACCCGATAAGGGCCTTCCCACTTTGATGTCAACTTGTTTGCACCCTTGGCAGACTGAACGCGCCTAAGGACAAGGTCACCTTCCTCAAAACACTGGGCACGAACCCTACGGCTGTGATAGCGATGCAGGGCTTGCTGATAGCGTGCGACACGCGTAGCAGCTCGGAGACGGTTCTCATCGAGTAGCACAGCATCGTCACGCCGGTGCTGATCTTGCGCTACTTCATCATAGGCAAGCACTCGAGGTGACCTGTAAATGATTTCCATGGGGATAACTGCTTCTGCCCCATAGACTAGGGCGAAGGGAGTCTGCCCGGTAGCTCGATTTGGTGTCGTCCTAAGGGACCAAAGAACCACCGGCAGCTCATCGATCCACTGCCTACCGCACTTCTGCAGCCTATCGAAAGTTCTTGTCTTGAGTCCTCATAACACTTCAGCATTCGCCCTCTCAGCTTGCCCGTTGCTCCTTGGGTGGGCCACAGAGGCGAACGAGATTTTGCTTCTGAGGGCATGAACGTATTGCATGAAAGCGTGACTCGTGAACTAGGTGCCGTTGTCAGTGATGATCCGGGCAGGAACACCGAAGCGACACACCAATCCTTTCAAGAACTTGATAGCTGACTGAGCAGTCACCTTTCTCACGGGCTCTACTTCTGGCCACTTTGTAAACTTGTCGATTGCAACGAACAAGAATTCAAAGCCCCTGGCAGCATGGGGGAAAGGGCTGAGGATATCGAGCACCCAGACCGAAAACGGCCATGACAAAGGGATTGTCTGAAGAGCTTGGGCAGGCAGGTGGATGTTTTTGGAATGGAACTGGCAGGCTTCACACCTGGTGACAAGCTCGACCGCATCTTGGAGGGCTATGGGCCAGTTGAATCCATGCCGGAAAGCTTTCCCAACCAACGCCCTTGATCCAATGTGGGAGCCGCACATACCCTTGTGTATCTCCGCCAGCAGTTCCTTTCCTCCTTCCTGGCAAATGCACCTCAATTTCACACCGTTGGGCCTCCTTCTGTACAGCGTGTCATCAACAAACTGATACATACTGGCCCTCCGGGCTACTCTTTCAGCTTCTTCTTGCTCTTCAGGAAGTTCTCCAGTTTGGAGGAAATGGACTATGTGCCGTGCCCAAGGCGGAGCCTGTGGCTCGGCAACGAGGACTACCGGCACCTCCTCATCCGTGAGAGTGCAATCCTCGACCGCGGGGACCGGTGGCCTGGTGGGAGGATGCAGCTCAGCGACCGAAGGGGAGTTGTGCCTGACAAGCTTTCTGCCGTGATCCTCGAGAGGTTCTACCGGGAGAGGCTTGCCGGAGTCTAGTTTCCTCCTCTTTCTGGCCATTGTTGCCGGGGATACGGAGGGCTGAGTCAGATGGAGAACAAAAGTTCATGGTTCCACAGGGAGCTTCTGCGCAGCGCACTTTGACAGATGATCTGCGATGCTGTTTTCCGCACGGGGTACGTGCTCTGTTTGCAATCCGTCAAAGCGCTCCTCCAACTTTCTCACTTCCTCAATGTATGCCTCCATCAATGGACTTTGGTAATCCTTGTTGACTTGTCTCACCACAAGTTGTGAATCTCCGCGGATGATCAGCTTCTTGATCCCGAGTTCTGTTGCAATTCTGAGCCCGGCAAGGAGCCCTTCATACTCTACTGTATTGTTGGTAGCTTCCTCCCGGGGAAAATGCATCTGGACGATGTACTTTAGGTGCTCTCTGGTGGGAGCAACGAGAAGCACACTAGCCCCTGCACCTTGTAGGGAGAAGGCACCATCAAAATACATGATCCATTCTTGGGGCGCTTCCTTACCGGGGATAACTGTCTCCAATACCTCTTCATCAGGAGTTGGCGTCCATTCTGCAATAAACTCTGCCAATGCTCTGCTCTGAATGGTTGATGTGCTCTCAAACTTCAAACCAAAGCTGGATAACTCCAAAGCCCACTCCACTATCCTGCCGGTAGCCTCAGGGTTTTGGAGTATCCGTTGCAAAGGGAAACGGGTGACAACTGTGATCTCATGGGCTTGGAAGTAGTGGCACAGTTTCCTTGAGGCCATGACAAGGCCAAAGATCAAATTTTGCACGCCAGAGTACCTAGATCTAGCCCCCTGCAACAGGGAGCTGACGAAGTATACTGGGTGCTGCACCACTTTCTTCTTTGTCGTGACCAGAGAACTGCTTCCGCTGCTTTGCTCTTCTCTACCTTGATCTGCATCTGACCTTGCCGGGGTGTGTTCACTTTCATCCCCGGAAAGGATACCAGCTACGTCCACTGCTCCATTGACTTCCCTCTGCGCCATCAGTGCTGCGCTAACCACTTGATTAGTTGCCACCAAGTATAGCAGCAACGGCTCTTGAGGTTTTGGAGCAACCAAAGTGGGCACAGAGGAAAGGTAGGCCTTCAAATCTTGTAGTGCGGCGTCTACCTCTGGGGTCCATTCCATGGGCCCTGCCTTTTTCAAAACCTTAAAGAACGGCAAGGCATGCTCGGTAGACTTGGAAATGAATCTGGTAAGCACGGCAACACATCCAGTCAAACGCCTCATGTCCTTGACTGTCTTGGGTGCTTGAATCTGCTCGATAGCCTTGATCTTGTCGGGGTTGGCCTCTATCCCCCGGTGGGACACAAAGAAGCCAAGTAGCTTGCCAAAAGGAACGCCAAACACACACTTCTCCGGATTTAGCTTCAAGTTGATCTTGCACAGATTAGCAAACGTCTCTTCCAAATTCTGAATGAGGGTTGATCTATCCTTGGCCTTGACCACAATATCATCCATGTAAGCCTCAACGTTCCTTTGCAACTGTGACTCAAAACCAATCTGAACTGCTCTTGCGAAAGTAGACCCGGCGCTCTTCAACCCGAAAGGCATCCACACGAAGCAGTATGTGCCACATGGGGTGATGAACGCAGTCTTCTCTTCGTCTTCCTTGGACATGAAGATCTGATGATATCCAGAGTAGGCATCCAGGAAGGAAAGTAGGTCGCACCCGGAGGTGGAATCCACAATCTGGTCGATGCGCGGCAAGGGAAATGGGTCCTTCGGGCATGTCTTGTTCAGATCCGTAAAATCTATGCATAGCCCCCACTTCCCATTGGCCTTGCATAGCACCACTGGATTTGCTAATCATGTTGGATGGAACACTCCTCTAACCAGACCAGCTGCCTCAAGTTTCTTGATCTCCTCGGCAATAAACTGTTGCCGCTCCAAAGCTTGCTTTTGGACCTTCTGCTTGACGGGTCGGGCACGTGGGCAGACAGCAAGGTGGTGCTCGATTACCTTCCTGGGAACAGCGGGGATGTTAGATGGTTGCCAGGAAAACACATCGACATTTGCCCGCCGGAAGGCAATGAGCGCTCTTTCTTATTTATCATCGAGGGTGGCGCTGATGGTGAAAGTACCACCAGCGCCAATCAGCCCTGTCGGGACCTGTTTCACAGCGGGTGCAGAAGCCTTGGATCTTTTGCTACTGGAACTCTCCGGCGAGTCATCAACAGGCGCAACATACCGCGAAGAGGTACGCTTCCCGGATTCCTTGCGGGCGTCCCTGTTAGCCTTCTTCTTTCCATTATTTTCCTTGTCGGGGATTGCGGCTTCAGTGGCCTATGCCGCGACCGCATCCCGGTACATCTTGTCCGCGCAAATAATTGCGTCCTTCTTGTCTGATGGAATGGAAATGACGCCCACTGGCCCTGGCATCTTCAAGGTGTTGTAGGCATAGTGGGATGCCGCCATGAACTTGGCCAAAGCTGGGCGACCAAGAATTCCATTGTATGGCAGGGGGAGGTCAACCACATCAAACACGATCTTCTCAGTCCGGTAATTTAACTATCCCCCAAATGTCACTGGTAACGTGATTTTCCCCTTAGGACGATTCCTGCCGGGGTTGATCCCTTGAAATGTACCAGTAACCTTGAGCTCTTCTTCTGCTATCTGGAGTTTGCTGATGACTTTTGAAGAAATCAGATTCAACCCGGCCCCGCCGTCAACCAGCATCTTTGTGACTTTGAGGTTGCAGATTGTTGGTGATACCAACAACGGCAAGCACCCTACTGCGATGGTCCGGTCAGGGTGGTCCTCTTCGTTGAAGATGATGGGTGTGCGGGACCACTTGAGCGGGCCTCAAGAGTCTGCTGCTGGTTCCATGGCATTGATTTCACGTGCCCACCGTTTAAGTTGGCGGTGAGAAGAGTGCAAATATGCACCCCCGTCAATGCACAGGGCGTCAGTGGCTTTCTGGAATTCCTGCTCGCTGGTTTCCTCTTCATCTCCTCCATCACTCTCATCATTGTAATCCTTCTTCTCACGGCCTCTGGCAGGTTTCCCTTGATTCTGAGGAGCCTTGCTGGGGCGGCTTGCTCTGCCACCCCGGCCCTTTCCGCCAGCGCCATTCTGACCTTTCTCTTTATCTCGCTTCTCATATTCAGCCCTCTACTTCTTGACAAGCTGCTCAACCTGATGACACTCCTGGAGATCGTGGCCCTTGGTCCAATGGATCTTGCAATACGGGCCATCACCTTTCCCAGCCTTCTCGGTAGCCGCGGCTTCCCGGCAGCCAGTGCACGCGGCAACCTCCTTGCCGGGTATCTCAACCTTGGCTTACTTGCCGGTACTAGGCAGCCCCGATCCCTCAATGGTCATCACTACCTTATCCTTGCGCCTTTTGTTGCGCTTCTTGTTCTTCTTCTTTTGACTGGTGGCCTCGTCATCATCCTCTGAATCGATGTCAATGCCATCCTCTTCTCTGAGGAGCTTCCTCCCCTCCTCTATTCGAGCACACTTATCCACCAGAGTGTAAAGCTCCTTCACAGTCTTTGGCAATTGAACATTCATCTTGGAACATATCCGACAATTGCGCACGTTGGACTGGAACGCAGCCATCACAGCTGGCGGGTGGATGTCTAGAGTATTCCTGCAGACTCTGCTGAATCTCTGCATGTATTTCCGCAGGCTCTCGCCTTCCTTCTGTGGGAGGAGCTGCAAGTCGCTGGGCCACCCTGGTTCGTGATGGCCGCCCGTGAAGGCGCCAATGAACTCATGGCACAGGTCAGCCCAGGTTGAAATGGAGTTCTCCGGCAGGTGCATCAGCCAAGACCTCACATTTGGCTCGAGTGCCAAAGGGAAGTAGTTGGCGAATACCTTCTCATCTCTTCCCCCGGCAGCTTGAACAACAATGGTGTAGATGCTCAAGAACTCTACCGAGTTCAGTCTTCCGTCATACTTCTCTGGTATCTCTGGATTGAACGTGCGAATGGACGGCCAACGGACTTGCCGCAGCTCACAGGTGAAGGCAGGGCACCCAGCCTTGAAAGGCAAGTACCCGCCGTCAGCGAGCGCGGGCTCATCGACATCTGGGCCATCGCGCCTATCGGACTGGAGGAGGGTGTCGCGGTGTCGCTCGGTGTTGACACTTGCGCCTTCCCTCCGACTGTCCTCCAGGACTCGCCGTGGGCCTTGTCGCGCTCGAGGGTCGGACGAAGCCATTGAGACGTCATCAGGTTCTTGGTTGCGCGGTGCCTGCGCCAGCTGCTGCGGAGGGGACTGCACCGTAGGAGTGGCCCCATCCGCACGGCCAGCAGCGTGGGTTGTTGTCGCTGCCTGGGGAGGTCGTGGCGGGCCAGCCCGCGGCGATCCTCCCACCTCGGTGAAGCCAATCAGACTCTGAATGGTGGCTCTCCACTCATCCATCTGATCGGCTGCCAGCGGAAATTTCAACAGTAGCTGAGCCCGCGCAATGGCCTCCGAAGCGGTGCTTGCCATGGATGTCGATGAAGACTGTAACGTCGCCCGGATCCTGACGGTGCCGGTAGCGGTTGCGCCGTGCTCTCTTCGTCATGAGCCAGCTGCCTGGATGGCGTGTGGACGAGGTGGAGGCGCTTGAGGGCCAGCGGCTCTGTTTCGCATAGCGGCTGGGTCGGCTCGTTCCGGGGGTGGCGCATGTTCTACGGCCGCTCCAGCGGCGGGAGCGGTCGGGGAGTTGTGATTCCCCCCAGAGCGAGTACCCCCGCTGCGGCTGTGCCCCTCGGCCAGACGGGAAGGTGCAGATGGAATGATCTCTCCTCCTGTACCACATGGGGCGTGGCCGCTGGAATGTAGTTGGTGTTGTCCTTCTCAGGTGCCTCGTGCTCCTGCTTCGGCCGCAAGGGAAGTGGTAGCGACACCACCCGTGCCGACCACATCCCCCGCAGTGCCCGCACTTCCAGGCGTCCCTGTAGCCCCCGCGGCGCCGGCGGGCGCATACTGCGGGGCCTTCGAGGTGGATGGATGAGCTGCGGCATTGGGCTTCTTCTGGGGTGCCATGGACAATGGAGCCGTTGATGAAGAAGATGGCGGTGAAGATGACGCGCTTCATACACTTCTCGGGTTCGCATAAGCGCGGCCCCCTACCTGGCGCGCCAAAGATGTCATGGGAAACCACGGCCACCTATGTGGCCAAGGGCCCCTTTTGGTTCGGCAGGGGGACTGAGCATGTTGCACAAAGAGCGGAGGAGTGCAGCGTAGCGCGGCAGAGATCACACGGGCAGTTTTACCCAGGTTCGGGCTGCCGCGAGGCGTAAAACCCTACTCCTACTTTGGTGGATTGATGGTGGATGGTGGTGGAAATGCAGCGCTCTTTCCCGGCAGGGTAGCCTCGGGACGAGAGCAGCTATGCGCGTGTGAGTGTACAGGGGTCCGAATCCTTTCTATGGTTGCCATGGGCCTCCTTTTATAGATTAAGGGGTCACCATAGTGGCAAATCAGTCATTGTGCACTGATTAGATAGCAAACAGTGCTATCATATCTGCTCTACAGACAGAGCAGTACGCATTAAATGTGCCTCTCAGTGTCACATCATGGCCTGCGCAGCACGCCTTGCCGGGCTTTTTGGCCACCTTCTCTCCTGTCTGCGTGACACGTCGCAGGACGGGTGTCATCTGGAGGCGATTCCCATAGGAAATGGCTGCCATGTGGCAAAAGGCAGCCACTTAGTCATCTTGGGGCTTGACACCACATCGATCAGTGACTTGCATCGCTGTGAGGCGGGGCGGTGAAGCCTTGGCGGGGTGTTTTGCCTTCGTATGCCCTGGCAGGCCTGCCGGGGCAGTCCTGAGGCTTGCTTCCAGGGCAACCCTGACCTTGCCAGGCTCTCCTCCCCGGCAAGGGAGGTTTTCCCTTAGCAATGTCTTGCTTCTTGGCTTGACTTGGTCTTCTCAACTTGCCCTTTGATTCCTCAAAAGAGCCTATCTCTTTACCTTGGTCTTGTCTTGGATGTTGCAATCTTGATCTTGGGCCTGTGCACGGTCTGGGCAACAGACCCAGGGTTTGTTGCACCGACATGAAGAACCGCTCCATGATCGTTGCCCCCTCTGATAGAGTGCCGGAAAAGGCCTCTACATTGGATCTCGTGGTTCTGGAACTTGCGGCAGCAGAAACTGTATTTCCTCGACTCCCCTAGGGTTTTTGGGATTTTAGAGTATTTATAGAGGTGGATGTCGGTGGAGAAGCTTCCCGTGGGCTCCACTACCCATCAGGGCGCACCCTGGTGCCTAGTGGTCACCAAGGGCCTCCTCCCGTGTGCTTCTTTGGCTCCCTGGGTGTCTTCTGGGCAGAAAAAAATCTCCAAAAAGTTTCGTGGCATTTGGACTCTGTTTGGTATTGATATTTTACAAAGTAAAAAACAAGCAAAAAAATCAACTTGCACTGGGCACTATGTCAAGAGGTTACTCCCAAAAATGATATAAAGTTGCTAGTAAATGAATATAAAACATCCAAGATTGATAATATAACAGCATGGAACAATAAAAAATTATAGATACGTTGGAGACGTATCAGAGCTCAACTCTACAGCACCACCATGTGGGTCCTCACAGCCTGCTGCAACCACCGAGCCCAACCCGCCAGCCCGCACGCACGCCGTGACGTGACCAGCCATCGCTGAGCACCTCATGCACCAGATTCGCCAAGCAGGACCATGCAGCTAATGCGCTGCCACCAGCCTGTCCTGCCGCCAATGTGCCGCCAGCAGGCACGCCGTCGGGGGTAGCTCGCGCCGTGCCACCGAGCCCCGTGCAGCTCGGCGCCTGATACGTCCATTTTGCATCATGTTTACCTACTGTTATTTACTATGTTTTTATGCATAATAATGCTTTCTGGAGTAATTCTAATGCCTTTTCTCTCATAATATGTAAGGTTTACACAAAGAGGGAGAATACCGGCAGCTGGAATTCTGGACCTGAAAAAGCTACATTAGAGTTACCTATTCTGCACATCTCCAAATGAGGTGAAAATTTATGGAGAATTGTTTTGGAATATATAAAAATACTGGAGAAAATAACTACCGTAGGAGGCCCACCAGGTGGGCACAACCCACCTGGGTGCGCCAGGCACCCCAGGCGCGCCCTGGTGGGTTGTGCCCTCCTCGGCCCACCTCCGGTCCCCCTCTTCTAGTATATAAGTCATTTTGACCTAGAAAAAATAAGGAGAGGACTTTCGGGATGGAGCGCCACCGTCTCGAGGCGGAACTTGGGCAGGAGCACTTTTGCCCTCCGGCGAAGCGATTCCGCCGGGGGCACTTCCCTCTCGGAGGGGGAAATCATCGTTATCGTCATCATCATCACCAACAACCCTCTCATCTTTGGGAGGGCCATCTCCATCAACATCTTCAACAGCGCCATCTCCTCTCAAACCCTAGTTCATCTCTTGTGTTCAATCTTTGTACCGGAACATTAGATTGGTACCTGTGGGTGACAAGTAGTGTTGATTACATCTTGTAGTTGATTACTATATGGTTTATTTGGTAGAAGATTATATGTTCAGATCCATTATGCTATCTAATACCCCTCTGATCTTGAGCATGATTATCATTTGTGAGTAGTTAGTTTTGTTCTTGAGTTCACGGGAGAAATCTTGTTGCAAGTAATCATGTGAATTTGATATGTGTTCGATATTTTGATGATATGTATGTTGTGATTCCCTTAGTGGTGTCATGTGAACGTCGACGACATGGCACTTCACCATATTTGGGCCTAAGGGAATGCATTGTGGAGTAGTTATTAGATGATGAGTTGCTAGAGTGACAGAAGCTTAAACCTTAGTTTATGCGCTACTTCGTAAGGGACCGATTTGGATCCAAAAGTTTAATGCTATGGTTAGATTTTATCTTAATACTTTTCTCATAGTTGCGGATGCTTGCGAGGGGGTTAATCATAAGTAGGAGGTTTGTTCAAGTAAGAACAGCACCTAAGCACCGGTCCACCCACATATCAAATTATCCAAGTAGCGAACACGAATCGAACCAACATGACAAAAGTGACTAGATGAAATTCCCGTGTACCCTCAAGAATGCTTTGCCTATTATAAGGAACCGTTTTGGCCTGTCCTTTGCCACAAACCAATTGGGCTACCTTGCTGCACTTTAATTACCGTTACCATTACTTGCTCATTACAAATTATCTTGCTATCAAACTATCTATTACCGACAATTTCAGTGCTTGCAGAAATTACCTTGCTGAAAACCACTTGTCATTTCCTTCTGCTCCTCGTTGGGTTCGACACTCTTACTTATCGAAAGGACTACGATTGATCCCCTATACTTGTGGGTCATCAAGACTCTTTTCTAGTGCCGTTGCCGGGGAGTGAAGCACTCTTGGTAAGTGGAAATTGGTAAAGAAAAATTATTACTACGTGCTGAAATTTATTGTCACTTGTTACTCTGGAGAACCATTCTTTGAGGGGTTTGTTCGGGGTATCTTCACCTCGACCGGAACCACAATTAGTTGCCCCTCAACCTACTATACCTACTAAAAATATTGGTTATTAAATTCCTTCGGGTATGATAGAACAACTGCTAGCTAATCCTTATGTAGGAGACGGAACTGAACATCCTGATATGCACTTGATATATGTGGATAAAATTTTTGGATTATTTAAGCTTGCAGGTTTGCCCGGAGATGAAGCTAAGAAGAAGGTTTTCCCTTTATCTTTTAAGGGAAAATAATTGGCATGGTATAGGCTATGCGATGATATTGGATCTTGGAACTGGAATCGATTGAAATTGGAATTTCACCAAAAAAATTACCTATGCATCTAGTTCATCGTGATCGGAATTATATATATAATTTTTGGCCTTGTGAAGGAGAAAGTATCGCTCTAGCTTGGAGGAGGCTTAAGTCAATGCTATATTCATGCCCCAATCATGAGCTCTCAAGAGAAATTATTATTCAGAATTTTTATGCTCGGCTTTCTCATGATGATCGATCCATGCTCGATACTTCTTGTACTGGTTCTTTTATGAAGAAGACTGTTGAATTCAGGTGGGATCTTTTAGAAAGAATTAAATGCAACTCTGAAGATTGAGAACTCGACGAAGGTAAAGAGTTAGGTATTAAGCTTAAATTTGATTGTGTTAAATCTTTCATGAATACCGATGCTTTTCGCATGTTTAGCACTGAATATGAACTTGACTCTGAGATAGTAGCCTCCTTTTGTGAATCTTTTGCTACTCATGTTGATCTCCCTAAGGAGAAGTGGTTTAAATATCTTCCACCTATTAAATAAGAAATTAAAGAACCGGTAATAGATAAAGAAGAAAGTATTATTTACAATGTTGATCCAGTTGTGCCTACTGTTTATATTGAAAAATCACATTTCACTGTTAGGATAAAGGAACATGCTAAGGTTTCAACTGTGGTTCGCAAAAATAATATCAAAGTACCTAGACCCGCAGAACAAATCAAAGTAGAACCTAGTGTTCCTATGGTTAAAGATCTCTTGGTAGAAAATATTGATGGGCATGTTATTTACTTCTGTGATGAAGCTGCTAGAATTGCCAAACCTGATGAAAAAGATAAACATAGACCTGTTGTTGGCATGCATGTTGTCTCGGTCAAAATAGGAGATCACTGTTATCATGGTTTATGTGACTTGGGTGCTAGCGTGAGTGCTATTACTTTTACCTTATATCAAGAAATTATGGATGACATAGCACCCGCTGAAATAGAAGACATAGATGTTACTATTAAACTTGCTAATAGAGACACCATCACACCACTTGCGATTGTTAGAGATATTGAAGCCTTGTGTGGGAAAGTAAAATACCCTACTGATTTTCTAGTTCTTGGTTCCCCACAAGATGATTTTTGTCCCATTATTTTTGGTAGACCTTTCTTGAACACCGTTAATGCTAAAATAGATTGTGAGAAACAAACTGTCAGTGTTAGTTTTGGTGATGAGTCTCATGAGTTTAATTTTTCTAAGTTTAGTAGAAAACATCATAAGAAAGAATTACCTAGTAAATATGAAATAATTTGGCTTGCTTCTATTGCCGTGCCTCCTACTGATCCACTAGAACAATATTTGCTAGACCATGAAAATGATATGCATATGCATGAAAGAAATGAAATAGATAAAATCTTCTTTGAACAACGATCTCTACTCGAGCACAATTTACCTATTGAAACCCTAGGAGGTCCTTCTCCACCTAACACTACTAGAATCAGCTTCTTTGCCGTCCGCCACGGCGGACGGCAAAGGCATAGATCACGGACGGCAAACCTCTTTGCCGTCCGCTAGCAGACGGCAAAATGTCCGGATGAACATGTGCCAGCAAAGGCCTTCTTTGCCGTCCGCTTCCTGGAAACGGACGGCAAAGGATTGTGCCGTCCGCCTCTGGTGGCCAGCAGACGGCAAAGATCATGGACGGCGGTGAGGTGGGGTGAGGGCCGTTAGGGGTTAACGGCGTGCTTTGCCGTCAGCCAGCGAACGACAAAGAGGCTAACGTCTTTGCCGTCCGCTGGCAGACGGCAATGTGCTCAAACATGCCAGTCCCAGGAATCACAGGTAGCTGCCATGTGGCATGTTTGCCGTCAGCTAGCTGACGGCAAAGAAGAGCCTGTACAGCCCTGTTTTTAATTTAATTCATTCAATTTGATAGCAATTCGCAGATATACATATATACACAACAAGCATATCCAACACACTAGTTTCATCATATATACATACATAACCAACACATATATAGTTCCATCCTTACATATTACAAAAGTTTCACATTGTTCATCCAACACCGTTATCCATCCATCCATATAACAAGTTCCAACCATGCAAGTTCATTGATACAAAATAAAAGCACAAATGGAAAAGAAGCACTCCATCCATGCAAGCTTCCGTGAATTAAATCAAATCTGCAAAATGATAAACAAGATGTTAGAAGAAGAAGAATAAAATGAAGAAGAAGAACAAGACTATAAGAAGTAAGCATACTTAAGTAAAATGGAGCTAACCTAGAAGAAAATGAAGAAGAAGAAGAAGAAGAAGAAGAAGAAGACTAGAAGAATACTAGAAGAAGACTAGAAGAATAAGAAGAAGAAGAAGAAGAAGAAGAAGACTATAAGCTTATTATGTAAACTTGGTCATTTTGTGCTAACATAAGTAATTTTGGAGTTAACCTATAGGAAAGTAAGCATAGTAGAGATAACTTAGCATATTAGAGCTAACATAGGTAACTAAGCATATTAGAGCTAACATAGGTAACTAAGCATATTAGAGCTAACTTAGAGCTAACTTATGTCATTTCGGAGGAAACAAAGCTAAGTATATATAGATCATTTGGGAGATCAAACATACCTGACATAGTTCAGTTCTCATTGTTCTTCTCCTTCTCCTTCCTCAGCCTGATGCGCCAAGAGCGGCGAGGCGGTGGAGGCAGTGGGATGTAGTCTTCTACCACAATTGGCGTGGTCATGTCGCCCACCGGCGCGAGGTCATTGTCAGGCACCACCACCATCGCGAGGCCATCTTCAGGCAGGACAGGCATGACCATCGCTAGGTCATCCTCAGCCGCCACCATCACTAGGTAATCCTCAGCCTGATGCCCACTCTGCTCCTCTTCTTCCCCACTCCAGTCCGGATCATCCTCCTTGCTGTTGCTTTTGCTACAGCCAGAATCACTGTTGCTTTTGCTACAGCCAGAATCGCTGCTGCTTTGGCTGTAGCCAGTGTCGCTGCTGCTGCTCCCATTGCCTGTCCAAATGCAACAATGACCGTTAACAATCGATGCGAGACAAAGCCAAATGTAGAGGAATAAGAAGAGGCAGAACGTACTGGCATCATCGTCGTCAGCGTAGCGCATGCGACACATAGTCGCGTTGAACACCTTCACGATGAGCATGGTGGCGTCGTCGTCGTACCTGAAGAGAAGGAAGTACCCCTGCCGCAGGTCATAGGCACGGTAGAACTTCTCCCAGCCACGACACAGGTACATGTGACCCTCCTTGATCACCAACTCCACGTCCCACAACCTGCGAAACCCGCTGCCGGCCTGTCCCAGCTTCACATTATTTGGCGGATCTTCACCCAGCATGTTCATAAAAGTGTCAGGCAGCCTCTGTAGTTTGGGACAATGAGTGATGTAGCAAACAACAGAGTTATCATAATGAGATGGGTGAAGGGGAGATCTCTCCTTTTATATACCTGCCTCGTGGATGATACTGAAGTCCCAAGTAAGATACTGAAGAACTCGAAAGCATCCAACTCGTACTCCGGTGTGGTAGAGCGGAGTCTGCGGTGGCGGCTTCCCCCCATCTCTGATAAGCAGCAGAAGATAATCAACTACACCAAGTTATCATTTCTCATTCAAAAAACAATGCACTTGTGGACATATGATGGCTCTAGTTGAATTTATTAGTAGCACTAGTCGTCAAAAATGTTGACTTTAGTTGAATTTCATATAATAACTATTTTAACTTCTTTGGGTCAGCAAACTAGGCAACTAGCTAGCAGTATAAAAACATTCAACTAAAGAAAAGAAAGAAACTGCAAAACGTGGCGGAACCCTAAATAAGAAAGTATAAAAACGTGTCTTTTTCTTCTTCTTCCCCTCTTCTTCTTTTTTCCTCTTCTTCCTTTTCTTCTTCTTCCTCTTCTTCCTTTTCTTCTTCTTCTTCTTCTTCTTCTTCTTCTTCTTCTTCTTCTTCTTCTTCTTCTTCTTCTTCTTCGTCTTCTTCTTCTTCTTCTTCTTCTTCTTCTTCTTCTTTTTCTCTTCTTTCTTCTTCTTCTTCTACTTTTTCCTCCTCTCTTCCTCTTCTTCCTTTCCCTTTCCCTCTTCTTCTTTTCCTTCTTTTCCTTTTTTCTCTTCTTCCTTTTTTTCCTTCTTCTTTTCTAATATGTAAACTATCTAAACCCACTACCACTCGTCCCGGCGCCCTCTTTTTTCCCTTTCCTTCTCTCTACTTTTCTTTTTCTTCTTCTTCTTCTTCTTCTTCTTTCTTCTTCTTCTTCTCTTCTTCTCTTCTTCTTCTTCTTCTCCTCCTCCTCTCCTCCCTCCTCTCCTCCTTCTACTCTCTCTTCTCTAAACAAAAACTAAAACTAATCTAAAATAAAAAACTAAACTAATAAACTACTAAAACTAAAACTAAAGCTAAACTGAAAATAAAACTAAACTAAACTAAAAAACAGAAACTAACTACAAGAAACTAAAAAAAAAAACTAAAAAAAAGGGGGGAAGAACAAACCTGCAGGGGATCGCCGGTGGAGGCGAGGTCGGCCGTGTGGGGCGGGGCGGTGCAGGGGCCGCGGGGAGGAGAGCGGCAGCGGGCGGGGCGGCGTAGGGCCGCGGGAGGGGTCCGCGCAACGGGGCTGCCCGCGCAGGCTCTCCGGCTACGGGGCGCTCGGGGCACGGGGCACGCGGCGCGGCGGGGCGACGGGGCGTGGGGGGAGGGCTGGACGGCGGTGGGGGCTGGGTCTGGGGGGCGGGGCTGGCGGGCGGCGGCGGCAGAGCGGCGGGGGAGGAGAGAGGCGGGAGGGAAACAGAGAAAGAGAGAGAGAGGGGAGACGGCTCGGCCCGTTAATTCGTCCTTCTTTGCCGTCTGCTAGCAGACGGCAAAGAGGGTGGCCGTTTAGGGCTAGCCCACATCTCCTCTTTGCCGTCCGCTGGCGGACGGCAAAGAACCTGACCTAGCCACGCCGTGCCCCGTGGGGCCCACCTGGCCCTTTGCCGTCTGCCTTCTAGCTCTTTGCCGTCAGCTGCCTGACGGCAAAGAAACAGCGGACGGCAAATAGACTTTTTGCCATCTGCACTTTCTTTGCCATCCGCTTTGTGGAAGCGGACGGCTAAGAGGCTCTTTGCCGTCAGCTAGCGGACGGCAAAGAGGTGGCAGACGGCAAATTACCAGATTCCAGTAGTGTAAGGGTGATCCCGTGTTTGAATTAAAACAATTGCCTGACACTTTGAAATATGCTTATCTTGATGAGAAAAAGATATATCAGGTTATTATTAGTGCTAACCTTTCGGAACATGAAGAAGAAAGATTATTGAAAATTCTAAAGAAGCACCGTGCTGCTATTGGATATACTCTTGATGATCTTAAGGGCATTAGTCCCACTCTATGTCAGCACAAGATTAATATGGAACCTGATGCTAAACCTGTTGTTGATCACTAATGATGTTTGAATCCTAAGATGAAAGAAGTGGTAAGAACTGAAATATTAAAGCTTCTTGAAGCAGGTATAATCTATCCCATAGCTGATAGTAGATGGGTAAGTCCCGTTCATTGTGTCCCTAAAAAGGGAGGTATTACTGTTGTTCCTAATGATAAAAATGAACTTATTCCACAAAGAATTGTTATTGGCTATAGAATGGTAATTGATTTTAGAAAATTAAATAAAGCAACTAGAAAAGATCATTACCCTTTGCCTTTTATCGATCAAACACTGGTACAGCGAGGTGCTATACAAACGGTTTTTAACCCCTTTCCGCGACGGCATTTGGAACTGTCGCCAAGTGAGTGACTGCGATAGGGGGGGTCCTTCCCACACGACCCAGAAACCGTCAGGGATAGGGAGCCACCCAGACGCTGCATCCTTGCAACTCATTTGTGCTCGCATTGCCATCGCAGTCGGTATTCTGTGGAGCTACGTTTATGATGCGCGGCCCTTCACAAACGGTTCACAATTATCGAACGTGTATAATAAGCAGACAATCACACACATTCACTTTTCCCAAACCATATGCGATAACTAATTAAGAAGATTAGCTAATCGTCGTACGAGTGTCGGACAGGATTACGAAACGTTGGACCGTCGTACATTCATCGTACATGACAACTATCACACACGCTATTCTGTGGTGCAACGTTTACGATGCATACCACATCAGAAATAGTTCATGGTTGTGAATCGTGTACGATAAGGCAACTATCACAAACGTTTAGTTTGCCCGCACCGTTTGTGATATTGTCTAACATCGCACATGCTTTGCAAATGGCAACTGTGTGCATGCTTGCACACGTTTCCTCTCTGTGAACCGTGTCGGATTATGGTGTATATCCCAAACGTTTGTGTTTTACCAACCGTGTGCGCCGTAATGACCTGCAGAGCATAATTTCACCATAATTTAATTGCTGCTATTTCAAATTGTACTGGATTTGACTTTGAATGTATGCTATAGCTTTATTCATATCCATCAGGTTCAAACAACCAATGCATTATTCGATTCATAGGTACATATGTTGAAGAATTACATAAGAACCAAATAAAGAATGATGAACCACAGTTGTATACTTGTACTATTAAAGACGGTAAAGAAAGAGGCGAAATACATTCTGGTTGCTGAACAAGGTGAAGCAGAATGCCCATATTGTGCCCTCCTCCATGCAGAAGGCACACACGACTCTAGTCCAACCCCTTGTGATGGCCGACCACCCATCCTTCACGGTTTTCATGAAAACATCTAGATAATCATCGTGTTCTGGTAGAAATACTTTAACCTTTGCATGCCCACCAATCATGTAGTTTGAGAGGTAATCTTGAGTAAACTGCTTTGGGAACCACTGCAAAGGAAAAAAGATTCAGACATTGTCATCTAACACAACTCATTATGGGCAGTAAAAAGAAGGCTGCAGAGTTCTTACTTACCATCCTGCAGTTCGCTGTTGTCTTGGATAAAGTGTAAACAAATAGTTTAATTGCCATCTTTTGACCCATTTTACTAACAATCTTTATCAGCTTCCTCACTTGATGCTGGTTCATCGATATCTCATTGCCCCATACGCAGAAAGGGTCAAAGCGCGGATCTTTACCAATGACATATGTACCTAAATGCACCAAGTTAATATTAGAAGCTAAACAGGAATTGCACAATGATGTAGTACAACACTCTTTTATAATATCTTATAACATCCAATATACTCACATATTAGATGAATTAACATCTTATATTATGGGTCGAAAGGAGTTTACTGCATTTTTACAAATTATCGGCTGATTAACTGCTGCTGCATCCATGGGTTAGAGTTAGTTTGAGCTAGTTTGGGCTCCAATAGCCCTAAAGTATATCCAAACATGAGGGCTAGTTTGAGCTAGTTGCATCTAACCCACTCAAAAAAACTATCCCACCCAAGAGGTGCTAATTGGAGCTAGTTCTCCTAGTGCATTTATTGTCAATCTAACCCTATCATCCAAACACCTCTTTGGATGAAGTTAGTTCAGGGTTAGTCATGAGCTAGAAACTAACTCTAACATCTAGCTAAGTTGAGTATCCAAACAGGGATGTGTTATTGTTGTTGCTGCTGCTCTTCTACGTATATCTAGACATCATCAGAACATTAAGGTAACACTCTTCCTTGTTGCTATGTAGCCTAGGATTACATATTTAGACATTAAGTACAGTGCATGTTGCCATGTAGCCTCAGATATATTACATATGGCCCTAGTTAACCTAACAATAAATGGGTTATAGATATATTCAGTTAAAAGTCCGATTCACCGATTAGTCCCTTATCAGCCCCCGGCCTATATGGTACCAGCTACCGATATCCTGAACAGTGAGTATATATAAGCCATGGGATGAAACTAACCTCGATGGAAAACATCAGTCATTCCCAAAATTGTCCTGTGTAAGTACATTGAGAGGCATGTTAAGCACAACAGGCTAAACATCAACCAAATATATCCATGGCAGACAAAATAATCTCCAAAAGATAGCTTCAGTGTGCAGGTTTAAGCATGCTAGTAAACCAAAACAACTGGAAAGGTGTGTTAACTGCAACAGGCCTAACATTTAACAACAAGCAAACATAGTCATTCAAACTGGTATTGTGCCAGTCTAAGTACACTGGTTATTGTTAAATAAAAATGGAAAGGCGTGTTAACTACAAGATGCAGCAGCAAAATGTAGTCATTCATAGTGGTATTGTTGAAACTGGTACTGATGAAATTGAACTGCATAGTTCATACTTGCACATATAGAACATCACGTTGTGAATAACTGGAATAAACAAGGCATACTACGAACAACCAAAGATAGCATTTGAAACTTGACATATGCTAACTACAAACAACCGAACAATCAAAAAAACTTTAAAAGAGGCATATGCTAGCTATAACAGGCTTAACAGCAAGCAAATATATGCATTCTTATCGGTATGTTTAAAACCGGATTGATGAAATGTACTGCACAGTAAATAGTTGCACATATAGAGCATCACATTGTGAACAACCGAAATAAACAAGGCATACTGCAAACAACCAAATATAGCAATTAAACTGGACATATTCTCACTACACTACAAAAGGGACTCAACAAAACAAATCATGGGTTCCCCCCTATGAAGAGGCACGGCAAAACAAATCATGGGTTTCCTCACTTGTCATAGATGGGCTTGTTCCCGTGGGAAGAGCACGGACCCTGGATGCACTCCATGTTGTCGCAGATGGGCTCCTTCCCCTTGGAAGAGCACAGCTGTAGGGTGCCCTCCCTGATGTCGCAGACGGGCTCTTTCCCCTTGGAAGAGCAGATGGGCTCTTTCCCCTTGGAAGAGCCGGAGAGGGTGCCCTCCTCGTGGTCGCCGTTGATGAGGTCTGACTTGGAAGTTGTGGATCCCAAGCCAGCGTTGCAGAACGTGTCCTTCAGAAATGACAAAAGGGGCTCCATGGCAATGTAGGATGGCAAATTCTTGACAGCGAGCCAGAGGAGATCAGCGGCGGGGCCATGGATGAGATCGATGGCAGTTGAACCCGAGGGGTTGGGGTGGGCCACTTAACCTGTGACATAGCCCGCGTCAGGCCGTCGCTGTCGATGACCTCGATGTCATAGCCGGCGTCCGCTACATACCTGCATACTCTAGCCCGCTGATTGAGTGTCCCGCTGCCAGTAATGGTCGTCAGCTTCCTCAACGGCCACCTCGGCGACGTCGGGCGAAGAGACCGCGATACACCTCTTTTGGGCCAGTCGCTCCTCGAGCTACACGGGAAGCATAGCCGGGCTTAGGCTGCGACACTCTAGAGTGGGGGATGGGATCTGTGGGAAAGGGGGTGTTTGGCAGGCGTCATCTAAGAAACTCAGGGTGGCGTGGGTATGGAGATCGGTGGGTAAGCTGCATGGGCAAACCGGCAGATGTTGAGAATGGAGGCCTTGCGACAGCGGCAGCGACGGTGACCTTGCTAGGGTTTCGAGCGAGGGAGGGTGTGTGTGTGTGCGTGCGCGCGCGCCCGAGGAGGTTTTGGTGTGTGTGTGTGGAGGGGGACGGGGGTGTGTTTGAGGAAATGACGCGGCTACTGAAAATTTTACTACGCGGGAGTGAAATGTCAGGACTATTGAAAATTTGGATGATGGTGCATCGCACATGGTCTGGAAATAACAACCGTGTGTTATGAAACAGAAAAACCCTCGAGGAGGGCAGATATTTTCGAGGGATGCAGGCGGGAGCGGGAACAAGAAACATCACACACGGTCGAAACATAATAACCGTGTGTTATCAAACAGAAAAAACCTGCAGGTGGGTAGATATTTTTAAGAGGGGAAGCCTCGTGGAGCCCAACGTACTGTGTGGATGTGTGTGACAGGGTCACCGGCGTGGCACACGGTTAGTGTGAGTGAACCGTGTCTGTTGCGTCATCCGACTTGTATAATGTTCATAAATTTGGCGAAAATGACGCGGGAGAGGGTCAGAACATGAACACACTTGCATGTGGACCAAATATATGTATGAAAAGGGTGGTTTGATATTCAAATACCAAATGCAACTTCGATGTGGCATCTATCTCACAAAGCGCATGGTATTGCTTGCCCCCCCCCCTCGTGTCGGCAGGAGAGGAATCCTAAGCTATGAAAGCATGCCCCCCCCGGAGGTTCACCTAGCAAAGTGCGAAGTAGCAGTCCCCCCCCCCCCCCCCACACACACACACACTTTCAGTCGGCGGACCGGAGAGAGCATCTCACCAAGATGGATCGTAAAACGGACCAAGAATAATCCACCTTGGTCGTACAACCTCTCTCCTGTTGTTGGTCAAAGTGATGGCCATCCATGCGACGCCGGAGATGGGCTAGGTCACCAATAATCACGCAAGTAGCTAGTCCCCGAAGACAACCACTGCCTGCGTGTGGCCCAAACATATGTATGGAGAGGTGTGTTTGAGTACACAATGGAACAACTTTGATGTGGCACCATGCTTTCGAACCAGAAATCCCCACACTGAGCGAGGGTTAGTTGACGATGCATATGTATGTCACACCACACTTCAAGCCGATGACAGGGATTCATGCACGCATGCGTGCATAGTATGCGCTTATACTTAATTAGGTCTGAATCTCACCATGACCTATACTACGATAACACGAACCAAAAGGAAGAATCCGCCATGGTAACCTATCTTGTTGTCGGTCAAGGTGATCATGGATGTCCACGCGGGCCCATGAATATATAGGCTTGTCGCCGATAACCACACGAGGGAGTGTACCGTTCGAAGACAACCACTACATGCATATGTATGGAGGTGATGCGTGCATGCATGTTTGAATACCATTTCACAACATTGATGTGGCGCGTGCGTCGAAAATCGTACAGTCCCCACACAGAGCGAGATCGGTTCATGACATGTCGTGGTACCTCTTCGACTCGATGGGTGGGATTCATGCGTACACATGCATGTGTGTGCTCAAACTGTATCATGTCATCCCAGAGCATGACCTATATATATACCATATTACAAACAAAAAAATAATCCCCTCCTAAGTCAAATTAACCTCTCTCGTTGTCAGGCAAAGTAGTGATGGACCAAGCGGGCCCACAGATGGAAAGCATCAATATCACTGATAACCGCTTAAGTGGGTGCGAGAGGACAACCACCATCGCTTTGCATGTGGGCCAAAACATATGTTGAATACCCAAAATGCACAACTTTGATGTCGCACATGCCTCAAAAACCGTAAAGTCCCCACACAGAGCGAGGTTCATGAAGCGTACTACATATGATGGTCCCCTTCCCCCTCTTCGACGCATACTATATGCTCCTACTGTAATACAACCCAAAAAGAATCCTCCTTGATGGTGAAATTAATTAACCTCTCCCGATGTAGGTCAAAGTGATGCAAGCATCGACGATGGCCTCGCGGGCCCACACATAGAAGCGTCACAGGTGAGTGTCCTAGGATAACCACCGCCTGCATGCATGTGGCCCAAAGAGGTGTCGTGTGATGTTTGAATAGCCAATTTCACAACTTTGATGTGGCACGTGCCTCGGAAACCGAAAATTCCCGACACTGAGTGAGGTGTTCTTGTTCACGGACGTGTACGTATAGTATATATGCTAGTCTCCTCCCACCTATTTGACGCGTACTATATACTCCCATCATAACACAAACAAAAAAGATTCTACCTTGCTGGTCAAATTAACCTCTCTGCTGGCTGTTGGTCAAAGTGATGGACGACGACCTCGCTGGCCCACAGAAAGCGTCACACGTGAGTGAGTGTCGTGTAGGACAACCATCGACTGCATGTGGCCACAACATGTATGTATGAAAGGGTTGTGTAATGTTTTAAATAACGAATTCACGACTCTGATGTGGCACCTGCCTCACAAAACGGCCAACACACATAGTGGCTCATGACTCGTAGTGTACTTCCAACCACCCCCCACCCCCATACGCACACACACACACACACACACCGCGAATCCACCGCAACTACGATGCATGTTAAATTATCCCGCGGTGAACATATGTTACCAAAGGAGGGACGTTTTAATTTTGAAAAAAAACAGAGATCATTAAGATGTTTTAGTACATTGATTGATTTTCTAGGGGTATAATGTGCAAAAATCAAATTTGAGCTACATGCACATGTGACAGTGCACCTAAATGGATTGCAAAAACACATGTGTCTGACTGGGTGCATGTTTACTCCCCGTGCAAGAAATTTCAAACATTGAGAATCTTGATTTTTAAATTCTAGTACATCTAAAACTTATTTGAAATTCATGAAACTTATCGTGTTGTCATATGGACACAAATACAAAGTGGCATTATATATTTTGTCAAATTTGAGACCAGTTTTGATGTAATCTTTATCTTCTTACAAACAGGAGATTATTAATAATTGGGAACCAATATCGCAAATGAATTATTTATTTGAACCGTGAGCATTAGACCAACAATGGATATGTGCCATGCTTTGGTTAAGCAATAAAGCAGCAGCATTAATCATCCAAATAGAAAAACAATATACGTGCCACCACGCGACCCGTGTACCATGCGAGCAGGCACGAGTTGATGGGACGCATGCGAGCAGTCCGCTGTGCAGGCAGACCGGGAGGCGTGCTCGCTGCACAGTGTCACCGAGAGGCGTGTGAGTAGCTATGTGAAACGACGGTAGGCATGCCAGCAGTCCGGTGCGTAGGCTCACCGGGAGGCGAACCAGTGGTTTGACCGCCGCCCGCCTCTCTCCCACTACTCCATATTAATGGCACGCCCGAGCGGCCACACCCCCCATCCTCGCCACACACACAATCCTCTCTCTCCGCTTGCATCCTCGACGCCGCTCTCAGTCCTCAAAGCCGTCAGTGTATGAGGATGCCGCCGAAGCGCCCCATCGAAAGGAGTGGCGACGTCGGGGCTGCTGAAGCACCGAAGCACGGCGTGGAGATGGAGACAGAGGTTGCCGTCATCTCTGGTGAGGTATCACTGCACCCTGACATCGTCGACGGTGTCGTGCTTCCACAGCCGGAGCCGGAGGTCCACACCGACTCCGGTGACGACTCGGGCGACGACCCCGGCGATGACTCCAACGACCACTCCGGCGACGACTCCGACGACGACGGACAACCGGTTAGTCATCTATACTCATTTATGTGTCCAATAGATCCTAGGGTATCTCTGGTTACTCCTGCCTCCCCCTTTTTGGAATAGAAATCCTATGGTTATGTTCTCCCAATCCATGAAATCTGAGTAAGTTTCATTAGATCCGTGTAGTGTATTGATTGTTTGAATGGTACAAGTGATAAGTGATTAGTTGTTTCATCTGTGCAAATGATTTCTGCTAATAATCCGACTAGGGTTAGTGTTCGTGCTAATAATTCCTAGCCAGGACTTGACAATTGATTTTGAATGACCTACATATATGTTTCACTACGGGAATCAGCTAGTTTGCCGTCAGGCATATATAGACGGCAAAGAAAGAAATACAGACTGCAAAGAGTTTGCCGTCAGCCGGTAGACGGCAAAGTCAGACCGGCAAAGGCATACTTTGCCGTCTGCTTTTCGTCGGGATGACGGCAAAGACTTTGCCGTCAGGTTTTTTTTCCACGGCAGACGGCAAAGTACGGATTAAGGTTTTCTAATAGTAGGTGGGCCCTACAACGCTTCGCCGTCTACCTCAAAAATCGGAGACGGCAAAGAATATTTTATATATATTAAAAGAAAGGAACCAACGGACCAGTACAAACAGCATATTATCCATGGATACTTGTTTCAAAGAATCAACGACGAAGGAATGAATTTTTCACAATACAAATCTAGTGTGTATTTCACAACACGAACAGATTACATGGAGTACACACAGTCGTGCTTTCTTGCAAAAAGAACCTTACAAAAATTTGAAAAAAGCAATCATGTCTTCATCTTCTCCTGAGCAAAAGGCAGGGCCGGCGGTGTGGCTGGGGCGAAGCAGGGCCGGCGGCACGCGCGACGGGGCGAGGTAGGGAGGTCCGGCGGGGTCACGGGCATCAAATCCGGCGGTGGCTGCTCGAACTATACCGGATCCGCGGGGTCGCGCGTGCAAGCCAGCGGGGGCGACGGGGCCGGCGGCTGGCAGGGACGACGCAGGACGGGCTGTGCTCGGCGGCGCCAGGGGCGGGGGCCTGGATGCCGACGGGGGCCTGGCCCGGCGGCCAGCGGGGGCGACGGGGGCCGGGCGCGGAGGCCGGTAGGGGAGACAGGGGCGGCGAGGTGGGCGGGGCGTCGAGGCCAGGGCCGGAGGACGAGGTGGGCGGGGCGGCGAGGCCAGGGACGGAGGACGAGCTGGTGCTTGCACAGGCTGGGTGGATCAAAGCAGTGGGGTACGAGAGAGAGAGAGGTAGTGGTGGGGGTGGGGGGATCGGGAGGATAAGGGAGAGAGAGAGAGAGTGGTGGGGCCGATGGTGGGCACGTGGGGTGGTGTGATGGGCAGGTGGGGTGCGTGGTGGGCAGGTTGGATGGTGTGGATTGTGCATAGGAGCACCGCCGGTGGTGTGGATTGCTGCCATGTCATCAATCCGCGTGATGGATCCGGTGATGTGCTTTCTCACTTGCCGTCTGGGAAAAAAACACAGACGGCAAGTGCTTTGCTTCGTTTTCTTTTACAGACGGCAAAGTGCTCACTTTGCCGTCTTCGTTTTGTTTTACAGACGGCAAAGAAAGCATTTTGCCGTCTGTAAAAGAAAATGAAGACGGCAAAGCACTTTGCCGTCTGTGTTTTCGTTTCCAGACGGCAAAGCGAGCTCTTTGACATCTGTGTTTTGTTTGGCAGACGGCAAAGTCTATTTTGCCGTCTGTGTTTCTTTGCCGTCTATTGATGATGGCAAATTATTTCTTTGCCATCTTGCCCGATGAAAAGTAGACGGCAAAGACGCCCCCTGACGGCAAATTAGCTGTTTCCCGTAGTGTTTGTGCCATTATTTTCTTCAAGATTGGTCTGTAAATAGACGATTGTGCTTAAAAATCGAACCATAATCTCTGGATATGTATAAAAAAATAGCCATAAATTCCTAATCCTACTTCACGGCATGTAAACATTGATTTGATGCCAAATTTTGACAACTGCCAAATGTTCACTAGAGATTAGTTTGTAAACATTAATTTGATGCCACATTTTTTTTACTATTTGTATAGGTGCTGTCTGACGATGTGGACAGCGAGGATGAAGATGGCCAGAGGAGGTACAAGAGGCAAATCCTAAGGGAGCTTTATGCGGGAATGCATAACAGGCGTATTAGGACCTGGGACGGCGGCTATCGATGCCCATTTTGCAACCAAAAGCTTCATGAGGCGTATGAAAGTGTTCTGGCGCATGCAAGAGGACGAGCCATTGGCTCCTCCAAGTAGAAGTATTCTCACAGGGTGGCGCACACCGCGTAAGCCGAGTACCTGGAGAAGCTTCGAGATCGTGCCGGCAGATGAGATGAGATGTGGGATCGAACTATGTGCGCTTGAGTATGCTTAATGACGGTTGAACTATGTACTTATGGTTAAACTATGCTTGTGTACGCTTATTATCTATGTCTGAGTATGTTTAATCTATGTTTACTTATGTCTAAATGTAGGATATGGATGCAATCAGTTAGGTTGATGGAATCTACCTCCGTCCTGGTTTATTTGTCCCCTTTGTAATTTGTGTTAAATTTTGACCAAAGATTTAACTGACAAAATGTTAGTGCACGTCAGCAAAAATTATATCGTTGGATGCATACTTGACCATAGTGTTCAATGATATAATTTTTGGTGACATGCATAAACATTTGTTAGTTAAATCTTCGGTCAAAATTTGGTACAAATTACAAAGGGAACCAATAAACCAGGACGGAGGTAGTACGTCAATCACACATGGTTCCCAAAATTGGAACCATGTGCAATGACTTTCATTTTCCCTGTTACGTCAATCACACATGGTTGGCTCTAGCAAACCGTTGCCTCCAAAACTCTTTGTGGGACAGAAAACCCTCACCACCCAATTCAAAAAAGAAAAAAGAAAACCCTCACCATCCCCACGTCACAAAAACCCTCACCCCGCCCGCCACCCCCTCCGGTCCCCATTCACACCTGCACAAGCTCCTCCGTGTCTATGCATGGCACCGCCTATCGCCGCGGCAACCACTTAGCTCGACGCCTGCCACCGCCACCGCCAGGCTGCCGGCAAACCCCACCGCATTTCGCCACTTCTGCTTGCCGCCACCTATCGCCACCGACTTTCTCGACGCTGCTCGCGGTCGACCCAGCTCCGCCCGGTTGGGGAATTCACCGTATTGAGGGTTTTTTCTCATGGACACCAAGGTAACTAATTTAATGAGATATTATCTCATCTCTTATCCCAGTTCATCTGCCAACTTTAATCACCTGGCCGAATTCACCGTGAACTCATTTTTATTTGAGTTGATTTGAGGGTTTTCTTCCATTCATAGAGTGTACAGTGCACGGACACATCAGGACTTTGCGGCCTCCGCCAGACATCCATGGAGTTCCATCTCACCATACCAGATGACTTGAGGATGCGTGCGGTATGTTCAATCTCACCCTAAATCGGTTGGCATGGCCTACTTTCCTGAACATATACTAAATATTGCTACATTTGGATAAAAGGTGCCACATGCAGCATATACGTCAAAGGGGATTTTTTTTCCTCTTCTTTCTATATTAGGCAAATTAATGATGTATTATTCTTTGGCTTACTCTCATATTTCCATGACATCATGTTTACCCTATCTGTTTAATTCTAGATTTTTGTCCTTTGATTTCAACTGCTATACAGTTCTTTCAATTTGGGCCCATATTTGCATGTTACCATATTTTCTTTAACAATCCTACCATTTTCTGCAGCGCGTCCCTTGCTATGCAACAGAATCTGTAGTACACAATCTTTCCCTTGACATAAATCAAGACTGCAGGGATGTCATACTGAACACAAACCATGGATTTACAATTGTTGCTACTGTAAGACTTGATGAACGTGGTGACTCCTATTTTGGCACTGGCCTTTGGAAAGAAATTTCTAAGTTTTATGTAATGATAGCTGGCACTAAAAATGCACTACACATAAAAGAGCCTGGTCATGAGATATATGCTAACTTCCCCGATGATATCATCCGTCCAGACTTGTTCGAAGTAAGTGTTCTTTTCAAGTATCTGCATGTTGACTTACCCAGCAATATCAAATGAATTGTGTAGTATTTAAGCAACCAATTGTTATTCCATTTTCTTACTCTATTCCTACCTACTAACTTCTAGTTACCAATACACTTTTCTATTGCCCTGTTTTAATTAAATATTCCCAGTACTCCCACTTCTATCAGAAAGCGCCGCTGACAAGGAGACTCCAGAGGTGGAGAACGGGGCTGCCAACAAGTGGAGGCGGGTCGAGAAAGAACCGCAAGCGACTCCAGCAAGCCTAGACTTCATCAGTAGCCTCCCCGATGATATGTTGACAGACATCATCTCCCTCCTCCTAATCAAATATGGGGCGCGGACAACCATCCTTTCCCGACAGTAGCGCCCCCTATGGAACTCCACCCCTCTCGACCTCATCGACACCCACGAGCTCTGCCATGGCTCTCGCAAAAGCTTGGATGCGTTCTCCATGATCCTCGGCAGTCACCCTGGCCCAACTAGAGGTCTTAGCATGGGCAAGTTCCATTCCAACGGCAAGGACCGAGCCAAGCTTGACAACTGGTTCCGATCCCCCGCCCTAGATCAGCTCGAGGAGCTCACTTTTGATGATGGGCATATGTGCTCGCTGCCAACGTCTGCACTCCACCTCGCGCCCACGCTGCGCGTCGCCTAGTTTAGGAACTGCCATTCCCACCCCCCCCCCCTTAATGACGCGCCCGCTCTTAACTACCATGACTGAAGCACCTCGATCTCATCACCGTCTGCCTCCCAAACGGTGACATGGAGCGCCTGCTCTGTGGCTATACTACACTCGAGTACCTTCGTCTTCAGGCGATCAATGGGTTGAGTAGCTTCCACATCACCTCCATGACTCTCCAGACTATTTATGTGTGTTGTTGGTTCTGCAAGAAGACATCACAAGATGTGTACCACGGTATGGTCATTGAGGACACACCTTCACTTGAGAGATTACTTGTAGTTGATCAAGAAGGTCCAACAAGAATCAATGTCATTTCTGTGCCGAAATTGACAGTGCTGGGCTACTCGTCTGACAAATACTCCGAACTTGTTATTGGATCCACACCCGTTCAGGTACAACAACCGCCTTCTACCTCTCCTTCTAGAAATTAACATTATTTCTAATTTTGAAGATGTATGTTCGTCTGTCAGCCAAAAATGATTCCGACAAGCTTGACCCCGAAACTGTGCACAGTGAAGGTCTTGGCACTAGAATCTATCGGCCCCAACCTGGAGCAAGTTGTCAGTTTCCTGAGATGCTTTCCGTTCCTGGAGAAGCTATATATCGAGGTGATGTTCCTTTCCTGTTAAATGTTAGCCATAAGGGAATTCAATTTGTGACACCTTTTTCCAAGTTTACAATGACAATGTACTATGATTTCTGAATGATTTTTTGGAGGATTTCAGTACATACATGTTTTCCCCCCGTATTGGTTGCTTGATCCATATGGTTACAATCCATAAGCATTTCTCCTTTGGATTCATCTGTACTAGTTTTCTTAGGGAACTTTTCATCCACTCCAACCTCTTGTGAAGAAGGCTACATTTTTCTAGATTGTAATCAAATGCCCATGTTAATCATGTCAGATCGAAGATGGCATGTTCGTGCATTTTACAAATTCTGCAAACCAAATAGGCCTGTAGTAGTGTTCAAAACTGCATGTAGGCACTAACATGTTTTCTTCTTTTGCAGATAAGATTAGGCCCGATGGTGGATAATGTGATACAATATAACAATCACATCGAATGCCTAGATCTGCATCTCTCAGAAATTACTTTGAACTCCTACCGAGGGACCTTACCGGAGATTATATTCGCCAAGTTCTTTGTTGTCAGAGCAAGGGTGCTGAAGGTAATGAGGTTTGCCCTACATTTATTTCGCAAAAATGAATGGTTTGTTGATCAGCGCCAGCGGCTGCGGCAGAATGGAATAGGCTTCGAAAATGCTGAATTTCATTTTGGAACTTCAGATGACAGAGTAATCCAAAGTCATCGTGTCAACCCCATACATGACTTCTCAGTGGCTGACCCCTTTGCAAAAATTATGAGGTTTTGAAACTAGACTTACAAGTGGTAATATTAGTTTGAACCTCTCTGATATCCATGTTCAGTGGATCAGCGCGAGCATTTGCAGCTGATGAGCTGAATTTCATTTCTTATATCAGTTTGAACCTTGTAATCTTTGAATTCGAGCCATATAACTCTGAAATTTGAACCTTGTAATATTTCGAGCTTTTGTGGTACAATCGTTGAAATGGCATCATATGAGACTCGTATATTGGTAGCACTATTTTGACCTTAATATGCAATGGACTTAGATTTTATTAACCATTCTCGAATCGGTTTACCTTGTCGATCTCATAGCACACGATCTGTATAGCTAACTCGACTGCGATCTTCGACATTATTACATACAGTTGGTTTCTTCAACCGTGTGCCCTGTAGAGCGCAAAATTAATTATCGCACTCGAGTGTCCATCATCACTTCTGTGTAACTTTGACCTCATGACCCACGGGTAAACTTATGACTGAAGTCATTCCACACACTTCGTTTTTACAAAGCTTTTTGCCAATAAACGCCCAAGGTTTGTCCCTCTTCTAGCCGACGCGTGGCCAAACTAGCCGGGTGGGAAGCTTGCGCCATGAACTGCACGATAGCGCGGGAATAGGCTCACCGATGATACATTTCGCACCTCTTCGAGCCCACGCGTGGTCAAACGAAACGCGTGCGGTGCAATGTTGTCAAGCGTGCACTGGAATCCTCCGCTATGAATGCGGTGACAAGACGTGATGATTACAGGCCGGCCAGCCCCCATTTATTACAGCGGCCATTTAACCCTTGTGTCTCTTCAACCTTTTGATCGCGCCCCACCATTGCAAGAAGCACACCCACCACGACAAATTCTTAGAGGGTATCCTGCGCGGCTCCAATGGCGCTCCGAGCGGCTGCCGATGACGAGCAGCGGTTCACCATGCATGCCGTGGTGGAAACCCACAGAAGGTTCAGGGAGCTCTCGGTGGTGTACACCAACAACCTGTTCTGGGTGGAGCACTCCATCCACATCATGGAGCTGTTGCTTGCTGAGGAGAAGTACAAGGTGGTCGGGTTCGACCTCGAGTACACCCGCGCTCGTGTCGGGTCTCGTCCAAAGGTCACCATCACCCAGATGTGCGTGCGCGATCACGTCCTCGTCTACCACTACTGCCTGGCCACAAGGCCTTGCGAGTGTTTCGCCAGGTCTGTCAACAGCCCCCACAACATGTTCGCTACGATGGACATCACCAATGATGTAAAGGTGCTCAAGAATTCGGGCATCGCCTGCCAGAATCTTGTCGACATCCAGGGCCAATACAAGATCTGGGGCAGCAACCAGCATGAGAAGGACTCACTGGTTCACCTCGCTGAGGCCATCATCGATCACTACTACAGAGACATGAAGGATTCCTGCAACAAGGACAAGCGTGGCTGGCACTCAGCCTGGATGGAGAAACTCGACAAAGCTCATGTTGTGTACGCGGCCAAGGAGGCGTACACGAGCTACGAGATGTACAGGTGGATCGTTGACATGAGGAAGTGCCTCCTTCCCCAAAACAGCCAGGGATCCAGCCATAAGCAGAGCAATGGCAAGTGTCGTCGCAACAAGAAGTAGATGATTAGATGCTCATTTCTCCTAGTTTAGTATGCATGTAATTGCTTACTTTGGTGTGTGGAAATGTTATGTGTGTAGTCACTTGTGTAATTGTATGCTTAATTTGGTTTTGCAATGCTGTCTTTTTAAGTATATATGTTGATGCTCTGTAGATAGAGCGTAGATGTTGTGCGGACAGAGCAAATCACATCGCACATGGACTAAACAATGGAACCCGTCGGTGATGATTTCATCAATCACTGACAATTTTATACCAGCAATCGTTTGCTCACAACACACACGGCTTGTTAACAGGAATCGTCTGTGTTGTTATCGGTCTTCCCACACATTTCCGATTACAGACCTGTTTGCCACGTATCCCACACATCTTGTTAAGTTGAACCATTTCTGTTCTCTACCCTAATCGAAAACAGTTCATTCGAGTGAACCGTATGACGTATATCACACACACCTTGATATGGCTGACCATTTCTGTTGCATTCCCTAATAGCGAACAGTTCATCGGAGCGAACTGTATACCATATATCGCACACACATTGATATGGCTGGCCGTTTCTGTTGTTCTGTCTAGTCGCAAACAGTTCGTATGGATCAACTGTATGCCCCGCATCGCACATGTAACTAAAATCTAAACCGTGTTTGATGTCTCCACCATCGCAAATGTTTTGCATCTTTTTTGACGGTTTTTTTACATCCCCGTTTGCGATTAATGCATCGCACACAGTTTTGTTAAAGGGTCTCTGATCGTAGTGTCGCGTTAGTAGCATCCTGCAGTAGTGTAATGCTAGAAAGAATATCTAAGCACACACACTTTTGCTTCCTTGATGGATATTCTGGTTTTTCTCAAATACCTGTTTCACAACCTGATCAAGAGAAAACCACCTTTACTTGCCCTTTTGGAAATTATGCTTATAGACGTATGCCTTTTGGTTTATGCAATGCACCTGCTACCTTTCAAAGATGTATGACTGCTATATTCTCTGACTTTTGTGAAAAGATTGTTGATGTTTTCATGGATGATTTTTCTCTTTACGAAACTTCTTTTGATGATTGCTTAAGCAACCTTGATCGAGTTTTCAGAAATGTGAGCAAACTAATCTTGTCTTGAATGGGAGAGGTGCCACTTTATGGTTAATGAAGGCATTGTTTTGGGGCATAAAATTTCTGAACGAGGTATTGAGGTTGACAAAGCTAAAGTTGATGCAATTGAGAAAATGCCATGTCCTAAAGATATTAAAGGTATTCGTAGTTTCCTCGGTCATGCTGGTTTCTATAGGAGATTTATTAAAGACTTCTCTAAAATTTCTAGGCCTCTTACAAATCTTTTACAAAAGGATGTTCCATTTGTTTTTAATGATGATTGTGTAGAAGCCTTTGAAACACTTAAGAAAGCCTTAACTTCTGCACCTATAGTACAACCACCTGATTGGAACTTGCCTTTTGAAATTATGTGTGATGCTAGTGATTATGCTGTTGGTGCTGTTCTAGGACAAAGAGTTGATAAGAAACTAAATGTCATCCATTATGCTAGTAAAACTCTAGACAGTGCTCAACGAAATTATGCTACTACTGAAAAAGAATGTTTAGCAGTTGTGTTTGCTTGTGATAAATTCTAGATCTTATATTGTTGATTCCAAAGTAACTGTTCACACCGATCATGCTGCTATAAAATATCTTATGGAAAAGAAAGATGCTAAACCTAGACTCATTAGGTGGGTTCTTTTGCTACAAGAATTTGATTTACATATTACTGATAGAAAAGGAGCTGAGAACCCCGTAGCTAATAACTTGTCTAGGTTAGAAAATATTCTTGATGACCCACTACCTATTGATGATAGCTTTCCTGATGAACAATTAGCTGCAGTAAATGTTTCTCATAACACTCCTTGGTATGCTGACTATGCTAATTACATTGTTGCTAAATACATACCACCTAGTTTCACATACCAACAAAATAAAAAAATTCTTCTATGATTTAAGACATTACTTTTGGGATGACCCACATCTCTATAAAGAAGGGGTAGATGGTATTATTAGATGTTGTGTACCTGAGCATGGACAGGAACAAATCCTATGGAAATGTCACTCCGAAGCTTATGGAGGACATCATGTGGGAGATAGAACTGCTCACAAGATATTACAATCTGGTTTTTATTGGCCTACTCTCTTCAAGGATTCACGTAAGTATGTTTTATCTTGTGATGAATGCCAAAGAATTGGTAATATCGGTAAGCGTCAAGAAATGCCTATGAATTATTCTCTTGCTGTTGAACCATTTGATGTTTGGGGTTTCGATTATATGGGACCTTTTCCTTCCTCTAATGGGTATACTCATATTCTGGTTGTTGTTGATTATGTCACTAAGTGGGTAGAAGCTATTCCAACTAGTAGTGTTGATCACAACATCTCTATTAAAATGCTTAAAGAAATTATTTTCCCGAGGTTTGGAGTCCCTAGAGATTTAATGACTGATGGTGGTTCACACTTTATTCATGGTGCTTTCCATAAAATGCTTGCTAAGTATGATGTTAACCATAGAATTGCATCACCCTATAATCCTCAATCTAGTGGTCAAGTTGAACATAGCAATAGAGAAATAAAACTAATATTACAAAAAACTGTCAATAGGTCCCGAAAGAATTGGTCTAAGAAACTAGATGATGCACTTTGGGCCTACAGAACAGCTTATAAAAATCCTATGGGTATCACTACTACAGGATGCTGCTAACGCGACACTACGATCAGAGACCCTTTGACGAAACTGTGTGCGATGCATTAATCGCAAACGGTGATGTAAAAAACCCGTCAAAAAAGATGCAAAACACTTGCGATGGCGGATACATCAAACACGGTTCAAATTTTAGTTGTGTGTGCGATGCGGGGCATACAGTTGATCCATATGAATTGTTTGCGATGAGACAGAACAACAAAAACGGGCAGCCATATCAAGGTGTGTGCGATATACGGCATACAGTTCGCTCCCATGAACCGTTTGCGATGAGACAGAACAACAGAAATGGGAAGCCATATCAAGGTGTGTGCGATATACGGCATACAGTTCACTTGGATGAACAGTTTGTGATTAGGCAACACAAAAGAAATGGCCAGCCAGGTCAAGGTGTGTGCGATATATGGCATACAGTTCACTCGGATGAACTGTTTGCGTTGAGCCAAGAGAACGGAAATGGTTCAACTTAACAAGATGTGTGTGATACGCGGCAAACAGGTCTGTAATCGGAAATGTGTGGGAAGACCGATAACAACACAGACGATTCCTGTTAACAAGCCATGTGTGTTGTGAGCAAACGATTGCTGGTATACAATTGTGAGTGATTGATGAAATCATCACCGATGGGTTCCATTGTTTAGTTCGTGTGCGATGTGATTTGCTTTGTCTACAGAACATCAACATATATACTTATAAGAACAGCATTGCATAATCAAATTAAGCATACAATTACATAAGTGACTACACACATAACATTTCCACACAGCAAAGTAAGCAATTACATGCATACTAAACTAGGAGAAACGAGCATCTAATCATCTACATCTTGTTGCGACGATGCTTGCCATTGCTCTGCTTCCGTCTGGATCCCTAGTCGTGAATGGTTAATAAAATCTAAGTCTATTGCATATTAAGGTCAAAATAGTACTCCCTTCATTTTTATTTACTCCGCATATTAGAGTTGACTCAAATCAAACTTCCTAAAACTTGACCAAGTTTATAGAAAAGAATATAAATATTTATCATAACAAATCTATATGATGTGGAAGTACATTCGATAATGAATCTAATGGTGTTGATTTATTATTGTATATGTTAATATTTTTGTCTATAAACATTGTCAAAGTTTACGAAGTTTGACTTTGACCAAAGGTAATACATGGAGTAAATAAGAACGGAGGGAGTGCTACCAATATACGAGTCTCATACGATGCCATTTCAATGATTGTACCACAAAAACCCGAAATATTACAAGGTTCAAATTCCAGAGTTACATGGCTCAAATTCGAAGATTACAAGGTTCAAACTGATATTAGAAATGAAATTCAGCTCATTTAGCTACAAACGCCCATGCTGATCAGCTGAACATGGATATAAGAGAGGTTCAAACTAAAAATGCCAATAGTAAGGCCGGTTTTGAAACCTCATCATTTCTGCAAAGGGATCAGCCACTAACAAGTCATGTATGGGGTTGACACAATGACTTTGGATTACTCTGCCATATGCAGTTCCAATACGAAATTTAGCTTTTTTGGAGCCTTTTCCATTCTGCAGTAGCTGCCGGCGCTGATCAACAAACCATTCATTTTTTCGATATAAATGCATGTCCAACCTCATTACCTTCAGCACCCTTGCTCTGACAACAAAGAACCTGGCGAATATAATCTCCGGTAAGGTCCCTTGGTAGGAGTTCAAATTAATTTTTGAGAGATGCAGATCTAGGCATTCGATGTGATTGTCGTTATATTGTATCACATTATCCACCCCCAGGCCTATTATTATCTGCAAAAGAAGAGAACACGTTAGTGCCTACATGCAGTTTTGAACACTACTACAGGCCTATATGGTTTGCAGGATTTTTAAAATGCACCAATGTGCCATCTTCGATCTGACATGATTAACATGGGCATTTGATTACAATATAGAAAAATGTAGCCTTCTTCATAAGAGGCCGGAGTGGATGAAAAATTCCCTAAGAAAACTAGTACAGATGAATCCAAAGGAGAAATGCTTATGGATTGTAACCATATGAATCAAGCAACCAATATGGGGTGGGGGGATGTTTGTCCTGAAATCCTCCAAAATTCCTTCAGAAATCATAGTACATTGTCATTGTAAACTTGGGAAAATGTGCCAAAAATGGAACTCCCTTATGGTTAACATTTAACAGGAAAGGAACATCACCTTGATATACAGCTTCTCCAGGCATGGAAAGCATCTCAGGAAACTGACAACTTCATGCAGGTTGGGGCCGATAGATTCTAGTGCCAAGACCTTCACTGTGCGCAGAATCTGGGTCAAGCTTTTCTGGATGACAGACGAACATACATCTTCAAAATTAGAAATAATGTTGATATCAAGAAGGAGAGGTAGAAGGCGACTGTTGTACCTGAACGGGTGTCGATCCAATAACAAGTTCGGAGTATTTGATAGACGAGTAGCCCACCACTATCAATTTCGCCGCAGAAATGACATTAATTCTTGTTGGACCTTGTTGATCAACTACAAGTAATCTCTCAAGTGAAGGTGTGTCCTCAATGACCATATTGTGGTCCACATTTTGTGATCTCTTGTTACAGCACCAGCAACACACATAAATAGTCCGGAGAGTCATGGAGGTGATGTGGAAGCTACTCGACCAATTCATTGCCTGAAGACGAAGGAACTTGAGTGCAGTACAGCCCCGGAGCAGGCGCTCCATGTCATCCTTTGGGATGCAGACAGCGACGAGCTCGAGGTGCTTCAGTCATGGTAGAAAAAGAGCGGGTGCACCATTAGGGGGGGAAGTGCAGTTCATGAACTTGGCGAGGCGCAGCGTGGGCGCGAGGCTCAGCGCGGACATTGGCAGCGAGCGCATATGCCCATCATTAAAATTGAGCTCCTCGGGCTGATCTAGGGCGGGGGGATCGGAACCACTCGTCAAGCTTGGCTATTGGAATAGAACTTGCCCATGATAAGGCCTCTGATTGGGCCATGGTGATTGCCGAGGATCTGGGAGAATGCATCCAAGATTTTGCGATAGCCATGGCAGAGCTCGTGGGCATCGATAAGGTCGAGAGGGGTGGAGACTCATAGGGGGCGCCACCACCGGGAAATGATGGTTGTCCTCGCCCCGTATTTGATTGGGAAGGATATGATGACTGTCAACATATCATCGGGGAGGCTGTTGATGAAGTCTAGGCATTATGGAGTCGCTTGCGGTTCTTTCTCGACCCACCTCCTCTTGTTGGCAGCCTCATTCTCCACCTCGTCAGCGGCGATGGCAACCTCTATCTCCATATTCACGCCATGCTCCGGTGCTTCAGTAGCCCCGGTGTCGCCACTCCCTCCGATGGGGAGCTTCGGTGGCATCCTCATACACTGACGGCTTTGAGGACTGAGAGTGGCGTCGAGGATGCGGGCGGAGAGAGAGGATTGTGTGTGTGGAGAGGATGGGGGTGCGGCCGCTCGGGCACGCCATTAATACGGACCAGTGGGAGTGAGGCGGGCGGTGGTCAAAGGCTGTCTTGCCTCCCGATGAGCCTGCGCGGCGGACTTCTGGAATTCCTACCATCATTTCACATAGCTATACTCGCACGCCTCTGATGACCCTCAAGTATAGGGGATCAATCGTAGTCCTTTCGATAAGTAAGAGTGTTGGACCCAACGAGGAGCAGAAGGAAATGACAAGTAGTTTTCAGCAAGGTATTCTCTACAAGCACTGAAATTATAAGTAGCGAGTAGTTTGATAGCAAGGTACTTTGTAACAAGCAAGCAACGGTAATTGTAACAAAAGTGCAGCAAGGTAGCCCAATCCTTTTGAGGCTAAGGACAGGCCAAAATGGTCTGTTTTGATAAGCAAAGCGTTCTTGAGGGTACACGGGAATTTCATCTAGTCACTTTCATCATGTTGGTTTGATTTGTGTTCGCTACTTTGATAATTTGATATGTGGGTGGACCGGTGCTTAGGTGCTATTCTTACTTGAACAAGCCTCCTACTTATGATTAACCCCCTCGCAAGCATCCGCAACTACGATGATTTCCCCCTCCGGGAGGGAAGTTCCCCCGGTGGAATCGCTCCGCCGGAGGGCAAAAGTGCTCCTGCCCAAGTTCTGCCTCAAGACGGCGGCGCTTCGTCCCAAAAGTCCTCTCCTTATTTTTTGCTAGGTCAAAATGACTTATATACCAGAAGAGGGGCACCGGAGGTGGGCCGAGGAGGGCACAACCCACCAGGGCGCGCCTGGGCTCCCTAGCGCACCCAGGCGGGTTATGCCCACCTGGTGGGGCCCCTCTGGTACTTATTTGCTCCAATAATTCTTATATATTCCATAAAAATTCTCCATGAAGTTTCAGCTCATTTGTAGTTGTGCAGAATAGTTGGCCTGCGTAGCTTTTTCAGGTCCAGAATTCCAGCTGCCGGTATTCTCCCTCTTTGTGTGAACCTTGCATATTATAAGAGAAAAGGCATTAGAATTACTCCAAAAAGCATTATTACACCAAAAAACAATATAAATAACAGTAGGAAAACATGATGCAAAATGGACGTATCAACTCCCCCAAGCTTAGACCTCGCTTGTCCTCAAGCGAAAACCGAAATCGAAAAACATGTCCACATGCATAGAGAGAGAGGTGTCGATAAAAACAAAATACGGACATAGAAGCATCATGTATATTATTATAACAGCAACAAACTTTAACATAAAACTTTATCATAGAACTTTTATCATATAACTTCTATCATCGACTTCTCATGAACAAGTAACAATTCATCACAACATCGAAGTATAAAGCATAAACTCTATTGAAAACCAAAAAACTATGTTCTCAGTCAACCTTGCAACTACAATTCATCATCTTTTCAGGAAGGGTCACATATCAAAGCCTTTTTGGCAAGTCCACATACTCAACCATCATATAGTCTTCTCTGATTGCTAACACTCATCGCATACACATGAGCAAAAAGTTTCAACCGGACACATAGAAAGATAGGGGCTTATAGTTTTCGCCACCCAACATATTCACCGTAAGGGTGATGTCAACAATAATAACTCATGCTACTCATATCCAACTGGATATATGTGCCTAGATCTTTCCTCACCACATGATGCTTGCCAAAAGAGAAAAATAAAAAGAAATAGAGAGAAATACTTTGACTCTTGCATAAAAGTAAATACATAAAAGTAAAAGATAGGCCCTTCGTAGAGGGAAGCAGAGGTTGCCATGCGCTTTTCGTTTGTATGCTCAATCTCTTAGTGCAAAAGAACGTCATGTTATATTGCCCCTTATGATAGCAACCTTTATTATGCAGTCTGTCGCTTTTATTCTTTACCATCACAAGTTCGTACAACGCTCAATTTTCTCTTACACTAAATGATCCAACACTTTTAGAAGCAATTTTTATTGCCTTTTTGCACCGATGACAACTTACTTGAAGGATCTTACTCAATCCATAGGTAGGTATGGTGGACTCTCAAAACAAGATTTGGGTTTAAGGGTTTTGGATGCACAAGTAGTATCTCTACTTAGTGCGGAATTTTTGGCTAGCAAAGATGGGGGGCAAGCACCACATGTTAAAGGATCTATGACAATATAACTTCTATGTGAATATGAACAAACATAAATCATTACGTTGTCTTCCTTGTCCAACGTCAACAATTTTGGCATATAATATTTTGATGGGGGCTCACAATCACAAAAGATGTCCAAGATAGTGTATTTGCATGTGAATCTTCTCTTCCCTTATTAATTCTTTCATGAATTGCATCATTGACCAATGCTATGTTTGTAAGTCTCCAAAAAAAATTCTACTTATACTCTTCCTTATGTGATGTCATTACTTACCATAAGATTAGCATATGATCTTTTTCATTTATTTCCTTTCTTTTTATTGAACATGAAAGAAAAAGAAAACTAAACTCAAACTAAACTTCATTATATATCTCGCACACGATTACAAGGATAGATCACTAAGCAAACACTCGAAAAGAAAGGGTCGAACTAAACTTTTATTCATCTAAAGCAAAAGATAACTATGGATCAAACTAAGATAGGTAAAGGCAAAAGATAGTGGAGGTGATACGATACCGGGGCACCTCCCCCAAGCTTGGCACAAGCCAAGGGGAGTGCCCATACCCGATACTCAATTTTCATATGGTGATGAAGAAGGAGGTGGTGTTGATGAAGTAGAGGGTTTGTCTGCCTTCCTTAGCTTACGCTTGAGGATGAAATTTTCCTCCTTTAGGTCACCGATCTCCTGCTCAAGCTCTAATATCTTTTTGCATAATTCTTGCTTGTTTTCCTGCAAGAGACAAAAGGGGATAAACTGGACCTTAGGTTTCTTTGCTTTGTTGGGGAGACTTGACTTCTTGAATTCCACGCGCATGTCTCCAGGTTGAGGTAATGGAACTTCATCTTCGTCTGAGCTTGTCTCCTCCTCCCAAGTCCAGCTATAGTGCTCTTCATCACCGTAAACCTTGGGGTTCAAGATATAATCAACAACATAGCTCTCACCCTCCGAATCTTGGGATGACATATTTTCAGATCTGTCAGGAAAACAGCAAGAAAAGAAGAACAGAAGGTTTCTCCATGATACGGTGGTCAATAGATTCGGGGGGTATATAAAGATTTTTTATCTTGGGAAACAAGCAAACGGAAGAAAAACGGAGTCCGGAAGGTACCCGAGGTGGGCACAACCCACCTGGGCGCGCCTGGCTTGCCAGGCGCGCCCTGGTGTCTTGTGCCCACCAGGGGTGCCTTCCTGGTTGTTTCTTATTTTCCTAATTTTTGATATATTCCAAAACTGACATAAAATATTTTTGCGGATTTTTCGGAGTCAGTTTACTTACCGTATCACGTACCTCCTCCTTTTTCATGATTCTGGAGTATTCCGGAAGGTTTCCTTTATGTGTTCTTCCGGTGTCATAGTTTGGATAATATTGCTTTCAACATTAATGGGCGTACCTGAGATATAATGTTTTATTCTTTGCCCATTGACAACCTTCGGGTTAGTACCCTTGGCATTATTTATTTTGATAGCTCCAGATCGATAAACCTCCTCGATAACATAGGGTCCTTCCCATTTGGAGAGGAATTTTCATGCAAAGAATCTGAAACGAGAGTTGTACAAAAGAACATATTCTCCAACTTTAAACTCACGCTTTTGGATTCTCTTATCATGCTATCTTTTAACTTTTTCTTTAAATAACTTAGCATTTTCATAAGCTTGGGTTCTCCATTCATCTAGTGAGCTGATATCAAATAACATCTTTTCACCGACAAGTTTGAAATCATAGTTGAGTTCTTTAATTGCCGAATATGCTTTATGTTCTAACTCAAGAGGTAAATGACAAGCTTTTCCATAAACCATTTTATAAGGAGACATAACCATAGGATTTTTATATGCTGTTCTGTAAGCCCAAAGTGCATCATCTAATTTCTTAGACAAATTCTTTCTGGACCTATTGACAATTTTTTGTAATATTAACTTTATTTCTGTATTTCTAAGTTCAACTTGACCACTAGACTGAGGATGATAGGGTGATGCAATTCTATGATTAACATCATACTTAGCAACCATTTTACGGAAAGCACCATGAATAAAATGTGAACCACCATCAGTCATTAAATATCTAGGGACTCCAAAACTTGGGAAAATAACTTCCTTAAGCATTTTAATAGAGGTGTTGTGATCAGCACTACTAGTTGGAATAGCTTCTACCCACTTAGTAACATAATCAACAGCAACCAAAATATGAGTATAGCCATTAGAGGAAGGAAAAGGTCCCATGTAATCAAAACCCCAAACATCAAATGGTTCAACAGCAAGTGAATAATTCATTGGCATTTCTTGACGCTTACCAATATTACCAATTCTTTGACATTCATCACAAGATAAAACAAACTTACGGTCATCCTTGAAGAGAGTAGGCCAATAAAAACTAGATTGCAATACCTTGTGAGCAGTTCTGTCTCCCGCATGATGCCCACCATAAGCTTCAGAGTGACATTTCCGTAGGATTTGTCCCTGTTCATGCTCAGGTACACAACGTCTAATAATACCATCTACTCCTTCTTTATAAAGATGTGGGTCATCCCAAAAGTAGTGTCTTAAATCATAGAAGAATTTTTTTCTTTTGTTGGTATGTGAAACTAGGTGGTATGTATTTAGCAACAATGTAATTAGCATAGTCAGCATACCAAGGAGTGTTATGAGAAACATTTATTGCAGCTAATTGTTCATCAGGAAAATTATCATTAATAGGTTGTGGGCCATCTAGGATATCCTCTAACCTAGACAAGTTATCAGCAACGGGGTTCTCAGCTCCCTTTCTATCAGTGATATGTAAGTCAGATTCTTGTAGTAAAAGAACCCACCTAATAAGTCTAGGTTTAGCATCTTTCTTTTCCATAAGATATTTTATAGCAGCATGATCGGTGTGAACAATCACTTTAGAATCAACAATGTAAGATCTAAATTTGTCACAAGCAAACACAACTGCTAAAAATTCTTTTTCAGTAGTAGCATAATTGCGTTGGGCACTGTCTAGAGTTTTACTAGCATAATGAATAACATTTAGTTTCTTATCAACTCTTTGTCCTAGAACAGCACCAACAGCATAATCACTAGCATCACACATAATTTCAAACGGCAAGTTCCAATCAGGTGGTTGAACAATAGGTGCAGAAATTAAGGCTTTCTTAAGTGTTTCAAAGGCTTCTACACAATCATCATCAAAAACAAATGGAACATCCTTTTGTAAAAGATTTCTAAGAGGCCTAGAAATTTTAGAGAAGTCTATAATAAATCTCCTATAGAAATCAGCATGACCGAGGAAACTATGAATACCTTTGATATCTTTAGGACATGGCATTTTCTTAATTGCAACAACTTTAGCTTTATCCACCTCAATACCTCGTTCAGAAATTTTATGTCCCAAGATAATACCTTCATTAACCATAAAGTGGCACTTCTCCCAATTCAATACAAGATTAGTTTGCTCGCATCTCTGCAAAACTCGATCATGGTTGCTTAAGCAATCATCAAAAGAGGTTTCGTAAACGGAAAAATCATCCATGAAAACCTCAACAATCTTTTCACAAAAATCAGAGAATATAGCAGTCATACGTCTTTGAAAGGTAGCAGGTGCATTACATAAACCAAAAGGCATACGTCTATAAGCATAAGTTCCAAAAGGACAAGTAAAGGTGGTTTTCTCTTGATCAGGTTGTGAAACAGGTATTTGAGAAAACCCAGAATATCCATCGAGAAAACAAAAGTGTGTGTGCTTAGATAATCTTTCTAGCATTTGATCAATAAAAAAGGGTAATGATCTTTTCTAGTTGCTTTATTTAATTTTCTAAAATCAATTACCATTCTGTAGCCAGTAACAATTCTTTGTGGTATAAGTTCATTTTTATCATTAGGGACAACAGTAATACCACCCTTCTTAGGGACACAATGAACAGGACTTACCCATCTACTATCAGCTATAGGATAGATTATACCTGCTTCCAGAAGCTTCAATATTTTAGTTCTTACCACTTCTTTCATTTTAGGATTTAAATGTCGTTGGTGATCAACAACGGGTTTAGCATCAGATTCCATTTTAATTTTATGCTGACAGAGAGTGGGACTAATGCCCTTTAAATCATCAAGAGTATATCCAATAGCAACTCGGTGCTTCTTAAGAACCTTCAATAATCTTTCTTCTTCATGTTCTGAAAGGTTAGCACTAATAATATGAGGATATATCTTTTTCTCATCAAGATAAGCATATTTCAAAGTGTCTGGCAATTGTTTTAATTCAAACACAGGATCACCTTTAGGTGGAGGAGGACCTCCTAGAGTTTCAATAGGCAAATTGTGTTTAAGAAGAGGTCGTTGTTCAAAGAAAATTTTATCTATCTCATTTCTTTCATGCATATGCATATCATTTTCATGGTCTAGCAAATACTATTCTAGTGGATCTGTAGGAGGCACAGCAATAGAGGCAAGACCAATTATTTCATCCTTACTAGACAATTCTTTCTTATGATGTTTTCTACTAAACTTAGAAAAATTAAACTCATGAGACTCATCACCAAAACTAACACCGACAGTATGTTTCTCACAATCTATTTTAGCATTAACGGTGTTCAAGAAAGGTCTACCAAAGATAATGGGACAAAAGTCATCTTGTGGGGAACCAAGAACAAGAAAATCAGTAGGGTATTTTATTTTCCCACACAAGACTTCAACATCTCTAACAATCCCAAGAGGTGTGATGGTGTCTCTATTAGCAAGTTTAATAGTAACATCTATGTCTTCTATTTCAGCGGGTGCTATATCATTCATAATTTCTTGATATAAGGTAAAAGGAATAGCACTCACGCTAGCACCTATGTCACATAAACCATGATAACAATGATCTCCTCTTTTAACTGAGACAACAGGCATGCCAACAATAGGTCTATGTTTATCTTTTTCATCGGGTTTGGCAATTCTAGCAGCTTCATCACAAAAGTAAATAACATGCCCATCTATATTTTCAACCAGGAGATCTTTAACCATAGCAACACTAGGTTCTACTTTGATTTGTTCAGCAGGTTTGGATGCTCTAATATAAGTTTTGTTGACCACAGTTAAAACTTTAGCATGCTCCTTTATCCTAATAGGGAAAGGTGGTTTTTCAATATAAGCAGTAGGAACGACTGGATCAACATTATAAATAATACTTTCATCTTTAGCTATTACCGGTTCTTCAATTTCTTCTTTAATAGGTGGGTGATATTTAAACCACTTCTCCTTAGGGAGATCAACATGAGTAGCAAATGATTCACAAAAGGAGGCTACTATCTCAGAGTCAAGTCCATATTTAGTGCTAAACTTTTGAAAAGCATCGGTATTCATAAAAGATTTAACACAATCATACTTAAGCTTAATACCTGACTCTTTACCTTCATCGAGTTCCCAATCTTCAGAGTTGCATTTAATTCTTTCTAAAAGATCCCACCTGAATTCAATAGTCTTCTTCATAAAGGAACCAGTACAAGAAGTATCAAGCATGGATTGATCATGACGAGAAAGCCGAGCATAAAAATTCTGAATAATAATTTCTCTTGAGTGCTCATGATTGGGGCATGAATATAACATTGACTTAAGCCTCCCCCAAGCTAGAGCGATACTTTCTCCTTCACGAGGACAAAAATTATATATATAATTCCGATCACGATGAACTAGATGCATAGGATAAAAAATTTGGTGAAATTCCAATTTCAATCGATTCCAATTCCAGGATCCAATATCATCGCATAGCCTATACCATGCCAATGCTTTTCCCTTGAAAGATAAAGGGAAAACCTTCTGCTTAGCTTCATCTCCAGGTAAACCTGCAAGCTTAAATAATCCACAAATTTCATCCACATATATCAAGTGCATATCGGGATGTTCGGTTCCATCTCCTGAATAAGGATTAGCTAGCAGTTGTTCTATCATACCCAAAGGAATTTCATAACCAATATTTTCAGTAGGTGCAGTAGGTTGAGGGGTAGCTAATTGTGGTTCCGGTCGAGGTGAAGATACCCCGAACAAACCCCTCAAAGGATTGTTCTCCATAGTAACAAGTGACAATAAATTTCAGCACATAGTAATAATTTTTCCTTACCAATTTCCACTTACCAAGAGCGCTTCACTCCTCGGCAACAGCGCCAGAAAAGAGCCTTGATGACCCACAAGTATAGGGGATCAATCGTAGTCCTTTTGATAAGTAAGAGTGTCGAACCCAACGAGGAGCAGAAGGAAATGACAAGTAGTTTTCAGCAAGGTATTCTCTGCAAGCACTGAAATTATAAGTAGCGAGTAGTTTGATATCAAGGTACTTTGTAACAAGCAAGCAACGGTAACGGTAAAAAAAGTGTAGCAAGGTATCCCAATCCTTTTGAGGCAAAGGACAGGCCAAAACAGTCTCTTATAATAAGCAAAGCGTTCTTGAGGGTACACGGGAATTTCATCTAGTCACTTTCATCATGTTGGTTTGATTTGTGTTCGCTACTTTGATAATTTGATATGTGGGTGGACCGGCGCTTAGGTGCTGTTCTTACTTGAACAAGCCTCCTACTTATGATTAACCCCCTCGCAAGCATCCGCAACTACGAGGAAAGTATTAAGAATAAATCTAACCATAGCGCACATAAACTAGGGTTTAAGCTTCTGTCACTCTCGCAACCCATCATCTAATAACTACTCCACAATGCATTCCCTTAGGCCCAAATATGGTGAAGTGTCATGTAGTTGACGTTCACATGACACCACTAAGCGAATCACAACATACATACCATCAAAATATCGAACACATATCAAGTTCACATGATTACTTGCAACAAGATTTCTCCCGTGACCTCAAGAACAAGCACCAATCTAAGGTTCCGGTACGAAGATTGAACACAAGAGATGAACTAGGGTTTGAGAGGAGATGGTGATGTTGAAGATGTTGATGGAGATTGCCCTCCCCAAGATGGGAGAGTTGTTGGTGATGATGATGACGATGATTTCCCCCTTGGGAGGGAAGTTCCCCTAGCGAAATCGATCCGCCGGAGGGCAAAAGTGCTCCTGCCAAAGTTCCGCCTTGAGACGGCGGCGCTTTGTCCCGAAAGTCCTCTCCTTATTTTTTTCTAGGTCAAAATGACTTATATACCAGAAGAGGGGCATCGGAGGTGGGCCGAGGAGGGCACAACCCACCAGGGCGCGCCTGGGCTCCCTGGCGCGCCCAGGTGGGTTGTGCCCACCTGGTGGGGCCTCTCTGGTACTTATTTGCTCCAATAATTCTTATATATTCCATAAAAATTCTCCGTGAAGTTTTAGCTCATTTGGAGTTGTGCAGAATAGGTGGCCTAACGTAGCTTTTTCAGGTCCAGAATTCCAGCTGCCGGTATTCTCCCTCTTTGTGTGAACCTTGCATATTATGAGAGAAAAGGCATTATAATTACTCCAAAAAGCATTATTATACCTAAAAACAATATAAATAATAGTAGGAAAACATGATGCAAAATGAACGTATCAGCCTCCCGGTGACACTGCGCAGCGAAAATGACTCCCATCAATTCACACACCTGCACGCACACCTCCCGGTCTGCCTGTGCAGCGGACTACTCGCATGCGTCCCGTTAACTCATGCATGCTCACACGCCATACGGGGTGCGTGGCGGCATGTATATTTTTTTTGTTTTTTGATGATTCATTCTGCCGCTTTACTGCTTAACCGAAGCATTGCACGGTCTAACGCACACGGTCCGAATAAATATTCTATATGAGATATTGGTTGCCAGTTATTAACAATCCCCCGTTTGTAAGAAGATTATATCAAAACGTGTCTCAAATTTGATGAAAAATGCAATATCACAGTCTACTGGTGTCCATATATGACACCACAATAAGTTTCATGAATTTCAACTAAGTTTTGGATTTACTAAATTTTAAAAATCAATATTCTCAATGTTTTGAAATCTCTTTCACGGGGAAACATGCACCCAGGGACACACATATGATTTTGCAATCCATTTTGGTGCACATGTAGCTCAAATTTGATTTTTGCCCATTAAATCCCTAGGAAATCAATCAATGTATAAAACGGGTCGAATGATCTCTGTTTTTTTTTTAACTTCAACATGACACTCCTTTGGTCACATGTTCACTGCAGAAAAAGTTTGACATGCCTCAGAGTGGAGGTGGTGGTGCGGGATGTGTGTCTCTGTGTGTGTGGGGGGGGTGGGGGTCCGGCAGTACACTACAAGTCGCGAGCCTCCATGATGTGGGATTATTGATCATTTTGTGAGTCATGTATATATGCCACATCAAAGTCATGAATTGGTTATTTAAAGCATTACACAACCCTTTCATACATACATGTTCGGGCCACATGCATGCATTGGTGGTCCTCTCGGACACTCCCTTGTGCGGTTAGCAGCGACATGCCCATTTGATAGCCCGCAAAGGTTTTTAGTTTCCACCGACAATGAGAGGCATCAGACCGAAGGTGGATTCATCTTGGCATGTGTGTTACGGTGTGGATCATGGTGAGATTCCATATCAAAGTTCGGGCACGTGTGTACACATGAGTCCCTCCCATCGATTCAAAGTGAGGGGGCTACGCATCGTGAACCTCTGTGTAGTGCGTTTCCGGTTTGCGAAGCATGTGCCACGTCAAAGTTGTGCATATTGGGTATTCAAACATCACACAACACGCGGCAACATGCACGCGGTGGTTGTCCTATAACACTCGCTCGCGTGTGACTCTCTCTGTGGGTCCATGAGGTCTTCGTCGATCAATTGAACGTACAACGAGAGAGAGGTTAATTTGACCAACAATGATGGTTCTTTTTTGTTTGTGTTATGTATATGCACGGTAGGAGTATGTAGTACATGTCAAAGAGGAGGCAACATGTATGCTCTCTCTCTCTATATATATATATATATATATATGTGTGTGTGTGTGTGTGTGTGTGTGTGTGTGTCATAACCTCGCTCCATGTGGGGACTTTCCGGTTCCCGAGGAAGGTGCCACATCAAAGTTGTGCATTGGTATTCAAACATCATGCAATACCATGCAGGCGGTGGTTTCCCTATAGGAACTCACTCGCATGCGGCGCTTCCATCTGTGGGCCCGCTAGGTTGTCCTCCATCACTTTGACCCAACGAGAGAGAGATTAATTTGAGTATCAGGGAATGACAATTCTTTTTGGTTTGTGCTATGCATTATAAGTATATATATACCACGCATCGAATGGGGGCGTAGCACGTACCACGCATCATGAACCTCGCTCTCTGTGGGGACTTTTTGGTTTCCAAGGTGTATATATATATATATGGTGCCACATCAAAGTTGTGCGTTGTGTATTCAAACATCACAAACAAACACCTCTTTGGGCCACATGTAGACGGTGGTATACGTAGTCCTATATAGGATGCTCACTCGCGTGCGACATACGCTTCGTTCCTGTGGGCCCGCGAGGTCATCGTCCATCACTTTGACCCAACAAGAGAGAGGCACATTTGACGAACAAGGAGGATTAATTCTTTTAGGGCTGTGTTAGGGTAGGAGTATATATATAGTACGTGTCGAAGGGGGATGGGACCAACATATACTAGGTGTCACATGAACCTCACTCTGTGTGGGGACTTTGCGGTTTTTGAGGCAAATGCCACATCAAAAGGTTGTGCATTAGGTATTCAAAACATCACAACCACACACCTCTCCATATATATGTTTTGTCACACATGCAAGCGATGGTGGTTGTCCTATGGCACTCACTCACGTGGTTATCGGCGATGCTTCCATCTATCGGCCCGCTTGGTCCATCACTTTCATTGACAGCAAGAGAGGTTAATTATTTTGACTTAGGAGGGGATTAATTTTTTGTTTGTCTCACGATATAGGTCATGATGTAAGATTACATATATAATAGCGCATGTGTACACATGAATCCATCCCGCTGGATCGAAGGGGGGCGAGCACATGACATGTCATGAACCTCTTGCTCTGTGTGGGGACCTGTGCGATTTTGAACGCATGAACCACATCAATGTTGTGCATTAGGTATTCAACACATATGCATGCATCACGCACCTCCATAAATATGTTTGGGACACATGCATGCAATGGTTGTCTTTGGACACTCTCACTCGCTTGGTTATGGGCGGCAAGCCTATATATATTCGTGGGCCCGCGTGGACGTCCATCATTTTGACCGACGACGAGAAAGGTTACCAAGGTGGATTCTTCTTCTTTGGTTCGTGTTACCGTATAGTAGGTCGATCATTCCAGGCCTAATTAAGTTTGAGTGCATGCATGCTACGCATCGTGAACCTCGCTCAGTGTGGGGATTTTATGGTTCCAAAGCATGGTGCCACATCAAATTTGCACATTGCGTATTCAAACACCACACACACCACTTCCATATACATAATTGGGCCACATACATATAGTGGGTTTTGTCTTCAGACAGTACTCCCTCGCGAGGTTATCGGCGACAAGCTAGCCCATTTTGCGGGGCTGTGTGGACGTCCATCACTTTGACCAACAACGAGCGAGAGAGGTTATACAATCAAGTTGGGTTCTGTTTGGTCCGTGTTATAGTACGTCTTGGTGAGATGCCCTTCCCCCCAACACGTGTGTGTGGGGGGGTGGGGGGGCTACTTCGCACTACCCGCAACCTCCGTGGGGTCGGGGAAGTCCGGTTATTTTGTGAGGCACACGTGCCACATCAAAGTTGTGAATGGTAGTTAAATATCACACCACACCCTTTTCATACATATAGTATAGGGCCACCCGCAGGTGGTATGTGGTCTCACCCATCTCCCGCCACAAACACACATTTTTGGGTCGGCACACGGTCCACCCTTGTCCGAAAGCGAAAGGGGAAGTTTGACCATATACATGATGGACTCCTATAGGTTTTGTGTTACAGTAGGGTGAGATTTCAAACCTAACTATCTGGGGGCATGCATTCGTAGCTAGGATTCTCTTACCGCCGACACAAAGTGGGGTTCGTAGTGGGTGGCTGACTAGCAATACTGTGCACTTTGTGCGATAGGTGCCACATCAAAGTTGTGCATTGGGTATTCGAACAACAAACCACCCTTTTCATACATATATTTGGTCCACATGCAAGTGTGTTTGTGTTCTGACCCTTTCCCGTGTTATTCTTTTTGCCAAATTTATAAACAGCACACGAGTTGGATGCAGAAACCGTCTGCGATTGGGTACGCAACAGACATGGTTCGGTCAGACTTCCCGTGTGCCATGCCCGTGCCCCTGCAGTCACTCACATCAGCACAGTAGATTGGGCTCCAAGAGGCTTGCCTCCCGCTCTCGAAAATATCTACCGCCTGGAAGGTTTTTATGTTCGATAGCACACTATTAGTTTGTGCGGACCGTGTGCGATGTCTGTTACTCCTGCTCTGCTTCAATCCCTTGATTCAAATTTTTAGTAGCCCCGGCATTTTACTCCCGCCTCTGCATCCCTCACAATCTCAAAAATATCTGCTCGCCCATGATTCAAATTTTCAGTAGCCCCACCTTGTTACAACCGCCTCTGCACCCCTCGCAATCTCAAAAATATCTGCTCTCCCTTGATCCAATTTTTCAGTACCCCGGCATTTTACTCCCGCCTCTGCATCCCTCGCAATCTCAAAAGTATCTGCTCGCCCTTGATCCAAATTTTCAGTAGCCCGGCATTTTACTCCCGCCTAGTAAAATTTTCAGTTGCTGCGGTATTTCCTCGAACACCACCTTGCCCCCCCCCCTCCACACACACCACACACTCCCCAAAACCTCCGCTCACACAGATACACACCACCCCTCCCTCGTTCGAAACCATTGCTAGGTCGCCACCATCGCTGCCGCCGCCTCCATCCTCAACCTCTGCCTGTGTGCCGGGGAGCTCGAGGAGCCAATGTCCCAAAAGAGGTTTATCGTGGCCTATTCGCCCGACGCCGGCGAGGTGGCCGCTGAGGTGTCCCCGTCGTCCTCCGCGGGCTCTTTATCGATCCTCCATCATCGGTCGCCCGATCCGCCCGTCGCCGCGCCCCTACGCCGGTTCGAGGACTTCCCCGTCCTCCTTCAGGCCCGACCGCCGACGAGGTCCTACCTCGGGGTCCGGCAGTGGTGGTGGGGGACATGGGTCACCGAGATTACGGATCGGGAGACCCACACCCGCCGATGGCTCGGTAGCTTCCACATGGCCGAGCTCCTTCCCATGGAGTACGACCGCTAGCAAGTCCGCTACCATGGCGCGGCGGCTAGGCTCAATTTCCCCTTTGGCACACGTCCGGTCGACCTCGTTCTGCCGGAGCCAGGGGTGGTGAGCTCAGCTATGGCGCAGGAGGACCGCGAGGCGTGGGAGCGCCTCGAGGTCGAGGCCGCCGATGAGGCCTACATGCAAGAGCTCCGCCGCCAGCACCCGGAGCTCGTGGAGGCGGAGCGGGTGATCTTTGCCAGCACGGAGGGTGGTGAGGTTATCATGCTCTCCTCCGATGATGAGGTCGAAGGCGGCGAGGATGGCGGCGTGAAGGGCGTCGAGGTGGGCGGCGAGGATGAGGAGATCGACATCGACGAGTGGAGGAGTGTCTTCCCCAACGACTCCGACGACGGCACCGGCCCGGACCCGGCTCGCGGCACATCGTACCTGACAAGGAAGGATTGGCTCGACCTCCACTTTGATCAAAAGTAGTTTAGTTTAGTTTAAATTTATGTTTTATGTTCGGTTATGCAAAACTATCTATGTTTATGTTTGAATGCATGCTACTTTCGGTTGAACCTGCTTTGAACTTGATCAAATTGAAGTTTACAACGTTAAGTTTAGGGGATCGACTAGAAAAAGCCAAAAATTGCTGGAGTATATATATATATATATCCACTAAGGGTTTTACTTTGTTAACTTTTAAAGGATCGGCTAGAGATGGCCTTATGCCTTGTTTATTTCAGTTCTTCACAGTGTGATGCTCTATATGTGCAACTATTTGCCATGCAGTTCAATTTCATCAATAATAGTTTCAACAATACCACTATGAATTATGATATTTGGTTGCTGTTAAGGATGTTGCAGTTAACATGCCTTTTTGTTTTTTAACAATAACTAGTGTACTTTAGACCTGCACAATACCGGTTTGAATGATTATATTTGCTTGTTTTTAAATGTTATGCCTGTTGCAGTTAACTCACCTTTCCACTTCTTGTTTTGCTTAACTAGCGTGCTTAAACCTGCACACTGAAGCTATCATTTGTAGATTATGTTGTCTACCATGGATATATTTGGTTGATGTTTAGCCTGTTGTGCTTAACATGCCTTTATATGTACTCATACAGGACAAGATTGAGAACAGCTGTTGTTTTCCATCGAGGTTAGTTTCATCGCATTGCTTATATGTACTCACTATTGAGGATATCGGTGGCTGGTACCATATAGCATGGGGGCTGATAAGGGACTAATCATCGAATCGGACATTTCACTGAATATATCTGTAACCCATTTATCGATAGGTTAACTAGGGCCATATTTAATATATCTGAGGCTACATAGCAACATGCATTGTACTGAATGACTAAATATGCAATCCCGGGCTACATAGCAACAAGGAAGAGTGTTACCTTAATGTTCTGATGATGTCTAGATATACATGTAATAAGATCTTATATAATGGGATGGAGGGAGTGTTGTACTACATCATTTTGCAATTGTTGTTTAGCTTCTAATATTAACTTGGTGCTTTTAGGTACATATGTCATTGCCAAAGATCCACACTTCGACCCTTTCTGTGTATGGGGCAATGAGATATTCATGAACCAGCATCAAGTGAGGAAACTGATAAAGATTGTTATTAAAATGGGTCAAAAGATGTCAATCAAACTATTTGTTTACACTTTATGCAAGAGAATAGTGAACTGCAGGATGGTAAGTAAGAACTTTGTAGCCTTCTTTTTACTGCCAGTAATGAGTTGTGTTAGATGACAATGTCTGAATCTTTTTCCTTTGTAGTGGATCCTGAAGCAGTTTACTCAAGATTACCTCTCAAACTACATGATTGGCGGCCGGCCATCACAAGGGGTTGGACTAGAGTCGTGCGTGCCTTCTGCATCGAGGAGAGCACAATAGGGCCATTCCGATTCACCTTGTTCAGCAACCAAAATGTCTCTCGCCTCTTTCTTTACCATCTGTAATAGTACAAGTATACAACCCTGGTTCATCATTCTTTATTTGGCGCTTATGTAATTCTTGAACATATGTACCTGTGAATCAAATAATGCATTGGTTGTTTGAACCTGATGGATATGAATAAAGCTATAGCCTACTTTCAAATTCGAATTAGGTACAATTTTAAATAGCAGCAATTAAATTAGGGTGAAATTACGCTCTGCAGGTCATTACGGCGCACATGGTCTATAGAGCACAGCGTGTGTGATATACATCATAATCCGATACGGTTCACAGAGAGGAAACGTGTGTAACCATGCACATAGTTGCCGTTTGCAAAGCGTGTGTGATGTCAGACAATATCACAAACGGTGCGGGGAAACTAAATGTGTGTGATTGTAGACCTATCGTACACGGTTTACAATCATGAACTGTTTGTGATGTGCCAGGCATCGTAAATGTAGAGCCAGTTTGGTACGTGCCTGGAAAAATCCTGTGCCTGGAATGTGCCTGGACTGCGCCTGGTTTTAGTTAAAACCACATAACTCCGACTACGATGGAAATGCGATGTAACACCCCCAAAATATTTTTCTGAATATTTGAAATCTTTCTTTTAAAAATAAAAGTTTTGAAAATCATTTTTTGGTCATATCACCTTTCTTCAATTTGAAAACCTTTTCAAATTTTATATGGGTTTCAATCTTCTTTAAATATTCTGGTTGAAGAGTTTAAAATTATATGGATGATTACTTTGGGGTTTTCAAACAATTTATTTTTGGCAAGAAAAGTTTTGGGGATAATAAAGTTTTCAAAGGAAATAACCTTTTCACCTCCTTTTAGCCCTACTAAAATCCATCCAACAAATTTTCTTCCACTCCAATTTTATCCCACAAGTCACTCACCTCATCTAGGACAGAATCCAACTCTTTCCTACCCCACAAAAATATTTTCACCACCCAAATAAATTCCAAAGTTGGAATTCATATATTCCATCATTCCTTCGATTTACAAAGGAACCACCATTTCTACAAGGATACCACCTCCACCAAAATTATCCCAGCAAATATATGGTACCCACAACCCATTTTTTCAAAAACATGGGGTACCCCAGTTCAAAATTTTCAAATCCCACTCAATTCAAATTTGGACCAGATTCAATATTCCTGATCCTAACATATTTTTAAATGATCCAAAAATTCCCAAACTCTGCCAAACTCATTTTTGAGCATCCACACATTACCACAAAAGTCACCACAAAATCCTAAAATCTCTAGCACCTTCTGTCATTTTATCAAACAGCTAATGTGCACACTGTTCATCGCTGTCCAAAATTCAGTTAACTGAATTTGGTTCAGTGGCAGAGACGACGGCGCCGTGCACTCCACTCCATCCCCACTCCTTCTCGTCCACGCCTCCTCCCTTGTAACTGCGCCACCCTGGACCCCTCCTCGTCAGTGCCTCACCGCCGACAGCACAGAAGGAGGCCGGTGCACCTGCCTCCGTCCTCGGCGGCGGTAACCCGAGCTGATCCACACGGCGCCCGCCATATTCACTACCTCGCTAACCTCCCCCACCTAACTACTCACCACGCGGCACCTCCTCCGGACTCTCTCCACGCTGATCACGCCGCCCTTAGCCCCCTGTCAGCCACCGGAGACGGACGACGTCCGCCGCACCGTACACCGACCTCGCCGTGGATAAAGCCACCAAGCCCGAGCTCGTTCACGCTGGCGCTTCGGGAAGCTTCCTCCAACCTCACTAACACTCACTGACCACGACCACCGCCCAAACCGACCTCGCTGACCATCATAACTCTGGCGTAATCCGAACCCCGCCAGACCGCCTCGGGATCGCCTATATAAAGGCCCCCGAGCCCCGTTCTTCTCACCCATCGCCTACACCACCTCCCAATCACCCCTACACCACCCACCCGACCTCGAGGAGGTCTTCTTCTTCCCCTCCGATCACCGCTCCCCCGCCACTGTCACCGATCCGTTCATCATCGTTACTCCACCTCAACTGCTCAAATCTTGCCAGTAGTCATATATTCCACCAAACCATTGATTCCCCGCTTAAATTCCACTCCCCGAGCTCTCTCCAACGAAATCCCAACGCCACCGAACCACCGTCCGCCACCGTCGACCTCGCCGGCGTTCAGTTGCACCCCGGCGACCACACCCACCTCCCTCCGACGCGGCACTCCTCCCTGGTCATGTTTCGACCATCACCGCCTTCCAAGACCCCGGCGATCACCGCCGGCGAACGTTGTCTCCTCTCTGTTTCCGCGCGCGGGTTCAAATATTTGAACCTGACGGGTGGACCCCACCCCGCGCTTTTTCTTTTCTTTTTCTCTGTCTAAAAACGAAGGCGTAATCTCGACTTTTACGCCTTCCGCGCTGAGAAGCGTATTTCGGCCCGAAGCATTTTCTTTATAAACGCACAGGGACTGGCTTTTTACAGGAAAACCCCTCATTTTGAAAGTTTAATAACTTTTAAACCACAACTCCGTTTGAGTTGAACTTTTTTTTGAAATTCTTATTTTTCTCTCTAGTTTTTTTTAGTATTTATTTAAAAATGTTTTGGAACAACTTTTTGTACTGTTGTCAAAAATTTTAATTTAAGTTGATTTTGAATTTTCAGAAAAAGAAGAGGGAAACTTTGCCGAGAATTTTGAAGGGTTTTCACCTGACAACTTTGGACAAGGCAAGCATTATTGAACTTGGGATATGGTGATTGCATTTGCATTTGCATTTGCATGTTGCATCGGTTGATATTGCACCTCATGTGTAGTATGTCACTAGCACTTGCATGCATGGTCATATCTCTTTTGCTCATAGCTTGCACATCACTCAAGCAAGAGATTCTTCTGACATGGTAAAGTTGTGGAAATACGGGAGAGTGTCTCCTCCGTTGGACATGCCGGTGGACACGGGCCATTATGCTTGACATGGTGGTGTCATGTGACTTAAGTGGAATATTCCGGTGATGTTAATTAACACCTCCTGAGTCGGCCTAGATCGAGTCTTGTTCCGTTACACCTAGCTGGATACCGTGCTGCCACGGGTCCTTCCGCAAGGAAGGTGCGGCTGAGTAAGTTGTTAACCCCTGTCCAGGTACACACCGTACAGAGGGCCACGATGAGGGTTTCCAAAGGCCTTGGACTAAATCCTGTCATCGGGTCAGGGGGCATGGGTGTTTCTGGTTGTGACTGAGAAGGGGGCACCCCTTGTAATCCGCGTGTATTAATAGTGATCCCATGCAGGACGTTGGTCTCTCCGTCTCAGAGTTTTTCTTGAATGATGCTTTGGGTGATTCCTGGCATCCGGAGAGTTATTCTGGTGTGTGCTGGTCAGGTGTGTTTTCAACCCAAAGACTGTAATGGGAATTAGTCAGTGTCACGGTACTGACTAAAGAAATCCTTTACTTGTGGGTAAAGAGTACACCCTCTGCAGAGTTAAAACTATTCGAATAGCCGTGTCCTCGGTCAAAGGGCGTAGCTAGGTGGGTCAAGTGTCGGTCCAGGTATCGGTCTTCGGAGGAAATACTTAAAATGTGCCTGTATTGTTTTTGCTGAATATTTATTGCCACCCTGATGCTAACATAAATATTTTGCTATGCTTGTTAATATTACTGTGGTTATACATATTATTGTGGACTAACTCGTTTCTCTTATTTTATATTCCTGAGTGTCTCAGGGGCTGGCTAGACTACCCCGGGCACTCAATTTTATTTTTAAGACCTCTTCGTGGCGTCCCTCGAGTTAACAGGCGGTTTATCACGCCACTACTCTTGTGGATAGCCGATTGGCATTTCTCTTCAAGTCCGACCGTGGCGTCACTTGACACCCGACTGGCATTTCTTTTCAAGACCTCTTCGTGGCGTCCCTCGAGTTAACAGGCGGTTTATCACGCCACTACTCTTGTGGATACCCGATTGGCATTTCACTTCAAGACCTACCGTGGTGTCACTTGACATTCGACCGGCATTTCTCTTATTTTTCTGAATGTCACTTGGGCTGGCTAGACTACCCGTGGCATTCACTTGCCTTTATTTTAAAAAAAAGACTGGTTATGGCTAACATGTTTCATTTACTTCAGTATCATTTTATAATTATGTCATGACCAGGATTTTTAGTCAGCATGAGCATATCATTATGATCCTACATGAGCATGTGCATCCATTATATCTTTTGTTCATAATGTTTGCGAGTACATTCCAACGTACTCACTGGCTTGTCCCTGGCTATTTACTTGGCCAGACTTGGAGGAGGACGAGCTTGTGGAGAAGGATTGCGCTAGCGAGCCCGACGCTTAGAGGAGTCCCAGTCAGTCAACCTGTGAGATAGGAGTCTACCACATGTATCATCCGCTGAGCTTCCGCTACACCAATAAAATAGTCAAGCCTCACTCTGACGCTTGGCTTTACGTTATTGTATCAGAGATGTATCACCCCACACCACTGTCATATTCCGCCACTGCCATATATTTGGCGAGTTTGTAATAATTTTGTTGAGCCTTCAGACTCAACCCTGTGTAATATTATTTGTACTGGTTATCTGTATCAAGGAAGTCCACCAGTTGTATTGATCTTGGGGCTGGTGTGACTTAGGGCCTTTTGTGAGATTTATTCCCAGAAAGGGGCCTGACAGGACTTGGTACCAGAGCCAGGCTGACTGTAGGAAACCCTAGGCACGATCGCTAGCACTCGAGTCAGTACTAACATTTTTTTTAGCATGCATTTCATGCATCGTAACAAAATTTTCCTTAGTCATCATATTCTTATGATATGACTGTTTGGATTTTTGTCTACTGATGTAGATGTCTGGCGGCAGCTGCCCATCCCAGATTTTTGCCAACGAGCCGGCGGGATTTTCCCGTCTTCTTGCCGTCATCGCTACGGATGCGATGAGGTCTCCGAACCGTCCTGAGTACACAATTTTTCCTGACAGGGTCACAGACACTCTGACTATGTACCAGGCTTCGGTATATATTCGGGGTGGAAGTAACCTGTCCTTCCGCAACTACCGTTTCATGGGGAGAGTCATGCCCTCTGAGAGGCATGCTATCCAGATGGCCGCCCGTGAGGCTATTGCACGTCTTAGGGACATCCTGCCTATTATGCAGACTCGTCCCTATCACTACCTTCCGTGTCATGTTCCTTATACCAACCATTACGCTTTTTCCTGCACCGCTGGAGAAAGGGATGGGGCGATCGAGCCCCTTGTTTAGTACATCATGGCACTCGAGTCGATCTTTACCGCACTGGTGGACGACCATCTTGCTGCACGAATGGACCTGGCTCGTGCGAGGATCACTCGCAGGAGTGAGTTCCGTTCACCTTCACCATGTGCTCCTCGTATTCTGACTCCACCACACTGCTCTCCTACTCAGCCCGCGGTTCAGCACTCATCCCCGAGTGATGAGGCTAGTCGCTTGGCTGCTCCTGTTTCGACCAGAGCTCCACTTTCGACGCACACGGTGCCACCTCAGACAGGCGTGGCATCAACCACTACCCGACTGGAGACCATCCCAGAGGAGGAGGAGGTTGAGTCTCGGGAGCCACAGCTGGGGCTCACCCTTAGCGGTGCTTACAGTGTCTCAGACACTCCGTGAGGACTGATCGAGCGTCAGCACCGTAGTATGATGACGTGATTGTAAGATATTTATTTTCTGTTTCTTCTTCTTTCCCTTTTTGTAAGATGGCGAGTAATGGACTCGGACCACAGCTCGTTGAGAGGACGAAGTAGTACGCTAGTTGAATAAGTGGTCTTGTAGTATACGGTTTCTGCAAGCATCTTGTATAATTAAGTCCTGCTTGTATAATTAAATCCTGCATGTATGATAAAACCTGTTGTACTTGCATCCTGGGGGGAGATTTATTTTCAGTCTCTTAAATTTTTTTTCTTTCTTGTTGCCTTTATAAAATTTTTTTCTCATTGGTGTTACACAAATACCCCCAGAAAGAAAATGCATCGCCCCTGGACCCGTTCTATGCCAAATCCGCCAGAGAGCAACCATGGACAGATTGGAAATAATTTTACACAAGGACAGAGTAGTCAACAGGACAGTGACACGGCATTTTCACAAGTGTGCCGTCTATACGAGCAAAGCCAGCAACAGCACCAAGAAATGATGCAGCATTTAATCAATATGGGAAACCACCAAGGACAAAATCAGAACAGGTCAAAATTATCTGAGCTCCAGAAGACCAATCCTACTGTGTTTTCTCACACCGACAAACCATTGGAGGCAGATGATTGGCTACGTGATATTGAAAGAAAATTGGTTATTGCCCAGTGTACGGACCGGGAAAAAGTACTTTATACCCCATACTATTTTTCTGGTATAGCAGCATCATGGTGGGAAAACTTATGCCACACTCATCCCAACGGAGCCAATATGACATGGGAACAATTCAAGGAAAAATTTCGGGGAGCACATATCCCCAACATTATCATGAAACTGAAAAAGAGAGAGTTTGAGGATCTCAAGCAGCGAGGCACCATGGTGACACAGTACCTGGATCAGTTTACTCAGCTGGCCCGGTACGCCAACGATGAATATATGACAGAAGACAAAAAGATGGAAAAGTTTCTTGATGGACTTATTCTGTCTTTAAAATGCCAACTAGTGGTCCACACTTTTCCTGATTTCAAGACACTGGTGGACAAGGCAATTATACTGGAGAACGAGCATCATAACATGAACGAGATACGCAAGCGCCGTATGAGCCAGTCATCTCAGGTTCGCAACAATAAACCCAAGAATGAATTTCAGAAGCCCACAACACACCGACCAGCAACACTACTACCTCGACCCGCAGCTGTAGCACCGCAGCAGAACCGCAGTGCTTTCCACAACAGAACCAGAGATACAGCATACTATCCGGGCATCACCTGCTATGCCTGCGGAGGAGAAGGGCATTACTCCAGGCAATGCCCAAAGCAGGGAAATAATACTACTATGCCCAACAACAATGGTCGTGGTACAAACACAGCCCCCAAGCACAACAACATCAACCACAACATCAACCAAAGGAAGGGACAAGTCAACCATGTGACCTTTGAGGAAGCACAAAATGCACCGGATATTGTGTTCGGTACGTTTCCTGTCAACTCAATTAATGCTACAATTTTATTTGATTTCGGAGCTTCGCATTCGTGCATCTCTAAAAAGTTTGCCGCGGAGAATCGATTTTCTTTTTCGCCTTTGCAAAATTCCATGATTATTCAGTCCCAGGGATCGAAGCAAAGCACACAATGGTACTGCAAGGATGTAAACATCGAGATCAAAGGAATGGTATTTTTAGCCAACCTTATTGTTCTGGAAGCAGTCGAACTGGATGTTATTCTGGGAATGGATTGGTTAACCAAAAATAAAGGTTTCATAGACTGCTACAACCGCACGGTGACTCTTACAAGCTGCCAGGGAGAAACAATAAAATTTGGCACAAGGAGGATTTCCGCATCACAAGGAAAATTAAATCAAGTGGATGCGGCAGAATTAAGTAAGGTCCTTGTAGTCTGAATACCCCGATGTATTTCCAGAGGAGCTACCAGGCATGCCACCTGATCGGGAAATTGAGTTCGTTCTTGAATTAGCACCTGGAACGGCTCCCATTTATAAGAAGCCATATCGTATGGCTCCAACTGAATTGGCTGAATTAAAGAAACAAATTAAGGAATTAATGGAAAAAGGGTACGTCAGACCCAGCTCGTCACCATGGAGATCGCCAGTTTTATTTGCTAAGAAAAAGGATGGTACCCTCAGACTATGTATTGATTATAGGGCTCTCAATATGGTCACCATCAAAAATAAATACCCGCTGCCCAGGATAAATGACTTGTTCGAACAGCTAGCAGAAGCCAAGGTATTCTCAAAAATAGATTTGAGGTCAGGCTACCACCAATTGAAAATCCGATCGTCAGATATACCCAAGACTACATTTACTACCAGATATGGATTGTACGAATTTATAGTGATGCCGTTTGGCTTAACCAACGCTCCTGCTTATTTTGTTCATCTCATAAACAAGGTTTTCTTGAAATATTTGGACAAGTTCGTGGTCGTATTTATTGATGACATACTTATCTACTCCAAGACACCCGAAGAACACGAACAACACCTACGAATAGTCCTGGAAGAATTGAGGAAAAACCAACTTTATGCTAAATTCAGTAAATGTGAATTTTGGTTACGAGAAGTTGGCTTCCTAGGACACGTTCTGACACAGGATGGGATAGCAGTGGACCCAAGCAAGGTAAAAGCTGTCCAAGAATGGAAACAACCCACCAACATGACTGAGGTCGGGAGTTTTCTTGGTCTGGCAGGATATTACCGAAGATTTATCGAAGGATTTTCCACCATAGCTAAACCCATGACCCAATTGCTTAAGAAGGATAAGAAGTTTGAATGGACTGAAGCTTGTGAGAAAAGTTTCCAAGAATTGAAGAAAAGATTAACAACAGCACCCGTTCTGGTCGTACCCAATGTACACAAAAAGTTTGAGATATACTGTGACGCGTCCAGGAAAGGCCTTGGATGTGTATTGATGCAAGAAGGAAAAGTCGTGGCTTATGCCTCAAGACAGCTACGACGACACGAGGAAAATTATCCTACGCATGATCTGGAGCTAGCTGCGGTAATACACGCACTCAAAGAATGGTGACACTTTCTTCTCGGTGAGCGATGTGAAATATACACGGACCACAAAAGTCTTAAGTATATTTTCACCCAGCCGAAGTTAAACTTGAGACAGCGTCACTGGCTTGAGTTAATAAAGGATTACGATATCGCAATTCATTATCATCCAGGTAAAGCAAATGTTGTGGCAGATGCTCTTAGCCGAAATCCCTGCACCAATAATAATAGTGTGCAATTTTCACAACATGAGTTCAACTAGGAATTTGCCAAACTCAATATGGTCCTAGTCACAGATGGAACCATAAATCAACTGGAGATGAAACCAACATTAGAGGATCAGATCAAAGAAGCTCAAGAAGGACACCCAAGTATTGAGGGGATTAAGAGGAAAATGAAACTGGGCAAGGCGCCCGACTTTACCGTTGATGGTCAGGGAATTTTATGGTTCGGGAAAAGAATATGTGTGCCTAATAAGGAAGAATTAAAGCAACAAATTTTGGCAGAAGCCCATACCACTCCATATTCTATCCATCCAGGAGGAACAAAAATGTACAAGGATTTACAAAAAAATTATTGGTGGCACGGGATGAAAAGAGATATAGCCGTATATGTCGCACGTTGTGATTCGTGCCAGCGTATAAAAGCAGAACACCAGAGGCCAGCAGGACTATTGCAGCCACTCAGAGTACCTGAATGGAAATGGGACGTAATAGGAATGGATTTTATCGTCGGACTGCCAAGGTCACGACATGGAAATGATGCTATCTGGGTTATAACAGATTATTTGACCAAGGTGGCACATTTCATTCCGGTAAAAACCACCTACACCACACAGTGACTCGCCAGATTATATCTCTCCCAGATTGTTTGCCTACACGGAGTACCCAAGACCATAGTCTTTGACAGAGGCACCCAATTTGTCTCTAGATTTTGGGAGCACCTACAACAAGCCCTAGGAACTCAACTGACGTTCAGCACAGCATACCACCCGCAAACCGGAGGACAAACTGAGCGGGTAAATCAAATATTGTAGGACATGCTAAGAGCATGTGTGCTCACTTATGGAGTTAGCTGGGAAGACAGTTTACCATACGCGGAATTCTCATATAACAACAGTTATCAAGCCAGTTTAAAAATGTCACCTTTTGAAGCCCTGTACGGACGAAGGTGTCGTACCCCGCTCAATTGGTCAGAGACCGGAGACAGTCGAATTTTTGGTCCCGAAGTTCTTAAAGAAGCAGAAACAAAAGTGAAGCTTATTCAAGACAGACTGAAAGCAGCTCAGAGCCGTCAAAAGAGCTACTACGATCAAAAGCACCGCCAAATCAGTTTTGAGCCCGATGAATACGTGTATCTCAGAGTATCTCCAACTAGAGGACTATAGAGATTTAAAGTCAAAGGAAAATTGGCACCAGGATTTATTGGACCATTCCGTGTAATCGCAAGAAGAGGCAAGGTTGCTTATCAACTAGAGCTACCGGCAGAATTATCAGATGTTCACGATGTGTTTCACGTGTCACAACTAAGGAGATGTGTTAGTAACCCAGACAAGCAAGTGCAACACCAAGACTTGGACCTTCAACCAGACCTCACATATAGGGAACATCCTATAAAGATTTTAGAGGAGTCTGAACGGAGGACCCGGCAGAATGTAATAAAATCTTACAAGGTTCAATGGAGTAATCACACCGAGGAAGAAGCAACATGGGAAAGAGAGGATCACCTGAGGACTGAATATCCGTACCTGTTTGAGGGACAGCTGAAATCTCGGGGACGAGATTTTTCTTAAGGGGGGTAGGTGTTGTAACACCCCAAAAATATTTTTCTGAATATTTGAAATCTTTCTTTTAAAAATAAAAGTTTTGACAATCATTTTTTGGTCATATCACCTTTCTTCAATTTGAAAACCTTTTCTAATTTTATTTGGGTTTCAATCTTCCTTAAATATTCTGGTTGAAGAGTTTAAAATTATATGGATAATTACTTTGGGGTTTTCAAACAATTTATTTTTGGTAAGAAAAGTTTTGGGGATAATAAAGTTTTCAAAGGAAATAACCTTTTCACCTCCTTTTAGCCCTACCAAAATCCATCCAACAAATTTTCTTCCACTCCAATTTTATCCCACAAGTCACTCACCTCATCTAGGACAGAATCCAACTCTTTCCTACCCCACAAAAATATTTTCACCACCCAAATAAATTCCAAAGTTGGAATTCATATATTCCATCATTCCTTTGATTTACAAAGGAACCACCATTTCTACAAGGATACCACCTCCACTAAAATTATCCCAGCAAATATATGGTACCCACAACCCATTTTTCCAAAAACATGGGGTACCCTAGTTCAAAATTTTCAAATCACACTCAATTCAAATTTGGACCAGATTCAATATTCCTGATCCAAACATATTTTTAAATGCTCCAAAAATTCCCAAACTCTGCCAAACTCATTTTTGAGCATCCACACATTACCACAAAAATCCCCACAAAATCCTAAAATCTCTAGCACCTTCTGTCATTTTATCAAACAGCTAATGTGCACACTGTTCATCGCTGTCCAAAATTCAGTTAACTGAATTTGGTTCAGTGGCAGAGACGACGGCGCCGTGCACTCCACTCCATCCCCACTCCTTCTCGTCCACGCCTCCTCCCTCATAACTGCGCCGCCCTGGACCCCTCCTCATTAGTGCCTCACCGCCGACAGCACAGAAGGAGGCCAGTGCACCTGCCTCCGTCCTCGGCGGCGGCAACCCAAGCTGATCCACACGGCTCCCGCCATATTCACTGCCTCGCTGACCTCCCCCACCTACCTACTCACCACGCGGCACCTCCTCCGCACTCTCTCCACGCTGATCACGCCGCCCTTGGCCCCCTGTCAGCCACCGGAGACGGACGACGTCCGCCGCACCGTACACCGACCTCGCCGTGGATAAAGCCACCAAGCCCGAGCTCGTTCGCGCTGGCGCTTCGGGCAGCTTCCTCCACCCTCAGTGACACTCACCGACCACGACCACCGCCCAAACCGACCTCGCCGACCATCATAACTCCGGCGTAATCCGAACCCCGCCGGACCGCCTCGAGATCGCCTATATAAAGGCCCTCGAGCCCCGTTCTTCTCACCCATCGCCTCCACCACCTCCCAATCACCCCTACACCACCCACCCGACCTCGAGGAGGTCTTCTTCTTCCCCTCCGATCACCGCTCCGCCGCCACTGTCACCGATCCATTCATCATCGTTACTCCACCTCAACTGCTCAAATCTTGCCAGTAGTCATATATTCCACCAAACCATCGATTCCCCGCTTCAATTCCACTCCTCGAGCTCTCTCCGACAAAAGCCCAACGCCACCGAACCACCGTCCGCCACCGTCGACCTCGCCGGCGTTCAGGTGCACCCCGGCGACCACCACCACCTCCCTCTGACGCGGCACTCCTCCCTGGTCATGTTCCGACCATCGCCGCCTTCCAAGACCCCGGCGATCACCGCCGGCGAACGTTGTCTCCTCTCTATTTCCGCGCGTGGGTTCAAATATTTGAACCTGACGGGTGGACCCCACCCCGCGCTTTCTCTTTTCTTTTTCTCTGTCTAAAAATGAAGGTGTAATCTCGACTTTTACGCCTTCCGCGCTGAGAAGCGTATTTCGGCCCGAAGCGTTTTCTTTATAAACGCACAGAGACTGGCTTTTTATAGAAAAACCCCTGGTTTTGAAAGTTTAATAACTTTTAAACCACAACTCCGTTTGAGTTGAACTTTTTTTTGAAATTCTTATTTTTCTCTCTAGTTTTTTTAGTATTTATTTAAAAATGTTTTGGAACAACTTTTTGTACTATTGTCAAAAAAATTAATTTAAGTTGATTTTGAATTTTCAGAAAAAGAAGAGGGAAACTTTGCCGAGAATTTTGAAGGGTTTTCACCTGACTACTTTGGACAAGGCAAGCATTATTGAACTTGGGATGTGGTGATTGCATTTGCATTTGCATGTTGCATCGGTTGATATTGCACCTCATGTGTAGTATGTCACGAGCACTTGCATGCATGGTCATATCTCTTTTGCTCATAGCTTGCACATCACTCAAGCAAGAGATTCTTCTGACATGGTAAAGTTGTGGAAATACGGGAGAGTGTCTCCTACCTTGGACGTGCCGGTGGGCACGGGCCATTATGCTTGACACGGTGGTGTCATGTGACTTAAGTGGAATATTCCGGTGATGTTAATTAACACCTCCTGAGTCGGCCTAGATCGAGTCTTGTTCCGTTACACCTAGCTGGATACCGTGCTGCCACGGGTCCTTCCGCAAGGAAGGTGCGGCTGAGTAAGTTGTTAACCCTTGTCCAGGTACACACCGTACAGATGGCCACGATGAGGGTTTCCAAAGGCCTTGGACTAAATCCTGTCATCGGGTCAGGGGGCATGGGTGTTTCCGGTTGTTACTGAGAGGGGGGCACCCCTTGTAATCCGCGCGTATTAATAGTGATCCCATGCAGGACGTTCGTCTCTCCATCTCAGAGTTTTTCTTGAACGATGCTTTGGGTGATTCCTGGCATCCGGAGAGTTATTCTGGTGTGTGCTGGTCAGGTGTGTTTTAACCCAAAGACCGTAATGGGAATTAGTCAGTGTCACGGTACTGACTAAAGAAATCCTTTACTTGTGGGTAAAGAGTACACCCTCTGCAGAGTTAAAACTATTCGAATAGCCGTGTCCTCGGTCAAAGGGCGTAGCTGGGTGGGTCAAGTGTCGGTCCAGGTATCGGTTTTCGGAGGAAATACTTAAAATGTGCCTGTATTGTTTTTGCTGAATATTTATTGCCACCCTGATGCTAACATAAATATTTTGCTATGCTTGTTAATATTACTGTGGTTATACATATTATTGTGGACTAACTCGTTTCTCTTATTTTATATTCCTGAGTGTCTCAAGGGCTGGCTAGACTACCCCGGGCACTCAATTTTATTTTTAAGACCTCTTCGTGGCGTCCCTCGAGTTAACAGGCGGTTTATCACGCCACTAATCTTGTGGATACCCGATTGGCATTTCTCTTCAAGTCCGACCGTGGCGTCACTTGACATCCGACTGGCATTTCTTTTCAAGACCTCTTCGTGGTGTCCCTCGAGTTAACAGGCGGTTTATCACGCCACTACTCTTGTGGATACCCAATTGGCATTTCTCTTCAAGACCTACCGTGGTGTCACTTGACATCCGACCGGCATTTCTCTTATTTTTCTGAATGTCACTTGGGCTGGCTAGACTACCCGTGGCATTCTCTTGCCTTTATTTTAAAAAAAGACTGGTTATGGCTAACATGTTTCATTTACTTCCGCATCATTTTATAATTATGTCATGACCAAGATTTTTAGTCAGCATGAGCATATCATTATGATCCTACCTGAGCATGTGCATCCATTATATCTTTTGTTCATAATGTTTGCGAGTACATTCCAACGTACTCACTGGCTTGTCCCTGGCTATTTACTTGGCCAGACTTGGAGGAGGACGAGCTTGTGGAGAAGGATTGCGCTAGCGAGCCCGACGCTTAGAGGAGTCCCAGTCAGTCAACCTGTGAGATAGGAGGCTACCACATGTATCATCCGCTGAGCTTCCGCTACACCAATAAAATAGTCAAGCCTTACTCTGACGCTTGGCTTTACATTATTGTATCAGAGATGTATCACCCCACACCACTGTCATATTCCGCCACTGCCATATATTTGGCGAGTTTGTAATAATTTTGTTGAGCCTTCAGACTCAACCCTGTGTAATATTATTTGTACTGGTTATCTGTATCAAGGAAGTCCACCAGTTGTATTGATCTTGGGGTTGGTGTGACTTAGGGCCTTTTCGAAGATTTATTCCCAGAAAGGGGCCCGACATGCGAGCACAAACGAGTAGCAAGGATGAAGCATTTGGGATATTCAAGATATCAGAAACAGTTTTATAGGGACAACTGTATGCATCAAGGCTCCCTATCCCCGACAGTTTCTGGGTCGTGTGGGAAGGACCCCCTTATCACAGTCACTCACTTGGCGATGGTTCAAAATGCCGTCGCCGAAAGGGGTTAAAAACCGTTTGTATAGCACCTCGTTGTACCAGTGTATGTCTCCTTATAAAATTGTTTATGGAAAAGCTTGTCATTTGCCTCTTGAGTTTGAACATAAAGCATATTGGGCAATCAAAGAACTCAACTATGATTTCAAACTTGCCGGTGAAAAGATGTTATTTGATATTAGCTCATTAGATGAATGGAGAACCCAAGGTTATGAAAATGCCAAACTATTTAAAGAAAAAGTTAAAAGATGGCATGATAAAAGAATCCAAAAGTGGGAATTTAAAGTAGGAGAATATGTTCTTTTGTACAACTCTCATTTCAGATTCTTTGGAGGCAAACTTCTCGACAAGTGGGAAGGACCATATATTATTGAAGAGGTTTACCGCTCTGAAGCTATCAAAATAAATAATGCCGAAGGTACTAACCCGAAGGTTGTCAATGGGCAAAGAATTAAACATTATATCTCAGGTACGCTTATTAATGTTGAAAGTAATATTATCCAAACTATGACACCGGAGGAACACATAAAAGAAACCTTCCGGAACACTCCAGAATCGTGAATAAAAGGAGGTACGTGATACGGTAAGTAAACGGACTCCAAAAAATCCGGAAACATATTTTTTGTCATTTTTTGAATATTACAAAAATTAGGAAAATAATAAACAGCCGAGAAGGTAACCGAGGAGGGCACAAGACACCAGGGCGCGCCTGGCTTGCATGGCGCACCCAGGTGGGTTGTGCCCACCTCGGGTACCTTTCGGACTCCGTTTTTCTCCCGTTTTCTTGTTTCCAAAGATAAAAAATCTTTATATACCCCCCCCCCCGAACCTATTGACCACCATATCACGGAGAAAACTTCTGTTCTTGTTTCTTGCTGATTTCTGTCAGAGTTTTTCAAGCCAGGCATCATGTCTTCTCCCTCCTCCAACAACGTAGAAGAGGATGCTTGGTTGATGAAGATGGAATTGAAGAGAGAAGAAGCAAAGGAAACCTTCAAGGGGGACAAGAGCAAGGAAGCTACTGGAGATCAAGCTCCAGCAGTAGAGCAGGCCTTGCCCACAGAAGAAGAAGAAGAAGAAGATATCCTTCAACCATACTATGAATATCTTAACCCCACTGAAATTGAAGCTTTTAGGACCATTGAAACGGTTCGTGTTCAAAAAAAATATCTCACCCGTGAAAATATTCTATTGCAAGAACACAACATTTCCCTCCGGAGCGTCATCCGTAGATTGGAGTATCTTTTGAGCCTGAAGGACAAGCTCGCTTCTACCTCATCACCACCACCACCATCACCTTCTTCACCACCAAAGGAGACTTGAGTATCGGGTATGGGCACTCCCCTTAGCCTGTGCCAAGCTTAGGGGAGGTGCCCCGGTATCGTATCACCCCACCTCTTTTGCCTTTATTTATCTTAGTTCGATCTTTAGTTATCTTTTGAATTAGTTGAATAAAAGTTTAGTTCGATCCTTTTCGAGTGTTTTTCTTAGTGATCTATCTATCTTTGTAATCATGTGCGAAATATAAAATAAAGTTTAGTTCGAGTTTTGTTTTCTTTACTTTTATGTTTCAATCAAAATAAAGAAAAAGAATAATGAAAAAAAAGATCATATGCTAATCTTATGGTAAGTAATGACATCACATAAGGAAAAGTATAAGTGGTAAAATTTATTGGAGATTGACAAACATAGCATTGGTCAATGATGGAATTTATGAAAGAATTAATAAGGGAAGAGAATATTCACATACAAATATACTATCTTGGACATCTTTTATGATTGTGAGCCCCCATCAAAATATTTTATGCCAGAATTGTTGACATTGGACAAGGAAGACAACGTAATGATTTATGCTTGTTCATATTCACAAAGAAGTTATATTGTCATAGATCCTTTAACATGTGGTGCTTGCCCTCTATCTTTGCTAGCCAAAAATTCCGCACTAAGTAGAGATACTACTTGTGCATCCAAAAACCCTTAAACCCAAATCTTGTTTTGAGAGTCCACCATACCTACCTATGGATTGAGTAAGATCCTTCAAGTAAGTTGTCATTGGTGCAATATGGCAATAAAAATTGCTTCTAAATGTGTTGGATCATTTAGTGTAAGAGAAAATTGAGCATTGTACGAACTTGTGATGGCAAAATAATAAAGGCGACAGACTGCATAATAAAGGTTGCTATCATAAGGGGAAATATAATGTGATGTTATTTTGCACTAAGATATTGAGCATACAAACCAAAAAGCACATGACAACCTCTGCTTCCCTCTACGAAGGGCCTATCCTTTACTTTTATGTATTTACTTTTATGCAAGAGTCAAAGTATTCTTCCCCATTCCTTCTATTTTCTCTTTTGCAAGCATCATGTGGTGAGGAAACATCTAGGCACATATATCCAGTTGGATATGAGTGAGCATGAGTTATTATTGTTGACATCACCCTTGAGGTGAATACGTTGGGAGGCGAAACTATAAGCCCCTATCTTTCTATGTGTCTAGTTGAAACTTTTTGCTCATGGGTATGCGGTGAGTGTTAGCAATCATAGAAGATTATATGATGCTTGAGTATGTGGACTTGCCAAAAGGCTCCAATACATGACCCTTCCTGAAAAGATAACGAATTGTAGTTGTAAAGTTGACTAAGAACATAGTTTGTTGGTTTTCAATAGAGTTTATGCTTCGTACTTCGAAGTTGTGGTGAATTGTTACTTGTACATGAGAAGTTATATGATAAATGTTATGTGATAAAGTTATATAATAAAGTTTGTTGATGTTATAATAATATGCATGATGCTTGTATGTCCGTATTTTGTTTTTATCAACACCTCTCTCTCTCTCTAAGCATGTGGACATGTTTTTCGATTTTGGTTTTTTGCTTGAGGACAAGCGAGGTCTAAGCTTGGGGGAGTTGATACGTCCATTTTTGCATCATGTTTACCTACTGTTATTTACTATGTTTTACGCATAATAATGCTTTTTGGAGTAATTCTAATGCCTTTTTTCTCATAATATGCAAGGTTTACACAAAGAGGGAGAATACCGGTAGCTGGAATTCTGGACCTGAAAAAGCTACGTCAGGGTTACCTATTCTCCACATCTCCAAATGAGCTGAAAATTTACGGAGAATTGTTTTGGAATATATGAAAAATACTGGAGCAAATAACCACTGGAGGAGGCCCACCAGGTGGGCACAACCCACCTGGGTGCGCCAGGCACCCCAGGCGCGCCCTGGTGGGTTGTGCCCTCCTCGGCCCACCTCTAGTGCCCCTCTTCTGGTATATAAGTCATTTTGACCTAGAAAAAATAAGGAGAGGACTTTTAGAACGGAGCGCTGCCGTCTCGAGGCGGAACTTGGGCAGGAGCACTTTTGCCCTCCGGCGGAGCGATTTCGTCGGGGGAACTTCCCTCCCGGAGGGGGAAATCATCGTCATCATCATCACCAACAACCCTCTCATCTTTGGGAGGGCCATCTCCATCAACATCTTCAACAGCACCATCTCCTCTCAAACCCTAGTTCATCTCTTGTGTTCAATCTTTGTACCGGAACATCAGATTGGTACCTGTGGGTGACTAGTAGTGTTGATTACATCTTGTAGTTGATTACTATATGGTTTATTTGGTGGAAGATTATATGTTCAGATCCATTATGCTATTTAATACCCCTCTGATCTTGAGCATGATTATCATTTGTGACTAGTTAGTTTTGTTCTTGAGGTCACGGGAGAAATCTTGTTGCAAGTAATCATGTGAATTTGATATGTGTTCGATATTTTGATGATATGTATGTTGTGATTCCCTAGTGGTGTCATGTGAATGTCGACTACATGGCACTTCACCATATTTGGGCCTAAGGGAATGCATTGTGGAGTAGTTATTAGATGATGGGTTGCTAGAGTGACAGAAACTTAAACCCTAGTTTATGCGCTATTCGTAAGGGACCGATTTGGATCCAAAAGTTTAATGCTATGGTTAGATTTTATCTTAATACTTTTCTCGTAGTTGCGGATGCTTGCGAGGGTGTTAATCATAAGGAGGAGATTTGTTCAAGTAAGAACAGCACCTAAGCACCGGTCCACCCACATATCAATCTATCAAAGTAGCGAACACGAATCGAACCAACATGATAAAAGTGACTAGATGAAATTCCCGTGTACCCTCAAGAACGCTTTGCCTATTATAAGAAGTCGTTTTGGCATGTCCTTTGCCATAAAAGGATTGGGCTACCTTGCTGCACTTTACTTACCATTACCGTTACTTGCTCATTACAAATTATCTTGCTATCAAACTATCTGTTACCGACAATTTCAGTGCTTGCAGAAATTACCTTATTGAAAACTACTTGTCATTTCCTTCTGCTCCTTGTTGGGTTCGACACTCTTACTTATCGAAAGGACTATGATTGATCCCCTATACTTGTGGGTCATCAGCGCTCACTGTTCGGACACACCGCCCGCGCAAGCCATCCGCTCGAATGGAGGAAGATGCCCCGCCGCCAGCAACTGGGAGGAGCTTTGCCCAGGCGGATCCAGTTGGTGGCAGGGGGGCAGAGGGAGCTGACAGCTGGGACGAGGGGAGCACAACCGCCGCCCGAGTCACCCGCAGGGGGACGATACGGGGGCATGGCTGGGAGGGGCCTGTTGGCCCTGTTTTCCACCTCAACAACTCTTGCTCTAGCGTCTCAAGCGCTAAATATTTGAAACGTGCCATTGTGGCCACTATCAAAGGAAAAATCTTTGACTCTCTTATTTGGAAGGCCATTATGAAGGTTAAAGAATACTATATTGTTGATAGGGAAGTTACTCTTAATTTTGGGCATGTGGCCAGGCTTTGGCTTGACCCTCTTAGAGGAAATTAACCCTTATCTCTACTCCTAAAGAATGAGTTGGTAGTCTCCCCTCACTCCCACCAATCCCACGGCAAATCCTATATTACACCCGTGAGCATCATACATGTGACCTTTCGCTGAAGCGCAATCAAATCGGCACTTTTCTAAAACAATGCCATGCATTAAATTGTTCCAATCAAATGTTAACAAGATCTCAATTAACAAACTTTCCTTACCTTCCATTACTCATATCCAAATCAAATCGAATCTTACCAAAATGTCAACTGCAATCAAAGATTCAAAGTTTGATGGCCAATTTGATAAGTGCTCGCGTTTTTTTTATCTTTTTCTATGTTTTGTTTTTTTTAGTTTCTTTTGTTTTTTGATTCACGTTTTTGATGACCAACCTATTATTTTGTGGTCAACATACTATCAGAATCGGCATAGGCCTGCACACCATGGTGAGTTGGTAGCATCGCCTCCATTTCGGTTAAACCTACCCCGCCGATTTTTTCTATCCCACCAATTTATTTAAATCGTTTTTAACCCACCAATTTCTTTAATCCGGTTTTTATCTGCCAAATCTACACAAATCATGCAGATCGATCTTAGGTATAGTTAGTAATGTCGTTATGGAAACGAATGAATCACGGTGATCTCTAATCAATTTTTAAAGGACAAATATATGAAAAAAAATCGATGTTTGATAACCCAAGGCAACATTTCTGGAAAGGACTCAATCATAATCTCCCCCTTTATTATTAAATCACAATATATTATTTATTGATAGCCCGTAGTAGTCCTTGTTGGCACCCACGACCCCACCGATCAAAGGGATACCACACAATATTTTTTTATCATTCTCCTCCCATCGGTTTTCCTGAATTTTTTTATTCCTAATTCAGCCTGCACTGCACAAGCCTCTCTTCTCTCTCTCTCTCTCTCTCTCTCTCTCTCTCTCTAGCGATTGATTTCCCTACACGTAGGGATCCTCCTACAAAATGAGTTTGCGCCTCCGCTGCTCGACTCCTCCTCTCCCCTTGACTGGGATATCAAGCTGCCTGCACCATGCATGATGTACACCTCACTATGGCTGACACCCTTCTTCCGCCATGGAGTGTCCCCGAACCCCAACAGCGATGTGTGCCCACTCTGCTGCATCTCGAGAAATAGGTGGGAAGGAGGAGGTGGAGGAGTTGTGGTGTCACGCTCTCCCCCAACGATTTAAGTCGTCTGCCCTATAGCACCCGCTCGATTCGGCTCCTCCACACTTGGTCCTTTTGTTGTTGGCGTGTCACAGGAGCCTCCATGGAGGCGACTGATGGCGAATATGAAATTTCATGTATGGCGGTAATAGAATTGTTGTCGATTAGACCTCTTTTTGTTTTTTGAAATTAAATGCTTTGCCATAGAATATGAAATTTCAGTATGACAGTTGTTGAACTGAAAATAATCTAGAGGGCAATAATAAAATGAAGAATAGATTCTCGGACATTCCTCGCGGTGGTGTCTGCCATAGCAGCAGTCTGAAGCAGTGGGTGGCAATGGCGGCGACCGCAACATCTCGGAGCGGTAGGTGGCGGCGGCAGCCCTGGGCCAGCGCGTCAGCGGAGATGTTCCTCACAATCGACGTATGTATCCACTCCATTCAGCCATGCCCGAGCTTCTTGGTCGTTCCTCTTGACAGAGGCGATGACATCCACTCCTTTCAACCATGCCCGAGCTTCTCGGCCGTTCCTCGTAACGGAGGTGGTCACCGCGGCTTTGCAGAGCGGCGGACGGTGGCATCCTAGGTCCTGTGCATGGGCAGACATGCTATTTAAGAGGGGTTTTTCATGGGATATTATTTAAGAGGGTTTATTTTTTCTAAAAAAGTTCTTTTCTTTTTGTACAAGATTTTGCACCTTCGTAGTGTTTATGTTTCATTTTAGTTAGTTGCGAGTTGTATTGCTTAAGTTTTCTTTCAACAAACTAATTGCCATCGAAGAAAGGCCATCATGTCACTCTTGCATTATTTAAGAGATTACATCAAAGAAAGGTGTTCATCGACCCAATATGATGTTTCTTATAATTAAAACAAAATACATCTAACTCTTGCATCATATGATTTAGTTCTCTTTGGAAGTGCTTTAATATGGCCATCCCATCTGATCATCAAAAGTTTAGCATGCTAGGGAATCACAGTGGTTAATGGAAAGGTGAAATATGGGAGAGGAACTTCAGCGCATGTTGTAACGTGCTCGTGGCATTTCTTGCCTGCTACCCATAGTAACGCACAAGCATTTCTTTGCCACTATAGACCCATGGTGAAGGTGAGGTGGGAGTCATCCAGTTTTAAAGAAGAGGGCTCTAGTAAGAAATGTCCTGCTACGGTGGGAAACTGAGCGAGAAGGGGAGAGTCCAACAGGAAAAGGGAAGGATGCGTTGTGGAGTAGGTTTTTGTGTAGGGCCCATGTGTTGGACATAACATGGCGGATAGTCCGGACAACCACATTTCTCCACCACACATGGTCTGGATTTGGGGAACCCGAACCATCCACACGGTTGAATTTTAGAGAGCCTGCTAGGAACCCGTACATGCCCGGACATATGAGGAAGAAATGAGCTTCGAACTTAGAGATGACCTTAATCATTTGTTTGATCCATTTATATGCACTATAGCTCATAGCAGCGCACGGGCGTTCTACAAGTACTCCTATTTTCCTAAACTTTTCAGTATCTGTAATATGCAATATATTACTATGGATAAATGGCAATCCATTAATATTAACACCTTCTTCAGAAGGTGTCTTGGTCCCTCTCTGAGTTCCCAGTGGGAGGAACTATGTCCCCTTGTTGCTTGTTTAAATCTGTTAAATGAGCCTGATAAAATTGTTTGGGCTCTGCGGCCTAAGTAGAGATTCACTACCAAATCAGTTTATGAGCACCTGGAATAAAAATCTTGCGGGATGTGACTTTAAGTGGACTTAGAAGGCCGAAATCCCCCTTCAAATTTAAATTTTCCTGTGGCAACTTTTTCAAGATGCCGTTTTGAACGGCGATGTCATGAATAGGAGGAAATGGACTAGGACTCCTCGATGTTCTTTCTGTAAAGAGAGAGAAACCTCACAGCACCTCTTCTTATGTCCAGTTGCTAGAGTTGTTTGGCATATTGTCGGCTCAGTTTTTGGAATTGATTTGTGTCCCAATAACTTGTCATAGTTTTAGTCTTGGTGCTACATGTTTCTTTCTGATGGTAGCAAGTTCTATACTTTTGGTCTTGCGACAGTGTGCTCGGCTATTTGGAATTGCCGCCATCAAGCTACCTTCGAGTTTATAAGTTCCCCGGTACCCCTTTTGAAGTGGTATTCTCTTCTTGTGTCTTCCTGAACTACTGGGCAAGTTATTTATGCAAAACCACCACACATGGGGCTAGGGTAACAATTTGGTACCAGATTCAAGACAGGGCACAAAAAACCACCAGAACTGCATTGCGTAACGCGGAGCACTGATGCTGGAATTTGGTAGCGAAAATAGTCGTTCTGGCCTATTGGGCCCACCTGTCGGGCTGACGTGGCGAAGACCAAAAATTTGACCAACTGATGTGGCAAATGAGACTTGGTTCCCACCTTTCATTGACTAGAAGTTCTTCTTCTTCATATCAATCTTTTGATGGGGCATTCCATCGAGCACCTTCTGGGCGGCCGAAGAACTGTCGCGTGCTTCCCGCGCCCCGAGGACTCGCTTGCTGGCTGCAGACGTCACCATGGGTGCTTTGTTCTCGGGAAGGACGGAGATTGTCGCCGCCCCCCAAGTGTTGTACATGGTCCCGAGAATCTCGAATTCCAACGGCACCATGGCGACATCCCTCGTGAGCGCGCCAGCGAGCCGGAGCACGAGCTATGCGGCGAGGCCCTTAGTGAGCTGCGCATCATGTCAGCCTAGAACCTGGCGCAGTCGGGGGCACTCCATCTTCGACACGGCATGGACCCTGTCAAATTTCGGGTTTCGCAAACCCTTGAGAGGTTTGAACTCTGGGGTGCGTGCGAAGAACTCGTCCTCCCCAGTCTGCCTACTCGCTAATCTCACAGCCTAGCTCGTCGAACTATAAGGGAAAGAGACACAACAGTTTACCCAGGTTCGGGCCACCTTGCGGTGTAAAACCCTACTCCTGCTTTGTGGTGGATTGGCCTCGGGGGGCTGAGGACGAACTAGCACAGTGGCGAACAGCCTCAGGAGGAGAGGTGTTCTTGGGCTCAGGTGAGCTGGTGAGTGTGTGGGTGATCTGGATGATCCGTTGATCAGATCCCCCTCTACGGTGGTGGCTAAGTCCTATTTATAGTGGCCTTGGTCCTCTTCCCAAATGAAAGGCGGGAAGGGATCCCACAACGGCCAAATTTGAAGGGAGATAGCTAGTACATGCTATCCTGACAAAAGTAGTCTTCGCCTGCAAAAGTCTCTGGTCGTGACGCCGTGGTGGGCTTGGTGATGACCTCCGTCCTGCCGTCCTAGCGGTCTTGGTCTTGTTGCATGGGAATGGAAACCTTTGGCTGATTCCTCGGGACTCCGCGCCTGCGCTTGCCTCTTTAGCACCAAAGAGGAAACTAGTACACTGCGCCCGCTGGCGCCTGCCTGGCCTTGGTCGTCATGGCTCACGTCATTCGGACCTCACGAGGTGAGGCTTGCATAGAGATCTCCGCTCCTCGGGAGCCAGCCTTAGGAGGCCGCTCCTCGTGGAGGTCTTGGTGTCGTCCGCCTCACGAGGCTTGGCCCCTCGCGAGGATCTTGAGTTGTTGTCACTGAAGCTGGGCCGTACCAGGCCGTCGATGGAGCCACGCCGTGGGCCGCAGGTAGGCAAGTCTGGGTACCCCCGTTCCCAGAACGCCGAGAGTAGCCCCCGGGCCCAGGGTGCCGAACTTGGCTTCGAGGCGAAGCCAAGGGGCAAGTGCGGAGCGCCGTGGGCCCTAACCACCTGCGGCCTTGGTCAACGTGTGGCGATTGATGGGACGTGGGCGTCTCCGCTTCCCCACGCTACCTCGACAACCGTTCGACTTGATGAGACTCCGCTGCATGCAAAGAAGAACCATCATTGCGTGGGGTCGTGGAGGCCGGCGGTTGGCCTCCCTCCGGCTATAAATGAGGGGAGGGGCAGAGCCCCCCCTCACTCATCTCCATCTTCTCGCCGCTCCCTCCTTCTTCTTCTTCCTTGTCTTGCCGTCTTGCAGCAACATCCATGGCGCCGATCAGAAGATTCTCTGCGATGGAGAAGGGAAAAACCCCTCGAGAGGAGCCGGGGCTACTTCCATCGAAGAAGAGGCTCGGCTGTCCTCGCGATGCCGGCGAAGGGCAAGGGGTGATGCAGCCTTGGTACGAGCGGCCTCCGCCTGGCTTCCCGCTTCCTCTGTACGCCCGCCCGTAGGGCTTTGGACAGGGCGGCAATGCCCAGCGCTGCGCGGGCCGGGGTCTTGGCGGATGGACCGAAGCTGCGCGGCCAGCAGGCCGGTGAACCCATGGCGAGGGGACCTCACGCGAGTTCATGGTGTGGGCGGCAATGCCGCCGTGCACGTGGATCCGGCTCCCGAGGTTCTGCACCGAGGAAATGCCGCCAAGGGGGCCGCTTGAGCTGTGGCTGCAGCATGCCGGGTGCTGCGGCCTGGCCACGGGGGCGGAGGTCGAGGTCGTGCCCCCGGGCGACATCTTCATGACCCGAGGATGGGGCGAGGTCGCCCGCGCCTGCCGTCCAGAGGGGGCCCTCGCCATCCACTTCGAGAACGATGGCGCCTTGTAACACCTCAAAAATCGGGTTATCAATTTTTGTGCTGTTATTCCTTCCTAGCTTTTCTTTCCCAAATTTTTTCCTCTGGAATCTGGTGAGTGACCAGGTAAGTTAAGACAATCCTCAGCCTCTCCATGAATTTTCCATGCTCTTGTGCCAGTCAAGTTCCCGTCTGTAAACCCCGAACCTCATTTAAACCCTAGTTCCAAAATATCGGAACTAGAAATCCTGCCTTTGTGTTTACAAAGGAGCTACCATTTTCTTTGCTCAGTTGATCCTCCCAAAATTTCCAGAGATCATCCTTCACTCATAAACCCTAGAGGTGCAAAAATATTGCCAAGTCATATGCAATATTTCTCATCTAGAATTAATTCCTTTTTCTGCCTTTCCGAGGAATTAAATCCAGAAAAAATATCTATCCATCTCCAAAGTTCATGAAAACTTGTAGAGATATTCTTTGTGTCATATTAAGCTCACATAAAAATATTGGCCATAATTAAATAAGGGAAATTGCATTTTCCTATTTTAAGCCAATATTTCAATTTGGGGCATTTCCAAAGGAACTACCATTTTGGTAGTTAGGAAAAATCCCAAATAAATTGTGAAGCTTGTTCTATCCATATATTCACCATTCCCATCAATATCACAATTTTCACCAATTAAATTTTGAGCACAAGACCACTTTGCAAATTATGTCCAGATTTTTAGTTTGCAAAGGAAGTGCTTGATTCCTTGATCTCCTTGGGCTGAAATTTTGTAGGGTGATTCATTGTGATATATTACCCTTGGACACCAAAAATCAGCTCATTCCATCTAGCCAATCTTCCTCAGTAAATTATCTAAGTTTCTGTCCAGATTGCATCTCTGTGAAGGAAGTACCCTCGTAGATGAGCAATTTGAGCTGAAACTTTTCCAGATATCTCTTATGACCAAATCATCACTCTACACCAAAAACCATCCAAATCCAACTAGCCATTTGACCCCAGCATCATCATTTGCATTTCTGGTCAGTGGGCAAGGTTACAAAGGAAGTGCTAGCTAGACCTGTCCATTTGTGCTCAAATTTTGCCAGCGTGACTAATTTAGTGGATGACTCACCCCTGCCCAAGATCATGCCAATAGGTGCACTGTGGTGGCCACACCACATGACAAACACTTTGCTGTTGAAACCTGTTTGACCTTGGTCTAGTCACCTCAAAGCTCCCCTATGTCATCCAGCTGCATAGGTCAACTCAGAGTAGTACGTAGATCATCCTAGACACTTTTGGCATCACGTAGGGCGTGGCAAAGTGATGGCCGCGTGGTGACCACGACAATTGCAGGTACAGTAGGCGCTCTGTGCTCTGGAGGCCTCGGGAGGCCGCTTCCAGCGTGCTCTAGCTTGTCCGTCAGCGCCGGCGAGCTGGCCACCGCACGCGTGGACCTCCTGGAGTCTTCTTCCCCTCGTCCCCTAGCTCCTGGAGGCTTCTACCGACATGGATGCTCCACCGGAGCTCCGCCACAGCAGCGAGCATCGGGCAGCTTCCCCTCGTCGGCTAGCTCTTCTTCGAGCCTATATAAGGCGTGCCCCGAGCCCTCCTTGATCACCATCAGCCCCAACCCCCTCCCCTCGAGCTCGAGTTGCTCCCTGCCTTCCCAATGGCCGAAGCTCTGCCTTGTCGCCCCTCGAGCAAACCCGGTGCCCTAGCCACTCCCTCCTCTCCTCGTATGCCCCCTTCCTTCTGCGCTTGAGGCCTCCTCTACGGCCTTCTGAGCCGCCGCCGCTCTCATTTTAGTCGGGGAGGTGCTGCCGGAGTGACCTCGCTGCCGGCCAATGGCCGCCGTGCCTTGGTCAGTGGCGATGGCGCTGCGGGCCGTCCCGCGCAGCCCCGCGACCACCACTGGAGGCGGCGCACGTCGGTGGAGCCCTTGAGCTCACCGGCTGGACCTCTGGAGCGACGATGGGATGGCCATGCCGGCGGCCGAGGCGCGCCCCTGTCTTCGGTCACGAGGAGGTCGACAACCAGAAAGGGAGAAGAGAGAGAGAGAGAAGTCAACCCGGGCCCAGTCAGTTTTAAGTGAAAGCGTAATTTTAGGAATACGCTTTCCTGTTCGAGAAGCGTATTCTTCCGCAGCTTTAGTGGGAAGTACGTTTTCTCTGCAGTTAAAACGTAATCTGTAAAATGCGCTTTCACTTTCTTAGCTGCCGGCCGAACCTGTTATTTTGTGAACGTTCGTCAGTTAAGAGCTAAAGTGGACAGTTGATGTCTGTTTTATCGCTTAACGAACGAACGTGCGTATCTCCGCGACCGTAACTCCTATTGAGGTAAAACCAATGCCCACGTCTTCAGTTCGTCGAGCCCGTTCTGATGCCATCATTTTCATAATATTTTCACACTATGAAAATGACCGTTTTGCCCTTGCCCTTAATCAGCCCCTCCGAGAGGGAAACTTTTTCGGCAAATCTTTCCGGAGAGTCGTTGCACTTCCACCCGGCGTATTCCTCTACCCCAGGCAAGCCAACCTCTTCCATGAGCTCCAGACTTGCGCGATGACTTTGCTTGCACCCTATGTGTTCATCGTAGTACATCTAAATCCCCTGCTAGTCTGCACTTGCATGCACCTATGTCATGTCACCTGCATTAGATGTTAGCATTACTTTTCATCTAATATCATGACTTGTTTTCATGCCATATCTTGCCATGCTAGTAACAATATTTTGAATACCGTTATCATGTGAGTGCCATGATTTGATTTCTTGCCATGTTTGTCAATGTTGTAATGATTCTGCGATGCTGATGTTAAGTGGTTGTTCACACTTATAATTGTTAAGGTAATGGTGGGATGACGGAGATACAATGATAAACCTAGTCGGTTGACCAAAGTCACCTGTCCAGGCTTATCCGTGCAACCACATTTGCCTGTATGGGATGGCCTTGACTTGGTCTGATCGCGTGCTCTTTCACCGGTATCGCCCGACAGGGAGGGTTATGCGTGCGTGCTGCCCTGGCCAGGTAGGCGGCGATAACCCTGTGAGCCCAGTTGAGTTGTTTGGGTGCCCTTCCCCGTTTGGGATAGTTTTGTTTGGCCACGATGGTGGCAGGTGTCAGGAGTGACACAAGGGCCACCCAGGGCAGGACTTCGGGGGAGGATGAATGCCGGTGGTACGATGGGAGAGTCACGGGTCAGGCAGGTTTCGTTGGAGCAATGCTGGTCCACCCGAATGGGATCACGAGGTCAGTGCTCCATAGTGTGGGTAAAGTGCGCAACCTCTGCAGAGTGTAAAATCTATTCGAATAGCCGGGTCCATGGTATTGGACAGCCCGTCCAGACCTCGCTAGGTGATCAACCATAATAATGATAATAATGGTGGAAGAACCTACCCGGCATAGACATTAGATGTTGTCAAGAATATGGTATGTTAGCCATGGGATGGCTATGAAAGAGATGGTCAGATAACTGAGAGACTTGGATATGGATCAGGTTCAGATTGGATCATGAGATTATTCGGAATATGGATTATTTACTTGATACATGCTTTACTTTACTCTACTTCAGTAGTTATCTTGCTAGATAGCCCCGTTATGTCGTGATGATCAATGCTGCTAGATGTTTAAACATGCCAGATAATCTTGCTACGACATGATGATTAATAATGCTAGATAGGTATGCTACGCCATGCTTGATTCATGTTTCCCTGTTAACTCCATGCCATGTTTAGAATAAATTCTTGCATAGCATAGGGCTTGCTTTGTCATCTGCTTGTTTGGATGCTATGTATTTGGTTGTCTTGCGAGTACATTCAAAGTACTCACCTGGCCTTGCACGTGGCCAGTTGCAGGAGAAGATTCATCGTGCTAGATCGTAACCCAGCCAGTCCTGTGAGTTATGGAGCCTAGCCAGGGACGTTGATGCCGCTGAACCAAGACCTTCGCTGCCATCTTAGTTAGCCTTGGAGCTATGTAATATTGTTGTAAGCAACAGTATTGTAATACTCCATTCTATTTAATAAAGCCATTTTGTGCCTGGAATTGCTGTATCATGTCTTTGACGTGCGCCAGGTCTTATCCTGGGGCTGGCGTGCGTCGGCCCTCTATCGGGGTGCCACATGCCTCTACGTTGTTCTTCAAGGTCTTCGATGAGGAGGGCCGGCGTTTGGAGTGCTGCCCCGGGAGAAGCAGTCCGCGCGGTGCAGCCGCGGACGTCGAGCCCGCCTCCGGCAGCTCCTCCAGCAGCAGCGACGATTCCTGGGAATCCAGCGACTCTCTCGAGCCCAGCGATTCTCCGGAGTCCAGTGACGACAGCTACGTGCCGCCGAGCTCTCGCCGTGCCCGGAGCGCGGCAGCGGCGTCCGCTCGGCGTCGTCGGTGATGCCCAGCAGCCGGGGTCCCTTGATGTTTCCTTCTTTTGTTTCCCTGCGCGGAATTGTGACAAACCCCATGGGGATATGTAAAAAACTATGATGCTTTTAATCCAATGTTTATTATTCCTAGTACGATGTTGCAGCCGCGTATCTTGCTTTGGCATGGTTCCCCCTTTTCGTTCCCACGGTAACTTGGTGCTCTACGCCGGCAGGTCCCAGTCCCCAGGCAGGCTTCTGCCGTCGCTGGTATGCCAGGTCATGATGCCGTGGTCAAGGCCAGGAGGTGAGCGGCCCGAGGTCCGGTAAGAGCTCCTGAGGCGCGATGCTCAAGAGGTCCCCTTTGGCGTGCAAGCAGCTCCCTGGAGGCCGAAAAGGGAAGCGGCATTGCCAAGGCGAGATTGCAAGAATCAAAATACCGGACGATGAGGTTCACTCTGATATGCATGGGTGACTTATCTTAGTGGGCCTGACGTGATTCCTTTGCGCAGCGCCTGATCGTGCCTTGGCAGTGATGCTTCCAGGTAGGGCTCACGCCGACCTCCCCTTCTCCCCACTCATCTATGTGCTCTACGTCCTCGGGTCCCGACCCTCGAGCGAGGCTCAGCCGCCGCTGGTATGCCAGGTCGTGATGCCGTGGTCAAGGCTAGGGGGTGAGGGCTGGAGAGTCAGTAAGAGCTCCTGAGGCGCGATGCTCAGGAGCCCCCCTTTAATGTGCAAGCAAATTGCGTGAAAAAAGGGACGGCCGGCGGGGCCACCCGTGGCTAAACTCCATGGATTCCTGTAGGTTAGTCCGAGAGGAGAGTATAACTCATGACCGCGCTTGCTGTCCTACCACTGATCTTTCCGCAAGAAGATGAAGGCACTGAGGATCTGGCGAGGTGACGTGCGCGGGGCAGGCCGTGAGCCAGAGCTCGATCTCTCAGATTTGTCAGCGTTGCAGGGATGGACCCGAGCACAAGCGCCGTGCCAGCATGTGTAGCCCCCGTTGCGGAATGAGCAAGAGGCTGGTCAGTAATGCGGGAGGCCGCGGAGGCGATAGAACGCCAGGCAAGCAGGTGATAACATAAATCAACCCATATATAAGGTAGAGCTAGTTCTGATAGATGCAAAATGATACATGCCGCAGGGACGGACCCACGCGGCTTGGGGATAATGCAGCCCGAGGGGCGCCCCCAACTGAACAAACCAGAAAATGTCACCTGGCACCGTTGCTGAAGAGATGTTGGAGTAGCTGAAGACGCGTGCCGCAGAAATCACTCCTCATGAGCCGCCCAGGCCCCGAACCTCGGGAGGCTCTAGGGGCCCGGAAGGCTCGCGAGGATCCATCTCCTCCTCTGACAGGCTCGCCTGGCTTCTGGCCTCATGAGCCGCCAGGACGCCCCGCATGTGGCGCTGGAATGCAACAGCTGCGCTCGGCAAGCCCAAAGGCATGCGAACATAGCTGTGAGGGGGACCCTCGCATCGGCCAGCGCAGGACGGCCAGAAGCGCTCCTGAGATGCGGCCCTGTTGAGCCCTGGGATGTTGACGCAGACGCGCAGCTCGCTGTCCTCGCCGAGACAAGGAGCCGCGCCGGGTGGTGGGTGATGGTCGCCTCGCATAGCTCTTGCCTCCTGAAGCTCCTTGATTGCCTTGGTGATGAACTCCTGAGCACCTGGTGCCTCACGCCTTGTACCCTCCTGGTGGAAGCGTGCGCTGAAGCACGCCTCCACATGGTGCCCGAGCGCCTCCCTCGTGACATTGGCCAGGTCAGAGGCCCTCCAAAGGAGAGCCCTCGAGCCCAGTCCGAGAGGGGCGCCAGGCGCGCCTTCCTATGCGAGAGAGGGAGGCGCCCCGTCAGTGGGCGCTGGGCCTGAGGTGGTGCCGTTGGGCACCCCGCCCTCTTGAGGTCCTTGGCGGAGCAGCTGCTTCTTCTTCTTGGGGACAGCCTCAGGAGGGTAGACGGCGCCTTCATCGTCTGGGTTCTCGACCGCCGCAGCCTGGTAGGCGCGCTCGAGAGAGCATACCGCGTCCTTCTCCTCGCAGGCGACCGTGATGACACCGCAGCTCCCTGGCATCTTGAGGACATTGTAACCATGATGAGTCACTGCCATGAACTTGGCCAGGGCCGGATACCCAAGGATGGCGTTGTATGGGAGGCAAATTTGGGCAACGTCGAAGTCGATGAGCTCAGTGCGGTAGTTGTCACGCTTGCCGAAGGTGACGGGGAGGCGGATCTGCCCTATCAGGGTGGTGGAGCCATCGGTCACTCTTGAGAAAGGCTTGGTAGGCTGCAGCTGGTCGTAGGGCACCTGGAGTCGGTCGAATGTCTCGATGGAGAGAACGTTGAGCCCCGCACCGCCATCGATGAGAGTCTTGGTGACGAGCACGTTGCTGATGGTAGGCGAGCAGAGCATCGGGAGAGCGCCGGCAGTCGCCGCGCACTTGAGCTGGTCGGATGAGCTGAAGGTGATGGTGCACTTGGACCACCTGAGCGGACGCGTTGCCTCAAGCTTGGGGAGGGCCGCGTTCACCTCACGGGCAAACTGCTTGAAGATGCGATGAGAGGCAGGGGCCTGAGCGCCGCCCAGGATGCAGGCGATGGCACGACGCTTCTGCAAGCCCCCAGCCCCCTCGTCCTGGTGATGGTCGTCATTCCTTCTTGGTGGTGGCGACAGCGGAGGAAGGCCAGCGTTGCCCTGAGGACAGTCCTCACGAGGTTGGTCCCTCCAGGGGCCCTTGCGAGGCTGGCCTTGCCAGCGGTCCTCACGAGGCTGATCGCGCCATTCTTGGTGGGGGTCACGGCCGTCCCAGCGTCCTCCACCTCGGCCTCCTCCGCGGCTGTAGCCTCGGTCGCTGCGCTCGGGGCGATGACCGAGGCGCCCGTCGCGGATGGCCCTGAGCTCCTGGCAGTCGTTGGTGTTGTGGCTGTGCACGTTGTGGAAGACGCAGAACGGGCGGCTGCCCTTAGATGACTCTGGGTGGTCGCAGCCACGCTTCATCTCTGGCTCGGCCGAGAGCACGGCCGGTCCCTTGCGCTTCACATCCTTGGCTTTGGCCTTCTTGTCTTCTGGGTCAGCCTCCGGGAGCTCCAGGAGAGAGAGGCGACCTTCCTCAGCTCTCGCACACTTGGTTGCCATGTTGAACATCTCCAGAGTCGTGCACAGGTCTTCATGTATGGTGAGCTCCTCCTTCATCTTGACGTCGCGGACGCCATCAGTGAACGCCGAGATGATGGCCTCGTTCGACACCTTGGGGATCTTGAGACGAACGTTGTTGAAGCGCTGGATGTACTTCTGCAAGGTCTCTCCTGGCTGCTGCTTGATGCGCCGCAGGTCACCCGCAGCAGGTGGACGGTCGCGAGTGCCCTGGAAGTTGGCGACGAAACGCTCTCGCATTTCGTCCCAGGAGGAGATCGATCCCGCGGGCAGGTTCAGGAGCCACGAGCGCGCACCATCCTTGAGGGCCATGGGAAACCAGTTTGCCATAACCTTCTCGTCGCCGTTGGCTGCCTCGATGCTCAACTCGTAGAGCTGCAGGAACTCGGCAGGGTCGGGGGTGCCGTCGTAGCGCGAAGGCAGGTCGGGCTTGAACTTCAACGGCCAGACGATGCTGCGAAGCTCCGGAGTGAACGCGTGGCAACCTGTTGTGGTCACGGAAGCCCGTCGTGGAGGTGGAGCCTGGTCTTGGCGCTCGCGCGCCACCGCTGCAGGCGGTGCGCGGTCTTGACGTGGCGGTGCTGGGAGTGCTTGAGCATCTTCTCGTGGTCGCTACACCACCTGGCAGCTTTCGTCTTCACGTGTCGGCGCCCTGCACGGCGGGTCGCGCCGCGGGGCCTCACGCCTTGGCTCGAGGGCGACGTCTTGACGGGGAGGTGGAGGAGGTGCTTCGTGGGCTACGTCACCCGCAGCAGGCAACGAGTGAGGCAGCGAGCGAGACGGTGCAGGAGAGTTCCCGGCGGCACTGACAAGCTCGGCGATGCGGTCCAGCCAGTCTTCGTAGAGGTCGTCGACGGGGCGGTAGCGCAGGAGCTCGCGCGCCATGAGCAACGCAGCCTGCGTGTTCGCCGGCCCACGACGAGCATGAGACGACGAACCAGCCGGAGTCAGCGACGGGGTGGCGGTGCGTCCATCCCGCCGCACAGAAGGGTGCAGCGACGAAGCTTGCTGCTCGTGCCCCGCGGGGCCAGTGGCGGCGTTCGCCACTAGAGACGGGGGACGGTGAGGGCAGCCGTCACCCGCCGGCGCCGTCTGAGCGACGCGGGCGGCGAGGGCGGCCCGGCGCTCAGCACGAGCGCGACGAGCGTTAGCCATGGAAGCGGTGGAGCGATGGCGGATCGACCGGCGGAAGAGAGGCTCCGACGCACCCCTACCTGGCGCGCCAAATGTCAGATTTCGGGTTCCACAAACCCTTGAGAGGTTCGAACTCTGGGGTGCGTGCGAAGAACTCGTCCTCCCCAGTCTGCCTACTCGCTAATCTCACAGCCTAGCTCATCGAACTGTAAGGGAAAGAGACACAGCAGTTTACCCAGGTTCGGGCCACCTTGCGGTGTAAAACCCTACTCCTGCTTTGTGGTGGATTAGCCTCGGAGGGCTGAGGACGAACTAGCACAGTGGCGAACAGCCTCAGGAGGAGAGGTGTTCTTGGGCTCGGGTGAGCTGGTGAGTGTGTGTGGGTGATCTAGATGATCCGTCGATTAGATCCCCCTCTACGGTGGTGGCTAAGTCCTATTTATAGTGGCCTTGGTCCTCTTCCCAAATGAAAGGCGGGAAGGGATCCCACAACGGCCAAATTCGAAGGGAGACAGCTAGTACATGCTATCCTGACAAAAGTAGTCTTCGCCTGCAAAAGCCTCTGGTCGTGACGCCGTGGTGGGCTCGGTGATGACCTCCGTCCTGCCGTCATGGCGGTCTTGGTCTTGTTGCATGGGAATGGAAACCTTTGGCTGATTCCTCGGGACTCCGCACCTGCACTTGCCTCTTTAGCACCGAAGAGGAAACTGGTACACTGCGCCTGCTGGCGCCCGCCTGGCCTTGGTCGTCATGGCTCACGTCATTCGGACATCACGAGGTGAGGCTTGCATAGAGATCTCCGCTCCTCGGGAGCCAGCCTGAGGAGGCTGCTCCTCGTGGAGGTCTTGGTGTCATCCGCCTCGCGAGGCTTGGCCCCTCGCGAGGGTCTTGAGTTGTTGTCGCTGAAGCTGGGCCGTACCAGGCCGTCGATGGAGCCACACCGTGGGCCGCAGGCAGGCAAGTCTGGGTACCCCTGTTCCCAGAACACCGACAGACCCGGACCTGGGAGACGCATGGGTGGAGTTGAGGGCGGCGGCCCCCATGGGTGGCAGCGAGGCAGCAGTCTGGGCGACGGGCCGGATGGGCGCGCGGCGCGGCCGCTGCCGTCGATTACAAAAGAAGATAGAGGGGGTGCACGTGGGGCGGCGGACGCCATGGGTGGCGGTAGGCAGCAGTTTGGACGACGGGCTGGATGGGCGCGCGGCGCGGCCGTCGCCGACTGGCCCTTCCCGCGCCGCCTTCCTTTCCTCCCTATGGCCACATCCCGTCAATACGCGTGCGTGCTTGCTTCGGACCAGCTGTCGCAGGGGAGGAAAGAGACGAGGAAGAAGAAATAGGAGGAAGAAGATGAGTGGCTGACTGGTGCGTCCCCCGTCCACCTCAGTGGGTCAAATATTGACTTGGATTAGTCCTCGCCACGTCAGCCCGACAGGTGGGCCCATTAGGTCAGAAAGACTATTTTCGTGACCATATCCTAGCATCAGTGCTCCACGTTACGCATTAGGAACAGTTCTAATGGTTTTTCGTGCCCTGGCTTGAATCTGGTATCATATTGTTATTCTAACCTCAAGTGTGATGGTTTTGCGTAAATAACTTCTACTGGGCAGGTCACCCGGAAAAAAAAGCTATTGGACAGGTCTGATGAAGAATGAAGACCTAGATGCAATGCCGGGCGGGGCGTCGATGCTCAAGTACAGTGCGAATAGCCTGATGCGAAATTGTGCTGCAGCCCATGAAGATGTTGCGACGAACTGAGTGATGATTTAAGCCTGCTTGCTGCTCTCAAGCTGGAGTGAAGCTTTTTAGAGGTTCTTTTGCGTTGGTTTCTGGTTATGTTCTTTTGCATGTGACTCGTAAAGAAAATGGAGTGAAGCTCTTTTGAGGCCTACCAAAGAAAATGGTTGTATGATCCTACCAAACATTAGTTTTATGCACCACCATGTGGCTTTCATTGAATGGCTCCGGCAGTTGGAAAGAAAGCGGTAATGGTATAAACCTTATTGCAAATAATATAAATTGAAAGGAACACTTTTTTACAATTGTTTGTCCGCCAGTGTCAAGTTGCTCTCCTATGACTAGTGCCACCTGAGACAGGCAAAAAAGTTTCACGTCTTTCTTTCCCCTCTTGCAAGGCATCTAGGACAAAGCCTTCCTCACCTCAATATCCGTCAGCGAACCTGTGGATTCGCCTCCCCGCTTTCTGCCGCTTTTGCGGCCCGTGGTAGGGAGGATCCTGGTGCCTCGACTCCGGTTAGTAGATAGGTTAAGGTTTTAATCATCACAGGGCCGGCACTTCTTGGAGTCAGCCTTTCGGGTTTCGATCCTCGTCAAGTTCGTTCGTCACATCGGGTTATATGAAGCTCCGGCATAGATTCCCGCTAGCTCCTCGGGGCGGCGGGGTTAGGGTTTCTTGTGGTGCGTATGCAGCGAGATTCGGTGTCAGGTTCTTCAGATCGATTCAAGAGTTCAATGACAATGACTGCGGCTCGGAGGCGCTAGTCCATAGAGACACATATACGAACACTTCCTGGTTGTTATCGACAATATCAAGTCAGCTTCGATATGGGATCGTTCTGTGGTCCGAAGACCTCGATATAATTTTTTTATTATGTATGAGTCGGATTCTTTTTACTTCTGGTGAAGTTTTATAATAGATCTAAATTCTTTTTACACAAAAAATAAACTAGTGCCACTTGAACACGACTGTGAGGGCATGTCAACAGTGACATTAGTTGCGTGTAAGAGTTGCCACAGATGAATTTAGGTGATGTGGAGTAAAATTAAATGAGAGAGAGGAACAAAAAGAGAGTGGCAAGTAGATAATTTGTAGGATATTTACATACACTTGTATGGTAGATTTTCCCTTTAACTAATACTTTGTTTTTATTAATACAAACAAAGCATGCGTATTTCAGCTAGTATCTTTCTATCTATCTATCCGTCCTATCTTCAATCTTCTTCTATCTATTATCTATTCTATCTATTTCTATCTTTATATCTTCTATCTATCTATTCTATACTAAAAGCAAAATACGGAAGAAAAAAGACATATTAGCTAGAAAATCCTACATTAGTCAGAAAGATTTGAGCATTAAAGCTGATGGACCCAATATAATTTAGTATGTTTAAATGTCTGAGATTAAATAGGTCAATTAGCGCCCAAGTCTCAAAATCACTTAAGGCCCATTATGATTCCCTGTAACTTTTCTATCGATCAACTGAGGCTCTCCATATTGCGAACTCAGAGAGCAACTAGTTGAGGAGTACTGTTGTGGGCTCCCCCAATGGTATTTTTGGTGGAATGAGAGCGCGCCACAGCCACCGCCATGTGTCGCGTGTTGGACGCTTCCTCGGGATTTCATTTTTTTAATTTGTACGCATTTTTTGGTTTTAGATGATTTTTTTTTTGACTTTTCAATTTTTGCCCGGCTTTCCCTAGGTTTTTGGACAAAATAATTTGTTTTTTTGGCGTGAAAAAAATGTGTTTTCTTTTTTCGCAAGAGGTAGGATACTTCTCGTACAGGCACAAATTTGTTCCCACGAGAGACACAATTGTCCTCTTGAAAAAAGAAAAAAATGTGTTTTCTTTTTTTATTTTGCCTCCGTGAGAGGCAAATATTTACTTCACATGTCCCTCTCAGAAAGAACCAAAAAAATATGTTTTCTTCTTATTCTTTTCCGCAAGAGGCACATATTTATTTCTCGTGGAGCCACAGATCTGCTGTCGCAAGAGGCACAGTTGCGCCTCTCAAAAAAGAAAAAAAATATGTTTTTTTGGAGTGTCACGGATTTGCTTCTCGTGGAGGCACAGATTTACTTTCGCGAGAGGCGCATCCTCTTCGAAAAAGGAAAAAAAATGATTCTGGCTCGTTTTTTTCTTCCTTTTTTTAAGTTCATCGAAACCTATCAACATGGGATCTAGTTTTGAACATCCCGGCGCGAGGAATTCAACGGTGAAAATGAATCGGGATTTAAACGCACGGTTTAAGAGATAAAACGTTTGGAATGACCAAATGAACAAATATACAAAAAAGGAAAAAACTCACAGGTTGCGACAAGTGGCGCACATGCGCTGTGTCACTTGTCGCAACCTGTGAAGATTGTGTGACCTTTGCAAAGAGTACTTCTTAATTAGTGATTTCGGGAACTCAATGTGTTGCTCGTTGCGGCAAATTGCGAAGCAAACGCACAGGAGAGTCCGAGTGGGCCGGCCCATCAGCGAGGCTGCTGTAGTGCAAATAGTGAAAAATCTCAAAACATAACTCACGAGGCCGACTGGGCCATCAGCGAGTGTACTATATAGTACAAACAGTGAAAAACTCCAAAAAAAAAATCATGTACATGCGAGGGATCGAACACGAGACCTCCCGCTTTTAACGCATGTTGCTAGTCACCGGGGCTCATGAATGTCAAAACTGTTATGGAGCAAGAACCTTTAAGAACTAAAGTAGGTGGTAGATCCGAATATTTTCTCAAATTTCAAACTCAATTTTTTTTAAAGTGCATATTTTCTAAACGTGGACTTTTCAAAAAAAATAATATTTTTTTTAGAAACTTGAATATTTTTGAATCATTGAAGATTTTTTGAAAACATGAACATTTTTTGAAACTCTAAAAAAACTATGAAAACATGGAAAAAAATTAATCTGTAAATATTTTTTGAAAACGGGTACATTTTGAAAACTCTGAACAAAATGTGGAAAAGCGAACATTTTTTTATTCTTTGAATAACTTTTGAAAACAAGAACTTTTGTTGAAACTCGGAACAAATTTGAGATTGAGAACATGTTTTCATATTTGCGAAGAATGGCAGCAAAATTTGAAAACGGGAACCCAAAGATGAGACCACTAAGCTGCCACCTGCCATACTGCTACTTCAATTTTTTTCGTGATGTTTCATTTCTTTTGTTGAGATAATACATAACACATGCCAACACGCCCAGTTATTATATAAAACCGCTTAGAAATTTAAGACTAATTAAGTCTTCGAAGAACCCAGTATATCTCATTTTAAGTCTTCGAAGAACCCAGTATATCTCATTTAGAGTATCTCTAGCAGACCAGGTATAATGTCGCGACCCGCAAAATAACCGTCAAAATACGGGTCGGCACGGAAAATGCTGCCCAACCAGACCCCGCAAACGTGTCCGACCCGGAAAAAAATTTGCGGGGCGCGGCATAATTTCCATCCCAACCCGCGAAAACGCGGGCTCCCCCCCCCCCCCCCCCTCGCCCCGTCGGCACCTTGTATATAGCGGTAGCGGTTGGTGGGGGGGTGGGACATTTCAGCCCGCGCTTTTCCCCCACCCACCCCACCCTCTCCCACTCGCCCCGCGCTTCTCCCCACCCCCCGTCGCCTACGATTTCAGCCAAACTAGCCGGCAGGATCACGCCGGAGGGCCGCCACACGCCCGAGCTTGCCCTCCGCCACTTCCTCCCACGTCGGCGGGCCGGAAAGTTGCAGATCGGCGGCTATTCGTCGCGGCGGACGGATTTGGTGTTTCCGGCCACCGGTGGCTGCGCCGAGCCGTGGATTGGTTGGGGAGCACTGTTGGGAAACGTTGCATGGAAAACAAAAAAAATTCTAGGCACACGCAAGATCTATCCATGGAGATGCATAGCAACGAGAGGGGAGAGTGTGTCTACGTACCCTCGTAGACCGTAAGCGGAAGCGTTTGTTAACGCGGTTGATGTAGTCGAACTTCTTCACTCTCCAACCGATCGAGTACCGAACGTATGGCACCTCCACGTTCAGCTTGGGGACGTCCTCCGCCTTCTTGATCCAGCAAGACGGCGAGGTAGTGGATGAGTTCCTGCAGCATGACGGCATGGTGACAGTGATGGTGAAGTGATCTTCGCAGGGCTTCGCCTAAGCACTACGAAAATATGACCGAGGGTGTAAACAGTGGAGGGGGGCGCCGCACACGGCTAAGCAATTTTTGTGATTGTGCTAGGCGCCCCCTCCCACATATATATATATATATATATATATATATATATATATATATATATATATATATATATATATATATATATATATATATATATATATATATATATATATATAGGTGGGGGGAAGGAGGGAGCAGCCAGGAGGCGCCCCCAAGTAGGCCGAAACCCTACTTGGGGTCCTTCCCAAGTAGCGCCCCCCCCCCTCCCCTACCATATTTGTCGTAGGGGGAAGGAAAGGGGGAAGAGGGAAGGAAGGGGAGGCCGAATCCCCCCATTTCCTTTCCCCCACTTGGGTGGCTGCCATAGGGGGTGCGCCAGCCCCTTGTGGGCTGGTGTGCTCCCCTCTAATGGCCCAATAGGCCCATTACCCTCCCGGGGGAGTCTGGTACCCCCTCCAGTACTCCAATGACTACCCGGTACACTCCGAAACACTTCCGGTGTCCGAATACCATCGCCTATATATCAATCTTTACCTCTCACCCATTTCGAGACTCCTCGTCATGTCCGTGATCTCATCCGGGACTCCGAACAACATTTAGTCACCAAATCATATAACTCATATAACACTATATCGTCAACGAACGTTAAGCGTGCGGACCCTACGGGTTCGAGAACTATGTAGACATGACCGAGACACCTCTCCGGTCAATAAGCAATAGCGGAACCTGGATGCCCATATTGGATCCTACATATTCTAGGAAGATCTTTATCGGTCGAACCTTATGACAACATACGTAATTCCCTTTGTCCATCGGTATGTTACTTGCCCGAGATTCGATCGTCAGTATCTTCATACCTAGTTCAATCTCGTTACCGGCAAGTCTCTTTACTCGTTCCGTAATTCATCATCTTGCAACTAACTCCTTAGTCACTTTGCTTGCAAGGCTTCTTATGATGTGTATTACCGAGAGGGCCCAGAGATACCTCTCCGATACTCGGAGTGACAAATCCTAATCTCGATCTATGCCAACTCAGCAAACACCTTCGAAGATACCTGTAGAGCATCTTTATGATCACCCAGTTATGTTGTGACGTTTGATAGCACACAAGGTATTCCTCCGGTATCCGGGAGTTGCATAATCTCATAGTCGAAGGAATATGTATTTGTCATCAAGAAAGAAATAGCAATAAACTTAACGATCAATATGCTAAGCTAACGGCTGGGTCTTGTCCATCACATCATTCTCCTAATGATGTGATCTCGTTATCAAATGACAACACATGTCTATGGTTAGGAAACCTTAACCATCTTTGATCAATGAGCTAGTCTAGTAGAGGCTTACTAGGGACACGGTATTTGTTTATGTATTCACACATGTATTTAAGTTTCCGATCAATACAATTCTAGCATGAATAATAAACCTTTATCATGATTTAGGAAATATAATAATAACCATTTTATTATTGCCTCTAGGGCATATTTCCATCAGTCTCCCACTTGCACTAGAGTCAATAATCTAGTTCACATCGCCATGTGATTAACACCCATAGTTCACATTGCCATGTGACCAACACCCAAAGAGTTTACTAGAGTCAATAATCTAGTTCACAACGCCATGTGATTAACACCCATAGTTCACATCGCCATGTGACCAACACCCAAAGAGTTTACTAGAGTCAATAATCTAGTTCACATCGCCATGTGATTAACACCCAAAGAGTACTAAGGTGTGATCATGTTTTGCTTGTGAGAGAAGTTTAGTCAACGGGTCTGTCACATTCAGATCCGTATGTATTTTGCAAATTTCTATGTCTACAATGCTCTGCATGGAGCTACTCTAGCTAATTGCTCCCACTTTCAATATGTAGCTAGATTGAGACTCAGGAGTCATCCGAATTGGTGTCAAAGCTTGCATCGACGTAACTCTTTACGACGAACCCTTTATTACCTCCATAACCGAGAAATATTTCCTTAGTCCTCTTAGGTAACTAAGGATAATTTTGACCGATGTCCAGTGATCTACTCCTGGATCACTATTGTACCCCCTTGCCAAACTCATGGCAAGGTACACAATAGGTCTGGTACACAGCATGGCATACTTTATAGAACCTATGGCTGAGGCATAGGGAATGACTTTCATTCTCTCTCTATCTTCTACCGTGGTCGGGCTTTGAGTCTTACTCAACTTCACACCTTGCAACACAGGAAAGAACCCTTTCTTTGACTAATCCATTTTGAACTTCTTCAAAACTTTTTCAACGTATGTGCTTTGTGAAAGTCCTATTAAGCGTCTCGATCTATCTCTATAGATCTTGATGCCCAATATATAAGTAGCTTCACCGAGGTCTTTCATTAAAAAATTCTTATTCAAGTATCCTTTTATGCTATTCAGAAATTCTATATCATTTCCAATCAACAAATATGTCATCCACATATAATATCAGAAATGCTACAAAGCTCCCACTCACTTTCTTGTAAATACAGGCTTCACCGTAAGTTTGTATAAAACCATATGCTTTGATCACCTCATCAAAGCGTATATTCCAACTCCGAGATGCTTGCACCAGTCCATAGATGGATCGCTGGAGCTTGCACACTTTGTTAGCACCTTTAGGATCGACAAAACCTTATGGTTGCATCATATACAACTCTTCTTTAAGAAATCCATTAAGGAATGCAGTTTTGACGTCCTTTCACCAGATTTCATAAAATGCGGCAATTGCTAACATCATTCGGACAGACTTAAGCATCGCTACGGGTGAGAAAGTCTCATCGTAGTCAGCTCCTTGAACTTGTCGAAAACCTTTTGTGACAAGTCGAGCTTTGTAGACAGTAACATTACCATCAGTGTCAGTCTTCTTCTTGAAGATCCACTTATTTTCTATGGCTTACCGATCATCGGGTAAGTCCACCAAAGTCCACACTTTGTTCTCATCCACGGATCCTATCTCAGATTTCATGGCCTCAAGTCATTTATCAGAATCTGGGCTTATCATAGCTTCTTCATAGTTCGTAGGTTCGCCATGGTCTAATAACATAACTTCTAGAACAGGATTACCGTACCACTTTGGTGCGGAACGTGCTCTGTTCGACCTACGAGGTCCAGTAGTAACTTGATCTGATGTTTCATGATCATCATCATTTGCTTCCTCTCTAGTTGGTGTAGGCATCACGGAAACGGATTTCTCTGATGTGCTACTTTCCAATTCAAGAGAATGTACAATTACCTCATCAAGTTCTACTTTCCTCCCACTCACTTCTTTCGAGAGAAACTCCTTCTCTAGAAAGGATCCATTCTTCGTAACAAAAGTCTTGCCTTCGGATCTGCGGTAGAAGGTGTACCCAATAGTTTCCTTAGGGTATCCTATGAAGACGCACTACTCTGATTTGGGTTTGAGCTTATCAGGCTGAAGCCTTTTGACATAAGCATCGCATCCCCAAACTTAGAAACGACAGCTTTAGGTTTCTTGCCAAACCATAGTTCATACAGTGTCATCTCAACGGATTTAGACGGTGCCCTATTTAACGTGAATGCGGCTGTCTCTAATGCATAACCCCAAAATGATAAAGGCAAATCGGTAAGGGACATCATAGAACGCACCATATCTAACAAAGTACGGTTACGACGTTCGGACACACCATTACACTGTGGTGTTCCAGGTGGCGTGAGTTGTGAAACAATTCCACATTGTTTTAAATGAAGGCCAAACTCGTAACTCAAATATTCACTTCCATGATCAGATCGTAGAAACTTTATTTTCTTGTTACGATGATTCTCTACTTCACTCTGAAATTCTTTGAACTTTTCAAATGTTTCAGATTTGTGTTTCATTAAGTAGATATACCCACATTTACTCAAACCATCTGTAAAGGTTAGAAAATAACGATACCCGCCACATGCTTCAACACTCATCGGACCGCATACATCAGTATGTATTATTTCCAATAAGTCATTAGCTCGCTCAATTGTTCCGAAGAACGGAGTTTTAGTCATCTTGCCCATGAGGCATGGTTCGCAAGTATCAAATGATTCATAATGAAGTTACTCCAAAAGTCTATCTGCATGGAGTTTCTTCATGCGCTTTACACCAATATGACCTAAACGGCAGTGCCACAAATATGTTGCACTATCATTATCAACTTTGCATCTTTTGGCATCCATATTATGAATATGTGTATCACTACGATCGAGATTCAATAAACCATTCACATTGGGTGTATGACCATAGAAGGTTTTATTCATGTAAACAGAACAACAATTATTCTCTGACTTAAATGAATAACCATATTGCAATAAACATGATCCAATCATATTCATGCTCAACGCAAACACCAAATAACATTTATTTAGGTTCAACACTAATCCCGACGGTAGAGGTAGTGTGCGATGGTGATCGTATCAACTTTGGAATCATTTCCAACACACATCGTCACCTTGCCCTTAACTAGTCTCTGTTTATTCTGCAACTCCTGTTTCGAGTTACTAATCTTAGCAACTGAACCGGTATCAAATACCCAGGGGTTACTATGAACACTAGTAAAGTACACATCAATAACATGTATATCAAAAATACCTTTGTTCATTTTGCCATCCTTCTTATCCGCCAAGTATTTGGGGTAGTTCCGCTTCTAGTGATCATTCCCTTTGCAGTAGAGGCACTCAGTTTCAGGCTTAGGTCCAGCTTTGGGCTTCTTCACAGGAGTGGCAACTTGCTTGCCATTCTTCTTGAAGTTCCCTTTCTTTTCCTTGCCCTTTTTCTTGAAACTAGTGCTCTTGTTTAACCATCAACACTTGATGCTCTTTCTTGATTTCTACCTTCACTGATTTCAGCATCGCAAAGAGCTCGGGAATCATTTTCTTCATCCCTTGCATATTATAGTTCATCACAAAGTTCTAGTAGCTTGGTGATAGTGACTAGAGAACTCTTTCAATCACTATCTTATCTGGAAGAATAACTCCCACTTGATTCAAGCGATTGTAGTACCCAGACATTCTGAGCACATGCTCACTAGCTGAGCTGTTCTCCTCCATCTTGTAGGCAAAGTAGAGGTATCATACCTCTCGACACGGGCATGAGTCTGAAATACCAATTTCAACTCTTGGAACATCTCATATGCTCCGTGGCGTTCAAAACGTTTTTGAAGTCCCGGTTCTAAGCCGTAAAGCATGGCGCACTAAACTATTAAGTAGTCATCATGCCGAGCTTGCCAAACGTTCATAGCGTCTGCATCTGCTCCTGCAATAGGTCTGTCACCTAGCGGTGCATCAAGGACATAATTCTTCTGTGCAGCAATGAGGATAATCTTCAGATCACGGACCCAGTCTGCATCATTGCTACTATCATCTTTCAACTTAGTTTTCTCTAGGAACATATCAAAAATAGGGGAGCTATATTGCGAGCTATTGATCTACAACATAGATATGCAAAAACTATTAAGACTAAGTTCATGATAAATTTAAGTTCAATTAATCAAATTACTAATGAACTCCCACTTAAATAAACATCCCTCAAGTTATCTAAGTGATACGTGATCCAAATCAACTAACCCATGTCCGACCATCACGTGAGATGGGGTAGTCATCAATGGTGAACATCTGTATGTTAATCATATCTACTATATGACTCACGTTCGACCTTTCGGTCTCCAGTGTTCCGAGACCATGTCTGTACATGCTAGGCTCGTCAAGTTTAACCCAAGTATTCGGCATGTGCAAAACTGTCTTACACCCGTTGTATTTGAACATAGAGTCTATCACACCCGATCATCACGAGGTGCTTCGAAACGACGAACTTTGGCAACGGTGCATACTCGGGGAGAACAATTTTATCTTGAAATTTAGTGAAGGAAGGGATCATCTTATAATGCTACCGCCGTTCTAAGCAAAATAAGATGCATAAAAGATAAACATCACATGCAATCAAAATATGTGACATGATATGGCCATCATCATCTTGTGCTTTTGATCTCCATCTCCAAAGCATCGTCATGATCTCCATCGTCACCGGCTCGACACCTTGATCTCCATCGTTGCGTCAGGGTCGCCTCGCCAACTATTGCTAACGCATAGCGATAAAGTAAAGCAATTACATGGCGCTTGCATTTCATACAATAAAGAGACAACCCTAAGGCTCCTTCCTGTTGTCGATATTACAAAACATGATCATCTCATACATCAACATATATCACATCATGTCTTGACCATATCACATCACAACATGCCCTGCAAAAATAAGTTAGACGTCCTCTACTTTGTTGTTGCAAGTTTTACGTGGCTGCTATGGGCTTCTAGCAAGAACCATTGTTACCTACGCAAAAACCACAACGGTGATTCATCAAGTTTGCTGTTTTAACCTTCTACAAGGACCGGCCGTAGTCAAATTCGATTCAACTAAAGTAGGAGAAACACACACCAGCCAGCCACCTTTATGCAAAACTAGTTGCATGTCAGTCGGTGGAACCGGTCTCATGTGCGTGGACATGTAAGGTTGGTCCGAGCCGCTTCATCCCACAATACCGCCGAATCAAAATAAGACGTTGGTGGTAAGCAGTATGACTATCACCGCCCACAACTCTTTGTGTTCTACTCGTGAATATCATCTACGCATAGACCTGGCTCGGATGCCACTATTGGGAAACGTTTCATGGAAAACAAAAAAAATTCTACGCACACGCAAGATCTATCCATGGAGATGCATAGCAATGAGAGGGGAGAGTGTGTCTACATACCCTCGTAGACCGTAAGCGGAAGCGTTTGTTAACGCGGATGATGTTCGAACTTCTTCGCGCTCCAACTGATCGAGTACTGAATGTACGACACCTCCGCGTTCAGCACACGTTCAGCTTGGGGACGTCCTCCACCTTCTTGATCTAGCAAGACAGTGAGGTAGTGGATGAGTTCCGGCAGCATGACGGCGTGGTGACGGTGAGGGTGAAGTGATCTTCACAGGGCTTCGCCTAAGCACTACGAAAATATGACCGAGGGTGTAAACGGTGGAGGGGGGCGCCGCACATGGCTAAGCAATTGTTGTGATTGTGCTAGGCGCCCCCCTCCCACATATATATAGGTGGGGGGAGGAGGGAGCATGTGGCACCCCGGCTCAGAGGAAACCGGAACGCCCCGTATCCCAGCCCAGAGACAAGTCTTCTGGAATACGGCACTGTTGGCATAGAACAAATTAGCTCTTTATTACTATGGATAAGGTTACAAGAGTACATGGACATCGGCACGGCGATACTACGCCTGCCCAGGCTAGCTCTATGCTAACAGCGGAACAACCCGAGGGAATGGAGTATCCTCGGCAGCGGAACAACGACAGCGGTGATGGACTCCATTCCGCAGGGACTCTGGCTGGAACGCTTATCCTAGCTCGCAAACTCGAAATCCTCGACAAGCAAGCAATCATGGCATGACCTGCAAACTGGCATGACGCGCCAGGTGAGTACTTTGAATGTACTCGCAAGCTCACAGCAACCAAAGCAGTCAAGACAAGCAATAGCATGGCACTTACAGGTTAAGCAGGTGTAAACATGATGATGCTAGAACAATATGAGCATGGCATGGCATATACTACATGCAATAGGTTGCAACTTACTCCGTCGTGAGGTTACCCCGTAACCATCACATGTAAGAACTTATCATCGAGTGTGCCACATGATAACCTCGGGACCAACCAAACTTGGTATTACAATACCTTAGTGATAACATGATCACAAGGAGCTTGGTCTTTACCGGGATCACCACATAACACCAAACCACGGTGATCCTCTCACGATCACGATCAACCAACATCGGTATCCTCGATACCACGGTGATCCTCTCGCGATCACATAAAGATCAACCAACTTCTTTCTCATCGAACCGGGTTGTTATAAGCAAGATTATTATACTGTTGACACATAGTGTGTCCTACTACGAACTGTGCCCATGACCGAGGACGCGGCTATCGATAGATCATACACTCTACAGAGGTTAGTACACTGTACCCACACCACGGAACTCATGGCCTCGTGCTCCCATTCGGGTGGACCAACGATGTTCCGACAAAACCCAATCTACTGCATGGCACTCTCCCGGCCACTCCGACAAACTCCCCTTTGGGCTATGTCATGGGTGACCCCTGTGTCCTTCCGACACCTGCCACCGTCGTGGCCAAACAAAACTATCCCAAACAGGGACCTGAGCTCAATACCAAAACTAGGTTCACAAGGTTATAGCCGCCTACCTGATCAGGGTAGCACGCACTCATAACCTTCCCTAGTTGGAGGTACCGGCGAGAGGCATGACAATAGACCGAATTAGGGCTGCCCCATCCCAGCAAGTGTGGTTGCACTGGTGAGCTCGATTCGGTGGCGCACTATGACTCAGCCAACAGGTGTTCAAGTTCGATTAACATCCGGTTAAATTTGAATTATGATGTGCTTAGCCATGATAACAGGATGAACCATAACAACTGATAAAGAAACATGCAGACATGTCATCATCTCAGCATGAACTATTGCCAGTATTAACCATGAGCATAATGCTACCAACGACTACTTGATAACTAGCAAGATGCACATGGGCAGAATATAAGAATAAGCATGAAACATGAGCATATACAATATCCTCAAACATATTAACATGCACACATTAAATAACTATTCAAGTAGGAAACCATAGCTACTGCAAATCCATCATGCAAGTGGCTGTCGTGGCTTGCCTGGAGATGAAGAAATCATCGGGAAGAAGTGCGAGAAGCTCGCGGAATGGATCGCCGGAAACAGTTCTCTCTCGGAGGGGGCTGTTTACGGGCAAGGGCAAAATGGTCATTTTCATAGTGTCAAAACATTATGAAAATGATGCCAACAGAACGGGCTCGACGAGACGAAGAAGTAGGCTTTGGGTTCACCTTAATCGGAATTACGGATGAAAAGATATAAGCACATGAAGATCAGGGACTATTCTGTAAATAAAACATTCATAGATAGGTCCCTGGCGGCTGAACTGAAAACGCCTTTGCGTGAAATACGCTTTCTGCATATAGAAAACGCAGTTCACCAAAACATGCTTCCACTTCCCACGTCGGCTGACCGGGTCAGCTCCCCTGTTTGACTGACAAAAGGGGCCGCGGGCGGTGGGACCCGCCTGGCCAGCTCACCGTCTTCATCCTCTCGCTCGCCCGACGGGGCAGAGCAGAGGCTCGACACCAGCGGCCGTCCCGGCGGCTCGGTCCACCCCAGGCGGAGTTCCGACCACCGAGATGACCGGCGCGAGGTGGCGCATCCGACTGGAGGTAACATGCTCGCCAGAGAGCACTGAGACGAGCGGGGCAGTGACCACGGTGGACGGCCGGCGTCGGCGAAGATGGAAATGGGGCTCTGGTGCTCCGGCGGTCGAGACGAGGAACTGGGAGGGTCCGCCAGAGTTTGGTGGCACTCATGGAGGTGAAGGGGAGGAGAGGGAAGAACTAGCTCACCGGAATTTGAGCGAGGCTCACCGGCGGCCGTGGCAGCCAATAGAGGCGAGGAGGGGCTCCGGGGCACGGGTAGGTGGCTAGGGAGGGGTAGTCGAGTGTGGAGAAGCTGGTGGTGCCGACTAGAGGGGCTCAGGGACTTTATATAGCCGGACGGCGAGGGTGGCCGAGCTCGGCCGCGGTGACACGTCGCCGGAGCTACAGTGCTCGGACTTGAATGGGTGGAGGCTAGTTCGGCATCGTGGTGCGGCCGACCTGACGAGGATCAGGAGGGACGGGACGGCTCGGGAGGAAAAGGCCAGGGGAGGGAAGACGACGGCGGCTCACGGGCGTGCTCTGTTTCTCGACGGGGACGGCTCGTCGGGGAAGATTCCATAGGGAAAGAGGGTTCCAGAGCGAAGGCGAGGCCAAGACGGAGCTTCTGGACATGGAGAGGTGGTGAGGGAGGGAAACGGACGAGGCAGAGGGCCCCAATGCACAGAGCGCGTGCATTGGCATGTCAAATGCGTGGTCACCGCTTGCACAGGCACACACGGTGCGTTCTGGCCCGTTACATCATGTCTAACGTATAGTCTCTCCAATATAGGTTATCTCAGAGGTGATGGCTCGAAGAAAAACACTGTGGGTAGATGGGAATGATCCACAGAAGTTTTCTGTAGCAAACTTGGACATGAAGCTGAGATGAAATGGGATTGCCACTAAGGATCAAAAGATGTCATCCATTCTTAGGGTAGGAAGGACTATGATCTTGTGGATTTTGGAAGGATTTGGACCAGGATTTAGCATAGTTGCTTCACAACTGCCCAAACTGGTCCAGAAAATGAATCATGAAGTGGCACACTAAGGGATGCTTGGATTGAGCTGAAATTTGGTGGCTAGGAGTTATTTGGGTACATGAACACACTGTAAAAATTTCATACCATTTGGACATGCCAAAATAGTACTTCCTTCACAGTGGTCCTCTCTGGACAGAATTTTGGAAAAATTCTAGTGAATTATTGGTTAGATGAAATGAGCCCAAATTTAGTGGAGAGGTGAAATGTAGCTAGAAGCATGTTCTGGAAATTATTCGTGAATTATGGAACAATAAAAATTATAGTTGCTTCACAACCCAAAATAATTACCAGAAACAAAGATTTGATGTTGTGATCACATAGATGATTGAATGATGCTAAAATTTAGTGGAGAGATACTATTTGATCATACTAAGATGGTTGCAAAATTTCAACTCATTTGGATATGCCTAGCTTGCACTTCCTTCACAAGGCCTCTGTTTGAACAGAAACTTTGAAAAATTACTCAGGAATATTCACTAGGCAAATGAAGTTGAAATTTGGCATGTGGCAATGATATGGATAGGAAAGAGTGCACAAAAAGTTTGAGAGCAAGCAAGCAAATATAAAGTGTACTTGCTTCTCAACTTGACAGCTAGGGCAGAATCAGAAAAAGAATATTTGTGAAATATTTTTGAACATGGCAAGGAAGTATTTTGACATATCTGAAGAAGATATGTCCCAAAGGATTTATGAGAATTATTTGGGAATCTTTGGAATGCTGGAAATGTGGGTTGCTTCACAACCCAGGGCAGACAGGGTTATTCCTTTAATAGAAAAAGGAATATTCCCAAGAAAAAGAATATTGGGATTGGTCCAAGATGAGAATGATATGGTCTTGAGATGGTTTTGAGGTTGACAAGCCACTGGGGAGAAGAATCGAGGGTGATCTCTCCAGGTTTCAAGACCACTAAGCCATAGAAAAGCAAATCCAAACCAAAATCAAAAGAAAAAGGAAATGGGCAAAATCCAGGGTGTTACAGAGCAGCCAGGAGGAGCCCCCAAGTAGGCCGAATCCTACTTGGGGTCCTTCCAAACTAGCGCCCCCCCCCCCCCTCCCTTACCATATTTGTCGGAGGGGGGAAGGAAAGGGGGAAGAGGGAAGGAAGGGGGAGGCCGAATCCCCCCCCCCTTTCCTTTCCCCCACTTGGGCGGCTGCCATAGGGGGTGCGCCAGCCCCTTCTGGGCTGGTGTGCTCGCCTCTAATGGCCCAATAGGCCCATTACCCTCCCGGGGGTGTCCGGTGCCCCCTCCGGTACTCCGATGACTACCCGGTACACTCTGAAACACTTCCGTGTACGAATACCATCGTCCTATATATCAATCTTTACCTCTCGCCCATTTCGAGACTCCTCGTCATGTCCGTGATATCATCCGGGACTCCAAACAACATTCGGTCACCAAATCATATAACTCATATAACACTATATCGTCAACGAACGTTAAGCGTGCGGACCCTACGGGTTCGAGAACTATGTAGACATGACCGAGACACCTCTCCGGTCAATAACCAATAGCAGAACCTGGATGCCCATATTGGCTCCTACATATTCTACGAAGATCTTTATCGGTCGAACCTTATGACAACATACGTAATTCCCTTTGTCCATTGGTATGTTACTTGCCCGAGATTCGATCGTCAGTATCTTCATACCTAGTTCAATATCGTTACCGGCAAGTCTCTTTACTCGTTTCGTAATACATCATCTTGCAACTAACTCCTTAGTCACTTTGCTTGCAAGGCTTCTTATGATGTGTATTACCGAGAGGGCCCAGAGATACCTCTCCGATACTCGGAGTGACAAATTCTAATCTCGATCTATGCCAACTCAGCAAACACCTTCGGAGGTACCTATAGAGCATCTTTATGATCACCTAGTTACGTTGTGATGTTTGATAGCACACAAGGTATTCCTCCGGTATCCGGGAGTTGCATAATCTCATAGTCGAAGGAATATGTATTTGTCATCAAGAAAGCAATAGCAATAAACTTAATGATCAATATGCTAAGCTAACGGATGGGTCTTGTCCATCACATCATTCTCCTAATGATGTGATCCCGTTATCAAATGACAACACATGTCTATGGTTAGGAAACCTTAACCATCTTTGATCAACGAGCTTGTCTAGTAGAGGCTTACTAGGGACACGGTATTTGTTTATGTATTCACACATGTATTTAAGTTTCTGATCAATACAATTCTAGCATGAATAATAAACCTTTATCATGATTTAGGAAATATAATAATAACCATTTTATTATTGCCTCTAGGGCATATTTCCATCAAGCACCCCGTGCAGCTCCGGCAAAGCCCAGCGCCGCATGCAGGTACTGGTTCGTCCTGTAGCCGCCGTCGTCGGTTTGCCGGCAAGGATTCGGCCGGCCGGACCCCGGGCTCGGCGTTCGCGCAGCGGCTCGCTGGCTCGCCGATGCCACTCATAAAGTGCGACGACTGCACGCGAACAGTAGTGCGCCTAACTTCTAGCACGCCGAAGCACCCCGGATGGGTATTCTTCAAATGCAAAAACGACGAGGTATGTTGTTGTTTCCATTCGGCTTTGTCTCACCCTATTCGTTTCAATTTCGATAGCTTATGGACATCATCATGTGTGTAGGAAGATGGATGCTCATTTTGGTTTTGGGTAGGAGAGTACATTGTTTTATTGATAGAAAGATACTTAATAGATGTTCGTGCACTCCTTAGTAGAATTGAGGCTAATGATGCGGCTGCCTGTGCAATCCGAGAAGAAACTAGAAGGGAAACAACGTCTACTTCTTTAGAATCAAAGAGGAAGAATGTAGAATGCAAGATCAAGAATCCGCAGATCAACAACGAAGGCATGGGGAAGATATTGGTCCAACTAGTGGGAGCAGTTATGGAAGTTGGATATCTTCTAAAATGCATAATTGTGGTTCTTGTTTTCTTTGGTCTTACTATTCTAGCAAAGATTTGGTGAATTAATATGTATCCAATGTCGTTGAAGAAAATAAAAAAGTAAAGAAATGTGTTTTCATGTTTGAAATCGAAATGCAAATTACGGTTTTGCGGGCGGCGGCCCGCAAATACGGTTTTCCGCGAACTGTAAATGCACTTTGCGGGTCCGCATTATACGGGGTCTACTAGATATGCTCTTACTTATTACGGTTGTTTATATAATAAGTTGATCCTTAGTAAATTTCATAGGCCAACCACTATCCTATTCATAAATCAATGTAAAACTGATAGTAACTTAAAGGCGTGAAAGTGCTATTGCGAGCTCGAGCTCAACAGTAAATTTAGTAAAGCAATTCAAAAACATCCAAAAACAAATTGGCAAGGAATATTGAATTTTCTTACATGCGTGCAAATTTTTTCGATGGAATCACATTCATGCAGGTGTGGACAAAAAAACAATATCATTGCTCCAAAAATACTTTTTGGAGCAATGATTTTCCCCCCACACCTCCATAAGTGTGATTTTATGAAGAAATTTTGCACATGTTTAGCAAAAATATGAATGTTTCTTGCAAAAAAAAATTTATTTTATTTTTTACTAACTTATTAAAATTCATTGTTCACTCGAGCTCACATACTCCATGTCCAAATAAGTGATGATTCTTTAGGTTGGTTATAGGATGACTAACTTAGACTAGTAACATATGCATGTTACTAGTCTATATTTTACTAGTCTATGTTACTACTTGCGCCATATGTGTGATATCATAGAGACCTTCCTTTGTTACTTTGTAGAGTGATTTTTCATTGAGAAGTGATATATGATGGTGCCATTTTTTTTTTCTCTCTCACCCTTAATTACTTGTCACATCATCTTTTTTTCTCTATGTGATATGAATGTTATTACGTATGTTGCTCTCACTGTGAGTAGTTTACGGGTGGTTGTCGCTAACCACTACATTTCAGCAGTTACAAAGCAACAGCATGAAACAGAAGGAAGATTATAAATGAAGTCACAGTTTCCACTTCTTCTTTGCTCCTCCCGTAAAATATATTCTATGATATTTCCATTTTTGTCCAGGTTCCAAAGATATGTATCGAGAAAATATGGTACGAATATTCATATATTAAAGAAGCAAAAACTATTTGAACCGATATTAACAAGATAACAATTTTGCAGCAAGGTTGACAAATCACACATATCTTCTTTTGGGGGAAAGACTATCATGGCTAGTTTTATTCGATCAAACAACGATTACAACGTTCACTAGCGGGCTGATCAAGAACCCCGGGCGTTCCTGAATCCAACTATTATCACACTTATACAAAAACTAAATTTAGCTAATGAGCTGTTGAATTTGCATCACGAAAACAATGACTAAAGATGACATTTCCTATCGATGTAGCCGCATCCATGCATTCGGCAAAAATGGCTGCAGCCGCAACCCACCATTGTTGTTGTCCTTGACAACAGCTCACCATATTAAGCGACTCAGACTCCGCTTCCATTCTGTTACAACCCAAGCTAATCGTCAAGTTTGGGTTGACGAACTCAAATATATATATATATATATATATATATATATATATATATATATATATATATATATATTCGCGCAAAACGTCCACTTTCAGCTAGGTTGACTTACTCAATTTCTCTCCCATATGCAGTTATATAAACCTGAGATCGGCAAGTAATTATGAATGTCGGCGTTCTGGGAACCAGGGTATCTAGACTTGTCTGCCTGCGGCCCACGGCGTGGTGCCATCGACGGCCTGGTACGGCCCATCTACAACACTTCAAGACAAGACCCTCGCGAGGGGCCAAGCCTCGCGAGGCGGGCGACGTCAAGACCTCCGGAGGGAGCGGCCTCCTTAGGCTGACTCCTGAGGAGCGGAGATTTCTATGCAGATGCCCACCTCATGAGGTGGAGGTGACGCAAGCCATGACGACCAAGGCCAGGCGGGCGTCAGCGGACGCAGAGCAGCAGGTTTCCTCTTTGGTGCTAAGGAGGCAAGCGCAGGCGCGGGGTCCCGAGGAATCACCCAAAGGTTTCCATTCCTGTGCAACGAGACCAAGACCGCCAGGACGGTAGGACGGATGTCATCGCCGAGCCCACCGCAGCGTCACGGCCAGAAGCTTTGCAGGCGAAGACCACCTTTCGTCAGGATAAGATGTACTACTTGTCCCCTTTCAAATTGGTCGTTGTGGAATCCCTTCCCGCCTTCGTTTTCGGGGAAGAGGACCGAGGCCACTATATATAGGCTAGCCACCACCATAGAAGGGGGGAGGATCGAATCCGGAACAACTCACCCTCACCAGAGCAAGCCTCGCGAGCTTGTTCATCCTATGTACTAGTTCATCCTCAGCCCCTCATGAGGCTAATCCACCACAAAGCAGGAGTAGGGTTTTACACCGCAAGGTGGCCCGAACCTGGGTAAACTGCCGTGTCCATCTTCTTCCCTGTTCTCTGAGCTAGGCTGCGTTGGTTGGCTGGAGAGGTTGAGTTCTTCGCACACGCCCCAGAGTTCGAACCTTTCTTGGGTCTGCGGAGCCCTGAATCCGACATTTGGCGCGCCAGGTAGGGGCGTGTCGAAGCCTCTCTCTCACCGCTCGTTCCACCACCGTCTCGCTGTTCCGATGGCTGACGCTTGCCGTGTTCGTGCCGAGCGTCGGGCCGCTCGTGTCGCCCAGACGGCACCCGCGGGCAACGGCGTCCCTCGCCGCTCTGCCTCCCCGGTAGCTAACACCGCCACCGACCCTGCCGCCTGCGAGCAGCAGGACTCATCGCTGCCGCCGTCCGTACAGCGCGACGGCCGCACCGCGACTCCGGCACCCACTCTAGCCGCGGCGTCGTCTTCTCACGGCCGTCGTGGGCCAGCGAATGCGCAGTCTGCGCTGCTCATGGCGCGCGAGCTTCTGCGCTATCCTCCGGCCAACGACCTCTACGACGACTGGCTTGCCCGCATTGCTGAGCTCGTCAACGCCACTGGCGAAGCCCCTGCACCATCTCGTTCGCTTCGCCCTCCGTTGTCCCAGGCGGGCGATGTGGCCCACGGCGCACCTCCTCCCCCTCCGCTGCACGACGAGGGCCCCGAGCCGAGGCGTGAAGCTCCCCAGCGCGACCCGCCGCCCAGAACGCCAGCGCGCGATGAAGAAAGCTGCCAGGTGGTGCAGCGGCCCCAAGGAGAAGCGTGTGCGCTTCCAGCACCATCATGTCAAGACCCACACCGCCAGAGGCGGCCGCACGCGGGCATCAAGATCAGGCGCCTCCCCGGCGGATGGCCCCGGTGAATGCGGCAGGGTGCCGTGCTTTCACCCCGGAGCTGTGCCGCGTCGTCTGGCCCGGCAAGTTCAAGCCGGATCTGCCTCCGCGCTACGACGGCAGCCCTGACCCCGCCGAGTTCCTCCAGCTCTATGAGCTGAGCATCGAGGCGGCGAACCGCAACGAGAAGGTCATGGCGAACTGGTTCCCCATGGCCCTCAAGGACGGCGCGCGCTCCTGGCTCCTGAACCTTCCGGTGGGGTCGATCTCCTCCTGGGATGAGCTATGCGAGCGCTTCATCGCCAACTTCCAGGGCACTTGCGACCGCGCTCCCGGGGCAGGCGACCTGCGACGCATCAAGCAGCAGCCAGGCGAAACCTTGCACAAGTACGTACGACGCTTCACCAACGTTCGCCTCAAGATCCCGAAGGTGTCGGACGAGGCCATCATTACGGCGTTCTCTGAGGGTGTCCGGGATGTCAAGATGAAGGAAGAGCTCGCCATGCACGAGGATTTGTGCTCGGCTCTGGAGATGTTTAACATGGCCACCAAGTGCGCGAGGGCGGAGGAAGGTCGCCTCTCCCTCCTGGAACTTCCAGAGGTCGATCCTGAAGACAAGAAGGTCAAGGCTAAGGATGTGAAGCGCAAGGGCTCAGTTGTGCTCGCGGCTGAACCTGAGATGAAGCGCGGCTGCGACCACCCCGAGTCCTCCAAGGGCAGCCGTCCGTTTGGCGTCTTCCATAATGTCCACAGCCACAACACCAACGACTGTCAAGAGCTCAAGGCAATCCGCGACGGGCGCTTTGGCCGCCGTACCGAGTGCAGCGACCGTGGCTACGGCCGCGGAGGAGGCCACGGGGGCGGCCGCTGGGACAACCGCAACCCCCACCAGGACTGGCGTGATCAGCCTCATGAGGACCGCTGGCAGGGCCAGCCTCGCGACGGCCCCTGGAGGGACCAACCTCGTGAGGATCATCCTCAGGGCAACGCCAGTCTCCCACTGCTGCCACCGCCGCCAAGGAGGAACAACGACCACCGCCAAGACGATGGGGCCCGGGGCTTCCAAGAGCCTCGTGTCGTTGCCTGCATCCTGGGTGGCGCTCAGGCCCCCGCTTCCCATCGCATCTTCAAGCAATTCGCTCGTGAGGTGAACGCAGCCCTCCCCAAGCTCGAGGCGTCGCGCCCCCTCAGGTGGTCCAAGTACACCGTCACCTTTGACTCTACAGACCAGCTCAAGTGCTCAGTTGCCGCTGGCGCGCTCCCAATGCTCTGCTCACCAACCATCAGCAACGTCCTCGTCACCAAGACACTCATCGATGGCGGCGCGGGGCTCAACGTTCTCTCCCTCGAGACTTTCGAGACGCTCCAGGTGCCATACGACCAGCTCCTCCCTACCAAGCCTTTCTCAGGGGTGACCGATGGCTCCACCACCCCCATAGGGCAAATTCGCCTCCCTGTCACCTTTGGCCAGCGAGACAACTACCACACCGAGCTCATCGACTTCGATGTCGCCCACATTCGCCTCCCGTACAATGCCATCCTTAGGTATCCAGCCCTCGCCAAGTTCATGGCGGCGACTCACCACGGCTACAATGTCCTCAAGATGCCAGGAAGCGGCAGTATCATCACGGTCGCCTGCGACGAGAAGGCAGTGGTGTGCTCCCTCGAGCACGCCTACCAGGCTGCGGCAGCCGAGAACTTTGACGACGAGGGTGCAGTTCGGCCTCCTGAGGCCATTCCCAAGAAGAAGCAGCAGCTCCTCCCCAAGGGCCGCCAGGAGGCTGGTGCGTCCGACGATCGTGCCTCAGGCCCCGCGCCCGCTGCTGGGGTGCCCTTCCCCCTCGCATAGGAAGGCGCGCCCGGCGCCCCCCTCAGGACGGGCTCGGGGGCTCTCCTCTGGAGGGCCTCTGACCTGACCAGCATCACGAGGGAGGCGTTCGGGCACCATGTGGAGGCGTGCTTCAATGCGCGCTTCCGTGACCAGCATCACAGGGCGCGAGGCGCTAGGCGCTCAGGAGTTCATCACCAAGGAAACCGAAGAGCTTCAGGCGGCGCAAGCCATGCGCGGCGAGCGCTGCCCCACGCCACTCAGTGCAGCTGCCGCCCCCGATGCGGGTAGCGAGCTGCGCCTCTACGTCAACATCCCAGGTCTCAACAGGGTCGCTTCTCAGGAGCTCTACTGGCCATCCCGCGTTGGACGGAGTGGGGGCTGTCCCCGCAGCTACAACCGCATGCCGTTTGGCCTGCTGAACATGGCTGCCTCGCACCAGCATTGCATGCAGGGCGTCCTGGCGGCTCGCGAGGCCCGGTGTTAGGCGATCCTGACGGCGGAGGTGCTGGACCCTCGTGAGCTCCCCGGGCCTCCAGAGCCACCCTAGCCTCAGGAGCCAGCCGGCTCGTGAGGAGCGACCACCGCAACACGCGTCTTCAGCTACTCCAACACCTCTGCGACAACGGTGCCAGGTGACTTTTTGGTCTGTTCAATTGAGGGCGCCCCTCGGGCTGCATTATCCTCAAGCTGCTAGGGCCCGCACCTACAGCATGTATCAGAACTGGCGTCGCCCTTCCATGAATTGCTTAATATTATCACCTGCATGTCCGGTGCTTCGCCACCATGAATGTTGTGCACCCTCACGAGCCCGCCCGCGACCGCCTCATGATTAAGGACTGGCACGGCGTCTGTGCTCGGGTTTCTCCCTGCAGCGTCGTTAAACCCAAGTGGTTGAGCTCTGTCTCGCGGGCTAGCTCCCGTGCACGTCACCTCCCATGGTCCTTGGTGCCTTATTCTCGCATGAGCTAATCGAGAGCGGATAAGTTAGGGCGCGCGACCTGGTGCCTCGCCGCCGGGGGAGCCGCGCGCCGGTTGTTTTTCTTTAGGACTGTTGCATGAGAAGACTGGGCACGGCGTCTGTGCTCGGGTCCATCCCTGCAATGTCGATAAACCCAACGGCTGAGCTCTGTCTGGCGGGCCGGTCCCATCACGCCACCTCCTGGGGTCGTTGGTGCTTGGCCTTATCATGCGATGTCCTCTGGAGATTCACTCGGCGCAGGCCACCGCAATATCTCTAGTGATTTTTACAGGCACCCCGTAACAAAAATCAGGCGCAACCCGCCTTGAGGTAGGGCCCCGTGAGTCCCGCGCTGGCTCACGGGTGCCCATATACACCTCCTCCAGTCCGGCCGTGCAACCCATGTGTCCGGACGGGGCTGTACACGCCCCGGAGTCTCCCCTCAGAGGGAACTCCCACCCACGCACCAGTGGAAGCCCCACGCTCCGCGCTGGCAGATGACACGGTCGAGGAGTGGCTATGCCCACGCCAAAGTGAAAGCACCATGCTCCGCGCTGGTGAATAAACAACTGAGGGTGGCCCCCGTGGCCGCATCAACCTCAGGACAGCCTTTCGGCTCTTCGCCCAGCAACACCTCACGGCTTTCCCCTAGAGAGGCCCGCGCGAGGGGGCTGGGCACGGGGGCTACGCCCAGGCCATGCCTGGCGCACGCCACCTTACCTGTTTTCTCGCGTCCCTCCTAGGCCAAAGCGGGTGAGCGAAGGTATGGAGGACTCCGAATTACCTTGTGCAGCTGCTTGTTTCTCCTTCATCGAGGTTGTTCATACGTCAAGGGGGACCCATGAGCATCGCGCCTCAGGGGCCTCACTAGCCACGTAGCCCCTCGCCCCTTGGTCTTGTCCTGGTGATTCGGACGCCCCAACAGCGGTCGAGGTATGCGCAGGGCTGGGCCCTGCCGACGCAGAACATCGAGGTTGTTCGTACGTCAAGGCGGACCCCTGAGCATCGCGCCTCAGGGGCCTCACTAGTCACGTAGCCCCTCGCCCCTTGGTCTCGTCCTGGTGATACAGACGCCCCAACGGCGGATGAGGTACGCGCGGGGCTAGGCCCTGCCGACGCAGAACGTTGGGGCAAACACAAAGGAGACCAAGCACGGAAGAGAAATCGCGGAGTTCTAACAAGCTATTACAAAACATAATGTTCTACGAGTTGAAATAGAAGTTCTCATGCCTCCTCGAGGCACCATGAATGTTGCAGGGTCAACTAGGAAGAAGCACCGCCATCGCCTTGGTGGCTGCCATCGCTCGCCTTGGGAAGCTCGTCGTCGATGACGCTCCCACCACCTTCGCCGCCGGCTTCTATCGCCACACCTGCGGGGTCGGGGACGCAGAGGAACTTCCCCAACAAGGCCTCCACCTACTCCTTCACGGCCTCGGTAGCAGCGGCGCGGGATTCAAGGGCCACTGGCTCGATTAACGCACTAAGGTCGAAGCTTGGGTCTCGGAGGTGGAGGTGGCTGAAGACGCGCGTTGCGGCCGAGGTAAAGAGCGCGCGGCACTCTCCCTCCACCGCGAAATCCATCCCGGCGGCGACGCCCTCAAGCACCTCCGCAAGCTTGGGGAGAAGCCCAGCAGGGCCATCTTCCGGAGTCGCCAGCGGCTCCTCGTACCCCCCTCCGTAAAGGGAGCGCAGCGCCTCGTGGGCCCTGAGCTCGGAGCAGACCAAGGCTTCATGCCCCGCGGCCGCCATTTTCTCGGTGGTGGCGAGGGCCTTCTCCTTGGCCTCCAGCTGGGCCGTCGCCTCAGAGAAAAGCTAGGCTTGGGACGCCCGCGCCTCGTCCACCTCCTTCTTCAGCTTGCCCAGGCGGTCCTGCTCCGTGGCTTGGTCCTTGGCTGCCTGGGCTAGCTTGGCGTCACGGTCGGCGAGCGTCATCTCATAGGCCTTGAGCTCCTCCTCATGCTGATGGAGCCGTTCCGTATGGGCAGCCTGCGCATCACGAAGAGCTTTCATCTCAGTCTCCGCCTTGCTGCAGCGCCCCTCGGCGGACGATGCGTCGGCCAGCGCCGCGTCACGAGCCCTCGCGGCCTCGTCGGCCTCCTTCCTGCTCTCCGCGGCGGCGGCCTCAGCCCGGCTCCAGGCCGCCCTGGCGGACGCGTCGGCCTGGAGCCACCCTGAGATCAGCCCCATGCGCTCCCTCGCCCCGCGCCCGTTGGCGTCCTACAGATCGGTCCGGAGCTGGTCCAGTGCGTTGAAGGCCTCCACCAGAGCCCCGGGCCTGACAAGGGGCATGCGGTCCGCCAGCACAAGGGCCTGGGGAGGAGGCGGCGTCGGCATGGGAACTGGCGTCATCACTGAAGCAGGGCCAGCTTGAGGCTCTGAAGCCCCCGAACCTCCCGCGGGCACGACTGGGAGAGGCGGCTCCGGAGTCTGCCGGCCGCGGAAGCAGGCTCCTCCTGAGGCACCACCATCGTACCTTTAGGGGCCCGCTCCGTCGCAGGGGAGTGCAAGGCGACCTCCTCAGCTTGCGTTGGGGCCGCCACGGCCCTGACGAGCGGTGGAGCCCCGGGGACCCTGGCGTCCCCCTTTTTCTTCTTCACCATGGCGCCCACCCTGGTCACCAGGAGGGGGGTGCTATGAGTACGATATCAAGAGACGGCAAACGGAAACAAGGCAAGGCGCTTACTCGTCAGAGGCGATGTACGCCCTCTTCCTGACCAAGACCAGGGCACTGTCGACCTTCTTGGGCGCGGTCTGGGCCGCGCCCTGGAGATTGACAGGGCGCACGACGGCCGGCTTTGGTGTGGCACCGGCAGGCGGCAACGCAGGGGCGCCGCCTCGAGGAGGGGGCGCTGCCCCGCTCTTCTTCGGGACCGCTCGTCCCGGCCTCCGCGAGGCCGGGGGAGTGGCCCCGGACCTTGTGACGACCCGGGTGGGACGCGGGGATTCCGCGACCGGGGGCTCTGCGGCACCATCATCGTCGGGGAGGCCGCGGAGAAGCTCGCTCTGGGACGGAGGAGAGGTCTCCGCCGCATCGTCCACGGTCGCCTCCGAGTCCTCCTCCCCCTCTTCCTCGGCGTCGTCGGCGGAGGACACCGGCACCGGGGGGTTCGGGAGCTCGGGTGGCACGAGCCCCAGCTCGTTGAAGATGGGCATGGTGGCGGCCAGCGCTGCCCCATCGGCACAGCGGTACAGCGGGATGTAGGCCGCCGGGAGGTTGCCCGGATCCCTCTCAAGCAAGGTATGCATGGCCTTGTCCAGCTCCTCACCGATCAAGCTCCCTGGGCGTAGCCGGATGTCGTCCTCTGCGCCCTTGAACTCCCACATGGGGCGCGAGTGTGCCTGAAGCGGGGCCAAGCGCTGCGTCAGGAACTCCTTGACGAGCATGGCCCCCATCAGCACCCCGGCCTCCATGTCCGCCATCATCTTCTTCAAGACTGGCGCCGCTCAGGGATCGGTGAGCTTCTCATGACCCCACCGGTCGAGCTTCTCCGGCAGCTCGGTTGGCAACTCCGGCCGCGCGTGGAGGCCCCTGGCGTCCATGAAGACCCCCTTGCGCCGGAAGTTCTCCACCTTCTTCCCGGCCTTCATGAGCACGTTGCCGCTGTGGGCTGCGGCAAAGGAGGCGCAGCCCGAACGCTGGGTTGGGTCGTGTATCCGAAAGTAGAAGAAGTGGCGGAGGAGCGCGACGGAAGGCCTCACGCCCATGAACGCCTCGCAGTAAAAGGCGAAGATCGACAGGAGAAGGATGGAGTTGAGCTGAAGATGCAAAGCCTGAACCTGGTAATGGTCGAGGACAGCGGTGAAGAACTCGGAGAAAGGCGGGATGAGCCCCGCGAAGACGCTATGAAAGAAGAAGGGATAGAACGTCCCCGCCATGGCCCTCTGGTCAGTGGAGCCAGCCAGGAGCATCGTCTCCTTCGACTCATTGTCATTGCTCGCCGTCAGCGGGAGCGTGGCGGCAAGGTGCCTCTCCTCGGTAATGGAAGATGCGCCGAGGGCCGGCGCGGGAGAAGAAGAGGAACTCGCGGCCTGCGCGGCCGGCTTCGCCTTCCCAGATGCCATCTGCGAAGAGCTCGGAGAAGGGACACGGAAGGGAGAAGGAATTCGACTAGATCTGGAGGTACTCTCGGCAGGGAGAAAGGGGATCTGGAGCAATGCGAAGAGAAGGCAATGATGGTGCGGCGTAGGCGCCAGTCTTTTGTCAGCCTGGGGCAGTTGCCAAGGTGGCGTGGGGAAGCAAAGACGCCCACGTCCCATCAGGCGCCACGCGTCAGCCTGGTCTGCAGGCGATTGGGGCCCATGGTGCTTCACCCTTACCCTTTGGCTTCGCCTCGAAGCCAAGTCCGAGCGCGCCTTGGGCCCGGGGGCTACTGTCGGTGTTCTGGGAACCAGGGTACCCAGACTTGCCTGCCTGTGGCCCACGGCGTGGCGCCATCGACGGCCTGGTACGGCCCATCTACAACACCTTCAAGACAAGACCCTCGCGAGGGGCCAAGCCTCGCGAGGCGGGCGACGTCAAGACCTCCGGAGGGAGCGGCCTCCTTAGGCTGGCTCCTGAGGAGCGGAGATTTCTATGCAGATGCCCACCTCATGAGGTGGAGGTGACGCAAGCCATGACGACCAAGGCCAGGCAGGCACCAGCGGGCGCAGAGCAACAGGTTTCCTCTTTGGTGCTAAGGAGGCAAGCGCAGGCGCGGGGTCCCGAGGAATCACCCAAAGGTTTCCATTCTCGTGCAACGAGACCAAGACCGCCAGGACGGCAGGACGGATGTCATCGCCGAGGCCACCGCAGCGTCACGGCCAGAAGCTTTGCAGGCGAAGACCACCTTTCATCAGGATAAGATGTACTACTTGTCCCCTTTCAAATTGGCCGTTGTGGAATCCCTTCCCGCCTTCGTTTTCGGGGAAGAGGACCGAGGCCACTATATATAGGCTAGCCACCACCATAGAAGGGGGGAGGGTCGAATCCAAAACAACTCACCCTCACCAGAGCAAGCCTCGCGAGCTTGTTCATCATCTGTACTAGTTCATCCTCAGCCCCTCGTGAGGCTAATCCACCACAAAGCAGGAGTAGGGTTTTACACCGTAAGGTGGTCCGAACCTGGGTAAACTGCCGTGTCCATCTTCTTCCCTGTTCTCTGAGCTAGGCTGTAGGGCGGCACATTGGTTGGCTGGAGAGGTTGAGTTCTTCGCACAAGTCCCAGAGTTCAAACGGTTCTTGGGTCTGCGAAGGCCTGAATCCGACAATGGACACCCAAAACTTCTGATAAACCGTTAAGAGTTAAAAAGGTAGATTCTTCTCATCGTAATTTGAGCGGATGTTTTCGATCGAACCCGTCTACTTCATTGACCCATCCAACGCGCGTTCAGCTCATAAGCACACAAATTTCCTTGATTTCCTAGTGTTTCAGAATATTCATGATTTACTTTCAGTTTTTATAATCTAAATTGCCCACAAATTTTCACGACTGGATATTTCCAAGTGTTCACACGATTCTTGGCCTGCTGTAAGATATCAACCAAACTCTGTACTACCTTGTGTCTTTGTTTATAATACCATATCATGTTAACCTTGTTCTAAATGTTTTACTTTCCACTAGAAATGTTAACTGCATCATTTTTACTCGTGAATTATGGTTATTTGAATATTGCTCATATTTTCTAGTAAACTACAAATGAATTCACGGGAGGGGAAAATACTGTGTTCGGTTAATTACACATCAGGAGTCCAAAGAGGGGAAAGAGATAATGTGCAACGAGACAAGATAACTAATATTTACAACTGATTACACAGCCAATGAAATCAAAATTGACATATCACACTTGAAAGAATATGAAACTGGACTACGGTGGCTGTATATGTGACCTCAGAAGCTATGAGTGCTCGTCTCGTAACCATACATCATGAACTCAAGGGTTGCGCTCAATCTTTGCAGGTAATAAAGTAGGCAGCACCAAGGAAAGAGGTAACAACGGCGAAGGAGTTCTTCTGGGGCAGTCAAAATGAAAATAGTTTGTATTTCACTTGTACGCTTGCCTACAGAAACAGCATAAAATGTGAAATATTAGTACTGTGGTGCAGAGGATGATTCACAGCAGAATAGCACAGCTGAAGAAGACCAGGTTATTAACTTATTACCATTATGGTCAGCATGGCTTTCTCCTGTCAACTTTGAAAGGAATGTTTAGCCATCTCTTCCTTGGGAACCGCTCTTTGGTTTTCTTTTCACTCGACTCGTCATCTTCACTTCCGCAGCCCTCCATGTGCTGATCCTTCACTTTCTTTTCTTTCCTCTGGTATTTTTCTTCATCAAATTTGAAAGAAGGTGACGATTTAGATTTATTCCTGCTCGAAGTCCGTTTTAGAGGTGGATTGTTGGTATAGGATGCATGGATTACATTCCTTTCATTCAGAAGCTCGTCGATCTACAGAAGACCACGAATACCCAGATCAGACCATCATAAGGAGCAAAATGAGCTAAAGCATCAGAACCAAAAACGTACCGTTTGCATTTCCTGTGTGTATTTGCTAGTCATTTCTGTGAACTTTGCCAAGACCTGCAAATCGTGTTGTTTAAGAATGTAGCCCTTACATGCTGATGTGCAAAGAAAGAACCTGATAGAAAATAAATGTAAAGAAAGGTGAGCACATACTTCACGGTACTCTGTCTCGAATTTAGACAGCTCAGCTCTTTTTGTGAGTATCTTAGCCTCCACACTCTGTAGCTTCTCCTTTTCAGTAGGGAAAGATTCAGCGCAGACAATCTCTATAGTATATGTTGCACTTTTGAAGAAATTATCACCTGAATTAGGAATCGAGTTTAGGATGTCCCACACTGCCTAAGTTAATTAAGACCACAGCAATCAATAAACGACATTTACCATAGACGGCAAAAAAGTGGGTTCCTGGTTTCAGTTCATTAATGTCACATGGTTGGAAACTATCCAACCTTTTAAAGAATGCACTATCAGGATCCTTCGCAGCTGGTGCCTGAAAGTAACCGGAGCTTAGAAAGGCGGAAAATACCATTGAATCACTTGGATAACCCAAAGAGAAGAACTTTGTAAACTCACTGAGTTATTTTGCTCAAAACGATACACGGGGAACCCAAGAAAGTACATTCCTGCAGAAGAAACTTTGCTGGATTTTACACTATCTTCCTGCAGTAAGCTGCATGTTAGTGAAACATACTCAAGCAGCAGCACATCACAAATCTAAACACAACAAGTGTTCTAGCACATTTGATAAACGGAAGCTCATCCAAGCAAATATTTGCTACTTTCATGGCATTGCAGTTTAACAATAAATCTACCAGACAAAAACAACAAATCCTTAAACTTGCTCATGTCAAGTTTAGTACTAATACTGTAATACCACAGGTGATGTGGTATTTCATATTGTCATACTTTAAATAATAATAATAAATTCTTAAGATGAATAAGGCAATTCACAAATCATATTGCTCGGAGTAGTATATAATAGTGATGCACTGATGCTTGACTCCTCCAGCCGATTTCAATTATTTAAGTTATATATGAATAAGCATTCGAGTAGGGCGTTTCGGCGCCCAGGCTCATCTGCACCCGGTTAGAAAAAAAATCGTAAAAAAATAAAAATCAAAAAATTCCAAAAAAAAAAATGTGCGATAGAAAATTTGGTGCGTGAGGCTCGCTCCAAATTTCAAGTCATTTGGACATCTGAGCAGCTCTCAGAAAAAAAGACAAATCGGGCCAAAACAGTACATGAACAGTAAACATTTTTACAGCCCCCAATTTGTCTTTTTTGCTGAGAGCTCCTTAGATGTCCAAATGATTTGAAAATTGGGGCGGACCTCACGCATCAAATTGTCTACCGCACAAAAAAAATTGGAATTTTTTGAATTTTCCTAGTATTTGTTCTGATTTTTCCGTCAGCGCGGATGCAGATGAGCTCGGGTGCAGAGATGGATTTTTCTAAGCATTCCTTCTAGTATCAATGGGAAAAAGGAGAGAGATAAGTTTGGTATATGTACCTGCAGTGCAAGGCTCAACCCACCATTTTCTTCGAGCTCAAAATAAAGCAGCTGCAATTAAAGAAAAAAACAAAGTCATATTTTATAGAGGCCCAAGTAAAGGAAAACATTGTGAAATTTGGAGCGCTTGAAATATCCATCGAATAGAACATGCACTAAATGCTTAAACTATGACAGACATAGCACAATAAAAAATAGCACAACAAAAAAAACTCATCTCATAAAAAAATTGCACAACCTCAGAAAAACAGGTTTATACAAAAAAAAATAGTTACACCAGGGTACAATACAGTGGGATAATATTCGGGATTTGTCAAATATATTCATAGAACTGTTTCCTTCACTGGCTACTTTGTAGATGTACATCACACTTCCAATAAAGTTATGGCTTTGACAGAAAAGGGCTACCATATAGTGATAAGTTTATGGGTTAAACATTGCCCCAATATAACTCGTATCACATCATAGACAATAACCGTATCACATGATGGTTGGTTAATGCTAGATACCATCAGAATGGGGCTCTCCCTATGAATCTATAAACACTGGCCTGCATACTCCATACTCTTGGATGTGAGATGTCTTGGGCCCTCCCTCCCTCTTGAGAGTCACAGCACATATGTCAATGCATATTAGTTATAACCTGGTAGGGCAAAACTATTTTTTATCACCTAATAATATGTTAGACAATTCTGACTTTGGGCATGAAAATAGTTTGATGTGGGTTGTGTATTAGCTTTGCCATGTTGGATTTTGGGTGATCTGGAAGAAAGAGAACTTCAAAGACAACCCAAGCCATCTCTTACGTCTATGGGCACAAGAGCGCGTGGGCCAATTTTCAGTGTTCAATAGAGTAAACCATTGTCTCTACCACTTTAGTGGGCTCGTGGCTGACTAAAATATTGATACGAGATAATGTGGAGCCTTGGCAGACACAACTATTATCTCTGCTATGGGAGATGCCCTTATATGACTTATTTCTGCTATTTGTTGAATAGTAACATTCCAATTAATCTAGAGTAGTGAATGAACAATTACCCCTACCTACTACTAATCATACGCAACTAGTAGGACCACCCACATTGCATTCTACGCACTCAATCTACCCACTGGACTTCAAGCAAAAGGTCAGTTTGTCTTTTTCTTCCATTTGTGACAACCAAAACCAATCTGGTATGAACAAAGGGCCTGTTTGGTTGAAACCTAAGAGTACCTAAGCATGCCAAACATTTTTGGCCTAACATGGCTAACATGTGGCTAAGAATGATGAAGCTATAACTTAGCTTGGCCAAGTGATCTTGTGAAACCTTCATAGGTCTATGACTCATGAGACCTAACTACAGCAAAAGGTTTGGCACGCCACACACCTAAGTCATGGCTACAAACCAAAAACTTGGCTAAGGAGAGTGGCAAAATTTGGCTTCCAGCCAAACAGGGTCCTTTAGTCAGTCACACAGTGCACTTAAGAAAGTGAAAACGAGAGCGCAAACTGAAAGAAAAGGAAGAGTTGGCAGTACTAATTGGCTGTAGTTCAATCATTGTAAAAGAGGAGAGCCAAATGTTTACTTCATGGAATCTTACAAGAAATCATACATTCTCCACGACACAGAAACAAAAAGTTTGAACAACACTCTCACTTATCACAAAATTTCGCCTAACAGGAAACGGTACTCCTAAGAACAATTGGTACAAATTTAGAATTCGTGCATACCAGGACCCAGAGTAGTGAGATACTACATCCAATCCAAAATGCAAGTCCCTTTAGAACTTCATCAGCCAAAACAATTACTAGCATCCAAAACATCAGGTTAATATTACTATTTATCATGAAATATACTTTTATAATGTATAATCATTTTTTGTGGCAACATGTTTGCCCAGGAATTTATGGTCTAACTACCATCTTCAAAATTGTGCCATGTCCTACAAGACTAAAATTTTGGATCCGATAAAGTAATTATTACACATATGAATATGCATTTGCATCCAATCCACCAACCAACACCATGAAACTTGGCTAGTGCTAATGTGAAATTAATTCATGAAAATCTCATTAGAGCCTGGTCAAATAAACCTACCAAAAATATATGGCATGTATAAAAATGCCGGAATAATTGTTGAACACATAGAAAATGTAGGAAGAAATGTTTACAACTAGGAAACTTGACAAAAGCAAACAAAAACATACACATCCATTGAGTGAACTTAAACAGAGGAAATAAAGGGAAAGATAATTTGCTTCTGAAAACCAACCTTAAATTTGCTTTTTTCAGTTGAATGCACACGACAAACTAGCCCCTTCTTAGCTTCATGTTCTGTGATGTCTATAGAATAAAAATGAGCTGTTTGCTTTTCCACCTGGACACATGCAACAACTTAAGTCTTACTAACACGGAAAAGAAAGATCACATAATGGACAGCTAGTTGCCAACCTTCTTGCGCACAGAGTTTCCTAGCTGGAGCTGGGAAACCACAATAGACCCATTTAATGCTTCCTCCAAAACGGTTGCTGAAACAGTTGTCTTAATTGGTACACCAAGTTTGCTGCATATATGTGCCTAAAATCAAAACAACAGCAAGGCACAGGCTAGCAAATTACTGGAGGAAAAATGTACCACTTAGAAAGTGTACCTGAAAATAGCTGCAAACATGGTGTTTACGGTATTGAGACTGGATAGGTCCAGCTCCAATTCCTGGCTATCAGTTTCGATGGCCTGAAACATCGTGCAACAGTTACCATACCATGTTCAGATAAAATGGTTAACACACACCGATTCATCAGTTGATTACCTCGAATCCTGACGTGTCATACTGCCGCCTCTTATGGGGATCCGACAGAATGCTGTAAGAAAAGGTGACTTCCTGGAACTTGTCTGATGCGACAGGGTCATCAGCATTCTTATCCGGATGGTACCTGCCGAAATTTAGCAGTAACAACAACACTGAAATCAGTATGTACTTGATTTCTAAATCAAGTTACCACTACATGCACCAACAAACGTTTAGAAAATAAAAAAGTGGCACCCAACCGAGACTGGAAAGAAAAGCCTAAACACGCAATTGGTGGCAGAGGTAGCTGAAAACTTCACTAAACAAGCACACGCAAAGGTGCCTGAATGATGTCCAGAATGCGCACTGTTCCGCGCACATACGAACGAAACCTCCCACCTAAACACGGACACGGCCACACCAGTGTGGTGAGGGGAAAAAACAACAAACAACAGCAGCAGCACGACGGTGGCCCGAATCTGAGACAGAGCCGGCGAGCGGCCTTACTTGAGCGCCATGCGGCGGAAGGCGCTCTTGATCTCCTGGTCGGTGGCGGTGCGGGCCACCCCGAGCACCTCGTACGGGTCCTTCCTCTGGGGCGGCGCCGCGGCCGCCGCGGCCGAGTCCCCCTTGTCCGACTTGAACGACCCGAACCTCGACCCCGCCATGGCCGCGGCCCTCCTCCTCCTCCTCCTCCGCTGCAGCACCCACCGGCCGCTTCCAAACCTCCACAATCCCAGCCGCAGCAGGCGCGGGCGGTGAGATCTCGCCCCCGCAGGACGTCCCGGTCACGCCCCGCCCGACGCGCACGCCGCGAGTGGCCGGCCGGAAAGGGGGGTGGCGCGGCGGGATAGGGTTACAGCCCCCTCCCCGTCGCTGCGGCGGCGCGCCCCGCTAGACGTCGGCTGCGGGATTCGAAATGGAGGGCGAGGCGAGGCGAGTCGAGGTGGCGAGGGAGGCCGGCAAAACGAGGAGGGAGGCCCGGAGAGAGAGTGAGGTGGGTGGGGGAGGTGGCGTCATATTAGGTGTGTTTCGCGGTGGGGCCCGGCGCTCAGTGGGGTTGGTGCATCCGTTGTGGGGCCGGGGGTGGCGGTGGAGGGGGCGCAGGCTGGACTGACTGAGCCGAGCGTTGGCTCTGGCTGGCGGTTAACCGGTAGTGGTAGGCCTCGTGCGGCCGTCGGCTGCTCCTGCACGTGAACGGCAGTTGGATCAAGGTACCGGGGATAGCGGCTAGTTAAGGCGGGCGCCGGCCGGCCGGCCGACGTTTTCTGCCCGCCGGCAACATCTCCAGCTTTGAGTTTTTCCTCTGTTTTCTCAGCTTTGAGTTTTTCCTCTGTTTTCTCAGCCCGACGCATCCACACATCCCTAACTTCATCATTTGTAGACACCGCAAAGATTGACGAAATCACTATGGCTCCGTTAAACATTCGACAATGTTTGCCGTAAGATAAATTAAAGGCTTGAGACGCCAAAGTCCTCTCCTACTTGCGAGCACATATGTACCTATCGTGAATAATAAATTCAAACAAAATGGTAAAAAGGTAAAAATAAAAATTGTGGCAAACAATGTTGAAAGTTTCGACTGCTCTTGAAACATGCTTTCGTCCCGCTTTATATATAAAGCACAAATGACAAGTACACGGCCGAACAATACATCAATGATGAAGAAGTCCTCAAAGAAGCGGACCTTAGAAAGAAATGGAAGACATGACTATATCACCGAACAAAAATACAGGAGGACCTAAGGACTACATGGTGATGACCAACAACTTCGGGGCTCCCTCGGCAACGCCCTTGTCGATGTCAAAACCGGCAGACCTCGGGTAGGGGGGCCCGAGCTGTGAGATCGGATCGATGGGTAACAAGAGACAGATGACACAATGGTTTTACCCAGGTTCGGACCCTCTTTAGGGAAGTAAAACACCACGTCCTGCTCTTGCTTATACTATGAGAGGGGTTAATTACACACGCAGTACATAAACTTGCAGGGAGATAACAAAACCATATATAATCTTGAAAACCCCAGAAAACTAGTCCACTAACTCTGGTTTGGATAACAAATTCATACAAATTTGTCCACGAGTCGACAGGTGTCGTAGTTTCTTTACCAAAAAAACCTTGAAACTAATGGAATTTGTACGATGAGAGCCTCGGAGGCCAGTATGCATGGTGGGCACGTCGTCGAGGTACTGGGGGGCATGGAGCACAAGCCAGGTGTTGTCGGGGTCACTGCAGTTCAAGGTGGTGGTGACCGGCGGTACGACGAGAAGTGGACTTGGGCTAACCTAGAGGCCCTGCCTCGCCGGTGGTGCACGGTGAGTTTTATGACACGGGTGTTCATATCACCGATAGCGCTTGAGAGACAAGCGAGTAAAAAAACATCAGCACAGAGCCAAAAGGAAAGCTATCTCCTCGTTATGGCTTGGTTATGACCTATGAACAAACGACCATAACACCATACTAGAGATTAGTTAGTTTAATTAGCTGACTCATGGGGTTCTAATCCCTCTGTATAGGAACCTGAGTTCTAATCTCTTAGCAGAGAAGCCTTGAAAGATCGAGAAGAGGCATCTAGAGGGGGGTGATTAGACCCTTAACAAGCAAAAATGACAGTTTTTACAATTCTTCAAGTTAAGATTGAGTTTAGCACATGTTAATAGGCTCACAATACATTTTACGCGAGCATAGCAAGAGTATAGACAGCGGAAAGAGTAAGCATGCAAGTGCAAGAATGTAAAGGGATGGGAATTGAAAAGTGCAAACGTAATGGAGACGCGGAGATTTTTTGCATGGTTCCGATAGGTGGTGCTATCGTACGTCCATGTTGATGGAGACTTCAATCCACGAAGGGTAACGGCTGCGCGAGTCCACGGAGGACTCCACCCATGAAGGGTCCACGAAGAAGCAACCTTGTCTGTCCCACCATGGCCATTGTCCACGAAGGACTTGCCCCACTCGGGTAGATCTTCACGGAGTAAGCGGTCTCCTTGCCCTTACAAACTTCTTGGTTCAACTCCACATCATGTCGGAGGCTCCCAAGCGACACCTAACCAATCTAGGAGACACCACTCTCCAAAAGGTAATAGACGGTGTGATGATGATGAACTCCTTGCTCTTGTGCTTCAAATGATAGTCTTCCCAACACTCAACTCTCTCTCTCTCTCTCACAGATTTGGCTATGGTGGAAAAAGGATTTGAGTGGAAAACAACTTGGGAAGGCTAGAAATCAAGGTTCAAATGGTCAGAATAGAATCTCTTGATCTTAACACATGAGTAAGTGGTTGTTAGAATAAATCCAAGGAGCGATTTGCAACATAGTGTGATACGAAGCTCTCTCCATATGAGCCTTGAGACGACATACTTTCGGATATGTCAGAAAATAGCACGAAACAAGAACAGAGGATATTTCTGCAATACGGTGGTCAAAACGTCCAGGAGTATATATAAAGAATTTTTATCTTGTAAAACAAGTATACCAGAGGAAAACGGAGTCGGGAAGGCTCATGAGGGGCCCATGGGCCATCAGGGTGCGCCCAGGGGGTGGGCGCGCCCTGGTGCCTCGTGTGCACCTCGTGGGTCCCCTCTGTTGTTTCTTATTTTTGTATTTTTTCTAATATTTCAAAACTGGCAGAAAGTATTTTTATGGAATTTTGGGAGTCGGTTTACTTACCGTATCACGTATCTCTTCCTTTTCAGGGTTCTGGAGTGTCCTGAAAGGTCTCTCTCATGTATTCCTCCGGTGTCATAGTTTTAATAATGTTAGTTTCAACATTAATAGGTGTACCTGAGATATAATGCTTAATTCTTTGTCCATTGACCACCTTTGGATTAGTGCCTTTGGTGTTATTGATCTTAATGGCTCCAGAACGATAAACTTCCTCGATGATATACGGTCCTTCCCATTTAAAGAGAAGTTTTCCTGCAAAAAATCTAAAACAAGAATTGTACAATAGAACATACTCACCCACTTTGAATTCCCGTTTTTGAATTCTTTTATCATGACATCTTTTAACTTTTTCTTTAAACAATTTGGCATTTTCATAAGCTTGGGTTCTTTATTCATCTAGCGAGCTAATATCAAATAACCTCTTTTCACCGGCAAGTTTAAAATCATAATTAAGTTCTTTGATTGCCCAATATGTTTATGTTCTAACTCAAGAGGTAAATGACATGCTTTTCCATAAACCATTTTATAGGGAGACATACCCATAGGATTCTTATAGGCTATCCTATAAGCCCATAGTGCATCATCAAGTTTCTTAGACCAATTCTTTTTAGATCTATTGACGGTCTTTTGCAAAATTAACTTTATTTCCCTATTACTCAATTCGACTTGACCACTAGATTGAGGGTGATAGGGGGTTGCAATTCTATAGTTGACATCATATTTAGCAAGCAGTTTACGGAAAGCACCATGAATGAAATGTGAACCACCATCAGTCATTAAATATCTAGGGACTCCAAACCTCGGGAAAATAACTTCCTTAAGCATTTTAATAGAAGAGTTATGATCAGCACTACTAGTCTGAATAGCTTCTACCCACTTAGTAATGTAATCAACAGCAACTAGAATATGTGTATACCCATTAGAGGATGGAAAAGGCCCCATATAATCAAATCCCCAAACATCAAATGGTTCAATAACAAGTGAATAATTCATAGGCATTTCCTAATGTCTACCAATATTACCAATTCTTTGACATTCATCACAAGATAAAACAAACTTACGCGCATCCTTGAAAAGAGTAGGCCAATAAAAACCAGATTGTAATACCTTATGTGCGGTTCTATCTCCAGCGTGGTGTCCTCCATAAGCCTTGGAATGACACTTCCGTAGGATTTGTTCCTGTTCATGCTCAGGTATACAACACCTAATAAAAATAATACCATCTACTCCTTCTTTATAAAGATGTGGGTCATCCCAGAAGTAACATCTTAAATCAAAGAAGATTTTTTTCTTTTGTTGGTATGTGAAATTAGGTGGTATAAATTTAGTAACAATGTAATTAGCATAGTCTGCATACCAAGGAGTATTACGAGAAGCATTTATGACAGCTAGTTGCTCATCAAGAAAACTATCATCAATAGGAATTGGGTCATCAAGAATATTTTCCAACCTAGACAAGTTATCAGCTACAGGATTCTCAGCTCCCTTCCTATCAGTAATATGCAAGTCAAATTCTTGTAGCAATAGAATCCACCTAATGAGTCTAGGTTTAGCACCTTTATTTTCTATAAGGTATTTAATAGCAGCATGATCGGTGTGAAAAATTACTTTAGAATCAACTATGTAAGATCTGAATTTATCACATGCAAACACAACTGCTAGAAATTCTTTCTCAGTAGTAGCATAATTTCTTTGAGCATTGTATAGAGTTTTACTAGCATAATGGATAACATTTAATTTCTTATCAACTCTTTATCCTAGAATAACACCAACAACATAATTACTAGCATCACACATAATTTCAAATGGTAAGTTCCAATCAGGTGGTTGAACAATAGGTGCCGAAGTTAAGGCTTTCTTGAGTGTTTCTAAGGCTTCTACATAATCATCGTCAAAAACAAATGGAACATCATTTTGCAAGAGATTAGTAAGAGGCCTAGAAATTTTAGAGAAGTCTTTAATGAACGTCCTATAGAAACCAGCATGACCAAGGAAACTTCTTATACCTTTAATATCTTTATGACATGGCATTTTCTCAATTGCGTCAACTTTAGCTTTATCTACTTCAATACCTCGTTCAAAAATTTTATGCCCCAAGACAATACCTTCATTCACCATAAAGTGACACTTCTCCCAATTCAAGACAAGATTAGTTTGTTCACATCTCTACAAAACTCGATCAAGGTTGCTTAAGAAATCATCAAAAGAAGTTCCGTAAACGGAAAACTCATCCATGAAAACCTCAACAATCTTTTCACAAAAGTCAGAGAATATAGCAGTCATACATCTTTGAAAGGTAGCAGGTGCATTGCATAAACCAAAAGGCATACGTATATAAGCATAAGTTCCAAAGGACAAGTAAAAGCAGTTTTCTCTTGGTCGGCTTGTGATACAGATATTTGAGAGAAACCAAAATATCCATCAAGAAAGCAAAAGTGTGTGTGCTTAGATAGTTTTCTAACATTTGATCAATAAAAGGCAAGGGGTAATGATCTTTTGTAGTAGCTTTGTTTAATTTTCTAAAATCAATTACCATCCTATAACCGGTTACAATTCTTTGTGGAATGAGCTTATTTTTATCATTAGGAACAACAGTAATGCCTCCTTTCTTAGGGATACAATGAACATGACTTACCCATCTACTATCAGCCATGGGATAAATTATACCTGCTTCCAGAAGCTTTAATATTTCAGTTCTTACCACCTCCTTCATCTTAGGATTTAATCGTCATTGATATCAACAACTGGTTTAGCATCAGGCTCCATATTAATCTTGTGCTGACATAGAGTGGGACTAATGCCCTTAAGATCATCAAGAGTATATCCAATAGCGGCACAGTGCTTCCTCGGAGTTTTTAGTAATCTTTTTCTTCATGCTCTGAAAGGTTAGCACTAATAATAACAGGATATATCTTCTTTTCATCAAGATAAGCATATTTCAATGTATCAGGCAATTGTTTCAATTCAAACACAGGGTCACCCTTAGGTGGAGGAGGACCTCCCAGGGTTTCAATAAGCAAGTTATGTTTCAGGATGGGTGGTTGATCAAAGAAAATCTTATCTATTTCATTTCTTTCATTCATGTGCATATCATTTTCATGGTCTAGCAAGTATTGTTCTAACGGATCAGTAGGAGGTACGACAATAGAAGCTAGAACAATAATTTCATCTTTACTAGGCAATTATCAGGAGGTTGTCTACGAAACTTAGAGAAATTAAACTTATGAGATATATCACCAAAGTTGACACTGAATGTTTTTTAGCGCAATCAATCTTAGCATTAACAGTGTTCAAGAAAGGTCTACCAAATATAATGGGACAAAAATCATCTTGTGGAGAACCGAGGACTAGAAAATCAGTAGGGTATTTTATTTTTCCACACAAGACTTCAACATCTCTAACAATCCCATGTGGCGTAATAGTATCTCTATCCGCAAGCTTAATAGTAACATCAATGTCCTCTATCTCAACAGGTGCAATATCATTCATAATTTCTTGATATAAGGTAAACGGGATAGCACTCACACTAGCACCCAAATCACATAAGCCATGATAACAATGATCTCCTATTTTAACCGAGACAACGGGCATGCCAACAACAGGTTTATTCTTATCTTTAGTATCGGGTTTAGCAATTCTAGTAGCTTTGTCACATAAGTAAATAACATGCACATCAACATTATCGACCAAGAGATCCTTAACCATAGCAACATTAGGTTCAACTTTAATTTGTTCAGAGGGTTTAGGTCTTTAGGGCTTGTGTCACTTCAACAAGACTATGGCGCGGGGTTAATTCAAGGTTGTGTACACACCGAGCTTAAGTCAACGTGGTGCCGGGTGGACTGATCATCTACCATGGAGTCATGTTGAAGGTGGAGCTGGAGTCTGACGGAAGACTTCACTCGGTGCTGATTGAGGGGCTACGATGTAAGACATCAGAGAGTCGAAGCCTTTTCAGCGGCAAAAAAGCGAGCGACGCATAGTTCGGACTGGAGTCCAGTTGTCTGATGGAAGCATGAAACTCGTCATCGGTCGGTGATGATCGGTGGTACTCTGTAGTGGGGGTTGAGTGGTGTGGGTTCGCGACCCTTGAGACTCGATCGGGACAGCAGAGGCTCGACGTGGTAATAGCGGCGAGGCGTGCGGTATGCACGGACATGGAGACGGGCCAGGGCTCTGGTGGTCATACATGTGGTGAGACAACTGCGAATTTGACTCGGGGTGATGATAACCCACAAGTGTAGGGGATCGTTTGTAGCCTTTTTCGATAAATAAGAGTGTCAAACCCAATGAGGAACTAAAGGCAGAACAAATATTCCCTCAAGTTCTATCGACCACCGATACAACTCTACGCACACTTAACGTTTGCTTTACCTAGAACAAGTATAAAACTGTTTGGTAGGTGAAAGGATAAGTTTGCAAGAATAAAACTAGAAGTACTTTGCGAGAATAAAAACTACGAATAAATTTCAAGGTAATAAAAGTAGATAGCTTTTGTCAATAAGAAAGTCATTTGTCCCTAGGCAATTGATAACTAGATCGGTAATCATTCTTGCAATTTTACATGAGGGAGAGGCATAAGCTAACATACTTTCTCTACTTGGATCATATGCACTTATGATTGGAACTCTAGCAAGCATCCGCAACTACTAAAGATCATTAAGGTCGTAAAACCCAATCATAGCATTAAGTATCAAGTCCTCTTTACTCCCATACGCAACAACCCACTTGTCCGTGTTCAGGCTTCTGTCACTCCGGCAACCGACAACAAGCAAATTATGAACGTATTGCAACACCCTACAACGGGGACCCCTCACGTTTGTGCGAGACAGAGGGCACCGTAGGACAACACCATAAATAAAATATACACTCAAACCAACCACGATCATCAATTAGCCCATAGGACAAAACAGATCTACTCAAACATCATAGGATAACCATATATCGTTGGGAAATAATATATAGTGTTGATCACCATGTTTATGTAGAGATTACTGCAGGGAGAAGAGGTGTTACACCACTGCATAGAGGGGGACAGAGCTGGTCTTGATGGCGGCGAAGTTGTTGGTGTAGATCGCCGTCACGATGATTGCCCCGGCGGCGCTCTGGCGCCACCGGGAGAGAGGGGGAGAGAGCCCCCTCCTTCTTCTTCCTTGGACTCCCCCCTAGATGGGAGGAGAGTTCCCCCTCTGGTCCATGGCCTCCATGGTGGTGGAGGGGCAGGAGCCCCTCCGAGATTGGATCTATATCTCTGTTCTCTTCTGTTTCGCGTTCCTGTTTTCTTGCCCCTCCGAGGGTGAGAGCCTATGGAGAGAGGGGGGAGAGTGACGGGGGAGAGGAAGGATTTGGGGAAGGAGATGGGGATTTCAGGGCTCTTCAAAAACCATGTAGCTAGTAACAGCGTGGGTTTATAGCCCTCGCTACTACTATCAACTTAGTAGTAGCGCGGGTTTATACCCCTCGCTACTACTATGGCATGTCCCGGGGGGGGCACGGTAGAGACCGCTTAGTAGTAGTGAGGGGTAAAAACCTGCGCTACTACTAACAACTTAGTAGTAGCGAGGGGTAAAAAGCCGCGCTACTAGTAAGTAGCAGTAGCGGGGGTATAAACCCGCGCTACTAGTAAGCGTCTGCCTATAAGCTTTTCCCTAGTAGTGCCAGATCCCAAGGTATATCAAAGCCAATTTTAATTAACAATGATTTGGCATTTAGTAGTGAGCACAAAGGCAACATATATCATGCAATGACGAAGTCTAACTCTCTTCCTATGCATCGGCATGTCATACAAGAACAATTCATGCACATCAAGTAAAGGCCAATACATAGCATAAGAAGTTTCTTGCAATTTTATCGTGTTGGAAACATAGAGAGGTGGAGATATAGTTCCTCTCTCATAATAATTGCAAGTAGGAGTAGCAAGCACATGCATATTACTTTCATCAAAATCATCATGTGCAACGGTAAAAGGCAACCCATCAATGTAATCTTTATTAAATGCAAACTTCTCCGATATAGTGTAGTTTGGAGAATTCAAAAAGATAATAGGACTATCATGTGTGGGTGCAATAGCAACAATTTCATTCTCAACATAAGGAACTATAGCAAGTTCATCTCCATAAGCATAATTCATATTGGCATCTTGGCCACAAGCATAGCAAGCATCAAGTTCATCAAAAAGGGATATTTCAAACGAATCAACGGGATCATAGAAATCATCATAGCATTCATCCTTCGGTAAGCATGAAGGGAAATTAAACAATGTATGGGGTGCAGAGTTACTCTCATTAGAAGGTGGGCACGGTGATCAATCCGCTCTTCCTCCTTTTGTTCTTCGCTCTCCTCCTCATCTTTTTCATCCAATGAGATCACAATTTCATCATTTTCTTCTTCCATAGACTCCTGCAAAATATTAGTCTCTTCTTGGATAGGGGAGAAGTCCTCAATATATGGTTTAATATAAGCATTAGAAGAATAATTTTCATAGCAATATTTAAGTATGGCAAAATTTTCAGATTTGTAAAGAGTAGCATCGTACTTTTCAATCAAAGAAGCAATTTCATAAGCACCCTTAAAAGCAACGAATTCTTCAGTTTGTTCAATATCATAGTAATTATAAACACCCTTGGCATAAGAAGATAAAATTCCATTATCCTTAAACTCACATTGGAAGGGAAGGTGTTTTTAGGATATTCAGAACAACAAGTAAAATCATGTATTTCGCATAGATTCAATGCATAGCAATACACACTATTAATATGATGCCATAAAAGTTTCCCTTTTTGAGATAAGCGGCGTCGCACAAAATAAGCATGCTCATTTAATGGTTTTCCCTCAACTAAGCTAGTTGGGGTTTCAGCACGAGCACAAATGTATCAAAGATGATCTAAGTAGAAAGCTTCAGCAGTATGATAGATTTTGGGTGGTTCTTCAACCGTCGGTTTAGCAGGTACAACTATGTTTTTTGGTATTTTGCGTTTCCTACCCATAACTAAAGATAGAAAACAAGAGCACAAAATAAAATCTACTTAGTGATAAAGCAAACAAGCACACACAAGAATATTCACCCCACGCTATTGCTCCCTGGCAACGGAGCCAGAAAAAGGTCTTGATAACCCACAAGTATAGGGGATCATTTGTAGCCTTTTTCGATAACTAAGAGCGTCGAACCCAACGAGGAGCTAAAGGTAGAACAAATATTCCCTCAAGTTCTATCGACCACCAATACAACTCTACGCACACTTAACGTTTGTTTTACCTAGAACAAGTATAAAACTATTTGGTAGCTGAAAGGATAAGTTTGCAAGAATAAAACTAGTAGTACTTTGCGAGAATAAAAACTATGAATAAATTGTAAGGTAATAAAAGTAGGTAGCTTTTATCAATAAGAAAGTCATTTGTCCCTAGGCAATTGATAACTAGACCAGTAATCATTCTTGCAATTTTACATGAGGGAGAGGCATAAGCTAACATACTTTCTCTACTTGGATCATATGCACTTATGATTGGAACTCTAGCAAGCATCCGCAGCTACTAAAGATCATTAAGGTCGTAAAACCTAACCATAGCATTAAGTATCAAGTCCTCTTTACTCCCATACGCAACAACCCACTTGTCCATGTTCAGGCTTCTGTCACTCCGGCAACCAACAACAAGCAAATTATGAACATATTGCAACACCCTACAGCGGGGACCCCTCACGTTTGCGCGAGATGGAGGGCACCGTAGGACAGCACCATAAATAAAATATACACTCAAGCCAACCATCATCAATTAGCCCATAGGACAAAATGGATCTACTCAAACATCATAGGATAACCACATATCATTGGGAAATAATATACAGTGTTGAGCAGCATGTTTATGTAGAGATTACAGTGGGGAGAAGAGGTGTTACACCACTGCATAGAGGGGGAGAGAGTTGGTGTTGATGGCGGTGAAGTTGTTGGTGTAGATCGTCGTCACGATGATTGCCCCGGCGGCGCTCCGGCGCTACCGGGAGAGATGGGGAGAGAGCCCCCTCCTCCTTCTTCTTCCTTGGCCTCCCCCCTAGATGGGAGGAGAGTTCCCCCTCTGGTCCATGGCCTCCATGGCGGCGGAGGGGCAGGAGCCCCTCCGAGATTGGATCTATCTCTCTGTTCTCTTCTGTTTCGCGTTCCTGTTTTCTGGCCCTTGACCGTTTCTTAAATTCCCGGAGATCCGTAACTCCGATTGCACTGAAATTTTTACATGATTTTTTACATAAATTATCTTTCTTGCGCCCGAAGAAGGGCCCCAACCGACTTACGGGGAGGGCACAAGGCACCTGGGCGCGCCAGGGGGTGCCCGGCGCGCCCTGGTGGGTTGTGGAGGCCGTGGGCCTCCGTTTGCGTTAATTCCACCTCCCAAAAATCACATATATTCCAAAATAATTCTCCGTAAATTTTTATCGCGTTTGGACTTCGTTTGATATGGATATTCTACGAGACAAAAAACATGCAACAAACAGGAAATGGCACTGGGCACTGGATCAATATGTTAGTCCAATAAATCATATAAAATGTTGCCAAAAATATGTGAAAGTTGTATAATATTGGCATGAAACAATCAAAAATTATACATACGACGGAGACGTATCAGGTGGCTACAAGAAATGGTGAAATTCCTTCAAGTTTAGACAGGGGGTCAAGGAAGAGCGGTGATGTTAAGTTCAGGTAACTCTTATGTGCGACACCCAATATGTGAGTTGTTCATTTTCACGTATGTCGGGGATATACCCCGCGGTATAACTCGGCCTGAAGTATGACCTGGCCGGGACTCGGCGCCTTATCGTTAACCCGCCCGGACTTGGCGCTTCATCAGTAACCCGCCCGGATTGGGCGGCTCATTAAGTGACCCGGACAGTGGGTCAGACAAGCAACAAGGTCCAAGGCCTAGAAGGCGGCTCCCGAGAAGGCCGGTTCAAGGTACGGTATCCGGTGGACCGGCTTGAGGGGAAAGGCATAAGGAATATTTCCCTTACAAGGGAAGCAAGATCTGGACTAGGATTCCACTAGTAAATAAGAAAATAGACTAGTCCTAATCCTACTAGGACTCTACATGTAAGCCACCCCTTCAACTTATATAAGGAGGGGCAGGGCACCCCAAAGAGGGAAAAGTTTAGAGAGAAAGACAAATCAATAGCTCTCAAGATAGAGGTAGCGAAACACCGCCCTTGTAACCGAGATCATCATCATCATCAATATCAATCAAGCAGGATGTAGGCTTTTACCTCCACTGTGAGGGGCCGAACCTGGGTAAAACCTCGCATCTCTCGATTTCGACCAACCCCTTCAAGCTACTACCTAGTTGCGATGGCCTTACCACTAAGTCCTTTCACGGGGACATCTTGCAGTGACAAAACCACGACAGTTGGCGCCCACCGTGGGGCCACGCACGATGGTGTTGAGTTCTTGGAGGGATCTGTCCCAGGGATCGAGAAGTTCGAAATTTTTCAGATGAAGAGGAGCCGGCTTGGAAGGATCTACATCAACCTCAGAGTTGGCAGTAAGAGGTTTGAGTTCAAAAAGAAATTAGGGCTACGACCTATGCACCGTCGCAAGCGTCTCTGGCAGTTCATCAATCCGAGGACAGATTGATTTTCTCTACAGCAGCAACCGATACAATCCATCGAGACAGACAGTCATCCGTACGCGATTACCCGAAGCTGTTGCTGCATGTCACCGGGTCTACCAAGAAGTTCCATCGCAGGCCGTCATGCCTTCCCATCCACAACAGCCGTGCTAATTTGCTACAAAGTGACTACCGATCTGACCTGCCACCAACGTGAAGACCAAAGGAAGACCAGAATACTACTTCAACTAGTACTATTGTTTCCACGTGAAGGTCTAGTTGATCCACAAGTCCGTATCCGCTGTCGCCCAAGCTTCGGCCGGCACTGCCTCCGCCTTGGTTTCTGCCACCGAGTCACCACAGCCTCATGCCACCCCGGCGGTGGCCCGCCTCGTCGCTTCATCGTGGTCGGCCTCGGCCGCCCGAGCCACCGCTGTCCGAAACACCCTCGCCTCGATGCTTGATACGTCTCCAACGTATCTATAATTTTTGTTTGTTCCATGCTATTATATTATCAGTTTTGGATGTTTTATATGCATTAATATGCTATTTTATATTATTTTTGGGACTAACTTATTAACCTAGAGCCCAGTGCCAGTTTCTGTTTTTTCCTTGTTTTTGAGTTTTACAGAAAAGGAATATCAAACGGAGTCCAAACGGAATAAAACTTTACGATGATTTTTCTTGGACCAGAAGACATCCACGGAGCTTGAAGAGGGGGCCAGAAGTGTCCCAAGGGCACCACAAGCCCTTAGGCCATGCCCTAGGGGGGCGCCTCCCTGGCTTGTGGGCCCCTTGGGAGTCCTCCAACCCTAATTCTTGCGCTATAAATTCCCAAATATTCCCAAACCAACAGAAGCGTCCACAAAATACTTTTCCGCCGCCGCAAGCCTCTGTTCCCGTGAGATCCCATCTTGGGGCCTTTTCCGGCACCCTGCCGGAGGGGGATTCGATCACGGAGGGCCTCTACATCAACCTTGCTGCCCTTCCAATGAAGCATGAGTAGTTTATCGCAGATCTACGGGTCCATAGCTAGTAGCTAGATGGCTTCTTCTCTCTCTTTGATCTTCAATACAATGTTCTCCTCTATGTTCTTGGAGATCTATCCGATGTAATATTCTTTTGCGGTGTGTTTGTCGAGATCTGATGAATTGTGGATTTATGATCAGATTATCTATGAATATTATTTGAGTCTTCTTTGAACTCTTTTATGCATGATTTAATATCTTTGTATTTCTCTTTGAATTATCGGTTTGGTTTGGCCAACTAGATTGGTTTTTCTTGCAATGGGAGAGGTGCTTAGTTTTGGGTTCAATCTTGCGGTGTCCTCACCCAGTGACATAGTAGGGGTAGCGAGGCACGTATTGTATTGTTGCCATCACGGGTAAAAAGATGGGGTTTTCATCATATTGCTTGAGTTTATCCCTCTATATCATGTCATCTTACTTAAAGCGTTGCTCTGTTCTTATGAACTTAATACTCTAGATGCAGGCAGGAGTCACTCGATGTGTGGAGTACTAGTAGTAGATGTAGAATCGTTTTGATCTACTTGACACGGACGTGATGCCTATATTCATAATCGTTGCCTTGGATATCGTCATAACTTTGCGCTTTTCTATCAATTGCTCGATAGTAATTTGTTCACCCACCGTATTATTTTCTTTCAAGAGAGAAGCCTCTAGTGAAACCTATGGCCCCCGGGTCTATTTTCCATCATATATTTTCAGATCTATAAACCAAAAAACCCAAAAAATAACTTGCTGCAATTTATTTGTTTTTACTTTGTTTTACATTTTAGTAATCTTTTATACCTATCTCTATTAGATCTCACTCTTGTTCAAGACCGTGAAGGTATTGACAACCCCTTTTTCGCGTTGAGTGCAAGTGTTTGTTAGTTTGTGCAGGTGCATAGATTGGAGACTTGCTTGTGCCTCCTACTGGATTGATACCTTTGTTCTTAACTGAGGGAAATACTTATCTCTACTTTGCTGCATCACCCTTTCCTCTTCAAGGGAAAAATCAATGCAAGCTCAAGAAGTAGCAGGAAGAATTTATGGTGCCGTTGCCGGGGAGGTTCTACATCAAGCCTACCAAGTACCCATCATAAACTCTCATCTCTTGCATTACATTATTTGCCATTTGCCTCTCGTTTTCCTCTCCCCCACTTCTAAAATGTTCTCAGAAAAACACAAAAATATTTACCTTTTTATTTGCCTTCTTTTCATTTGCCTTTTATTTCTTACTTGGTTTGTTTGCTTATTTGCTTGGAATAATTGTGTATTTATTGAAAATCAGAAAGCGAAAAGTTTATGGATCCTCATCCACTTGCTAATCTTTTTAAGAGATCCAATTATGATGAACCAATTGCTAGTGAGTTGTGTGCACTGATGACCCACAAGTATAGGGGATCAATTGTAGCTCTTTTTGATAAGTAAGATTGTCGAACCCAACAAGGAGCAGAAGGAAATGACAAGTGGTTTTCAGCAAGGTAATGTCTGCAAGTGCTGAAATTGTAAGTATCAGAGTAGTTTGATAGCAAGATAATTTGTAACGAGCAAGTAATGATAGTAGTAACAAAAGTGCAGCAAGGTAGCCCAATCCTTTTGAGGCAAAGTACAGGCCAAAACGGTCTCTTATAATAAGCAAAGCGTTCTTGAGGGTACACGGGAATTTCATCTAGTCACTTTCACCATGTTGATTCGATTTGTGTTCGCTACTTTGATAATTTGATATGTGGGTGGACCGGTGCTTAGGTGCTGTTCTTACTTGAACAAGCCTCCTACTTATGATTAACCCTCTCGCAAGCATCCGCAACTACGAGAAAAGTATTAAGAATAAATTCTAACCATAGCATTAAACTTTTGGATCCAATCGGTCCCTTACGAGATAGCGCATAAACTGGGGTTTAAGCTTCTGTCACTCTCGCAACCCATCATCTACTTACTACTCCACAATGCATTCCCTTAGGCCCAAATATGGTAAAGTGTCATGTAGTCGACGTTCACATGACACCACTAAGGGAATCACAACATACATACTATCAGAATATCGAACACATATCAAGTTCACATGATTACTTGCAACATGATTTCTCCCGTGACCTCAAGAACAAAAGTAACTACTCACAAATGATAATCATACTCAAGATCAAAGGGGTATTAAATAGCATATTGGATCTGAACATATAATCTTCCACCAAATAAACCATATAGTATTCAACTGCAAGATGTAATCAACACTACTAGTCACCCACAAGCACCAATCTATAGTTCCGGTAACAAGATTGAACACAAGAGATGAACTAGGGTTTGAGATGAGATGGTGCTGTTGAAGATGTTGATGAAGATTTCCCTCTCCAAGATGGGAGAGTTGTTGGTGATGATGATGACGATGATTTCCCCCTCCGGGAGGGAAGTTCCCCCGGCGGAATCGCTCCACCGGAGGGCAAAAGTGCTCCTGCCCAAGTTCCGCCTCGAGACGGCGGTGCTCCGTCCCGAAAGTCCTCTCCTTATTTTTTCTAGGTCAAAATGACTTATATACCAGAAGATGGGCACCGGAGGTGGGCCTGGGTGAGCACAACCCACCAGGGCGCGCCTGGGCTCCCTAGCACGCCTAGGTGGGTTGTGCCCACCTGGTGGGCCCCTTCTGGTACTTATTTGCTCCAATATTCTTCAAATATTCCCTGAAAAATCTCCATAAAGTTTCAGCTTGTTTGGAGTTGTGCAGAATAGGTGGCCTGACGTGGCTTTTCCAGGTCCAGATTTCCAGCTGCCGGAATTCTCCCTCTTTGTGTGTACCTTGCATATTATGAGAGAAAAGGCATTAGAATTACTCCAAAAAGCATTATTATGCATAAAACATCATAAATAACAGTAGGAAAACATGATGCAAAATGGACGTATCAACTCCCCCAAGCTTAGACCTCGCTTGTCCTCAAGCGAAAACCAAAATCGAAAAACATGTCCACATGCTTAGAGAGAGAGGTGTCGATAAAAACAAAATACAGACATAGAAGCATCATGTAGATTATTATAACAGCAACAAATTTAAGCATAAGACTTTTATCATAGAACTTTTATCATAAACTTCTCATGAATAAGTGGCAGTTCATCACACAATTGAAGTATAAAGCATAAACTCTATTAGAAACCAACAAACTATGTTCTCAGTCAACTTTGCAACTACAATTCATCCTCTTTTCAGGAAGGGTCATGTATCGGAGCCTTTAGGCAAGTCCACATACTCAACCATCATATAGTCTTCTATGATTGCTAACACTCACCGCATACACATGAGCAAAACGTTTCAGCCAGACACATAGAAAGATAGGGGCTTATAGTTTCGCCTCCCAATGTATTCACCTCAAGGGTGATGTCAACAATAATAACTTATGCCACCCATATTCAACTGGACATATGTGCCTAGATCTTTCCTCACCACATGATGCTTGCCAAAGGATAAAAATAAAAGGAAAAGAGAGAAGAACTTTGACTCTTTGCATAAAAGTAAAAGATAGGCCCTTCGCAGAGGGAAGCAGAGGTTGCCATGCGCTTATTTGTTTGTATGCTCAACCCCTTAGTGCAAAAGAACGCCACGTTGTATTGCCCCTTGTGATGGCAACCTTTATTATGCAGTTTGTCGCTTTTATTCTTCATCATCACAAGTTCGTACAACGCTCAATTTTTCTTTACACTAAATGATCTCACACTTTTAGAAGCAATTTTTATTGCCTTATTTCACCGATGACAACTTACTTGAGGGATCTTGCTCAATCCCTAGGTAGGTATGGTGGACACTTGAAAATAAGATTTGGGTTTAAGGGTTTTTGGATGCACAAGTAGTATCTCTACTTAGTGCGGAATTTTTGGCTAGCAAAGATAGGGGGAAAGCACCACATGTTGAAGGATCTATGACAATATAACTTCTATGTGAATATGAACAAGCATAAATCATTACGTTGTCTTCCTTGTCCAACATCAACAATTTTGGCATATAATAATTTGATGGGGCTCACAATCACAAAAGATTTCTAGGATAGTATATTTATATGTGAATCTTCTCTTCCCTTATTAATTCTTTCATGAGTCGCATCATTGACCAATGCTATGTTTGTCAATCTCTAATAAAAATTTCTACTCATACTTTTCCTTATGTGGTGCCATCACCTACCATAAGATTAGCATATGATCTTTTTCTTTTATTTCCTTTCCCCTTTTTTTATTGCAACATTAAAGTAAGAAAGCAAAAACTCAAACTAAACTTTATTATATATCTTGCACACTATTACAAGGATAGACCACTAAGCAAGCTCTCGAAAAGAAAGGATCGAAATAAACTTTTATTCATCTAAAGCAAAAGATCGAACTAAAATAAGTAAAGGCAAAAAGATAGTGGGGATGATACAATACCGGGGCACCTCTCCCAAGCTTGGCGGAAGCCAAGGGGAGTGCCCATACCCGATACTCAATTTTCTTTTGGTGGTGAAGAAGGAGGTGGTGATGAAGTAGAAGCGATCCTGTCCTTCAAGATCAAGAGATTCTCGAATCTACGGATAATGCTTCGGAGGTAGATGATATGCTCTTGATGCAGAATATTTTCACGAGTGAGATATTTATTCTGCACACAAACCATTTCATTGATCTGAAAGGCCTCAATCTCAGTAGGGGTAAGATGAGCATAGTAAGGTTTAAGGATATCTTCTTCTTCTTCCTCCTCGGCCGGAAGTGCTTGCTCGATCCCCGGTGCTTGATCTACGGTAACCTCCTTATTATTGTCTCCCTTGACGGCTTTTGCTGGCTCTTCCCTCTTCAGCTCGATCTTCATCAACCAAGCATCCTCTTCCATGTTGTTGGAGGAGGAAGAAGACATGATGCCTGGCTTAACAGATCTGACTGAAAACAACAAGAAAAGAGAACACAAGATTTCTTCGCGATACGGTGGCTAATAGGTTTGGGGGGGTATATAAAGATTTTTTTTATCTTTGCCAGGCGTGCCCTGGTGGGTTGTGCCCACTAGGGTACGCTTCCTGGAAGTTTCTTATTTTCCTAATTTTCTGAATATTCCAAAACTGACAAAAAATATTTTTGCGGATTTTTAGGAGTCCGTTTACTTACCGTACCATGTACCTCCTTATTTTCACGATTCTGGAGTTTTCCGGAAGGACTCTTTTATGTGTTCTTCCGATGTCAAAGTTTGGATAATATTACTTTCAACATTAATGGGCGCACCTGAGATATAATGTTTTATTCGTTGCCCATTAACAACCTTTGGGTTAGTACCTTCGGCATTATTTATTTTGATAGCTCCAGACCGATAAAACTCCTTGATAACATAGGGTTCTTCCCATTTGGAGAGGAGTTTTCCTACAAAGAATCTGAAACGAGAGTTGTACAAAAGAACATATTCTTCAACTTTGAACTCACGCTTTTGGATTCTTTTATCATGCCATCTTTTAACTTTTTCTTTAAATAATTTGGCATTTTCATAAGCTTGGGTTCTCCATTCATCTAGTGAGCTAATATCAAATAACCTCTTTTCACCGGCAAGTTTGAAATCATAGTTGAGTTCTTTAACTTCCCAATATGCTTTATGTTCTAACTCAAGAGGCAAATGACAAGCTTTTCCATAGACCATTTTATAAGGAGACATACCCATAGGATTTTTATATGCTGTTCTATAAGCCCAAAGTGCATCATCTAATTTCTTAGACCAATTCTTCCGGGACCTATTGACAGTCTTTTGCAAAATTAATTTTATTTCTCTATTGCTAAGTTCAACTTGACCACTAGACTGAGGATGATAGGGTGATGCAATTCTATGGTTAACATCATACTTGGCAAGCATTTTACGGAAAGCACCATGGATAAAGTGTGAACCACCATCAGTCATTAAATATCTAGGGACTCCAAACCTTGGGAAAATAACTTCCTTAAGCATTTTAATAGAGGTGTTGTGATCAACACTACTGGTTGGAATAGCTTCTACCCATTTAGTAACATAATCAACAGCAACCAAAATATGTGTATACCCATTAGAGGAAGGAAAAGGTCCCATGTAATCAAATCCCCAAACATCAAATGGTTCAATAGCAAGTGAATAATTCATAGGCATTTCTTGCCGCTTACCGATATTACCAATTCTTTGACATTCATCACAAGATAAGACAAACTTACGGGCATCCTTGAAGAGAGTAGGCCAATAAAATCCAGATTGCAATACCTTGTGAGCAGTTCTGTCTCCAGCATGATGCCCTCCATAAGCTTCGGAGTGACATTTCCGTAGGATTTGTCCCTGTTCATGCTCAGGTACACAACGTCTAATAATACCATCTACTCCTTTATAAAGATGTGGGTCATCCCAAAAGTAATGTCTTAAGTCATAGATTTTTTTTTCTTTTGTTGGTATGTAAAGCTAGGTGGTAAATATTTAGCAACAATATAATTAGCATAGTCAGCATACCAAGGAGCGTTATTAGAAACATTTATTGCAGCTAACTGCTCATCAGGAAAACTATCATCAATAGGTAGTGGGTCATCAAGCACATTTTCAAGCCTAGACAAGTTATCAACTACGGGGTTCTCAGCTCCTTTCCTATCAGTGATATGTAAATCAAATTCTTGTAGCAAGAGAACCCATCGAATAAGTCTAGGTTTAGCATCTTTCTTTTCCATAAGATATTTAATAGCAGCATGATCGGTGTGAACAATTACTTTTGAATCAACAATATAAGATCTAAATTTATCACAAGCAAACACCACTGCTAGAAATTCCTTTTCAGTAGTAGCATAATTCCGTTGTGCACCGTCTAGAGTTTTACTAGCATAATGAATAACATTCAGTTTCTTATCAACTCTTTATCCTAGAACAGCACCAACAGCATAATCACTAGCATCACACATAATTTCAAAAGGCAAGTTCCAATCAGGTGGTTGAACAATAGGTGCAGAAATTAAGGCTTTCTTGAGTGTTTCGAAGGCTTCTAAACAATCATCATCAAAAACAAAAGGAGTATCCTTTTGCAAAAGATTTGTAAGAGGCCTAGAAATTTTAGAAAGGTCTTCGATAAATCTCCTATAGAAACCAGCATGACCTAGGAAACTACGAATACCTTTGATATCTTTAGGACATGGCATTTTCTCAATTGCATCAACCTTAGCTTTGTCCACTTCAATACCTCTTTCAGAAATTTTATGGCCCAAAACAATACCTTCATTAACCATAAAGTGGCACTTCTCCCAATTCAAGACAAGATTTGTTTGCTCGCATCTCTGCAAAACTCAATCAAGATTGCTTAAACAATCATCAAAAGACTTCCCATAAACAGAGAAGTCATCCATGAAAACCTCAACAGTCTTTTCACAAAAGTCAGAGAATATAGCAGTCATACATCTTTGAAAGGTAGCAGGTGCATTGCATAAACCAAAAGGCATACGTCTATAAGCATAAGTTCCAAAGGGACAAGTGAAAGTGGTCTTTTCTTGATCAGGTTGAGAAACAGGTATTTGTGAGAAACCATAATATCCATCAAGGAAGCAAAAGTGCGTGTGCTTAGATAATCTTTCTAGCATTTGATCAATAAAAGGCAGAGGGTAATGATCTTTTCTAGTTGCTTTATTTAATTTTCTGAAATCAATTACCATTTTATAGCCTGTAACAATTCTTTGTGGAATAAGTTCATTCTTATCATTAGGAACAACAGTAATACCTCCTTTCTTAGGAACACAATGAACAGGACTTACCCATCTAATCAGCTATAGGATAGATTATACCTACTTCCAAAAGTTTTAAGATTTCCGTTCTTACCACTTCCTTCATTTTTGGATTGAACCAATGTTGGTGATCAACAACGGGTTTAGCATCAGGTTCCATATTAATCTTGTGCTGGCATAGAGTGGGACTAATGCCCTTTAAATCATCAAGAGTATACCCAATAGCAGCTCGGTGCTTCCTTAGAACTTTCAATAATCTTTCTTCTTCATGTTCTGAAAGGTTAGCACTAATAATAACAGGATATATCTTCTTTTCATCAAGATAAGCATATTTCAAAGTGTCTGGCAATTGTTTTAATTCAAACACAGGATCACCTTTATGTGGAGGAGGACCTCCTAGAGTTTCAATAGGCAAATTGTGTTTAAGCAGAGGACGTTGTTCAAAGAAAATCTTATCTATTTCATTTCTCTCATGCATATGTAAATCATTTTCATGGTCTAGCAAATATTGTTCTAAAGGATCAGTAGGAGGCACAGCAATAGAAGCAAGACCAATTATTTCATCCTTACTAGGCAATTCTTTTTCTACTAAACTTGGAAAAGTTAAACTCATGAGACTCATCACCAAAGCTAACACCGACAGTTTGTTTTTCACAATCTATTTTAGCATTAACGGTGTTCAAAAAAGGTCTACCAAAGATAATGGGACAAAAGTCATCTTGTGGGGAACCAAGAACAAGGAAATCAGTAGGGTATTTTATTTTCTCACACAAGACTTCAACATCTCTAACAATCCCAATTGGTGATATAGTGTCTCTATTAGCAAGTTTAATAGTAACATCTATGTCTTCTATTTCTGCGGGTGCTATGTCATTCATAATTTCTTAATATAAGGAATAAGGAATAGCACTCACACTAGCACCTATGTCACATAGACCATGATAACAGTGATCTCCTATTTTAACTGAGACAACAGGCATGCCAACAACAGGTCTATGATTATCCTTTTATCAGGTTTGGCAATTCTAGCAGCTTCTTCACAGAAGTAAATAACATGCCCATCTACGTTTTCTTCCAGGAGATCCTTAATCATAGCAACACTAGGTTCTACTTTAATTTGTTCATCAGGTTTAGGTGTTCTAATATAACTTTTGTTAACCACAGTTGAAACTTTAGCATGTTCCTTTATCTTAACAGGGAAAGGTGGTTTCTCAATATAAGCAGTAGGAACAACTGGATCAACATTATAAATTATGGTTTCCTCTTTAATTGGTACCGGTTCTTTAACTTCTTCTTTAATAGGTGGGTGATATTTGAACCACTTCTCCTTAGGGAGATCAACATGAGTAGCAAATGGTTCACAAAAGGAGGCTACTATCTCAGAGTCAAGTCCATATTTAGTGCTAAACTTTTGAAAAGCATCGGTATTCATAAAAGATTTAAGACAATCATACTTAAGCTTAATACCTAACTCTTTACCTTCGTCGAGTTCCCAATCTTCAGAGTTGCATTTAATTCTTTCCAAAAGATCCCACCGGAATTCAATAGTCTTCTTCATAAAAGAACCAGTACAAGAAGTATCAAGCATGGATTGATCATCACGAGAAAGCCGAGCATAAAAGCTCTGGATAATAATTTTTCTTGAGAGCTCATGGTTGGGGCATGAATATAACATTGACTTAAGCCTCCCCCAAGCTAGAGCGATACTTTCTCCTTCACGAGGCCAAAAATTATATATATAATTCCGATCACGATGAACTAGATGCATAGGATAATTTTTTTGGTGGAACTCCAATTTCAATCGATTCCTATTCCAAGATCCAATATCATCGCATAGCCTATACCATGCCAATGCTTTTCCCTTCAAAGATAAAGTGAAAAACTTTTTCATAACTTCATCTCCGGGTAAACCTGCAAGCTTAAACAATCCACAAATTTGTTCCACATATATCAAGTGCATATCGGGATGTTCGGTTCCATCTCCTGCATAAGGATTAGCTAGCAGTTGTTCTATCATACCCGAAGGAATTTCATATTCAATATTTTCAGTAGGTGCAGTAGGTTGAGGGGTAGCTAATTGTGGTTCCGGTCGAGGTGAAGATACCCCGAACAAACCCCTCAAAGGATTGTTTTCCATAGTAACAAGTGACAATAAATTTCAGCACACTATATAAATGTTTCCTTACCAAAGGCGCTTCACTCCCCGGCAACGGCGCCAGAAAATAGCCTTGATGACCCACAAGTATAGGGGATCAATTGTAGCTCTTTTTGATAAGTAAGAGTGTCGAACCCAACGAGGAGCAGAAGGAAATGACAAGTGGTTTTCAGCAAGGTAATGTCTGTAAGTGCTGAAATTGTAAGTAACAGAGTAGTTTGATAGCAAGATAATTTGTAAAGAGCAAGTAACGATAGTAGTAACAAAAGTGCAGCAAGGCAGCCCAATCCTTTTGAGGCAAAGGACAAGCCAAAACGGTCTCTTATAATAAGCAAAGAGTTCTTGAGGGTACACGGGAATTTCATCTAGTCACTTTCACCATGTTGATTCGATTTGTGTTCGCTACTTTGATAATTTGATATATGGGTGGACCGGTGCTTAGGTGCTGTTCTTACTTGAACAAGCCTCCTACTTATTATTAACCCTCTCGCAAGCATCCGCAACTACGAGAAAAGTATTAAGAATAAATTCTAACCATAGCATTAAACTTTTGGATCCAATCGGTCCCTTACGAAATAGCGCATAAACTGGGGTTTAAGCTTCTGTCACTCTCGCAACCTATCATCTACTTACTACTCCACAATGCATTCCCTTAGGCTCAAATATGGTGAAGTGTCATGTAGTCGACGTTCACATGACACCACTAAGGGAATCACAACATACATACTATCAGAATATCGAACACATATCAAGTTCACATGATTACTTGCAACATGATTTCTCCCATGACCTTAAGAACAAAAGTAACTACTCACAAATGATAATCATGCTCAAGATCAGAGGGGTATTAAATAGCATATTGGATCTGAACATATAATCTTCCACCAAATAAACCATATAGTAATCAACTACAAGATGTAATCAACACTACTAGTCACCCACAAGCACCAATCTATAGTTCCGGTAACAAGATTGAACACAAAAGATGAATTAGGGTTTGAGATGAGATGGTGCTGTTGAAGATGTTGATGAAGATTTCCCTCCCCAAGATGGGAGAGTTGTTGGTGATGATGATGACGATGATTTCCCCCTCCGGGAGGGAAGTTCCCCCGGCGGAATCGCTCCGCCGGAGGGCAAAAGTGCTCCTGCCCGAAAGTCCTCTCCTTATTTTTTCTAGGTCAAAATGACTTGTATACCAGAAGATGGGCACCGGAGGTGGGCCTGGGTGAGCACAACCCACCAGGGCGCGCCTGGGCTCCCTGGCATGCCCAGGTGGGTTGTGCCCACCTGGTGGGCCCCCTCTGGTACTTATTTGCTCCAATATTCTTCAAATATTCCATAAAAAATCTCCGTAAAGTTTCAGCTTGTTTGGAGTTGTGCAGAATAGGTGGCCTGACGTAGGTTTTCCAGGTCCAGATTTCCAGCTGCCGGAATTCTCCCTCTTTGTGTGTACCTTGCATATTATGAGAGAAAAGGCATTAGAATTACTCCAAAAAGCATTATTATGCATAAAAACATCATAAATAATAGTAGGAAAACATGATGCAAAATGGACGTATCATGCACTAGATTATCTTTATGAAGTTTTGCTTGAAATTCGTGAATCTGAAAATTGTGATGAAGAAATTTATGAAGTGATTCACGATGGCTCCTTGAATAAAAAGAATCATTGCAATGATGTTATTATAAATCCTATTAATGTCAATTGTGCTAATAATATGCAAAACCCTAAGCTTGGGATGCTAATTTTGATATGTCCACTACATATTGCAATGATCATGATTGGGGTGATTCTTCTTATGATCTTGAAAATTTATTTAAGCCTCATGATGAATATGTTTGCAATAATATTGATAGTGGGTTTGGAAGAGTGTCAACTCTAGGTAATAATGATCCCACTACTTTGGAGAATGATCAATCATATGATTTTTTTTAATAAAAGTGGGCTTGGAGAGATCATGACTTTATTTGATAACCCCACTATTTTGGAAGAGTGTCAACTTTGCATGCATGTGGATCATGAAGAGAATATTTTGTGTGATATTTATATTGTTGAATTTGATTATGATCCTACATGTAATTATTATGAGAGAGGAAAATATGGTTGTAGAAATTTTCATGTTACTAAATTACCTCTTGTTATGTTGAGATTGCTATTGTTTCTTTCATCTTCCTTGCATATGCTAGATCTTGCTTGTCTTGCTAATTTGTTTCCCTATAAAATGCCTATGCATAGGAAAAATGTTAGACTTAGATGTGATTTTCACATGCTATATTATGCTCTTTTTGTGCTTCAATTATTATCTTTCATGTGAGCATGATCGAAATCTCAATGCCTAGCTAAAAGGCTTTAAAGAAAAGCGCTTGTTGGGAGACAACCCAATATTTTTCTTTTCTGTTTTTATGAAATACACATTATTACCTCTGTAGTAATTGTGTTTTGGTGTTTTAATTAGTGTTTGAGCCAAGCAAGACCTTTGGGATGGTCTACGGTGATAGTTGATTTGATCTTGCTGAAAAACAAAAACTTTTGCGCTCATTGCAAGAAATTTAGAAAATCACAGAAACGGGCTTTTGATCTAAATTTTTTACACAAGATTGATATACAAATTTCCTAAATTTTCCTGATTTTCAAATTTTTTGGAGTAACATAAGTATACGAAATTTCTAGATTACTACAGACTGTTCTGTTTTTGACAGATTCTATTTTCAATGTGTTGTTTGCTTATTTTGATGAATCTATGGGTAGTATCGGGGGGTATGAACCATGGAGAAGTTCGAATATAGTAGATATTACACCAATATAAATAATGAGTTCACAACAGTACCTAAAGTGGTGATTTATTTTATTATACTAACGGATCTTATGAGATTTTTCTGTTGAGTTTTGTGTTGTGAAGTTTTCAAGTTTTGGGTAAAGATTTGATGGACAACAGAATAAGGAGTGGCAAGAGCCTAAGCTTGGGGATGCCCAAGGCACCCCAAGGTAATATTCAAGGACAACCAAGCATCTAAGCTTGGGGATGCCCCGGATGGCATCCCCTCTTTTGTCTTCGTCCATCGGTAAATTTACTTGAGGCTATATTTTTATTCACCACATGATATGTGTTTTGCTTGGAGCGTCTTGTATGATATGAGTCTTTGCTTTTTAGTTTGCCACAATCATCCTTGCTGTACACATATTTTGCGTGGGACACACATGAATCATGAATTATTAGAATACTCTATGTGCTTCACTTATATCTTTTGAGCTAGGTAGTTTGCTCTAGTGCTTCACTTATATTTTTTTCAGAGCACGGCGGTGGCTTTATTTTATAGAAATTGTTGAATTCTCATGCTTCACTTATATTATTTTGAGAGTCTCTAAACAGCATGGTAATTTTCTTAGGTTATGAATTTAGTCCTAATATGATGGGCATCCAAGAGGGATATAATAAAAACTTTCATATAAAGAGTGTTGAATAAGATGAGAAGTTTGATACCTTGCATTTGTTTTGAGATATAAAGATGGTGATATTAAAGTCATGCTAGTGAGTAATTGTGGATTGGTAGAAATACTTGTGTTAAAGTTTGTGATTCCCGTAGCATGCACGTATGGTGAACCGTTATGTGATGAAGTCGGAGCATGATTTATTTTTTGATTGTCTTCCTTATGAGTGGCGGTCGAGGACGAGCGATGGTATTTTCCTACCAATCTATTCCCCTAGAAGCATGCGTGTAGTACTTTGTTTCAATAGCTAATAAAATTTTGCAATAAGTATGTGATTTCTTTATGACTAATATTGAGTCCATGGATTATACGCACTCTCACCCTTTCACCATTGCTAGCCTCTCTAGTACCGCGCAACTCTCGCCGGTGCATTAAACCCACAATATATTTTCCTCAAAACAGCCACCATACCTACCTATTATGGCATTTCCATAGCCATTCCGAGATATATTGCAATGCAACTTCCACCGTTCCGTTTTATTATGACACGCACCATCATTGTCATATTGCTTTGCATGATCATATACTTGGCATAGTATTTGTGCCAAGGCCACCGTTCATAATTTTCATACATGACACTCTTGATCATTGCACATCCCAGTACACCGCTGGAGGCATTCATATAGAGTCATTTTTGTTCTAACTATCGAGTTGTAATTCTTGAGTTGTAAGTAAATAAAAGTGTGGTGATCATCATTATTAGAGCATTGTCCCATGTGAGGAAAGGATGATGGAAGCTATGATTCCCTCACAAGTTGGGATGAGTCTCCGGACTTTACAAAAAAATAAAAGAGGCCAAAAGAAGCCCAAATAAAAAAAAGAAAAAAGAAAAAAATGAGAGAAAAGAGAGAAGGGACAATGTTACTATCATTTTTCCACACTTGTGCTTCAAAGTAGCACCATGATCTTCATGATAGAGAGTCTCCTATTTTGTCACTTTCATATACTAGTGGGAATTTTTCATTATAGAACTTGGCTTGTATATTCCAATGATGGGCTTCCTCAAATTGGCCTAGGTCTTCGTGAGCAAGCAAGTTGGATGCACACCCACTTAGTTTCTTTTTGAGCTTTCATACACTTATAGCTCTAGTGCATCCGTTGCATGGCAATCCCTACTCACTTACATTGATATCTATTGATGGGCATCCCCATAGCCCTTTAATACGCCTAGTTGATGTGAGACTTTCTCTTTCTTTTTGTCTTCTCCACAACCACCATATTCTATTTCACCTATAGTGCTATATCCATGGCTCACGCTCATGTATTGCGTGAAAGTTGAAAAAGTTTGAGAACACCAAAAGTATGAAACAATTGCTTGGCTTGTCATCGAGGTTATGCATGATAAAATACTTTGTGTGATGAAGATGGAGCATAGCCAGACTATATGATTTTGTAGGGATAACTTTCTTTGGCCATGTTATTTTGAGAAGACATGATTGCTTTATTAGTATGCTTGAAGTATTATTGTTTTTATGTCAATATTAAACTTTTGTTTTGAATCTTATGGATCTGAATATTCATGCCACAATAAAGAAGATTTCATGGATAATTATGTAGGTAGCATTCCACATCAAAAATTCTGTTTTTATCATTTACCTACTCGAGGACAAGTAGGAATTAAGCTTGGGGATGCTTGATACGTCTCCAACGTATCTATAATTTTTTATTGTTCCATGCTATTATATTATCAGTTTTGGATGTTTTATATGCATTAATATGCTATTTTATATTATTTTTGGGACTAACTTATTAACCTAGAGCCCAGTGCCAGTTTCTATTTTTTCCTTGTTTTTGAGTTTTACAGAAAAGGAATATCAAACGGAGTCCAAACGGAATAAAACTTTATGATGATTTTTCTTGGACCAGAAGACATCCACGGAGCTTGGAGAGGGGGCGAGAAAAGTCCCGAGGGCACCACAAGCCCTCAGGCCGCGCCCTAGGGGGGCGCCTCCCTGGCTTGTGGGCCCCTCGGGAGTCCTCCAACCCTAATACTTGCGCTATAAATTCCCAAATATTCCCAAACCAACAGAAGCGTCCACCAAAATACTTTTCCGCTACCGCAAGCCTCTGTTCCCGTGAGATCCCATCTTGGGGCCTTTTCCGGCACCCTGCCGGAGGGGGATTCGATCACGGAGGGCCTCTACATCAACCTTGCTGCCCTTCCGATGAAGCGTGAGTAGTTTACCACAGACCTACGGGTCCATAGCTAGTAGCTTGATGACTTCTTCTCTCTCTTTGATCTTCAATACAATGTTCTCCTCGATGTTCTTGGGGATCTATCCGATCTAATATTCTTTTGCAGTGTGTTTGTCGATATCCGATGAATTGTGGATTTATGATTAGATTATCTATGAATATTATTTGAGTCTTCTCTGAACTCTTTTATGCATGATTTAATATCTTTGTATTTCTCTTTGAATTATCGGTTTGGTTTGGCCAACTAGATTGGTTTTTCTTGCAATGGGAGAGGTGCTTAGTTTTGGGTTCAATCTTGCGGTGTCCTCACCCAGTGACATAGTAGGGGTAGCGAGGCACGTATTGTATTGTTGCCATCAAGGGTAAAAAGATGGGGTTTTCATCATATTGCTTGAGTTTATCCCTCTACATCATGTCATCTTACTTAAAGCGTTGCTTTGTTCTTATGAACTTAATACTCTAGATGCAGGCAGGAGTCGGTCGATGTATGGAGTAATAGTAGTAGATGCAGAATTGTTTCAGTCTACTTGACACAGACGTGATGCCTATATTCATAATCATTGTCTTGGATATCGTCATAACTTTGCGCTTTTCTATCAATTGCTCGACAGTAATTTGTTCACCCACCGTATTATTTTCTTTCAAGAGAGAAGCCTCTAGTGAAACCTATGGCCCCCGGGTCTATTTTCCATCATATATTTTCAGATCTATAAACCAAAAAACCCAAAAATACATTGCTGCAATTTATTTGTTTTTACTTTGTTTTATGTTTTAGTAATCTTTTATACCTATCTCTATTAGATCTCACTCTTGTTCGAGACCGTGAAGGGATTGACAACCCCTTTTTCGCGTTGAGTGCAAGTGTTTGTTAGTTTGTGCAGGTGCATAGATTGGAGACTTGCTTGTGCCTCCTACTGGATTGATACCTTGGTTCTTAACTGAGGGAAATACTTATCTCTACTTTGCTGCATCATCCTTTCCTCTTCAACGGAAAAATCAACGCAAGCTCAAGAAGTAGCAATGCTCACCACCCTTCTCACAAGTCGCTGACCGCCATCTCGCAATACCTCTGCCAAGACCTGCCGCCTACGAAACGCCGGCCGAGCCGCCGCTCGAGCGCTGACCTCCGCCAAGATCTGCCCCAGACAAATCGCCGATGGCCTGTTTCCACCTGGAGCCGCCAGCCGCCAAGATGGCCTCCATGCCCTCAAGGTTGCCTGTCTTGCCGTTGCGGTCATGTCCCGCCGGCCGTTAAGTTGCCTCCACTACAGGTTGCCTCGCCTCGCTGCTTCACCACCAATGCGGCCACGACTGAGCCTCATTCGGGGTCCCTCGTCAAATCACCGCAACGCCTTGCCGGCTTGTCACCACCCCTTATGCCCCGGCTGCAGCCGCTCTCCTCTGCCACGCCGTTTCAGCCGCTCCCACAGCAAGCTTCATTCACGACCCATCCGCGCCTGGCTAGCTCCGTCGTCGCCCGCATGCTCGGACCGGGTCGCTGCTCCGGTCGGCTCCCGAGCCACCCCGTGCAACTCCACCTCCGCCTCCAGCCACCTCCACCCACTCGACCATGTCGGTCCGCGACGGGCTGTCATCGCCGATCACCACGACCTCTCGGTCATCCACCGCCATCTCCGCCCGGCCGTCCAGGTCGCGCTCCTCCTCCGTCGGTGGCACGACGACCACCGGGTCCGTGCCCTCCGTCGTCTCCGGCCATGCTGGCCAGGCCTGGGCCTCCGCCTCCAGCTCCTCGAGGGCCTTGTTCCGGTCCCTCCAGGCGCAGCGTTCTGTATCCGCCGGGTCCAGGCCGAGATCCTCCCCGGCCGAGTCCTCGGGCAGGTCGATGGCGCTGGTCCGGGTTTTCCGGAACGCAAAGCCGCCCCCGGACGCGGCGTCTGTCGTGGCCAGCGCCAACGCCAGTGGCGACCTGGATCACATCAAGAGAAGTATGAGAAAGGAACAGCCCGGCAGTACACCGAGGCCTGCAAGCTAAACTTACCCGGTCACGATCGGGACGGCCGGCCTTGCCGGCGCCACCGGGATGACGCAACGCCTCTTCTTGGCGCCCGGCTTGCCGCCCGTGGCCGGGTCCGCCGTGCGCTTGGCGGCCGGCTTCCTCGGCGCCACGTCCCCCTTCCTGTGCGACCAGTATGCGGGATGACCCAGCCCCGGCCGCACCGCTGTCTCCTCCCCTCGGCGGCGCTGCATCGTCGGCATGCGTTAGAACTCCCCGCATCACCTTCCATTTGATCTCGCGAGGGATCAGGATTCAGAAACTTACCCGTATGGCGCACCTCGCCAGCGTTGGCGTCCTCCATCTCCGGGTCCTCGGCGAGGCCTCCCGCCTCCTCCGTGCCGCCTGGCTGGGTGGCCGCTACCTGCGTCATCGTCCCATCATATGGATGCCAGATGGAGTTCAGCAGCGCCTCCCTCGTCGCGTCAGGACGGAGAAAAAGTTGGGACATAGCAAAGAACGGAGACCAAGGACTCACCGCAGGCGCCGGGTTCCCGTGGCTGTAGGGGGCCTTCCCGAACTACCACCCCTCCTTCATCCCAGCTGTTGAGATGTCATTGACCCGGCCGGCAATCTGCTCCTACGTCAGCCGCCAGGACGACATCCGGTCGGGGTCTTGAAGGCCAGACATCTGGCCGATGATATGCGTCCAGCGCTGCAGCGGCAGCACCCGACGCGCGATGAAGGCCGCGATAAGGTCCGTCCCGGTGAGCCCCTCGCGCGCCACCATCTCGGCAACCCAACTGCTCATGTTCAGCACCTCCTGCGCCGGGCTCTTGGGGCAGTAGGTCCAGTTGGTCTTGGCGTGCGGTGTCACGTCGAGGAAGGGCGGCAGGTTGATACGGTCCGCGCCGAGGTTGCGGATGTAGAAGAAGGTGTTCTGCCATTTCTTGGCAGAATCCTCCAGCGGCATCTTGGGGCACACCCTGTGCGGTCACGACGAGAGGGCAGCGGCCCCGCAGGAAGACATGACGCGGGCCTCTGGCCCCTGCTGCTTCAAGAAGAAGAATCGGACCCAAAGATCAACACTGGGCTCGACGCCCAGGTAGCCCTCGCACAGGGTGACGAACCCTGAGAGCTGCAGCACCGCATTCACCCCCAGGTGGTGCGGCTGGAGCCCGAAGAACTCCAGGAACATGCGGAAGAAGTCTCTCATGGGGAGACCAAACCCGCGCTTAAAATGGGAGTAGAAGACCATGCGTTCGGTCCCCTCCGGTCGCGGCGCTAGCTCGCCGTCGGACAGGCGTACGACCACCTTCGTCTCCGACGGTAGCCGCCGCGTGTCGCCTAGGTACTGAACATCCTCGGCGGTAATGGTGGATCCCTCCCACGAGTCTTTCGACAGCGCCATCGGCGGCGCTCGACGTGGGCGCGAGGCATGTGGGCTCGGAGAAGAAGAAAGAGGCGGCCACCGAGTGCTGCGGAGCGGCGGTAGTGCTTCGCTCGAGAGCAGAGGGGCATTGCGGCGTGCGACGGGTTCGGAGGCGAGAGCAAGGGAGAAAGAAGAAGATGGGAGGGGGAGCGTGCGTGAATGATTTCCGCCACCCCTTTCCCCCGATTTATAAGCCATGAACTGGATGTGGGGAAGTAGGATCGGTTGCGCCCACCCCTCCCACTTCCTCGCATTAAGTGGGCACGATCTACACGTCAATTAACTGCGCCAAGAAGGGCAACTGCCTGTGGCCGCCGCAATAAATCCCCGCACGTGGACCAAGGGCGCGGAGCGGCGGGCCCCAACCCGCCGTTATGTCCCGTCCCGTGCGTGGCCTATCATGGCCTCTTCAGCTTCTGGGCGCCACGTGGCGTCCACGCCAAAACCAAGAGATCGCGTCCCTGCCCCTCAAGATTCGGCGGACTCTTCGATTTCCCACCCATGCCGGGATGCCGCGATCCGGCTTCCAGAAGCCGGCACACAGTGGGTGTTGCCGGACCCGGCGGTCACAAGCTTCATCAGCATCTACCACCTTCTCAGGGGGTGAAACTACGAAGGCCCCCTGCTTGAAGCCGGCGAGCCTTCACAGCTTCGGGGATTACTGTCGGGGGATGAACCCCGGGCAAGCAACGGAACCCGGATCCTTTTCAAAAACATCGGGGCCGGCCTCGCCCCTCAATCCGACTTGCGCTTGGCCGGATTCCTCGACCCGGCCAAGCCCCACAACCTAGCCAAGCCCCGCAACCCGGCCGGGCCTGCTAGCGCATGCCGGCCGGCCCCACCAAACCAAGACCTCCTCAACCCGGCCTCGGGTCAGCTCTCATCCCATCCAAGGCATACGAAGGATCAAGTACCTTTAAGGGAGATGAGCATGGCTACAGTGGCCCACCAACCCCTCTGACCGGCAGGAGCATGGCAACAGTGGCCCACCTACCCCGATGACCAGGGTCGGCATGGCAACAGTGCATCCCTCGTCCTACTGACGCAAGCCGATGGCAACCAGGCGACGTGCCACTATAGCTGAGCCGGCTCAACCACCCCGTGACATAAGATAAGACAGGGAATAGTGCCCTCTGGTGCACGGGGCCCGCGACCGAAGAACCCGGCGAATCCTGGTACCCGGCAGGTCCCAGCACCGGCTTCCCAGACGCTGACATCCCAGCCCCGCGCACTTGTATCTTTACCATTGTAACCCTGGGGGGTTGACCTATAAAACCCCCCAGGAGCCCTCCATGTACGCGGGCAAACATAGGAGATAATCCACCAGTAGAGCACCACACACACACACGGAGAAGGAGCAGCCAGAGCCTTGGCCTGCCTTCCTTCCTCCCTCAAACAGCTCCAGGAGCAACTCTGAACTGATACATATAAACCACTCTCGGTAGGACTAGGGGTGTTATCTCTCCAGAGAGCCCCGAACCTGGGTATGTCTTGCGTCCCGCGCTCGCTCATGCCAACCTCGCCTCTGGAGCCCACCGGTGCCCTCGAGCCTGTCCCTCTCTTTAGCCATCCTTTGGCATCTGCCATGCACCCACCATGACAACATTGGTGTTCTTGAACTCCGTTCCATCATCGCTCTGAACATTCTTGATATTCACTTCAAATTGATTTTGGGCCTTCCTAGCGAAGTTCTTGAAGATCTTTTGAACCTGCGACTTGTCATCAAGAAAGAACACCCACATAAATCTGGAAAAATCATCAACAATGACCAAATCAAAAGAGTTACCACCAAGGCTCTTGTAAGCATTGGTACCAAAGAGATCCATATGAAGTAGCTCAAGTGGTGTTCTCGTGGTCATGATGTTCTTCACGGGATAACTTCCTCCAACTTGTTTTCCTGCTTGGCAAGCACTACAAAGTATAATATTGTCAAATATAACATCTTTAACACCAATGATATGACCACCTTTAATGAGTTTATCAAGATTTCGCATGCCAACATGTCCTAATCTTCTATGCCATAACCAACCTTTAGAAGATTTTGCAATTAAACAAGTACGAGGTTGAGTTTTTTTAGTGAAATCAACAATGTATAGATCACCTCTACGAATACCGATAAATACCATATCATGATTGTCTCGACGAAACACTTGGCAATCTACTTCGGTAAATAGAACATTGAAACCAAAATTGGCTAGTCTAGATACAGAAAGAAGATTGTAACCAAGAGATCCAACGAGCATAACATTTTTAATAGAGCTATCATTGGATATGGCCACCTTACCAAGGCCAAGTACCTTACCCTTGGAGTTATCTCCAAACGTCACATACTTGCGTGGACCATCATTTTTAGCAAGCTCATGGAACATGTCTTTATCTCCGGTCATGTGATCGGTACATCCACTATCAAGAATCCACTCTTTTCCTCCAGCCATGTAATTATGAAGATTTGCCATAAGACTAAGATTCCTCATAGTTTTCTCATATTCGATGTCGAATTCTTCGTCCTCATCATAATAGCCATGCTCAACATCATCATCATCATGCATATGATCATCACCTAGTTCAAGTGATTCGTTAGATTTATGACTGTGACAATGTGCAAGCTTGTGAATTCTAATGGTTTCCGTGATAATATTGCTAATGGTTCCAACATCACCCTTAGAATGCATAAGATCACGGAGCTCAAATAGACATTCATCAAACTTATGATCACTAGGCTTCATCTTATGAAAGTCAATGGACTTATGAAAAATTTCATTTAGATTTTTCAAGGAATAATTTGGAAAGTGTTCCTCAAGATAATTCCATATAGTGTATGCGCATTCAAAGTTTTGCAAGCAAACAAGCACATTTCTAGATAATCCTCTAATGATAAGATTAACAGTTCTAAGATTGTGAACCATATCAAGATACTCAGTGGGGGTAGGATGCAAAGGATCAATGGGAGGCACATACGGGCTAAGAATATACTTGCTCAAATTATATTCATTAAAGATCTCAAGTATTTTAGTTTTTCTAGAACCATAAAACTCCCCATCAAGAATAGGCACTCTGTTGACACACAAACATGTCACGTGTACCCTCGATGCCGGGGGTGATGCACCGCAGCTCACGTCGAAGGAGACCCGACCGACAGCGCGATACGCAGGACAATTGGCGGGCGCTTTTGGAGACCTGAAACCCCACACGCCCGGGAGGGACCCCGTCAGGGCGCGCGGCGGCAATGGGCTGCCCAAGGTCGATTCGCTCGCCCCTAGAGCCTTGGGATTCGCAGCTCTCAAACTCGAGGAACAGCGAGGAACGAGGAAGAAAAACGATGGAGAGATAAAACGTAGATAAAAAGTAGTCTATTGATTTGTTTGATTGTGTGTTGTTCAATCGGCCGTCACCCCCAACATATATAAGAGGTGGCTGGACTTCCCGTACAAGCAAAGGATTCAATCTAGGCTTTCCTTACAAGAAAATTACATCAATTCACGTCCTAGAGTCCTAGTTCTGGTCCCACTCGGATCCATCCCGAATCTGGTCCAATCTTCTGTCTTCCTTGCATGGGCCGTGGAATCTGCATATGACTTCCGATGGAGATGGTCCAAATATCAATTTTGTGCGTTTCGACGAGGCCGACAATCCGTATGTTGATCACTTTCCTAAATAAGGACATCTTGAATACTCCACGGGGTCATCTTTAATTTTGGGTCGGACTCGTTCATGTAGCTGACTGGACCGCCTGACTCTTGTAGCGTCTCTGCAGGTCGTATACTACGTCGGATGATGATGACTCCAAAAGCAAAGTTGACTGTTTCGACGTTACGAACAACTTTCATGTTGAACACTTTTTCATCCGAGGCCATCTAGATAAGTATTTAAGCCCATCTTCAGCATCTGGTCGGATTGGCCTTGACAGTTTCTACTGTTCCCGGCAAGATTTCTCCGGCAAGGTTTCCATCCTGGCAGTTTTCTCACCCCGACAAGGTTACTGTTCCCGGCAAGGTTTCCATCCCGTCAAGTTTTCTCACCCCGGCAAGGTTACTGTTCCCGGCAAGATTTCCCCGGCAAGGTTTCCATCCCGTCAAGTTTTCTCACCCCGGCAAGGTTACTGTTCCCGGCAAGATTTCTCCGGCAAGGTTTCCAACCCGTCAAGTTTTCTCACCCTGGCAAGGTTACTGTTCCCGGCAAGATTTCTCCGGCAATGTTTCCATCCCGGCAAGTTTTCTGGCTGCACCTTGCGGGTCTTTTTTGAGGCGGTAAACGACCTCGGATGAAAATGTGCCCAAAAGCAAAGTTGACCGTTTCGACGAGACGAACAACTTTTATGTTGAACGTTTTTTGATCAGAGATCATCTTGAGGGTCAAATCGCTCGCGCAAAATAGGCTATTATTCGTGCTACCCATCAGACAAGGTGTCTGGTGGGGCGCGCCATATTTTACTCCTGACAGGGCTGCATTCCGATGGCTCTAACTTTTGCATACCAACTTGGATTGGGACGATTTTTATATCAAAATCAACCATTTCGACGAGACGCATAACTTTCATGTTGAAACTTTTTCCATTTGAGGCCATATTAATTGGGTTTCAAGCCATTCTTTAATCTGGTGTCAACATGAGCATCTCCGAACTTGTCATAACTTTTGCATCCGAGCTCCGTTTTAGAACACCTTCGTATCCATCTTGATCTTCTAGAAGAAAGCCATCCCATGGTGACTTCCAATCATAAGTTTGAATTAATCTTGACATAGCTTAAAGCAACTTTTACGATTGTGCCACTTTTGAGCGTCAACACACTATGTCTAATACTCCCAAATGTAGACTCATCCATCTTCCACCAATGGTGATTAAACCAAAGCAATGGAGACCAAAGCTCTGATACCAATTGAAAGATCGGGAAGAGGGGTCTAGAGGGGGGTGATTAGACCCTTAATAAACAAAAGTGATTTACAATTCTTCAACCTTGTCTATCCCACCATGGCCATCATCCACGAAGGACTTGCATCACTCGGGTTGATCTTCGTGAAGTAGGCGATCTCTTTGCCCTTACAAACTTCTTGGTTCAACTCCACATCATGTAGGAGGCTCCCAAGCGACACCTAACCAATCTAGCAGACACCACTCTCCAAAAGGTAATGGATGGTATGATGATGATGAACTCCTTGCTCTTGTGCTTCAAATGATAGTCTCCCCAACACTCAACTCTCTCTCTCACACATTTGGCTATGGTGGAAGAAGGATTTGAGTTGAAAGCAACTTGGGAAGGCTAGAAATCAAGGTTCAAATGGTCAGAATGGAATCTCTTGATCTCAACACATTAGTAAGTGGTTCTCTCTCAGAAAATGAGTAGTGGAAGTGTAGGCACATTCTGATGGCTCTCTTACTAAGTAAGAGGGGGTGGAGGGGTATATTTAGCCTCCACACAAAATCCAACCTTTACACACTCTTGACTCAACTCGGTGGCACCGATCAGAAATCTCGGTGGCACCAACCTATGTAAAAGATATGAATGTTGGAGGTCTCGGTGGGACCGACTCGAAACATCTTGGATGGACCGATGTGCAATGGTAAGGGCAAACCTCGTTTCGGTGGCACCGATTGCATCAACTCGGTAGCACCGAAGTGAAGCAATAAGGCAACAAAAAGTTGGAAAGCCATCTCTGTGGCACCGATTGCAAAACTCGGTAAGACTGAAATAATTGCAATAGGTAATAGAGAGTTGGCAAGGCCATCTTGGTGAGACCGAGATCCATATTGGTGGATCCGATTTGTTAGGGTTTGGCTGTGGCAGTGTCCGGATGAACTTGGTGGGTACAGATAGGTATGTTTCGGTGGGACCGAGTTGGAAAGTAGGGTTTTGGATAGATTTGGATAAAGAAAGTGGCTAAGGGTTTAGGAGCAATATCGCTAAGCACTTGAGCAAATAGGTCATTATCAAAACCTCATTGCCTTTTAATAGTATTGGCTTTCCTATGGACTCGATGTGATCTTGGATCACTTAACCAAAAATTTAGAGTCTTGAGCTTTTGCCAATCCATGTCCTTAGCATTTTGAGGGGGGGGGGGGTCCACATCCTCTTGTCCTTGCCATGCCACTGTTGAACTTGTCTAAAATATACTAGATAGAACCGTTAGTCCAACAAAAGATATGTTGACATTGATTACCACAACCACCAAGGAAGCACTTGTGCTTTCAATCCTGCACAATGCTAGACGGTGCATCCCATGCTTCCCGTATTCATGTAAGCCATGAAAGGCATGCTGGCATCCCGCACTCAAACCTGTGTGTGTGGCGTGCATCCAGCACGGCGGTACGTGCATATCTTTCGGCACCACTGCCTCGTATATGACCACACCTACTGCCACTGCTGCATGGGCGACACGGTGCCGGGGCGCAAGTACAGCCACCGTTACATCCACAGAGCAGGCCAAGCCACCACCGCTGCCCTCATATTCGACCAACACAGCGATATATTTAGGGATTTTAGGAGGAAGATCTCAACGTACAAAGTCCATTATTTTTAGGAGAGTTGTTGTAAAATAAACAAAGACATGTGTGGGCGTGTGGACATATTTGTATGTGTTTGTTAACCGAACCGGAGTTAGTGTACCACTTTTATGGGGTTTTCAAGATTATGTATGATTTTGTTATTTTGTTGCAAGTTGTATTGCGGGTGTAATTAACTCTTATGAGAGTATCAAAGTACATAGTTGATCTACCTTGAGATCGTGAGTTGTGGTCTAAACCCTAGGGGTATGATGATAATGAATGTATGATCCCCTCTATGGACTAAACCCTCCGGCTTATATAGGCACCAGGGGTATCTAGGGTTACACATGGTCGGTCGCCATCTAGGGATTATATGCCGAATCTAGTATACCTTCTTGGAGTACACGCCAAGTCCTCGGTGAAGCTTGATACACATAGGTTAGAAGCCTTCGGAGTCCTTCCTCATTAACGGCCCATCATTTTGGCCCATGGACTAGGCCAGCTAGGCCGGGACTCCCTAGTCGAGGACACCATCAGTAGCCCCCGAACTTATCTTCGAAGCTGAGGATGATGATGTTCTTCAGATACTGTCTTCAGCTCGACAGGCTAGTTCCTATTCCATCTTCAGAATCTTCAGTTCAAATGCAGAGCTCTCTTCGGCCCTGGTCCCACACACGCCATCTCGAGTGTCGTGCAGCCTGGGGAATTGGGCCGCCTTTATGGCCGGACATCGAAACGTCGCCTTTTCTGGCTTTATTTCAATGGTACCTATCCCAAAATCATGACCAAACGCATCTTGGCCCTCCCCATTTCAACGCTCAACGCCATTCTCCCCCTCCAAAGTCAAGCTTGAGGAGTTCCAGCAATGGCGACCGATGCAGGTTCTTCCAAGCGCCCCCATGGTCCCCTCAAGGGCGACTGTGGAAGCTGCTCCGTCACGCGCCTCCAACTAAATTGGCTCTCCACTCAGGGATACCTACCAGATCCAGATTTGGCTTCAACCCGTCCGGGCCTAATATCTATAGATGGGCAGACACACGCCGACAACTATCCCATCCCTCATGGGGATGAGCGGGTATGCCTTATTCCTTTCCTTATCCGCAGCCTAGGATTTCCAATCCATCCTTTCCTTCATGGCTTGCTTGAGTTCTACGGAATTCAACTCCACCACCTGACCCCAACTTGATCTTGCACATCACGGGGTTCGTCGCCCTATGCGAAATGTACCTCGGATGTGAGGCCCACTTCGGACTGTGGAGGAGATATTTCTGTGTGATGCACTATTCCTGAGATGGGAAATTGCACGAGGTAGGAGCCGCTGAGGCATGCAGAATAGCCGGGACCGGCTATCCCACTGGCACCCCTCGAGAGGGCGATACATGGGTGTCCGAGTGGTGCTATATGGCCGATGTGCCATTGCATGACCCAGCTTGGCCTGGGCTCCCGCCCTTCTCTTTGGATCCTTTGAAGAAACTTTATAGCTGGAGGCCACGGAGCACTGCTCAAAAGGATGATACTGACGTGGCTCGTCTTGCAGCTAAGGTGAGATGTCTGGCAAATACATGCCTCATTATTATAGATGTGTTGGCAATGACCATCGACCAAAGAGTCCAGCCTCTTCGGCAACCACAGCATCTGTTCTATATATACAACGGGATTGACGATGCCACCCGGTCAATTTGGAGAGGCTTCAAAAATGATGCAGCCTTCGGCGCAACCATAGCTAGCATATATAAGGGCAAAGCCATGGAATTCACAAAGGGGAAACTCATAGATGGCTTGTCTTACTACAATCCCAGTGACAAAGTAAGTCTCCTCAAGCATTTTTGTTCATCCGAGAAGTATGCTTTATTCCTTCTAAACGACCGATGTGTTTGACCAGCAATGAAGGTGTTGGGCTGAGGAGTTGAAGTGCCCCGCACCTAAGCCGGGGACGTACTATCGAAACAATGACCCCGTCTTTCACGAGGACGAGGAGTTATCCACCATATACGAGGAAGGGGCATTCTTTCAAGAGAGCCTTGATGATTCCAGAGTTTGGACTTCGTTGGTAAAATCTAACCCATTTCTTCTTGAGAGAGAACTTCAACCCTGAGCACCCTGACTCCTCTTCCTAAGGGTTGATGCTCAAAGCACTCGCGTAGGGGTACGACCCCTCAAGGAGGGCCCTTCAGTTGCCTCGCAGGGTGTTCCTCAATAGGGACCGGCCATGGAGACAGAACATAACGCTCCTCCCACAAATAGGTAATCTTATTAGCATTACTCTTTTCTAGGAGATTCAAGTATTCACATGCCTAATTACTTGGTTTACTTCGCAGGCAGTCCACCGAAGCACCGCTAGCTGAAGGGACAAACAATTCGGCCATGGGATCAGGTAGTGAGCCGATCTTTACCTCGGGAAGTGTTCCCAAAGCACCTCAACCGGCTACTTCGGGAACCTGCTTGGCTACCCCTTCTGAGGTTGAAAGTGCAACGAACCATCGGCGCTGGAAAGATGCTCAGAGGAGCTCTGCCTTTATCAGCCAAGAATTCAACGCCCTTAGCTCGATGGATGCCTACCTCGGCGCCACCCGTACCGTCTTTGAGAAGGCGATGGACATCTTGGCCAATGACTTGCAGGCATTTTCCCTTTGAATTCACTTTCTTTAGGAACGAATCACGCTCGGCCATAGTTATCTGTACGCTGAAGGCCTTTCTCAAAGGGAGAATAAACTATCATACCGACAGTAGCCCCCAAGACACTGGTCGGATGGTACATCCGACTGGTGGACTTTATGAGCAAGATAAGATAGCGTATACGCGGAGGCCCGTAGCCCCCAAGTCGTGGTGTGGACACATGTGACCATATGGAGGCTTGGTAAAACATGTTGTGAATTCGCAGTCATCTCAGGAGAGGAATGAAAAACTGTCCAGGAGTTGGCTCAGACCAAGACACAACTAGGTGCTTCTGAAGCCGAAGTAGCACAGATCAAAACCTTTACTAGCGAAGCGCACAGTAAGTACACCTTGTCTTTGACAATTTCTTACAAGGGACACAAAGTCCGTGTTAAAGTATTATGTTTCCATAGCAGCGGAAGTTATTCGTCAATTGGAGAAGGACTTGTAGCAGGCTTGTGAAGACCTGTTGTATGCTGAATCGCAAAGACAAGCTGACCATCTTGTTCTGACCCGATGCAAGGAAGAGGCGAATGCGTTGAAAGCAAAAAATGACCAACAAGCCCAAAAAATTGAGCGACTGAGGGATCAACTAGCTGCTGCCAAGGCTAGAGATCAAAAGACTGGTGAAGCTGTGTCCGGTAAGTGTTTCTAGCCTTTTCGAAAAAGGATTGCTTGACATGATAGCATGATTGCTCCAAACTAACATGTGCTTCGCCTAGTGCTGCTGACAGGTTAGCCTAAGGAGGCCCTAGGCTCCGCGTCCGAGGACACACTTGCACAGTTAATCAAGGAGCATGAAAGAGCTCGGAAGGCTATGAAGGTTGTACTTAAAGCTCTATGGCCCGAGGAGAATGTGCCCGAGGGTATGTCCGAGCTCGCCGAGCATCTCAAAGGGGCTCGACACCACATACAGGCCTGGAAGATATCGGCCTACTGGGAGGGGGCGCGAGAGGCGTGGGCAATGGTCAAGACCCGCTATACGGGTGTAAAGACGAAGCACCTTGCCTACGTAGGCCCAGTTAGTGCCGACAGGAAGGAGGTGCTGACTTGCCTGGTGTATGACGATGTGATGCCCGCCACACATTTCTCTCAGTGGGACTATTCCCTTAAGTCATTGATAGATGGGCTTGATAAGTTTTAAGACATGTGTAATGACTCTATGTATCTATGTACTTTACGTTAGTTTAATCGCATCTGTTATACAAACTTTGTTAGCCATCCTTCGACTTCTCCCTCCTTGACCATTGGCCGAGGAGTGCTTCCTACTTCTGATCCGACCAAGCAGACTAGGTATTTTGGAAAGCAAGGCAATCCGGCTATGGGGCTCAAAAAACAAAGTGATCCAGAGCTTATGTTATATTGCGTTTAAGCGTAAGAAACATCTTCCAAGAAAAATAGTTCCTCCATCGGTTCCTTTCCTTAGGTGATCATGTGATCATGACGATATGCCTAATCAAGGCAGAATATATGCATCCGAGGTGAGCGTGAAGCCCTCGGTTATTTGTGTTTAAACATTAGTATTCTCACTTCCATCGCTGCCAACCAACTATTTTCTTAAGAACGCTAGCTTTCGGCTTCACCCTTCTGAGGTACTAATCCGGTTGATCTGGTAGCAACAATCGCAGAGGTGCTCCATTTACCCCCTAGCCGAACAATCAAGAATGTATAAGGGGTAAGCACAGGAGTCAGGCAATCTAGCTTGGCTGAAACTTAAGTCAAGTTGATGCATATAAGGGCTAAAAAAGATTATATTGGAATGAGGCACCGATATTGTTGAAAATATGTTTGGCCTCGAAAAAACCTACAACGTAGTATATGTCGTACATGCAATATGTGTCTAATTAAAGTAAGCACATCACTTCGGATTGACCGATCATAACTAGAAAAAAAGTTTCTAACAACTCAAAAAGGCAAAAGAAAATTTGTGGCTATTTAAATGCTGATCAAAAGGTTTGGTAAGGGTGGCTGTGTTTAACCGTAAAATCGCTGAAGCAGGGAAATGTTCCAAGGATTTGGCTCCAGCCTGTTATCCATGGGATTCAGATACGATATGCACCTCCGATGAGTACTTGGTCAATTATGAACGGTTCGTCCCATTTGGGGTGGAGTTTATGCTTCTGCTTTTCCAGATTAAATCTCATGACCAGGTCACCTTTGTTGAAGGCTTTCGTCCAGACTTCCTCGCTCTGGTAAAGCCATGCCTGTTGTTGGTAAAAGGTGGAACGAGCCCAAGCCACATCGCTCTCCTCTTCGAGGGCATCAAGATCGTCCTGTCGATCTAGCTCGGCCTCCCTTTCTTCATACATACGCACTCTAGGTGCATCATGAATGAGGTCACATGGTAGGACGGTCTCGGCCCCGTACACCATGGAGAAAGGTGTGTAACCTGTGGACCAGTTAGGTGTAGTGCGTAAGCCCCATAGTACGGAGTCGAGCTCCTCTACCCAATGACAGTCGACTCCTTTAAGGAGCGGACTATGTGTGGTTTGATACAACTTAGTACGAGTCCGTTGGCATGTTCGACGTGTCCATTGGTTTGGGGATGGTAAACGGAGGCATAGTCGAGATGAATGCCCATTTTTGCACACCATGTCTTGACCCATTTGGTGGTGAAGTTAGTGCCACTGTCCGTAATTATGCTATGAGGAACACCATAATGATGGACTACGCCGGAGATGAATTCTATGACCTGTGTTTCCTCGACTATTGTAACCAGCTTTGCTTTGATCCATTTTGTGAATTTATCTACCATGACAAGTAAGTATTTCTTTTTGTGCGAGCCCCCTTTAAGAGGGCCTACCATGTCAAGCCCCCACACCGCAAAAGGCCAGGTAATTGGAATAGTCGAAAGAGCCATGAGGGGCATGTGACTTTAGTTTGCGAAAATCTGGCAGCCGGGGCACCGCTGAACCAAGGTTTTTGCGTCTTCTTTGTCGGCAGGCCAATAAAATCCAGCTCGAAAAGCTTTACTAACCAAGTCCCGAGGTGCAGCGTGATGGCCGCTCATACCGGAGTGAATTTCTGGAAGGGGCTTGCGTCCTTCCTCTTTGGCTATACACCTTTGGAGGACGCCTATGATGCTTCTCTTGTACAACTCTCACTCATGGACCCGATAGGCATTCGATCGGCGAATTATTCTCCGTGCTTTGGTTTGGTCATCGGGCAGCTCATTGCAGAGGAGATATATGAGGATGGATTCGGTCCATGGTGCGATAACTGTCATTACTTCATGAGCTGAGGATGTTTCTTCAACCGCTGAGCCTCCAATTATGCCCTCGTCCTCCTCGGCAGCCGGAGAGTTGAACTTTCCAGAGTCCGGAGGAGCCGACGCGATGTTCTCATCTTGCCAGACCACAGATGGCTTAAAGAGCCATTCTAAAAATGTGTTTTCCGGGACCGGATCACTTTAGCGCCCATCCCAGCGAGAAAATCGGAGGCTTGGTTGCTATCTCGCGGGATATGATGGAATTCCAGACCTTCGAAGCGGGCTGAAATAGCCAGAACGACATTTTGGTATGCTGTCATTTTCGGGTCCTTTGCATCGAACTCGCCATTAACTTGCGATATCGCTAAGTTAGAGTCACCCCTAACCTCCATGTGTTGGAATCCCATAGACACCGCTATCCGTAGTCCATGTAGCAAGGCCTTGTATTTGGCTGCGTTATTTGAGTCAGTGTACATGATTTGTAGTACGTACCGTATATTGTCACCGGTGGGGGAGGTGAGAACTACTCCAGCCACAAGCCCGACCAGCATCTTAGAGCGATCGAAGTACATTGTCCAATGTGAATATGTACAGTACTCCCTAGGGAGTTCTGCCTTCGTCCACTCGGCAACGAATCTGCCAGCACCTGAGATTTAATAGCTCGGCATGGGTAAAACATGATTTCGAAAGGGAGTAGTTTGATTGCCCACTTGGTGATGTGACCCGTCGTGTCTCTATTGTTGATGATGTCGCCTAGAGGGACCTCGGATGCCACAGTGATAGAGCACTCCTGAAAGTAGTGTAGCTTCCGAGATGCCATGAATATTGTGTAGGCAATTTTATGGTAGCAAGGATACCTTGTTTTACATGGGGTCAACACCTCAGAAACATAGTATACGAGCCTTTGCACCTGGAACTTGTGACCTTCAGCATCGCGTTCGACTACAAGGACCGCGCTGACGACTTGGTTGGTGGCCGAGATGTATAGTAACAACCGCTCGCCTATTCTGGGTGCCGTGAGTATAGGATTGGTAGCGAGGAGCCTTTTGATTTCCTCTAGAGCATCTTCTGCCTCGATGGTCCATTTGAAGTTCTTAGTCGGTGCTACTTGTGAGCTGCATTGGGATTTCCTCAAAGAGGAGAGGATGATGCAGTATAATACAGATAAGTATTTCCCTCAGTTATGAAACCAAGGTTATCAATCCAGTAGGAGAGCCAAGCAACAACTAGTAATCAGCACCTGCACACAAACAACAAATACTTGCAACCCAATGATTAGAGGGGTTGTCAATCCCTCAACGGTTATGAGCAAGATTAAACGGTATAGTTTTTGATAGATAGATCGAACAAAAATACAAAATAAAATAAATAAAAGAAAATTGCAGCAAGGTATTTTTGGTTTTAATATATGATAAAAGATAGACCCGGGGGCCATAGTTTTCACTAGAGACTTCTCTCTTGAAAATAGCATATGGTGGGTAAACAAATTACTGTTGGGCAATTTATAGAAAAGCAAATAATTATGACGATATCCAAGGCAATGATCATATATAGGCATCACGTCCGAGACAAGTAGACCGAAATGATTTTGCATCTACTACTATTACTCCACACATCGACCGCTATCCAGCATGCATCTAGTGTATTAAGTTCATGGAAAAATGGAGTAACGCCTTAAGCAAGATGACATGATGTAGACAAGATAAACTCACGTATGAATAAACCCCATCTTTCTACCCTTAATAGCAATGATACATATGAGTCATGTCCCCTTCTGTCACTAGGATTGAGCACTGCAAGATTGAACCCATTACAAAGCACCTCTTCCCATGGCAAGATAAATCAATCTAGTTGGCCAAACCAAACCAATAAACCAGACAAGAAATATGAGGCAATAGTAATCATGCATAAAAGAGTTCAAAGAAAACTCAAATAATATTCATGGATAGATCTGATCATAAACTCACAACTCATCGGATCCCAACAAACACACCACAAAAAGTCATTACATCGAATAGATCTCCAAGAACACCAAGGAGAACATTGTATTGAAGATCAAAAAGAGAGAAGAAGCCATCTAGCTATGGACGTAGGTCCATGGTAAACTACTCACGCATCATCGGAGGGCAGCAAGGATGATGTAGAGCCCCTTCCGTGATCGAATCCCCCTCCGGCAGAGTACCGGAGAAGGCGTCCACATGGGATCTCGTGGTTCTGGAACTTGCGGCGGCGGAAAAAGTTTTTCGGGTGTCTCTCTTATGTCAGGGGAATATTTGGGTATTTATAGAGGTGGAATTAGGGTTTGACGTGCCACTAGGGGCCCACAAGCCTAGGGGCGCCCCCCTGGGGCGCGCCCTTAGGGCTTGTCACTCCCTCGTGGTTCTTTGGCCTCCCCCCGAACCTTCTAGGGTCTCTTCTGGTCCAGAAAAATATTAAACCAAAGTTTTTTCTCCGTTTGGACTTTGTTTGATATTGATTTTCTAAAAAGCCAAAAACATGCAAAAAACAACAACTGGCACTGGGCACTGAGTTAATAGGTTAGTCCCAAAAAATGATATATAATTGCATCTAGTGACATATAAAACATCCAAAATTGATACTTTAGTAGCATGGAACAATAAAAAATTATAGATACGTTGGAGATGTATCAAGCATCCCCAAGCTTAATTCCTGCTCGTCCTCGAGTAGGCAAATGATAAAAACAGAATTTTTGATGTGGAATGCTACCTATCACATTCATCATATATTCTTTTCTTTTGTAGCATGGATATTTGGACTTGAATGATTCAAAGCAATAGTCTATAAATTGACATGAAAACATCAATACTCAAGCATATCAACAAGCAACTATGTCTTTCGGAATATCAACGCTAAAGAAAGAGATGCGGCGAGGCGGGGAAGAGCGGTCATATGAGCCTCGCCCATTCCCCCTCCCCTCGTGTAAAACCCCGGAGAGATCATGGGGAAGTGGGATCGTTTGTGCCCATGACTCCACGCTCCTCCCACAATACACGGGCGCATTAACTGCCTGGGAAGCTCAACCAATCGGCCCCCTAGAGCTGATCTGTCACATGGGCCAAGCTTGAGGCCTGGTGGGCTGTCCCCGGAGATGTCCCGTCGCGCGCGTGGCCTGGCAAGGCTAGGCCTACCCACGGTCCCTGTGACTCCCCCGGCTTAATCGTGCACTAATCATACACGCAAATGCACACGATCAAGCCTAAGGACTCACTTGAAGATATCACAACACAACTCTAAAACATAAATAAAGTCATACAAGCTTTATATTACAAGCCAGGGGCCTCGAGGGCTCAAATACATAAGCTCACATACAAGCATCAGCGGAAGCATCAGATATCTGAGTACAAATATGAAACAGAAATAGACAAGCCTTTAGAAAGGCGGGGCAAAACAAAAGCTACGATCGAAAGGCGCAGGCCTCCTGCCTGGGACCCTCCGATCCTACTCCTGGTCGTCGGCAAGCTCGTAGTAGTAACCACCCTCGGGGTGGTAGAAGTAGTTGTCGGCGGGGGCAGCTAGCTCCGGGGCTCCGTAATCTGGTTGCATCAAACGGATATGGGGAAAAAGAGGAAGCAAAGCAACCGTGAGTACTCATCCGAAGTACTCAGCAAGCAAGGATCTACACTACATATGCAACATTTTCAAAGAAAGGCTGTATATGTGGACTGGGCTGCAGAAATGCCAGAATAGAGGGAAGGCCTAGTCCTATCGAAGACTAGCATCTTCATCGGTCTTGCGGAATCATCTTCAGCGGTCTTGCAGCATTAGAAGAGTACAGAATAGCATAATGTAAAGTAGTAATAGTAGTGTCATTAACCTTGGCCAGAGATCCTTCCTCGACTCCCTGCGAGAAAGCAATCTCAGAGCCCTACTATCTATATCTCATCATAAGTATCCAGTTCTAGTTGTATCGATCGGGATAAAACTCCGAGCGTCCGTTACCGAGGATCCGGCTATGCATAGATTAGTTCTTCCCTGCAGGGGTGCACCAACTTACCCACCACGCTCGATTAACTCTGGCCGGACACACTTTACTGGGTCATGCCCGGCCTCGGCCAAACGATACGCCGCAACCCGACCTAGGCTTAAAAGAGAGGTCAACATGCCAGACTAAACCTATACCCCCAGGGGTCTTGGGCCATCGCCCCGGACGCTCCTGCATGTTGCGAACGCGGCCGATGAGCAGACCTAGCAACCCACACTATCAAGGCGGTTGCGTTACGTGGTCCAACCCAGCGCGCGCCGCTCAATCGCTGACGTCTATTAAGCTTCGGCTGATGCATATGACACAGAGTGCCCATAACTGTTCCCACGTGATGGTTAGTGCTATCGGGCCAGAGGCCCACTCGGATCAAATATCCAAATCGTTAGTGAATTAGGAGCGCGTGATAACGAGCAGAGACTCACGATCGATGTGACCCCGTCACCCCGTCTCGAGGACTTGTGGCAAGGGCTAAGAATGCCCGGCCACGCCTCGTAATTATCTCGTGGGTACTCTCTCTGGTCACCCGACTACACATCAATCGCATCTTATGCTCGCGCAGGTACCCCTCAGGGCCGACCCGACTTTATCATGGTTCATGGTTAAAGTCATAGTAACTGTGTGTCCAAACACCAGGGGGAAACTGATGAATCACCCTCGACGGATCCCAAATGATGTAGTCGTCAAGGTGAACTTAGGAGGAATCACCCTCGAGGTTCACACTTGAGGTGTTGCACGACGGCGTCTTTATCGGAAGTGGTGAAGGAGGAATCACCCTCGATGACCACGACCAAATAGCTACTCTACAGGGCTAACATTAGAAGTGCTAAATGAGGTATCACACTCGGCACTTGATAGTAACGCTGTAGTGTCGTACAACTAAGGGGGTGATGTGCGGTGCCGGGGCCTGGTTGTTGAGTCTTCTGATGATCCAGCGGGGTAATCGGGACAAGTGGGGTCACTGGGGTCTCTAACAAGCCTATACTAAGCAGTTTAGGATAAGCAGGTAATTATCAAAAGCAGGTTACAAAGATTAGGTCATGCATCAGAATAGGTAAAGCAGTAGCAGCAGCAATTCTAATGCAAGCACAAGAGAGAAGAGAATAGGCGATATAGGCATGTTCAAAAAAGGGGGGTGCTTGCCTGGGTGTTCGGCGGCAAAGGCAAGGTCGTCAACGGTGTCGTCGGGCTCCTGGGCTGCGTCGGTCTTAGGGTCTACCGAGAGAGAAGAGGGGGAGGAAACAAATAAATACACAGCAAACATATGCAACACAGAGCATGCTATGCTAACGTGCAGTGCAGGGGTGCCTAAAAATATGTCTAAGTCATTTTAGTTATTTTAGGCTTTAAGTTGGATTATTAACCGGTATATATGCACTATTCTTCTACCGGAAACGGGCAAAAAGTTGCGGGTTCACCTCCGTAGAGGGTCCCGACACGAAAACAGATAGCACGGTCGGCTTCGTCTCGTCGTTCTGAGCAACTTTCATGTATAAAGTTTTTCGATCCGAGCTACGGTTAATTTACTATGAATTTTTGAAGATTATAACATTTTCTGGAATTTTGTAAATTAACAGAAACTAATTATGATGTCAGCATGGTGTGCTGATGGCGTCAGCAGTCAACAGTCGCACTGACCAGGTCAAACCTGATCAGTGGGTCCCACATATCAGCCTCTGGTACTAACCAGAGTTTATTTTAATCTAAACAGAGTTAATTAACTACTAGACCCCACCTGTTAGTGAGTGATTAATTAATCTAATTAATTTTATTTATAAAAACATTTTAATTAGTTTAAATATGTGGTGTGGCCCATGTGTCAGTGACACTGAGTGCCCAGTCAGCATAGTTGACCATGATTGTCAACTGGGGCCAGGGGGCCCACTGGCAGTGACCTAGGGGCGGGCCCCTGGTGTGCCATGTCAGTGACCGGCGCCGGAGTTGCGCCGGCGACCCAATACGTGGCGGCGCTGGCTTGGACCTCGTCGGGATTCGTCTGCGGGCGGTCATTTGGCGCGCGTGATAGCGCGTTCGAACGAGCGGAGCAAGCCGCGTCAATTGGCGGTGGTTGTGTGGCCGTTGGTGGCCGGTGGCGACGACGGTGACGACCGCGGCGGACGGCCGGAATTGGGCGATGGTGGAAACGGAGCATAAGCATGCAAACAAGCGAACGACAAGGCTAGCGAGGCCCTACGCGATGCGTAGAACTCAACAGACTCGACCCCGTGACCATTTGGTCTCCGGAGCGTCGCCGGTGACGAGCTATGACAGCGGCGGCTTCGGGTGGTGATGAGAACGGCGATGCACTGCATAGATGATGACTTGGCATGTTTAACAGAGAGTCACAGTGCTGGGTTACATAGGAGTGTTACAAATTCTCCTCCTCTAAAAGAAATTCTCGTCCCGAGAATTCAGGAGGTAGAAGGAAAGAGGTCGGGGTATTCTTCCCGAAGATGATCCTCACGTTCCCAAGTGGCTTCATCTTCAGTATGATTTGACCACTGCACTTTGATGAACTTGGTCGTCTTCTGACGGGTTCGACATTCTGATTCATCGAGGATGCGGATCAGATGCTCCTTATAAGAAAGATTATCTTGCAATTCGAGCATCTCATGATCCACCGCTCGGTGCGGAGACTCCTTGAAGCAACGACGAAGTTGCGACACATGGAAGACGTCGTGGATATGAGAGAATTGCGGTGGCAACTCCAATTTGTATGCCACCTGACCACGTCTAGCAACAATGCGGAAAGGACCAATGTAGCGGGGAGCTAACTTGCCCTTGATTCCGAAGCGGTGGGTGCCCTTCATAGGAGTGACACGCAGATAAGCTTGATCACCAGGTTGATAAGTCAAACCCCATCGTTTGCGATCATAGTTGCTTTTCTGGCGGTCGTGAGCCTCCTTCAGATTTTCTCGAATAATACGGGCTTGCTCTTCGGCGTGTTGAATAATATCCAGACCCACGAGCGGTCGTTCCCCAGTTTCTGACCAGTTCAGAGGGGTTCGACACTTACGTCCATAGAGTACTTCGAAGGGGGCCATTTTCAAGCTGGCTTGATAGCTGTTATTATAAGAGAATTCGGCATACGGGAGAGATTCTTCCCACTTCTTACCGAAAGATATAACACAAGCTCGAAGCATGTCTTCAAGCACTTGATTGACTCGCTCGACTTGGCCTTGGGATTGGGGGTGATAAGCTGAACTCCGGGTAATATGAGTTCCCATAGCTTATTGGAAACTTTCCCAGAACTTTGAGTTGAAAAGTCTGCCATGATCCGAACTAATCTCCTTCGGAATGCCATGGAGTGAAACAATTCTGGAGATATACAACTCTGCTAACTGACTAGCAGTGATAGTCTCCTTGACAGGTAGAAAGTGTGCAACCTTAGAGAGTTGGTCGACGACGACAAGAATAGCATCATGACCCTTCTGTGACTTGGGAAGGCCAGTAATGAAATCCATTTGAACCTTATCCCATTTCCACAAAGGAATAGGAAGTGGTTGTAGAATTCCAGCAGGCTTCTGATGTTCTGCTTTAACGCGACGGCAAACATCACGTTCAGCAACATAGCGAGCAATATCCTGCTTCATTTTAGACCACCAGTACCTTTGACGGAGATCACGATACATCTTGGTACTACCCGGATGAATAGGCAGTGGTGTATCATGTGCCTCCTTCATGACCTTGTCAGTCATAAGCTCGCAGCGAGGTACCACAATGCGGTCTCTGAAATACAAGGTTCCATCTTCAGACAGCGAGAAATCCTTGTACTTTTCCAGGTGAAGATCTTTCTTCATCAGATCAATTTCTGCATCTTTAGCTTGCGCATTCTTAACAGCTTTCTCAAGATCTGGCTGTACCACAAGGTTATTAAGAGAACCCTATGGAATGATACGCAGGTTCAGCTTACGCAGTTCTTCATAAAGATGAGGTTGAGCTCGCTTAACCATGAGGTTGTTACAATAGGACTTGCGGCTTAAGGCATCAGCCATGACATTAGCCTTGCCAGGAGTATATGAAATACCATAGTCATAGTCCGTAATTGTTTCCAACCATCGCTGTTGGTGGAGATTAAGATCCGGCTGAGTGAACAAATACTTCAAACTTTGATGATCAGTATATATCTTACATCGGTTACCCAGAAGGTAATGCCGCCACAGCTTCAATGCATAAATCACTGTAGCAAGTTCAAGATCATGCACTAGATAATTCTCTTCATGTGGACGCAATTGACGTGAAGCATACGCAATTACTCTTCATTCTTGCATTAGGACACAGCCTAATCCTTGACAAGAGGCATCGCAATATATCACAAAGTCTTTGCGAGAATCCGGAGGAGCAAGCACTGGAGCAGAAGTTAGCTTGTCCTTGAGGGTCTGGAAACTTTCCTGACATTTGTCTGTCCACTCAAACTTAACGCCTTTGTGAAGCAGATTAGTCAGAGGCTTAGCAATCTTGGAAAAGTTCTCGACAAATCGACGGCAATAGCTTGCGAGGTCGAGAAAACTTCTCACTTGCTTGACATTCTTCGGAGGAGTCAAGTCAAGAATAGCCTGAACCCGCTCCGGGTTAATAGCAATTCCATCCTTGGAAATCACATGACCAAGGTAGGTTACTTCTGAAAGCCAGAACTCACATTTGGAATACTTGGCATAGAGCTGGTGTTCTCGGAGCCTTTCCAAAACAAGACGAAGGTGTTCAGCGTGTTCTTCCTTATTCTTCGAATATACCAGAATATCATCTAGATATACCACGATGAACTTGTCGAGGTAATCCATGAAGATGTAATTCATCAGACGGGAGAATGTGGCTGGAGCATTTGTTAAGCCAAATGACATGACAGTGTACTCATAAGAGCCATAGCGAGTAACAAATGCAGTCTTGGGAATATCCTCTTCACGGACACGGATCTAGTGATAACCCAACCTCAAGTCGAGTTTAGAAAACACCAATGATCCAGCCAGTTGACCATACAAGTCATTGATCCGAGGAAGCGGATATTTGTTCTGGATGGTTGCCTGGTTGATAGGACGGTAATCTTGGACCAACCTATTCGTACCATCTTTCTTTTTGACAAATAGAGAAGGTGCTCCCCAGGCAGAGGAACTTGGTCGGATAAAGCCCTTGCGGAGGGATTTGTCGATTTCCTCCTTAAGCTCGAGAAGGTGGTGCGGAGGCATCTTATAAGGACGCTTCACAATAGGAGTTGTGCCTGGTTTAAAGTCGATGACAAACTCGACAGCTCTAACAGGAGGTATTCCTGGAAGTTCTTCTGGAAAGGCATCTTAAAAATCACAGACGTCTGGAATGTTTTCAATTCCCTCAAGTGGAGAAGCGTTCAACGCATTTAAGGCATAGATTTGAGCCTCAGCATTTTGAGTTATCTGGGCACGGCAATTCACTAACTCATCTGACGGGTGCAGGAGGTGTACAACCTTAGTGGCACAATTGATTGAGGCGTAATGAGCCTTCAACCAATCCATACCCAGAATAAGGTCAATACCGCAAGACTTTAGCATAATGGGGGAAGCAAGAAATTTCAACCCCTCAATCTCAATGGTGACTTTGGGGCTGAATAAAGATGTTTGACATTGACCCGCGGGAGTGTTTACCATTAAGGATTGGTGTAGCGTTTCGCATTTAACATCATGCATGAGTGCAAAATGTTCTCACATGAATGAATGAGATGCTCCAGAATCAAATAAAATAGAAGCTGGTACTGAATTAACAGGAAGTGTACCCATCACAGTAGCTGGCTGGTCCGGGTCTTCATTCCTGTTGGCATGATAAGCCTGACCACGACCATAAGCAGGCCTGGCATTGTTGTTGCGGGGCTGATTGTTGGCACGGGCATTAGCAGGCAGAGCCAGATGATTCTGATTCTGGTAGCAGTTCCTGGCAAGATGACCTGGTTTGCCACACTTGTAACACAACCCACTGTCTAGACGGATTGCAAGAGCTCGGGGTGGTGCAGCTCGAAGAGGCTGCCTTGGTGGTGGAGGAGGCAGACATGGTGCAGCATGGTATGGCCTTGGTGCAGGTGTAGTTGGACGATACATGCTGTGGGGAATACATATGCGGCGCTTCTGTGAAGACGAGCCCGAAGATCATCTAACATCACGATAACGCTTCTGTGACTCCTTTTGCTTGATCTGAGCGGTCTCAACCAGAATAGACTTGTTCACAAGAGTAGCAAAGTCGGGGAAGTCTTGAGCAGCAAGTGCAAGCTCGATGTCTGGGTGGAGTCCACTACGGAACTTCTCTTGTCTACAAGCATCTATAGCGATGTCTTCTTCAGCATAGTGGGACAGATCAAGGAATTCCCGCTGATAGGCTTCGACAGTCTTGTTGCCCTGAGTGAGGTTGCGGAACTGGGTTTTCATCCTGTCCATGATTCCCTAAGGAATATATCGGGCACGAAAAGCAGCCTGGAACTCAGGCCAAGTAACGGCTGTTCCAGCAGGCAGCGTACGCTTGTGTCTGTCCCACCATTGAGCAGCAGGACCCTTTAAGAAAAAGGACGCGAAGGTGACAAAGTTGGAAGGGGAGATATTTGCAGACTCCATCTTGTGAGTGATGTCGCGAATCCAGTCATTAGCATCCAGTGGCTTATCAGTGTTGCGGAACTAAGTGGGGTTAAGCCGCACAAATTCCGACAGTGTTATTGCAGTAGGGTTCTGGTCCTGGTTGTTCTGATGCGGGAACTGAGCCATAATCCCAATCATGAACTGACGGTTGAGCTTGAATTATTACATCATAGCTGCCATATAATCTGGCGGTGGTGGTTGTTCAGGGGCACGACCACGACCACGACCACCTGGTCTAACCATCCTGGTAAGTATCAACAGGGGTAGTTTAGTAAAAGCAATTGCGAGTGCTTTAGCGACAAGCATGATGTAACATGATAATAATTAAGTAGTGTAATAGATGCTTATCAGTAGTCAATTAAGACGTACAGATCCATATACAGGGTCAGGTTCATGCGGACAGCATAACGACGCAAATTCAAAAGTTAGACATGCTAGGCGGCGCGAAGGCATGTGGTAAGGAAGTATACACCGAGACATAGCAAAGGCTACATCAACGTCGGAGAAAACTCCTGGAGTGAGGAATCTGCAAGTGATAACACAGGGTGTCCTCGATAAAAGGATCCTGTAAGCAGAACCTGGCTCACAATCTTGAATAAAAAGGGGGGTAATTTCAGAACTCCGGGTGGATGTGATCACGAGAACCTAATGTTGGAGTTAGTAAAATTTTAACCCGAAAGGAAGAGAGATTAGAGTCCTAGAGTATAGATGAGGAGTAAAAGATCCTAGTACCACCCAATGGCGACGTGGGCCCGTAAGCCACAGAGACAAGTTAGTAAAACAGTTTTTGATAAACTAGACTCAACTTTGGTCAAGGAGTTGGAAAGGGGGTTCCTATAGGCAGTCAGCTCTGATACCAACCTGTGATGCCCCCGGCTTAATCGTGCACTAATCATACATGCAAATGCACATGATCAAGCCTAAGGACTCACTTGAAGATATCTCAACACAACTCTAAAACATAAATAAAGTCATACAAGCTTTATATTACAAGCCAGGGGCCTCGAGGGCTCGAATACATAAGCTCACATACAAGCGTCAGCGGAAGCATCAGATGTCTGAGTACAGATATGAAACAGAAACAGATAAGCCTTTAGAAAGGCGGGGTAAAACAAAAGCTACGATCGAAAGGCGCAGGCCTCCTGCCTGGGACCCTCCGATCCTACTCCTGGTCGTCGGCAAGCTCATAGTAGTAACCACCCTCGGGGTAGTAGAAGTAGTCGTTGGCGGGGGCAGCTAGCTCCGAGGCTTCGTAATCTGGTTGCATCAAATGGATATGGGGAAAAAGAGGAAGCAAAGCAACCATGAGTACTCATCCAAAGTACTCAGCAAGCAAGGATCTACACTACATATGCAACATTTTCAAAGAAAGGCTGTATATGTGGACTGTGCTGCAGAAATGCCAGAATAGAGGGAAGGCCCAGTCCTATCGAAGACTAGCGTCTTCATCGGTCTTGCGGAATCATCTTCAGCGGTCTTGCAGCATTACAAGAGTACAGAATAGCATAATGTAAAGTAGTAATAGTAGTGTCATCAACCTCGGCCAGAGATCCTTCCACGACTCCCTGCGAGAAAGCAATCTCAGAGCCCTACTATCCATATCTCATCATAAGTATCCACTCTAGTTGTATCGCCAACTCCGAGCGTCCGTTACCGAGGATCCGACTATGCATAGATTAGTTCTTCCCTGCAGGGGTGCACCAACTTACCCACCACGCTCGATTAACTCCGGCCGGACAATCTTTACTGGGTCATGCCCGGCCTCGGCCAAACGATACGCCGCAATCCGACCTAGGCTTAACAAAGAGGTCAGCACGCCAGACTAAACCTATGCCCCCAGGGGTCTTGGGCCATCGCCCCGAACGCTCCTGCACGTTGCGAACGCGGCCGGTGATCAGACCTAGCAACCCACACTATCAAGGCGGTTGCGTTACATGGTCCAACCCAGCGCGCGCCGCTCAATCGCTGATGTCTATTAAGCTTCGGCTGATGCATACTACGCAGAGTGCCCATAACTGTTCCCACGTGATGGTTAGTGCTATCGGGCCAGAGGCCCACTCGGATCAAATATCCAAATCATTAGGGAATTAGGAGCGCGCGATAATGAGCAGAGACTCATGATCGATGTGACCCATCGCCCCGTCTCGAGGACTTGCGGCAAGGGCTAAGAATGCCCGGCCGTGCCTCGTAATTATCTTGCGGGTACTCTCTCTGGTCACCCGACTACACATCAATCGCATCTTATGCTCGCGCGGGTACCCCTCAGGGCCGACCCGACTTTATCATGGTTCATGGTTAAAGTCATAGTAACTGTGTGTCCAAACACCAGGGGGAAACTGAGGAATCACCCTCGACGGATCCCACATGATGTAGTCGTCAAGGTGAACTTAGGAGGAATCACCCTCGAGGTTCACACTTGAGGTGTTGCACGACGGCGTCGTTATCGGAAATGGTGAAGGAGGAATCACCCTCGATGACCACGACCAAATAGCTACTCTACAGGGTTAACATCAGAAGTGCTAAACGAGGTATCACCCTCGGCACTTTATAGTAACGCTGCAGTGTCGTACAACTAAGGGGGTGATGTGCAGTGCCGATGCCTGGTTATTGAGTCTTCTGATGATCCAGCGGGGCAATCGGGACAAGTGGGCTCACTGGGGTCTCTAACCAGCCTATACTAAGCAGTTTAGGATAAGCAGGTAATTATCAAAAGCAGGTTACAAAAATCAGGTCATGCATCAGAATAGGTAAAGCAGTAGCAGCAGCAATTCTAATGCAAGCACAAGAGAGAAGAGAATAGGCGATATAGGCATGTTCAAAAAAGGGGGGTGCTTGCCTGGTTGCTCGGTGTTAAAGGCAAGGTTGTTAACGATGTCGTCGGGCTCCTGGGCTGCGTCGGTCTCGGGGTCTACCGAGAGAGAAGAGGGGGAGCAAACAAATAAATACACAGCAAACATATGCAACACAGAGCATGCCATGCTAACGTGCAGTGCAGGGGTGCCTAAAAATATGTCTAAGTCATTTTAGTTATTTTAGGCTTTAAGTTGGATTATTAACCGGTATATATGCACTATTCTTCTACCGGAAACAGGCAAAAAGTTGCGGGTTCACCTCCGTAGAGGGTCCCGACACGAAAACAGATAGCACGGTCGGCTTCGTCTCGTCGTTCTGAGCAACTTTCATGTATAAAGTTTTTCGATCCGAGCTACGGTTAACTTACTATGAATTTTTGAAGATTATAACATTTTCTGGAATTTTGTAAATTAACAGAAATTAATTATGATGTCAGCATGATGTGCTGATGGCGTCAGCAGTCAACAGTCGCACTGACCAGGTCAAACTTGACCAGTGGGTCCCACATGTCAGCCTCTGGTACTAACCAGAGTTTATTTTAATCTAATCAGAGTTAATTAACTTCTAGACCCCACTTGTTAGTGAGTGATTAATTAATCTAGTTACTTTTATTTATATAAACATTTTAATTAGTTTAAATTTGCGGTGGGGCCCGCGTGTCAGTGACACTAAGTGCCCAGTCAGCACAATTGACCACGGTCAACGTGGTCAACTGGGGCCAGGGGGCCCACTAGCAGTGACCCAGGGGCGGGCCCCTGATGTGCCACGTCAGTGACCGGCGCTGGAGTTGCGCTGGCGACCCAATACGCGGCGGCGCTGGATTGGACCTCATCGGGATTCGTCCGCGGGTGGTCATTTGGCGCGTGCGATAGTGCGTTCGAACGAGCGGAGCAATCCGCGTCGATTATCGGTGGTTGTGTGGCCGTTGGTGGCCGTTGGCGACGACGGCGATGACCGCGGCGGACGGCCAGAATCGGGTGATGGTGGAAACGGAGTAGCAACATGCAAATGAGCGAATGGCGAACCTTGCGAGGCCCTATGCGATGCATAGAACTCAACGGACTCGACCCCGTGACCATTTGGTCACCGGAGCGTCGCCGGCGACGAGCTATGACGGCGGCGGCTTCGGGTGGCGATGAGAACGGCGATGCCGTGCGCTACGGCTCGAACGAAAAGTGCAGGGGCTATCTACGAGAGCAGGCGAACCCGTTGGATACTACTACACGACCGTGGGGTCACCGGAACCATGCTGGCGACGAGCACACACGGCGATGGGTACAGCCATGGTGGAGAGGACCACTAGGGACCGCGCGGAAGAAAAAGAAGAGAAAGAGGAGGAAGGTGGTGGCTCACCGTGCGGCTAAGACGAGCCTTTGACAGCTTAGGAGCAGCAGAGCTCGCCGTAGATGGAGAAGATCACCGGAGCAGTGGCGAAAAGGGGCGGCGGCGATCGGCAACTGCAGGGGCCCTCGTCTCCAACGGAAGACGCCAGGCGACGTGGTCGAGCACGTCGCTCCGCCCAGGCACGATGGTGGCCTGAGGGACGCTGGTGGCTGTGAAGATGACGGAGGTGCGGCGATGGTGGCACTCAGGTTCGCCAGATCCGAGTGAGGAGAGGCGAGGAGGAAGGGGGAGAATGACGAGGGAGGCCAGGGGGAATGAACGAGGTCGGGGCCTTATCCCCTCGCGTCGGTGGCGTCGCGCTATCGGTGTTCGAGCGGCACTCGCCGGCGCGTCCAGGCGCGTGTCGACATGCACAGGAGAGAGAGAGAGAGGGAGGAGAGAGAGATGGGCCGACTGGACTGGGTTGAGTGCACTGTGCACTTAGGCCCAGCCAGTTAGGCCTTTTTCATTTTTATTTTCTATTTTCTTTTAACAGTAGCCTTTTGCATTTTCTTTTGCAATCATTATCTTTTGCAAAAATGTGCCACTGGTGAAAACAAATATTAGGGTCAGTGGTGCACTGCCACCATAAGCTTGGGATTTATTCGAATCCATTTGGAATTTTCATATTTAGGATAGCATTTAAATATGCTGGAATTGTTCTGTTTTAAATGGTACTGTTCATCTTTGCATAAGAGTGATGTTGTATTCCTTAACAAATAAATGTTATGGAATATTTGCTATATGGTGAACATTTTTCCAGCAAACTTTGAGCAACTTTATTTTGCACTTTAAATTTGAATTGTTTTTCAGAGAGAAATTTGAATTGAGTTGAGCTAACACTGTGATCAAGCATTGCATAGATGATGACTTGGCATGTTTAACAGAGAGTCACAGTGCTGGGTTACATAGGGGTTTTACAGTCCCCATGTGGCGGACGGCTGGCGGCGGTGGGCGCGAACTTCACTCAAACTCTGTCGGCGTCCTAGGACCGGGTGTGCCCAGACTTGCCTGCCTGCGGCCCATGGCGTGGCTCCATCGACGGCCTGGTATGGCCCACCTTCAGCAACAACAACTCAAGACCCTCGCGAGGGGCCAAGCCTTGCGAGGCGGATGACACCAAGACCTCCACGAGGGGCGGCCTCCCCAGGCTCACTCCCGAGGAGCGGAGATATCAATGCAAGCCGCACCTCATGAGGTTCACCTGATGTGAGCCATGACGACCTAGACCAGGCGGGCGCCAGCGAGCGCAGTGTTCCAGTTTCCTCTTTGGTGCCATGGAGGCAAGCGCAGGCGTGGAGTCCCGAGGAATCAAGCAAAGGTTTCCATATCGGTGCAACAAGACCAGGACCACCAGGACGGCAGGACGGAGGTCATCGCGGAGCCCACTGCAGCGTGACCGCCAGAGGCTTTTGCAGGCGAAGACTACTTTTGTCAGGATAAGTTATACTAGTTGTCTCCCTTCGAATTTGGCCATTGTGGGATCCCTTCCCGCCTATATTTGGGAAGAGGACCAAGGCCACTATAAATAGGACTTAGCCACCACCATAGGGGGCACCTGGGCCTTAACCTTGAACGGGAGGGGAGCTGGATCAGATCCATTCCACCCTGACCACCTCACCAGCTCATCGAGCTCAAGAACACCTCACCTCCTGAGGTCGTTCCACCTCTGTACTAGTTCATCCTCAGCCCTCCGAGGCAATCCACCACAAAGCTGGAGTAGGGTATTACACCGCAAGGTGGCCCGAACCAGGATAAACTGCTGTGTCTCTTGTCCCTTGGGTTTGTCGAGTTAGGCCGTGGAATCGTTGAGCAGGCAGACTGGGGAGGGAGAGTTCTTCGCACGCACCCCAGAGTTCGAACCTCTCAAGGGTCTGCAGAACACCGAATCCGACATTTGGCGCGCCAGGTAGGGGTGCGTCGGAGCCTTTCTCCCGTCGGTCGACCCGCCGCTGCTCCACCGCTTCCATGGCTGACGCCCGTCGAGCCCGTGCTGAGCGTCGGGCCGCCCTCGCCACTCGCGTCGCCCAGACGGCGCCCATCGGTGGGCCTCCCTGCTGTTCTCCATCGCCTGCTGCTAACACCGCCACCGGCCCGGCGGGGCATCAGCAGCAAGCTTCGTTGCTGCACCCCTCCGTGTGGCGTGATGGGCACACGGCCACTCCGTCGCTGACTCCGGCTGGTTCGTCGTCTCACGCTCATCGCGGGCCGGCGGATGCGCAGGCTGCATTGCTCATGGCGCGCGAGCTCTTGCGCTACTGCCCTGTCGATGACTTCTACAAGGACTGGCTCGAGCGCATCGCCGAGCTTGTCAGCGCCGCAGGGGGCTCGCCTGCGCCGTCTCTCTCGCTGCCTCGCCCGCCACCTGCCGCGGGCGACGTAGCCCATGGAGCACCTCCACCACCTCCCCGTCAAGACGTCGCCCTCGCACCAAGGCGCGTGGCCCCACGGCGTGACCCGCCGCGCAGGGCGCCTGCGCATGAAGAAGCAAGCTGCCAGGAGGTCCAGCGGCCACAAGAAGATGCTCCTGCACTCCCAGCACCCCCACGCCAAGACCGCACGCCGCCTGTGGTGGTGGCGCGTGAGCGCCAAGATCAAGCTCCACCTCCATGTCGGGCTCCCGTAACCACGGCGGGCTGCCGAGCCTTCACTCCCGAGCTACGCAGCGTCGTCTGGCCGGGGAAGTTCAAGCCCGACCTGCCTCCATGCTACGACGGCACCCCCGACCCTGCTGAGTTCCTGCAACTCTACGAGCTAAGCATCAAGGCGGCCAACGGCGACAAGAAAGTCATGGCAAACTGGTTCCCCATGGCTCTCAAGGATGGCGCACACTCATGGCTCCTGAACCTGCCCGCAGGATCGATCTCCTCTTGGGGCGAGATGCGCGAGCATTTCGTCGCCAAGTTCCAGGGCACCCGCGACCGCCCACTTGCCGTGGGCGACCTACGACACATCAGGCAGCAGCCAGGGGAAACCCTGCAGAAGTACATCCAGCGCTTCAACAGCGTCCATCTCAAGATCCCCAAGGTGTCGGACGAGGCCATCATCTCAGCATTCTCTGATGGCGTCCGCGATGTCAAGATGAAGGAGGAGCTTGCCATACACGAAGACCTGTGCACGGCTCTGGAGATGTTCAACATGGCGACCAAGTGCGCGAGAGCTGAGGAGGGACGCCTCTCCCTCCTCGAGCTCCTAGCGGCCGACCCAGAAGACGAGAAGGCCAAGGCCAAGGAAGTGAAACGCAAGGGGGCAGCCGTGCTCGCGGCTGAACCAGAGATGAAGCGCGGCTATGACCACCCTGAGTCATCCAAGGGCAGCCGTCCGTTCTGCGTCTTCCACAACGTACACAGCCACAACACCAACGACTGCCATGAGCTCAGGGCCATCCGTGACGGGCGCCTCGGTCGACGCCCCGAGCGCAATGATCGAGGCTACGGCCGCGGAGGAGGCCGAGGCGAAGGACGCTGGGATGACCGCGGGCCTCGCTAGGAGTGGCATGATCAGCCTCGTGAGGACCGCTGGCAGGGCCAGCCTCACGAGGGTGCCTGGAGAGATCAGCCTCGTGAGGACCGTCCTCAGGGCAACGCCGGCCTCCCTCCACTGCCACCGCCACCAAGAAGGAATGACGACCACCACCAGGATGAGGGGGCTGGGGGCTTCCAGGAGCCTCGCGCCGTCACTTGCATCCTGGGCGGTGCTCAGGCCCTAGCCTCCCAGCGCATCTTCAAGCAGTTCGCTTGTGAGGTGAACGCGTCTCTCCCCAGGCTCGAGGCCACACGCCCGCTCAGGTGGTCCAAGTGCATCATCACCTTCAGCTCGTCAGACCAGCTCAAGTTCGCGGCAACCGCCGGCGCCCTCCCGATGCTCTGCTCTCCCATCATCAGCAACGTCCTCGTCACCAAGACCCTTATTGATGGCGGTGCGGGGCTCAATGTCCTTTCCATCGAAACGCTCGATCGCCTCCAAGTGCCCTATGATCAGCTGCAGCCCACCAAGCCCTTCTCAGGAGTGACCGACGGCTCCACCACCCCAATAGGGCAGATCCGCCTCCCTGTCACCTTCGGCCAGCGTGACAACTACCGCACCAAGCTCATCGACTTCGACGTTGCCCACATCCGTCTTCCGTACAATGCCATCCTTGGGTACCCAGCCCTGGCCAAGTGCATGGCGGTGACTCATCATGGCTACAATGTCCTCAGGATGCCAGGGAACTGCGACATCATCACGATCACCTGCGAGGAAAAGGACGCGGTGTGCTCTCTCGAGTGCGCCTACCAGGCCCCGACGGTTGAGGACCCAGATAACGAAGGCACCATCTACCCTCCTGAGGCTATCCCCAAGAAGAAGAAACATCTACTCCACCAAGAGCCTCAGGAGAATGGTGTCTCCACCGGCACCACCTCAGGACCAGCGCCCTCGGATGGGGCGCCCCTCTCTCGCATAGGAAGGCGCGCCCGGTGCCCCTCTCAGGCTGTGCTCGGGGGCTCTCCTCTGGAGGGCCTCTGAACTAGCCAACGTCACGAGGGAGGCGCTCAGGCACCATGTGGAGGCGTGCTTCAGCACGCGCTTCCGCCAAGAGGGAACAAGGCACGAGGTGCCTGGTGCTCAGGAGTTCATCATCAAGGCAACCGAGGAGCTTCAAGAGGCAAGAGCCATGCGCGGCGACCGCCGCCCGCCACCTGGCTCGGCTCCTTGTCCTGGCGAGGACAGTGAGCTGCACGTTTGCATCGACTAACTCGGGCTCAACAGGGCTGCGTCTCAGGAGCGCTTCTGGCCATCGCGTGTTGGTCGGTGCGAGGGCCACCCTCACAGCTACGTTCGCATGCCATACAGCCTGCCAAACGTGGCTGTCACCTTCCAGCGCCACCTGCGGCGTGTCCTAGCGGCTCAGGAGACCAGGCACCAGGCGGTCCTGGTGGAGATGGCGACGGTTCTCTACGAGCCCCCTGAGCCTCCAGAGCCTCCCGAGGTTCAAGACCCAGGCGACTCGTGAGGAGCGACTTCTTCAACACACATCTTCAGCTACTCCAACATCTCTTCAGCAATGGTACCAGGTGACATTTTCCAGTTTATTCAGTTGGGGGCGCCCCTCGGGCAGCATTATCCCCAGATCGTGTGGGCCTGTCCCTGCGACATGTATCCTTTTGCATCTTGATTCACTTTGTTGGGGGCGCCCCTCGGGCCGCATCATCCCCAAGCCGCGTGGGTCCGTCCCTGTGGCATGTATCGCTTTGCATCTATCAGAACTAGCCTTATTCTTGCCATCGGTCCCTTTATGATTATCATCTGCCTGTCCGGTACTTTGTTGCCATGAACGTCGTACGCCCTTGCAAGCCCACCCACGACCGCCTCATGATTAAGGGCTGGCACGGCATCTGTGCTCGGGTCTGTCCCTGCAGCATCGCTAAACCCAAGAGACTGAGCTCTGGCTCACGGGCCAGCTCCTGTGTACGTCACCTCCCATGGTCCTTGGTGCCTTGTCCTCGCATGAGCTAATCGCGGGCGGATGAGTGAGGGCGCGCGACACGGTGCCTCATCACCATGGGAGCCGCGCGCTGGCTGTCTCTCTTCAGGACATCCGCATGAGAAGACTGGGCACGGCGTCTGTGCTCGGGTCCGTCCCTGCAGCGTCGATAAACCCAACGGCTGAGCTCTGTCTGGGAGGCTTGTCCCGTTCACGTCACCTCCTGGGGCTGTTGGTGCTTGGCCTTCTCATGTGGTAAGCTCAGGAGATTCACTCGGCGCAGGTTGCCTAACCATCTCGCAGGATCATTACAAGTGCTCTCAATCAAGACCAGGGGCAACCCGCCTTGAGGTAGGGCCCCGTGAGTCCCGCACTGGCTCACGGGTGCCCAGACACACCTCCTCTAGCCCTCCCGTGCAAGCCACATGTCAGGGCGGGGCTGTACATGCCCCGGGGGCTCTCCTCAGAGGGAGCCCCCTCCCACGTACCAGTGGAAGCACCATGCTCCATGCTGGTAGTCGACACGGTCGAGGAGCGGCTATGCCCGTGCAAGAACGGTAGCGCCATGCTCCGCGCTGGTGATAAACAACTGAGGGTAGCCTCACGGCCGCAGTAACCTCAGGGAGCCACCAGGCTCGGTGCTTAGCCTCACCACGCTGCTTTCCCTCGGGAGAGTAGCGCGAGGAGGCTGGGCACGGGGGCTACGCTCAGGTCACGCCTGGCGTACGCCACCTCGCCAGGTCCCTCGGACCTGGTCTTCGTGCAACCCTCCCGAGCGAGAGCCCGACGAGGATAGGTACGAGGTCTGTTTGTACGTCAAGGGGGACCCTTGGGCATCGCGACCCAAGGGCCTAACTGGTCACATAGCCCCTCACCCCTTGGTCTCGTCCTGGTGATCCGGACGACCCAATGATGGCTGAGGTACGCGCGGGGCCGGGCCCTGCCGACGCAGAATGCTAAGGCCTAATCTCGCGTCTCCTTCCCGAGGGCTGTTTGTACGTCAAGGGGGACCCTTGGGCATCGCGACCCAAGGGCCTAACTGGTCACGTAGCCCCTCACCCCTTGGTCTCGTCCTGGCGATCTGGATGACCCAATGGCGGCTGAGGTATGCGCGGGGCCGGGCCCTGCCGACGCAGAACACTAAAGCAAACGGGAAGGAAATCGCAAAATCATAGCAAATTATTACAAGACATATTGTTTTCTCCAAAATACCAAACATGAGTTCGTACGCCTCCGCGAGGCATGGTTCATATTGTAGGAAATAAAATGGAGTGAGCGCCACCATCAAGCTTCTCCTTCAGCCTTGGGCGCCACCATCGCCGGCCTGGGGAGTCCAGTCGTCGACGATGTCGCCGTCGCCCGTGCCGCCAGCCGTAGTCGCGGGGTCGATGGCAAGGAACTTCTGCAGCAGGGCCTCCACCTGGTCCTTCACGGCTTCAGCAATGGCAGTGTAGCGATCCGGGTCCACAAGCTCAAGCATGGCACCTAGGTCGAAGTTGGGGTCGCGAAGATGGAGGTGGTAGAAGACGCGTGTCACGGCCGAGGTGGAAAGCGCGCGGGCCTCCCCTTCCACCATGGGGCCAAATCCAACGACAACACCCTCGAGCACCATGACAAGCTTGGGAAGCAGCTCGGCGGGGCCCTCCTCCGAGGTCACCAGCGGCTCCTTCAACTTGGTCCCGTAGAGGTCCTGCAGTGCCTTGCGGGACCTCTGTTCGAGGGAGTCGAAGGCAGCGCGCCCCACGATGGCTGCCTCCTCAGCCTTGGCAAGGAGCCTCTCCCTGGCCTCTAGCTGGGCCTTCTCCGCCTCCACCTCCTCCTTTAACTTCTCCAGGCAGCCGCGCTCTGTGGCCTGTTCACGGGCCGCCCGCTCCAGCTCGGCGTCATGATCAACAACTGCAGCTTTCTGGGCCTTCAGCTCCTCCTCCTACACCTTGCGCTGAAGGGCCTCGGCGGCCTGCTCGTCACGGAGAGTACTCAGCTCGGCCTCCGCCACTCGGCAGTGCTCCTCTGCGGCCTTGGCGTCCTTCACTGCCGCATCGCGGGTGGCCACAGCCAAGCCGGCTGCCTTCTCACCTTCCTCCGAGGCCATCACGGCTTGGTGCCAGGCCGTCCTGATGGATGCGTCGGCTCGAAGCCACCCCGAGACCAGCTCCAGGCGCCCTGACGCCAGGCGCCAGTCGGCACTTTGAAGGTCGACGCAAAGATGGTTCAGCATGGAAAGAGCCTCCTCTAGAGCACCGGGCGCGGCAGAAGAGCCATGGTTCAGCGGCATGATGGACGGGGGAGGAGATGATGCAGGCACCAAGACCGGTGAAGCAGCAGCGGTAGAAGAGGCCGGGGGCTCCAAAGGCTTCGAGGCCTCGGCAGGCGAGCTGAGGGCAAGTGCCTCCTGAGCAGGCCTGACTGCAGGGGACGCCTCCTCCTGAGGCTGGGTCTCCGAGCCACCAGGGGACGACCCAGTCGCAAGAGCGCGCAGGCTGGCCCCGTCCTTTTGCGTCGGAGGTGGTGCGGCCGCGGCGAGCACCTTGGTCGCGGCAACAGCTGCACCCCCTCCTTCTTCTTCTTCGCCGCCAACATTGGCCTAGCCACAAAAGAGGCAGACGTTAAGATACCAAGACAGGAGCAGGAAGCAAAGGCAAGATGGAGCACTTACTGGTCTACGGCAACGTAGTCCCTCGTCCTATTCAGGAGCGCGAGGCCCGCAGGCTTCGCGGGCATGGGAGCCATCGTGCCCTCAGGAGCAGGCGGGCGCACGGCCGGCTTTGCAGTAGCAACGACTGGCGGCGAGGCAGAGGCGCCGCCTCGAGGGATCAGCGCCGACCTGCCCTTCTTCGGGACCCCCGGCTTCAGCTTCTTTGGAGGGGTGCCCTTGGACCGCGTGGTGACGCCTGCGGAGCGCGGCGCCTCCCTGATCGGGTGCTCGCTGGCGTCGTCATCATCAGAGAGGCCGTGGAGGAGATCGGTCTGGCGCGGAGGGGAAGTCTCCCCCGCGCTTTCCCACATCGCCTCCGAGTCCGTCCCCTCTTCCTTGTCGGGCTCGCCAGAGGACACCGGAACAGGGGAGCTCAGAGGCTGGGAAGGCCCCTGAGGTACGAGCCCGTGCTCATTGAAGACAAGCATGGCATCAGCAATCTTCTCCCCGTCAGGGCAGCGGTACAGCGGAAGATGAGAGTCCGGGGGGCAGCCCTGATCCACCCCAAGCAGGGCGCGACGATTTTGTCTAGCTCCTCCTTGGACAAGTCGTCCGGGCGCAGCCGGAGACCCTCTTCTGTGCCCTTGAGCTTCCACATGGGGCGCAAGGGTGCCTGGAGCGGAGCCAGGTGCTGCGTTAGGAATTCCTTGACGATCATGGCCCCCGTCAGCTTCTCCGCCTTTGGGTCATCGGTCTTCAGGTCTGCCGCCATCCTCTCCAGCAACAGCTCCGCCCTGGGATCGGTGAGCTTCTCGTGAGCCCATCGTTCCAGGGGCATCGGCTGCGAGGTCGGCAGTTCCAGCCGAGCGTCAGCGCGCTTGGCGTCCAGGAAGATCCACTTGTTCTGGAAGGTATCCACCTTTTTCCCCGTCCGAGAGATCGCATTGCTTCCATTGGCAGCAATGAAGCTGGTGCACCCCGAGCACTGGCTGCCGTTGATCCGAAGGTAGAAGAAGTGGCGGAGGAGTGCAACAGAGGGCATCACCCCCAAGAATGCCTCGCAGTAAAAGGCGAAGACCGACAGGAGGAGGACAGAGTTGGGATGAAGATGGAGGGCATGGAGCCCGTAATGGCGGAGGACGGCGTAGAAGAATTTGGAGAAAGGGGGAACCAACCCGGCGAGGACGCTGTGCCAGAAGAAGGGGTAGACGGTGCTCCCCAAAGCTTCCGGCTTGGCGGAGCCGACCCAGAGCTTCGTCTCACCCCCCTCGTTGCTGCCCTCCGCCGTCAAATGGAGCACGGAGCCGAGGTGCTTCTCCTCGGTGACGGTGGACGCGCTCAAGGCCGGCTCATGCCAAGGAGTAGAGCGCGCGGCCGTAGCAGAAGATCCCGCCTGCTCGGAAGCCATTGGTAGCGAGCTCGGGGGAGATTGGTGGATCTGGGAGTTCTCTGGGCAGAAGGAGAAGGGGATCTGGGGCAAGACAAAAGGAAGGCAATAAAGGTTTCACAGCGGGCGCCAGCCCTTTTGTCAGTCGAGAGAAGTTGCCGAGGTAGCGTGGGGAAGCGGAGGCGCCCATGTCCCATCAATCGCCACATGACAACCAAGGCCGCAGGCGGTTAGGGCCCGCGGCGCTCCGCACTTGCCCTGTGGCTTCGCCTCGAAGCCAAGTTCGAGCACGCCTTGGGCCCGGGGGCTACTGTCGGTGTCCTGGGACCGGGAGTGCCCAGACTTGCCTGCCTGCGGCCCATGGCATGGCTCCATCGACGGCCTGGTATGGCCCAGCTTCAGCAACAACAACTCAAGGCCCTCGCGAGGGGCCAAGCCTCGCGAGGCGGATGACACCAAGACCTCCACGAGGGGCAGCCTCCCCAGGCTGGCTCCCAAGGAGCGGAGATATGAATGCAAGCCGCACCTCGCGAGGTTCACCTGACGTGAGCCATGATGACCAAGACCAGGCGGGCGCCAGCGGGCGCAGTGTACCAGTTTCCTCTTTGGTGCCAAGGAGGCAAGCGCAGGCGCGTAGTCCCGGGGAATCAAGCAAAGGTTTCCATATCGGTGCAACAAGACCAGGACCACCAGGACGGCAGGACGGAGGTCATCGCGGAGCCCACTGCAGCATCACCGCCATAGGCTTTTGCAGGCGAAGACTACTTTTGTCAGGATAACTTGTACTAGTTGTCTCCCTTCGAATTTGGCCGTTGTGGGATCCCTTCCCGCCTATATTTGGGAAGAGGACCAAGGCCACTATAAATAGGACTTAGCCACCACCATAGGGGGCACCTGGACCTTAACCTTGAACGGGAGGGGAGCTGGATCAGATCCATTCCACCCTGACCGCCTCACCAGCTCATCAAGCTCAAGAACACCTCACCTCCTGAGGTCGTTCCACCTCTGTACTAGTTCATCCTCAGCCCTCCGAGGCAATCCACCACAAAGCTGGAGTAGGGTATTACACCGCAAGGTGGCCCGAACCAGGATAAACTGCTGTGTCTCTTGTTCCCTGGGTTCGTCGAGTTAGGCCGTGGAATCATGGAGCAGGCAGACTGGGGAGGGAGAGTTCTTCGCACGCACCCCAGAGTTCAAACCTCTGAAGGGTCTACGGAACCCCAAATCCGACAAACTCTTGGCGGGCTGGAGGCCCGCTCGGTCTTCCCGCTCCAGCCGGGTAAGGAGGGAGACGGCCGCTAGTCGCAGCGACTGACGCGTTCGGAGCTCACTGCTGTTGAAATGTAAGCTGTCGGGGGCCACCGGCTTGCAGCCAGTGGGCCCTGCCAGCTTCGGGGACTACTGTCGAAGGGATAACCCCTTGGTAGGAAAATCAGGACCTAACAATTTTCCAAAACAACGGGGCAGCAAGCACCCCACCATCTGGCTTGCCCCGCTAGCCAACCATCCGGCTTTGGGTCGGCTGGGCGTGGTAGTAATGCTCGACCTAGCCGGGCCGGCTCCCGCTCATGCCGCCAAGACAACCGGACAGCCCCCCTCCTACAACGGGCAGACGTGGCTACAATGCTTCTGTCACCCCCGACCGAGGCAGTCGTGGCTACAGTGCTCCACGAGACCACGCCCCAGAGTTGGCGGTGGCGACCCGACGCAGTCCTGTAGCGAGTCGGTGCACGCCACTCTTTGACGCAAGCAACGACGTGCCACAGTGATGGGCTATCGGCCGGTCCCAGCAACCGTCGGGCCCTACTGGCCGGCGCAAGGCGATGACACCAGGGTCCCACTCCCATGTATCTTTACCATTGTAACCCTGGGGGTCGGCCTACGAGACCCCTCAGGAACCACCTCCATGCAGGGGATCATCATCTTCCCCCGCACGCAATCCTTCACACACACACACACAACTAGGAGAAGGAGAGAGCTGGCTCTTCTTCCTCCTCCCATCAAATAGCTCCAGGAGCGCATTGTAATCATTTTGTGAAATCCATCTAGTACATCCGGCAGGACTAGGGGTTTTACCTCCCCCGGAGGGCCCCGAACCTGGGTACATCGTGAGTCCCTCTCCGCTTGTCCCTGATCTCGCCACCGGAACCCTCCGACGTCATTCGGCCCCAACCATGTTCGATAAGCCTACCCATGGCATCTAGAGTGAGCACACCACGACAGTTGGCGCCCAGCGTGGGGCTAGCTACGGCTGGAGTTGCGGTCCGGGCGGGACCCCTTTCGTCATCATCACCGCGGCGTTGCGCCATCTCTCCGGCGAGGCTATGGGGCTCGATATCGACATGCCCCCGGGGCGACCGTGTGGGACGGCACGTCCTCGCTGTCGGCCTCGACATCGTCCAACTTGCTCTCTCCTCTGCGGGCTCTGCACCGCGCGCCTCACCAAATACTCGCAAGCATCCATGGCCTCGTGCCCGCTATCCAAGCAGCAGCGGCGCCGCTCGATGTCGTCACCGATCCCGGCCAGTACACACTCATCTCCGCCCGCGCGCTCTCCGGCGGGCTCCCCTGCTGCCTCACGTAGCCACGCGCGCGCAGGCCCGGGTGTCCATGCCTCGTCTTCCCACCGCCGCGTCTCATCCATGCCTCATCTTCCCACCGCGGCCTCTCTCCTCCGATGGGTGCTCGGCCTCGCCCCTCTTCCCTGTGTCCCGCTGCTCCCTGCCTCCATTCTCTGTGCAGCATGATATCGCCTTCCTCGCCTCTCTCAGGCAGGCCGCGGCCACCCCCATACACCATCACCACGGACGCCCGTTGCTGCGGCCCCTCTCGCTCTCACCATGAAGCCAAGGAAATTCCCGAAGTGCAAAAGGCTCACATACGCTCTGTTCTACACCAATCTCGGTCCCCTCTCGACCCCCTCGCTCGTTCACAGAACCTTCAGGCACCGCGGGTCACCGCGCAGCCCTGCTCCGCCCCGCTTCGGCCGCCCCCGCGCTCGTTCGCATTCGGCTGTCTCCTCTGCCTTGGCTTTTCCTTCGCTCGGGCCGCACCCGCGCTCGGGCCGCGCCTCCGGCACACCTCCACCCCACGCGCCTAGTTCCCTCCCACACACTGCTCCACTCAAGACACACCTACACCGCCCCGCCTCACGCTCGGCCGCCCGTGCACCGGCCCCGCCCTTGCGCGCACCACTCCCACGCTCGACTGCCCGTGCGCCCGCACAGAGCTTTGCCGCTCCTCCCGCGCGCGTGCCCGCCCTCTGCCTTGCCCCGCTGCGCCTGCGCGCGCCTTCTGCCTCTCCCCGCTGCGCCCGCGCGTGCCTTCTGCCTCTCTCCGCTGCCCCCGCGTTATGCCGCTCCCCTATCCTGGGCACCCCCGCAGCCGCCCATCGGCCGGTCCGACTGCTCCTCCCCCCACGCGCGCCGGCTTGCGCCGCCCCACCCACCCACGCCTCCCACGCGCCCGCCGGCTTGTCCTCGCCGTGCCCGGCCGCCTCCTGCGCGCCCGCTGGCTCACGCACCGGCAGGCTTTCGCTTGCCCGCTGACTCACCAATTGCCGCACCTACGCCCGCCGGCTCCACCTACATCGCGCCCCCGGCCGGACGCCTGCCTCTGGCTGCCGCACTCCTCGCCGCGCGCGCACCACTCGTCTCACCGGCTCCGCCCCCCGCCCCGCGCGCCCTTGGCCGGATGTGTTCGCCTGTCCGCGTTGCCTCTGGCCGGCTGCCGCTCCGTGGCCCGCTCATGCCTCTGCACGCCCGCGTTAGCGCCCTGCCGCTCCAGCCGCCCGCCTCGGCTGGCTGCCCGAGAAGAGAAAAAGGGGCTGGCTGGAAAAAGATAAGAGTTACTGCCAAACAAAAAAAGAAGAGACAATCAGCTGTACCCGCCTGCCCGCGTGGCTGCTCAGCCGGCTGGCCTGCCCGCCCACTTCGACGCCGAGCCTGCTTGGGAGCCGGCACGGCTACCTGCCCACTTTGGCGCCCGGCTGGCTGGGGTGCCCCTCGACTGCCCGGAGGCTCAGGCCGGCTGCCAGAGGTCACCTCTGCCCCGTCTGTGCCAAAAGCAATGTGAGCTTCCGTCCGCATATCTTTGCACTGCACACAAAAACGGATAACCCCGAGCGACCCTCGGGGGCCACCTCCGCCTTTTTTAGTTGCACTACTGTTCACCCCGGCGCCAACTAGTCGTGGCCTGGAGGCTGGCCGTTTGGCCCGATATGTTCGTTCCCACAGACGGCTTAGTAGTGTGCACAATACCGAAGGCCCTCTCTTCATCTCAGCTACAGACCGCACCACGGCTGTCTGGCTAGTGAGAGCAAAAGTTGGAGGTCACCCCAAGCGACGTCCAGGGGAGAGAACAGCTTGGGCGACCCGTTCGTTTCTTTTGTGAGTATCTGCTTGGTTGAATCTGCTCCCAAGAGTCCGAGTACTGTACACTCCACTCCACGGCCCACTCTTCGCCTCAGCTACAGACCGGCTCCAGGCTATCCGGTTGGCAAGAGCAAAAGCCAAAGGGTGAAGGGGACATGAAAAAGACTAAAGGGGGCTTGGACGAAACCAAGTCGGCACCCTCTGCATAAAACTTGCACTGGCAAAGCCAAACATTCGATATATCCACGCTGACTAACATTGTCTTTTGCATGATCATTTCCGTGGGGAACCCCCATCCTCGCCCGGATGCTACACCTAGTGTGTGCACCAGCACGCCCCGCTGGGAAAACGCCGCGCCAGTTGCAGGCTCCCCGCTGGCTGCAATCGATATCCTTGACACCACAGCGCTCCAATAACAACGAAGACCCTCCGCCCGAATTTCGAGTCACCAGGGTCCTGTAGGCTACACCCAGTGGGTGCGCTTGCGCGTCCCCACTAGAAGCAAGCCGCTCCAGCTGCAAGTCCGCAGCCGGCTGTCATCGATAACTTCTGCTACATCAACGCCCGCGAAGACCCTCCGCCTGACTCTTCGAGTCGTCCGGAGGCTACACCCAGTGGATGCGCTTGCGCGCCACCACTCGAAACATGCCACGTCGGTCGCAGGCCCACTGGCCGCCACCACCGGGATTCCTCGACGCCATTGTCTGCTCCAACAACAGTGAAGACCCTCCGCCCGACTCTTTGAGTCGCCCGGAGGCTATAACTGGTGGGTGCGCTGGCGCGCCCCCACTACTGCAGGATGCTGCTAACACGACACTACAATCAGCGATCCTTCAACGAAACTATGTGCGATGCATTAATCACAAACGGTGATGTAAAAAAACCATCAAAAAAAGGTGCAAAATGTTTGTGATGGCGGATACATCAAACACAGTAGATTTTAGTTGCGTGTACGATGCGAGGCATACGGTTCAGTTCAATGAACTATTTGCGATGAGGAAGAACAACAGAAATGGGCAACTAGATGAAGGCGTGTGTGATATATGACATACAGTTCACTCGGATAACCTGTTTGTGATTAGGCGGAACAACAAAAACGGGCAGCCAGATGAAGCTGTGTGCGATATGCGGCATACAGTTCACTCGGATGAACTATTTGTGATTAGGGAACACAAAAGAAACGACCAGCCATATCAAGGTGTGTGTGATATACGGCATACGGTTCACTCGGATGAATTGTTTGCTTTGAGCCAAGAGAACAAAAATGGTTCAATTTAACAAGATGTGTGTGATACACAGCAAACAGGTCTGTAATCAGAAATGTGTGCGAAGACCGATAATAACACAGACAATTGCTGCTAGTAAGCTGTGTGTGTTGTGGGCAAACGCTTGCTGGTATACAATTGTCAGCGATTGATGAAATCATCACCGACGGGTTCCCTAGTATGGTCCGTGTGCGATGTCATTGCACACAGAACAACATCATATGTACTTATAACTTATAAGACTTGATTCCATAAACAGATTGAACATCCAATTACATAGGTGGCTAGTACACACATGACCTTTGCACACACCAAAGTATGTTCCAAAATGCCTAGAAAACTCAAATAATGTATAAAAAGGCAAAATGAACCCTGAATAATTTCATATTTTTAGGACGACGCTCCTATAGTTGCATGTTGCCTCTGTAAAATAAATCAAGGCGGGAAGAGACAGCGTATGTCGTTTCGCACACATAGGTGACAAGTTCCCTCTCGGAACCATGAGCCTTTTTGAGAGAAGCTCCGGTTTGTAAGAAGTTTATACCAAAACTTGTCCCAAATTGGACTAATTTTTTACCACAGCATGTTGTTGCCATGTCATAATACCATGCCAAGTTTCCTGATTTTCAGGTGATTTTTGGATTTACATTAATTTTAAAACCAGGTTTCTTAATGTTTACTGTCGAGTCGACACCACCTTGGATAGGCTTTTTCCTCTTGGGTCCCAAATGTCAGAATCGAAATATGTCACTACCGTGCAGCTTTTCTTATTAAGAATTACAGCCCATTTGGTGTGCTAGCTAAAAATAAGTTTGTGGGTGCTGCGGGCGCTAAGAACTTGCGGGTTCTGTAATGAACAATGATCTCAAGGATCCGGGGAGAGTGATGTTCTTTCCCTATGTTGTGATCGCTCATAATATTTATGTCTTAATTAAAGAAATGGCAAGCCTTTAACCCAGTATGAAAGAAAATATGGGTCAAAGCCGAGTTGAAAAGGGCAACAATATCTAACTCCAGCTTACAAATGGTCCAAAAGCACGAGGATTAATTGTTCATTAGGTTTACAAAACCCAGATTAAACAGGGCAATAACATCTAACTATACCAAAGATTTGGGCAACCACAATCAAATGGATCGGTCTGATCCATCAAGATCTCGGGCCAGAAATTCTACTGGTAAATGAGGACACGTTGTTGTACATAGAAGTCGAGCATGTTCAGAAGCCCTTTTGTCCACCTGAAACTTCTTTTTATGTTGTTCAACACTTGCAGCTATGAGAAATTTTTTGTTACAAAACTTAATCCTCAAGGACAATAGTGCCCTTGCATTCAACATGAAGAATGTGACAAACCTAGTGTTCGAAGGGTTGGATGCATATCCTTCCAGCGTTACTGTCGTCAAACGAATGTTATGAGATCTTAGAAAATCCCGGTGCTTGTTGAACCATCGATTGGTTATACCTTTTTCTCCTTGTGTTAGTGCCTAAATAGAGATGAAGACTGAAAACAGTTAATGTCTAAAAAAGAGTGTTGAAAGAGCGATAGCTGAACGATTAATTATAGTATATTATATATGGGCTTTCAATGTGCGTGAAATCATCACCTTTATATACAAATTCTCCAGACATGGAAAGCATTGCAGCAAGCCAATAATCGTGTTCAGATCAAAACACCACATACTGATATGTAAGGTCTTGATAGAATCCACCACCACTGATAGGATGGACAAGCTCTTCATTGAGCATAGAACATAATATTAGTACCAAAAGTGTACTCCAAGATGATACTTAACTTATGCGCACAAATGAAAAAAGCAGATTACAAAAACTTACGTGAATAATATATAGTACCTCAATAGGTGTGGAGCCAAACACCATCTTGAACCATCTAAAAGGATCACGAATTGCACCCAAGGTCTCCAATTTAGGCGCAGAGACTACAGTTATTTGCGAAGGTACTATAGTAGAATCAAGGAGCAACCTTTGAAGTGAAGGGGCATCTTTGATGATGAGATCATGTCCAAAAAAACAAATTCCCATGCTTACAAGGTGGGGCGACTTTATTTTTGACAACAGATACGGATTTCTATTCCAAAAACAAGCAACAAGTGCTCCAGGGCAGGGCAGCTGGATTGGATGATGCTGTGCAGTGCGGCCTCCGACAGATCAACCACCACAAGCGCAAGTTTTTTTAGCAGTGGGAGTCAAAGCATTTGTACCAGATTGTCTGCTAGATGGCACCGGGCGAAGGTGGCAGTGTGGAGAGAGGAGGAAAACCACAAGATGGACATCGGTGGTGAGGGCACAGATACATCGGTTCGTGGTATGTTACATACATAGTCATGGTAGAACTCAAGCTGCTAGAGTTTATCGAATTGATGGGATGTCAGCCAGGCGACCACCGTGTAGGGTATATCCAACAGGTAGCATGCCGGGATGCAGATGCGTTGAACGGAGCCCTGGTGGGAGGAGATGATGGCTCCGGGGAGTTCAGAATCATCATCAACAGATAGCTGACGACAGTCGAGATTAAGAGGCGCGGCGCGCCACTGAGTGTGCCATCGAGATGCGAGGACTTGTGTGCGGCAGCCATCCTTGGTGGGGAGAAGGGAGATGATCTCCCCAAGGATGGCGTCCGGGAGATTGCTGATGCGGTCCGCCGGAGATTCTACTGGTTCCTCGGGTCCAGGGGGCGTGGCCGCTTCTGGCCGTGCTGCCAGGTCCAAGATCTACATCCGGCGGCGGCGCTGGCCGAAGCCTCATCTGTGTACATACCAATCTGAAAGAAAAAAAATGGCAGAAACATACATGTAGGACATTCAAAATCAATTCTCAAGATCTGAAAGAAAAAAAGGCACAAACATATATGTAGGACATTTAAAAACAATTCTCAAGATCTGACCACGAATTGTTAGCACACACGCTAACCCTAGTCGGATTATTAGCAAAAATCATTTGTACAGAACAAATAATTAATCACTAAATCTATACGAATACCATTCAAACAATCAATACAGTACATGCATCTAACGGATCTTAATTACTCTGATTTCAGGGACTGAGAGAAGATAACCATAAGATTTGTATTCCAAAAATATTACAGGGGGGGGGGGGATTAACCAGAGAAAACACATTATATGTTTGCCGCACAAATGGGTATATAGATGACTACGACTAACCCGGTTTTCATCGGATCGAGCGCATTCATTGCTGGATTGCTGTTGACCTCCGGCTCCGGCTGGGGGGGGGGGGGTGGGGCCCACGCAAAACGACGGCGCAGACGAAGTCAAGGTCGTGTTGCTGCCCGCGTGAGACCTCGTCGGCGGCGACAGAACCTCTGTGCCCAGCTTCACGCGTTGCGCAGGTGCTTCACCAGCCCCAGCCATGCCTCTCCCTCTGATGGTGCGCTTCGGCGGCATCCTCATACACTCCAAAGTCGAGACGTTGGTGACCACTGTGGAGCGGGGGTGCGGCCGCCTATTATGGCCGGCGGCTCGGGCGCGCCATTAATACGGACCAGTGGGAGCGAGGCGGGCGACGGTCAAAGGCTGTCTCGCCTCCCGGTGAGCCTGCATGGCGGACTTCTCGCATTCCTATACCATCATTTCACACAGCTACTCGCACGCCTCCCGGTGACACTACGCAACGAAAACGCCTCCCATCAATTCACACACCTGCACGCACGCCTCCCGGTCTGCCTGTGCGGTGGACTGCTCGCATGCTTCCCGTCAACTCACGCCTGTTCACACACCACACGGGGCGCGTGGCGGCACGTATATATTTTTTGTTTTTTGATGATTCATTCTGCCACTTTACTGCTTAACCGATCAAAGCATGGCACGGTCTAACGCACATGGTCTGAATAAATATTCCGTATGAGATATTGGTTCCCAGTTATTAACAATCTCCCATTTGTAAGTAGATTATATCAAAACTTGTCTCAAATTTGATGAAAAAATACAATATCACAGTCTACTGGTGTCCATATATGACACCACGATAAGTTTCATGAATTTCAACTAAGTTTTGGATTTACTGAATTTTAAAAATCAACATTCTCAATGTTTTGAAATTTCTTTCACGGGGAAACATGCACCCAGGGACAGACATATGATTTTGCAATCCATTTTGGTGCACATGTAGCTCAAATTTGATTTTTGCACATTAAATCCCTAGGAAATCAATCAATGTATAAAACGGGTCGAATGATCTCTGTTTTTTTTTCAAACTTTAACACGACACTCCTTTGGTCACATGTTCACTGCAGAAAAAAGTTTGACATGCCTTAGAGTGGAGGTGGTGGTGCGGGATGTGTGTCTGTGTCTGTGTGTGTGTGTGGGGGGGAGGGGGGGTCCATCAGTACACTACTAGTCGCGAGCCTCCGTGACGTGGGATTATTGATCATTTTGTGAGTCATGTATATATGCCACATTGAAGTCATGAATTGGTTATTTAAAGCATTACACAACCCTTTCATACATACATGTTCGGGCCACATGCATGCATTGGTGGTCCTCTCGGACACTCCCTTGTGCGGTTAGCAGCGACGTGCCCATTCGTTGGCCCGCAAAGGTTTTCAGTTTCCACCGACAACGAGAGGCATCGGACCGAAGGTGGATTCATCTTCGGCATGTGTGTTACAGTGTGGATCATGCATGGTGTGATTCCATATCAAAGTTCGGGCACGTGCGTACACATGAGTCCCTCCTACTGGCTCGAAGTGAGGGGGCTACGCATGCATCGTGAACCTCTGTGTAGTGCGTTTCCGGTTTGCGAAGCATGTGCCACGTCAAAGTTTTGCATTGGGTATTCAAACATCACACAACACATGACAACATGCACGCGGTGGTATATATGACACTCGCTCGCGTGTGACTCTCTGTGGGCCTGCGAGGTCTTCGTCGATCAATTGAACGTACAACGAGAGAGAGGTTAATTTGACCAACAAGGATGGTTCTTTTTTTGTTTGTGTTACGTATATGCACGGTAGGAGTATGTAGTACATGTCAGAGGGGGCAACATGTATACTATATATATATGTGTGTGTGTGTGTGTGTGTGTGTGTGTGTGTCATAACCTCGCTCCATGTGGGGACTTTCCGGTTCCCGAGGCAGGTGCCACATTGAAGTTGTGCATTGGTATTCAAACATAACGCAATACCATGCAGGCGGTGGTTGCCCTATAGGAACTCACTCGCGTGCGGCGATTCCATCTGTGGGCCCGCGAGGTCGTCCTCCATCACTTTGACCCAATGAGAGAGAGGCACATTTGATGAACCAGGAGGATTAATTCTTTTAGGGCCGTGTTAGGGTAGGAGTATATATATAGTACGTGTCGAAGGGGCGATGTGACCAACATATACTAGGTGTCACACATGAACCTCACTCTGTGTGGGGACTTTGCGATTTTTGAGGCAAATGCCACATCAAAGGTTGTGCATTAGGTATATTCAAAACATCACAACCACACACCTCTCCATATATATGTTGGCACACATGCAAGCGATGGTGGTTGTCCTGTGGCACTCACTCATGTGGTTATCGGTGATGCTTCCATCTGTCGGCCCGCTTGGTCCATCACTTTCACCGACAACGAGTGGTTAATTATTTTGACTTAGGGGGGGGATTAATTTTTTGTTTGTCTCGCGATATATGTCATGATGTGAGATTACATATATAATAGCGCATGTGTACACATGAATCCATCCTGCCGGATCGAAGAGGGGGGGGGGAGCACACGACACGTCATGAACCTCTTGCTCTGTCTGGGGACCTATGTGATTTTGAGCGCATGCACCACATCAATGTTGTGCATTAGGTATTCAACACATATGCATGCATCACGCACCTCCATAAATATGTTTGGGACACATTCATGCAATGGTTGTCTTTGGACACTCTCGCTCGCTTGGTTATGGGCGGCAAGCATATATATAGTCGTGGGCTCGCGTGGACGTCCATCATTTCAAACGACGACGAGAAAGGTTACCAGGGTGGATTCTTCTTCTTTGGTTCGTGTTACCATATAGTAGGTCGATCATTCTAGGCCTAATTAAGTTTGAGTGCATGCATGCTAGGCATCGTGAACCCTCGCTTGATCAGTGTGGGGATTTTACGGTTCCAAAAAGCATGGTGCCACATCAAATTTGTGCATTGCATATTCAAACACCACACACACCACTTCCATATACATAATTGGGCCACATGCACAGAGTGGGTTTTGTCTTCAGACAGTACCGCCTCACGATTTTATCGGTGACAAGCTAGCCCATTTTGCGGGGCCGTGTGGACGTCCATCACTTTGACCAACAACGAGCGAGAGAGGTTATATGATCAAGTTGGATTCTGTTTGGTCCGTGTTACAATACGTCTTGGTGAGATGCCCTCCCCCCGACAGGAGTGTGTGTGTGGGGGGTGGGGGGCTACTTCACACTACCCGCAACCTTTGTGGGGTCGAGGAAGTCAGGTTATTTTGCGAGGCACACGTGCCACATCAAAGTTGTGAATGGCAGTTAAATATCACACCACACCCTTTTCATACATATAGTATAGGGCCAGCCGCAGGTGGTTCGTATGTGGTCTCACCCATCTCCCACCACAAACACACATTTGTGGGTCGGCACACAGTCCACCTTTGTCCGGAAGCGAAAGGGGAAGTTTGACCATATATATGATGGACCATATAAATTTCAAACCTAACTATGTGGGGGCATGCATTCGTAGCTAGGATTCCCTTACCACTGACACGAAGTGGGGTTCGTAGGGGATGGCTGACTAGCAATACTGTGCGCTTTGTGCGACAGGTGCCACATCAAAGTTGTGCATTGGGTATTCGAACATCAAACCACCCTTTTCATACATACATTTGGTCCACATGCAAGTGTGTTCGTGTTCTGACCCTTTCCCGCGTTATTTTTTTACCAAATTTATAAACAGCACATGAGTTGGATGCAAAAACCGTCTGCGATTGGGTACACAACATACACGGTTCGGTCAGACTACCTGTGTGGCACGCCCGTGCCCCTGCAGTCACTCACATAAGCACAGTAGATTGGGCTCCACGAGGCTTGCCTCCCGCTCTCAAAAATATCTACTGCCTCGTAATCTCAAAAATATCTACCGCTTGGAAGGTTTTTATGTTTGATAGCACACGATTAGTATGTGCGGAACGTGTGCAATGTCTGTTACTCCCGCTCTGCTTCAATCCCTTGATTCAAATTTTTAGTAGCCCCGCCTTGTTACTCCCGCCTCTACATCCCTCGCAATCTAAAAAATATCTGCTCGCCCTTGATTCAAATTTTCAGGAGCCCCGCCATGTTACTCCCGCCTCTGCATCCCTCGCAATCTCAAAAATATCTGCTCGCCCTTGATTCAAATTTTCAGTATCCCTGCCTTGTTACTCCCGCCTCTGCATCCCTCATAATCTCAAAAATATCTGCTCACCCTTGATCCAAATTTTTAGTAGTCTGGCATTTTACTCCCGCCAAGTAAAATTTTCAGTTGCCGCGGTATTTCCTCAAACACCAACTTGCCCCCCCCCCCGGCCTCCCTCCACACACACCACACACTCCCCAAAACCTCCTCTCACACAGACACACACCACCCCTCCCTCGCTCAAAACCATGCCATCCCTGCCGCCGCCTTGATACGTCTCCAACGTATCTATAATTTTTGATTGTTCCATGCTATTATATTATCTGTTTTGGATGTTTTATATGCATTAATATGCTATTTTATATTATTTTTGGGACTAAATTATTAACCTAGAGCCCAGTGCCAGTTTCTATTTTTTCCTTGTTTTAGAGTTTCGCAGAAAAGGAATATCAAACGGAGTCCAAACGGAATAAAACTTTCGTGATGATTTTTCTTGGATCAGAAGACACCCAGAAGACTTGGAGTCCAAGACAGAAGACCCATGTAGCGATGACAAGGGTGGAGGGCGCGCCCTAGGGGGTGCGCCCCTACCTTGTGGCCCCCTCGGGAGTCCCCTGACCTACTTCTTCTTCCTATATATTCACATATATTCCCAAACCATCAGACAGAGCCACGAAAATACTTTTCCACCGCCGCAACCTTCTATTCCCGTGAGATCCCATCTTGGGGCCTTTTCCGGCATCCTGCCGGAGGGGGATTAGATCACGGAGGGCATCTACATCAACCCTATTGCCCTTCCGATGAAGCATGAGTAGTTTACCTCAGACCTATGGGTCCATAGCTAGTAGCTAGATGGCTTCTTCTCTCTCTTTGATTCTCAATACCATGTTCTCCATGATGTTCTTGGAGATCTATCCGATGTAATCTTCCTTTGCGGTGTTTTTGTCGAGATCCGATAAATTGTGGATTTATGATCTGTTTATCTATGAATATTATTTGAATCTTCTCTGAATTCTTATATGCATGATTTGATATCTTTGTAACTCTCTTCGAACTATCGGTTTGGTTTGGCCAACTAGATTAGTTTTTCTTGCAATGGGAGAGGTGCTTAGCTTTGGGTTCAATCTTGCGGTGTCCTCACCCAGTGACATAGTAGGGGTAGCGAGGCACGTATTGTATTGTTGCCATCAAGGATAAAAAGATGGGGTTTACATCATATTGCTTGAGTTTATTCCTCTACATCATGTCATCTTACTTAAGGCGTTACTTCGTTCTTTATGAACTTAATACTCTAGATGCATGCTGGATAGCGGTCGATGTGTGGAGTAATAGTAGTAGAAGCAGGTAGGAGTCGGTCTGCTTGACACGGACGTGATGCCTATATGCATAATCATTGCCTTGGATATCGTCATAACTTTGCGCTTTTCTATCAATTGCTCGACAGTAATTTGTTCACCCACCGTATTATTTGCCTTCAAGAGAGAAGTCTCTAGTGAAACCTATGGCCCCCGGGTCTATTTTCTATCATACTTGTTTCCGATCTAAAATTTTGCAATCTTTATTTTTAGATCTATAAACCAAAAAACCCAAAAATATTTAGTTATCTTTTATTCAGTTTTATCTATCTCTATCAGATCTCACCTTTGCAAGTGACCGTGAAGGGATTGACAACCCCTTTATCGCGTTGGGTGCAAGTGTTTGATTGTTTGTGTAGGTGCATCTATTGGGGACTTGCGCGTTTCTCCTACTGGATTGATACCTTGGTTCTTAACTGAGGGAAATACTTATCTCTACTGTGCTGCATCACCCTTTCCTCTTCAAGGAAAAAACCAACGCAAGCTCGAGAAGTAGCAGGAAGAATTTATGGCGCAGTTGCCGAGGAGATCTACGTCAAGCCTACCAGGTACCCATCATAAACTCTCATCTCTTGCATTACATTATTTGCCATTTGCCTCTCATTTTCCTCTCCCCCACCTCTAAAACAATTTTTAGAAAAACACAAAAAGATTTGCCTTTTTATTCGCCCTTCTTCTGTTTTGTCTTTTCGTTTGCTTTTTGTTTGCTCGTGTGTTAGATCTGTTTCTTGCCACCATGTCTGAATCTGGGGAGGTTATCGTTGAAAATTTTGAAGGTCTTGCTAGTATAAATCTTGAGGAAAAACTTGGATCTTGTTCTTTTGATCATGAAATTGAAGCCCCTCCTAATTACAAAGCAAAAACTTTTCATGTGGGGGACGGTAATATTATTCGGAAAGGTATTATTCAGGAATTCTTCGATTGTACGGGAACTATGCCTATTAATAAAAGATCTATCCTTCTCGATACAAATTCTTATGCGGATGCCATTGTCATGCTTATTGAAAAATTAGAAAGAAAATTTGTGCACATCCATCCCGCTTTGCAAAAGGTGTTTTATGAACTGCCCAATATTAATCATCCTGAAGCTAAAAAGATTGCCACTATCATCCTTATGCGGGAATTTGATTTTATAATACAAGAGGCTAGGGAGATTTTTGCTTTTTATAATAAAGATGTTGAACATCCCCCGATTGAAGAAATTCTTCATGATAAAGAAACTTTACGTAGTTTGGAATCTAGAGATTATCAATCTTATAGCGACAATCTTAGGAGGAGAGTTCCCTACTCGGAAATCACTCAAACTTTGTATCTTGAGAATTATGATAAATTTGATTGGATAACAAGGGGAATATATGTGGGATTTAATGATGATTGGTTGGAAAAGATGACTAGTGAGCCCGTTAAAAATGAGTTATGTGTTTTATATGATGATATATACGTGATGATCCGGATTACAGATTTATGAATGTTAAAAATCACTGACCAAAGTCCCTTTCATGAATTAAGTTCACCTACTAGAAGGAAAATAAAGGAAAGGATAGATTTACTGAGAAAAGTTTTGGAAGGTTTAATTAAGAAAGGATTGCATACCAAAGATGACAATACCTAGATCTATTGCGTTATGCCTAGCTAGGGGCGTTAAACAATAGCGCTTGTTGGGAGGCAACCCAATTTTATTTTTGTTCTTTCTTTTTTTTATCTGTTTTCAATAAATTTTTCATCTAGCCTCTGGTTAGATGTGTTTTTATGTTTTAATTAGTGTTTGTGCCAAGTAAGACCTTTGGGATGGCTTACGGTGATAGTTGATTTGATCTTGCTGAAAAACAGAAACTTTTGCGTCCAGTCACAGAATTGTGTAAATTCACTGGAGCATGGAAAAACCCTGAATTTTTTAAACAAGATTGATATACAAATTTTCTCTGTTGTACTAATCTTTCTGAATTTTTGGAGTTACATAAGTATTAGAACAATTCAGATCTTCGTAGACTGTTCTGTTTTTGACAGATTCTGTTTTCTTTGTGTTGTTTGCTTATTTTGATGAATATATGGGTAGTATCGGGGGGTATGAACCATGGAAAAGTTGGAATACAGTAGATATTGCACCAATATAAATAAATAATGAGTTCACAACAGTACCAAAAGTGGTGATTTTATTTTCTTATACTAACGGATCTCATAAGTTTTCTGTTGAGTTTTGTGTTGTGAAGTTTTCAAGTTTTGGGTAAAGATTTGATGGACTATGGAATAAGGAGTGGCATGAGCCTAAGCTTGGGGATTCCCAAGGCACCCCAAGGTAATATTCAAGGACAACCAAGAGCCTTATCTTGGGGATGCCCCGGAAGGCATCCCCTCTTTCGTCTTCGTCTATCGGTAAATTTACTTGAGGCTATATTTTTATTCACCACATGATATGTGTTTTGCTTGGAGCGTCTTGTATGATTTGAGTCTTTGCTTTTAGTTTGCCACAATCATCCTTGCTGTACACACCTTTTGAGAGGGACACGCATGAATCGTGATTTATTAGAATACTCTATGTGCTTCACTTGTATCTTTTGAGCTAGGCAATTTTGCTCTAGTGCTTCACTTATATCTTTTTAGAGCACGGCGGTGGCTTTATTTTATAGAAGTTATTGAACTCTCTTGCTTCACTTATATTATTTTGAGAGTCTCTCTAAACAGCATGGTAATTTGCTTTGGTTATGATTTTAGTCCTAATATGATGGGCATCCAAGAAAGATATAATAAAAACTTTCATATAAAGTGCATTGAATACTATGTGAAGTTTGATTCCTTATGATTGTTTTGAGATATAAAGATGGTGATATTAGAGTCATGCTAGTGAGTAATTGTGGATTGGTAGAAATACTTGTGTTAAAGTTTGTGATTCCCGTAGCATGCACATATGGTGAACCGTTATGTGATGAAGTCGGAGCATGATTTATTTATTGATTATCTTCCTTATGAGTGGCGGTCGGGGACAAGCGATGGTCTTTTCCTACCAATCTATCCCCCTAGGAGCATGCATCTAATACTTTGTTTCGATAGCTAATAGACTTTTTCAATAAGTATGTGAGTTCTTTATGACTAATGTTGAGTCCATGGATTATACGCACTCTCACCCTTCCACCATTGCTAGCCTCTCTAGTACCACGCAACTTTCGCCGGTGCATTACACCCACCATATACCTTCCTCAAAACAGCCACCATATCTACCTATTATGGCATTTCCATAGCCATTCCGAGATATATTGCCATGCAACTTCCACCATTCCGTTTGTTATGACACGCTTCATCATTGTCATATTGCTTTGCATGATCATGTAGTTGACATCGTATTTGTGGAGAGGCCACCATTCATATTTTTTATACATGTCACTCTTGAGTCATTGCACATTCCGGTACACCACCGGAGGCATCCATATAGAGTCATATTTTGTTCAAGTATCGAGTTGTAATTCTTGAGTTGTAAGTAAATAAAAGTGTGATGATCATCAGTTTTAGAGCATTGTCCCAGTGAGGAAAGGATGATGGAAGCTATGATTCCCTCACAAGTTGGGATGAGTCTCTGGACTTTATGAAAAATAAAAGAGGCCAAAGAAGCCCACCAAAAAAGAAAAAAAATGAGAGAAAAGAGAGAAGGGGCAATGTTACTATCCTTTTTCCACACTTGTGCTTCAAAGTAGCACCATGATCTTCATGATAGAGAGTCTCCTATGTTGTCACTTTCATATACTAGTGGGAAATTTTCATTATAGAACTTGGCTTGTATATTCCAATGATGGGCTTCCTCAAATTGCCCTAGGTCTTCGTGAGCAAGCGAGTTGGATGCACACCCACTTAGTTTCTTTTTGAGCTTTCATACACTTATAGCTCTAGTGCATCCGTTGCATGGCAATCCCTACTCACTCACATTGATATCTATTGATGGGCATCTCCATAGCCCATTGATATGCCTAGTTGATGTGAGACTATCTCCTTCTTTTTGTCTTCTCCACAACCACCATATTCCATTCCACCTATAGTGCTATATCCATGGCTTACGCTCATGTATTGCGTGAGAGTTGAAAAAGTTTGAGAACATCAAAAGTATGAAACAATTGCTTGGCTTGTCATCGGGGTTGTGCATGCTTTAATACTTTGTGTGATGAAGATGGAGCATAGCCAGACTATATGATTTTGTAGGGATAACTTTCTTTGGCCATGTTATTTTGAGAAGACATGATTGCTTTATTAGTATGCTAGAAGTATTAGTGTTTTTATGTCAATATTAAACTTTTGTTTTGAATCTTATGGATCTGAATATTCATGCTACAATAAAGAAAATTACATGGATACATATGTCAGGTAGCATTCCACATCAAAAATTCTGTTTTTATCATTTACCTACTCGAGGACGAGCAGGAATTAAGCTTGGGGATGCTTGATACGTCTCCAACGTTTCTATAATTTTTGATTGTTCCATGCTATTATATTATTTGTTTTGGATGTTTTATATGCATTAATATGCTATTTTATATTATTTTTGGGACTAACTTATTAACCTAGAGCCCAGTGCCAGTTTCTGTTTTTTCCTTGTTTTAGAGTTTCATAGAAAAGGAATATCAAACGGAGTCCAAACGTAATAAAACTTTTGCGATGATTTTTCTTGGACCAGAAGACAACCAGAAGACTTGGAGTCTAAGCAAGAAGACCCACGAGGCGAAGGCAAGGGTGGAGGGCGCGCCCTAGTGGGGGCGCCCCCTACCTTGTGGCCCCCTCGGGAGTCCCCTGACCTACTTCTTCTTCCTATATATTCACATATATTCCCAAACCATCAGAGAGAGCCACGAAAATACTTTTCCACCACCGCAACCTTCTGTTCCCGTGGGATCCCATCTTGGGGCCTTTTCTGGCATCCTGCCGGAGGGGGATTCGATCACGGAGGGCATCTACATCAACCCTATTGCCCTTCCGATGAAGCGTGAGTAGTTTACCTCAGACCTACGGGTCCATAGCTAGTAGCTAGATGGCTTCTTCTCTCTCTTTGATTCTCAATACCATGTTCTCCTCGATGTTCTTGGAGATCTATCCAATGTAATCTTCTTTTGTGGTGTTTTTGTCGAGATCCGATGAATTGTGGATTTATGATCAGTTTATCTATGAATATTATTTGAATCTTCTCTGAATTCTTATATGCATGATTTGATATCTTTGTAACTCTCTTCGAACTATCGGTTTGGTTTGGCCAACTAGATTGGTTTTTCTTGCAATGGGAGAGGTGCTTAGCTTTGGGTTCAATCTTGCGGTGTCCTCACCCAGTGACATAGTAGGGGTAGTGAGGCACGTATTGTATTGTTGCCATCGAGGATAAAAAGATGGGGTTTACATCATATTGCTTGAGTTTATTCCTCTACGTCATGTCGTCTTACTTAAGGCATTACTCCGTTCTTTATGAACTTAATACTCTAGATGCATGCTGGATAGCGGTCGATGTGTGGAGTAATAGTAGTAGATGCAGGCAAGAGTCGGTCTACTTGACACGGACGTGATGCCTATATGCATAATCATTGCCTTGGATATCGTCATAACTTTGCGCTTTTCTATCAATTGCTCGACAGTAATTTGTTCACCCACCGTATTATTTGCCATCAAGAGAGAAGCCTCTAGTGAAACCTATGGCCCCCAGGTCTATTTTCTATTATACTTGTTTCCGATCTACTATTTTGCAATCTTTTATTTTTAGATCTATAAACCAAAAAACCCAAAAATATTTAGTTATCTTTTATTCAGTTTTATCTATCTCTATCAGATCTCACCTTTGCAAGTGACCGTGAAGGGATTGACAACCCCTTTATCGTGTTGGGTGCAAGTGTTTGATTGGTTGTGTAGGTGCATCTATTGGGGACTTCCGCGTTTCTCTTACTGGATTTATACCTTGGTTCTTAACTGAGGGAAATACTTATCTCTACTATGCTGCATCACCCTTTCCTCTTCAAGGGAAAAACCAACGCAAGCTCAAGAAGTAGCACACCTCCATCCTCAACCTCTGCCTATGTGCTGGGGAGCTCGAGGGGCCAATGACCCAAAAGAGGTTTATCGCAGCCTCTTTGCCCAACGCCGGCTGGTGGCCGCCAAGGTGTCCCCGTCATCCTCCACGGGCTCTTTATCGATCCGCCCGCCGTCGTGCCCCTACGCCGGTTCGAGGACTTCCCCATCCTCCCTCGGGCCCGACCGCCGATGAGGTCCTACCTCGGGGTCCGACAGCGGCGGTGGGGGATGTGGGTCGCCGAGATTACGGATCGAGAGACCCATACCCGCCGGTGGCTCGGTAGCTTCCACACGGCCGAGCTCGCGGCCATGGAGTACGACCGCTGGCAGGTCCGCTACCACGGCGCAGCGGCTAGGCTCAATTTCCCCTTCGACACACGTCCGGTCCACCTCGTTCCACTGGAGCCAGGGGTGGTGAGCTCGGCTATGGCGTGGGATGACCGCGAGGCATGGGAGCGCCTCGAGGCCGAGGCCGCCGACGAGCCCTACATGCAAGAGCTCTGCCGGCAGCACCCGGAGCTAATGGAGGCGGAGCGGGTGATCTTTGCCGGTGCGGAGGGCGGCGAGGTTATTGTGCTCTCCTCCGATGATGAGGTCAAAGGCAGCGAGGACGGTGGCACGGAGGGCGTTGAGGTGGGCGGCGAGGACGAGGAGATCAACGTCGATGAGTGGAGGAGTGTCTTCCCCAACGACCATGACGACGGCACCAGCCCGGACCCAGCTCGCGGCACACTGTACCTGGCGAGGAAGGATTGGCTCGACCTCCACTTCGACTGAAAGTAGTTTAGTTTAGTTTAAATTTATGTTTTATGTTCGGTTATTGATACGTCTCCAACGTAGCTATAATTTATGAAGTATTCATGCCATTATATTATCATTCTTGGATGTTTTACAATTATTTTATAGCAACTTTATATCATTTTTTGGGACTAACCTATTGACATAGTGCCCAGTGCCAGTTGCTGTTTTTTGCTTGTTTTTAACATCGCAGAAAATCAATACCAAACGGAGTCCAAATGCGGCGAAACTTTTTGGAGATGTTTTCTGGACCAGAAGACACCCGGTGGGCCAAAGAAGTACATAGGGGAGCTCCGAGGAGAGCAAAACCCACCAGGGCGCGCCTGGGGGCCCAGGCGCGCCCAGGTGGGTTGTGCCCACCTTGGTGGCCTCCCGCACCGCCTCTTCGCCCTATAAATTCCCAAATATTCCAAAAACCCTCGGGGTAACCCTAGATCAGAAGTTCCGCCGCCGCAAGCCTCTGTAGCCATGAAAAACCAATCTAGACCCCATTCCGGCACCCTGCCGAAGGTGGAAATCATCACCGGTGGCCATCTTCATCACCCCGGCAGCCACCATGACAAGGAGGGAGTAGTCCACCCTCGGGGCTGAGGGTTTGTACCAGTAGCTATGTGTTTAATCTCTCTCTCTCTCTCTCTTTCTCGTGTTCTTGAGATGTCACGATCTTGATGTATCGCGGGCTTTGTTAATATAGTTGGATCATATGGTGTTTTCCCCTCTCTATCTTGTTGTGAATTGAGTTTTCCCTTTGAGATTTCGTTCTTATCGGATTGAATACTTTTATGGATTTGAGAGCACTTGATCTATGTCTTGGCACTCAACTCGCGGATTCCCGAGGTGACATTGGGGTAATCTATGCATAGCGGTTGATGCACATTTTCGTCCTTGTTTCTCCGGTAGAAATCTTGGGGCACTCTTTGAGGTTCTTTGTGTTGGATCGAGTATTATGAATCTGAAATTGTTTGATGCGTATCGTATAATTAACTCATGGATACTTGTGGTGACATTGGAGTATCTAGGTGACATTAGAGTTGGTTGATGCGTATCATATTGTGTTATTTTACTACGAACTCTTGGATAGATCAAACAGAAAGAATAACTTTGTGTTCTTTTAGTACGAACTCTTGAATAGATCGAACGAAAAGAATAACTTTAAGGTGGTTTCGTACCCTACAAATAATTTCTTCTTATGTTCTCCGCTAGATAAGAACTTCGGAGTGATTCTTCTTCGCACGTTAAGGGATGGTTATATGATCTAATTAGATTAGCATTGTTGAGAGATTGCACTATCAAAAGTACGGACCCTAGGCCTTGTTTTCAAGCATTGCAATACCGTTTGTGCTCGGTTTTATCAATTGCTACCTTGCTGTTTTTTATTGTTCCTATTACAAAAATCAATATCTACTATCATTACTACGCTTGTATCACCATCTCTTCGCCGAACTAGTGCACCTATACAAATTACCATTGTATTTGGTGTGTTGGGGACACAAGAGACTTTTTGGTATTTGGTTGCAGGGTTGTTTGAGAGAGACCATCTTCATCCTACGCCTCCCACGGTTTGATAGGGTCATCCACTTGAGGGAAATTGCTACTGTCCTACAAAACTCTGCGCTTGGAGGCCCAACACGAGTCTACAAGAATAAAGTTGCGTAGTAGACATCAGTTATGCAAAACTATCTATGTTTATGTTTGAATGCATGCTACTTTCGGTTGAACCTGCTTTGAACTTGATCAAATTGAAGTTTACAACGTTAAGTTTAGGGGATCGACTAGAAACGGCCAAAAATTGCTGAAGTATATATATATCCACTAAGGGTTTTAGTCCGTTAACTTTTAAAGGATCGGCTAGAGATGGCCTTATGCCTTGTTTATTTCAGTTCTTCACAATGTGATGCTCTATATGTGCAACTATTTGCCGTGCAGTTCAATTTCATCAATAACTGTTTCAACAATACCACTATGAATTACGATATTTGGTTGCTGTTAAGGATGTTGTAGTTAACATGCCTTTTCATTTTTTTAACAATAACTAGTGTACTTTAGACATGCACAATACCAGTTTGAATGACTATATTTTCTTGTTTTTAAATGTTATGCCTGTTGCAGTTAACACACCTTTCCACTTCTTGTTTTGCTTAACTAGCGTGCTTAAACCTGCACACTGAAGCTATCATTTGTAGATTATGTTGTCTACCATGGATATATTTGGTTGATGTTTAGCCTGTTGTGCTTAACATGCCTTTATATGTACTCATACAGGACAATATTGAGAACAGCTGCTATTTTCCATCAAGGTTAGTTTCATCGCATTGCTTATATATACTCACTGTTCATGGTATCGGTAGCTGGTACCATATAGCTTGGGGGCTGCTAAGGGATTGATCGTTGAATCGGACATTTCACTGAATATATCTGTAACCCATTTATCGGTAGGTTAACTAGGGCCATATTTACTATATCTGAGGCTACATAGTAACATGCATTGTACTGAATGACTAAATATGCAATCCCAGGCTACATAGCAACAAGGAAGAGTGTTACCTTAATGTTCTGATGATGTCTAGATATACATGTAATAAGATCTTATATAATGGGATGGAGGGAGTGTTGTACTACATCATTTTGCAATTGTTGTTTAGCTTCTAATATTAACTTGGTGCTTTTAGGTACATATATCATTGCCAAAGATCCACACTTCAACCCTTTCTGCGTATGGGGCAATGAGATATTCATGAACTAGCATCAAGTGAGGAAACTGATAAAGATTGTTATTAAAATGGGTCAAAAGATGTCAATCGAACTATTTGTTTACACTTTATTCAAGAGAACAGTGAACTGCAGGATGGTAAGTAAGAACTCTGTAGCCTTCTTTTTACTGCCTGTAATGAGTTGTGTTAGATGACAATGTCTGAATCTTTTTTCCTTTGCAGTGGATCCTGAAGCAGTTTACTCAAGATTACCTCTCAAACTACATGATTGGCGGCCGGCCATCACAAGGGGTTGGACTAGAGTTGTGCGTGCCTTCTGCATCGAGGAGAGCATAATAGGGGCATTCTGCTTCACCTTGTTCAGCAACCAGAATGTCTCTCGCCTCTTTCTTTACCATCTGTAATAGTACAAGTATACGACCCTAGTTCATCATTCTTTATTTGGTGCTTATGTAATTCTTGAACATATGTACCTGTGAATCGAATAATGCATTGGTTGTTTGAACCTGATGGATATGAATAAAGCTATAGCCTACTTTCAAATTCAAAGTAGGTACAATTTTAAGTAGCAGCAATTAAATTAGGGTGAAATTACGCTCTGCAGGTCATTACGGCGCACACGGTCTATAGAGCACAGCGTGTCTGATATACATCATAATCCGACACAGTTCACGGAGAGGAAACATGTGTAACCATGCACACAGTTGCCGTTTGCAAAGAGTGTGTGATGTCAAACAATATCACAAACGGTGTGGGAAAACTAAATGTGTGTGATTGTCGACCTATCGTACACGATTTACAATGATGAACTGTTTGATGTGCCAGGCATCGTAAACGTAGAGCCAGTTTGGTACATGCCTGGAATGTGCCTGGACTGCGCCTGGAAATATCCCGTGCCTGGACTACACCTAATTTTAGGTAAAACCACAGAACTCCGACTACGATGGTAATGCGAGCACAAACGAGTAGCAAGGATGAAGCGTTTGGGATATTCGAGATATCCGAAACATTTTTATAGGGACAACTGTATGCATCAAGGCTCCCTATCCCCGACAGTTTCTGGGTCATGTGGGAAGGACCCCCTATCGCAGTCACTCACTTGGTGACGGTTCAAAACGCCGTCGCGGAAAGGGGTTAAAAACCGTTTGTATAGCAGCTCGCTGTACCAGAGCCCACTGGAAGCAAGCTGCGTAGGCTGCAGCCCGCAGCCGGCTGTCATCAACGACCTCTGCTACCGCGACAGCGAATACCCTCCGCCCGACTCTTCAAGTCGCCCGGAGGCTCGGAGGCTATTGTCGGGGGGATGACCCCCGGGAAGGCTCAAGAAGAGAAGACGACATTTCAAAGCATCGGTGCGGCCAACGCCCTCAGCCGGGCCACTCTCTAGCCGGCTGCTCCGGCCGGCTGCTCCAAGCTGGCCGCCCGGAGTCAACCGTGACATCACGTCTGACCCGATGCGGACAAGATGGCCATACTGTGGTCACTATTGCTGATAAAGCATACACGATTCATCCGACATCCTCGCTGCGCCCCAATAGTCCAGCACTACTGACCAATAGTGGCGCACTATAGCCTGTGTCATATGACATCTCAATAGTTTATAATGGCCATGTGGGCCACCCCTTGTCCCCTGGGCACCCCATTATAAGGTGCACCAGGGAGGAGCTCACGGCCAGATGCTCACTCGTGCTCACTCACGCATCCATCTCTCAACTCTCATCCTCACACACGCATGAGGCATAGGGAAAGGAGCACACTGCTCCTGCCACCTTCTATAATATAGCTCTAGGAGCAACTATGTATTACCAGATACACTGCATATACATCAGACATGCATGAGTAGGGGTGTTTCCTCCTCGCGAGGGCCCCGAACCTCGGTAAACCACCGTGTGCTGTTGCCCAATCCCATCCCGGATCTCCATCGTAGCCTTGCTCTCACCTCTTTAAGCCATACCATGGCATCCGCCGTGACATGGCACCCCCCATGAGAATACCTTGATAGTCATGCTCTTTCTTATATTATGAGAGTATCAAAGTACAGAGTTGATCTGCCTTGAGATCATGAGTTGTGGTCTAAACCCTAGGGGTATGATGATGATGATGAATGTATGATCCCCTCAACGGACTAAACTCTCCGGCTTATATAGGCACCAGGGGTATCTAGTGTTACACATGGTCGGTTGCCAGCTAGGGATTACATGCTGAATCTAGTAGACCTTCTTGGAGTACATGCCAAGTCCTTGGTGAAGCTTGATACACATAGGTTAGAGGCCTCCGGAGTCCTTCCTCATTAACGGGCCATCATTTCGGTCCATGGACTAGGCCAGCTAGGTCGGGACCCCCTAGTCCATGATACCATTAGCCCTCAACAGGGAAAATGGCGCAACGCATTGCCATCGCCGCGTTCGACGAAATGGTCAAAGGTCTTCACCCGAAGCACTAACTGGGAAAGCAAACTGTGATGGCGTCCTCAAGAGGAGCGGGCCGTGGTTAGTGCTGATGTGTAGAGCTTTCACCAAGTTGTAGCCACCAGCCAAACATGAGCTAAGCCGGTCACAGCGGTGTAGCCAAGAACTCCAGAACCAGAACTGGGCATATCCCCGTAGAGACGGAGAAGAAGCCAGAGCCTCCCAATGCCGCACCCCTTGCCGTTCGCATGTCCGAGAGATGCAGCCACCATCACTACCCAGTGACCCAACAGAGAGCCCACCTAGTAGCCTTCCACCTGAGGCTGCCGCCTCGGCTTCCATCTCCAAACCACTCCCTGACGCCACAACATGCAAAACACCACCACCAGGCTAGGGAGCAACCACCTCCCGGCCAACCCACTGAGTCCCACCACGTCAACGGTCGGAGGGGGGCCATCGCCCGGCAGCACCGTCACCACAGTTGCCCAGCGACCAAGCACTAGGCCGCATGAATGAAGAAAGCCCGGAGTGGGCAGGGGACCTTTCACCCCCGCATCAGGGCCGGTGCCGCCGGCCATTTGCCGGCAGCACCTCAGGAGAACGGCGCCAGCTAGTGCTTCATCCGACCTAGCCACTCTAGATCTAGACGGGAGTCACCCAGGAACAACAACTCTAGTCGCTAGGCAGCCTCTGCAACACCAGCCACGACCACCTCACGCCTCCAGGCCCATGCCATCCCCCACTGTAACCCACCACAAGACACCATCGCACCATCCATCCTCATCCACGAGCCTGCAGAGAGCCGCGGAGCCTGCCCGACCAAACCGGAACGAGGCCAATAGTCTCATCACCAGCAGATGAACAACACCTCCACCGCGCTGCCATCTCCACCCACTAATGCGAAGGCGGCCGACCACGGCCCAAGTCACACGGCACAATCTGTGGCACCCATCCCGGCCGCCGCCAGATCTACCATAGCCAGTCGTCACTGCCTCCTGGCCGGACACGCTCCTCCATCGTGCATCCCACAATGCCACAAACTTGCCTCGGTGACGCAGTCACCGAGGCCCATCATCACCACCCGCGCACAGTGATGACCTAGCCACACGGCACCAACTCGCATCAGCCCCGAGCAAGCGAGGAGGAAAAAGGTCCCCGCCGGCGCCGGCGACTACCGGGCTTTGCTCAGCCGCACCCTGAGGTGGCGACGAGGAGGGAGGGAGGAAGAGGCAGGGCGACGCGGCCGGTGGCTAGGGTTCCCCCCATCGCCCACGGGAGCGAGGGAGGGGAAAGGACAGACCTGTCCTCCAAAATGTTTCGAGTGCTTGCAAAGTTTCATCATGGAATGACATTCAAGTAAGCCATGGCAAAACAAAATCAGGGCTCCAAAATGCTTTCGAACCCATGAATTTCATTTCATCATGAAACTTTGCGAGCACTTGAAACATTCAACAATGTTTGCCATGAAAATAGGTTTTTTTTAAAAATACCAGATTTTTAGTTTAATGTTCATCCAGGCCAATATGTGCTAACAAGAAGATACTCTGTGCCCTTGACACATGACATTCATGTTGAGTTTCAATGTCAATTCTAGTGTGTTAGATGTTGATGTATTTGGCGTTTAGAATCCAACCAAACCCACCAATAGCAACTCATGTTTTGGATGGTAAAAATGTAAAATTGTTAACCCTTTCAAGAACTTCCAGCGGAGATAAAGCACCAGCTGGAATACAATTCATGCTATCATCTTGTGTAGTTCCACTGAAATGTACGATTGACCCAGCATAACTCCTGTTTGCACAAGTAGGAACAAGGTGAAGCCACTACTGGGAAAAGCCCTATAAGTGAACTATAAATAGTGGCCGGCAGGACATGTCACGCGCCACTGCTAATTTTCCAAAAGAGTAGTGGCGGGTAACTGGACTTGCCTGTCACAGTTACGGGCATACCCGTGACGGGCGCTGGTTAGTAACCGCCACAACTAGGCTCTTCCAAATATGCCCGCTGGCTGGAAACTATAGTGGCGAGCGCCGACCTAGTGCCCGCCACTGGCTTGTGGGTAAGCAGTGGCGGGCTTTGCTTGGCACCTGCCATAACTATATTTTGGCAAGTGCGCCAACTAAATCAAAATTTGGAAATGTTTGCTGTGGCGGTGTTTGTACTTGCTCGCCATTGCTCTCGACGGACAGTTCCCGTTCCGCGCCCGCCCAGCAACTGTCCACACAAACTTTCATTTCCAGTGTTTCATCTTTCTCTCTGCCATTTCCTCTCCCTCATCCCCTTCCTTGCTGTCCTGCGCCTCAACCGCCGCCGCGGTCCCTCTGACCAGCCGGCGGCACCTTCCATGCGTCCGACGCCGTGAGCTCCGCCGGATCTGCTCGCCATTGCATCGTCCGCCTCGATCATTGCCGCGCCGTCCTCCGCCTCGACTGCCCGCAGCCACCATCCTCCGCCTCGACTGCCGTCACGTCCGTGGATGGAAAAGCGGCCAACACTATACTACATCTCCGTGACTAAATTACGCTCTAGGGTTTAGAATTTGCATCTTATTAATTTGTAGATTAACTAGCTGTACATCATATAAGAAGTGAGAAGCACATCGGCAGGAGCAGTACTAAATAATTACTAAATATGACAAGTGGCAATGATGTTTGAATTTTCTTAGATATGAGAAGTGCATGGGCCTCATGTTATTCACAAGGATTTGAAAAAGAGTGACAATTTTTTTGTGAAACATTGACTCATTTCCGTTTCGCCAATTTTCTATCACTCCATACGTCAAGTTTGTATGCAAAGTTCATGCCGATTTTCATTTGCTATGACAATATAGTTTAGCTTTGTAAGCAAAGTTCATGCTGATTTTCATTTGCTATGACAATATAGTTTAGCTTTGTAAGCAAAGTTCATGCCGTATTTACATATGACAAGTGCATGGGTTTTGAAAATGAGTGCCAACGTTTTGATGAAATGCTGATTAATTTCCATTTCATCAAATTTCTGGTGCTCAATATATGATCAATATTCAGCAAAGTTCATGCCAAATTTTCTTGAACCCTTCTTAGTCACTTCCACCTTTCAAAATCACAATTAATAAGTGCTTCATAATGATTATTAGGGATCATGAGGCGTAAGATCTGCCATATTCGCAAATGTCCATGTATGGATAGTGTGGTACTGCAATAGATTTTAGACTCTTCTTGACGAACGGATTTAAAAAATCAGTGGTAATAGTCTTTAACCTCAACTAGTATTCTATTCAAACCATTTTTATAATTATTGTACTAACTTTATTGTTAATGATGACCTGCTGCATAGTGTATCCCATGCAACATAAGGGTTGACTTCAACAATTTATGAGGTAACATTATGTACTTTGACGATGATATGGGGCGCACATTCAAACTGGATGTACATAAACGGAAGGATAGAACCGTCATATATGGTGATGTATGGGAGCAATACATTGCACATAATAATTTCATCAGGGGAGAGCACATATCCTTCTTCGTGAATGGAGAGGTCAACAGGTTAAGGACAATGTATTTCTGCAGCGATGATGATGACAATGACCAGGATCATGATGATAGCCAGGATCACCAGGATGATGGAGGCAACCAAGATGACGAGGGCAGCCTTGAAGATGAGGATAGATCGGATGATGATACAGCCAGAATGATGAGGATGAGCAAGATGATGATGATGAGGAAGATGTTGACGATGCTCCATTCAGTACATCAATTTTCCCTCAAAGAATGAGGAAGCTTACTCGGGATGAGATCTTGAATGTTACCGTGATGTTACCATCGAGTGTGGCCTTCGTTGGGAAGCCCTTTGTGCACCGTTTAACAAAAACCAATGTCATCAAAAAAGTCATGGTGAGATGTTTTTATTCTTTCATCTTTTGTTCATAACCAAGTATGATGAGATGTCTAACATTGCGTTCTCTCTATTTGCTCTTAAGGACGGGGAGTTTAGAAGTTACCTATGAAGATATTTTTTGGAGTGGACACACCCACCATTGGCATCGCTGGAGTGCGCCATGGACTAACAAGGCGTGTCGCCAGCGTTCAGTACAAGACAGAATCGGACGGACGCATATCCGTCTATGTGTCCGGCTGGCGGGAGTTCTTGACAGGAAAGAGAGAACTAAGGCTAGACACTCTTGTGATAATCACCATAAGGAAGAGCAACCACAACAACTTTTAGATGATGGTTGTCGTCGACCATGTTTAGAAATATGGTCCCAGTCATGAATATATCAGCAGCTGAACTGTTAGTTAATTAGTATGTTAAGATGGATGTGATACATTGATGTTTGTTTCTTGAGTTGAACAAATTTGAAGTGTTACTTAATTGTTTGGTCGTTTGTTTCCAAAATGATTCAATCTGCTTCAGTTATATTGAGAATCATATGACTACACCTTTTGGAGTAATGTGTGTCAACTTGTAGTGCCAACAATTTGTATATCTTTACCTAATATTAAAAGACGGATTATTTCTCCGCTTTTTTGGTTTACGTTGGGACCCATATAATTTTTCGTCCGTCTCATGTGTTCTCTCGTTCGGGCGTTTTCTCAATCTCCTGATTTGTTTCTGTCAAAAAAAAAACCATAGGGCGCACGGAGCCACAATGGGCCGACCCATTAGTGTACCAATAGCCCTCGCCAGTAAATATATTTCCAAGAAAAAAATACTGTGCCATGATGATTTGAACCCATCCGCTCACACTAGACAACTCAGAATGCTAGCCACTGGACTAAACGTTACATTGTGATTAAGAAGCAGTGCGAAGTTTTAAATTGAGATAGCAGTGGCGCATACTGAGAGGAAAAGGAAACCTTTTTCTAGAAAAAATGAATATATTTTAGAACACAAACAATTTGCAAAGTTGTTAATAAAAAAATAAACTCAAACATATTTTAAAAAAAGAACAATATTTCTCTTTTTATTTTTTTGAAACCTGAGTATTTTTGAAACATGACAATTTTTTGAAAACTAGGAGGTACTGTAGTGATTGTTTTTCGAATTTGCCAACAATTTAAAAACGCAAATTTTTTTTGAACTTTGAATTTGAAAAGGCAAACATGTTTTTTTAAACTGGTAGGTATTGTAGCTATTTTTTAATCTATACCTATTAATAAAACTTGGTGAATTTTTGAAATATGCCCACCTAATGCATTGTTTTAGTTTAATTTATTAAACCAAGGATATGGAAGGAATCTTTTTCTCCATCATGTCTTCACGTACGACCAGTCTCGCTCGGCCCAATGACACCCGTCAAAATGCGTGAGGTGTCCAACTAAGGTTTCATGGTCTACTGACACAAACTACTTAATTTAGATGATAACACAGACATATATTATGTGCAGTGTTTTTCCCTATCATATTTTCCAGGCGATAAAAATATATATCTGTTCAACGCTCTTGATCTCGCTGGACATGAAGGATGCTCAACAATCTAGCTACTGGACCTGGCCAACCTTGGTTAGTGACAACTGGTACTATGGCCACCGGCGACAAGGATGACAAAGACGACAAGCGGAAACATGGGTCTGAGTTTATATTGAGATGGAGGATGTGGACCCTAGGATGAGGTATTCATGTTTATTATGTTATGAGCATGAGGGTGAGGTCTTTAGCCATGCTCTATCGGTAAAGGTGTGTGAGGGCTGTTTTCTCCCGTTGCAACGTACGGGCATGTTTGCTAGTTGTAGCCTATCTCTCCAGTGGCAGGCGCTATGGGAGAACCGCCATTGCTACAACGGTTTCTGTGGTGGGTAGGAACTCTCGCCCGCCACAGGAAGCAACGTACCAGTGGCGAGCGGACGCCCACCACAGATGCGGTTATAGAAGTGGCGGGAGGTCGGTGGCAGGCGGCCCTGGGAGCCTGGCCCGCAATTGCTGGCCTTTTCCCACCCGCCAGTGCTAGGCATTCCTGCAGTAGTGAACCTTCATTAGCTTCATGAGAAATGATAGAAATATGATAGCATGATGAAAATAGGGTAGCAAAACATTGGCTCATTCAACCAGTGGCAATAAATTGACATGCAAAACAATAGCATTACTATCTCATGACACTACCAAGATAGTAACAACGCAGTAGTATAATACCATTAGCAAGATGTAAGGATAACAAAGGATGGTACCAACTTGAGGTAGGATGTTAGGGAGGGAAAATCATGTACATTTGGGGTTCAGAGATCTTGTCGAGATGGATCTACGGTTGATCAAAGAAATGACAGTGGCATTACTTCCATCTGGGCAAAGGAATATGAGGCTCGCTAACTCCAATCTCGTTTTGCGCAGTTCCACCAAAATTAAGCATCCCTGTTTCACTGCACGAATATGGGCTATGTACCATTGTGGAAATGTTATGAAGAATGATTAGAGTAAATCTTGCAGTAAACAAAGGTGAAAAAAATATAGAACAATTTGCTTGTATGATTACCATACAAAAAGATTGTCATGTAATCATTTGGTTAACTATAGTACGACGGTGTGATCCTCCTCCCCCTTCTTCTATTCTACTCCCCTTTCTCCTCACCAATTGGTTGAACCACATACATGATTGGCCTTCAATGTCAGATTTGGCTTTGTCAATTAGGGAGTACCAGTATACTAGTAAACAATGGCAATATTTTCTCATGACAGTAGCAAAATAGAGGTAAACACATTCCCTAAATATTGTTATCTTACCTAAGGGAAGTTAGGGTGTCAATATGGATGAGGAGGATAGGAACTCCAATCTCCCTTTATGTAGTTCAACTCAAATCAAACAACACTGTCGGTGTGACATTTTAGTTGAACTGCACAAAACACTCTTAAAAAGAACTGTTTTGTGTAGTGCACCAAAAGGTCTCAATAGCAACGATGTGAAATGGATATCCCTGTTAACAGAAAGAGGTATGTAGAAAACAATTAAAGTCTCAAACAATTACTGGCAAAAAAGTTGGTTAATCATGTAATTACTTATAACAGTGGCATGGCTTCATTTTACCAAGGGCATTAGATTAAGAACAACTAAATAGTTGCTATAAGGGCATGGGACAGTGGATGCACTAGCACTATGTACCTCCATCGGAGCATAAAGTGGTGATGCAGAGTTTGTTGCCCCGAGAAACAAACACTGGGTTGGTCCCATTTTTGTTCTCTTTGGCCACCTATTCCTATGTGAGGATATCAAATCCAGTCATGGTTGTACTCTATTGCCTTGTCACCCCAGCCCCCACTTTCTTTCCTTTTTCAACCAGTATATTGGTTCCTTATCCAGTGTGTACAATGTTTCGTCTTTATTTCCCTTTTGACCAAGAGACAGTTAGATATCCAACATGTACTGCTCCCTATTTTCTTTCCTGTTTGAACCAAGTCCTAGATTCATGCTACAACTTCACCCCTTCTTTCCTGTTTGAACCAAGTACTAGATTCAACTCCATGAAATAAATTTACCTCTAATAATAGTAAAATTTTAGTTGGCATTGGACCAATCGATCGAGTCTAGCTACGCGTGGGGCTGAGAAGTAGAAAAATCCACATACGACGACGTGGGGAGCTGGGGTAGTAGAGGAAGGCATGTTTCGAAGGAAGTTATACCTGAGGGTCGTCGGGATGTGGTTAGGTGGGTGGTGGGAGGCCGAATCTGCCCACACTATGGCAACAAGGAAGGGGTCAGAGGCCTTGTTGCATCATCATTGGGTCAGAGAGAACGGTGCGATCGGCGGTGGGTCTCCTCTTTCAAAGACGAAGATCACATAAACGCTGCACCTTCTCCCCTTCCCCGGTGACGGGATCTGGCTGGATCTTTGACCAGTGGTGAGCAGGGAGAGAGGGTGTGCTCACCCCTGTCTTGTTTAGATCTGGAGAGGGTGAGAGAGTGTGAAGAGGGTTACCATAGTAAGCAAGCCCGGAGGCTCCTGGCTCGCTCTTTTAATCGGGAGACGCGAGTTCGATTCCCATTGCTCACCTTTTTCCTACGCAATTTCTATTTGCACAAGATAGAGTTGCCTTGCCCAGGGGTAGTTTAGCAGATGGGTTGCATGATATCTCCTTTTTATTGATCCAGTATTGGAACAAAAAAGAGTATCCGGCACCTATTTCCCCAGAGGTGACCCTAGGTTATCGAACCGACGAGAGGAAGATTCCCTTGAAGCGATGGTCTCTAGCAAGCTTTCATCAAAGTGTCAAATCTAGCTTTAGACCGGATCGACAAGCAAATAGTGATTCAAACACTTATAATAAAAAGAGGTACGGGTATGAGGTCTTGTGCATACAACCTTGTATTTGCGATGGGATCAAATAAGATATTAATTTCTGCACTGGAAGTCACCCGCCGAGATGTGCTTGTTATGGATTGAAGTGGGGAATGTGTTCAAATAACATCTCGACCGGCACGAGTCCTGCATCAAGAATCAGTTGTCCTACTACAGGCGCTATACGTCGCGTGGGGTTGCCTCAATAATTAAGATAATGAAATCTGACAAGAGCTTTGGGCTTTTAATGACTACACCTCATTTCTCCCCAAGGATATGATCCATATTACCCTAGTAAACCTTACCGTCACTGGTGTTCGGTATAAAACTTCACGGTCTCCCTGCTCCTAGCCTCACCGGTGCTCGATGTCCATGATCCTGGGTACCTGCAGGGATGAAGATTGTGGACAATACAAGAGACATCTTCACGTAACAATTTTATTTCACATATACGGGACATTATGTCAAAGTCTTCCATTGACCCCCTCAAGAAATACCTTGGGTTTCAAGTCTTATGCCTCAACCCATACCTTACCAAACTACTCACACATGGAGATCAGATCACGGGAAGAAAACATTGAAGAACACATCTTGAGATTGATTGATTGCAATATGTCTTACAATGGATGCCTTGTGCGATGCATGATTACAAGTATGAATGGGATGGATGAGCACTATGGTGGTGGCGGAGATGGCTATGGAGATGGCGGCGGCTAGGATTTGTGAAAGAGGATGATGATGACGAGGTTCTGGCTTCTGTGCTCGTCTCCCTGTTGACATTTTGATGGGGTCCCTTTAACGAAAGTTGTTTAGGTGGACAATCTGCCTCGGAATTCACGCCATATGGGCGCTCATACGGGTGCTCATGCCCGTATGGAACACCGTCTTTTTTGTTGTATTCATGCAGACGTCTCCTGGTGATTCTTTCTTCCTCCATTCTCCTTCCATTCCATGTGATTTCTTCCCTTTTTAGCCCATTTCCCGTGGAAACACATCAAATAGAGGATTTGTGGAATCCTTTGCATTCATTAGCCATTAGTACCAATATCAGAGCGAATATCTCTTTTTAATTGTAATGTCTCGGTTTAAACAAAGGTGAAATTAGTGTAAACATATCACTTATCAACTCCCCCAAGCTTAAACTTCATCATCCTCGAGCAACATAAAGAGAAATCCGAATCATAAGGAACTCAGTTGTTTAAGCCGAAATAACGAAAAGGTTTTGGTTCACTTACGATCGGTATGCCTAGATAGCCCTATGATACGTATTCAATGTATATATATTTTTTTATTGTTCCATGCTATTATATTATCAATCTTGGATGCTTTATATGCATTTTTAAACTATTTTATATCATCTTTGGGAACTAACCTATTTACGTAGTGCCTAGTGCCAGTTCCTATTTTCTGCTTGTTTTTGGGTTTCTAGAAAATCAGTAACAAATGGAGTCCAAATGTTATGAAACTTTTTGATGATTTTTTCTGGACAAGAGAGACCCTAGAAGCTTTGGGAGGAGACTAGATGACGAACGAGGAGACGGCAAGGCAACAGGGCGTGCCCAGGGGTGCGCACCCTTTTGCCTTGTGGGCCTTTTGAGGCTCCGTCTGACCTAATTCCACTTATATAAATTCTCAAATATTGGGAAACCAATAGAGAGCCACCCGAAACACTTTTTTCGCCGCCGCAAGCTTCTGTTCTTTTGCAGTCCCATTTGGAGGCCTTTTACGGTACTCTGCTGGAGGGGGAATGGATCACGGAGGGCTTATACATCATCCTTGCTGCCTTTCGATGATGCGTGAGTAGTTTACCACAGACCTATGGGTCCATAGCTAGTAGCTAGATGGCTTCTTCTCTCTCTTTGATCTTCACTACAATGTTCTCCTCAGTGTTTGTGGAGTTCTATCCGATCTAATCTTCTTTTGCGGTGTGTTTGTTGGGATCTCATGAATGTGGGTTTATGATCTAAATATTCATGAGAAGTAATAGATTCTTTTCAGAACTTTATCATGCATGATTTTATAGCTTTGTATTTCTCTCCGATCTATCCATTTGGTTTGGCTAACTAGATTGATTTATCTTCAGTGGAGAGGTGCTCTGTAGTGGCTTCAATCTTGCGGTGCTCTATATCCTAGCGACAGAAAGGGACAAGACATGTATTTGTATTGTTGCCATTAAGAGTAATACAATGGGGTTTAGAGAAACATCGTCGTGTTCATTGGGAGGCAATGGAATGCATCCTGTTCATTGAGAGCCAACCGGCTTGGACGGAACAGCCCAATGGGGCCTAACATACCGCAGAACGGAGGAAACGGCCTTCTGTTCGACCGCCTACGGTCGAAATGGGAGGGGTCTACCGTACCGCAAAACAAAGGAAACAGACTTCTGTTCGAGCGCCTACGGTCGAAATGGGGTCCGGTTATTCGGGAGGGGTCTGGCGTACTGCAAAACGGAGGAAACGGACTTCTGTTGGAGCGCCTACGATCGAAATGGGGTCCTGTTCACCGGGAGGGGTGTGGCGTACCACAAAACGGGACTCCACGGGCTACTGTTCATGCACTATCTACTGCCTCTAGCTCCAGCCTCCATGGGGCACTGTTCATCTGCCGTCATCCTCCAGGCTACACCGGCTACTGTTCATAGAACCACCACGGGGTCCTATTCATCCACCCCAACCGACTGGGGTGTGGCGGCCTCCTCGGGGTCCTTTTCATCCAGCGGTAATCGCCTACTACCACGGGGTCCTGTTCATCCAACCCCCACTGGCTGGGGTGGGGCATTCGTACGTACGAGCGAGCGGCAGTAACTGGAACTATTCATCCACAGCCAACCAACCGGCTGGACTCACCACACATCTTGACTCGTTTCTACGTATCGCGCGCGCGGAAGCAACAGGCACTGTTCATCGAGAGGCAACCCAACACATCGGTTGGCAAAATCTCACACGGGGGCTCGATCGGCTTCTGTGAGTAGCAAGAAGGATCAATCGGATATAGTTAGCAGCAAAGGAATCAGCCGACTTCAGTTAGCAGCGACGGAATCGCTCGGGTTCAGTTAGCAGCGAAGGGATAGATCGATCGGCTTCAGTACGTAGTGGGATCGATTGCTCGTGTTTAGTACGTAGCTAGCTAGTGCAATCACTCGAGTTCAGTAAGCGAACGCCTCACAAGGGTTTAGTTAGCGAGCGCCTCGCACACACGCGCGTATGAGAAAAACACGCAAACCACAGTGCATCGCTCGGCCCCGACCACCCACCATAACCGGGAACTCCCCGATATTTTCCTCGCCCTCACTTCTAGCATGATTTTTTCCGTCTTGGACGGCCCAAAGAATGTCATGTAGGTGCGTCTCCGGCCGGTCGAGGAAGAAAAGCCTAATTTTTGTCGTGATTTTTTGACATAGAAGTAGGAGCCCACCACATCGATGATGATATGTGTTTTTGTCACAATTATCGTCATAGAAGTGTCATAAGCATGCCATAATTTTTTTTTGTTCGGGCCATAATGTCACAGATGTGTCTTTTTTTGTAGTGCAATCTATCCCTGCTACTTCTTGAGCTTGTGTTGATTTTTCCATTGAAGAGGAAAGGGTGATGCAACAAAGTAGAGATAAGTATTTCCCACAGTTAAGAACCAAGGTATCAATCCAGTAGGAGGCACAAGCAAGTCTCCAATATATGCACCTGCACAAACTAACAAACACTTGAACACAACGCGAAAAAAGGGTTGTCAATCCCTTCATGGTCACGAACAAGAGTGAGATCTAATAGAGATAGGTATAAAAGATAAATAAAAGAGCAAACGAAGTAAATATAAATAAATTGCAGCAAGTTATTTTTGGGTTTTTAGGTTTATAGATCTGAAAATATATGATGGAAAATAGACCCGGGGGCCATAGGTTTCACTAGAGGCTTCTCTCTTGAAAGAAAACATACGGTGGGTAAACAAATTACTTTTGAGCAACTGATAGAAAAGCGCATAATTATGATGATATCTAAGTCAATGATCATGCATATAGGCATCACGTCTGTGACAAGTAGACTAAAATGATTCTACATCTACTACTATTACTCCACACATCAACTGACTCCTGCCTGCATCTAGAGTATTAAGTTCATAAGAACAGAGCAACGCTTTAAGTAAGATGACATGATGTAGAGGGATAAACTCAAGCAATATGATATAAACCCCATCTTTTTATCCTTGATGGCAACAATACAATATGTGCCTCGCTACCCCTTCTGTCACTGGGTGAGGACACTGCAAGATTGAACCCAAAACTGAGCACCTTTCCCATTGCAAGAAAAACCAATCTAGTTGGCCAAACCAAACCGATAGTTCAAAGAGAAATACAAAGATATCTTAATGCATAAAATAGTTCAGAGAAGACTCAAATAATATTCATAGATAATCTGATCATAAATCCAGAATTCATCGGATTTCAACAAATGCACCGCAAAAGAAGATTACATCAGATAGAAATCCAAGAACATCGAGGAGAACGTGGTATTGAAGATCAAAGAGAGAGAAGAAGCCATCTAGCTACTAGCTATGGACCCGTAGGTCTGTGGTAAACTACTCACGCATCATTGGAAGATGTAGAGGCGCTCCGTGATCGAATCCCCCTCCTGCAGAGTGCCGGAAAAGGCCCCAAGATGGGATCTCATGGGAACAGAGGCTTGCAGTGGCGGAAAAGTATTTTGGTGGACGCTTCTGATGTTCGGGGAATATTTGAGAATATATAGAGCTGGAATTAGGGTTAGGGGACTCCCGAGGGGCCCACAAGCCAGGGGGCGCGCCCCCCTGGGGCGCGCCCGGAGGGCTTGTGGCCTCCTCGGGACTCTTCTGGCCCTCTCTCCAAGTCTCCTGGGTGTCTTCTGGTCCAAGAAAAATCATTGTAAAGTTTTATTCCATTTGGACTCCGTTTGACATTCCTTTTCTATAAAAGTCAAAAACAAGGAAAAAACAGAAACTGGCACTGGGCTCTAGGTTAATAGGTTAGTCCCAAAAATAATATAAAATAGCATATTAATGCATATAAAACCTCCAAAATAGATAATACAATAGCATGGAACAATAAAAAATTATAGATACGTTGGAGAGGTATCAAGCATACCCAAGCTTAATTCCTGCTCGTCCTCGACTAGGTAAATGATAAAAATAGAATTTTTGATGTGGAATGCTACCTAACATATTTATGAATGCAATCTTCTTTATTGTAGCAAGAATATTCAGATCCATAAGATTCAAAACAAGAGTTTAATATTGACATAAAAACAATAATACTTCAAGCATACTAATAAAGCAATCATGTCTTCTCAAAATAACATGGCCAAAGAAAGTTATCCCTACAAAATCATATAGTCTGGCTATGATCCATCTTCATCACACAAAGTATTTCATCATGCACAACCCCGATGACAAGGCAAGCAATTGTTTCATACTTTTGGTGTTCTCAATTTTTTTCAACTTTCACGCAACACATGAGCATGAGCCATGGATATAGCACTATAGGTGGAATAGAATATGGTGGTTGTGGAGAAGACAAAAAGGAAGGAGAAAGTCTCACATCAACTATAAAAATTAATGGGTTATGAAGATGCCCATCAATTGATATCGATGCAAGTGAGTAGGGATTGCCATGCAATGGATGCACTAGAGTTATAAGTGTATGAAAGCTCAAAAAGAAACTAAGTGGGTGTGCATCGAACTTGCTTGCTCATGAAGACCTACGGAAATTTGAGGAAGCCCATCATTGGAATATACAAGCCCAAGTTTTCTATAATGAAAAATTCCCACTAGTATAGAGTGACAAAATAGGAGACTCTCTACATGAAGAACATGGTGCTATTTCAAAGCACAAGTGTAAAAAGGATAGTAACATTGTCCTTCTCTCTTTTCTCCTCATTTTTGGGCTTCTTTGGTCTCTTTTTTTTATTTGGGCTTCTTTTGCCTCTTTTTTTTTTATAAATCCCGGAGACTCATTCCAACTTGTGACGGAATCATAGCTTCCATCATCCTTTCCTCACATGGAAATGCTCTAATAATGATGATCATCACACTTCTATTTACTTACAACCCAAGAATTACAACTCGATACCAGAACAAAATATACTCTATATGAATGCCTCCGGCGGTGTGTAACGATGTGCACTGTCAAAGAGTGGACATGTATACAAAAAAAAAATATGAACGGTGGCTTGCCACACATACTATGCCAACTACATGATCATGCAAAGATATGTACATGTGGTGCGGGTCATATAAAAGGAAAGGTGGAAGTGCTCATGGCAATATATTCGGAATGGCTAATGGAAATGCCATAATCAGGTAGTATGGGTGGTGTTGGGAAGGGTATTGGTGGGGGTTTAGTGCAACCGGCGAAATTTGCGCTGGTACTAGAGAGTGCTAGCAATGGTGGAAGGGTGAGAGTGGTATAGGTCCATGGACACAACATAGTCTAAAGAACTCCCACAACTTATTGCAAAAAGTCTATTAGTCATTGAAAAAACAGTACTACACGCATGGCTCCTAGGGGATAGATGGTAGGAAAAGACCAATCGCCTTGTCCACCGACCCCGCCACGAGTAAGGAAGACAATCAAAGAATATATCATGCCCGACTCATCACAATAAAAAAAAACAGGGTTGTTCACCATACGTTCATGCTACGAGAATCACAACTTGAACAAAGTATTTTACAACAACCACAATTACTCACTGAGCATGACTCTTAATAATCACCATCTGTTAATCTCAAAACAAATGCAAGGATCAAACTTCTCATAATTAGATGCTCTTTATATGAAACTTTATTATATCCCTCTGGATGCCCATCATATTGAGGACTAAAATTCATAACCTAAGCAAAATTACCATGCTATTAAGACTCTAAAAAGAATATAAGTGAGCATGAGTTTCCAAATTTCTATAAAATGAAAGCCCACCCGCCGTGCTCTAAAAAGATATAAGAAGCCCTAGAGCAAACTGCCTAGCCAAAAGATATAAAGTGAGCACATTATTAGTTCTAATAATTCCCACGCTTAATGCATGCCTCTCAAAAGGTGTGTACGAAAAGGAATTTTGGTAAATGAAAAGAAAAGACTCATATCATACAAGAGCTTCTCAAGTCAAAACACATATCATGTGGTGAATAAAAAAATAGCCTCAAGTAAATTTACCGACTGAGCTTGAAGACTAAAGAGGGGATGCCATCGCGGGCATCCAACATTTAGATGCTGTTGTCCTTGAATATATCCTTGGGGCTGCTTTGGCAGACCCAGCTTCGGCTCTTTGCCACTCCTTATTCAATTATCCATCAAATCTTTACCCAACATTGAAAACTTCACAACACAAAAACTAACAGAAAAACTCATAAGATCTGTAGTATAATAAAATGAATCACACGTTTAGGTATGTTGTGAACTCATTCTAAATTATATTGTGTGTCTACATCTATGCTTTCCAACGTTCCATGGTTCAAACCCCGATACTACCCATAATTCGTCAAAATAAGCAACAACACATAGAAACACGAATCTGTCAAAACAGAACATGTCTAATAATCTGGAAGATTTGTATTCACTTCTTTTTAACTCCAAAATACTGAAATATAGGAAAAAATTTAGGAAATTTGTATATCAATCGTGTGTAAAAAATTCAGATCAAAAAGCACGTTTTCTGTGATTTTCTAAATCTTCTGGCAAGAAACAAAACGTTTCAGTTTTTCAGCCAAGATCAAATACATCACCATGACACCAGTCACAAAGGTCTACTTGGCTCACACGCTAAATTACAAACACCAAAACACCTTAATACAGTAGGTATAATGTGATTTATTGTACAACAGAAAAACACACATAAAATAAAATGGGTTTGCATTCCAACAAGCACTATTGTTTAACGCCGCATAGCAGGCATAAACATAGTCATTTTTAATCATTGACAATAGAAGTGAGGGAGGCATCCAACTATATCATATTCCCTCTCTCGGCATCAAGCTTTCTTGTGGCAAGCAAAAATAATCAAGGGGCTAATTCATAGGGTAATGGATCTATAGATCAAGTAGTTGGGAGGATAGTGTTCCCTCCGTCAGACCCTTTGTCTTGATAATTTTTCCATTATAAACATTCCTAAGTTTATCTCTAGCACTAAAACCACAATCGATTATTTTGTGTATGCAAAAATCATTGTGTGTCGAAGAAATCTATCCACCAAAACACGGGTAACTTTATTTTCTTTTCTTTCTTAAGTTTCATTTAAAGCAGCATAATCCTTGAGATTGTGCAATCATTATTTCTCTTGCTAAACAATGATCTCCTCTTTGGGAGGACAACCACCTTGAATTATAATGACAATATTTCATCCGTTCTTTGAAAATACAACCTAAATTCAGTGAGCTAGAATATGGTGGCAATACCTTTACGGAAGGGTGATGAAAATTAGAGAGAATTCTAGGAAACCTTGTGATACACGGATGCATGATGAAAAAAAATTGTCTTTCAAGTTCAATTACAAAGCCAAAGATATTGCATCCCCAGAGGCTGATTAGTTTTATTAAGAGGATTGACCCTCCTAGCAGTGGTATCGTACGGCACAAGTAAGAAATCGGAATAACACTTTCAATATATTACCGCACCCCATGAAATTTTTTTTAGTATGCAAGACAGTAGGTTGTCATGGGGATATATTAGCAAAGTCATCAAAGTTTCCCTAAGGTCATAACTATTTTTGTTACAAATGTAACCTCCCCAGATTTCCGAATGAGGCAAAGCAAGCAATCTACACACAGCAATAGGGAAAGCAAGCAAAAAAGGTCGAAACGAAAGAAGGCGTAAAAAGGCAAATTTTGTGTATTTTTTAAAAACATTTTAGAAGTGGGGGAGAGAAAACGAAGGCAAATGGCAAATTAATGTAAAGTGCAAGAGATAAGATGAGTTTAATGATGGGTACTGGTAGGCTGATTGAGAACTCTTCGGCAAACGGCGCCAGAGGTTCTTCCTGCTACATCTTGAGCTTGCGTTTATTTTCCCTTGAAGAGGAAAGGGTGAATCGATAGCAAAGTAGAAGATAAGTATTTGCCCTCATTAAGACTCAAGGTATCAATCCGTAGAGCACAAGCAAGTCTCCAATATAGCAACCTGCCAAACTAACAAAACACGGCACACAAGCGAAAAGGTTGTCAATCCCTTCCCGGTCACGAACAAGATGAGATCTACTAGAGAAGGTATATAAAGATAAATAAAGAGCAAACTAAAGTAAATATAAATAATTGAATCAAGGTATTTTGAGTTTTTAGGTTTATGATTCTGAAAATATGATGGACAATAGACCCGGGGGCGCATAGGTTTCACTAGAGCGCTCTCTTGAAAGAAAACATACGGTGGTAAAACAATTACTGTTGAGCAATTGATAGATAAAGCGCTATTATGACGATATCTAAGGCAAGATCATGCATATAGGATCACGCCGTGACAAGTAGACCGAACAATTCTTTATTACTACTATTATCTCCACACATCAACCGACTCCTGCCTGCATCTAGAGTTTGAAGTTACTAAGAACGAGAGCTACGCTTTAGGTAAGATGACATGAGTAGAGGGATAAAATCTAAGCAATATGATATAAGACCCATCTTTTTATCCTTCATGGCAACCAATACCAATATGTGCTCGGCTACCCCCTTCTATCACTGGTGAGGACACCGCAAGATTGAACCCAAAACTAAGCACCTCTCCCATTGCAAGAAAAAAACCAATCGAGTTGCCAAACAACCGATAGTTCGAAAAGAGAGAAATACAAACTATCTTAATCATGCAATAAAATGGTTCAGAGAAGACTTCAATAATTCACTAGATTACTCTGATTCATAAACTCACAATTCCATCAGTCCTCAACAAGCACACGCCAAATAAGATTACATCGGATAGAACTCCAGAAACATCAAGGAGAACAGTGGTATTGAAGATCAAAAGGGGAGAAGAAGGGCCATCTACTATACTAGCTATGGACCCGTAGGTCTTGTGGTAAACTACTCACGCACAGAAGATGATAGAGTGCCCTCCTGATCGAACTCCCCCTCCTGCTAATGCGGAAAGCCCAAGAGTGGATCTCATGGGAATAGAGGCTTGCCGGGCGGCAGGGAGAAATTAGTTTGGTGGACGCTTCTGATGGTTCGGGGAGATATTTGAAGAATTATAGAGCTGGTATTAGGGTTAGGGGACTCCCGAGGTGGCCCACAAAAAGCGGGGGCGCGCCCCCTGGGGCGCGCGCGAGTGTCTTGTGCCTCCTCGGACTCTTCTGGCCCTCTCTCCAAGTCTCCTGGGTGTCTTCTGGTCCAAGAAAAATCATTGTAAGGTTTATTCCATTGTGACTATCCGTTTTTGCATTCCTTTTCTAATATCTAAGTAAAACCCAAGAAAAAACGAAGACTGTTGCATGGGCTCTAGGTTAATAGGTAGTCCCAAATAATATAAAATAGCATTATGTAATGCATATAAAACCTCCACAAATTAGATAATACAATAGCAATGGAACATAACAAATTATAGATTACGTTGGAGAGGATAACAGCATACCCACTTAATTCCTGCTCGTCCTGACTAGGTAATGATAAAAATGAATTTTGATGTGGCATGAGCTACCTAACATATTATGAAGCAATCTTCTTTATGTAGCAAGAATATTCAGATCCATAGATTCAAAACAAGAGTTTAATATGACATAAAAACAATAATACTTAAGCATACTAATAAAGCAATCATGTCTTCTCAAAATAACATGGCCAAAGAAAGTATCCCTACAAAATCATATGTTGGTATGATCCATCTTATCACACAAAGATTTTCATCATGCACAACCCCGATGACAAGGCAAGCAATTGTTTCATACTTGTGTGTTCTCAATTTTTTTCAACTTTCACGCAACACATGAGCATGGCCATGGATATAGCACTATAGGTGGAATAGAATATGGTGGTGTGGAGAGACAAAAAGGAAGGAGAAAGCTCCACATCAACTATAAAAATTAATGGGTTATGAAGATGGCCCATGCAATTGATATCGATGCAAGTGAGTAGGGATTGCCATGCAATGGATGCACTAGAGTTATAAGTGTATGAAAGCTCAAAAAGAAACTAAGTGGGTGGCATCGAAATTGCTTGCCGCATGAGATCACGAAATTTGAGGAAGCCCATCATTGGAATATACAAGCCAAGTCTATAATGAAAAATTCCACTAGTATGAGAGTGACAAAATAGGAGGACCTCTATCATGAAGAACATGGTGCATTTCAAAGCACAAGTGTAGAAAAAGGATAGTAACACTGTCCTCCTCTTTTCTCTCATTTTTGGGCTTCTTGGCGTCTCTTTTTTTTTATTTTGGGCTTCTTTGCTCTTTATTTTATAAAGTACGGAGACTCATTCCAACTTGTGACGGAATCATAGCTTCCATCATCCTTTCCTCACCAGGGTACAATGCCTATAATAATGATGATCATCAACTTCATTTATTACAAACTCAAGAATTACAACTCGTACCAGAACCAAAATAGACTCTATATGAATGCCTCCGGCGGTGTAGATGTACCGATCACGTCAGATCAGAGTGACATGATAACAAAAATATGAACGGTGGCTTTGCCACAAATACTAGCAACGACGAGATCAGCAAAAGCAATATGACAATGATGGTGCGTGTCATAATAAACGGAACGGTGGAAGTTGCATGGACAATATATCTCGGAATGGCTATGGAAATGCCATAATAAGGTAGGTATGGGGGATGTTTTGAGAAGGGTATATGGTGGGTTTAGTGCACCGGCAAATTTGCGCCGGTACTAGAGAGGCTAGCAATGGTGGAAGGGTGAGAGTTGAGTGCGATAGTCCATGGACCAACAGTGTAGTCATAAAGAACTCACATACTATTGCAAAAGTCTATTAGTCATTGAAAAAAAGTTACTACACGCATGCTCCTAGGGGGATAGATTGGTAGGAAAAGACCATCGCTTGTCCCCGACCGCCATCTATAAGGAGACAATCAAAGAATAAATCATGCTCCGACTCATCCACTAACAGTTACCCATAGTTCATGCTACGAGAATCACAAACTTTAACAAAAGGATTTCTACAATCCACAATTACTCACTAGCATGACTCTAATATCACCATCTTTATATCTCAAACAAAATGCCAAGGAATCAAACTTCTCATATATTCCATGCCTCTTATATGAACTTTTTATTATATCCCTCTTGGATGGCCCATCATATTAGGACTAAATTCATAACTAAGCAAATTACCATGCTATTAAGACTCTAAAAATAATAAAGTGAAGCTGAGATTTCAATAAGTTTATAAAATAAAGCCACCGCCGTGCTCTAAAAGATATAAGTGAAGCACTAGAGCAAAATGCCTAGCCCAAAAGATATAAGTGAAGGCACATGAAGTATTCTAATAAATTCCGATTAATGCTGTCCCTCTCAAAAGGTCGTGTACAGAAAGGATTATGTGGTAAATGAAAAGAAAAGACTCATATCATACAAGTGCTCCCAAGCCAAAACACATTATCATGTGGTGAATAAAAAATAGCCTCAGTAAATTTGACCGAGGATTGAAGACGAAAGAGGGATGCCATCCGGGCATCCCAAGATTAGATGCTTGGTGTGTCCTTGAATTTACCTTGGGGTGCCTTGGGCAAACCCAAGCTTAGGCTATGCCACTCCTTATTCCATAGTCCATCAAATCTTTACCCAAAACTTGAAACTTCCACAACACAAAACTCAACAGAAACTCCTAAGATATGTTAGGATAATAAAAGAATCACCACTTTAGGTACTGTTGTGAACTCATTCTAAATTTTATTTGTGTTAATCTACTGCTTTCCAACTCTCCATGGTTCATAACCCCCGATACTACCCATAGATTCGTCAAAATAAGCAAAACACATAGAAAACAGATCTGTCAAAAACAGAACAGTCTCTAGTATCATGGAAATTTTGTGATACTTCTTTACTCCAAAAATACTGAAAATTAGGAAAATTTAGGAATTTGTATATCAATCTTGTGTAAAAAATTCAGATTCAAAAAGCACGTTTCTGTGATTTTTAAATTCTGGCAATGAACACAACGTTTCAGGTTTTCAGCAAGATCAAATCAACTATCACCATAGACCATCCCAAAGGTCTTACTGGCTCCAACGTAATTAAAACACCAAAACACAATTAATACCTAGGTAATAATGTGTATTTATTGTAAACAGAACAAAACACATAAAAATAAAATTGGGTTGCCTTCCAACAAGCACTATTGTTTTAACGCCCCTAGCTAGCATAAAACATAGGTTTAATCATTGAAATAGAAGTGAGGGAGGTCATCATACTCATCATCAATTCTCCTCCTCCGGCATCAAGCTTTCTTTGTGGCAAGCAAAAAATAATCAAGGGGCTAAAATTTAATAGGGTATGGATCTATAAGATCAAGTTGGGAGGAATAGTTCCCTTCAGCCCTTTCTTTGTACATTGATATTATATTCTCATTATAACATTCTAAGTTATCTCTTAGACCAACCCAAACGATTATTTTGTTATAGCAAAATTATCATTGGGTCAGAAATCTATCAACCAAAACAACGGAGGAACTTTCTTTCTTAGTTTTCATTATACAGCAGCATATGGAGATTGCCAATCTCATTATTTCTTTTGATATAAAATGATCTCCTCTATGGAGGACAACCACCATTGATATTATAATGAGCAAATATTTCATACAGCTCTTTTAAAAATAAACCAATTCATGAGTAGGAGTATGGTGGCAAATAGTTAACGGAGGTAAGGGCTGATGAAAATTAGAGGAATCTAGGAAAATCTTTGTATACACGGATGCATGTGAAAAAAATTGTCTTTCAAGTTCAATTACAGACAAAGATATTGCATCGCAAGGCTATAGTTTTATAAGGATTGACCTCCTAGCATGAGCAGTGAGGTCGTACGTACCCACAAGTAAAGAAATCTGGATAACACTTTCCAAATATATTACCGCTAACCCACATGAAGTGTTTTTTAGTAGCAAGACAGTAGGTTCTTCATGGGATCATTATTAGCAAAGTCATCAAAGTTTCCCTCAAGGTCACTACGATTTTTTTCATGATAACCTCCCCAGATTCGACATGATGGCAAAGCAAGCAATTAACACACAAGCAATGGAAAAGCAGCAAAAAAGGCGAACGAAAGAGGGAGGAAAAAGGCAAATATTTTGTATTTTTCTTAAAACATTTTAGAGGGGGGGGGAGGAAAACGAGAGGCAAATGGCAAATAAGTAAGTGCAGAGATGAGAGTTTATGAGGGTACTTGGTAGGCTTGATGTAGAACCTCCTCGGCAACGGCGCCAGGAATTCTTCCGCTACATCTTGAGCTTGCGTTTATTTTCCCTTGAAGAGGAAGGGTGATGCAGCAAAGTAGAGATAAGTATTTCCTCAGTTAAGAACCAAGGTATCAATCCAGTAGGAGGCACAAGCAAGTCTCCAATATATGCACCTGCACAAACTAACAAACAATTGCACACAGCGAAAAAGGGGTTGTCAATCCCTTCCCGGTCACGAACAAGAGTGAGTCTAATAGAGATAGGATAAGAGATAAATAAAGAGCAAACTAAAGTAAATATAATAAATGAATCAAGGTATTTTGAGTTTGGTTTATAGATCTGAAATATATGATGGAAAATAGACCCGGGGGCCATAGGTTCACTAGAGGCTTTCTCTTTGAAAGAAAACATTACGGTGGGGGTAAACAAATTACGTTGAGCCAATGATTGAAAAGCGCATAATTATGACGATATCTAAGGCAATGATCATGCATATAGGCATCACGCTCGTGACAAGTAGACCGAAACCAATTCTTATCTACTACTATTACTCCACACATCAACACGACTCCAGCCTGCATCTAGAGTTTTAAGTTCATAAGAATAGAGCAACGCTTTAGGTAAAAATGATGATAGAGGATCAAATTCAAGCAATATGATATAGACCCATCTTTTATCCTTCATGGCAAACAAACAATATGGCCTCGCTACCCTTTCACTGGGTGAGGACACCGCAAGATTGAACCCAAAACCTAAGCACCTCTCCATTGCAAGAAAAACCAATCTAGTTGGCCAAACCAAACCGATAGTTCGAAGAGAAATACAAAGATCTTAATCATGCATAAAAGTGTTCAGAGAAGACTCAAATATATATTATAGATAATCTGATCATAAATCCACAATCATCAGATCTCAACAAGCACACCGCAAAATAAGATTACATCGGATAGAACTCCAGGAACATCAAGGAGAACATGGTATCATTGAAGATCAAAGGGAGAGAAGAAGCCATACTACTAGCTAGACTATGGACCCGTAGGTCGTGGAATACTCCACGCATCATGGAAGATGAGAGGCCTCGATCGAATCCCCTCCTGCAGAGTGCCGGAAAAGGCCCCAAGATGGGATCTCATGGGAAATAGAGGCTTGCGGCGGCGGAAAAGTATTTGGGGACGCTTCTGATGTCGGAGGAATATTGAGAATATATAGAGCTGGAATTAGGGGGGTAGGGGACTCCCGAGGGGCCCACAAGCGGGGGCGCCCCCCGGGCGCGCGGAGGGCTGGTGCTCCTCGGGACTCTTCTGGCCCTCTCTCCAAGTCTCCTGGGTGTCTTCTGGTCCAAGAAAAAATCATGTAAATTTCTATCCATTTGGACTCCGTTTGACATCCTTTTCTATAAAAGTCAAAAACAAGGAAAAAACAGAAACTGACTGGGCTCTAGGTTAATAGGTTAGTGCCCAAAAATAATATAAAATAGCAATTAATGCATATAAAACCTTCCAAAATAGATAATACCATAGCATGGAACAATAAAAATTATAGATACGTGGCGATGGTATCAAGCATCCCAAGCTTATTCCTGCTCGTCTCGGACTAGGTAATGATAAAATAGAATTTTGTTGGTGGAATGCTACCTAACATATTTTAGAATGCACATCTCTTTTAGTGTAGCAGAATATTCAAATCCATAAGATTCAAAACAGAGTTAATATTGACATAAAACAATAATACTTAAGCATACTAATAAAGCATAATGTCTTCTCAAATAACATGGCCAAAGAAAGTTATCCCTACAAAATCATATAGTCTGGTATGATCCATTCTCCTCACACAAAGTATTTCATCATGCACAACCCCGATGACAAGGCAAGCAATTGTTTTCATACTCTTTGGTGTTCTCAATTGTTTTCAACTTCACGCAACACATGAGCATGAGCCATGGATATAGCACTATAGGTGGAATAGAATGTATGGTGGTTGTGGAGAAGACAAAAATGAAGGAGAGAAGTCTCACATCAACTATAAAAATTAATGGGTTATGAAGATGACCATCAATTGATATCGATGAAGTGATAGGATTGCCATGCAATGGATGCACTAGAGTTATAAGTGTATGAAAGCTCAAAAAGAAACTAAGGGTGGTGCACCGAACTGCTTGCTCATGAAGACCTAAGGAAATTGGAGGAAGCCATCATTGGAATATACAGCCAAGTTCTCTTAATGAAAAATTCCCACTAGTATGAGAGTGACAAAATAGGAAGCTCTCTATCATGAAGAACATGGTGCTATTTCAAAGCACAAGTGTAGAGAAAAGGATAGTAACATTGTTCTTCTCTCTTTCTCTCATTTTTTGGGCTTCTTTGGTCGCTTTTTTTTTTATTTGGGCTTCTTTTGCCTCTTTTATTTTTTATAAAGTCCGGAGACTCATTCCAACTGTGACGGAATCATAGCTCCATCATCCTTCTCACATGGGACCACTGCTAATAATGATGATCATAACATTCTATTACTTACACAATCAAGAATACAACTCATACCGAACAAAAATAGACTCTTATGAATGCCTCCGGCGGGTTTGTACCGGGATGTGCAATGATCAAGAGTGACAGGTTATAAAAAATATGAACGGTGGCTTTGCCACAAATACTATGCAACTACATGATCATGACCAAAGCAATATGACAATGATGGTGCGTGTCATAATAAACGGAACGGTGGAAGTGCATGGCAATATATCTCGGAATGTCATGGAAATGCATAATAGGAGGTATGGTGGATGTTTTGAGGAAGGGTCGATATGTGGGTTTAGTCACGGCGAATATGCGCGGGACTAGAGAGGCTAGCCAATGGGGGAAGGGTTGAAGAGGGAGTATAGTCCATGGAAACAACATTCGTCATAAAGCAAACTCACCATACTTATTGCAAAGTCTATTAGTTCATGAAAAAAAGTACTAACGGACGCAGTGCCTCCTAGCGGGGATAGGAGTTCGGTTGCAGGGAGAAAGACACATCGCTTGTCGCCCCGATCCCGCCCTCAAGACAATAGAAGAATCAAAGAATAAATCATGCTCCGACTTCATCACATAACAGTTCACCATACGTTCATGCTACGAGAATCACAAACTTTAACAAAAGTATTTCTACCAATCCACAATTACTCACTAGCATGACTCTAATATCACCATCTTTATATCTCAAAACAAATGCAAGGAATCAAACTTCTCATATATTCAATGCTCTTTATATGAAACTTTTTATTATATCCCTCTTGGATGCCCATCATATTAGGACTAAATTCATAACCTAAGCAAATTACCATGCTATTAAGACTCTAAAAATAATATAAGTGAAGCATGAGATTTCAATAATTTCTATAAAATAAAGCCACCGCCGTGCTCTAAAAAGATATAAGTGAAGCACTAGAGCAAACTGCCTAGCCCAAAAGATATAAGTGAAGCACATAGAGTATTCTAATAAATTCACGATTAATGCATGTCCCTCTCAAAAGGTGTGTACAGAAAGGATTATTTTGGTAAAATGAAAAGAAAAGACTCATATCATACAAGATGCTCCAAGCAAAACACATATCATGTGGTGAATAAAAATATAGCCTCAAGTAAATTTACCGATGGATTGAAGACGAAAGAGGGGATGCCATCCGGGGCATCCCAAGATTAGATGCTTGGTTGTCCTTGAATATTACCTTGGGGTGCCTTGGGCATACCCAAGCTTAGGCTCTTGCCACTCCTTATTCCATAGTCCATCAAATCTTTACCCAAAACTTGAAAACTTCACAACACAAAACTCAACAGAAAACTCATAAGATCTGTTAGTATAATAAAATGAATCACCACTTTAGGTACTGTTGTGAACTCATTCTAAATTTATATTGGTGTTATATCTACTGCTTTCCAACTTCTCCATGGTTCATAACCCCCGATACTACCCATAGATTCGTCAAAATAAGCAAACAACACATAGAAAACAGAATCTGTCAAAAACAGAACAGTCTCTAGTAATCTGGAAATTTTGTATACTTCTTTTACTCCAAAAATACTGAAAATTAGGAAAATTTAGGAAATTTGTATATCAATCTTGTGTAAAAAATTCAGATCAAAAGCACGTTTCTGTGATTTTCTAAATTTCTGGCAATGAACACAAACGTTTCAGTTTTTCAGCAAGATCAAATCAACTATCACCATAGACCATCCCAAAGGTCTTACTTGGCTCAAACGCTAATTAAAACACCAAAACACAATTAATACATAGGTAATAATGTGTATTTATTGTAAAACAGAACAAAACACATAAAAATAAAATTGGGTTGCCTTCCAACAAGCACTATTGTTTAACGCCCCTAGCTAGGCATAAAACATAGGTCTTAATCATTGAAATAGAAGTGAGGGAGGTCATCCATACTCATATCATATTCCCTCCTCTCGGCATCAAGCTTTCTTTGTGGCAAGCAAAAATAATCAAGGGGGCTAAATTTAATAGGGTATGGATCTATAAGATCAAGTTTGGGAGGAATAGGTTCCTCCTTCAGCCCTTTGTACTTGATAATTATTTCTTCATTATAAACATTCCTAAGTTTATCTCTTAGCACAAACCCAAATCGATTATTTTGTATAGCAAAATTATCATTGTGTTCAGAAATCTTATCAACCAAAACAACGGGAGGAACTTTCTTTCTTAAGTTTTCATTATAAGCAGCATAATCTGGAGATTGCAATCTCATTATTTCTTCTTGATTAAAAATGATCTCCTCTATGGGAGGACAACCACCATTGATATTATAATGAGCAAATATTTCATCCGCTTCTTTTAAAATAAACCTAAATTCATGAGCTAGGAGTATGGTGGCAATACGTTTAACGGAAGGGTGATGAAAATTAGAGAATTCTAGGAAAATCCTTTGTATACACGGATGCATGTGAAAAAAATTGTCTTTCAAGTTCAATTACAAGCAAAGATATTGCATCCGCAAGGCTATTAGTTTTATTAAGGATTGACCCTCCTAGCATGGGTATCGTACCGGCACAAGTAAAGAAATCTGGAATAACACCTTTTCCAATAATATTACCGCTACCCACATGAAGTTTTTTTAGTATGCATGACAGTAGGTTCTTCATGGGGATCATTATTAGCAAAGTCATCAAAGTTTCCCTCAAGGTCACTACTATTTTTTTCAATGATAACCTCCCCAGATTCCGACATGATGGCAAAGCAAGCAATCTAACACACAAGCAAATGGAAAAGCAAGCAAAAAGGCGAACGAAAGAAGGGCGTAAAAAGGCAAATATTTTTGTATTTTTCTTAAAACATTTTAGAAGTGGGGGAGAGGAAAACGAGAGGCAAATGGCAAATAATGTAAGTGCAAGAGATGAGAGTTTATGATGGGTACTTGGTAGGCTTGATGTAGAACCTCCTCGGCAACGGCGCCAGGAATTCTTCCTGCTACATCTTGAGCTTGCGTTTATTTTTCCCTTGAAGAGGAAAGGGTGATGCAGCAAAGTAGAGATAAGTATTTCCGTCAGTTAAGAACCAAGGTATCAATCCAGTAGGAGGCACAAGCAAGTCTCCAATATATGCACCTGCACAAACTAACAAACACTTGCACACAACGCGAAAAAGGGGTTGTCAATCCCTTCACGGTCACGAACAAGAGTGAGATCTAATAGAGATAGGTATAAAAGATAAATAAAAGAGCAAACTAAAGTAAATATAAATAAATTGAATCAAGGTATTTTTGAGTTTTTAGGTTTATAGATCTGAAAATATATGATGGAAAATAGACCCGGGGGCCATAGGTTTCACTAGAGGCTTCTCTCTTGAAAGAAAACATACGGTGGGTAAACAAATTACTGTTGAGCAATTGATAGAAAAGCGCATAATTATGACGATATCTAAGGCAATGATCATGCATATAGGCATCACGTCTGTGACAAGTAGACCGAAACAATTCTTTATCTACTACTATTACTCCACACATCAACCGACTCCAGCCTGCATCTAGAGTTTTAAGTTCATAAGAATAGAGCAACGCTTTAGGTAAGATGACATGATTTAGAGGGATAAAATCAAGCAATATGATATAAGACCCATCTTTTTATCCTTCATGGCAACAATACAATATGTGCCTCGCTACCCCTTCTATCACTGGGTGAGGACACCGCAAGATTGAACCCAAAACTAAGCACCTCTCCCATTGCAAGAAAAACCAATCTAGTTGGCCAAACCAAACCGATAGTTCGAAGAGAAATACAAAGATATCTTAATCATGCATAAAAGTGTTCAGAGAAGACTCAAATAATATTCATAGATAATCTGATCATAAATCCACAATTCATCAGATCTCAACAAGCACACCGCAAAATAAGATTACATCGGATAGAACTCCAGGAACATCAAGGAGAACATGGTATTGAAGATCAAAGGGAGAGAAGAAGCCATCTAGCTACTAGCTATGGACCCGTAGGTCTGTGGTAAACTACTCACGCATCATTGGAAGATGTAGAGGCCCTCCGTGATCGAATCCCCCTCCTGCAGAGTGCCGGAAAAGGCCCCAAGATGGGATCTCATGGGAATAGAGGCTTGCGGCGGCGGAAAAGTATTTTGGTGGACGCTTCTGATGTTCGAGGAATATTTGAGAATATATAGAGCTGGAATTAGGGTTAGGGGACTCCCGAGGGGCCCACAAGCCGGGGGCGCGCCCCCCTGGGGCGCGCCCGGAGGGCTTGTGGCCTCCTCGGGACTCTTCTGGCCCTCTCTCCAAGTCTCCTGGGTGTCTTCTGGTCCAAGAAAAATCATTGTAAAGTTTTATTCCATTTGGACTCCGTTTGACATTCCTTTTCTATAAAAGTCAAAAACAAGGAAAAAACAGAAACTGGCACTGGGCTCTAGGTTAATAGGTTAGTCCCAAAAATAATATAAAATAGCATATTAATGCATATAAAACCTCCAAAATAGATAATACAATAGCATGGAACAATAAAAAATTATAGATACGTTGGAGAGGTATCAAGCATCCCCAAGCTTAATTCCTGCTCGTCCTCGACTAGGTAAATGATAAAAATAGAATTTTTGATGTGGAATGCTACCTAACATATTTATGAATGCAATCTTCTTTATTGTAGCAAGAATATTCAGATCCATAAGATTCAAAACAAGAGTTTAATATTGACATAAAAACAATAATACTTCAAGCATACTAATAAAGCAATCATGTATTCTCAAAATAACATGGCCAAAGAAAGTTATCCCTACAAAATCATATAGTCTGGCTATGATCCATCTTCATCACACAAAGTATTTCATCATGCACAACCCCGATGACAAGGCAAGCAATTGTTTCATACTTTTGGTGTTCTCAATTTTTTTCAACTTTCACGCAACACATGAGCATGAGCCATGGATATAGCACTATAGGTGGAATAGAATATGGTGGTTGTGGAGAAGACAAAAAGGAAGGAGAAAGTCTCACATCAACTATAAAAATTAATGGGTTATGAAGATGCCCATCAATTGATATCGATGCAAGTGAGTAGGGATTGCCATGCAATGGATGCACTAGAGTTATAAGTGTATGAAAGCTCAAAAAGAAACTAAGTGGGTGTGCATCGAACTTGCTTGCTCATGAAGACCTACAGAAATTTGAGGAAGCCCATCATTGGAATATACAAGCCAAGTTCTATAATGAAAAATTCCCACTAGTATGAGAGTGACAAAATAGGAGACTCTCTATCATGAAGAACATGGTGCTATTTCAAAGCACAAGTGTAGAAAAAGGATAGTAACATTGTCCTTCTCTCTTTTCTCTCATTTTTTGGGCTTCTTTGGTCTCTTTTTTTTATTTGGGCTTCTTTTGCCTCTTTTATTTTTTATAAAGTCCGGAGACTCATTCCAACTTGTGACGGAATCATAGCTTCCATCATCCTTTCCTCACATGGGACAATGCTCTAATAATGATGATCATCACACTTCTATTTACTTACAACTCAAGAATTACAACTCGATACCAGAACAAAATATGACTCTATATGAATGCCTCCGGCGGTGTACCAGGATGTGCAATGATCAAGAGTGACATGTATAAAAAATATGAACGGTGGCTTTGCCACAAATACTATGCCAACTACATGATCATGCAAAGCAATATGACAATGATGGTGCGTGTCATAATAAACGGAACGGTGGAAGTTGCATGGCAATATATCTCGGAATGGCTATGGAAATGCCATAATAGGTAGGTATGGTGGATGTTTTGAGGAAGGGTATATGGTGGGTTTAGTGCACCGGCGAAATTTGCGCGGTACTAGAGAGGCTAGCAATGGTGGAAGGGTGAGAGTGCGTATAGTCCATGGACACAACATTAGTCATAAAGAACTCACATACTTATTGCAAAAGTCTATTAGTCATTGAAAAAAAGTACTACACGCATGCTCCTAGGGGGATAGATTGGTAGGAAAAGACCATCGCTTGTCCCCGACCGCCACTCATAAGGAAGACAATCAAAGAATAAATCATGCTCCGACTTCATCACATAACAGTTCACCATACGTTCATGCTACGAGAATCACAAACTTTAACAAAAGTATTTCTACCAATCCACAATTACTCACTAGCATGACTCTAATATCACCATCTTTATATCTCAAAACAAATGCAAGGAATCAAACTTCTCATATATTCAATGCTCTTTATATGAAACTTTTTATTATATCCCTCTTGGATGCCCATCATATTAGGACTAAATTCATAACCTAAGCAAATTACCATGCTATTAAGACTCTAAAAATAATATAAGTGAAGCATGAGATTTCAATAATTTCTATAAAATAAAGCCACCGCCGTGCTCTAAAAAGATATAAGTGAAGCACTAGAGCAAACTGCCTAGCCCAAAAGATATAAGTGAAGCACATAGAGTATTCTAATAAATTCACGATTAATGCATGTCCCTCTCAAAAGGTGTGTACAGAAAGGATTATTTTGGTAAAATGAAAAGCAAAGACTCATATCATACAAGATGCTCCAAGCAAAACACATATCATGTGGTGAATAAAAATATAGCCTCAAGTAAATTTACCGATGGATTGAAGACGAAAGAGGGGATGCCATCCGGGGCATCCCAAGATTAGATGCTTGGTTGTCCTTGAATATTACCTTGGGGTGCCTTGGGCATACCCAAGCTTAGGCTCTTGCCACTCCTTATTCTATAGTCCATCAAATCTTTACCCAAAACTTGAAAACTTCACAACACAAAACTCAACAGAAAACTCATAAGATCTGTTAGTATAATAAAATGAATCACCACTTTAGGTACTGTTGTGAACTCATTCTAAATTTATATTGGTGTTATATCTACTGCTTTCCAACTTCTCCATGGTTCATAACCCCCGATACTACCCATAGATTCGTCAAAATAAGCAAACAACACATAGAAAACAGAATCTGTCAAAAACAGAACAGTCTCTAGTAATCTGGAAATTTTGTATACTTCTTTTACTCCAAAAATACTGAAAATTAGGAAAATTTAGGAAATTTGTATATCAATCTTGTGTAAAAAATTCAGATCAAAAGCACGTTTCTGTGATTTTCTAAATTTCTGGCAATGAACACAAACGTTTCAGTTTTTCAGCAAGATCAAATCAACTATCACCATAGACCATCCCAAAGGTCTTACTTGGCTCAAACGCTAATTAAAACACCAAAACACAATTAATACATAGGTAATAATGTGTATTTATTGTAAAACAGAACAAAACACATAAAAATAAAATTGGGTTGCCTTCCAACAAGCACTATTGTTTAACGCCCCTAGCTAGGCATAAAACATAGGTCTTAATCATTGAAATAGAAGTGAGGGAGGTCATCCATACTCATATCATATTCCCTCCTCTCGGCATCAAGCTTTCTTTGTGGCAAGCAAAAATAATCAAGGGGGCTAAATTTAATAGGGTATGGATCTATAAGATCAAGTTTGGGAGGAATAGGTTCCTCCTTCAGCCCTTTGTACTTGATAATTATTTCTTCATTATAAACATTCCTAAGTTTATCTCTTAGCACAAACCCAAATCGATTATTTTGTATAGCAAAATTATCATTGTGTTCAGAAATCTTATCAACCAAAACAACGGGAGGAACTTTCTTTCTTAAGTTTTCATTATAAGCAGCATAATCTGGAGATTGCAATCTCATTATTTCTTCTTGATTAAAAATGATCTCCTCTATGGGAGGACAACCACCATTGATATTATAATGAGCAAATATTTCATCCGCTTCTTTTAAAATAAACCTAAATTCATGAGCTAGGAGTATGGTGGCAATACGTTTAACGGAAGGGTGATGAAAATTAGAGAATTCTAGGAAAATCCTTTGTATACACGGATGCATGTGAAAAAAATTGTCTTTCAAGTTCAATTACAAGCAAAGATATTGCATCCGCAAGGCTATTAGTTTTATTAAGGATTGACCCTCCTAGCATGGGTATCGTACCGGCACAAGTAAAGAAATCTGGAATAACACCTTTTCCAATAATATTACCGCTACCCACATGAAGTTTTTTTAGTATGCATGACAGTAGGTTCTTCATGGGGATCATTATTAGCAAAGTCATCAAAGTTTCCCTCAAGGTCACTACTATTTTTTTCAATGATAACCTCCCCAGATTCCGACATGATGGCAAAGCAAGCAATCTAACACACAAGCAAATGGAAAAGCAAGCAAAAAGGCGAACGAAAGAAGGGCGTAAAAAGGCAAATATTTTTGTATTTTTCTTAAAACATTTTAGAAGTGGGGGAGAGGAAAACGAGAGGCAAATGGCAAATAATGTAAGTGCAAGAGATGAGAGTTTATGATGGGTACTTGGTAGGCTTGATGTAGAACCTCCTCGGCAACGGCGCCAGGAATTCTTCCTGCTACATCTTGAGCTTGCGTTTATTTTTCCCTTGAAGAGGAAAGGGTGATGCAGCAAAGTAGAGATAAGTATTTCCGTCAGTTAAGAACCAAGGTATCAATCCAGTAGGAGGCACAAGCAAGTCTCCAATATATGCACCTGCACAAACTAACAAACACTTGCACACAACGCGAAAAAGGGGTTGTCAATCCCTTCACGGTCACGAACAAGAGTGAGATCTAATAGAGATAGGTATAAAAGATAAATAAAAGAGCAAACTAAAGTAAATATAAATAAATTGAATCAAGGTATTTTTGAGTTTTTAGGTTTATAGATCTGAAAATATATGATGGAAAATAGACCCGGGGGCCATAGGTTTCACTAGAGGCTTCTCTCTTGAAAGAAAACATACGGTGGGTAAACAAATTACTGTTGAGCAATTGATAGAAAAGCGCATAATTATGACGATATCTAAGGCAATGATCATGCATATAGGCATCACGTCCGTGACAAGTAGACCGAAACAATTCTTTATCTACTACTATTACTCCACACATCAACCGACTCCTGCCTGCATCTAGAGTTTTAAGTTCATAAGAACAGAGCAACGCTTTAGGTAAGATGACATGATGTAGAGGGATAAAATCAAGCAATATGATATAAGACCCATCTTTTTATCCTTCATGGCAACAATACAATATGTGCCTCGCTACCCCTTCTATCACTGGGTGAGGACACCGCAAGATTGAACCCAAAACTAAGCACCTCTCCCATTGCAAGAAAAACCAATCTAGTTGGCCAAACCAAACCGATAGTTCGAAGAGAAATACAAAGATATCTTAATCATGCATAAAAGTGTTCAGAGAAGACTCAAATAATATTCATAGATAATCTGATCATAAATCCACAATTCATCAGATCTCAACAAGCACACCGCAAAATAAGATTACATCGGATAGAACTCCAGGAACATCAAGGAGAACATGGTATTGAAGATCAAAGGGAGAGAAGAAGCCATCTAGCTACTAGCTATGGACCCGTAGGTCTGTGGTAAACTACTCACGCATCATTGGAAGATGTAGAGGCCCTCCGTGATCGAATCCCCCTCCTGCAGAGTGCCGGAAAAGGCCCCAAGATGGGATCTCATGGGAATAGAGGCTTGCGGCGGCGGAAAAGTATTTTGGTGGACGCTTCTGATGTTCGAGGAATATTTGAGAATATATAGAGCTGGAATTAGGGTTAGGGGACTCCCGAGGGGCCCACAAGCCGGGGGCGCGCCCCCCTGGGGCGCGCCCGGAGGGCTTGTGGCCTCCTCGGGACTCTTCTGGCCCTCTCTCCAAGTCTCCTGGGTGTCTTCTGGTCCAAGAAAAATCATTGTAAAGTTTTATTCCATTTGGACTCCGTTTGACATTCCTTTTCTATAAAAGTCAAAAACAAGGAAAAAACAGAAACTGGCACTGGGCTCTAGGTTAATAGGTTAGTCCCAAAAATAATATAAAATAGCATATTAATGCATATAAAACCTCCAAAATAGATAATACAATAGCATGGAACAATAAAAAATTATAGATACGTTGGAGAGGTATCAAGCATCCCCAAGCTTAATTCCTGCTCGTCCTCGACTAGGTAAATGATAAAAATAGAATTTTTGATGTGGAATGCTACCTAACATATTTATGAATGCAATCTTCTTTATTGTAGCAAGAATATTCAAATCCATAAGATTCAAAACAAGAGTTTAATATTGACATAAAAACAATAATACTTCAAGCATACTAATAAAGCAATCATGTCTTCTCAAAATAACATGGCCAAAGAAAGTTATCCCTACAAAATCATATAGTCTGGCTATGATCCATCTTCATCACACAAAGTATTTCATCATGCACAACCCCGATGACAAGGCAAGCAATTGTTTCATACTTTTGGTGTTCTCAATTTTTTTCAACTTTCACGCAACACATGAGCATGAGCCATGGATATAGCACTATAGGTGGAATAGAATATGGTGGTTGTGGAGAAGACAAAAAGGAAGGAGAAAGTCTCACATCAACTATAAAAATTAATGGGTTATGAAGATGCCCATCAATTGATATCGATGCAAGTGAGTAGGGATTGCCATGCAATGGATGCACTAGAGTTATAAGTGTATGAAAGCTCAAAAAGAAACTAAGTGGGTGTGCATCGAACTTGCTTGCTCATGAAGACCTACGGAAATTTGAGGAAGCCCATCATTGGAATATACAAGCCAAGTTCTATAATGAAAAATTCCCACTAGTATGAGAGTGACAAAATAGGAGACTCTCTATCATGAAGAACATGGTGCTATTTCAAAGCACAAGTGTAGAAAAAGGATAGTAACATTGTCCTTCTCTCTTTTCTCTCATTTTTTGGGCTTCTTTGGTCTCTTTTTTTTTATTTGGGCTTCTTTTGCCTCTTTTATTTTTTATAAAGTCCGGAGACTCATTCCAACTTGTGACGGAATCATAGCTTCCATCATCCTTTCCTCACATGGGACAATGCTCTAATAATGATGATCATCACACTTCTATTTACTTACAACTCAAGAATTACAACTCGATACCAGAACAAAATATGACTCTATATGAATGCCTCCGGCGGTGTACCGGGATGTGCAATGATCAAGAGTGACATGTATAAAAAATATGAACGGTGGCTTTGCCACAAATACTATGCCAACTACATGATCATGCAAAGCAATATGACAATGATGGTGCGTGTCATAATAAACGGAACGGTGGAAGTTGCATGGCAATATATCTCGGAATGGCTATGGAAATGCCATAATAGGTAGGTATGGTGGATGTTTTGAGGAAGGGTATATGGTGGGTTTAGTGCACCGGCGAAATTTGCGCGGTACTAGAGAGGCTAGCAATGGTGGAAGGGTGAGAGTGCGTATAGTCCATGGACACAACATTAGTCATAAAGAACTCACATACTTATTGCAAAAGTCTATTATTCATTGAAAAAAGTACTACACGCATGCTCCTAGGGGGATAGATTGGTAGGAAAAGACCATCGCTTGTCCCCGACCGCCACTCATAAGGAAGACAATCAAAGAATAAATCATGCTCCGACTTCATCACATAACAGTTCACCATACGTTCATGCTACGAGAATCACAAACTTTAACAAAAGTATTTCTACCAATCCACAATTACTCACTAGCATGACTCTAATATCACCATCTTTATATCTCAAAACAAATGCAAGGAATCAAACTTCTCATATATTCAATGCTCTTTATATGAAACTTTTTATTATATCCCTCTTGGATGCCCATCATATTAGGACTAAATTCATAACCTAAGCAAATTACCATGCTATTAAGACTCTAAAAATAATATAAGTGAAGCATGAGATTTCAATAATTTCTATAAAATAAAGCCACCGCCGTGCTCTAAAAAGATATAAGTGAAGCACTAGAGCAAACTGCCTAGCCCAAAAGATATAAGTGAAGCACATAGAGTATTCTAATAAATTCACGATTAATGCATGTCCCTCTCAAAAGGTGTGTACAGAAAGGATTATTTTGGTAAAATGAAAAGCAAAGACTCATATCATACAAGATGCTCCAAGCAAAACACATATCATGTGGTGAATAAAAATATAGCCTCAAGTAAATTTACCGATGGATTGAAGACGAAAGAGGGGATGCCATCCGGGGCATCCCAAGATTAGATGCTTGGTTGTCCTTGAATATTACCTTGGGGTGCCTTGGGCATACCCAAGCTTAGGCTCTTGCCACTCCTTATTCTATAGTCCATCAAATCTTTACCCAAAACTTGAAAACTTCACAACACAAAACTCAACAGAAAACTCATAAGATCTGTTAGTATAATAAAATGAATCACCACTTTAGGTACTGTTGTGAACTCATTCTAAATTTATATTGGTGTTATATCTACTGCTTTCCAACTTCTCCATGGTTCATAACCCCCGATACTACCCATAGATTCGTCAAAATAAGCAAACAACACATAGAAAACAGAATCTGTCAAAAACAGAACAGTCTCTAGTAATCTGGAAATTTTGTATACTTCTTTTACTCCAAAAATACTGAAAATTAGGAAAATTTAGGAAATTTGTATATCAATCTTGTGTAAAAAATTCAGATCAAAAGCACGTTTCTGTGATTTTCTAAATTTCTGGCAATGAACACAAACGTTTCAGTTTTTCAGCAAGATCAAATCAACTATCACCATAGACCATCCCAAAGGTCTTACTTGGCTCAAACGCTAATTAAAACACCAAAACACAATTAATACATAGGTAATAATGTGTATTTATTGTAAAACAGAACAAAACACATAAAAATAAAATTGGGTTGCCTTCCAACAAGCACTATTGTTTAACGCCCCTAGCTAGGCATAAAACATAGGTCTTAATCATTGAAATAGAAGTGAGGGAGGTCATCCATACTCATATCATATTCCCTCCTCTCGGCATCAAGCTTTCTTTGTGGCAAGCAAAAATAATCAAGGGGGCTAAATTTAATAGGGTATGGATCTATAAGATCAAGTTTGGGAGGAATAGGTTCCTCCTTCAGCCCTTTGTACTTGATAATTATTTCTTCATTATAAACATTCCTAAGTTTATCTCTTAGCACAAACCCAAATCGATTATTTTGTATAGCAAAATTATCATTGTGTTCAGAAATCTTATCAACCAAAACAACGGGAGGAACTTTCTTTCTTAAGTTTTCATTATAAGCAGCATAATCTGGAGATTGCAATCTCATTATTTCTTCTTGATTAAAAATGATCTCCTCTATGGGAGGACAACCACCATTGATATTATAATGAGCAAATATTTCATCCGCTTCTTTTAAAATAAACCTAAATTCATGAGCTAGGAGTATGGTGGCAATACGTTTAACGGAAGGGTGATGAAAATTAGAGAATTCTAGGAAAATCCTTTGTATACACGGATGCATGTGAAAAAAATTGTCTTTCAAGTTCAATTACAAGCAAAGATATTGCATCCGCAAGGCTATTAGTTTTATTAAGGATTGACCCTCCTAGCATGGGTATCGTACCGGCACAAGTAAAGAAATCTGGAATAACACCTTTTCCAATAATATTACCGCTACCCACATGAAGTTTTTTTAGTATGCATGACAGTAGGTTCTTCATGGGGATCATTATTAGCAAAGTCATCAAAGTTTCCCTCAAGGTCACTACTATTTTTTTCAATGATAACCTCCCCAGATTCCGACATGATGGCAAAGCAAGCAATCTAACACACAAGCAAATGGAAAAGCAAGCAAAAAGGCGAACGAAAGAAGGGCGTAAAAAGGCAAATATTTTTGTATTTTTCTTAAAACATTTTAGAAGTGGGGGAGAGGAAAACGAGAGGCAAATGGCAAATAATGTAAGTGCAAGAGATGAGAGTTTATGATGGGTACTTGGTAGGCTTGATGTAGAACCTCCTCGGCAACGGCGCCAGGAATTCTTCCTGCTACATCTTGAGCTTGCGTTTATTTTTCCCTTGAAGAGGAAAGGGTGATGCAGCAAAGTAGAGATAAGTATTTCCCTCAGTTAAGAACCAAGGTATCAATCCAGTAGGAAGCACAAGCAAGTCTCCAATATATGCACCTGCACAAACTAACAAACACTTGCACACAACGCGAAAAAGGGGTTGTCAATCCCTTCACGGTCACGAACAAGAGTGAGATCTAATAGAGATAGGTATAAAAGATAAATAAAAGAGCAAACTAATGTAAATATAAATAAATTGAATCAAGGTATTTTTGAGTTTTTAGGTTTATAGATCTGAAAATATATGATGGAAAATAGACCCGGGGGCCATAGGTTTCACTAGAGGCTTCTCTCTTGAAAGAAAACATACGGTGGGTAAACAAATTACTGTTGAGCAATTGATAGAAAAGCGCATAATTATGACGATATCTAAGGCAATGATCATGCATATAGGCATCACGTCCGTGACAAGTAGACCGAAACAATTCTTTATCTACTACTATTACTCCACACATCAACCGACTCCTGCCTGCATCTAGAGTTTTAAGTTCATAAGAACAGAGCAACGCTTTAGGTAAGATGACATGATGTAGAGGGATAAAATCAAGCAATATGATATAAGACCCATCTTTTTATCCTTGATGGCAACAATACAATATGTGCCTCGCTACCCCTTCTATCACTGGGTGAGGACACCGCAAGATTGAACCCAAAACTAAGCACCTCTCCCATTGCAAGAAAAACCAATCTAGTTGGCCAAACCAAACCGATAGTTCGAAGAGAAATACAAAGATATCTTAATCATGCATAAAAGAGTTCAGAGAAGACTCAAATAATATTCATAGATAATCTGATCATAAATCCAGAATTCATCGGATTTCAACAAATGCACCGCAAAAGAAGATTACATCAGATAGAACTCCAAGAACATCGAGGAGAACGTGGTATTGAAGATCAAAGAGAGAGAAGAAGCCATCTAGCTACTAGCTATGGACCCGTAGGTCTGTGGTAAACTACTCACGCATCATTGGAAGATGTAGAGGCCCTCCGTGATCGAATCCCCCTCCTGCAGAGTGCCGGAAAAGGCCCCAAGATGGGATCTCATGGGAACAGAGGCTTGCGGCGGCAGAAAAGTATTTTGGTGGACGCTTCTGATGTTCGGGGAATATTTGAGAATATATAGAGCTGGAATTATGGTTAGGGGACTCCCGAGGGGCCCACAAGCCAGGGGGCGCGCCCCCCTGGGGCGCGCCCGGAGGGCTTGTGGCCTCCTCGGGACTCTTCTGGCCCTCTCTCCAAGTCTCCTGGGTGTCTTCTGGTCCAAGAAAAATCATTGTAAAGTTTTATTCCATTTGGACTCCGTTTGACATTCCTTTTCTATAAAAGTCAAAAACAAGGAAAAAAACAGAAACTGGCACTGGGCTCTAGGTTAATAGGTTAGTCCCAAAAATAATATAAAATAGCATATTAATGCATATAAAACCTCCAAAATAGATAATACAATAGCATGGAACAATAAAAAATTATAGATACGTTGGAGACGTATCAAGCATCCCCAAGCTTAATTCCTGCTCGTCCTCGACTAGGTAAATGATAAAAATAGAATTTTTGATGTGGAATGCTACCTAACATATTTATGAATGCAATCTTCTTTATTGTAGCAAGAATATTCAGATCCATAAGATTCAAAACAAGAGTTTAATATTGACATAAAAACAATAATACTTCAAGCATACTAATAAAGCAATCATGTATTCTCAAAATAACATGGCCAAAGAAAGTTATCCCTACAAAATCATATAGTCTGGCTATGATCCATCTTCATCACACAAAGTATTTCATCATGCACAACCCCGATGACAAGGCAAGCAATTGTTTCATACTTTTGGTGTTCTCAATTTTTTTCAACTTTCACGCAACACATGAGCATGAGCCATGGATATAGCACTATAGGTGGAATAGATTATGGTGGTTGTGGAGAAGACAAAAAGGAAGGAGAAAGTCTCACATCAACTATAAAAATTAATGGGTTATGAAGATGCCCATCAATTGATATCGATGCAAGTGAGTAGGGATTGCCATGCAATGGATGCACTAGAGTTATAAGTGTATGAAAGCTCAAAAAGAAACTAAGTGGGTGTGCATCGAACTTGCTTGCTCATGAAGACCTACGGAAATTTGAGGAAGCCCATCATTGGAATATACAAGCCAAGTTCTATAATGAAAAATTCCCACTAGTATGAGAGTGACAAAATAGGAGACTCTCTATCATGAAGAACATGGTGCTATTTCAAAGCACAAGTGTAGAAAAAGGATAGTAACATTGTCCTTCTCTCTTTTCTCTCATTTTTTGGGCTTCTTTGGTCTCTTTTTTTTTATTTGGGCTTCTTTTGCCTCTTTTATTTTTTATAAAGTCTGGAGACTCATTCCAACTTGTGACGGAATCATAGCTTCCATCATCCTTTCCTCACATGGGACAATGCTCTAATAATGATGATCATCACACTTCTATTTACTTACAACTCAAGAATTACAACTCGATACCAGAACAAAATATGACTCTATATGAATGCCTCCGGCGGTGTACCGGGATGTGCAATGATCAAGAGTGACATGTATAAAAAATATGAACGGTGGCTTTGCCACAAATACTATGCCAACTACATGATCATGCAAAGCAATATGACAATGATGGTGCGTGTCATAATAAACGGAACGGTGGAAGTTGCATGGCAATATATCTCGGAATGGCTATGGAAATGCCATAATAGGTAGGTATGGTGGATGTTTTGTGGAAGGGTATATGGTGGGTTTAGTGCACCGGCGAAATTTGCGCGGTACTAGAGAGGCTAGCAATGGTGGAAGGGTGAGAGTGCGTATAGTCCATGGACACAACATTAGTCATAAAGAACTCACATACTTATTGCAAAAGTCTATTAGTCATTGAAAAAAAGTACTACACGCATGCTCCTAGGGGGATAGATTGGTAGGAAAAGACCATCGCTTGTCCCCGACCGCCACTCATAAGGAAGACAATCAAAGAATAAATCATGCTCCGACTTCATCACATAACAGTTCACCATACGTTCATGCTACGAGAATCACAAACTTTAACAAAAGTATTTCTACCAATCCACAATTACTCACTAGCATGACTCTAATATCACCATCTTAATATCTCAAAACAAATGCAAGGAATCAAACTTCTCATATATTCAATGCTCTTTATATGAAACTTTTTATTATATCCCTCTTGGATGCCCATCATATTAGGACTAAATTCATAACCTAAGCAAATTACCATGCTATTAAGACTCTAAAAATAATATAAGTGAAGCATGAGATTTCAATAATTTCTATAAAATAAAGCCACCGCCGTGCTCTAAAAAGATATAAGTGAAGCACTAGAGCAAACTGCCTAGCTCAAAAGATATAAGTGAAGCACATAGAGTATTCTAATAAATTCACGATTAATGCATGTCCCTCTCAAAAGGTGTGTACAGAAAGGATTATTTTGGTAAAATGAAAAGCAAAGACTCATATCATACAAGATGCTCCAAGCAAAACACATATCATGTGGTGAATAAAAATATAGCCTCAAGTAAATTTACCGATGAATTGAAGACGAAAGAGGGGATGCCATCCGGGGCATCCCAAGATTAGATGCTTGGTTGTCCTTGAATATTACCTTGGGGTGCCTTGGGCATCCCCAAGCTTAGGCTCTTGCCACTCCTTATTCCATAGTCCATCAAATCTTTACCCAAAACTTGAAAACTTCACAACACAAAACTCAACAGAAAACTCATAAGATCTGTTAGTATAATAAAATGAATCACCACTTTAGGTACTGTTGTGAACTCATTCTAAATTTATATTGGTGTTATATCTACTGCTTTCCAACTTCTCCATGGTTCATACCCCCCGATACTACCCATAGATTCGTCAAAATAAGCAAACAACACATAGAAAACAGAATCTGTCAAAAACAGAACAGTCTCTAGTAATCTGGAAATTTTGTATACTTCTGTTACTCCAAAAATACTGAAAATTAGGAAAATTTAGGAAATTTGTATATCAATCTTGTGTAAAAAATTCAGATCAAAAGCACGTTTCTGTGATTTTCTAAATTTCTGGCAATGAACACAAACGTTTCAGTTTTTCAGCAAGATCAAATCAACTATCACCATAGACCATCCCAAAGGTCTTACTTGGCTCAAACGCTAATTAAAACACCAAAACACAATTAATACATAGGTAATAATGTGTATTTATTGTAAAACAGAACAAAACACATAAAAATAAAATTGGGTTGCCTTCCAACAAGCACTATTGTTTAACGCCCCTAGCTAGGCATAAAACATAGGTCTTAATCATTGAAATAGAAGTGAGGGAGGTCATCCATACTCATCTCATATTCCCTCCTCTCGGCATCAAGCTTTCTTTGTGGCAAGCAAAAATAATCAAGGGGGCTAAATTTAATAGGGTATGGATCTATAAGATCAAGTTTGGGAGGAATAGGTTCCTCCTTCAGCCCTTTGTACTTGATAATTATTTCTTCATTATAAACATTCCTAAGTTTATCTCTTAGCACAAACCCAAATCGATTATTTTGTATAGCAAAATTATCATTGTGTTCAGAAATCTTATCAACCAAAACAACGGGAGGAACTTTCTTTCTTAAGTTTTCATTATAAGCAGCATAATCTGGAGATTGCAATCTCATTATTTCTTCTTGATTAAAAATGATCTCCTCTATGGGAGGACAACCACCATTGATATTATAATGAGCAAATATTTCACCCGCTTCTTTTAAAATAAACCTAAATTCATGAGCTAGGAATATGGTGGCAATACGTTTAACGGAAGGGTGATGAAAATTAGAGAATTCTAGGAAAATCCTTTGTATACACGGATGCATGTGAAAAAAATTGTCTTTCAAGTTCAATTACAAGCAAAGATATTGCATCCGCAAGGCTATTAGTTTTATTAAGGATTGACCCTCCTAGCATGGGTATCGTACCGGCACAAGTAAAGAAATCTTGAATAACACCTTTTCCAATAATATTACCGCTACCACATGAAGTTTTTTTTAGTATGCATGACAGTAGGTTCTTCATGGGGATCATTATTAGCAAAGTCATCAAAGTTTCCCTCAAGGTCACTACTATTTTTTTCAATGATAACCTCCCCAGATTCCGACATGATGGCAAAGCAAGCAATCTAACACACAAGCAAATGGAAAAGCAAGCAAAAAGGCGAACGAAAGAAGGGCGTAAAAAGGCAAATATTTTTGTATTTTTCTTAAAACATTTTAGAAGTGGGGGAGAGGAAAACGAGAGGCAAATGGCAAATAATGTAAGTGCAAGAGATGAGAGTTTATGATGGGTACTTGGTAGGCTTGATGTAGAACCTCCTCGGCAACGACGCCAGGAATTCTTCCTGCTACATCTTGAGCTTGCGTTTATTTTTCCCTTGAAGAGGAAAGGGTGATGCAGCAAAGTAGAGATAAGTATTTCCCTCAGTTAAGAACCAAGGTATCAATCCAGTAGGAGGCACAAGCAAGTCTCCAATATATGCACCTGCACAAACTAACAAACACTTGCACACAACGCGAAAAAGGGGTTGTCAATCCCTTCACGGTCACGAACAAGAGTGAGATCTAATAGAGATAGGTATAAAAGATAAATAAAAGAGCAAACTAAAGTAAATATAAATAAATTGAATCAAGGTATTTTTGAGTTTTTAGGTTTATAGATCTGAAAATATATGATGGAAAATAGACCCGGGGGCCATAGGTTTCACTAGAGGCTTCTCTCTTGAAAGAAAACATACGATGGGTAAACAAATTACTGTTGAGCAATTGATAGAAAAGCGCATAATTATGACGATATCTAAGGCAATGATCATGCATATAGGCATCACGTCCGTGACAAGTAGACCGAAACAATTCTTTATCTTCTACTATTACTCCACACATCAACCGACTCCTGCCTGCATCTAGAGTTTTAAGTTCATAAGAACAGAGCAACGCTTTAGGTAAGATGACATGATGTAGAGGGATAAAATCAAGCAATATGATATAAGACCCATCTTTTTATCCTTGATGGCAACAATACAATATGTGCCTCGCTACCCCTTCTATCACTGGGTGAGGACACCGCAAGATTGAACCCAAAACTAAGCACCTCTCCCATTGCAAGAAAAACAAATCTAGTTGGCCAAACCAAACCGATAGTTCGAAGAGAAATACAAAGATATCTTAATCATGCATAAAAGTGTTCAGAGAAGACTCAAATAATATTCATAGATAATCTGATCATAAATCCACAATTCATCAGATCTCAACAAGCACACCGCAAAATAAGATTACATCGGATAGAACTCCAGGAACATCAAGGAGAACATGGTATTGAAGATCAAAGGGAGAGAAGAAGCCATCTAGCTATTAGCTATGGACCCGTAGGTCTGTGGTAAACTACTATGCATCATCAGAAGGGCAGCAAGGTTGATGTAGAGGCCCTCTATGATTGAATCCCCCTCCTGCAGAGTGTCGGAAAAGGCCCCAAGATGGGATCTGACGGGAACAGAGGCTTGCGACGGCAGAAAAGTATTTTGGTGGACGCTTCTGATGTTCGCAGAATATTGGAGAATATATAGAGCTGGAATTAGGGTTAGGGGATTCCCAAGGGGCCCACAAGCTAGGTTGCGCGCCCCCCTAGGGCTCGCACTGAGGGCTTGTGGCCTCCTCAGGACTCTTCTGGCCCTCTCTCCAAGTCTCCTGGGTGTCTTCTGGTCCAAGAAAAATCATTGTAAAGTTTTATTCTGTTTGGACTCCATTTGATATTCCTTTTTCTATAGAAGTCAAAAACAAGGAAAAAACAGAAACTGGCACTGGGCTCTAGGTTAATATGTTAATCCCAAAAATAATATAAAATAGCATATTAATGCATATAAGACATCCAAAATAGATAATATAATAGCATGGAACAATAAAAAATTATAGATACGTTGGAGACGTATCAATCCCCCTAGGGGCACGAGTAGTAGTACTTTGCTTTGAGGGCTAATAAACTTTCGCAATAAGTATGTGAGTTCTTTATGACTAATGTGAGTCCATGGATTATACGCACTCTCACCTTTCCGCAATTTGCTAGCCTCTTCGGTACCTTGCATTGCCATTTTTCACCATGAGAGTTGGTGCAAACTTCGCCGGTGCATCCAAACCCCATGATATGATACGCTCTATCACACATAAGTCTCCTTATATCTTCCTGAAAACAGCCACCATACCTACCTATCATGGCATTTCCATAGCCATTCCGAGATATATTGCCGTGCAACTTCCACCGTTCTGTTATTATGTCATACACCTTCATTGTCATATTGCTTTGCATGATCATATAGCTGACATAGTATTTGTGGTTCAGCCACCCTTCATCATTATCATACATGTTACACTAGCATCATTGCACATCCTGGTACACTGCTAGAGGCATTCATATAGAGTCATATGTTTCAGGTTTATCGAGTTGTAAGTAAATAAAAGTGTGATGATATTCATTATTAAAGCATTGTCCCAGTGAGGAAATATAAAAATAAATAAGAAAAGAGGCCAAAAAGAGCCCAACAAAAAAAGAGAAAACAAAATGAGAGAAAAAGACAGAATGGGCAATGTTACTATCCTTTTCCACACTTGTGCTTCAAAGTAGCACCATGTTTTTTCATATAGAGAGTCTCCTATGTTGTCAGTTTCATATACTAGTGGGAACTTTTCATTATAGAACTTGGCTTGTATATTCCGATGATGGGCTTCCTCAAATGCCCGAGGTCTTCATGAGCAAGAAAGTTGGATGCACACCCACTTAGTTTTCAGTTTGAGCTTTTATACACTTATAGCTCTTAGTGCATCCGTTGCATGGCAATCCCTACTGCTCGCATTGACATCAATTGATGGGCATCTCCATAGCCCGTTGATTAGCCACGTCGATGTGAGACTATCTTACTTTTTGACTTCCCCTTATTAATCTCTATCACCACATTCTATTCCACTCATACTGCTATGTCCATGGCATACGCTCATGTATTGCGTGGGGGTTGAAAAAGCTGAAGCGCATTAAAAAGTATGAACCAATTGCTTGGCTTGTCATCGGGGTTGTACATGATAAATACTTTGTATTAAGAAGATGGAGCATGACAAGACTATATGGTTTTGTATGGATAGCGTTCTTTAGCATTTTTATTTCGAAAGGCATGATTGTTTGTTGGTATGCCTGAGTATTGATGTCATTATATCAATTATAGACTATTGCTTTGAATCATTCGGATCTTAATATGCATACCATAAAAAAAGATTACATGATGAAGATGTTAGGTTGCATTCCACATCAAAAATTCTGTTTTTATCATTTACCTACTAGAGGACGAGCAGGAATTAAGCTTGAGGATGCTTGATATGTCTCCAACGTATCTATAAGTTATGATTGTTCCATGCTATTATAGTATCAGTCTAGGATGTTTTATATGCATTTGTATGCTATTTTATATCATTTTATGGACTAACCTAGTGCCCAGTGCCAATTGCTGTTTTTTGCTTGTTTTTGGCTTTTCATAAAATCAATATCGAATGGAGTCCAAACGGAGAAAAATCTTTGAATTAATTTTTTCTGGACCAGAAGGGACCCACGAAGGTTCCGGAGAAGACCCAAAGAGTCACGAGGGAGCGACAAGCTCACCAGGCATGCCTAGGGGGGCATGCCCCTTGAGCTTGTGGGCCCCTCATGGCACCTCTTGACTTAATTCTGCCTCTATAAATTCCCAAATATTCCCAATATACTAGAGAGCCACCCAAAACACTTTTCCCACCGTCGCAAGTTCTGTTCTTCCGCGATCCCATCTGGAGGCCTTTTCCGGTACTTTGCCGGAGGGGGAATCGATCATGGAGGGCTTCTACATCATACTTGCTGCCTTCCAATGATGCGCGAGTAGTTCACCATAGACCTACGGGTCCATAGCTAGTAGCTCGATGACTTCTTCTCTCTCTTTGATCTTCAGTACAATGTTCTCCTTGATGTTCTTGGAGTTCTATGCGTTGTAATCTTCTTTTGTGGTGTGTTTGTTGGGATCCGATGAATTGTGGGTTTATGATATGAATATTTATGAGAAGTAATGGAGTATTCTCTGAAATTTCTTATGCATGATTATTATACTCCCTCCGTCCAGCTGCATAAGTCATCTTAGGTTGTGCACCGCGACCAAGGTAGAGGAAAAAAATGAGAGAACTTAATGCTTATTTGCTAATTAATAGCATTGCATGCAATGAACTGACCACTGCATGTCATGTTTGGTAGTCTCAAGTCATCGAAAGCATACACACCCCACATCTCTTATTGGTTAATTCCTTTATTTGTGTCAAAAACTAAGAAACGGGGTAAGAGTTAATGCACCGCGCCTAAGCGTATTGGGATTATTTGGTTTTTGTAAGGTGACTTATACACCTAGACGGAGGGAGTAGCTTTGTATTTCTTTCCGATCTGTACGTTTGGTTTGGCCAACTAGATTGATTTATCTTTAGTGGGAGAGGTGCTTTGTGATGGGTTCAATCTTGCGATGCTCTATCCCAGTGACAGAAACGGACAAGACACGTATTTGTATTGTTACCATTAAGGGTAAAACGACGAGGTATATTCATATTGATTGGGTTTAGTTTGTCTACATCATGTCATCTTGCTTGAGGCGTTACTCTATTTTACACTTAATACCCTAGATGCATGCTGGATAGTGGTTTGGGTGGATTAATAGTAGTAGATGCATGCAGGAGTTCGTCTACTTGTCTCGGACGTGATGCCTATATACATGATCTTTGCCTTGAATATTGTCATAACTATGCGCTTTTCTATCAATTGCCCAACAGTAATTTGTTCACCCACTGTATGCTATGTGCTTGAGAGAAAAGCCTCTAGTGTAAACTATGGCCCCGGGTCTACTTTTATCATATATAAAAACACAAAAATACCTTGCTACAATTTTCTATTTTCTTTTATTCTATCTTTGCAATTTATCTATCTACCACTACAAGATTTAATCCTTGCAAGTAACTGCCAAGGGGATTGACAACCCTTTTGTTTGTGTTGGGTGCAAGCATTTGCTTTTGTGTGTGCAGGTGCTGTTCATGAGGCTTTGTGTGATTCTCCTACTGGATTGATAACCTTGGTTCTTAACTGAGGGAAATATTTATCTCTACTGTACCGCATCTCCTCTCCTCTTCGGGGAAATCCCAACGCTGCTCACGAGTAGCAGTTACTTGCAAGGATTAAATGTCGTAGTGGTAGATAGATAAATTGCAAATATGAAATAAAATAAAATAGAAAACTACAGCAAAGTATTTTTGTGTTTTTATATATATGATAAAGGTAGACCCGGGGGCCGTAGTTTTCACTAGAGGCTTCTCTCTCGAGCACATAGCATATAGTGACTGAACAAATTACTGTTCGGCAATTGATAGAAAAGCACATAGTTATGACGATATTCAAGGTAATGATCATGTATATAGGCTTCACATCTAAGACAAGTAGATCGACTCCTGCCTGCATCTACTACTATTACTCCACCAATCGTCCGCTATCCAGCATGCATATATGGTATTAAGTATAAAACAGAGTAATGCCTTAAGCAAGATGACAGAATGTAGACAAAGTAAATCCAATTAATATGAATAAACCCCATCATTTTACCCTTAATGGCAACAATACAAATATGTTTCTTGTCCCCTTCTGTCACTGCGATATAGAGCACTACAAGATTGATCCAATTACAAAGCACCTCTCCCACAGAAGATAAATCAATCTAGTTGGCCAAACCAAACGGATAGATCGGAGAGAAATACAAAGCTATAACAGTCATGCATAATAAATTTTAAAAAAGACTCCATTAATATTCATAAATATTCAGATCATAAACCCACAATTCTTTGGATCCCAACAAATACACCACAAAAGAAGATTACATCAGATAGAACTACAAGAATATCGAGGAGAACATTGTATTGAAGATCAAAGAGAGAGAAGAAGCCATATAGCTACTAGCTATGGACCCGTATAGGTCTGTGGTGAACTACTAACGCATCATCGGAAGGCAGCAAGGATATTGTAGAAGCCCTCCGTGATCGATTCCCCCTCCGGCAGAGTACCGGAAAAGGCCTCGAGATGGGATCACGGAAGAACACAAGCTTGCGGCGGTGGAAAAAGTGTTTTGAGTGGCTCTCTATTGGTTTCCCAAGTTTAGATAATTTATAGAGGTGGAACTAGATCAGATGGAGCCATGAGGGGCCCACAAGGTAACAGGACGCCCTCTCCTAGGGCGTGCCTTGTTGCCTTGCCATCTCCTCGTTTGCCTTCTCGTCTCATCCCAAAGCTTCTAGGGTCTCTTTTGTCCAGATAAAAAATATCAAAAAGTTTCGTAGCGTTTAGACTCCATTGGTACTGATTTTCTAGAAAACCAAAAACAGGCAAAAAAACATCAACTGGCACTAGGTACTGGGTTAATAGGTTAGTCCAAGAAAATGATATAAAGTAGCATATAAAACATCCAAGATTGATACTATAATAGCATGGAACAATGAAAAAATTATAGATACGTTGGAGACGTATCAGACTATGATTGATCCCATATAATTGTGGATCATCACTCTTCTAGCTGAAAGGTCTTTACGATTGGTGTGAAGGTGGAATATGGCGGTTGGTAGTGATAGTGCTTATCTTCATCATTCACAGATCATTGCAATAGGGGATAATTGGAGACCGCTTTAGCCGGGTCCACAGGGAAACCCTTAACTATACCATTCAATCTGGAGTGGGGATGAATGGTATTGGTGTGTGGGATATAGGGTGTTGCATGTAGGCTCGTATTTGTACTAGGTACCGCCCACTTGTAGAAACATATAAAGTGTCTTAGGAATCCAAACTTTGAATTATGCTTAAGCATCGGTCATGTTAGATGCACACTAGCGGGGAATTTGGACTCCCTTGGAACACTTTAGTCCTCTTGATTCCAACAACCATTATTCTACGTCTCATTCTATTTTCACTTTACTCTTGAATTTTGTTACCGTGTTCACAACAACCTCGCAATATTTCAAAAGGTTATGTCACTGCTTTCCCGTTTCAATGCTATGGTTAAAAAAATGATAAATGCTAACTACAAAAGCTTTAGCATTTGTCTAAAGAGGCACTTTTACTATTTTATCTATTTTCCAAATTACTCGTGAGTGATGACACACATGTTATGAGTAGTGAATATAATGTGAATGTGGAGAATATGTGTGTTGCCACGACAATAGATTTCTAGTAATATTTCCATATATTCTTTTTTACAACCTAAGGTAATTACATATATCAATACATATCTTATTTTGATCATGAATGTAACATTCCTTTTCTCCTTGTATATGTGACATTTTATGATCCACAAAAGGAGAAGGAATGAGAACTAGAGATTATTATGTGTAATATATATTTCTGTATTTGGTTGACTAGATATTAAAAATTTCTTGCCAGAATTTAAATCTAACTTGTATCGTAAAAGAAATCTTATCATCGTCGATCTAAAAAATGATATATCCAATGGCAAACCTTGTGAAAGGAAGGTGGCGCACAAAACGCCTCCTTTTGGCCCACAAGATAAGCACATAGCCACGCATAGCTGGAGGCGTGGGTAGATACATGTATCTTGTGCCAGCTTTTTGAGCAAAAGCAAATAGGTTGGTCGATCCTGGCACGCATACTTACCTACACCAATACACAACACTCCGAAAAGTAAGTAAAGCCAAGAAACTGATCTATATCTCCAGACAGATACCAGTGACGTGTGTCTTTGTACATACATGTGTGCATGCCCACAGAGCGCAAATTATACCGATCCCGCACATGCATGCGGGAATTCAGCAGTGGTTGGCGCCAGCGCCCTTACCTGGTGGTAGCTGATCCAAAGGCATTGTTTTCAAGGGGGGATAGATGAGAGATAGAGAGAGAGATGTGATTGTTACTGATACTCATCGGCACCACCTTGTACCCATCATATTGAACATCCATCAAAGCCCTCTCCTTGTCACATATTTTTATAGAATGCACATGGTTTACATGTAAACCTACAAAGGCTATATCTAGTTTATGACTGCATAGGATGGAATATGTAAACCAACATATTTCACCTCAAATCTTGTATATTGATATGAATGCATAGGGTGGAATGCATGCAGAGGATACATAGTAAACAACAAATGTTTTCTTTGCATCGCAAAGCCATGCACTAGCAATAGATTAAGGCATATCATGATATGCACATGTTAACAAGAATGACAAGAAACCAGAAGTGTTCAATCTGGCACGACCTTTCTTGGATAGGTTCAAGAAACCTAGCACCTGTCACCACTAGGGCATGGCGCCCATAGCAAGACAAGCGGCACACAGTTGTAAAGGTTAGGAACCTATCTCTATCTATCTATCTAAATCATATACATCCATCCATTGCCAGTAAGAACAAATTAAATAAAGCCCCAAAAATGCCAAGGCTTCTCTGGCAAGTGTCTTATCAGTACACACATTCGGTCCTATTTAAGCACCTCCCTCAGATATCTCTAGATATCATTGAGTTCCTTCCATACATACACACATCTCTATCATTTCCCCCCAATACTTGTTCCACCCCAGCACCCTTTTAAGAAAGAGCCTCCTCCATGGCAGTCCACCTTCAAGTTCAACAACAACACCTGAATCTTTCGGCGGGGTTCAGGTTTCACCCAACGGACATGGAAATCATCACCTTCTACCTAGTCCGCAAGGTTCTGAAGAAACCCTTCGATGTGACAGTAATCGAGGAGGTGGATCTGAACAAATGCGAGCCATGGGATCTCCCAAATAATGTAAATATGGGGGAGAAGGACCAATACTTCTTCTCCAAGAAGGACCTCAAGTACCCCACCGGGATACGCACCAATCGGGCCACGAACGCTGGATATTGGAAGGCCACTGGAAAGGACAAGGAGATTGTCCACCCGCCGACCATGAGTCTCATCGGCATGAAGAAGACTCTGGTCTTCTACAAGGGCAGAGCCCCCAGGGGGGAGAAGACAAACTGGATCATGCACGAGTACAGACTCGAGATGGGCAAGCAACACACACCAGACCTGCCCACCGACATTGTGAGAGCCGCCTCCATTAATGCGTCTTCCAAGGTATTTCCAAACCTTGACTAGTAGTACTCATGACTGATGAATACGCATGTACATAAATATCCAGCTACTCACCATTTTTGATTTGCACTGATTTAGTTTACGTATGTTGGTAGGAGGAGTATGTCGTTTGTAGAATCTTCCATAAGAGCACCGGACTGAAGAAGGTGGTGATGCCTTCATATTCCATGCCCATTCCCATGTCCATGGGGGTAGAGCAACAGCAGGGCTTCCTCGAATCTAATACCCTGGCTCCTCTCATGGAATATGACATGCCATTGTCATTAGCGCCACTGCCTGCAGCTTCTTTGTACCAGATGCATAACTTCGGGGCTGGATCATCTATGATGGGCAGTGCGGTGCTTCCAATGATGAATAACCAATACTTTGAGAATCATCACCACCAGATGATGGTTGCACCGCCACAGTCATCAATGTCGTTCTACAACAACCAACAGCAACACCAGCAGCAAATGATGCATATGAGTGCAGAGCAGGGCTTCATGGTCGGGGTTGATCCTGGGAGCGGTACATCATCTATAGTGTCACATGAGGATGTTCTGACTGGGATGAGCAACAACATTCAGGGAAATGGTGGTGCAACAATCTCCAGTGAGATCTCGTCGGTCAACATGGGTATGGATGGCATGTGGAACTACTGATGATCAAATGATCCTCGAGAATATATAAATGTGTTCATGCATAAAATAATCATCCACCAAAAGATCAGTTGATATATACCAACATCTATATTGGTTTATACTACATTTTATTTTCATCATGGTCACAAGAGAGTTTGTATGCATTTGCTTGCTTGACTTTCTTTTCTTGTTACATTATTGTGTATATGTGTACTGGCTTGTATGTGCACCACCAACTGGTGTATACCTAGCTACATTTGCATGCGTTGTTAAATACCTGACAATATGTCATGCATGTTTTAAACCTATGTGGAATAAACTATTTTGTTTAATTATGAATATTTTGTTAAATGTATTATTGTGAATTTGGTTACATATGTGTATTTTATTGGAGTAGAATTTGGGCATGCACCAATCTAGAGGGATTTCCATCCACTCTATGAACTCTTACATCCACTTTGAATTTTTTAGATGCATTGGTTAATTTTTTAAGAAACTGAATGTGTATGTCCATTTATGTCCTAGTGGCTTTGATGATAAATGGCAAAGCCACCCCATAAGTGCTAAAAGGCAATATAATGGGACAAAAATTATCTTGTTGCGATCCAAGTTATAAGAAATCAGTTGGGTAATTGATCTTACCACACAATACTTCAACATCTCTAGCAATCCAAAGCGGCAACATGGTATCTCTATTTGCAAGTTTAATAGTAACATCAATTACTTCTATCTCAGTAGGTAAAATATCATGCATAATTTGTTGATAGAGAGAAAAAGGAATAGCACTTATACGAGTACCCATATCACATAAACCATGATAGAAATGATCTTCAATCTTAACAGAAACAACAGGCTTGCCAACAACCTTCTTATTATTATCTAACTTATCCCATTCGTTTCTAACAAATTTAGCAATTCTAGATGCTTCCTCACATAAATATATGACATGTCCATCAATATTATCAACCAATAAATTCTTAACTATTGCGATTGGAGGTTTTACTTTAATTTATTCATAGTGTTTATGTGTCTTAATATTACTCTTATGAACCATAGTTGTAGCCTTATAGCATGTTCCTTAATCCTAACAGGGAAAGGAGGTTTCTCAATGTAAGTAGTAGGCACAACAGGATTAGCGATATACGCAAGTGTTTCAATTTTAGCGATAATGGGTTATTCAAAAATATCATTAACGGGTGGATGAAATTTAAACCACTTCAATTTGTAAGATCAACATGAGCAGCAAGGGATTCACAAAATGTAGCTAATATCTCAGAATCAAGTCCATATTTTGCACTAAGCTTATGAAAAACATATATTTCTACAAAAGACTTAGCGCATTCATAATCAAAATTTATACCTAGCTCGTTACCTTTATGGATCTCCCAATCTTCAGAGTTGCATTTAATTCTATCAATAAGATCCCATTTGAATTCAATACTCCTTTTCACGAAGGAACCAGTAGAAGAAGAATCAAGCATTGTTCTATCATTATGAGAAAGCCGAGCATAAAAATTTGGAATAATCATCTCGAGAGAGAGATCATGATTGGGGCATTTTAGCATCATGTCCTTAAGCCTCCCCCAAGCTTGAGCACTAATTTTTCCTTCATGAGGCCAAAAATTATATATACAATACCGATCACGATAAACCAAGTGCATATGATACATTTTTTGATGGATTTCCAATTTCAGTCGGTTCTAGTCCCATGTTTCAGGATCATCCAATAGCCTATACCATGCCAAAGATTTTTGCTCCAAAGATAAAGGGAACATATTCTTCTTAACATAATTTGTTGATAGACCTGCAAGCTTAAACAATCCACATAGTTCATCCATATAAATTAAGTGCATATCAAGATGTTTTGTTCCATCTCCTACATAGCGATTAGCATGCAATTTTTCCATAATACCAAAAGGGATTTCATAATAAATATTTTCAGTAGGTTGAGGAGCGTCTCTTACCACTTCCGCTTGAGGTGAAGATACCCTGAACAAGCCCCTCAAAAGAGTATCTTCCTTAGTAACAAGTAGAGATAAAATTCAGGATGTAATATAAATGTTTCTTTACCATATTCCTCTTACCAAAAGCGCTTACTCTCTGCAAGTGTTGTAAAATAGTTGTGACAGATAGTTTGGTAGTAAGATAATTCATAGCAAGTAATAAGTAACAATACTAACAAGGTGCAGCAAGGTGGCCCAAATCCTTTTTATTGTAAAGGACAAGCTGGAACAACTTCTTATAGTAAGCAAAGTATTCTCGAGGACACATGGGAATCTTGTCTAGTTAACTTCATCTCGATTCGCTGACTCGCATTCACTATGTTGATAGGTTGTTATGTGGGAGGACCAGTGCTAAGGTGCTTTTTCTTTACTTGAAAAAATAGTCCACTTATGATTAACCCCTCTCGCAAGCATCCACAACTACGAAAGAAGAATCAAGATAAATCTAACCATAGCACGAAACATATGGATCCAAATCAGCCCTTACGGAGTAGCGCATAAACTAGGGTTTAAGATTCTATCACTCCCACAACCCATCATTTAATTTCTAATCCCACAATCCCTTCCCCTAGGCCCAAACATGGTAATGTGTCATGTAGTCGACGTTGACATGACATCACTAGAGGAAGAACAACATAACACATCATACAAATATTAAACGAAACCCAACTTCACATGATTACTTATAACGGGCTTCTCCCATGTCCTCAAGAACAAACGAAACTACTCACAAATCATATTCATGTTCATGATTAGAGGAGAATAATATATGATTAACAATCTGAACATATGATCTTCGACCAAATAACCAACTAGCATGAACTACAAGATGTAATCAACACTACTAGAAATCCACAGGTACCAATATGAGGTTTTGAGACAAAGATTGGAAATAGGAGATGAACTAGGGTTTGAGATGAGACGGTGCTGGTGAAGATGTTGATGGAGATGAGTCCTCCCATGACGAGAGGAACTTTGGTGATGACGATGGCTTTGGTTTCCCCCTGCTGGAGGGATGTATCCCCGGAGGAATCGCTCCACCAAAGAGCAAAGTGCTCCTGCCTAGGTTCCGCCTCAAGACGACGGCTCTTCGTCCTGAAAGTCTTCTATTGATTTTTTCTAGGGAAAATGGCTTCATATAGCAGGAGATGGGCCAAAGAGGCCCTCCGTGGGAACCGCAAGCTCAATGGGAGCACCCCACGAGCTTGTGGCTCCCTGGTGGGTCCCCTTAGGTGCATATTCCTTCCAGTATTTTTCATATATTCCACAGTAAATCTCCGTAAATTTTCAGGTCATTTGGACATCCGGAGAATAGCTATCTCTGTTGTAGCTCTTTTCAAGTCCAGAATTTTAGCTACCGACAATCTCCCTCTTGTGATAGAACTTCCAAGTTAAGAGGAAAAGGCATTGAAATTGCATAAAAAGTGGAATATAACTTTAAAACAGTAGAAATAGTTCTAGGAAAACATGATGAAAAATGGACTTATCAGCTACCGAAGAAATACCTTGATTATGAATGCATGATAGGGCATGATTTTATTAATAGAGGTACTCCACTTAACCGGTAGAACCTGGTGTTCAACTAGGGTACCCATTCCATCAGAACTCTGCATGCCCATTCTTTTTTTGATATTGATGACAGGGGGAAATATATTATTATGCGAGAGGACATCACCAACTATAGAAAAGAGTTGGCGGGAGCACAGGAGGTTCACCCTTGGGACGCCCAACTGCCATAGCCGACTCAGTTCCTTCCTGAACCTGAGGGATTCTTCAAGAGGGAGTAACCAAGTTAGGCCGAAAGCCTAAGCTTGGAGGAGTATGTTTCTCACCAACATTTCATTCATGTTAGCACATTCATTACACTTGTCAGTGTTCTTCATTTTCTGTGTATATCCATGTTCGCTTTTATTTGTTTTCTTTTGTGTGTTTAGGAAAATTTGAAAAATCCAAAAATATTTCTCGCTTATTTTTTATTTTCTTTCCTTGGTTGCTAGTTTATAGTAAGAAAAGAAAACCAAAAAATATTTCTCATTTTATCTTTTGTTGTTTGTTCAGAGCTCTTCAGTGTAAATATTTTCTCGCTTTTCATTTTTCTTTCTTCTTTCGTTTTCTTCAGAAAAACTAAAATCTCCAAAAAAATATTTCGGTGCATTTCTTTGAACTCTTCTTGTTTGCTAATTTTTTTAGAAAATAAAAAAGATTTCTCTAGTTTCTCTTTTGCCTCTTCTCTGTTGCTTCTTTTTGCTATTTTCTTCTTCATCGTTCTTTTGAATTCTCTTGCATCTCGTCGAGTCTTGTTTCAAAAGGAGAAGACATCTAAAATAATTTCCAGCTGGCTCTTATGTGTTTTATTGCTGATCTAATGAAAGACTAAACATTTCCTTGTCTTCTCCTATGTATATAGTCCTTGCAGATTTTAGCTTAGTCCATAGCACACTTGCACTATGTTATATTTTCTAGATCATTATGTCGTGCAAGTGAAATGCATTTATGACGATGATTTGATGAAGTGATCATGGTGAAGATAAGCTGGTACGAACTCTACTTCACTACAAGAAATATGTCACTAAATGGTCATTGTTTTTCATTTGCGACCTTTTTGTGACCAAAAATAGTTGGTCAAAAGCTGACCATCTTTAATGAAACTTAATGACATTTTTTTGTGAAATGGTCGTAGAAGGCAATGACCAAAATAAAAGGTCGTTGGTTCTACGACCAATTATTTTGGTCACTGGCAACATGCCCACACCACGTCAGATCTGACATGGCAAGCTGACTTGGAAAAATTGCGACCAAATGAATTGGTCGTTGATTAGAATCAGCCCAGTCCAGTTTGATGCTTTACATGGGCTGAGCCCAACAATTCTGCTTTTTTATATTTTTTTCCTCTCAATTTTGGTCAGCTACATGGGCCAAGCCCAACACCTTTTTTATTTTCTGGGCCACAACCTTAACAGTCCACTTTTTGTGGGCCTCACGCTTTTTACATTTAATTTTGAAGATGGTCCCACTTGTTAGTTTTCTGCTGTTGTTTTGTCATTACAAAATAGGTCCCACTAGTGAAATGAACCCCGGTTCTCAGAAATGCTGTTTAGGTCCGACATGTCAGTTCTCATTTGTGCAATTACCAATAATTTGATTCAAATAGAGCCTATAAGGCATAATATTTCACTCAACAGCCAAACAAAGTACAATACAATCATGCACAGTACAAATCTGGTATCCAGCTATAAAAATACAACTAAATACACACATAACTAGCTCCACTGAGCTAGAACACATTGTTGGGTGCGGGGTTTCTTCGGGATTCTTCTTTCTGGAGCTCAACTTTTGAAGAATGAAGGCCAGCATCTAGGGGCTATAAATCAGAAAAGTTAGCAACATAATCAAGTGAAGCCATGCACATAACATTCTCCTAACAGTGAAAAATAGTTGCATAATTTGAGATCTAATAAGAAACCATGAATATAACAATCTCATAACAGCAAAACTAAGATATATTTGTAAAGGCCAAATGATAAGTACCAACCCAGTGCTAGATAACAGAGAAAGTATGTCAAGTTATTCTGATTTACTAATGCGTTTGTCACATGATACATGCATCAAGCATCAGGATGAGTAGATACCTGACTTCGTGTCGATGCTATGGATGGGGCTGTAGTAGAACATCTGGTTCGCATCATCGTTGATGCTGGACGTTGCCTGTACTTGTCCATTTAGAAGTCTGCCATGCGCTCCTGCCGTCGCCTGTGAGGAAGACCTAGCCAGAGAGGATCTGGTAATTCTAAAATAACATAAAAAACAAACAAAGCTAAAAAGGTGCTTTAAGATAGTGAACAAGTGAATATCACTTATATTTAGTGCCTTACATGACAATGGCTGGATTAGTACAGTTGTTGAAGCAACACTATGGTGATCATGTAACGTAGAGTTAGGAATTCTATGCTTATTATTGAGAAAAAAAGGTTACAAATTAAGCCTTTGTTTAATAGTAGATCTAAGGAAATCAACTGTGCATTTGGTGAGAATATAGCAACAGATTAAGAGCATATTGTTCATCATCACACAAATAGTAGCACAATGCTACATGCAGCTATTGGCATAAAGTAGAGATTCTACAGTACATAGTCAAATATGAAGGACAAAGCAAACTATTTCGGAATAGATAAATTACAGAACAAGCATGTATTCACCATCCTACTGGTAGCAAGGACATAAAGATAATCACTTAACAAGAACCACGAACATTATCAAATCATATAACTAAGTACAATCCAATATCCCAGCTGAGAGCAAACATGTATTCGACATTTCTGACATTTCAATACATGCACGACAAAGGTTGGTGCTCTGTTCTTACCACGACACGAGTGAGAGATCTGGTACATAAGAAAATGAATTCATGCACGGATGACATACACAACTAAAAAAAATCAGGATATCACATATTATTAGAATTGCATATTAGATGGCTGCAAGATAAGTGTTACTTCATACTCCCTCCATCCGGAAAAGCTTGTCCCTCAAATGGATGTATCTAGCACAAAGTTAGTGCTAGATACATCCATTTGAGAGACAAGCTCAGGACAAGCATTTTCGGACGGAGGGAGTATAAAGTAACTAGAATTAGCACCCAACAGCTAGATAGCATATGGTTCAGAAACTAGTTTCAGATAAATGGGTCATCCAAATTGGAGGGTAACTGACTTTGTTATCTAGAAATATCGGAGTGTTGTGCACACTAGGATAAAATCCAAGACCAAGAAACTGGAGCAAGCAACTGCTGTAGTAACAAGCTTTGATGGTGCTAAATGCAACAAGTTTGCATAACTTGATTCACAATGGTACACGCAATATACACAACAAAGTGTCACTGCGGGGAGTAGCATAATCAAAGAGAAGCATGGCAAAATTGATAAAGAATAGAAAGCTTCAGGCTAAGGACAACAGTTACAAAGGCACCTAATATGAAATCTTCTTCAATAGGACATAACACAGATAGCTCAGTGGCCAAGGATATTTTTCTAAAAAAAAATAGACCCTTGCATATTTTAGGACAAACAACCACAACCTGAAATAAGCCTGTAAAAGATAGCATGTACACTTGGGTTTGCGGCTGTACACATGTATGTACAAATGTAGAACCAGTTAAAACAATGTACAAGAGTTGATGATCCTAAGATCCTACCTAATCAGCAGATGACACAGTGAACAAGTGAAGGACTTATCTCTCTCCCTGTTGAAGAACAAAGTCGATGAAGACATGCAGCATAAGGAGGAGCAGCCTTGCATCATCAGCTTGGTCGGGTCAACACTCTCAGCGTTCTGGGATCGGGGGTACCCAGATTTACTTGCCTGCGGCCCAGTGCATGGGCCCGTCGACGGCCCTATACGGCTCAGCTACAACAACTCCAAGTCAAGACCCTCGCGAGGGCCCAAGCCCCACGAGGCGAACGACACCAAGAACTCCAGAGGAGCGGCCTCCCCAGGCTGCCTCCCGAGGGGCGGAGACTTCTATGTGGGCAACCAGCCTCACGAGGCTGCGATGACGTGAGCCATGATGACCAAGGCCAGGCGGGCACTAGCAGGCATAGAGGAGACAATTTCCCCTTTGGTGCTAAGGGGGCAAGGATAGACGCGGGCTTCCAAGGAATCCCCCAAAGGTTACCATTCTGGTGCAACAAGACCATGACCACGAGCTTGGCAGGACGGATGTCATTGATACGTCCATTTTGCATCATGTTTTCCTACTATTATTTATAATGTTTTTATACATAATAATGCCTTTTGGAGTATTTCTAATGCCTTTTCTCTCATATTATGCAAGGTTTACACAAAGAGGGAGAATACCGACAGCTGGAATTCTGGACCTGAAAAAGCTACATTAGAGTTACCTATTCTGCACATCTCCAAATGAGCTGAAAATTTACTGAGAATTGTTTTGGAATATATGAAGAATAATGGAGCAAATAACTAATAGAGGGGGCCCACCAGGTGGGCAAAACCCATCTGGGCGCGCCAGGGAGCTCAGGCGCGCCCTGGTGGGTTGTGCCCTCCTCGGCCCACCTTCGGTGCCCCTCTTCTGGTATATAAGTCATTTTGACCTAGAAAAAATAAAGAGAGGACTTTCGGGATGAAGCGCCACCATCTCGAGGCAGAACTTGGGCAGGAGCACTTTTGCCCTCCCGCGGAGCGATTCCGCCAGGGGAACTTCCCTCCCGGAGGGGGAAATCATCGTCATCATCATCACCAATAACTCTCCCATCTTTGGGAGGGCCATCTCCATCAACATCTTCAACATCACCATCTCCTCTCAAACCCTAGTTCATCTCTTGTGTTCAATCTTTATACCGGAACCTTAGATTGGTACTTGTAGGTGACTAGTGGTGTTGATTACATCTTCTAGTTGATTACTCTATGGTTTATTTGGTGGAAGATTATATTTTTAGATCCATTATGCTATTTAATACCCCTATGATCTTGAGCATGATTATTATTTGTGAGTACTTACTTTTGTTCTTGAGGTCACGGGAGAAGTCATGTTGCAAGTAATCATGTGAACTTGATATGTGTTTGATATTTTGATGATATGTATGTTGTGATTCCCTTAGTGGTGTCATGTGAACGTCGACTACATGGCACTTCACCATATTTGGGCCTAAGGGAATGCATTGTGGAGTAGTTATTAGATGATGGGTTGCTAGAGTGACAGAAGCTTAAACCCTAGTTTATGCGCTACTTCGTAAGGGACTGATTTGGATCCAAAAGTTTGATGCTATGGTTAGATTTTATCTTAATACTTTTCTCATAGTTGCGGAAGCTTACGAGGGGGTTAATCATAAGTAGGAGGTTCATTCAAGTAAGAACAGGACCTAAGCACCGGTCCACCCACATATCAAATTTTGAAAGTAGCGAACACGAATCAAACCAACATGATGAAAGTGATATGATGAAATTCCCGTGTACCCTCAAGAACGCTTTGCTTATCATAAGAGACTGTTTTGGCCTGTCCTTTGCCACAAAAGGATTGGGCAACCTTGCTGCACTTTATTTACCATTACCTTTACTTGCTCGTTACAAATTATCTTACTATCTTACTATCTGTTACTGACTATTTCAGTGCTTGCAGAAAAATACCTTGCTGAGAACCACTTGTCATTTCCTTCTGCTCCTCATTGGGTTCGACACTTTTACTCATCTAAAGGGCTATGATTGATCCCCTATACTTGTGGGCCATCAAGGCTCTTTTCTGGTGCTATTGCCGGGGAGTGAATCGCTCTTGGTAAGTGGAAATTGGTAAGGGAAAATTATTACTACGTGCTAAAATTTATTGTCACTTGTTACTATGGAGAATCATCCTTTGAGGGTTTGTACGGGGTATCTTCACCTCGACTGGAACCACAATTAGTTGCCCCTCAACCTACTACACCTACTAAAAATATTGTTTATGAAATTCCTTCGGGTATGATAGAACAACTGCTAGCTAATCCTTATGCAGGAGATGGAACTGAACATCCTAATATGCACTTGATATATGTGGATGAAATTTGTGGATTATTCAAGCTTGCAGGTTTGCCCGGAGATGAAGCTAGGAAGAAGGTTTTCCCTTTATCTTTCAAGGGAAAAGCATTGGCATGGTATTGGCTATGCGATGATATTGGATCTTGGAATTGGAATCGATTGAAATTGGAATTTCACCAAAAAATTTATCCTATGCATCTAGTTCATCGTGATCGGAATTATATATATAATTTTTGTCCTCGTGAAGGAGAAAGTGTCGCTCTAGCTTGGGGGAGGCTTAAGTCAATGTTATATTCATGCCCCAATCATGACCTCTCAAGAGAAATTATTATTCAGAATTTTTATGCTCGGCTTTCTCATGATGATCGATCCATGCTCTATACTTCTTGTATTGGTTCTTTTATGAAGAAGACTATTGAATTCAGGTGGGATCTTTTAGAAAGAATTAAACACAACTCTGAAGATTGGGAACTCGACAAAGGTAAAGAGTCAGGTATTAAGCTTGAATTTGATTGTGTTAAATCTTTTATGAATATCGATGGTTTTCACAAGTTTAGCACTAAATATGGACTTGACTCTGAGATAGTAGCCTCCTTTTGTGAATCATTTGCAACTCATGTTGATCTCCCTAAGGAGAAGTGGTTTAAATGTCACCCACCTATTAAAGCAGAAATTAAAGAATCCGACATAGCTAAAGATGAAACTATTATTTACAATGTTGATCCAGTTGTGCCTACTGCTTATATTGAAAAACCACCTTTCCCTGTTAGGATAAAGGAACATGCTAAGGTTTCAACTGCGGTTCGCAAAACTAATATTAGAGCACCTAAACCTGCTGAACAAATTAAAGTACAACCTGGTAGAAAATATTGATGGGCATGTTATTTACTTCTGTGATGAAGCTGCTAGAATTGCCAAACCCGATGAAAAAGATAATCATAGACCTATTGTTGGCATGCCTGTTGTCTTAGTTAAAATAGGAGATCATTGTTATCATGGTTTATGTGATTTAGGTGCTGTTGTGAGTGCTATTCCTTTTACCTTATACCAAGAAATTATGATTGACATAGCACCCGCTGAAACAGAAGTCATAGATGTTACTATTAAACTTGCTAATAGAGACACCATCACACCACTTGGGATTGTTAGAGATGTTGAAGTCTTGTGTGGGAAAGTAAAATACCCTACTATTTTTCTAGTTCTTGGTTCCCACAAGATGAGTTCTGTCCCATTATCTTTGGTAGACCTTTCTTGAACACTGCCAATGCCACTATAGATTGTCATAAACAAACTGCCAGTGTTAGCTTTGGTGATGAGTCTCATGAGTTTAATTTTTCCAAGTTCAATAGACAACCTCACAAGAAAGAATTACCTAGTAAGGATGAAATAATTGGTCTTGCTTCTATTGCCGTGCCTCCTACTGATCCACTAGAATAATATTTGCTAGACCATGAAAATGATATGCATATGAATGAAAGAAATGAGATAGATAAAATTTTCTTTGAACAACGACCTCTGCTCAAACATAATTTGCCTATTGAAACTCTAGGAGGTCCTCCTCCACCTAAAGGTGATCCTGTGTTTGATTTGAAACAATTGCCTGACACTTTGAGATATGCTTATCTTGATGAGAAAAAGATATATCCTGTTATTATTAGTGCTAACCTTTCAGAACATGAAGAAGAGAGATTATTCAAAGTTCTGAAGAAGCACCGAGCTGCTATTGGATATACTCTTGATGATCTTAAGGGCATTAGTCCCACTCTCTGTCAGCACAAGATTAATATGGAACCTGATGCTAAACCCGTTGTTGATCATCAACGATGTTTGAATCCTAAGATGAAAGAAGTGGTAAGAACTGAAATATTAAAGCTTCTGGAAGTAGGTATAATCTATCCCATAGCTGATAGTAGATGGGTGAGTCTTGTTCATTGTGTCCCTAAGAAAGGAGGTATTACTGTTGTTCCTAATGATAAAAATGAACTCATTCCACAAAGAATTGTTACTGGCTATAGGATGGTTATTGATTTGAGAAAATTAAATAAAGCAACTAGAAAAGATCATTACCCCTTGCCTTTTATTGATCAAATGTTAGAAAGATTATCAAAGCACACACACTTTTGCTTCCTTGATGGATATTCTGGTTTTTCTCAAATACCTGTTTCACAACCTGATCAAGAGAAAACCACCTTTCCTTGCCCTTTTGGAACTTATGCTTATAGACGTATGCCTTTTGGTTTATGCAATGCACCTACTACCTTTCAAAGATCTATGACTGCTATATTCTCTGATTTTTGTGAAAAGATTGTTGAGGTTTTCATGGATGATTTTTCTGTATATGGATCTTCTTTTGATGATTGCTTAAGCAACCTTGATCGAGTTTTGCAGAGATGTGAGCAAACTAATCTTGTCTTGAATTGGGAGAAGTGCCACTTTATGTTTAATGAAGGTATTGTCTTGGGGCATAAATTTTTTGAACGAGGTATTGTAGTGGATAAAGCTAAAGTTGATGCAATTGATAAAATGCCATGTCCTAAAGATATTAAAGGTATTCGTAGTTTTCTCGGTCATGCTGGTTTCTATAGGAGATTTATTCAAGACTTCTCTAAAATTTCTAGGCCTCTTACAAATCTTTTACAAAAGGATGTTCCATTTGTTTTTGATGATGATTGTGTAGAAGCCTTTGAAACACTTAAGAAAGCCTTAACTTCTGCACCTATTGTTCAACCACCTGATTGGAACTTGCCTTTTGAAATTATGTGTGATGCTAGTGATTATGCTGTTGGTGCTATTCTAGGACAAAGAGTTGATAACAAACTAAATGTTATTCATTATGCTAGCAAAACTCTAGACAATGCCCAAAGAAATTATGCTACTACTGAAAAAGAATTTTTAGCAGTTGTGTTTGCTTTTGACAAATTCAGATCTTACATTGTTGATTCTAAAGTTATTGTTCACACCGATCATGCTGCTATTAAATATCTTATGGAAAAGAAAGATGCTAAACCTAGACTCATTAGGTGGGTTCTCTTGCTACAAGAATTTGATTTACATATAACTAAAAGGAGCTGAGAACCCCGTAGCTGATAACTTATCTAGGTTAGAGAATATCCTTGATGACCCACTACCTATTGATGATAGCTTCCCTGATGGACAATTAGCTACAATAAATGTTTCTCATAACACTCCTTGGTATGCTAACTATGCTAATTATATTGTTGCTAAATACATACCACCTAGTTTCACATACCAACAAAAGAAAAGGTTCTTCTATGATTTAAGACTTTACTTTTGGGATGACCCACATCTTTATAAAGAAGGAGTAGATGGTATTATTAGATGTTGTGTACCTGAGCATGAACAGGAACAAATCCTATGGAAATGTCACTCCGAAGCTTATGGAGGGCATCATGCGGGAGATAGAACTGCTCACAAGGTATTGCAATCCGGTTTTTATTGGCCTACTCTCTTCAAGGATGCCCGTAAGTTTATTTTATCTTGTGATGAATGTCAACGAATTGGTAATATTGGTAAGCGTCAAGAAATGCCTATGAATTATTCACTTGTTGTTGAACCATTTGATGTTTGGGGTTTTGATTATATGGGACCTTTTCCTTCGTCTAATGGGTATAAACATATTTTGGTTGCTGTTGATTACGTTACTAAGTGGGTAGAAGCTATTTCAACTAGTAGTGCTGATCATAACACTTCCATTAAAATGCTTAAAGAAGTTATTTTCCCAAGGTTTGGAGTCCCTAGATATTTAATGACTGATGGTGGTTCACACTTTGTTCATGTTGCTTTCCATAAAATGCTTGCTAAATACGATGTTAACCATAGAATTGCATCACCCTATCATCCTCAATCTAGTGGTCAAGTTGAACTTAGCAATAGAGAAATAAAACTAATATTACAGAAAACTGTTAATAGGCCCCGAAAGAATTGGTCTAAGAAATTGGATGATGCACTTTGGGCCTAGCAAATAACATATAAAAATCCTATGGGTATGTCTCCCTATAAAATGGTTTATGGAAAAGCTTGTCATTTGTCTCTTGAGTTAGAACATAAAGCATATTGGGCAATTAAAGAACTCAACTATGATTTCAAACTTGCCAGTGAAAAGAGGTTATTTGATATTAGCTCATTAGATGAATGGACAACCCAAGCTTATGAAAATGCCAAGTTATTTAAAGAAAAAGTTAAAAGATGGCATGACAAGAGAATAGAAAAGCTAGAATTCAAAGTTGGAGAATGTGTTCTATTGTACAACTCTCATTTTAGATTCTTTGTAGGAAAACTTCTCTCTTAATGGGAAGGACCATATATAATCAAAGAGGTTTACCGCTCTGGAGCTATCAAAATAAATAATGCCGAAGGTACTAACCCGAAAGTGGTCAATGGGCAAAGAATTAAACACTATATCTCAGGTACGCCTATTAATGTTGAAAGCAATATTATTCAAACTAGGACACCTGAGGAACACATAAAGGAGACCTTCCGGAACACTCCAGAATAATTAAAAAAGAGGAGGTACGTGATACGGTAAGTAAACGGACTCTGAAAAATTCGCAAAAATATTTTCTGTCAGTTTTGGAATATATTAAAAATTAGGAAAATAAGAAACAACCAGGAAGGCACCCGAGGAGGTCACAAGACACACCCAGGTGGGTTGTGCCCACCTCAGGAACCTTCCTGACTCCGTTTTCCTCTTGTTTGCTTGTTTCCCAAGATAAAAAATCTTTATATACCCCCCGAAGGTATTGACCACCGTATCACAGAGAAATCTTCTGTTCTTCTTTCTTGCTGTTTTCTGGCAGATCTGAAAATATGTCATCTCAAGATTCGGGAGAGGATTGCCCAGTTTCTTATCAGCCTTTGGATAAAAATATCTTCAAGGACATCTATCCCTATATATGGTTCACCGATGAGGAAGATGAAGATGAACCAGTTCCCCCTCGTTTCAAGCAGGAAAGCAAGGAGGCATTATGCAAGAGGATAATAAAGCTTGAGATGGAGAATGAGGAGTTGAGGATAGATAATTTTACCCTTCGATGCAAGCTGGAGAAGAAGGATACTACCTCATCACCACCACCTTCTTCATCACCAAAGGAGACTTGAGTTCATGGTATGGACACTCCCCTTGGCTTGTGCCAAGCTTGGAGGAGGTGTCCCGGTATCGTATCACCACCACTATCTTTGCCTTTATCTATTTTAGTTTGATCTTTAGTTTCCTATGATTTAGTTGAATAAAAGTTTTAGTCTGATCCTTTCTTTTCGAGTGTTTGCTTAGTGATCTATCAATCGATGTAATCTTGTGCGAGATATATAATAAAGAGTAGTTTGATTTTTGTTTCTTTACTTTTTTGTCTCAATAAGAAGAAAGGGAAATAAATGAAAAATATCATAACTAATCTTATGGTAAGTAATGACATCACATAAGGAAAAGTATAAGTGATAAAATTTATTGGAGATTGACAAACATAGCATTGGTCAATGATGCAATTCATGAAAGAATTAATAAGGGAAGAGAAGATTCACATGCAAATACACTATCTTGGACATCTTTTATGATTGTGAGCCCCCATTAAATATTTTGTGTCCAAATAGTTGACGTTGGACAAGGAAGACAGGCGTAATGATTTATGTTTGTTCATATTCACATAGAAGTTATATTGTCATAGATCCTTTAACATGTGGTGCTTGCTTAATATCTTTTCTAGCCAAAAATTCCGCACTAAGTAGAGATACTACTTGTGCATCCAAAACCCTTAACCGAAATCTTATTTTGAGAGTCCACCATACCTACCTATGGATTGAGTAAGATCCTTCAAGTAAGTTGTCATCGGTGCAATAAGGCAATAAAAATTGCTTCTAAATGTGTTGGATCATTTAGTGTAAGAGAAAATTGAGAGTTGTACAAAATTGTGATGGCAAAGTAATAAAAGCGACGGACTGCGTAATAAAGGTTGCTATCATAAGGGGCAATATAACATGACGTTCTTTTGCATTAAGGGATTTGGCATACAAACAAATAAGCGCATGACAACCTCTGCTTCCCTCTGCGAAGGGCCTATCATTTACTTTTATTCATTTACTTTTATGAAGAGTCAAAGTTTTCTTCCCTATTCCTTTTTATTTTCTATTTTTGCAAGAATCATGTGGTGAGGAAAGATCTAGGCACATATATCCACTTAGATATGAGTAGGCATGAGTTATTATTGTTGACATCACCCTTGAGGTGAATACGTTGGGAGGCGAAACTATAAGCCCCTATCTTTCTATGTGTCTGGTTGAAACTTTTTGTTCATGGGTATGCTGTGAGTGTTTGCAATCATAGAAGATTAAATGATGGTTGAGTATGTGGACTTGCCTAAAGGCTCTGATATGTGACCCTTCCTGAAAATATGATGAATCGTAGTTGCAAAGTTGACTGATAACATAGTTTGTTGGTTTTCAATAAGGTTTATGCTTTATACTTCAATGTTGTGATGAATTGTTACTTGTTCATGAGAAGTTATATGATCAAAGTTATTTGATAAAGTTTTATGTTAAAGTTCTTTGCTGTTATAATAATATGCATGATGCTTCTATGTCCGTATTTTGTTTTATCGACACCTCTCTCTCTCTAAGCATGTGGGCATGTTTTTCGATTTCGGTTTTCGCTTGAGGACGAGCTTGGTCTAAGCTTGGGGGAGCTGATACGTCCATTTTGCATCATGTTTTCCTACTGTTATTTATAATGTTTTTATACATAATAATGCCTTTTGGAGTATTTCTAATGCCTTTTCTTTCATATTATGCAAGGTTTACACAAAAAGGGAGAATACCGGCAGCTGGAATTCTGGACCTGAAAAAGCTACGTCAGAGTTACCTATTCTGCACATCTCCAAATGAGCTGAAAATTTATGGAGAATTGTTTTGGAATATATAAGGAATAATGGAGCAAATAACTACCAGAGGGGCCCCACCAGGTGGGCACAACCCACCTGGGCGTGCCAGGGAGCCCAGGCGCGCCCTGATGGGTTGTGCCCTCCTCGGCCCACCTTCGGTGCCCCTCTTCTGGTATATAAGTCATTTTTACCTAGAAAAAATAAAGAGAGGACTTTCGGGACGAAGCGCCGCCGTCTCGAGGCGGAACTTGGGCAGGAGCACTTTTGCCCTCCGGCGGAGCGATTCCGCTGGGGGAACTTCCCTCCCGGAGGGGGAAATAATCGTCATCATCATCACCAACAACTCTCACATCTTTGGGAGGGCCATCTCTATCAACATCTTCAACAACACCATCTCCTCTCAAACCCTAGTTCATCTTTTGTGTTCAATCTTTGTACCAGAACCTTATATTGGTACTTGTAGGTGACTAGTAGTGCTGATTACATCTTGTAGTTGATTACTATATGGTATATTTGGTGGAAGATTATATGTTCAGATCCATTATGCTATTTAATACCCCTATGATCTTGAGCATGATTATTATTTGTAAGTCGTTACTTTTGTTCTTGAGGTCACGGGAGAAGTCATCTTGCAAGTAATCATGTGAACTTGATATGTGTTCGATATTTTGATGATATGTATGTTGTGATTCCCTTAGTGGTGTCATGCGAACATCGACTACATGGCACTTCACCATATTTGGGCCTAAGGGAATGCATTGTGGTGTAGTTATTAGATGATGGGTTGCTAGAGTGACAGAAGCTTAAACCCTAGTTTATGCGCTACTTCGTAAGGCACTGATTTGGATCCAAAAGTTTAATGCTATGGTTAGATTTTATCTTAATACTTTTCTTGTAGTTGTGGACGCTTGCGAGGGGGTTAATCATAAGTAGGAGGTTTGTTCAAGTAAGAACAAGACCTAAGCACCGGTCCACCCACATATCAAATTATCAAAGTAGCAAACATGAATCAAACCAACATGATGAAAGTGATATGATGAAATTCCCATGTACCCTCAAGAACGCTTTGCTTATCATAAGAGACTGTTTTGGCCTGTCCTTTGCCACAAAAGGATTGGGCTACCTTGCTGCACTTTATTTACCATTACCATTACTTGCTCGTTACAAATTATCTTGTGATCAAACTATCTGTTACCGACTATTTTAGTGCTTGCAGAAAATACCTTGCTGAGAACCACTTGTCATTTCCTTCTGCTCCTCATTGGGTTTGACACTCTTACTTATCGAAAGGACTACGATTAATCCCCTAGACTTGTGGGTCATCAGTCATCGCCGAGCCCACCTCTGTGTCATGATAGAAGCTTTGCAGGCAAAGACTACCTTTCATTAGGATTAGATGTACTTCTTGTCCCCTTTCAAATTGGCCATTGTGGGATCCCTTCCCGCCTAAGTTATGAGGGAAGAGGACCAAGGACACTATAAAGATGGGCTAGGCACCACCGTAGAAGGGGATCCTAGTCGAACCCCAGACAGATCCACTCACACACACCACTTGAGCCCTCGCGAGGCTGCTCATCCACTGTACTAGTTCATCCACAGCCTCCTCGTGAGGCCAATCCACCATAAAGCAGGAGTAGGGTTTTACATCGCAAGGTGGCCCGAACCTGGGTTAACTGCTGTGTTCATCTTCTTCCCCGCTCGCGCGAACTCGACAAGGCTAGGCTGTGGGGTGGTGAGCTTGAGGCTTGAGCTGGTTGAGATCTTCACACACGCCCCAGAGTTCAAACCTTCTTGGGTCTACGGAGCCCTGAATCCGACATTTGGTGCCCCAGGTAGGGGCATGTCGAAATCCTCCTTCCGGTTCTGTTTCGTCTCCGCTTCATCGCTCCCATGGCCGACGCGCGCCGAGTCCGCGCCGAGCGCCGGGCTGCTCGCGTCGCCCACACGGCGCCCGTGGGCCGTGGTGTGCCTCGCCGCTCTGCTTCTCCGGCAGCTAAAGCTGCCATTGACCCTGCTGCTCACGAGCAGCAGGATTCGTCGCTGCACCCCTCCATGGAGTGCGATGGCCGCACCGCCACTCCGTCACCCACTCCTGCCACGGCGTCGTCCTCCCACGTCTGCCGTGGGCCGGCGAACACGCAGGCTGCACTGCTCATGGCGCGCGAGCTGCTGCGCTACCGCCCCGCCAACGACTGGCTTGGCTGCATCACCAAGCTTGTCAACGCCGCCGGCGTGGTCCTTGCACCGTCTCGCTCGCTCTTTCCCCCGCCATCCCAAGCAAGTAACGTAGCCCATGGCATGCCTCCTCCTCCTCTGCGCGGCACCGACCTCGAGCCCAGGCGCGATGCGCACCCGCCCGACCCGCCGCGTGGAGCGCCGGCGCGCGATGAGGCAAGCTGCCAGGTGGTGCAGCGGCCACAAGGCGACGCACGTGCGCTCCCAGCGCCACTAGGCTAGCATCAAGACCACGTGCCGCCGGAGGCTGCGGCGCATGGGCATCAAGACTGAGCTCCCCCCGCGCGCGCTGCGCCCGTGAGTGCAGTGGGCTACCGTGCCTTCACCCCGAAGCTGCGCCGTGTCGCCTGGCCCGGTAAGTTCAAGCCAGACCTGCCTCCACGCTACAAAGGCACCCCCGACCCTGCGGAGTTCCTCCAGCTCTACTCGCTGAGCATCGAGGCAGCGAATGGTGACGACAAGGTCATGGCGAACTGGTTCCCCATGGCTCTCAAGGATGGCGCGCGCTCCTGGCTCCTGCACCTCCCAGAGGGATCGATCTCCTCTTGGGATGAGTTCACGAGTGCTTCATCGCCAACTTCCAGGGCACCCGTGACCGCGCCCCTGCAGTGGGTGACCTGTGGCGTGTGAAGCAGCAGCCAGGCGAGACTCTGCACAAGTACATACAGCGCTTCACGAATGTTCGCCTCAAGATCCCGAAGGCGTCGGATGAGGCCATCATCTCGACGTTCACTGACAGCGTCCAGGACGTCAAGATGAAAGAAGAGCTCGCCATCCATGAGGACTTGTGCTCGGCCCTAGAGATGTTCAACCTGGAGAACAAGTGCGCGAGGGCCGAGGAAAGCCGCCTCTCCCTCCTCGAGCTTCCGGAGGCCGACCCTGAAGACAAGAAGGCCAAGGCTAAGGAGGTGAAGTGCAAGGGCCCTGCCGTGCTAGCAGTAGAGCCCGAGATGAAGCGTGGCCATGACCACGATGAGCCTCCCAGGGGCAACTGCCCATTCTGCATCTTCCACAATATTCACAGCCACAACACCAACGACTGCCTGGAGCTCATGGCGCTCCGCAATGGGCTCCTTGGCCGCCGCCCCGAGCGCGGCGACCGTGGCTACGGTCATGGAGGAAGCCGCGATGGAGGCCGATGGGACAACCGCGACCCTCGCTAGGACTGGTGCGACCAGCCTCGCGAGGACCGCTGGCAGGATCAGCCTCGCGACGGCCCCTGGCGTGACCAGCCTCGTGAGGACCGTCCTCAGGGCAATGCCGGCCTCCCTCCGTTGCCGCTGCCGCCAAGGAGAAATGATGACAACTGATAGGATGATGGGGCAGGGGGCTTCCAGGAACCCCGTGCGATCGCTTGCATCCTGGGTGGTGCCCAGGCCCCTGCTTCGAACCGCATCTTCAAGCAATTCTCTCGTGAGGTGAACGCGGCCCTCCTGAAACTTGAGGCCGTGCGTCCCCTCAGGTGGTCGCAGTACATGATTACCTTCGACTCCAAGGACCACCTCAAGTGTTTGGCCGCCTCAGGCGCACTTCCCATGCTCTGCACGCCCACCATCAACAACGTCCTCATCACCAAGACACTCATCGACGGTGGCGCTGGGCTCAATGTCCTCTCTATGGAAACATTCGACACGCTCCAAGTGCCTTATGACCAGCTCCTGCCCATCAAGCTATTCTCTGGAGTGACTGACGGCTCCATCGTCCCCCTAGGGCAGGTGCGCCTTCCCGTCACGTTCGGCAAGCGCGACAACTACCACACCAAGCTCATTGACTTCGATGTCGCCCACATCGGCCTCCCGTACAACGCCATCCTCGGGTACCCTGCCCTCGCCAAGTTCATGGCGGCAACCCACCATGGCAACAACGTCCTCAAGATGCCAGGGGGCAGCAGCATCATCACGGTCGCCTGTGATGAGAAGGATGCCGTCTATTCCCTTGAGCATGCCTACCATGCCGCTGCAGCCGAGAACTCTGATGATGAGGGTGGCGTTCTGCCTCCTGAGACCACCCCCGCGAAGAAGAAGCGGCTCCTCCCCAAGGGTCTCCTTCGGAGACCAAGAAGCCCTCTGGTGGCGCCTCAGGCACCACGCCTGCTGTCGGGGCACCTCTTCCTCCCGCATAGGAAGGAGCGCCCGATGCTTCCCTCGGGACAGGCTGGGGGGCTTCCATCTGGAGAGCCTCCGACCTGACAAGTGTGACGAGGGAGGTGCTTGGGCACCACTTGGAGGCGTGCCTCGACACGCGCCCCCACAAGCAAGGAGCGAGGTGCCAGGAACGCGAGAATTCATCACCAAGGCGATCGAAGAGCTTCAAGAGGCGAGGGCCATGCGTGGCGAGCATCGCCCTGCACCACCCAGTGCAGCTTCCACCCCCGATGCAGGTGGCGAGCTGCACATCTGTGTCAACATACCGGGCCTCAACAGGGCCGCTTTGTAGGATCTCTTCTGGTTGTCACGTGTCGGCCAGAGTGGGGGCTACCCCTGCAAAAATGTCCTCATGTCGTTCGGCCTGCTGAACATGGGCGCCTTGTACCAGCGCCTGGCACAGCATGCTATGGCGTCTCACAAGGCCAGGCACTCGGCGGTCGCTGTCGGATTCGGGGTTCCGCAGACCCTTGAGAGGTTCGAACTCTGTGGTGCGTGTGAAGAACTCTCTCTCCCCAGTCTACCTGCTCAAGGATTCCACAGCCTAGCTCGACGAACTCAAGGAACAAGAGACACAACAGTTTATCCTAGTTCGGGCCGCCTTGCGGTGTAATACCCTACTCCAGCTTTGTGGTGGATTGCCTCGGAGGGCTGAGGATGAACTAGTACAGAGGTGGAACGATCTCAGGAGGAGAGGTGTTCTTGAGCTCGATGAGCTAGTGAGGTGGTGAGGGTGGAATGGATCTGGTCCAGCTCCGGTTGTTCTCCTCTCTATGGTGGTGGCTAAGTCCTATGCAGGCCTGGGCCCGGCGCGCACCCCCGTCATAGCCTGAGGCGTGGGCAAGGGGCAAAAGGGCGCCGCAACTCTGCAGGCGGCGTCAAGCAGCTCGGCGACCCGCTCCAGTAGCATGTCGCGGCCGCTCTCCGCCAACCTACAACGTAGCAGCTCCCGTGCCATGATGAGCGCAGCTCGCATGTTCGCCTGCTCTCGACGAGTGCGTGATGCCGTCGCCGCGGCGTAGCCTGAAGACCGCGTAGTGGCGCGCGTGCACCGGGGTGCTAAGGCGGACGGCGCCGTCCCGCGCCGCCCGCGCCCGGCGGTGTTGGGAGGTGTGCGGGCCGCCTGGAGCGCAGAGTTGAGGTTCTCTTGGGCGGACGGTGCTGCCCAGACGGGCCATGCAGCCAAGTGCTCGGCGTGAGCCCTTGGATCGTCAGCCATCGAAATTGCAGAGCGACGGCGGGCCGACTGGAAATAGAGGGGCTCCGACGCACCCCTACCTGGCGCGCCAAATGTCGGATTCGGGGTTCCGCAGACCCTTGAGAGGTTCGAACTCTGGGGTGCGTGCGAAGAACTCTCTCTCCCCAGTCTGCCTGCTCAATGATTCCACAGCCTAGCTCGACGAACCCAAGGAACAAGAGACACAGCAGTTTATCCTGGCTTGGGCCACCTTGCGGTGTAATACCCTACTCCAGCTTTGTGGTGGATTGCCTCGGAGGGCTGAGGATGAACTAGTACATAGGTGGAATGACCTCAGGAGGTGAGGTGTTCTTGAGCTCAATGAGCTGGTGAGGTGGTCAGGGTGGAATGGATCTGGTCCAGCTCCGGTTGTTCTCCTCTCTATGGTAGTGGCTAAGTCCTATTTATAGTGGCCTTGCTCCTCTTCCCAAATGTAGGTGGGAAGGGATCCCACAACGGCCAAATTCGAAGGGAGACAACTAGTACAAGTTATCCTGACAAAAGTAGTCTTCGCCTGCAAAAGCCTCTGGTGGTGACGCTGCAGTGGGCTCCTCGATGACCTCTGTCCTGCCGTCCTGGCAGTCCTGGTCTTGTTGCATCGATATGGAAACCTTTGCTTGATTCCTCGGGACTCCGCACCTTCGCTTGCCTCCTTTGCACCAAAGAGGAAACTGGTACACTACGCCCGCTGGCGCCTGCCTGGTCCTGATTGTAATGGCTCATGTCAGTTGAACCTCACGAGGTGCAACTTACATTGATATCTCCGCTCCTCGGGAGCCAGCCTGGGGAGGCCGCCCCTCGTGGAGGTCTTGGTGTTGTCCGCCTCGCGAGGCTTGGCCCCTTGCGAGGGTCTTGAGTTGTCGTTGCTGAAGCTGGGCCATACCAGGCCGTTGATGGAGCCACGCCACGGGCCGCAGGCAGGCCATTCTGGGCACCCCAGGTCCCAGGATGCCGACAGTAGCCCCCGGGCCCAAGGCGCACTCGAACTTGGCTTCGAGGCGAATCCAAAGGGCAAGTGAGGAGTGCCGCGGGCCCTAACCGCCTGCGGCCTTGGCTTCCGCATGGCGATTGATGGGACGTGGGTTCCCCCACTTTCCCACGCAGCCTTGATATTCGCCTGGCTTGATGGCCGCCGTTGCCGATGCAGCTCCGTCCCCATTGCTTGCTGCGCGCTCCTCTAGCCTCTTCGCCTTCCAGAAAGACTGCGGCTTCCTTCCCAGGCCTGACCCCGGCACTGGTTCTCCCCGTCGCTATGGCGCCGCGCTCGAAGAAGAAGGGAAATGGGAGAACATGCGCCCTAATGGAATCGCCGCCGGTCTACGAGCCCGCCCTTGAGCGGTCAGAGGTGCTTAATCAGGAAGGGCTGGACAAGGTTTACCCAGCGCTCGCCGCCGATTCCAATGAATGGAAGGCGACGGTGGCTTGGCCCGCTTCCCACGCCATGATAGATATGGCGGCCACTGAGATCCCCCTCCATCTTCACGCCCTCTGGGCTGGCCTGATCCCCCCTTTCTCCGATTTCTTCAATGCCGTGCTCTCGCATTACCAAGTCCATGCGCTGCATCTGGATCCCCAATCCATCATTCTCCTTGCCGTTTTCGCCTTCGTCTGCGAGGCCATGGTGGGCATTGCCCCCTCCGTGGTCTTGTTTCGCCATTTCTTCTCACTTCACCTGGTCGACGCCCGCCAGTGCTCAGGGTGCATGGCCTTCTAGGCCGTGGCAGCAATGGCCGGCACGGGGATCGACTTCGAGCTTTCACCAGCTGCAAATGGATTCCGGAAGCGGTGGGTGTTCGTAGATGTCGGCGTGCTCAACTCTCTGCTCTTGCTTCCTCGGGTGCCAGCTGTTCCCATCTCCGGCTGGAGGCACTTGAAGCTTGTCGACCATCGTCTTGCCCATGTCTGGCGCAGGCTAGCCAGGTTGAAGAAGCTTGGGGTGATGGCGTCCATGGTGGTGAAGGAGTTCATCCAGCGCCGCATCGCTCCGCTCCAGCGTCACTCTCGGCCAATGTGGACCTTCTCTGGTAGCAGGGACCCCATGAGGCTCCATGTGCACGTGCTTCCTCCCGAGGCACTGCGGACGGTGCTTGAGCTCCTGACGGGCGACCCGGCGCCAGCCAGCCTGCCGGAGGAGGGTTGCCTCTTGTATTGCTGCTCGAACAAGGTGGAGTTCAAGAGGCAGATGCCCCCTTTCGACGAATGGGGACTGCGCCTGGCCGGCCTTGAAGGGCCCCATGAGAACCCTGTCCTCGTGGTTCCTCTGCCCACCATCACCACGGCGTGCACCCCAGAGGCCGACGCAGGGGGGCGTGCGTCGCCGGCCGCCGCCGATGCGACTACTGAAGGGCCGGTGCCTGTCGGTGATCCTGAGATGGCTGCCCCTGTGGCTTGGGTGAGCCGTCTTGAAGAGGCAGCTGGGGAGTTGGTGCGGTCCAAGGCTCCCAAGGCCGCCGCCTCCGGAGCTCGGGCGAGCAGTCCTGAAGTGGAGACTGGTGAGCTGGCGCAGTCCGGGACTCCCGAGGCCTCCACCCCAGAGGCCCCGCCGAGTGTCCCTGAAGCTGATGGTTGCGCCTTGAGCTTCGGCCGGCTTCGTCTGAACCTCGACGCACTCTGCAAGAGAAAAGGGGCTCCAAACTGCAGTGGTGACGTCTACCGGCCGCTGAAGCAAAGGAAGTATATGGCCATAGATGAGTAAGTACCTTCGCCTTGCGATTTCCGGCATGTTGCACTCCTTCCTGACGATGGCTCTCCAGGATCCCTTCGGCTGCAGCGGCGAGGTCTCCTGAAGAGCGGCCTTGACTAGTCCTTGGCTCGTCCCCGGTCTCGAGCTCCCCACGCTGGGCCGCTGTGCCAGGCACGGGGCCTGTTCAAGGAGCGGATGCGCCGACGGGGGGCCTTGATCCTGCGTTCTTGTCGTCCTTCCTCCGTGGTCCGGCCTGGGGCGCTGAGGGCGTGCCGAGGGCTCTTCCGTTGGTCGTCACCGGCGGCTGGGTAACCCCAGCCCCGGCTTCATCCTCAAGCAGTGAGGCCACGCCATACGGCACCTCCACCGAAGCCTGAGGGGTGGCGGGGAAGGCGCCAGCCCCCAGCCCCCTGGCAAGGGCAAGCAGGCCACCTCACGTTTCCCCGATAACCCCCAGCACGAAGGAGTGCCTTGGCCATGCGCTGGCGCTCGCGCGTGGGCGCGGTGTCGTACGCCACGAGCTTTTCCGGGAGGCAATGGGTGCACGGAGCCGGCTCGGAGAAGAACTTGCGGACGTCGATGCTCGCCTTGAAACGGAGAACCTTCGGCTGGCAGACGAGTGGCATCAGTTGAAGGTGCCTATCAACCTCGGGCATCTTCAGCACGAGCGCGCCAATGCGAAGGCCACGGAATCCCTCGCGACCTCACGCGAGGCTTGCGCCCGGGCCTTGGAGGAGGCCAGGGCGGCTGACCATCGCTGCGAGGCCGCCGAGGAACACGAGCAGGAACTCCAGGCCTCGAACGCTGCCCTTGAACAGCGGATCGAGGCACGCAAGGCCGTCTTGGCGTCGATGAAGGGAGCGCCTTCCGAAGAGGGGGAGATCCAGAAATGCAAGGAGGCGCTGGTGCTGGAGGCCTCGGAGCGCAGCCTGGAGCTTGAGCGGCTGGAGGTGAGGGAGCGCCAGGTGACCATGGCTGAGGATGCCGTCACCGCGTGGGAAGCCAAGATCCAGGAGGAGGTCGATTAGAGGGTGGTGAAGGCTTGTGCAGCTCTCGCCGACGGGCATCGCCTGGAGCTGGAACTCCTGAGGGCCGAGGCTGAGGGCAGGGCCGCTGCCCTCAGGACAAGGCTGATCGAGGCGGAGCAGCGCGAGAAGGCCGCCAAGGAAGCTCAGGCCTCAGCCCAAGGTGATTTGGCATCCACTCGCGCCGACCTACATTCGCTCCAGCAGCAGATCAATAATGCCGCAACCCTTGCGAAGAAGAACGCGGACGAAGTGCGCCACCGCCTATCGCTGCAGCGCGAGCATGCCTCCATGCTCCAGGCTCTCAGGGTGAGGGCCAATCAAGCTTTGGGCATCATCTGCGAGGAAAGCGCCCCTCACCCGCTCGAGGGCGACTACGCCAGCCACCTCCGCTTCGTTACCGAGATCATGACCCGCCTGGAAGATCAGGCCGCGAGGGCCCGCGAGCTCATTGAAGAGAGAAGCCGCGGCCTCCTCGGGAGCGTGTTCTCACGCGTCTTCAGTCATCTTCAGAATCTTGACCCCCATTTTGATTTTGACGCCGTGATATCCCCCGTGCCCTGGGTTATCCAGAACAACCTAGCGGAATGGGTGGACGGCCATGTTGACGATCTGATCGCGGAGTTTGCTCCTGAGGACAACCCGGTCCTGATCGCGGCTGAGGAAGGCGATGCGGATGACGACGTCGAAGACGAAACCAGCGACAACGCGAGTGGCGTGGGTGATCATGGCGACGACGGCGCTGACGAAGAATCCGGTGACAGTGTCGATGGCGCAGATGAGGGTGGCGAGGACGGCACTGGAGGCAGTGCTTCTGGCTAGGCCTTCCTTTCCTTTGCCTTGACCTGTATGTAAAAAACTTGGGGGGCGTGAAAGCATTTTGGAAGGGGGAGCCCTTTGTATGAAATGACGATATGCTTTTGAGGTAGGATCTGAAGTGCGCCGTCACGAGCCTGCGGGTTCCCGAGCGGGGTAGCTATTGTGACTTATCTTTGGTTCCGTAGATCCTGAGTGGATCCTAATGTCACGATTGCATCCTCTCCCTGAGGTAAGCCTGAGGGGTTCGTGAGGTCCTGATCCTCCCGAGGAGCCTGCTAGCCTGCCCCAGAGTGCCTCGCGAGAAGCCGATTGCCGGATCATGGCAGGGTATGCTGGTGACTGCGCCCCCGATTCCCGGGGGGCCTTGGCATCTCCGGGGCTGACCCGAGGGCGCTTGATGCGCGCATGCCACGCCCAACCTCCGCTTGCGGGGTGCTCACAGGGATGGATAGCAGGTGCAAACCGTACTTGTTGAATACGAAACCAGAAAGCAAGAAACTGCCGTGAGACAAGAGAAAAGCAAACTCCCCCCATTTTTGACAACATGAAAGAACTTCAAATCTCAGTCCAGAAGGCGCCGAATCGAATTACAGAAAATGGGGCAAAAGCAAATAGCCGCGTCCGGCACCTAGCTAGTCTTCTTGTCTTCCCACCAGCACGGAGCTAAGTGCTTTCACTGGACATGAGCATTGTCATTGGGGGACAGTGTCGACGGCCAGCGCGGAGCATGGTGCTTCCACTTGGACATGGGCGGGATCCCCCGAGGCCCGAGGGCGGCACTCCGGAGACTCCAGGGCTTGTACAGCCCCACTCATTATTACGTGAGAGTGTCACGAGCGGAGACCTTCATAGGTGTGAGCCTTGCTTCATATCGCCAAACGAGGGTCCCACCCTGCGCCACCCCCGACCACTGTTGGGGCGTCCGGAAACCAGGATGAGACCAAGGGGCAAGGGGGACGCTGGCGGCACCCTCGGCGATGACGGGCCCTCTGCCGGGGGGGAAGGGCTCGCCGGCACCTCCCCCGACAGAGGACCTACCTCCATGCAGCGCCTTGCTCCGTGCGGCGCGGGGGAGGCCCTGGCTTCGGGCCCGTGAGAGTGTCATGAGCAGAGACCTTCATAGGCGCAAGCCTTGCTTCATATCGCAAGATGAGGGTCCCGCCCTGTGCCACCCCCGACCACCATTGGGGCATCCGGAAACCAGGACGAGACCAAGGGGCAAGGGGGACGCTGGCGGCACCCTCGCCGACCACGGGCCCTCTGCCAGGGGGGAAGGTCTCGCCGGTGCCTCCCCCGGCAGAGGACCTACCTCCATGCAGCGGCTTGCTCCGTGCAGCGCGGGGGAGGCCCTGGCTCCGGGCCCCTCCTGCGCAACCCCCAATGCGCCGCTCTCACCTGGAGCGGTGCCTCCGCCCTGGGGTTTCCGACCGCTGCTGTGGCCTGGTTTACCTGCGGTCCATGGTTAGCGTAAGCATGCTCCCGAGATATCGGCTATACCCTACGGTTGTTGTCGCTGAAGGGGCCGGCAAAGTCTCCGGGCAGCTCGTGGAAGACTCCGGCCTCTAGCGTCCCTTCTGCCCAGCTTGGCTCGGGGAACGAGCCGGGGCCTTCCTCCGGCATGTACACCAGATCCACCATGAGGGGTACGTAAGCGTCTACAGTCGCCGCGTCGGGGCCATCGCCTGGGTGCCCCGCATCTTGGGCCTCCAAGCCCGGCGCCTGGTCCAGATGGCCGTGGGGTGAAACCCAGTGCGGCCCTGCTGTGGGCTGCCAGAGCTCACCCCTCCTGGAAGCGGTGTTGTCATGGTAGGAAGAGCGGTGCCACGGGCCACGTTGGTGTTGTCGAATCCTGCAGGCGCTCCAGGGGGCACGCGTGCACGCCTGGGCTCGGCGCGCACCCCCGTCACAGCCTAAGGCATGGGCAAGGGGAAAAAGGGCGCCGCACCTCTGCAGGCGGCGTCAAGCACCTCGGCGACCCGCTCCAGCAGCGCATCGCGGCCGCTCTCCGCGAACCTGCAACGTAGCAGCTCCCGTGCCATGATGAGCGCAGCTCGCATGTTCGCCTGCTCCCGACGAGTGCGTGATGCCGTCGCCGCGGCATAGCCTGAAGACCGCGTAGTAGCGCACGCACGACGGGGTGCTAAGGCGGACGACACCGTTCCGCGCCGCCCGCGCCCGGCGGTGTTGGGAGGTGTGCGGGACGCCTGGAGCGCGGAGTTGAGGTTCTGTTGGTCGGACGGCGCTTCCCGGACGGGCCATGCAGCCCAGTGCTCGGCGTGAGCCCTCGGATCGTCAGCCATTGGAATTGCAGAGCGACGGCGGGCCGATTGGAAGAACAGGGGCTCCGACGCACCCCTACCTGGCGCGCCAAATGTCAGATTTGGGGTTCCGCAGACCCTTGAGAGGTTTGAACTCTGGGGTGCGTGCGAAGAACTCTCTCTCCCCAGTCTGCCTGCTCAACGATTCCACAGCCTAGCTCGATGAACCCAAGGAACAAGAGACATAGTAGTTTATCCTAGTTTGGGCCACCTTGCGGTGTAATACCCTACTCCAGCTTTGTGGTGGATTGCCTCGGAGGGCTGAGGATGAAATAGTACAGAGGTGGAACGACCTCAGGAGGTGAGGTGTTCTTGAGCTCGATGAGCTGGTGAGGTGGTGAGGGTGGAATGGATCTGTTCCAGCTCTGGTTGTTCTCCTCTCTATGGTGGTGGCTAAGTCCTATTTATAGTGGCCTTGGTCCTCTTCCCAAATGTAGGCGGGAAGGGATCCCACAATGGCCAAATTCGAAGGGAGACACCTAGTACATGTTATCCTGACAAAAGTAGTCTTCGCCTGCAAAAGCCTCTGGTGTTGACGCTGCAGTGGGCTCCTCGATGACCTCCGTCCTGCCGTCCTGGCAATCCTGGTCTTGTTACACCGATATGGAAACCTTTGCTTGATTCCTCAGGACTCTGCACCTTCGCTTGCCTCCTTTGCACCAAAGAGGAAACTGGTACACTACGCCCACTGGCGCCTGCCTGGTCCTGGTCATCATGGCTCACGTCAGTTGAACCTCACGAGGTGCAACTTACATTGATATCTCCGCTCCTCGGGAGCCAGCCTGGGGAGGCCGCCCCTCGTGGAGGTCTTGGTGTCGTCCGCCTCGCGAGGCTTGGCCCCTTGCGAGGGTCTTGAGTTGTCGTTGCTGAAGCTGGGCCGTACCAGGCCGTCGATGGAGCCACGCCACGGGCCGCAGGCAGGCCATTCTGGGCACCCCCGGTCCCAGGACGCCGACAGTAGCCCTCGGGTTCCTCGATGACCTCCGGCCTGCCGTCCTAGCAGCCCTGGTCTTGTTGCAACGATATGGAACCCTTTGCTTGATTCCTCGGGACTCTGCGCCTTCGCTTGCCTCCTTTGCACCAAAGAGGAAACTGGTACACTGCGCCCGCTGGCGCCCGCCTAGTCCTGGTTGTCATGGCTCACGTCTGGTGAACCTCACAAGGTGCAGCTTACATTGATATCTCCGCTCCTCGGGAGCCAGCCTGGGGAGGCCACCCCTCATGGAGGTCTTGGTGTCGTTCGCCTCGCGAGGCTTGGCCCCTCGTGAGGGTCTTCAGTTGTCGTTGCTGAAGCTGGGCCGTACCAGGCCGTCGATGGAGCCATGCCACGGGCCGCAGGCAGGCAAGTCTGGGCACCCCCGGTCCCAGGACGCCGGCAGTCGCGTCTTAGGAGGTCCCGGATCCTCACGAGCCCACCAGGCTTCACTGGCCTCCCTGGTCTCCGGAGCCGCCCAACTCATGAGGAGCTATCTTCACGGCACGCATCCTCAGCTACCTCGATGCTTCTTCAACGATGGTGCCAGGTGACGTTTTGGTTTGTTTAGTTGAGGGCGCCCCTCGAGCTGCATTATCCTCAGGCTGTTAGGGTCCGCCCCTGCAGTTGTATCGCTTTGTGCATGTATCAGAACTGGCTTTGCCTTTTATGAATTCCCTAAGTATTCCAACTTGCATGCCCAGTGCTTCGCCACCATGAATGTCGCCGTGCCCTCACAACCCCGCCCTCGACCGCCTCATGATTAAGGGCTGGCATAGCGTCTGTGCTCGGGTCCGTCCTTGCAGCGTCGATAAATCCAAGCGACCAAGCTCTGTCTCGCGGGCCAGTCCTGTGCACGTCACCTCCCAGGGTCCTTGGTGCTTTGTTCTCGCATGAGATAATCGAGCGTGGGTGAGTAAGGGCACGCGGCCCGGTTTGTCAAACCGCAGATCTGCGCTGCACCATCACGGGAGTCGTGCACCGGATGTTTTTCCTTGGGATTGTTGCATGAGAAGACTGGGCACGTCGTCTGTGCTCGGGTCCATCCCTGCTGCGTTGAGAAACCCAAGCGACCGAGCTCTGTCTGGCAGGCCGGTCCCGTTCACATCACCTCCTATGGTCCTTGGTGTTCAGCCTTCTCATGCGATGGCCTCTGGAGGTTCATTCGGTGCAGGTCACCCCACCACACATGTTTTGTAAGCGCACTCTATGCCACAAGATTCAGGCACAACCTGCCTTCAGGTAGGGCCTCGTGAGTCCCGCGCTGGCTCAGGGTGCCTAGATACACCTCCTCCGGTTCTGCTGTGCCAGTCACGCGTACGAATGAAATTGGGTTGTACACGCCCGGAGACTCTAACACAGAGCTCCCATCCCACGCCAAGTGGAAGCCCCATGCTCCGCGCTGGCGGACGACAGGGTCGAGCAATGACTATGCCCACGCCCAAGTGGAAGCCCCATGCTCCGCGCTGGTGGACGACACGGTCGAGCAGCGACTATGCCCACGCCCAAGTGTAAGCTCCATGCCGGTGGATAAACAACTAAGGGCACCCTAGTGGCTGCACAAACCTCAGGATAGCCTTTCGGCTCTTCACACGGTTCTATCATGTAACATTCCCCCGGGAGGCATGCGCGAGGGGGCTGGACACGGGGGCTATGCTCAGGTCAAGCCTGGGCACACACCACCTCGCCAGGTCCCTTGTACCTGGACTTCTTGCGCCCCTCCCAGGCGAAGGCTGGTGAGGAAAGGTATGGAGGACTCCAAACTAACCTTGCTGCTGCCCATGTTTCCTTCATAAGGGCCGCTCGCACGTCAAGGGGGACCCTTGAGCATCACGACTTAGGGGCCTCACTAGTCACATAGCCCTCACCCCTTGGTGTCGTCCTGGTGATCCGGACACCACAACGGCGGCCGACGTATGCGCGGGGCTGGGCCCTGCCGATGCAGAGTACAAAAGCAAACAAGAAGGAAACCAAGCACGAAAAGGAAATCATGGAGTTCAAACGATTATTACAAGCATCAAATGTTCTGCAAATTCAAGCAAAGTCTTTACGCCTCATCGAGGCATGATAAATGTCGCAGGGTAAAACCTAGGAGGAAGGGTCATCGTCGCCATGGCCATCGCTGCCACCGGTCCCAGTCACGAGGAGCCCGTCATCAACATCGCTGCCGTCGTCATCGCCGCCGATGGCCTCCGTTGCCAGAGGCTTGGTGTCAGGAATGCAGGTGAACTTCTTCAGCAGCGCATCCACGTGGCCCTTCACGGTAGCCGCTATGGTCGTGCGGGCCTCAGGAGCCACCGCATGGATCACCGCGTCAAAGTTGAAGCCCAGATTCTAGAGGTAGAGGTGGCTGAAGACGCGCGTCGCAGCCGCGGAGAAGAGTGAGCGACACTCCTCCTCCAGGATGGAGTCCGCCTCGGCGGCAGCACCTTTGAGCGCTTTGGCAAGCTTGGAGAAGAGCCTTGTATAGCCGCCCCCAAGGGTCGCCAGCGGCTCCTCGAATCCTTCCCTGCAGATGGACTGTAACGCCTGACGAGACCTGAGCTCGATGGACGGGAAGGCGTCGCGCTCCGCGGCCGATTTCTTCTAAGCGGCGGCGAGGGTCTTCTCCCAGGCATCCAGCTCGGCTGTCGCCTCGGAGACAAGCTGGGCGTGGGACGTCTCGGCTTTGACCACCTCCGCCTTCAGCTTGGCCAGGCGCTCACGTTCCGCGGCCTGATCAACGGTCACCTGGGCCAGCTTGGAGTCATGATCGGCGAGCTTCGCCTCGCGGGCCCTGTGGTCTTCCTCCCACTGGTGGAGCCACTATGCGTGCGTGGCCTACTCCTCCTGAAGGGCCTTCAAATTGGTCTCCGCCTCGTCGCGACCCTTCTTGGCAGATGCTGCGCTGGCTAGCGCCACGTCGCGAGCCTCCTTGGCTTTAGCAGCCTCCTTCCCGCCCTTCGCGGTGGCAGCCTCCGCCCGGCCCCAGGCCATCCTGGTGGCTGTGTCAGCCTGGAGCCACCCTGAGACGAGCCCAAGGCAATCCCTGACTTGTCAGCGTTTTGAAGATCGGCCCGGATCCGGCCAAGCACGGTGTAAGCTCATCCAAGGCTCTGGGTCGGGTCAGGGGGGCGCAGTTTGCAAGCGCGAGGGCCTGGCGAGGGGGCAGCGTTGCCACACCGACAGTGGCTGTGTCCAAGGAGGTGGCGGCGTGGCTGTCTTGGGGCACCAGACGCTCCAGGCTCCCCTCAGGCATCACGAGGGCAGACGACTCCGCAGCCTACTGGCCCACTAGGGTTGGCTCCTCCTGAGGCTACATCGCTGTGTCCTTAGGGGTCGCCCCCTCCACCAGCGCCGGGGTTGCTACGGCCATGACAAGGAGAGTCATCTCATGGACCCCGCGCCTTCGGCGGTCGGTTCCCCAAGCGGTGCCGACGAAGTGCCAAGGGCTGGCGGTGCACCCGTGTGCCCAGGTGCGGTGCCGCCTGAGCGCCCAAGGACGGCGTTGTGCTGCCACGACGCACTCCCGCGCTTGCCGCGACCACGACCAGAGGCCATCGGCACCCTTAGGGCAGGGGGCTCCTTCGGCTCGGTGCTCGCCTTCTTCTTCTTCGCCTCATCGCCACTCCTGGTCGTCAAGGGGGGAGTGTTGTGAGCACAAATACAATCTATGCTTGACCAAGAGCAAGGTAGTTACGTACTCCTCAGGTGCGATCCACTTCCTCTTATTCTCCTTCTTCGCGGTGGAGGGGATGCCCCTGCTCCTCTTCAGCTTGGCCTTGGCTACGTCCAGGGGACGAGCGGGGTGCTCCTCGGCACGCCCCAGCACGGTGCTGCCACTTGGAGAGGTGGGGAGGTCGCCCTGAGGGGTCACGGCCGCTGGGGCCTTGTCCGCCCCAGCGGTGGCCGCCTTGTCCCCTGTTCGCGGTTCAGGCGGGGATGGGACCGACATCTGGGTCGCCCGACTGGAACGTGTGGAGCCCTCCGGAGGGGGCGCAGCTGCGCTTTTCTTCGGGGTCGCCCGGCCCGATGCTTGCATGGTCTGTGGCATGGGCCCTGGCCTCCTGAGGACCCTGGTAGAGCGCGGGGAGTCTGCGGCCAGGGGATCCTCGGTGTCATCGTCGTCTTCAAGGTTGCAGAGGAGCTCGCTCTGCGACGGACAAGACACTTCCTCCTAGTCATCATCCACGATCTCCTCCGAGTCCTCTTCCCCGCTGCTGTCGCCGGAGGACACCGGCACGGGGGAGTTGGGGTCCTCGAACGGCATGAGCCCTAGCTGATTGAAGGCATGCATGGCAGTGACTAGCTCCTCCCTATCATCGCGGCAGTACAACGGGGTGCAGGCCTCGGGGTGGTTCCCTGGATCGCCATTTAGCAGGACGGCCATGGCCTTGTCCAGCTCTTCGCCCGTCAGGTTGGTTGGGCGTAGCCTCGTTTCATCCTGCACGCCCTGGAATTCCCACAAGGGCCGCATGTGCAACTGGAGCGGCGTCAGGTGCTACATCAAGAACCCCTTCACGAGCATTCCCCCTGTGAGCCGCTTGGCCTCCATATCCGAGGTAATCCTCCTCAAGAAAGGCTCTGCCCGGGGGTCGGTAAGCTTTGCATGGCCCCACCTCTCGAGCCGCTCAGGCAGCTCCGTCGGCAGCTCTAGCCGTGGGTTGAGATCCTTGGTGTCCAGGAAGACCCAGTGGTGCCGGCAGCCCTCCATCTTCTTCCCGGCCTTCAAGAGGACATTCCCCTTGTGGACTGCCACGAAGGACACACAAGCAGATCGCTGTGTCCGGTCATGTAGCCGCAAGCTGAAGAAATGGTGGAGGAGCGCCACGGAGGGCCTCACGCCCACAAAGGCCTCCCAGTAAAAGGCGAAGATGGATAGGAGGAGGATGGAGTTGGGTTGAAGATGAAGGGCCTGGATCTTGTAGTGGGCGAGGACGGCGCAGAAGAACTCCGAGAGTGGCGGGACGAGCCCCGCGAAGATGCTGTGGAGGAAGAAGGGATAGACTGTCCGCGCCAAGGTACTCCACTCGGCGGAGCCGGCCCAGATTACGGTCTCGCCCCACTCATTATCTTCATCGGCCGTCTGCGGGTGCACGGGGTCGAGATGCCCCTCCTCGGCGATGGAGGACGCGTCAAGTGCTAGCGAAGGAGAGGAGGAGGTCGCGGCCTGGACCGCGGGCTTCGACTTCCCGGGCGACATTTGTGGGGTCGCCGGGGTTGGAGAAGGGGAAGGAAGGAGGCGGAGTTGCGATTGGATCTAGAGAAGCTTTTGGCTGGATAAGGGGATCAGGAGCAAGGCAAAGGAGAGCAATGATGACCCTATGGCGTGCGCCAGACTTTTGTCAGCCTGGGCGGTTGCCGAGGCAACGTGGGAAAGCGGAGGCATTCGCAGCCTGTCGCGTGCCACACATCGAACCTGGCCCGCAGGCGATTGGGGGCCCGCGGCGTTTCGCCCTTCGCTCTTTGCCTTTGCCTCGAAGCCTGGCCGAGCGCGCCTTGGGCCTGGGGGCTACTGTCGGCGTTCTAGGATCGGGGGTACCCAGATCTGCCTGCCTGCGGCCCAGTGCATGGGCCCATCGATGGCCCTGTACGGCCCAGCTACAACAACTCCAAGGCAAGACCCTCGCGAGGCAAACGACACCAAGACCTCCAGAGGAGCGGCCTCCCCAGGCTGCCTCCCGAGGGGCGAGACTTCTATGTGGGCACCCAGCCTCATGAGGCTGCAATGATGTGAGCCATGACGACCAAGGCCAGGCGGGTGCCAGCAGGCACAGAGGAGACAGTTTCCCCTTTGGTGCTAATGGGGCAAGGACGGACGCTAGTTCCCAAGGAATCCCCCAAAGGTTTCCATTCCGGTGCAACAAGACCAAGACCACGAGCTCGGCAGGACAGATATCATCGTTGAGCCCACCTCTGCGTCACGACACAAGCTTTGCAGGCGAAGACAACCTTTCGTCAGGATTAGATGTACTTCTTGTCCCCTTTCAAATTGGCCATTGTGGGATCCCTTCCCGCCTAAGTTATGAGGGAAGAGGACCAAGGCCACTATAAAGATGGGCTAGCCATCACCGTAGAAGGGGATCCCGGATCAAACCCCAGACAGATCCACTCACCCACCCCACTTGAGCCCTCGTGAGGCCGCTCATCCACTGTACTAGTTCATCCTCATCCTCCTCGTGAGGCCAATCCACCACAAAGCAGGAGTAGGGTTTTACACTGCAAGGTGGCCCGAACATGGGTAAACTGATGAGTTCATCTTCTTCCTCGCTCACGCGAACTTGACGAGGCTAGGATGTGGGGTGGTGAGCTTGAGGCTTGAGCTGGTTGAGATCTTCGCACACGCCCCAGAGTTCGAACCTTCTTGGGTCTGCGGAGCCCTGAATCCAACAAACACCGGAAAGAGCGCCGCTATACATGATCGGCACACGCGGGGCTCAACCTCTCTGTCCCCCACCTACTCTCGCCAGTGCGGCTGCTGCAGTTGGATGCAAGTGTGTAAATACAACATACTTTGCATCATATATCTAGACTATAGCATCATATTTTCACCAGCATTTCTGCATCAAAATCACTACTGAAAATAAGAAGGATGGTGTCGGAGTAAATAACCATGGGTAGCCACATCAGCCCCCCATGGTATTTCAAGACATCGGGGCCGGCCGCGCCCCTCACACCCACTGGAAGCACGGCCGCCTTCTAGGGCCGACAGGTCCAAAGGGCCGGCTGCTAGAAAGCGGCAAGACCATGGAAGGCGGCCGCAAGGGGACTGACTTCTGGCAGACGGCCCCTCGCCCCCTCGAAATCAGCACCACATTACCACGACAAGACAAGGCATGGCTACAATGCGGCCTGCCACCCCCGAACCCAGGATGGGACTTGGCCGCAGAGCTGTGTACTGGGCAGACACCCCCCGCCCAGCGCGACACTGTAGCCATGCAGTCCGTCACATCACTAGTGCCAGAGGGAGCCACGCTCCCACGACGGGCGGTCAGTACGGCCCGCAGGCGACGGGCCCTACCTGTCCGCGAGCCACCCGAAGGCGGCAAACCTCAAGCAGGCGGCCCTTCTACCCCTTGAAGTCTGTGCGCCATCAACCAGATGGGACGGGGTATGGCTACAGTGAGCACCCGTCATGTGGCGGAACTGTAGCCACGCTCCCCTCGACAAAGCCTTCGTCATCAGGGGCGAGGCTACAGTATAAAGCAGTCAACATAGCCCGCAGGCAGCGGGCCCCAGCGGTCGGCGGAGAAGCCGGCGACCAGAGACGTTGACGGCCGGGTCCTACACCCGGCTGAATTACCATTGTACCCCTGGGGGGTAGGCCTATATAAAACCCCCAGGCTCACCCATGCAAGGGGTTCGGCACCCACGCCATTCACACACACACGTAGAGAGAGGAGTAGAGCTAGCCTTGCCCTTCTCCCTCCTCTAGCCGAAACAGCTCAAGGAGCAAGCTTGTAGCTAGTTTGTTGATCATAGTCATCATGCGGAGACCCCGCAGAGCCGGACTAGGGGTGTTATCTCCGAAGAGAGCCCCGAACCTGGGTAAGATTCGCAGGCGTATGCGGTCTCTCTCACTCCCGCTTCTAGAGCCCGGCGACGTACTCTTGTCCCCATCCACGATAAGCCACCCCCTGGCATATGTCGCACGATATCCCCGACATTTGGCGCCCACCATGGGGCAAGGTGCACCGTCGTTCGGAAACACGTTCTGGACGGGAACCCTCTTCCTTCCTGGCGAACGCAGCCAGCCCGGCATGCCTGATGGCGTTTGCGCCGACACGCTGCATGGCGCGGAAGCCGCCTGTGCCGCGAGCTGCCTCTCTGATCTCATCGGCCGGATCCGCCTCTCCGACGAGCCCACACCCGACACGGTCGCTGCCAGCTCTGAGAGCTGCCTTGTCGACCTCCTCGGCAAGCTTCACATCGCCAACGAGCCGGCCTCCGACCTGGAGTCCGTTGGCTCCACCAACCCGCCCATCAACATGGTCATTGACGCCGACGCTATGCCTTCTGATGCCTTCCCCGGTGACGTGGTGATCTTCGACGACCGACACCCTGCTGCAGACAGCAGCGCTAGCACCAGCACCGTCATCGAGGTGCTGGTCATCAGCCACGATGGAGCCTCCAATGAGGCCGGCTGAGACCCGTTACAGGCAGTAATGCGGGACCTGTCCGCGCCCATAGCGCCCAGTGCGAACGGGGAAATGCTGGAGGCGTGCCGTGTTACACTCCTCGACAGCGCCAAGAAGTTGGCAGCCATGAGACGCCTCACCGAGGCCTACCAGCACGAGATCGACCGTGCCGTCTGCAGCACACCGGCTGCCGGCGAACCCAGCCGCTTGGGCATGGTCCGGCAGCACGGCGCAGCCATCGCCAGCATGCTGGGGGCGACCGCCCGGTCTACGCCACGCCAATGGAGAACTTACGTGCCGCCCAGGCGGCAGCAGATGAGCTGGATCGCCTGGAGGGCGACGAGCACTGCTGCATGATGGAGCGTGTCCAGCAGCTCATCGACGCGGCCGCCGCGCAGCAAGAAGCTGGCCGCCGTGTAGTGGAACCTGGCTCGCAGGATGAGAACCTTCCCCCTCGCCAAGAGCACGGCGCGACGTCCTGGACGCCGACAGCCGGCGCCCGCGACCGAGGAGATCGAGAGCCAGCTGTTAGCCATGGCCGCACATGCATCACCATCGAGCGCGACCAAGACGGCCGCCCACGAGCAGTGGAACGGCGGGACAATCGACCGCCTCCCCCGCGTAGGGAGAGGCGCGCCTCCCCCCCGCCTGTTGAGCATCCGATTCTCGGAGACCGGCTGCGACCCCGTGAAGGAGTCGGAGAGAACGACGCCCGCCTCCGGATCGACCGCTTGGCTCGATCCCTGGCGTTAGAAGAAGAAGATGCGATCGGCCCGCCATGTTTTGGCCCCCGCATTTGCGACGAGCCCTTCCCCAAAGGTTTCTCGCTTCCTCGAGACACTCCCAAGTACAACGGTTCCGTGAAGCCGGAGGATTGGCTGGTTGACTACTCCACCGCCGTCAGCGTAGCAAATGGCAACAAGCGCGTTGCCGTGAAGTACGTTCCGCTCATGCTCCAGGGCACGGCCCAGACATGGCTGAACAACCTCAAGCCCTACAGCGTCAACAACTGTCTGGACTTTATCGAAGTTTTCATCCACAACTTCACCAGCACATACAAGCGGACACCCAAGCCTCGCCAGCTCTCCCTGTGCGTCCAAGGCCCAACCGAGTCCACCCGCGAGTACTTGACGCGGTGGGCCGAACTACGCAACTCCTGCGAAGGGGTGCATGAGGTGGAGGCCATAGAGTACTTCACTACCGGGTGCCGAGAGGGCACCTTACTCAAGCACCGACTCCTCTGCGATGAGCCGTCCACACTCGATGAGCTGCTAATCGTAGCGGACAAGTATGCCACCGCCGACTCCTCCATGAAGTCGGAGCTCCGAGTGGACGCATCTAGAAAGATGCTCCCTCCGGCCCCTCAGACGCCTGTCGGTGACTCCAGTCGGCACCTGTAGTCGAAGGACAACAAATGCAAGGCCCAGCAGCCGGCTTCCACCAGCCGGCAGGTGGCAGCAGTTGAAGACTAACAGCCGGAAGAGCAGCCCGGCCCCAAGCGTCAAAAAGGCGGCAAGCCTACTTGGTTGCCCGCCTTATCCTTTGAGCAAACCCTTGATGCTCCCTGCAAGTTCCACAGCGGCACGAAGCCGTCCAATCACACCACCCGAAAGTGCCACTGGCTCACCCGCATTGCCAAAGGCGAAGGACTGCCCCCTCCGCCTGCTGGCCCGCTGGCTCCGCCTCCTCAGCAGTCAGCGGCCCACCCCGTCGGCGCAATCCAAGATGAATTCCCCGAAGAACACGGAGCCTACATCGTCTTCACCAGTGTGGCCGATGACAGGCACATCCGGCGTCAGCAGCACCGCGAGGTGAACACGGTCGCTTCTGAGGTCCCAAAGTTCATGCACTGGTCCGAGAGGCCCATCAGCTGGAGCCGCGCTGACCATCCGGAGGTGATGCCTTCTCCGGGGTCCTACGCCCTAGTGCTGGATGCCACCTTTTCAACAAAGCAGCGAGCCTGTCGCTTCTCCTGAGTTCTGATAGACGGCGGTAGCAGCATCAACATCCTCTACCGCGACACCCTGGAGAAGCTGTGCATCAAGGAGAAGCAGCTCCAGCCCAGCCGGACTATCTTCCATGGCATTGTACCTGGCCTTTCCTGCACTCCAATCGGCAAGATCAAGATAGATGTCCTCTTTGGAGACAAACATCACTTCCGCCGCGAGCCAATCTGGTTCAAGGTGGTGGACCTGGAGAGCCCCTACCACACGCTCCTTGGCCGGCCTGCTCTGGCCTAGTTCATGGCGGTGCCACACTACGCCTACCTCAAGATGAAGATGCCGGGTACCAAGGGCATTATCACCATGGCCGGCGACTACCAGAAGTCGACCACGTGTGCTGCTGCCAGCAGTCGGCTGGCCGAGTCCCTTGTCATCGCTGCGGAAAGGCGGCTCCTTGACCGGGTTGTGGCCATGGCCAGCAAGCAGCCGGACCTGTCACTGGATCCCAAGGAGTCAGAGGCCCGGAGCTCCTTCCAGCCAGCCAAAGAAACCAACAAGATTCCCTTGGACCCTGAGCACCCAGAGAGATTCGCTGTCGTGGGGGCCCACCTGGACAGTAAATAGGAAAGCAAGCTCGTTGATTTTCTCCGTGAGAATCAGGGCATCTTCACATGGTCTCCCAAGGACATGCTGGTTGTTCCAACGGATTTCGCCCAGCACAAGCTACATGTCAGGTCAGATGCAAAACCAGTTAAGCAACCCCTCCGCCGCCTGTCAGAAGAGAAGAGAAGAATTGTTGGCGATGAGATCGCCCGGCTTCTGGCGGCCGGCTTCATCATGGAAGTGTTCTTTCCAGAATGGCTTACCAACCCAGTCCTCATACTGAAGAAGAACAACAAGTGGCACATGTGCATTGATGACACCAGCCTCAACAAAGCTTGCCCCAATGAGTCGTTTGCTCTGCCTCGGATAGACCAAGTGATTGACTCCACAGCCAGATGCGAGCTGTTGAGTTTTTTGGATGCCTACTCTGGCTACCACTAGATCAAGCTGAACGCAGCCGATCGGCTGAAGACCGCCTTCATCACACCATTCGGAGCCTTCTGCTACCTGAGGCCTGAGAAATGCCGGTGCCACGTTTCAGCGTTGCATGCAGAAGTGCCTCCTCAAGCAACTCGGCAGAAATGCCCACGTCTATGTAGACGACATTGTGGTGAAGACGGAGAAGCGTGGTACCCTCCTGGAGGATCTCAAGGAGACCTTCGATAATCTGCGCCGTTTTCAAATCAAGTTAAACCCAGAAAAGTGTGTCTTCGGAGTCCCAGCCGGCCAGCTCCTTGGTTTCCTTGTCTCAGAACACGGCATTGAGTGCAACCCTATGAAGATCAAGGCCATTGAGCGGATGGAGAGGCCCACCCGGCTGCGAGACATCCAGAAGTTCACCGGGTGCTTGGCATCCCTCAGCCATTTCATCAGTCGGCTGGGCGAGAAGGCTCTTCCCCTGTACCAGCTAATGAAGAAAACCACTCACTTCGAGTGGAACGACAAGGCGGATGAGGCCTTCCTCCAGTTCAAAAAAATGCTGACTACGCCGCCTGTCCTGGCGGCCTTGGCTGCTAAGGAGCCCATGTTCCTCTACATCGCCGCCACCAGCCGGGTGGTCAGCACTGTCATTGTGGTCGAGCGCCCGGAGGACGGCAAGGCACAGCCGTTCCAGAGGCCCGTCTACTACCTGAGTGACGTGCTGTCGACCTCCAAGCAGAATTACCCCCACTACCAGAAGATGTGCTATGGCGTATACTTTGCCGCCAAGAAGCTCAAGCAGTACTTTCAAGATCACTCCATCACGGTTGTTTGCACTGCCCCACTTGCCGAGATCATGGGAAGAGATGCATCAGGCCGGGTGGCCAAGTGGGCCATCGAGCTAGCTCCCCACACCATCCTCTACCAGCCCCACACCGCCATCAATTCCCAAGCGCTGGCCGACTTCCTCATCGACTGGGCCGAGACCCAGTACCTGCCACGGGTGCCGGATTCCACCCATTGGCGAATGCACTTTGATGGCTCAAAGATGCGCACCGGTCTCGGAGCCGGCATCGTCCTCACCTCTCCCAAAGGTGACAAGCTCAAGTACACATTGCAAATTCACTTTGCCGCCTCCAATAACGTGGCCAAGTACGAGGCGCTCGTACACGGACTCCGACTGGCCAAAGAGATTGGCATATGCCGGATTCTGTGCTACGGCGACTCAGACTTGGTAGTCTAGCAGTCGTGTGGCGACTGGGACGCCAAGGATGCAAACATGGCGAGCTACTGCTTCCTTGTCCAGCAGATCAGTGGATACTTTGACGGGTGCGAGTTCCTTCACGTGCCACGAGCCGAGAACGAGCAAGCTGATGCCCTGGCACGGATCGGCTCCACCCGCCAAGCGATACCAGCCAGCGTTTCCCTTCAATGCCTCCGCAAGCCGTCTATCAAGCCTTTGACGGAATCTGAGTCCATCTTCGTGCCGGCTGCTCCCGGAACAGTCGAATCCGACTCGGGGGCTGCAACAGCCAGCCTGGGGACTTCGGCAGGCGGCTCAGGGACTGCAGCAGTCGCACCTGGCCCGGGGATTTCAGAACCTGGCCCGGGGGTGTGGTAGTCGGCCCAGGGACATCGGCAGGTGGCTCGGGGACTGCAGCAGTCGCACCTGGCCTGGGGACTTCAGAACCCGGCCCGGGGGCTGCAGCAGTCGGCCCGGGGACTTCAGCGACACAACAAGCGGTGGCTCACTCCAACCCGCCTCCTCCCAACCCAACCGCCCTGGTTCCAGTGGCCGTGATGACAGTGGTCGAAGCACCGTCATGGGCGCAGCCCATCCTCAACTTCCTGGTAAGCGGAGAGCTACCAGCCAACAAGACCTCGGCCCGGCAAGTGCAACGCCGGGCAGCAACATACACAATAGTGAACAGAGAGCTTGTCAGACGCAGCGTGACTGGCGTCTTCCAGCGCTGCGTTGAGCCAGAAAGAGGCAAGGCAATCCTCATAGACATCCATCAGGGCGAATGCGGCCACCACGCGGCCTCCAGATCCCTTGTCGCCAAAGCTTTCCGCCATGGATTCTTCTGGCTGATTGCTTTGGACGACGCCAAGGACTTGGTCAAGAAATGCAAAGGGTGCCAGAAATTTGGCTCCAAGCAACACCTGCCGGCTTCTGCACTACCCCTCACTTGGCCATTTGCCATCTGGGGGCTGGACATGGTGGGCCCGTTCAAAACGGCACGCGGCGGCATGATCCATCTGCTGGTCGCTGTGGATAAATTCACCAAGTGGATTGAAGCAAAGCCAATTAAGAAGCTGAACGGTCCAACTGCGGTGACCTTCATCACTGATATCACCGTCCGGTACGGCATACCGCACAGCATCATCACCGATAATGGCACAAACTTTGCCAAAGGCGCCTTGGCCCGTTTCTGCACGACACAGGGCATCCGACTGGACTTAGCGTCCGTTGCCCATCCGCAGTCAAACGGCCAAGTTGAGCGAGCAAACGGCCTCATCTTGTCCGGCATCAAGCCCCGACTGGTCGAGCCACTAGAGCACTCGGCCGGCTGCTGGATCGAGGAGCTACCGGCCGTCCTCTGGAGTCTCCGGACCACGCCGAACAAATCGACCGGCTTCACTCCCTTCTTCCTTGTGTACGGGGCCAAGGCCGTCATCCCAACTGACATCGAGTTTGACTCACCTCGCGTCACCATGTACACGGAGGCGGAGGGAAGGGAGGCACGAGAAGACGGCGTCGACCTGCTGGAAGAAGGCCGGCTGCTGGCACTCAGCCGGTCTGCCATCTACCAGCAGGCCCTACGCCACTACCACAGCCGGAAGGTCAAGCCATGATCTTTCCAAGAGGGGGACCTCATGCTCCGGCTGATCCAGCGAACAGCCGACCAGCACAAGCTCTCGGCCCCTTGGGAAGGACCCTTCGTCATCAGCAAAGCCTTGGGCAATGACTCCTACTACCACATCAACGCGCAGAAGCCCAGGGCACGCAAGAGGGATGATTCTGGCAAGGAAATGGAGCGCCCATGGAACGCAAATCTCCTCCGAAGATTTTACAGCTAATACCGTATGTACCACGCTACCTTTCGTATTAAGAGTGAAGGCATCGGGTCCCTCGAGGAGCACTCGGGGACTACCCTTTTTATCTGTACAATAAGTTTATGCCTGAGAATGTGTTGTTTCATTCCTTCGCCTGGCATCGGGTTCCGACCAGTCGGCCCGGGGGCTCGCCGCCTTGTCCTATGTTGGTGCCACCTGCAGTCGGACAAGTAGTGTGCCGACATCTAAGCCCTCTCTTGCCTTAAGCTGTAGCTCGCAGAGCGACTGTCCGACTGGTAAGAGCTAAAGGCAGGAAACGGTGTCCACACAAAAAATGACTAAGGAAAAAAGCATTAACATAGGCTAAGCCGGCTCCTCGCCTCACCCTCCGGCTGCTGAGCAGCCGGCCGACCGGCTTCTCACTTGACTTGCTACGTTCTAAAAAATCCAAAGTACTTGTCTTCCTAAAATGGCCAAGCACCGGACCCAGCCACAGACCGCAGAGCGGCTGTCCGGCTGGCAGGGCGGTAGCCAAAGGAAGGCGGCAAAGGAAAAAGCCAAAAAAGAACAGAAAAACAAGGCAAAGTTAGAACCCGGCAGAGCACAACTTGTGTGAATAAAGTTAATTTACATAGCAGAGCTCATAGCCAGCATTCAACAAAGTTTGAATACACCCCCAGCGGGTGGAATTGCGTGAATTTAACATACTTGTTCAAAAGATTACAAGAATAGGAAAGATAAGATAAAGTGGCCATCTAGGCCAAGGGAGCAGCAGGCGGGTCCGACGGGTTGGCGGAGGCAGTGGCGCTGGATGGTGGAGCGGCCAACTGAGGAGTCTCGGCCTGATCGCCCCCGGCAGCGGTCAGTGCGGTAGCACACGGCTCGTTGGTCGAGGCTTGGTCGGTCTGAGGCCGGCTGTCCGCTCTATCGACCGTGCGTCATCTTCGCCGTCCTTGTCCTCTTCGTCCTCATCCTCGTTGCTGGAGGCGATCTCTTCCGCCGAGTCCCCCGCATCCCCCGGGTTTAGCCCGAACCAGTCGGGCGGCACATCAGCGCCTTCCTCATCCAGCTCGGGGATGAACACGATGGTGTCGGCGTACTAGGCGATCGCTGTCGCGCGTTGAGTAAGCGCAGGGCCCACCACCGCCAGCTCCGGTCCGGCCTCCTGCCGGAAGGTGGCCAGCTGGGCCAGGTCCAGCCCAGGATACCACGCCTTGGGGAACTCCAAGGCCGTCCATGCACCCGCCCGAGCCACGGCGCCCTTCCAAGCCTCGAAGCAGCCAACCGCTACCTCCAGCCAGTCGGTAGACCGACTGGGGGTGCGTGCAATTTGAGCATCAGGCCAAAAGGCGGCCAACACCTGAGCCCCGGCGCGCTGCAGGCCACGAAGCATCCTGTGAGCCGGCTACAGGCGCGTCTTGACGGCCAGAAGCTGCTCGCCGAGATTCTGGGGCGCGTTGGGCGCAATGTCCGCACCCGCTTTCCTCCGCATGTTGCAACGCGCCTTGATGGCCTGGCTGACGGCGACGGAGCGACCGTGAAAGTATTCTGCACAAGAAGAAGATCAAAGATTAGAAGCCAGCGGCCGACTCCTGCTGCAGTCGACGGCTGTTCAAAAGAAGAAGTAACTTACCATCAATCATGTCCTCGATCTCGCCGTAGCCATCGGTCAGGAGTCTCTCCTTCTCGGCCCATTTCGAGCGTTGAGTCTCGAACTCGGCCTCGAGGGAGTCTTCCTCCTCCTTCAGCTTCTGGAGCTCCGCCTTGTGCCGCTCCACCTGGTCCGCCAGCTCCTTGGCCAGGCGGTTGCATTCCTGGGCCGCCTGGCTGCGCTCCTGCTCCTTGGTATGGAGTGCGGACTCGGCCTCACCCAGGCGCTGCCGCAGATCTGCGGCGGCCTCTGCCAAAAACGAAGAAAAAAGATAAACCATCAACGCCAATCTAAAGTAGTTGCCGGGAGATCCGGCCCGACTGCTCAGCAGTCGGCCTGAATCTCGGGGACTACACCCAGCGGGTGCGCTGACGCGCCCCCGCAAGGAAGAAGACCAAGTACTTACTTCGGCTCTCCGTCAGATCGGCGGTCCGCTTGGTCAGCTCCTGGAGCTGAGAGTTGTAGGCGGCCGCACGGATGTTGTGGTAATCCTGCAACAAAGACAACAGAAGAAGGTAACGAGTCAGTACTCGGAGCTTGACCTGAAGTTCCGAGCCGCCTACTCAGCAGCCGGCCTGGAACTCGGGGGCTACACCCAGTAGGTGCGCTGGCGCGCCCCCACAAAAGATTACAAGGAAACGAAAACAAGAAACGTACCCAGACGGCCGCCCGTGTCGCCAGGAACTCCTGCGTGTACTGCTGGAGAGCAGCGCCTTGGGCGTTGAACCTGGCCAGGATTTCCTGCGAGGCCGCGTTCAAAACACCCATACCACCCCCAGACGTCCAACCCGATGGGGCGGCGCTGGTAGCCTCGGCATCGGGGGCCGACGAGCTAGCGGCCCTGACCTCCAACGGCCGCGGTGCTGAGGCCGCCCTCCCCGCACACCGACGCACCGGGATACGGGTTGCAGGAGTCGGACCCACCATTAACTCGCCGCTTGCTGGCGGCACCAGCGACGCGTCAGGATGACTGCCCTGGGCGTCGGCAGCCGGCGTGCACAGGGGCACCTCCGCCTCCGGGAGAATAGGGTCCCCTCCCCTCTCATGGACCGGCTGGTCATCGCCGGCTCCTCCAGTCGAAGCCTGGACCTCCAGCACCACAGGCTCCACAGATTGCAGATCGGTGGACTCCAGAGCTCGGCTGTGGGACGCCTCCTCCGCCTGCTCCTTGGCGGCCGCGTCCGCCTGCTCCTTGGCCGCGGCATCGGCCTAGGCCTTGGCCGCCGCGTCGGCCTCCGCCTTCTCCCAGGCCGCAGCTTCCCGCTCCTCTCGTGCCTCCCACGCGTTCTTCTCCATCGCCTCCTGGAGGGCGGTGAGCGGATCCACGCGGCGGTGGCCCGTGATGTCGTCTGCCGCCCCGATCACCGAGCCGGACAGGGCCCACGACAAGGAAAGTGGGGCGCTGCGCGCCAAGGGAGGAAGAGAGTAAAAAGATCGCAAAGATATAAGAAAAGCAAACGCAAAGTAAGATGCAAGAAAGGATAAGGCACTTACGCGGACACCAGCGGGAGCCGCTTTGGGGCTTTCTGGAAGAGGGCCGCCTTCATGGCAGCCTCTTGCTGCTTGGTCGCAGCGGCCGAGGCCCTGGCCTTCTTGGGCCGGCTGCCGAACAACCCGGCGTCGGCCCGGCGCTTCGGTGCGCCGGCTGCTACGATCGGCGTGGCCGAGGAGCTGGCGCCTGCCCTGTCGGCGCCATGGGCACGGCGCGGCTCTTCATCCTCCTCGTTGTCATCCGGCCAATCCCCGAGGCCGCCTCCTAAGGAGCCGCCTGCTCCCTCGCCGCCACCGCCTGTGGCGTCGTCCTCCTCCTGAGCGGCTGCCCCCAAGTCGGGGTCGTCCACGTCACTCACCGACCGGTCCGCCATGTACTTGTGACCCGGGGCCGGCGTGTCAGTGGCCATCTGGCCTGGGAAGCGCTGCACCAAGACCGACTGGTTAGGCGGCAAGAAAGAACCCGAACGAACAAAGGAAAAAAAGAATAAGGAGACGTACCGGAGGCGGCGGGTTGGCCCAGCTGTACGGCGGCTTGCCGAATTGCCACTCCGTCTCCGACAGCTTGCAGTCAGAGAAGAAGTTCACCATGCGGACCACCTCCATGTCCGGCATCACCTTGGTGGACATTCGGCACGGGTCCCGGCACCCACTCATGTCGCTGATCAAGTGAGGCCGGGCTTGGAGGGGCAGCACTCGGCGTCTCATGAACGCGGCCAGCAGGTCTGAGGCCTTGAGGCCCTCCAACGCCATCATCTCCTGGAGGCAGAGGAGCGCGGTGGAGCACATGGCTGACAGGGTTCTCTGACGGAACTTCCAGTTGGTGCGAGGCTGGACAGGCAGGCCGGCTGCGTAGGCCGGCAGGTTGACGTAGTCCCGCGTCGAGTGGATATTCTCGATGTAGAAGTACGACTTCTGCCACAGTTTGGCCGACTGCAACAGGGCGAGAGCCGGGAAGCGGACCCCGGATCATGTGCGCCGCACCGCGACGTAGGCTCCGCACTGGGCCGCTTCGTTCTTGGCAGCGGTGCCGAGCTTGAGATAGAAAAGCTCTCCCCACAGCTCGAGTGTGGGAAGCGTGCCGAGGTAGCCCTCACACAGGGTGACGAAGGCGGAGATCTGCACCACCATATTCCGAGTGAGATGGTGGGGCTGCACTCTGTAGAAGTCCAAAGACGAGCGAAGGAACTCACTCGCCGGAAGGCCGAAGCCGCGAAGGAAATGCGACCAGAAGACGACGCGCTCGCCGCCTTCTGGCGCCGGTGAGATCTCCCTTTCGGGGGGGACACACACCTTGACATTCAATGCATGGGGGAGCCGCCGCGTCTGGCGGAGGAACTCCAAGTGCCCGTCGTGGACATTGGAGCCGTCCCAGTCGCCCGCGCTGTCGCTTTGCGCGATGGGCTCCGTGCTCGGCGGCGGCGCAAGGTGGCTGCGGCGCGAGGAGGTCCGGCGACGGCGGGCTGCGGCAGCACTCCGGCGAGAGGAGAGGCCACGGCAACAGCAAGAAGAAGAGGAAGGAGAAAAGCAAAGAGAAGGGAGAGGAGGGCGCGTGTGCGCTCTGGTGCCCCCCTCCTTCCCCTACTTATAGCCCTCTGGCGGAGGAGCCGAGGGGGCGGGATGTGGGGGGGGGGGGTACAAGATTAATTGCGCCCACTCCCCCCACGACCCCGCAATTAGAGTACCGTGATGGCGTGTATTAATCGCACCCGAGAATCGCAACCGCCCGCCTCGGCCGCAGCGGATCTGCATGCGTGCCGAGGCCCTGTAGTGGCGGGCCCAGGCCTGCGGCGATGTCTCGTCGCGTGCGCGGGGTGGCAGGCCGGCCTGGCCTGCTGGCGCCGCGTGGCGAGCGAGCCACGGGCGGCAAGCCTGTAGTCTGGCCGGCACCTAACCCGGCCTCCGCCGCGACTATTCGAATTCGCCAGGCGGCCGGCCTAGCCTTGGCCGGCTCCTGGCAATCGGCCTCTCCAGAAGACAGACGAAGCCCAACTACCAGACCACTCAGAGTAGGAAGCTGCTGAGGCTCCTTGTTTTTCAGCTGCGGTGCCCCACCACCTTCGGGGACTACTGTCGGAGTAAATAACCATGGGTAGCCACATCAGCCCCCCATGGTATTTCAAGACATCGGGGCCGGCCGCGCCCCTCACACCCACTGGAAGCACGACCGCCTTCTTGGGCCGGCAGGTCCAAAGGGCCGGCTGCTAGAAAGCGGCAAGACCACGGAAGGCGGCCGCAAGGGGGCCGACTCCTGGCAGACGGCCCTTCGCCCCCTCGATGTCAGCACCACATTACCATGACAAGACAAGCCATGGCTACAGTGCGGCCTGCCACCCCCAAACCCAGGATGGGACTTGGCCGCAGAGCTGTGTACTGGGCGGACACCCCCCGCCCAGCGCGACACTGTAGCCACGCAGTCCGTGACATCACTAGCGCCAGAGGGAGCCACGCTACCACGACGGGTGGTCAGTACGGCCCGCAGGCGGCGGGCCCTAACTGTCCGCGAGCCACCCGAAGGCGGCAAACCTCAAGCAGGCGGCCCTTCTCCCCCTTGAAGTCTATGCGCCATCAACCAGATGAGACGGGGTATGGCTACAGTGAGCACCTGTCAGGCGGCGGGACTGTAGCCACGCTCCCCTCGACAAAGCCTTCGTCATCAGGGGCGAGGCTATAGTATAAAGCAGTCAACATAGCCCGCAGGCGGCGGGCCCCAGCGGTCGGCGGAGAAGCCGGCGACCAGAGACGCTGACGGCCGGGTCCTACACCCGGCCGAATTACCATTGTACCCCTGGGGGGTAGGCCTATATAAACCCCCAGGCTCACCCATGCAAGGGGTTCGGCACCCACGCCATTCACACACACACACACGTAGAGAGAGGAGTAGAGCTAGCCTTGCCCTTCTCCCTCCTCTAGCCGAAACAGCTCAAGGAGCAAGCTTGTAGCTACTTTGTTGATCATAGTCGTCATGCGGAGATCCCGCAGAGCAGGACTAGGGGTGTTATCTCCGAGGAGAGCCCCGAACCTGGCTAAGATTCACAGGCGTATGCGGTCTCGCTCACTCCCGCTTCTAGAGCCCGGCGACGTACTCTTGTCCCCATCCATGATAAGCCACCCCCTGGCATATGTCGCACGATATCCCCGACAGATGGCATGTAGTAATAGTAATAGGCTGCTGTAGTAGGATATATTCATTGTAGATCAATGAAACAACATGAAGGTTCCATCAGGTTGCATGTAGTACTACTCCAAAGGTACAACTTGTCTAGATAGTGCAGCCAACTGCACATCTACCAGCCAAAAAAAAAACAAATTTGTTTCTCCAATGCTGCTGCAACAAGATGATGTGCAGTAATTAACAAGATGATTGTATAGTTGGTATTTCTGATAGCTGAGGTACCCATACGTATATATTTCTCTAGTTCTAATTCCCTCACATGAGTTCCATATATAGATATCTCATCTTAAAAATGTACCTCACCCACATAAATATGTATGTGCGACTACATTTGAGCATGTCTGCATCAATTAAGTCATAACAAAAGGGTATGATCCAAGTCAAGGAAACTATTATATTGCGAATGTACTATGACACAAAACTATGGGGGCAGATATAGTAAGCAATGAACAAAGTTACACAAGAATGCAATTTCAAGGAACTAATAGAACAATAATGACACAAAAGGAACAATCCAGTGAAGTATTTGACTATTCCCTTGTATCCAAGGGCCACAATATGCCTATTCCTGAAGTAAAACTAAGCCAAAAAATATGCTTCGGCAAGATCAAGCCAGTAGTCACAGGTATGTGTACATATCAATGGATGGTCACAATCAGCTAGTAAAAGGTAGATGTGAGTTTGTTGCCATACCGACATGGTTGGTCGCAATTTGCATCTCGATGCCATCCTTTGTGAGGGAGAAAGTTGTTGCCAACACCCCTGCATTGTTCTGCCAGAAAAAATACCATGTAATCAGGGGATGCGGTGAGCCATTAAGTACAGTTCAAAAGATGTGCGAGCGAGTAGGCATGAACGAACTAGACGTAAAAATAGACGAGGTTTGTGCTATCCAGTTGTGATGCAAGGAGTCTCATATATACAGAATGAACTCTTACAAATGAATTACCCATTCATGAAACTATCCATTCCTATAACATCCTACAAACTAGTAATTGTCCTGAAACCTAAATTAAACCCCATACAATATAGAAGCCCAGCTGCAAAAATTTGAACTACAAAATGGTTCTTGTGGAAAGAGAGCTTGGAGCTCACCACGTGACCCAGTTCCTGTTGGGGCACCTCTCGCGTACAACATACTACTAACCTCATTTAATCCTACAATGGATGCTTCACTAACAGTATAACACATAAGCCATCGGCTGGGAGATCGAACGAGATTAGTCCTCAGTCCCGACTGGGAAACCAAGAAGACTCCATAGCCAAACTAAACATACCATCACACCCATAGTGAATGGAGTAGATTGGATCCAGAAATGAATGAACACAAAAAAAATGAAATTAAACCCCTCATGAGATTGAGACCTGCAGCGCGAGGTGGGCGACAGCCTCCGAGGCTTGCGTCGGCGCCCTCGCTGGTAGCCGGAGTCCCGTGGCCTACATGTAGTGCCGCTACCACAAACCCTAGGAAGGCCACGCGCGCACCGTGGTCCGGCCAGCTCGACGGAGCAGTGCGCATTGAAGCATGCACGTGTGCACTGGCGAGCCCGTAGGCCGTGATGCCATGGCTGTCGTGCTCAATCTGCATCATAGCTGGGGCTGGGGGAGGAGGGGCGGCCGATCTAGTCGATGGGGATGTGCGCGTCAGATCTGGTCCGAGGGGAGGATGTAGTGGAGGGGAGGGGGTCGCGGTGGTGTGCTGGGAGCCGCAGATTGCTGCCGAAAGTTGCCGGGATCGGCCGCCGTAGGTGCCGACGGCGAGGAGTCATGGGGAGAGAGATGGGGCTCGCGAGAGGATCGGTGTCATGGGATTTCTGGCTTTTTTTCTCTCGTTTCTTTGGCAGGAAATGGAAAGGCAGCCAGCCAATCACATGCGAGGCCACAGATCCGCCCCAGATCAAATCCTGGCCATCTACTCCTCCTACATCCAACACTCCAAAAACCTCCCTCATCCAACACACCTCTGTCTCTTTCTGTTCTTATTTTTTTTCAATCGGTTTAGTTTTCATTGTTTGAAGAACCTGCACATTATTTGCTTCAAAATTGGACCGTACCAATTTTCAAAAATATTGGAACATATTCTATGTATAATTAACCAAGTGGTTGCATGTTAAGAGCTTTTCATACACCTCTGATATGTCCATTTTGCATCATGTTTTTCTATTGTTATTTAGAGTGTTTTTAATCATTATAACACTTTGTGGAGCAATTCTAATGCCTTTTCTCTCTTAATATGCAAGGTTTACATGAAGAGGGAGATTGCTGGCAGCTGGAATTCTGGACCTGAAAAAGCTACGTCAGAGATACCTATTCTGCACATCTCAAAATGAGCTAATTTCATGGAGATTTATTTTGGAATAAATAAAAATATTGGAGAAAAGAAGTACTAGATGGGGCCACCCAGGTGCCCACTAGGCACCATGGGGCGCCTACCCCTGGCACGCTCTGGTGAGTAGTGGGGCCCCTAGGCAGCCTCCAGTGCCCATCTTTTGGTATATAAGCCCATTTTTTCGTAGAAAAAAAAGGAGAGGGCTTTCGGGACAGAGCGCCACCGTCTCGAGGCGGAACTTGGGCAGGAGCACTTTTGCTCTCTGACGGAGCGATTTCGCTGGGGATACTTCCCTCCGGGAGGAGGAAATCGAGGCCATCATCATCACCAACAACCCTCTCATCATGGGAGGATCAATCTTCACTAGCACCATCTCATCTCAAACCCTAGTTCATCTCTTGTGTTCAATCTTTGTATCAAATCCTCTGATTATTACCTGTGGGTGACTAGTAGTGTTGATTACATCTTGTAGCTGATACTAGTTGGTTTATTTGGTGGAAGATTATATGTTTAGATCCATTATGCTATTTAATATCCCTCTGATCTTGAGCATGAATATGATTTATTAGTAGTTGCTTTTGTTCTTGAGGACATGGGAGAAGTCTTGTCATAAGTAATCATGTGAATTTGGTATTCGTTTGATATTTTGATGATATGTATGTTGTGATTCCCTTAGTGGTGTTATGTGAACGTCGACTACATGACACTTCACCATCTTTGGGCCTAAGGGAATGCATTGTGTAGTAGTAATTAGATGATGGGTGCTAGAGTGACAGAAGCTTAAACCCTAGTTTATGTGCTATTCCGTAAGGGGCTGATTTGGATCGATATGTTTAATGCTATGGTTAGATTTTATCTTAATTCTTCTTTCGTAGTTGCGGATACTTGCGAGAGGGGTTAATCATAAGTGGGAGGCTTGTTCAAGTAAGAACAGCACCCAAGCACTGGTCCACCCACATATCAAATTATCAAAGTAGCAAACGCGAATCAAACAAACATGATGAAAGTGACTAGATGAAATTCCCGTGTGTCCTCGAGAACGTTCTACTTATTATAAGAGATTGTTCCATCCTGTGCTTTGCAACAAAAAGGATTGGGCTACCTTGCTGCACTTATTGTTACTCTTGTTACTTGTCACTTGTTAAAAATTATCTTGCTACCAAACTATCTGTTACCGATAATTTCAGTGCTTGAAGAAAATACCTTGCTGAAAACCGCTTGTCATTTCCTTCTGCTCCTCGTTGGGTTCGACACTCTTACTTATCCGAAGGACTATGATTAATCCCCTAGACTTGTGGGTCATCAAGGCTCTTTTATGGCACCATTGCTGGGGAGTGAAGCACTTTTGGTGAGTGGAATTTGGTAAGGAAAAATTTATACTACGTGCTGAAATTTACTGTTAGTTGCTACTATGGAAAACAATCCTTTGAGGGGTTTGTTCGGGGTATCTTCACCTCGACCGGAAGCACAAATAGTTTCTCCTAAACCCACTGCACCTACTAAAAAAATTTGTTATGAGATTCCTTCAGGTATGATAGAGAAACTGCTAGCTAATCCTTATGCAGGAGATGGAACACTGCATCCTGATATGCACCTAATCTATGTGGATGAAGTTTGTGGATTATTTAAGCTTGGAGGTTTACCCGGAGATGTAGTTAAGAAGAAGGTCTTCCCTTTATCTTTGAACGGAAAGGCATTGACATGGTATAGGCTATGTGATGATATTGGAGCTTGGGATTGGAATCGATTTAAATTGGAATTTCATCCAAAGTTTTATCCTATGCATCTAGTTCATCATGATCGGAATTATATATAGATTTTTGGTCTCATGAAGGGGAAAGTATCTCTCAAGCTTGGGGGAGGCTTAAATATATGATGTCTACATGCCCCAATCATGAGCTCTCAAAAGAAATTATCTTACAAAACTTTTATGCTCGGCTTTCTCATGATAATCAAAACATGCTCGATTCTTCCTCAACTGGCTCTTTTAGGAAGAAAACTATTGAATTCAGATGGAATCTTTTGGAAAGAATTAAACTCAACTCTGAAGATTGGGAACTCGACAAAGGTAATGAGTTAGGTATAACACTTAAGTTTGATTGTGTTAAATCTTTAATGGATACCAATGCTTTTCACAAGTTTAGCACTAAATATGGACATGACTCTGAGATAGTAGCCTCTTTTTGTGAATCTTTTTCTACTCAGTTGATCTCCCTAAGGAGAAATGGTTTAAATATCATCCCCCTATTAAAGAAAAGATTGAGGAGCCTATTATAGTTAAAGATGAAACTATCATTTACAGTGTTGATCCCGTTGTGCCTACACTACTGCAGGATGCTGCTAACGCAACACTATGATCAGAGACCCTTTGACGAAACTGTGTGCGATGCATTAATCACAAACGGTGATGTAAAAAACCTGTCAAAAAAGATGCATAATGTTTGCGATGGCAGAGGCATCAAACGGTTCAGATTTTAGTTGCGTGTGCGATGCAGGCCACATGGATGATCCATACGAACTATTTGCGATGAGACAGAACAACAGAAACGGGCAGCCATATCAAGGTGTGTGCTATATATGGCATAAAGTTCGCTTAGATGAACTATTTGCTATTAGGGAGTGCAACAGAAACCGTTAGCCAGATCAAGGTGTGTGTGATATATGACATATGGTTCACTTGGATGAACCGTTTTTGATTAGGGAACACAACAGAAACGGTTCAACTTAACAAGATGTGTGTGATATGCGGCATACAGTTCACATAGATGAACTATTTGCAATGAGCCAAAAGAACACAAATGAGTCGTGTAAACAGGATGTGTGTGATACGCGGCAAACAGCCCACTCGGATGAACTGTTTGCGATGAGAAATTACAACACAGACGGTTACTACAGTTAATTTGTGTGCGATTCTGTGTGTACAAAAAACTTTGAAAATTGCAAACTAGTTGCTTGCGGTGGCTAGGAGTATCACACACGATGCATCTGCGAGTACTCGTGTGCAATGATAAGTAAGTTACACATACGTTTCCTTATGTTAACACATGTGTGAATTTGCAATATTGACAATTAATATGCAAATGCCTTCTGGACATCGGTGTTGATCGCCACGTCCAAAACATGGGCGTCCTCTACTCTATCGCTCTACCGGGCACATGCTTAAACTCAATGAACTGTGTACGATACTAATACTTTCCATGAAAATTTAAGAACTTGGCTAACAACATTTGAGTAACATATATATAGTGGTTACACTATTCAACAAAAGGAGGATCTTCGTAACACGGTTTAGACAACCATATGGTCCATATCTACATACTTAACATAGTAACAACTATCACATTTTAAGAGGCTGAGGGCCAACAATCATATGGTCCATATCTACATACTTAACATAGTAATAGCTAGCACATTTTAAGAGGCTGAGGGCCAACAACCACAACTATCTACTGGAAGCAGCTTGATCACGACGACTCGGCATCTCGTCAATGAAAAGGAAGAACCCTCCTGTGCCTTGGTAGAGCATGAGTAAAACAGTGTCTCCAATTTTCCAATATGGATGCATTGCCACGACAAGCGAGAACTTCTTAATTTGAATGGTTCCATTTCTGCGGGAAATGCAGTACCTTACAATCACTTTGGCGTTATTAGCAGGCACAAGTGTAATTTGACCACGCCGGGAAATTGATCTAGGAACAGCTACAGTGGGCAATTTCTGTTGAAATGTAGAATAAAAACCAATTGTAACATAACATTGAAGATATATATAGTTTATGAGCATCAACGTAAAAATAAGACTTTGTACCAGCGTTTTGTGCACACAATTGGTCTTGTTCAATGTGTAATTAATCCCATCCAAAATCCAGCGTTCATATGATGTGCTATCTCTGTCAGATTATCAACAAAGTTTATGACATGCTTCAAGTCCTTCCAGTGAAATTTGGTACGCTTAGTAACATACAGATCGTTAACTATGCATCCAACATATCCTGCTTAAAAGATGGAAAGGTATTATTTATTCAGAACATGGCAGAGGAATATATAGTGCGCATAAATTGGTAAATAGAATTTTTTACTGCCTAGGAATGGAGTCAGAAAATGAAATCACAATTGGTTTCTTAAATAGTGATCAATTAGTCAGAACAAATACCCCGATTTTGCTAAGTAATATGCCAGCATGGAGAAAGTTGAAAGGACACTAACCTCGATCAGACTTTGATCGGCTGATGATGTTGGGGAAGTAAACATCCCTGTTATTTAGACCAGGCTGTGGTGCACGCACTAGAATTTTATTGCCAGCTTTCAGTTCATAACACTTAGACATTTTTCTCCAAAGGTCCGCATAAAAATAGGAGTGACCATATTTATCAAGTTTTACACTAACTGTCATTGTAAATCCATGCTGCATTGTCAATATGACATCCATGGAGTCATCAACAAAGTAAAGCCCAAGATTTCCTTCTACTCCTGTTCTTGCAAAGCAAGGGATGTACTGCTTGAAATGAAAATTAAGATCGTAAATTAGATATATTGAAATAACAGCGGAAGATGCAAATATGGGACTAACTGATAGAACAGATCAATATATAGATGAAAGCAAAGTACAAAAATATATAATTAAAAATAGATAATGTAACAAAGATTTGATGCAAATATGAGAGTAACTGAATGAACAATACATCATAAATTTGCCTAATATAGGGTGAAAAATCGGCTTTGACATCTAGGCTGCACATGGCACCGTACCTTTTATCCAAATGTAGCAATAGATGGTATATGTTCATAAATTTACGCCATGCCGACCATGGTAGAGTGAGATTGAACATACCGAGCGCTCCCTGAAGTCATCCGGAATGGTGAGATAGAACTTCGTTTCCGACTGGCTGCGACCACACTTGCCCAATTTGTGCTCGCACTGTGGACACATGAATGAAAACCCTCGAATCAACTAGAAGAAAAAATGAATCCACGGCGATTTCCGCCGGTTGATTAACAGCGACGGACGGACTGCGATAAGAGATGAGTGAATATTTTGCTAAATTGATTACCTTCTCCATGAGAAAAATCCCCGGCCCAATCCCGCAGAAAACCCCAATCGACCAGAGTCTAGAATGTCAGTGCAAGTCGGTGCAGATAGGCGGCAGCAAGCGGTAGGGGAGAAATCTTGTGCTGTTTGGAGCGCGACTTTCGCCCGCCGACGACAACTGTCGAGCTTAGGGTGGTCTCCGCGATAGAAGTTGATGTGGTGCAGAGTTGCACAGGAGTCCATGGCGAGTGGGTGGGGATGAAGTGGGCGAGGGTTTTCTTTTTCCTTTTACATGTGTGGGTGAATACACACGGTTCGCAGAGGCAACAGAGATGAATCGTGTGCGATAGTAAATCACCGAGATTGAAGGGGAATCCAAATTTCCGTTGTCCTTTGTCCATGAGTTTTTTTCTATGATGAACATAAACCCTGCAAATCACCGTGTTCAAATTTGGCACTTTTTCGGGTTCATTTACAATATTTAGGGGATTATGTGCATTTTCTAGGCATTAATGCACATAATTCAAATTCAAACAATCGGTGTATGAAAGGGTGCACGAGAACGGTCTGGAAAACCATGCTCGTGTTATTTAGTAAATTCTCATGCCTTTTACAAGGAATGGGCAGAGATTTCACGGAAATGTGTGGCAATAGTCAACCACAAACACGTCGTTTATTGGTTTTTCAACTGTAGAAAAATGAAATACATGCTTGAAAAATATGACGGCTGGCATGGTGCCATGGTATGGCCTCACCATGCCCTGGTAAAAATTTGAGAAGGTTTTTCTTATGTCGTCGTGCACGCCATTCATAAATCGAACCATCACCGAGGAATTTTCATGGTTTCGAGGGGGAAATCACCAAGATTGAAGGGGCCGGGAATCCATATTTCCTTCCTAGTTTGTCATTCAATTTTTTTTCTAAAATCAACTTACCCCCTCCAATGCAACGTGTTCAAATTAGTCATTTTTTGGGCTCATTTACCATATTTAGGGGATTATGTGCACTTTCTAGGCATTAATGCACATAATTCAAATTCAAACAATCGGTGCATGAAAAGGTGCACAAGAACGGTCTAGAAAACCATGCTCGTGGTATTTAGTAAATTCTCATGCCTTCTACAAGGAATGGGCAGAGATTTCAAGGGAATGTGTGGCAATAGTCAACCACAAACACGTCATTTACTAGGTTATCAACTATAGAAAAATGAAATACGTGCTTGAAAAACATAACGCCTGGCATGGTGCAATGGTATGGCCTCACCGTGCCCTGGTAAGAAGCTGAGAAGGTTTGGTTTATGTCGTCATGCACGCCCTTCATAAATTGAACCATCACCGAGGAAGTTTCATGGTTTCGAGGGGAAATCATCAAGATTGAAGGGGAATCCAAATTTCCGTCCTAGTTTGTCATTCAGTTTTTTTCCTATGATCAACATACCCCCTCCAATGCAACGTGTTCAAATTTGACATTTTTTTGGGCTCATTTACCATATTTAGGGGATTATATGCATTTTCTAGGCATTAATGCACATAATTCAAATTCGAACAATCGATGCATGAAAAAGTGCACAAGAATGGTCTGGAAAACCATGCTTGTGCTATTTAGTAAATTCTTATGCGTTTTACAAGGAATGGGCAGAGATTTCAAGGAAATGTGTGGCAATAGTCAACCACAAACGCGTCGTTTACTGGGTTAACAACTATACAAAAATGAAATACATGCTTGGAAAACATGACGCCTGGCGTGGTGCCATGGTATGGCCTCACCGTGCCCTGGTAAAAATTTGAGAATGTTTACCTTATGTCGTCATGCACGCCTTTCATAAATCGAACCATCATCGAGGAAGTTTCATGGTTTCGAGGGGTAAATCACCAAGATTGAAGGGGGATCCAAATTTCCATTGTCCTTTGTCCATGAGTTTTTTCTACGATGAACATACACCCTGCAAATCACCGTGTTCAAATTTGGCATTTTTCCGGGTTCATTTACCATATTTAGGGGATTATGTGCATTTTCTAGGCATTAATGCACATAATTCAAGTTCAAACAATCGGTGCATGAAAGGGTGCACAAGAACGGCCTGGAAAACCATGCTCGTGCCATTTAGTAAATTCTCATGCCTTTTACAAGGAATGGGCAGATATTTTGATGAAATATGTGGCAATAGTCAACCACAAATGTTTGTTTATTGGGTTTTCAACTATAGAAAAATGAAATAAATGCTTGAAAAACATGACGCCTGGCATGGTGCCGTGGTATGGCCTCACCATGCCTTGGTCAAAATTTGAGAAGGTTTGGCTTATGTCGTCATGCACGCCCTTCATAAATCAAACCATCACCAAGGAAGTTCCATGCTTTCGAGAGGGAAATCACCAAGATTGAAGGGGAATCCAAATTTTTTTCATTCTTTGCCCTGGAGTTTTTTTCTACATCGAACATACACCCTGCAAATCACCGTTTTCAAATTTGGCATTTTTCCGGGATCATTTACCATATTTAGGGGATTATGTGCATTTTCTAGGCATTTAGCGCAGATAAATCCAATCCAGCTACAGCTGCACGGGTGTGTTGTGAGGGACGTGGATTGCCGTTCAATCACGGTGCATCCTACGGTGCGCACGCGCAATCCGCATGGCTGAGGTTCCAGCCAATCATAATGCAACACACAATAGGCTCAGCGCACACTGTTTCTGGAGGCGACGGAGATGAACCGTGTGCGATAATGAACGAGCAAAATTGTAAGGGAAGCCAAATTTCCTTCGTCGTTTGTCGTTGAGCTCTTAAAAACCACCGCACTGTACGGCTGCCCGGCCACTCCATCCCAGAGCTCTCTCCAAGCGTCGTTCATGGCATCGCGGCGCACAGTAACGGGTAAGGAAGCGATGGCATCCCGCCGCGCATCGTTCCTCAGCGCCCGCGACCACACACATGGTAAGGAAGCGATGGCATCTGGCTGCGCCGAGTTCATCGCCGCCGGCGGCCACACAGTTACATGGGCGGACTTTGAGGCTGCCATAGCCATATGGGCGGTGGATCTAGAGGCGGCCAAAGCTGCACAGAAGGAGCAGAAAAGGCAGAAAGCAGTCAAGAAAAGAGAGTCCCACTGCCGCAAGAAAGAAGAGGCCGCACGCCATGCTGAGGAGAGCTCGGCGGAGATCGAAGCACGGTGGGTTGCCTCCTACAAGGCCAGGAAGGAGAATGCCAGCGTCTGGCCAACATGGCCCGATGGCAGCATGTGAGAAGTAGTTAGTGCATGTGTCGCCCGTAAGTTTGTATAATTAATTACGAGCATCTACCAGTACTACATACGTACTAGTTTTAGAGAAAATTACCAGTAGTACTTTAAGTTGGTACTATCTATTATTAACGTACAATGTCAGTAAGCGCATCCTTTGGGGGCTTTGAGCGTTGATTAGCATGTGTTCACTGAAGTTTTGTAGCCACACCCCGGCCCTAAATACTCCCAAAACGTCCGCCCGCAGCCACGGGAGGAGACTAGAGCTGGCCGCAGCTGGTTTTTAGTCCCACCTCACCGTGCGAGTTGGCTGCACACCGGCTTAAATTGCCGCACCAGCGGATGGCAGCAAGCTTCTCTCTTGTTACATAGGATCAAATCTGGCTATGCGAGCGAGGCAGGTTGACACTTGATTGCATTTCATAAACCGATGATTGCTCATTGGGTGTCACCTTGCCTCATTCATGTACATTGAATAATCCTAATACAGAGAAAGAGATTTTTGAAATTAGGTCCGGTTGGAGATGCTGATAGATATAAGAATTATTAGAAGATCACAAAACACACGGTTTCTATGGCGTACCCGTGTGCGTTTTTTGCGTTAATGATCCATAAGTCAGTTACATGTGCGATGTTTCCTAATAAACCAGGCCTACCATTGACCGAAAAAATCAACTACCGGTGTACATTTTTTTGGAGACGGGATCTGCCAATTTTCTCTTTTCTCGCACACGAGTATTTTACGCGCTTCGTCTGTGTTGTGTGTTTCCCCCGCCCCAGTTTCAAGTTTCGCAGCGAAATTTTCATTAGGCACGCGATTTCAGAATTTATTCCTCCCACCACAACCCCACCCATCAAATTTCCTCAGTATCACCCCCTCCCCCCTACCGGCAGCTCAAACTGCCGCGGCCGCAACCACAGCTTCAACCACATCTACGTTCTGCCTGAGCATCGTTGATCCAGTCAGGTAACCCACCGATCTCTATAACGACCCCGACCTGATTGCTTAAATGGCACCTGCGAAACATCCTCATGCCTCCAAATTCCCACCGCCCTACCTCCAGAGCATCACCATGCAAGCCCAACCACATATCAAGCGGAGGTCGATGAGCTGATGGCGGTCGATGGCGCGATGGCCGCTGTGTGTGTTGACCCAGCGGAACACCTCGCCTCCGCCGCTGCCGACTTGGTGCAGGCTCCGGCCCAGATGAAGTACCCCAACGACTACCCCCCAGGACTTACCAGGTATGATTTGACCAGCTCAATCTTACCAATACCACTTGCAATGGCTATGTTTTGTACGGTTGATGTATTAAGCATGTTCGTGCCTTGTTTATTTCAGTACTGCACACTGTGTGATGTTCAAGTATTAACTGTCCAACTCAATTTCACCAATACCAGCAACAAACTTACAATACATGACTCCGGATATCACTAGAGATGCTGCCCATTTGCTATTTTTGGTGGATGCTAACCCTGTTGTACTTAACATGCATGTCCATGTACTTACGTAGGGTCATAACAGCCGATGCTGTTGTTTGCCGTCGAGGTTAGCTGCATCCCATGTCTTACAGTATTTCACATCATTTGTGCAATTGCAGTTTAACTTCTAACATTTACTGGTTGCCTGTAGGTACACATGTCAGTGACACTGATCCACGCTTCGACCTGGAGGAACAGCTCGCCTCCGCCGCCGCTGACTTTGGGTGGGCTCTGGCCAAGATGAAGTGCCCCAGCAACTACCTCTCAGGACTTACCAAGTATGAACTTACCAGTTCAATCTTACCAATACTAGTTGCAATTCATGGCTATGTTTTATACGGTCGATGTATTAAGCATGTTGTAGTAAACATGCCTAACACGTTTTAGCTATTTTCCCTACCTTTTTATAGATAACTGGGCCATTCTCTGCTCTGGCAGCACCTGCCTTGTGATGTTTAACTCTGCCAATTGTATTTTTATCAGTACCGGTTTCAATGTCTATTAATCCTGTTACAATTAAAATGTTGTATCCATTTTTAAACAGTTGTATTTAAATGGCTACAAACTTACAAAACATGACTTAGGATGCTGTTATGCCTATTGCAATTAACAGTTGTATCCATTTTTTAATCTGTCCCTTTGCTACCGTGCTACTCTCCGCAATGAAGATATACTAGAGATGCTGCCCATTTGCTATTTTTAGTGGATGCTAACCCTGTTGTACTTAACATGCCTTTCCATGTACTTACACAGGGCCATAACGGGCGATGCTGTTGTTTGCCGTCGAGGTTAGCGGCATCCCATATCTTATAGTATTTTACATCATTTGTGCAATTGCAGTTTGGCTTCTAACATTTACTTGCTTCTTGTAGGTACACATGTCAGTGGCACTGATCCACTCTTCGACCCGGATGAACACCTCGCCTCCGCTGTGGCCAACTTGGGGCGGGCTCTTGTCCGTATGAAGTGCCCCAGCCACTACCCCTCAGGACTTACCAAGTATGAACTCACCAGTTGAATCTTACCAATACCAGTTGCAATGGCCATGTTTTGTACGGTTCATTTATTAAGCATGTTGTAGTAAACACACCTAGTCTGTCTTATCTATTTTCCCTACCTTTTAATAGACAACAGGGCCATTCTCTGCTCTAGTAGCACCTGCCTTGCGATGTTTAACTCTGACAATTTCATTTCTATCAGTACCAGTTTCAATGGCTATACTAGGTTGTCTGTTGCAGTAAACAATTCTATCCATTTTTAATCCATCCCTTTGCTACCGTGCTACTCTTTTGCAATGAAGATACCACTACAGATGCTGCCGTTTTATTACCATTTGCAATTTTTGGTGGATGTTAACCCTGTTGTAATAAACATTGGCTTTCCATGTACTTACACAGGGCTACAATGGGCGATGCTGTTGTTTGCCGTCGAGGTTAGCTGCATCCCATGTCTTATACACCATCTGTTCCTAAATATAAATATTTTTATAGATTCCAATATAGACTACATACGGAGCAAAATGAGTGAATCTAGATTCAAATCTAAAGTATATCTATAATTCTATATACATCTGTATGTAGTTCATATTGAAATTTCTAAAAATACTTGTACTTAGGAACATAGGTAGTTGTATTTTACATCATTTGTGCAATCTCAGTTTAGCTTCTAACATTTACTGGTTGCTTGTAGGTACATATATGAGCGGTACTGATCCACGCTTCGATCCCTTTTGCATATGGGGCAATGAGATATTCATGAACAAGTGTCAACTGAGAAAACTAAGAAAGATTGTTAGGCGAAAGAAATGGGTGATGGGAATTAAGCTCTTTATTTACACTTTGTCCAAGACAACAGTGAACTTTAGGATGGTAAGTAATGTGTTGCCTTTTCCCCCTGCCCACAACAAGTTATTCTATTAGACCTCAGTATCTGAAAGTTTTCTCTTTTCAGTGGTTTCCGAAGCTATTTACTGATGATTACCTTGCAAACTACATGACCGGAGTGGAGGCAACTAAGGTTAAAGTATATAATTCATGCTACCATGATAATGCTTGGACAAAAGTTCTTCGTGCCTATGGCATGCAGGAGGGCACATTATGGGCATTCCGTTTGTTCAACACCATCGGCAGCCAAAATGATTTACACTTGTCTCTTCACCTTTACCGCCTCTAAATATTGTGGTTCATCATAGTTAATTGTTGTCTAATCCAGTAATTACTGAACATATTGTACTGACAATTTTATTTATGGATTCGTTGTTGAACCATTGTGCTGAGAATTTGAATTCCATGTTTCATATTTCAAAATTTCCAATTCGGATAATAAATTACAGGGAAAAATAAAATTATACAGGAGCGAATAAAATAATGTGCACACCGTTAGAAAGAAAACAGCGTGTGCGATGAAAAATAGAGAACAGACGGTTCTTTGACGTGAAACATTTGCGATGCCCGACGGACGCACAAACGGTTTCGTCTCATATGCGTGTGTGATTCATGGTAATACGGCAAACGTTTCAAACCAGTGTGCGTGTGTGATAAGAATACCTATCGCACACAGTTATGAAAATGGACATGTTGGCGTTAGTAGAGGCACCGCACACATTTTACATTCTTGAACTCTGTGCGATAACGTAGCTATCGCAAACATATCGGTAGATTAAATGTTGATGTCCAACCTTTTCACACGGCTATACAGGCGTAATCGTTTGGGTAGTCTCTCGGATCAGAAACGTAACATCGAGATGTAACGTGTGGGAATGGGGCGGATTCTCATATGTTTATTCTATGGCGATCTTCAGTAGCCGCTCGCCTATCCCCGACGGTTTCTGGGTCATGTGGGAAGGACCCCCCTATCGCAGTCACTCACTTGGCGACGGTTCAGAATGCCATCGCGGAAATGGATTAAAAACCGTTTGTATAGCACCTTAAGGTACCAGTGCTACTGCTTACATAGAAGAACCACCTTTCCCTGTTAGGATAAAGGAACATGCTATGTTTAAACCATGGTTAACAAAAGTAATATTAGAGCACCTAGACCCTCTGAACAAATTAAAGTTGAACCTAATGTTGCTATGGTTAAAGATCTCTTGGTCGATAATATTGATGGGCATGTTATTTATTTCTGTGGTGAATCTACTAGAATTGCTAAACCCGATGATAAAGATAAGAATAAACCTATTGTTTGCATGCTTGTTGTCTCTGTTAAAATAGGAGATCATTGTTATCATGGTTTGTGTGATTTGGGTGCTAGTGTTAGTGATATCCCATTTACTTTATATCATGAAATTATGAATGATATTGCACCTGGTGAAATAGAAGATATTGATGTTACTATTAAGCTTGTGAATAGAGATACTATTTCATCGCTTGGGATTGTTAGAGATGTTGAAATCTTGCGTGGGAAAATAAAATACCCTACTGATTTTCTAGTTCTTGGTTCTCCACAAGATGATTTTTGTCCCATAATATTTGGTGGACCTTTCTTGAACACTGTTAATGCTAAGATTGATTGCCCTAAAGAAACCGTCAGTGTTAACTTTGGCGATGTGTCTCATGTGTTTAATTTCTCTAAGTTTCGTAGACAACCTCATGATAAAGAATTGCCTAGTAAAGAAGAAATAATTAGTCTTTCTTCTATTGCCATACCTCCAACTGATCCGTTAGAACAATATTTGCTGGATCATGAAAATGATATGCACTTGCATGAAAGAAATGAAATAGATAAGATGTTCTTTGATCAACCACCTATTCTTAAACACAATTTGCCTGTTGAAACTCTAGGAGGTCCTCCTCCACCTAAAGGTGATCCCGTGTTTGAATTGAAACAATTACCTGATACTTCGAAATATGCTTATCTTGATGAAAATAAAATATATCATATTATTGTTAGTGCTAACCTTACAAAGCATGAAGAGAAGAGATTACTTAAAACTCTAAGGAAGCACCATGTTGCTATTGGATATACTCTTGATGATCTTAAGGGCATTAGTCCCACTCTATGTCAGCACAAAATTAATATGGAGCCTGATGTTAAACTAGTTGTTGATCATCAAGGATGATTAAATCCTAAGATGAAGGAAGTGGTAAGAACTGAAATATTAAAGCTTCTGGAAGCAGGTATAATTTACCCTATAGCTAATAATAGATGGGTACGTCCCGTTCATTGTGTTCCTCATAAAGGAGGCATTACTGTTGGTCCTAATGATAAAAATGAGCTTATTCCACAAAGAATTGTAACTGGTTATATGATGGTAATTCATTTTAGAAAATTAAACAAAGCTACTAGAAAAGATCATTACCCCTTGCCTTTTGTTGATCAAATGTTAGAAAGACTATCTAAGCACACACACTTTTGCTTCCTTGATGGATATTCTGGCTTCTCTCGAATACCTGTTTCACAATCCGATCAAGAGAAAACCACCTTTACTTTCCCTTTTGGAACTTATGCTTACAAATGTATGCCTATTGGTTTATGCAATGCACCTGCTACCTTTCAAAGATGTATGACTGCTATATTCTCTGACTTTTGTGAAAAGATTGTTGAGGTTTTCATGGATGATTTTTCCGTTTACGAAACTTCTTTTCATGATTCCTTAAGCAACCTTGATCGAGTTTTGCAGAGATGTGAACAAACTAATCTTGTCTTGAATTGGGAGAAGTGACACTTTAGGATAAATGAAGGTATTGTCTTGGGGCATAAATTTCTGAACGAAGTATTGAAGTAGACAAATCTAAAGTTGATGCAATTGAGAAGATGCCATGTCCTAAAGATATTAAAGGTATACGAAGTTTCCTTGGTCATGCTGGTTTCTATAGGAGGTTTATTAAAGATATCTCTAAAATTTCTAGGCCTCTTACTAATCTCTTTTAAAAAGATGTTCCATTCGTTTTTGATGATGATTGTGTAGAAGCCTTTGAAACACTTAAGAAAGCCTTGACCTCATCACCTATTATTCAACCACCTGATTGGAATTTGCCTTTTGAAATTATGTGTGATGCTAGTGATTATGTTGTTGGTGCTGTTTTAGGACAAAGACTTGATAAGAAATTAAATGTTATCCATTATGCTAGTAAAACTCTAGATAGTGCTCAAAGAAATTATGCTACTACTGAGAAATAATTTCTAGCAGTTGTGTTTGCTTGTGACAAATTTAGAACTTACATAGTTGATTCTAAAGTAATTGTTCACACCGATCATGCTGCCATTAAATACCTTATGGAAAAGAAAGATGCTAAACCTAGACTCATTAGGTGCGTTCTTTTGCTACAAGAGTTTGACTTGCATATTACTGATATAAAAGGAGCTGAGAATCCCATAGCTGATAACTTGTCTAGGTTAGAAAATATCTTTGATGAACCATTACCTATTGATGATAGTTTTCCTGATGAACAACTAGCTGTCATAAATACTTCTCGTAATTGTCGGCATGGAGCAGGCGATCTATGGGGCAATGTAGCCGCTTTCCTAGTTTGGCAAGGGGGAGCAAGCAACGCAAAGAGCAAGGGCAGTGAGAGGCGCCACGGTTTTACCTAGGTTCGGGCTGCTGAGAAGCGTAAAACCCTACTCCTGCTTTGGTATATTGGATGAATGTGGAAGAAAGTATGCGGAGCGCTCTCCCCTGGCAAGTCGCTAGGAGAGGGCAGCTGCATGAATACCTAGGCTTGAAGGTTGCAAAAGGTTCCAACCCCTGTAAAGGTTGCCCTAGCCCTCCTTTTATAGCTCAAGGGGTAACCACAGTGGAAAAAAAAGGTCTTTATAGGGTGATTAGATTGATACAGAACTATCATACCTAACTCTGCTAGTTAGGACAAAATGCATTAAATGCACTACTAGGTGTTGGGAGGAGGAGGAGCCCCGGCAAGGCTGCCGCACCGCTTGCTCAACTACCTCCTATTAGCTTGACACCATTAGGACGGGTGTCAATAAAGGTAATCCTCCTTCCCAGCAAGCTGACACGTACGGGCTGTCTCCACCTAACCACCTGCGAGCTCGACACCTCACTGATCAGTGACCAGCTGGCCAGAGAGGTGGAGCGCTGGCCTTCGGCGGGAAGTCCGTGCTCGAGGGGCTTGCCGGGCCTTGTCTTGCCAGCTCGTTCTTGCCAGGGTCAGTTGCTTCTGTTGTGAATCTTGTAGCTTGTTCCAAGTCTTGGTCTTCTTAATGTGCTTTTTGATATCACGAAGAGCGACTTCTGTAGTCTGGTTGTGTATGAAACTTAATACTTGCCGGGGGAGCTGCAACACATCTCTGCATAGGTCTGGGTAGCAAACACCTGTGTTTGCTGCACCAACAGGAGCCCCCCAGCCTAGATCACACGTGCCGCTGGGCATCATTTGGCTAAGCCCAATAATGCACAGACTCATGCATACCTTGCCGGAAATGGCGTTGTGCTTTGAGATCTTCTTTGTTTCTTCATTAATCTAGATTTTGGTTAGCTCCCAGCTTTATCCTGATATCTTTGGTGTTTGGACGATGCAGGCCGTTCGTGTCAAAAAACAGGGGCCCACGCGCATGCAGGATGCCATTAGGGTGCCCGCGCGTGATTTGGGGTAATTGCCCTTTTTGCCATCACTCCCTCCTTTATCGTAGCCTTCCCCCTTTCCCATGACGTGAATTAGGTGCGTGGTGTGGCATTGGTGCAGAAGGGTGGTCAAGGTGGTAGTGCTTTGATCAGAGGAGCCAGGACGCCGGATTGACGAAACTGGACGGTCGATGGAGCAAGACGCCAGTGTCGGGATCAGGTCTTCGCAGACCCAAGAAGGTTCGAACTCTGGAGCGTGAACGAAGGATCTTGCTTCACAACGACGCTCAGCTCGCCATACCTAGGGCTTGATCTCACCGGGTGCGCGCGATCGTAGGGAAGAGATGAACACAGAGATTTACCCAGGTTCGGGCCACCTTGCGGTGTAAAACCCTACTCCTGCTTTTGGTGGATTTGCCTCACAAGGAGGTTGAGGATGAACTAGTACAGTGGAAGAGCATCCTCGCGAGGGCTTGGGTGGTGAGGATGGAACGGTCCGGGGTCGGATCCCCTCTATGGTGGTGGCTAGCCCATATTTATAGTGGCCTTGGTCCTCCTCCCTCTTAGCATAGGCGGGAAGGAAATCCACAGTGGCCAATTTTTTAAAGGGGACCGGGAGTACATCTTATCCTGATGAAAGGTGGTCTTCGCCTGCAAAGCTTCTGGCTATGACACTGTGGTGGGCTCGGCGATGACATCCGTCCTGCCGAGCTCATGGTCTTGGTCTCGTTGCAATGGAATGTAAAGCTTTGGGGCCTTCCTTGGGAACCTACGCCTGTCCTTGCTCCCTTAGCACCAAAAAGGAAGTTGTCCCCTCTGCGCCCGCTGGCGCCCGCCTGGCCTTGGTCATCATGGCTTGCGTCATCACGACCTCATGAGGCAGGGTACCTGCATATAAATATTTGCTCCTTGGGAGGCAAGCTAGGGGAGCTGCTCCGCGGGAGGTCTTGGCGTCGCTCGCCTCGCGAGGCCGGGGCCCTCGCGAGGGTCTTGTCCTGGGGGTCTTGTAGCTTGGGCCATACCGGGCCGTCGATGAGGCCACACGCTGGGCCGCAAGCAGGCTGGTCTGGGTACCCCCAATCCCTGAATGACGATAGTAGCCCTCGGGCCCAAGGCGTGCCCGGCCTGGCTTCGAGGCGAAGGCAAGGAGCGAAGGGCAAAATGCCACGGGCCCCAATCGCTTGTGGGCCACGCTTGACGCATGGCGCATGACGGGACACGGGCGCCTCCGTTCCTCACGTCGCCTCGGCAACTGCCCGTGCTGACAAAATCCCGGCGCACGCTGCAGAGCCATCATTGCTCTTCTTCCTTGCGCCTTCCCTCTCCTACTCAGATCCCCTTTCCTTCGCGAGAAGCTCCTCCAGATCCAGGCAGAGCGCCGCCCCTCCTCTCGCTCTCCCAACTTCAAGGATTCCTCAGATGGCGCCTGCTGGGAAGTCGAAGCCTAAGGCCCCGGTCTTGGCCTCCTCATCTCTCCCGCCGGCGCTTATGGCCTCCACCATTGGCAAGGAGGGGGACCTCGCCCCGGTGCTCCCGCTGACGGCGGGCGACGCCAATGAGTGGGGCCAGACCTTAATCTGGTGCGGCTCGGCAGAGCAAAGCACCTTGGCAAAAACGGTCTGCCCCTCTTCCTTCGTAGCATCTTCTCTGGGCTCTTTCCACCCTTCTGAGAATTCTTCACTGCCATCCTCCAGCACTACGGGATCCAGGCCCTCCATCTCTAGCCCAACTCCATCCTACTTTTGTCCGTCTTCGCCTTCTACTGCGAGGCCTTTGTGGGCGTGAGGCCCTCAGTGGCCCTCTTCCGCCACTACTTCAGCCTGCGGTCAGCCAGGAGGGACGCTCCCTCCTGGTCTTCGGTGACCGAGGTGTTAAACTCGGCCATTACAGCGTCGGCCTTTCCCCCTGTGTTCGGAGGAGGAGGAGTCCTTCGGGACCTCACCTCCTCAACCTCTTCGGGGACTAGGGAAGGCGCGGAGTGCGCCATAGACCCACTGTCTGCTTATTCGGCGGGCAGAGACGTCCCCTCCGAAGTCTACTCGGTGGGGCGTTCATGTGGGGGGCTGCAATTCAGAAGGGTTAGCCTTCAACTAAAATGAATTACTGAAAACAGGATAGCTAAAAATACCAACGCCTTACCTGCTGGCTGGGGCCTTGACCCTGGGTCCCTTCTGCGGGATCTCCTCGGATGCCTCAGACTCCTTGTCGGAGTCTGAGCTGTCGGACAGGACCAACTTAGGCCAGCATCGTCTCTTCAGGGCCGCAGAAGGTTGGACCTCCACGACGTCCTCGGACACCGCCCTCTTTTTGGAGCGCGAGGAGGCGCTTTCCTCCTCATCCTCATCCTCGTCCGCATCCTGCACGGATGAGGCTGCAGCGTCTCTGGACCGGTTGCTCGGACGAACCCTGTGGCGGAGGCCCACCCTGGCCTCCTATACTTCTTTTTTCTTGCCCTTCTTGATGGGCACCTTATAAGGCACTACGACCAGCAGCTTTTCCAGCTGCTCTAATCGGGGCTCTTCCAGCAGTGGCGCCGGGCCACTGATCTTCTTGGCCTTGGCAAGCCAGCCCTACAAAATCCGCATAACCAGGTCAGGCCGAACCAAACGCGATATGAATATTTGAACACTCCTCGAAGAATAGCGCCGCTCACCTCCTTTAGGGGGTTCGTGGCATCGAGGCCGATGTCCTTCCCCTCGACCGGCCACTCATTCTAGGGCTAGAATAATTGGCCCCATATTTTGTCAGGAGTCGTGCCATAGAGGTATCGCACGGTGGCCGGATCCTCGGGCTCATGCTCCCACATAGGCTTGGCCCTCTCCTGGCAAGGGAGGAGCCGGTGGTGGAGCATGATCTGGACCACGTCGACCAGCTTCACGCTGGTCTCTATTATGCTGTCAATGCGCTTCTGCAACGCCTTCGTGTGAGCGACACACCCCCAGTCTAGGCTCTTGGTGGTCCATGAGGCCAATTTGGTAGGGGTCCAGACCTGAATGCGGGGGCCGCTCCCTAGGCGGCCTCCCTCGGCTCGATGATGTAAAACCACTCCTTTTGCCACATTGGGACGGTGTCGACGAAGTAGCCGTCCGGCGACTGGACCCGCGTCAGTTTACTAATCATGGCCCCTCCACAGTCCGCATGCTCGCCGCCAACAATCTTGGGCTTGACATTGAACACCTTCAGCCATAAACCGAAGTGCGGCTGAACTCGAAGGAGCGCTTCACAAAAGACTATGAAGGTCGAGATGTGGAGGAGGGAATTGGGGGCTAGATCATGAAAATCTAGCCCGTAGAAGAACATCAGCCGCTGCACAATGGGGTGCAGGGGAAATCCTAGCCCCCTCAGGAAATGGGAAAGAAACACGACCCTCTCTCCCGGCTGGGGCGTGGGGATGATCTGGCCCTCTTTGGGGGCCCGATGAGCAACGTCGGTTGAGAAATATCCGGCCTGCTTCAGCCGCACGATGTCGTCGTTGGTGACGGAGGAGGCTTCCCACTTCCCGTTGGCGCCGAGCTTGCCATGGTCGAAGGAGACGGGACAGGGTTTGCTGTGGAAGCAGAGGATAGGGGCGCTGGAGCTCTGAGGATCTGCGTGAGTGGGAGGTGGAAGAAGGCGTGGGTTCTGACCGTGATAGCTCTCCCTTGATAGACTGTTGATAAGCCTGTGATTCCTTTTTCCACGCCGTTGGCTTCTCCACTTCCCGATATGCCCGTGACGTTATGTGCGGGGAGGGGGATCGAAATCATTAACCATATCCCCCGAAAAGCAGGACACGATCTCCACCTCAAGGGGGCGTGCCAAACGTGGCGTCGGCCTCAAGCCGCGCTTCGAGAAATAGTAACTGCTCAGCGTTATGGCCGGAAGCGACTCTTCGTTGGAGGAGAAAAGTTGTCAGATGAAGACACCATTTACACTTGAACAGTGTTTGTTTATTATTGCCTTCGGTGTGAAGTAAAACTGCCGTTTTAGATCCCGGACATCACTTGGTTCCGAATATGGGTAAAACATACTAAAGAACTCGCCTCGCAAGCCGAATACTAGTCGGGTGAGCGGATGCCGGATACAAGCCTTGGTGTTGGAGGCAAGTTCGGAGGCTACTGAGGGAGTCATGGACTAAGGGGTCCTCGGGGCGACGGCCCATTATACATGGGCCAAGCTTGTGGAGCCGTATAGTGACAGGAGATCTATGAAGCCGTGGTGTGCCCTCCAAGTCAAGAAGGTGCAGGATCTCTTTAAACACTTATATTAATATATCTTCGGTAACCCTAACCCTATCGGTGTCTATATAAACCGAGGGTTTTTAGTATTTAGGGCAAGAGCTACATTCATCACCTCATCTCCTTAGGGTTTAGCTCATGCTGATCTCGAGGTAGATCTACACTGTAAACCACATTATACATCCAATAAAATCAAGCAGGACGTAGGGTATTACCTCTTCGAGAGGGCCTGAACCTGGGTAAACACTGTGTTCATCGTCCCTTGTTCCCCATCGATCCTATATCCACAGCTCGGGACCCCCTACCCCGAGGTCTGCCGGTTTTGACACCGACACGGAGCCTTCCCTTTCTCGGCAGCAGAAAACCTCCTGATCGGCGCCATGGATGTTGCTGCGAGGATGCGGAACAAGAAGGCGAGAATGAGCTTGGGGGCTCCACCCCCTCGCCCATTTATAGGCGGAGGAAGGTTAACCGGCGCCCCTCCATGTTTCGAACGATGATGGCCCTGCTGCATGCATCAGGCTGCTGTCAACTCGGAACGGTTGCCGAGGTGACATGGGGAAGCGGAGGTGTCTGCGTCCCGTCAAGTGCCACGCATCAGCCTGGCCCGTAGGTGATTGGGGCCCGCAGCACTTCACCCTTGCCCTTGGCTTCGCCTCAAAGCTAGCCTGAGCGCGCCTTGGGCCCGGGGGCTACTGTCGGTGTTCTGGGAACCAGCGTACCCAGACTTGCCTGCCTGCGGCCCACGGCGTGGCTCTCTCGACGGCCTGATACGGCCCATCTCCAAGACCACCAAGACAAGACCCTCGCAAGGGGCCAGGCCTCACGAGGAGGATGATCCCAAGACCTCCCGAGGGAGCGGCCTCCCTAGGCGGCCTCCCGAGGAGCAGACATTTCTATACAGGTACCCAGCCTCATGAGGCTGCGATGACATGAGCCATGACGACCTAGGCCAGGCGGGCGCCAGCAGGCGCAGAGGAGGCAGCTTCCTCTTTGGTGCTAAGGAGGCAAGGACAGGCGTGGGTTCCCGAGGAATCTCCCAAAGGTTTCCATTCTGGTGCTACAAGACCAAGACCACAGGCTCAGCAAGGCGGAGGTCATCACCGAGCCCACCGCTGCGTCACGACCGGAAGCTTTGCAGGAGAAGACCACCTTTTGTCAGGATAGGATGTACTACTTGTCCCCTTTCGAATTGGCCATTGTGGTATCCCTTCCCGCCTAAGTTTTGAGGGAAGAGGACTAAGGACACTATAAATATAGGTTAGCCACCACCATAGGGGAGGTCGACTCATTCTCACCCTCGAGCCCTCGCGAGGCAGTTCATCCTCTGTACTAGTTCATCCTCACCTCCTTGTGAGGCCAATCCACCACAAAGCAGGAGTAGGGTTTTACACCACAAGGTGGCCCGAAGCTGGGTAAACTGCCGTGTTCATCTTCTTCGTTGTTCATGCGAATCCGGCTAGGCTAGGTTGTGGGGCGACGGGCTCTAAGCTTGAGAGGTGGAGATCTTCGCACACGCCCTAGAGTTTGAACCTTCTTGGGTCTACGGAGCCCTACTGGCTCTCGAGCCGACAGTTTTGTCAAAGGCTAAATAAAAGTTGCCCTAAACTCCGTGTGATGAAGGGTATGGCCTTTACCAAGCGCATCCGCAAGGCCAGCCATTTCTCTTTTGCACAAATCGCTTGCACGTTAAAAGGGGGCCCCCTGAGCATCCCGCCTCAGGAGCTCCTACTAGCTCTCGAGCCCTCACCCCCTGGCCTTGACCACGGCATCGCGACCTGGCACACCAGCAGCGGCTGAGCTCCGCTCCAAGGCCGGTTCCTAAGGACGTATAGCATTATGATGGGCAAAGAAAGTGGAATCGCCTGCCTCGCGGGGAAACTTAGGGAAAAGGGTGTGTGCCCATCGGCGCTAGCGTTCGCTCGTCCGCTCTCTGGAATATGTTGGGCATCAGTCTCCTCACGCACCTCTAGCAGGGGCTTATTCTAATCCATTGCAGAACAGGGGACATGCACGAGGTTTGGAGCTCCAAGGAAGCTCACCTCCGCGATGAAGGAATCACCACGGAACGCAACCTTGCCAACCTAAGTTATTCTGCGCACACTAGCATGAAATCTGCCGCTGACGTTTCATTCTTCCATGGCCTCGCTCGGGCAAAGGACCCCCGTTTTTTAATCTTTTGATAGTCACTTGAGCGCCAAGGGGGACCCCCTGAGCATCGCGCCTCAGGGGCTCTTACCGGACCTCGGGTTGCTCACCTCCTGGCCTTGCACACGGCATCGCAACCTGGCATACCAGCGATGGCTGAAGCCCATCTAGGGACTGGGTCCTGCAGGCACAGAGCAACACACTGTTACGAGATCAAAAATGGACCAATGCCCAAACGAGGAACGCGAGCATAATCGAGAGCATGGGCCGAAAACATTAAAATAAAGGCGCAAGCACCGTGGTTCTTATACGCCCTCTCGGGGCTCTTCACGGTTTTGATATAGGAAGAAAGCAAAAGAAAAGATCGACGAGGGCCACTGTTCAGGAGATGCAGGGTCTGATGTCGCGTCCTCCTTCTAGGCCCGGGCGCGACGACGCGGCGGTTCGGTGTAGTCATCGTCGCTTGAGCTCTCTCTAGGGGAGGTACCACAGCTGCTGGAGGTGTCGCGGACAAGGCCAAGGGCAAGTTCACCACCAAGGACCTCGCTACCTCGCCGGCCCCGGTTGCCAGTAGGAGGGTCATCATCGCGGTTGCCGCCCCTGCGGTAGCACTCCAGGCGTTCACCGTCCTATTTGAAGACCTTGAAGAAGAGCATCGATGCCCCGTCGTACTTGAAGTGGAGGGTGTGCCTCCCCTCCGAGTTATAGGCGTGGGCGATCGCTCCCCATCCCCGGGTCATGAAGACATCGCCGGAGAGGGTGGCCTTAACCTCCGCCTGTAAAGCTTGGCCGCAGCAGCCATCGTGCTTTAGCCACAACCCCACGGGCCCCCTCGCTGGGAGCTCCACTGCCAGGGACTACGGGAGCCGAATCCAGGTGCGCGGTGGCGTCACCACCCACACCACAAACTCGTGGGCCGTGTCGTCAGCATGGGCCAGCGGGCGAAGTGGCCCTGCGGTCATCATTTGCTCCCCTTCTCGGCTTCATCCTCCGCAGCTCTCGCGGTCGCTCTCATGAACAGGGCCCTATGTACGAATGCTTACACCGGCGGGGATTCCCGGCGGGGCGCGCTCGCACCAGGGAAGGATGGCTACGGGGTCTGCGGTGGCCTTATGAGGACGGCCGCGTCTTTTCTTTGGCGGGAGCAACTCCGGTTCCTCCCGTGGGGCCTTGCCCTTCTCTTCGGCCGAGAACCTCCTCGTTGGCGCCATGGTCACTTCGGCGAGGTGACGGCGCGGCGGAGACAGGAGAAGAGGAGACTGCAGACGAGAGGATGAAGACCGGCGAGGGGCTCTACCTCCCTCGCCCTCTTGTAGGCGGCCGAAGGCCAACCGGCACCCCTCCATGTTCCGAGCGATGATGGTACTGCTGCATGCACCAGGCAGTTGTCAAGTCAGGGCAGTTGCCGAGGCGACGTGGGGAAGTGGAGGCGTTCGCGCCCCGTCAAGCGCCACGCGTCAGCCTGGCCCGCAGGAGGTTGGGGCCCGCGGTGCTTCGCCCTTGCCCCTTGGCTTCGCCTCGAAGCCAACCCGAGCGCGCCTTGGGCCTGGGGGCTACTATCGGCGTTCTGGGAACCAGGGTACCCAGACTTGCCTGCCTGCGGCCCACGACATGGCTCCCTCGATAGCCTGGTACGGCCCATCGACAAGACTACCAAGACAAGACCCTCACAGGGCCCCCTGGCCTCGCGAGGTGGACGATGCCAAGACCTCCAGAGGGAGCGGCCTCCCCAGGCTGCCTCCTAAGTAGTGGAGATTCCTATGCAAATGCCCAGCCTCATGAGGCTGCGATGATGTGAGCCATGACGACCAAGGCCAGGCGGGCACCAGCGGGCACAGAGGAGACAGTTTCCCCTTTCCATGCTAAGGGAGCAAGGACAGACGTGGGTTCCCATGGAATCCCCCAAAGGTTTCCATTCCGGTGCAACGAGACCAAGACCACAAGCTCAGCAGGATGGATGTGATCGCTGAGCCCACCGCTGCGTCACGACCAGAAGCTTTGCAGGAGAAGACCACCTTTCGTCAGGATAAAATGTACTACTTGTCCCATTTCGAATTAGCCGTTGTGGGATCCCTTCCCGCCTAAGTTTTGAGGGAAGAGGACCGAATCCACTATAAATATAGGTTAGCCACCACCGTAGAAGGGGTCGACTCATTCTCACCCCTCGAGCCCTCACAAGGTAGCTCACCCACTGTACCAGTTCATCCTTAACCTTCTCGTGAGGCCAATCCACCACAAAGTAGGAGTAGGGTCTTACACCGCAAGGTGGCCCGAACATGGGTAAACTGTCGTGTCCATCTTCTTCCCCGCTCGAGCATGTATCCGGTGAGGCTAGGCTATAGGGCGACGAGCTTGAGGCTTGAGAGGTTGAGATCTTCGCACACGCCCCAGTGTTCGAACCTTCTTGGGTCTGCGGAGCCCTGAATCCGACAAAGCAAATACTATTAAAAGGGGATGAGGTGTTGCTTAATGGTCTACTTGCTCAAAATGCTTAGTGATATTGCTCGAAAGCCCTCCAACACTTTCTCATTCCAAATATGTCCAAAACCCAAAGTCAAACATGGCCCCACCGATTCGTTCTATCCGGCGTATCCGAGTTCATATGACATAGCCACTGCCAGAAACCCTAACAGTTCGGTCACACCGATACGGATCTCGGTCTCACCGAGATGGCCTTGTAAACTCTCTGTTGGCTATTGCAATTATTTTGGTCTCACCGAAATTGTGATCGGTCACACCGAGTTGGCTTGACATCTTCTCTGTTCCTTATTGCTTCACTTTGGTCTCACCGAGTTGATGCAATTGGTGCCACCGAGTTGATGTTTGCCCTAAGACCTAGCAAATCGGTCCCACCGAGTTGTTCCAGTTAGTCCCACCGAGATTCCTAATGTTCACATTTTGAACTGAATTGGTCTCACCGAGTTCTTCTATTCGGTCTGACCGAGTTGGGTCAAATGTGTGTAACGGTTGGATTTTGTGTGGAGGCTATATATACCCCTCCACCCCTTCTCCATTTGTGAGAGAGCCATTTGAACGTGCCTACACTTCTAGCATACATTTTCTAAGAGAGAACCACCTACTCATGTGTTGAGATCAAGATATACCAATCCTACCACAAGAATCTTGATTTCTAGCCTTCCCCAAGTTGCTTTCCACTCAAATCATCTTTCCACCATTTCCAAATCTGTGTGAGAAAGTTGAGTGTTGGGGAGACTATCATTTGAAGCACAAGAGCAAGGAGTTCATCATCAACGCAACATCTATTTTCTTTTGGAGAGTGGTGTCTCCTAGATTGGTTAGGTGTCGCTTGGGAGCCACTGACAAGATTGTGGAGTTGAACCAAGAAGTTTGTAAGGGCAAGGAGATCGCCTACTTTGTGAAGATCTACCCGAGTGAGGCAAGTCCTTCGTGGGCGATGGCCATGGTGGGATAGACAAGGTTGCTTCTTCATGGACCCTTCGTGGGTGGAGCCCTCCGTGGACTCGCGCAACCGTTACCCTTCGTGGGTTGAAGTCTCCATCAATGTGGATGTATGATAGCACCACCTATCAGAACCACGCCAAAAATCTCCATGTCATCATTGCATTTGCACTCTCCAAACCCTTCCCTTTACCTTCATATGCAATGTTTTACATTCCGCTGCTACACTCTTAGAATTGCATGTGTAGGTTGATTGCTTGACATGTGCTAATTGCTAAAATCTGCCTAGAACTAAAATTGGGAAAAGGTTAGATTTTTATTTGGTCAAGTAGTCTAATCACCCCCCTCTAGACCTACTTTCGATCCTACAACCGCGCCAGCCCAGTGCAACCCCCGGGCGCTCAGGCGGCATCGTGCCCGAGCACACGAGTGTACCGCCTGCCCCTGGCACCTTGCCAGTGCCGCTTGGGAGACCGACCACCAAGGACGCGGGGGTTCACGAGGCGGCACTCCTTGCCGTGGCCGTGGCAACCCCGGTGCCGGTGGAGGAGATGACTCTTCGCCCCCTTCCAGGGGAGTTTGCCCCTGAGGGTGCAGCGACGCAGCCTCAAGAGGAGCCAGCCGCCGTGGGCCAGCAAGTTGTGAAGTCATCAGCCCTTGTCATGCCAGAGAAGAGCCTGGAGCCTCCGGTGCCTCGAGCCGACCACGCCACCGCTTCCTTGGCCACAGAGCCAGCCGACGTGCTAGCGTCGTCTCCTCGTCAGGCCCTCGTGCTCACGAACTGCGGCCCCCTGATCAGGCCCGGGGCCTTGGACGAAGCCTACACCATGCTTGGCCAGATTCAAGCTAACCTCGAAGACGCCGACAGGTGCCTCGCGAGGGAGCGCCTGGGGCTTGTCTCGGGTTGGCTCCAGGCCGACACAACCACAAGGATGGCCTAGGGACGGGCCGAAGCCGCCACCGTGGAAAGCAGGAATGAGGCTGCCGAAGCCAAGGAGGCTCGCGACGCGGCGCTGGCCAGCACAGCGTCTGCCTAGAAGTGTTGCAACAAGGTGTTGGCGAACCTGAAGGCCCTTTGGGAGGAGCAGGTCACGCACGCACAGCAACTCCAGCAAAAAGAAGGTGACCTCAGGGCTCGCGAAGGGAAGCTCGTGGATCGCGACTCCGCGCTATCGAAGGTGACCGCTGACCAGGCTGCGGAGCGTGGTCGCCTGACCAAGCTGAAGGAGGAAGTGGTCGCGACCCAGACATCCCACGCCAAGCACGTCTCCGAGGCGACTGCATGGCTGGATGCCAGGGAGAAGACCCTTGCCGCCGCTGAAGGGAAGGCGGCCGCGAAACGCGATGCCTTCCCCTTCGTCGAGCTCAGGTCTCGCTAGGCGCTACGCTCCATCTGCAGTGGAGGATTCAAGGAGCTGCTTGCGACCCCTGTGGGCGGCTACATAGGGCTCTCCTCCAAGCTTGCCGAGGCGCTCGAAGGCGCTGCCACCAAGGTGGATTCCATCCAGGAGGACGAGTGCCACGACCTTTTATCCACGGCCACGACGTGCGTCTTCAGCCCCCTTTACCTCCACGACCCCGTCTTTGATTTTGACCACGGCCCAGGCTAGGCGTCGTACGCTTGGAGATGCATGATAGGGTCCCCATCCAGAATGCCTGGAACATCCAGCACCTCCGCAAGTTCTACCCATGACACTCTCACGTGATAATGAGTGGGGCTGTACACGCCCCGGAGTCCCCCGGTGCCTTGCTCTCGACCCCACGGGGGCTCCCACCCATGCCCAAGTGGAAGCCCCATGCTCCGCACTAGCGGACGACATGGTCTTTCAGCGAGCCGCCGCAGCGGGCCGTGAAGGGCCGTGTGGACGCGCTGGTGAAGAAGTTCACCTGCATCCCTGACGCTGAGCCCCCGAGAGTGGAGGCAAGCGGCAGCGACGGCGGCGGCAACAGAAATGTTGACGACAAGCTCGCCGCGACTGGGACAAGAGGCGGTGACGGCCATGGCGACGATGACCCTTCCTCCTAGATTTTACCCTGCGACACTTATCATGCCTCGTGGAGGCGTAAGACTTTGTTTGAATTTGCAAAACATTTGGTGCCTGTAATAATTGTTTGGACTCCGTGATTTCCTTTTCGTGCTTGGTTTCCTTCTTGTACGGGTGGAGGGTCCTCCGGGCACCTGGCTTCTGCTTCCAAGCTCCTTCACGGAGGAGCTGCCAGCAGCGGGACCCGTTGGGCTGCGGCTACAGCCTGACGGCTGCTGCAACGGGTCTTCGTGGGTGGAGGTCGAGGTCTCCTCCATTAGGCATGTGTTCTTGACCCGTGGTTGGCAGTCATTTTCCCGCGCTCGCGGTCTGAAGGGGAGGCGCACCCTCCATTTTAAGTACGACGAGGCGACAATGCTCTTTGTTAGGGTCTTCGGTGAGGACGGCAGTCGCCTGGGGTGCTGCCCAGAGGGCGACGATGATGGCAGAGACCACCCTCCGACGACGACGGCAGCGCGGCGACGGCGTCCTCCACGATGAACTTGCCCTTGGCGATGGCCGCTGCTCCTCCAGCAGCGGCGCTTCCTCCGGGGAAGGTTCGAGCGACGACGACTGCACCGAGCCGCCTCGTCATCGTGCATGGACCAAGGAGGATGGCATGCTGCCACACCGCTGCGCCCCCACTCTGGAGGACGTCGAGCCACCTCACCATCACGCCCCCGTCAAGAAGGAGGAGGACTCCGACTAAGCGCGGGTGGCGATGAAGCCGGGCCTCAGCAGCAGCTTTCCTCGGGAGGCCGCCTCTTCGGTTTTTTCCTTCTTTTGCTTCCTGCGTCACAACTTATGAAAAGCCCCCTGGGGGCATGTAATGAACCGCGGCGCTTGCGCCTTTATGTCAGTATTTCCCATTTGCGTACTAATACTCATATTGCTATTAATTGGAAGTTCCTGCTTTGGCGTGATTAGAATTACTTAGCTTGGCACGCTTGTGACCCTTGGCGAATGGACGCTGCGTCGCGATCCGCGTTCCTCCGGAGACTTGGTCCCGAGTATGCCCCTGGGGTCCTGAGAAGGCTCCCTCCTTATGGACTAGGTTGTTCCAGGTCCTCGAGGGGCTCGTGGCATGGAAGGTCCCTGGAGGGGCCTCGTGCCCGGAGCCCCCGAAAGGGGGCGATTGTTACTGGTATGCCGGGTCGCGATGCTCGGAAAGGCCGGGAGATGAGCTGGAGGACAAGCACCACTGAGGCCAAAAACCAAAATCGGTACATGCCCGTTAGCTCGCTCGAGAGTGTCGCGCGAGGATTCGGACACCAAGGCCTTGGCGAGGTGTGCGCGTGAGCGGGCCTGCTGCTAGGGCAGCCTAGGCCAGCTTAGGCATACCGTGCCCAGCCCCCGCTCACGGGGCATGATGGAGGGAGTCACGGGCAGCAGTTGCACCTCTTAAGAATGAAATTCAAGAAAGGAAACACTGCAGGGAGCAAAGAAAAGCAGAAAGAAGAATTCCCTCCCCTTTTTCGAACAAAGACACGAAAACTTCAAATTTCATTCCAAAAAGTGGCAAATTTGGTTACAAAGGCAAACAAAAGAACAGCCGCGTCCGGCGCCTACACTAGTCTTCTAGTCTTCCCGCCAGCGCAGAGCATGGGGCTTCCACTAGGCGTGGACATAGTCGTTGAAAGACCGTGTCGTCCGCCAGCGTGGAGCATGGGGCTTCCAATTGGGCGTGGGTGGGAGCCCCCGCGGGGTCGAGGAGCGACACACCGGGAGACTCCGGGGCATGTATAGCCCCACTCATTATTACGTGAGAGTATCATGGGTAAAACTTGCGGAGGTGCTGGATGTTCCAGGCATTCTGGATGGGGAACCCATCCTGCGTCTCCAAGCGTACGGCGCCTGGCCTGGAGACGCGGGCAATCCTGAACGGGCCCTCCCACATGGGTGAGAGCTTGTGAAGGCCCTCCCTGGAGAGGACCCACCTCAGGATGAGGTCACCCATCCTCGAGGGTCCGGGAGCGGACGCTACGGCAATGGTATCGCCGCAACGCTTGCTGGTACCTCACGGCACGGAGTGAGGCTTGGCGGCGGGCTTCCGCCCCGAGCACGAGGTCCATTCTCCGCGAGGCATCTCGATGCACCTCGTCGAATGCCAGGACCCATGGGGAGCAATGCCTGACCTCGTCTAGGAGGACCGCATCAGCCCCGTAGATGAAGAAGAACGAGGTCTCGCCGGTGGGCTTAGTCGCGGTGGTGCGGATGGACCACAACACGGACTGAAGCTCACTGAGCCAACCCCTACCGCAGGCCTCGAGCTTCTTCTTGAAGCTCCTCGTTTTGAGGCCCCTCAGGACCACTGCATTGGCACGCTTAGCATGGCCGTTGCTCTGCGGGTGTGCCACCGAAGCGTAGGATATCTGTGTTCCAAGGTTAGCACAGTATGTCCTGAAGAGGTTGCTGGTGAGTTGGGAGCCATTGTCAGTAATGATACGGTTGGGGACCCTGAAACGGCTCACGAGGCCCTTGATGAACTTGACGGCGGTGCCAGCAGGGATGGTGCGCACAGGCTCCACCTCCGCCCACTTGGTGAACTTGTCGATGGCGACGTAGAATTAGCGGTATCCACCGGTTGCCCGAGGGAACGGGCCCAAGATATCCAGCACCTAGACCGCAAAGGGCCATGAGAGCAGGATGGTCTGGAGGCCTTGCACGGGCTGATGAATCTGCTTGGCATGGAATTCGCAGGCCTCACAGGATCGCACCAGCTCGGCGGCGTCATTGAGCGCCGTGGGCCAGTAGATCCCGCTGCGGAACACCTTGCCGACGAGGGTGCGCGATGAAGAGTGATGTTCGCAATCTCCACCGTGGATGTCGGCCAATAGCTCGCGCCTTTGCTCCTTGGATATGCATTGCAATGAGATGTCGTTGGGGCGCCTTCGGTACATCTCACCGTCCTGCAAGCAATAAGCGGTGGCCTGATGAACCAAGCGTTCCGCATCTTCCTCCTTCTCCGGCAGGGTGCCGCAGAGCAGGTACGCCTTGAACTCCTCGGTCTAGCAGCTCTCCTGAGGCTCCAGCGCCAGGAGCAAGCGGGCTCCTGAGGTCAGACCACAGGCCGGGGCACCCGAGGATGGGGCCGGAGGTGGCTCCTCCCGAAGCATCGCTGGGCCGCAACAGGGGGAGCTGCTGATGGCTTGAAAAGCCTTTACTCGAAGATGCCAGGCTTCTGGGGCTCGCAGCGGGAGGCCCTCTTGGTGATGTCGTCCGCCTCCTTATTCGTGCCGTGTGGGACGTGTTTTAATTCCAAGCCCAAGAAGCGCTTTGCAATTTTGCATACCTCTTCCAGATATGCCTCCATGTGCTCGTCTTTAGGCTTGTATTCCTTGTTGGAGAAGTTGACGAGAAGTTGGGAGTCGCCATTGATGGTGAGACGCTTGACCCCCAGGGCAGCCGCGGCCCTGAGGCCAGCAATCAGGCCCTCGTATTCCGTGATTTTGTTGGAGACCTTCTCGCCATGCTGGAAGCAGAGCTGCACGGTGTAGTACAGCTTGTCCTTGGTCAGTGAGATGAGTACGGCTCTAGCCCCCGCGCCTCACCGCGTGAAAGCACCGTCAAAGTACATGACCCAGCCATCAGATTGGCCCTCGTCCATCCCCCACTCGGGAGCATCCGTCCACTCCGCCACGAAGTCAGCAAGGGTCGCGCCCTTGATGACCCTAGTGGTGCTGAATTCTAGCTGGAAGGCCTGCAGCTCGATGTTCCACTCTGCAACCCTCCCTGAAGCTTTGGGGCTGCGGAGCACTTTTTCCAGGGGGTACGCGGAGACGACCTTGATGGGGTGGCCTTGGAAATAATGATGCAGCTTCCTGGAGGCGACAAGGAGTGCAAGCAGGAGCTTCTATGGCATGGGGTAGCGCACGCATCACGTAGCACCGTGCTAACGAAGTACACCAGGTGCTCGAAGAGGGGCGAAGCATCAATGACGCTCTACTCTGCTTGAGCCGAGGGGGCCTCGGGAGCCTCGCTGTCTGGTGACATGGTGGAAGCCTCAGGAGCGCCATCCTTAGGTAGTGATGACACGCTCTTGCGTGGGATGCCACGCCGCGCACCCGTGCCGGCATGCTCCTCCCTAACCGCCACGAGTGCTGCACTGGCTGAGTGGGGAGTGGCCGCCATGTAAAGCACCAGAGGCTCAAGAGGATGAGGCGCCACCATTATAGGTGGGCTCGTGAGGTACCTCTTGAGGTCTTCAAGAGCCGCATCAGCCTTCGGAGTCCACTCGAAGGGGCCCTTCTTATTCATCAGCTTGAAGAAGGGGAGGGCGCGCTCGCCGAGCTTGGAGATGAAGCGCCCTAGTGAGGTGACGCACCACGCGAGCTTTTGCATCTCCTTGAGGGTCTAAGGTGGACTCACCCTCTCTATTGCCTTGATCTTCTCGGGGTTAGCCTCAATCCCCCGATGCGATACGAGGAAGCCAAGTAGCTTGCCGGACAGGACCCCGAACACGCACTTTTCCGGGTTAAGCCTCAGTTTCACCCGACGCAGGCTAGCGAATGTCTCCTGTAGGCCCTCGATCAGGGTCCTCGCCTCTTGCAACTTGACCACAATGTCATCGACGTATGCCTCTGCATTCCTCCCGAGCTGCTACCCAAGAGCGATGTGCATCAATCGCTGGAAGGTTGCGCCATCGTTCCCCAGCCCGAAGGGCATATAGGTGTAGCAATACACACCACACAGGGAGAGGAAGGCCATCTTCTCGATGTCCTGCACTGCCATCTTGATTTGGTGATAGCCTGAGAAGGCGTCTAAAAAGCACAGCAAATTGCACTCAGCGGTGGAATCCATGATCTGATCGATGTGCGGGAGAGGGAAGGGGTCCTGAGGGCAAGCCTTGTTAAGACTCGTGAAGCCGACGCACATACGCTCTTTCCCACCTGTCTTGGGGACAATAACCGGGTTAGCTAGCCAATCCGGGTGCCGCACTTCCCGAATGACACCAGATTCTTGCAGCTTTCGGACCTCCTGGATGATGAACGCTTGCTTCTCCTAGGCTTGCCATCGCGCCTTCTGCTTCACTGGGCGCGCATTGGGGCACACCATTAAGGGGTGTTCGATCACATCCCACGGAACACCGACCAAGTCTGACGCTTCCCATGCAAACACATCCTTGTTTGCTCGGAGGAAGCCAACCAATGCCTCCTCCTGCGCTGAGGGGAGGCCAACGCCTATGGTAAAGGTGGGGCCTGAGCCCCTGTCGTCGACAGGCACCTGTTTCGTCTCGACTCAGCCTTGGGAGAACAATTGCTTCTTCTTCGCGGGCACGGCCTCTGGGTTCTCCGGAGTGTCCCCGTTGCCGGGGCGCGAAGCCGTGTTGGCCTTGAAGGCGAGCTTGAGGGCTATGAGCGCATCCTTAGTGTCTCCCGCCACGGTGATGATGCCGCTACTACCAGGCATCTTGATGACATTGTAGCCTGGGTGCATTGCCGCCATGAACTTGGCGAGGGCCGGATACCCCAGGATGGCATTATACGGGAGGCCGATGTGGGCGATGTCGAAGTCGATAAGCTCAGTGTGGTAGTTGTCGCGCTTGCCGAAGGTGACTGGGAGACGCACTTGGCCCAGGGGGACGGTGGAGCCGTCGGTCACCCCGGAGAAAGTCTTGTTTGGCAGGAGATGGTAATAAGGCACTTGGAGTGTCTCGAATGTCTTGACAGAGAGAACATTGAGCCCTGCACCACCGTCGATGAGGGTTTTGTTGACGAGGACGTTGCTGATGGTGGGTGTGTAGAGCATGGGAAGCGCACCAGCGGTGGCCGAGCACTTGAGTTGGTCCTTGGAGTCAAAGGTGATGGCGTGCTTCTACCACCTAAGGTGATGCGTTACCTCAAGCTTCGGGAGGGCCTCGTTCACCTCACGAGAGAATTGCTTGAAGATACGATGTGAGGCGGGGGCCTGAGCACCACCCAAGATGCAGGCGATCGCCCGAGGCTCCTGGAAGCCCCCAGCCCCATCATCCTGCCGGTTGTCGTCATTTCTCCTTGGCGGCGAAGGCAGCCAAGGGCCGTCGCGAGGCTGGCCATGCCAGCGGTCCTAGCGAGGCTGATAACGCCAATCCTGACGAGGGTCGCGGTTGTCCCAGCGGCCTCTGCCACGGCCTCCTCTACGGCCGTAGCCACGGTCACCGTCCTCGGGGCGGCGGCCGAGGCGCCCGTCGCATAGGGCCCTGAGCTCCTGGCAGTTGTTGGTGTTGTGGCTGTGGACGTTGTGGAAGACACAGAACGGGCGGTTGCCACTAGGTGGCTCATCGTGATCGCGACCGCGCTTCATCTTAGGCTCCGCCACCAGCACGGGCGGGGCCCTTGCGCTTCACCTCCTTAGCCTTGGCCTTCTTGTCTTCAGGATCGGCCTCTGGTAGCTCAAGGAGGGAGAGGCGGCCTTCCTCGGCCCTTGCGCACTTGTTCGCCAGGTTGAACATCTCTAGGGCCGAGCACATGTCCTCGTGGATGGTGAGCTCCTCCTTCATCTTAACGTCCCAGACGCCATCAGTGAACGCCGAGATGATGGCCTTATCCGACGCGTTCAGAATCTTGAGGCGAACGTTCGTGAAGTGCTGTATGTACTTGTGCAGGCTCTCGCCCGGCTGCTGCTTCACACGCCGCGGGTCACCCACTGCAGGAGCACTCGTGAAGCTTGTCCCAAGAGGAGATCGATTCCTCTGAGAGGTGTAGGAGCCAAGAGCACGCGCTGTCCTTGAGGGCCATGGGGAACCAGTTTGCCATAACCTTCTTATCACCGTTTGTCGCTTTGATACTCAGCGTGTAGAGCTGGAGGAACTTCGCGGGGTCGGGGGTGCCATCATAGCGCGGAGGCAGATCCGGCTTGAACATGCCAGGCCAGACGACGCGGCGCAACTCCGGGGTGAAGGCACGGCAACCCACCGCGCTCACGGGCGCAGCGCGCATGGGGTGAGCTCGGTCTTGATGCCCACGCGCCACAGCCTCCGGTGGCACGTGGTCTTGGTGCTGGCGCTGTGGCTCTGGGAGCGCGCACGCATCGACTTGCAACCGCTGCACCACCTAGCAACTTGCCTCATTGCGTGCCGGCGCTCCGTGCGGCGGGTCGCGCTGGGGCACGTCACGCCTGGGCTTAGGGTCGGTGCCACGCAAAGGAGGAGGAGGGGGCGCGCCTTGAGCCACGTCACCCGCCTTGGATGTCGGGGGAAGGAGCGAGCGGGACGGTGCAGGGACTTCACCAGCGGCGTTGACGAGCTCGGCAATGCGCCCAAGCCAGTCGTCGTAGTGGTCGTTGGTGGGACGGTAGTGCAGTAGTTCGCGCGCCATGAGCAGCGCAGCCTGCGCGTTCGCCGGCCCGCGACAGATGTGGGAGGACGACACCGTGGCGGGAGTGGGCGACGTAATGGCGGTGCGGCCATCGCGCCGCATGGAGGGTGGCAGCGAGGAGTCCTGCTGCTCGCGAGCAGCAGGGTCCATGGCAGCGTTAGCCGGGGGGAGGCAGAGCGGCGAGGGGCGCCATTGCCCACGGGTGCTGTCTGGGCAACACGAGCGGCCCGGCGCTCGTCATGAACCCGGCGTCCATTGGCCATGGGAGCAACGGAGCGGAGGCGAAGCGGAGGTGGAACAAGGACTTCGACATGCCCCTACCTGGTGCGCCAAATGTCGGATTCTGGGCTCTGCAGATCCAAGAAGGTTCGAACTCTGGGGCGTGTGCGAAGATCTCAACCTCTCTGATCTCTAGATCGCCACCCTACAGCCTAGCCTCGTCAGATTCATGCTAGCGGGGAAGAAGATGAACACGGCAGTTTACCCACGTTCGGGCCAGCTTGCGGTGTAAAATCCTACTCCTGCTTTGTGGTGGATTGGCCTCACGAAGAGGTTGAGGATGAATTAGTACAGTGGTTTGAGCGACCTCGCAAGGGCTCGAGTGGTGAGGGTGGAATCGATCCCCTCCTATGGTGGTGGCTAACCTATATTTATAGTGGCCTTGGTCCTCTTCCCCCAAAACTTAGGCGGGAAGGGATCCCACAGTGGCCAATTCGAAAGGGGACAAGTAGTACATCTTATCCTGACGAAAGTTGGTCTTCGCCTGCAAAGCTTCTGGTCATGATGCAGCTGTGGGCTCGGCGATGACATCCGTCCTTCCGAGCCCATGGTATCGGTCTTGTTGCACCGGAATGGAAACCTTTGGACGACTCCTCGGGAACCCACGCATGTCCTTGCTCCCTTAGAACCGAAAGGGAAACTGCCTCCTCTGCGCCCGCTTGGCCTTGGTCGTCATGGCTCACGTCCCCGTAGCCTCGTGAGGCTTGGTACCTACATAGAAAACTCCGCTCCTCGGGAGGCGGCCTGGGGAGACCGCTCCTATGGAGGTCTTGGCGTCGTCCGCCTCGCGAGGCCAAGGGGTCCTCGCGAGGGTCTTGTCTTGGAGGCCTTGCCGCTGGGCCGTACCGGGCCGTCGATGGAGCCACACTATGGGCCACAGGCAAGCAGGTCTGGGTACCCCCAATCCCAGAACGCCGACACTGTCCTTGCTCCCTTAGCACCAAAGAGGAAGTTGCCCCTTCTGCGCTCGTTGGCGCCCGCCTGGCCTTGGTCATCATGGCTTGCATCATCGCGGCCTCATGAGGCAAGCTAGGGGAGCTGCTCCGCGGGAGGTCTTGGTGTTTCTTGCCTCGCGAAGCCGGGGCCCTTGCGAGGGTCTTGTCCTGGGGGTCTTGTAGCTTGGGCCATACCAGGCCGTCGACGAGGCCACGCGCTAGGCCGCAGGCAGGCAGGTCTGGGTACCCTCAATCCCAGAACGCCTGCAGCCAACCAGGGATGCATGGGGTTGGATTGGCAGAACGGGGCGGTTGCTTTAGGGGAGTGGAGAGCTAGCCCCCACGCTCCCCCTATATAAGGAGGGGTCATGGGTGAAGGTGCTCATTCACTTCCCTTCCCCTCATCCCATCTACCTCCACGATCACCATGGCGGGAGGAAGGGGGCGAGCTCGGGCTTCCACCACCATGGTGAGAGCTTCTCATTAGCATCGTGCCTCCTCCTTGGAGACGGCTACGGAGGCTGGCTCTTGTGCGAGAGGTGGTGCTGCAGGCCGGGTCCATGGACGCCGGGGTGCCCGTGGCTGGGGAGGTCGGAGCGGAGCGCTTGTCATTGCTTCCCTGGCCACTCCTCCTCCGGCAGCAGGCCACACGGGGGAAACGACACTCGAGTTCATCATGGAACTGCTCGACCCACCACGAAGTCAGCTGCAGCTTCCTCGTCCCTTCACCAGGGTGATGGAGGTTGACCAGCCGCCCGACCTGTGGCTGCGTGCGAGCGGCTGTTGCAATGGTGTTGTGCGGGTGGACGTAGAATTCCCCGCAGCTTGCATCATGTTCCTCGTACGCGCGTGGAAATCCTTCGCCCGCGCCCACTATCTCGTGGAGGGGCCCATCCTCCACTTCAAGTTGGTGGAGTCTGACATGCTCTCCGTGAAAATCTTTGGGCGTTCTGGTGCTCGTCTTGGGTGCTGTGTGGAAAGCTCGAGCGACGGCGAAAGCTCCTCCTCAAGCGACAGTGACGAGGAGGATACAGACGGTGAAGACGGCGATGGCGAGCCCCCGGTCGTCAAGTTCGAAGATGGCGACTCAGACTCCAGCTGAACGCCGGCAGCACCTTCATCACCAGCCGAGTGCCGGCAGCACCATCATCCGCAGTTGGACCCCGGCAGATGATTTGCCGGGGGGCCTCGCCTAGCCGCTCTCTCCGTCCCTGGCTTCATCTTCCCCGCCAGGGAGGCGCTCTCCCGATCTTGTCGGGCTGCATCCCTCTGGTCCTGGCGGGGGTGACCAGAGCTCTGCCCAGGTGCTCCTTTTGCCCTCCTTGCACTCGATGTAAACCCTAGGAGAAGAGGGACAAGAAAGGCATTACAGATCACTTTTCTTTTTTTAACAAAACATGTAAGCATTTGTCGTGTTTGAATCAAATATAAACAGTTCCCATCCATATTCGTACTTGTATGACTTGTACTTGTTGCCTCACGCAATTTTGAGAAAAAAACTTGCCGGGGATACATACTTCCCTTAGACGTCTTGAAGGACTAGCCCTCGGCAGTCTATTACGAGTAAGATATCCGGCAAAGCCTCTCGCCGGTCCCAAACGCATCTACTACTAACCCTTGTCGAGCAGACTCGAGACAAGTTTAGGAGCGTGGATGGATACTGGCACTTGCCGGTTTTAAATGCAGCCACGACTAATCCTATCGAGCGGACTCGAGGCAAGGATAAGATCGTGAATGAAAGATGCGGCAAGTTCTCCTCGCGTGCAAGTTTCTCATACATAGACACAATATAGAATGACGGGAAATATTTAGATGAAACAAACTTTTGAATTATCTTTCTTTGCTATACTTCTTATCGTCTGGATAAAAAGGGGCCACCACAGGTGAAAACGTGTACGCTACCATCCTTCCCCCGGGAAAGTTGCTCACGAGGAACCTTCCAGTCTTTGATAGAAAAAGAAAGAAGAGAAAAGATAGCATGGGGCTCTTGGCAGCATGTTAATCATCTTATCTAAACAAGTGTAACTACATGAAAATCATGCTATAGCATATAGATAATCATGCATGCAAGTTTGTAAAACACTTAGTTTTATTCAGATATGCACAGGGTCAACGCCTGGCTTTGTACAAAAGGTTCACTACAAAAAAAAACACTTCCGTGACGATACGTGTTTGTCACACTAGGTCACGTTTTCTGTCATGCATGTACATCCATGATGATTTTATGATAGAATCAAGATAGTCATACCTATGCTGTCATAGAAGCGTTCCATGACATTACTAAAATTATCATCATGCAAGTGTCCACTTCCATGACGATAAATGGCGCGTCATGGAAGTGCTTTCATCAAGGGTAACCGACACGTGGCATCCACCATAACGGGTCATCGTTAAGCTATCGGGTTCCGGTTTGGATCCGATAACCCATTAACAGCTCGGACCAATGGCGATTTTCCATGTGTAAAATTCTCATTCACCGACGATCCACATGTGAGCTCAGCGTTGGGATAGATGTCAACTGTCCATTGGACAAGAATCGCCAATGAAACATTGACACGTGGGACGGCCCAATAGAGGCCCATATAGGTTTAAAAGCTGGCCCAGGAACAGGCCTAGAAGATTTCATCAGATCTAATGGGCCGGCCCGTTAACAGCCAAACATTTTCTGGACCAAATTATGGCCCACATCAGATATAGGCCGTTAAAGGACTGCAATATTCTGGGCCAATTTACGGCCCATATCAGATCCGGCCCGGTTAATAGCCTGCAATAGTTTGGGCCAAATTATGGCCCATATCTGATCCGGGCTGTTAACTGACTTTCATATCATGGTCCAAATTACGGCCCTTTAATAGCTACTGTGCCATCGGGCCCATTGGGGGCCTGATTTGCTCTTCGGCCTCTTAATGGCCCATTTAACAGTTCGACCTGATATTGGTTTCGGCCTGTCAGCGACCCTGTCTACATATGGGCCAATTTCGGCCCAGTTTCACTTTCGGCCATTTAAAGGCCTGAGTTGCACCTGGGCCTAATTCTGGTCCGTAGTTACTTTCGGCCTCTTAACAGCCCGTAGTCTTCGTGGATACATTCTAGCCCAAACTGCCTATCGGCCCGCTAAAGGCCCTTGATAGTGTTGGGCCTAATTTTGGCCCGTTATACATCCGGCCTGCTTCCAGCCCGTCATGTAATTGGGTTAGCCAAGGCCGAAAAACATTTCAGCCTGTTAATGGCCCGTCATACAAATGGGCCAATAATGGACCGATGTATATTACAGCCTGCTGTTGTCCCGTGATTTGTTCGCCACAAGTAAGGCTCAATCTAGATCTCAACCTGTTAAAAGCCTATTTAATTTTCTGGCCCAATTAAGGCAAGCGGTTTACTCGGCCTTTTAAAGGCCCGAAACTAATAGTGGGCCAGATTAAGTCTAGACCTAACTAATGGCCCAAGTTGATTGTAGGCCCACGGTTCGGCCCAAACTAGCGATTGGCAACCGGTTAGTTTTAGTACCGAAATTACTTTTTATAAACCTAACCTATTGGCTCATTGTGCTCCGATCGAAGATTACATACTTTTCTCAGAGCGACGATAGCATAAACAGCAAATAAATTACAGCACCGTGACGAAGAATAAACCTAGACTATACATGAAAGAAATTACAGCATATTACATCCCCTGGGCATCAAAGTTCGCCGCCAGTGATAATAAAGGCCAACCAGACAGCAGATTCCATAAACTGGGCAGGTCGCCACCAGTGGAAGTAAACAGGCCGACAAAATAAAAGATAGAACCGACAGCATTTCAACATAGTTCAAGAAAGGTTAGCCCAGCCCAGGAGCTACAGCGCAAGCAGCTTAGCAACCTGATGAGACTGTGCTTGTTTGACGCTTATATCCACCAACTGAAGCTGCATAGCAACAATAGACGTCCTGTACTTTTGGTTAATCTTGCATAGAGATTGGAGTTCCAGTCAGATTTGAGTGGAAGCATGTCTTTCTGCTTGAATTTCAGACTGAAGAAGTCAAACAGATTCAGGCGGCGACTTCATCGAGCTTGTGTCACTGAGGAAGTTCGACACTACATCAAGACATGACTTTGGGGTTGTATCACTACCCTCAAGATGTGTTGCCTTCTTCTCTGGAATATATGTTAGAGGGACAAACAATGGGTTTGTCTCACTATCATTGTGGCAGTTCTTTCTAGCATCAGTGTTGTCACCCTGGAAGAGAAACAAGTAGGTAGATAACAGGTTTTGCATGTATAAGCATCAACGTTGTCAATTCATCTCATTTCTTTGTCAGAAATAAAGTGACACGGTTTAAAATAGCATTAACATAATAGGCATTGTTCATAGTTAAGACGGCAGGAAATGGCATTGTGCAGGAGCGGCCAGCTTCACCATACCACTGGATTACAGATCAAGAACACAAGCATACATGTATTGCTAAACAACGTATAAGCATGAATGGTGAGTTTACTGTCAATTTATACCATTTCAGATTGGTAAATAAAGAGACATGATTTAAATAACATTAATATAATATGGCATTGTTCATAGTTGAGACATAGCAGAATATGACATTGTTCTGGAGTTGGTAGTTTCACCACACCACTGGATTACAGATCAAGAACACAAGCATACACGCAGTGCTAAAGAAGATAACTTGCTATGTTTAGTTTAATTTACATGGTACGAATAAGGAACTAGGTTGTACAACTAAAGACTGAAATTGAGAAGGATAAACTTATGTTTATGTACTTCTTCATTATAAACTTTGAACAAGCAATTTGATGCAGACGACAAAAATAAACAGCATTTGCACTCATAGCTATCCAATATACACAACAAAGATTGAAGGCTTGAGGAGGACAAACTTACATTAGTAGTGAAGACCGGCTCTATAAAGCCCTTGTCCATATTGATGGGGGGGGGGGCAATTCAAGAAGTTTACCGCACACTCTTCTTCAGGAGCATTGCCTTTATTCTACATTTTGTTAAGAGTAAATATAGATGTGGAAATATAGGAACAAATGGCGATTATTTAACCTAAGATGCAGAGTACAAATGTAAATACAGCATACAGGCAAAAGGCACTAACTAGAGCAATGCATAGCTAAACTTCTTCAGTAACATTGGTTTTATTCAATATTTTGGCAAGAGTAAATGTAGATCTGATGTGTAGAAAATGGAGGGCAAGGGAAAATAAGCTGCACAGTGTACATGAAGAACTAGCTGACAATATAAGTACAGTGATGAAGCACAACAGATACTTACAAGAACAATGCAGAACTAAATTTCTTCATAAGTATTGGGTTTATTCTACATTAATGTAAGCATTAATATAGATCTGATAATTTGGAGCGAACAATGGATAAGCAAGCTATAATGCATAATGATGTCACATAATCAACCAGGTATGAATATAAGTACAGTGATAGGACAATAGGTACTCACAAGAGCAGAGCAGCGACCAGCATAGTTGCGATATCCTAGGTTTTGCGGCGCTGGTTCTATCGCCAATATAAATGGGGTGCTATCTGATTTCTCCGGTAGCACCACCTTTTTCATGGACTTTGCTTGTACTCCTTCAGGTTTTACAATCACCCTCTTCCTTTTGGATGTCTGAAACAAAAGAACAACATTTGAATGGAAAAACATGGTATGACGACAAATGGAATAGGTATTGATAAAGGATGGGCATGGCATCTTCACATATATCATGAGTAAACTAAGCAGATGGCGGTGCAATGAAGTAAACAAAATGCAAGACACCTTATGCAAGATACGTGCAACCAATAAAACCTTGCCAAATTAGAACAGGCACCTTATTGGGTGAACATGATAGGCCATCTACCTTTGACTCCATGAGCTCAGAATAGCCATTAGAATCATATTCTGAATATGAATCTATAGGTCGGGAGCATGTGGGTTTCATTGCATCCACAATGGACCTCAATCCCTTGATGCCAAGTTTGTTACCCATTGAACTGTTCTGCAATATTCTTCTGATGTGCGCATTCTTATATTCATTGTGATAATGTACAATGTCTGAAAAGCATGAAAACATAAATGGTAGTGAGATTATCTTTGTAATGCAGAGGATATAGTAATATAATAGGGGCTCCCTGTAAACCCTTGTGTGCTATCACTAGATTCTAATGAGAGAGCCCATGTGTGCTGTAATATGGTGAGTAGATTAATATAATCTATCACAACTACACGAACAAATAAGCTCCCTGTTGGGAGCTCCAGATGTAAGGATAGTTGGCAGATGATATGTTAATAATACACCGTATAGAAAGTTTATTGCCAAACCATGATAACGAGAGCGCACAGCCACTAGGCAGATCGTAGTGTAGATAAAAGGGGTACACCATAACCACCATAAATAAATCGGGAAAGCAGAACTGGCTGGAAAATACAGGGTTTTGCCGCTACTAATATGCAGCCTATCGATAACCTACAGGCCAGCTCTTTTCATCTAAAGGCGCACTGCTGTTACTATCAGTCTAGTCTATCAAAGACCGTGCGGCTCCCACCATTTCTGGGATATTATGGCAGACCAACTCGAAGTTCAAAATCATGTAGCAGAACCGGCCCAATAGAGCTGTCGACTGCAGATGTCCCTGCTCCCCTTCCTGACAAGGAACATACTGTACTTATTAAAGAAGAACAGAAGAGGAACATGTTAAAGAATATAAGGGGAAGCATATTATTGAGATTCCCCTTCTTTCTATATAATGTTGGTTGCCCACCCATGATGAATCAGAGCACCCAAAGAAATGTCGTTCCATGATGTCTCTCTATATGTGGCCACATGCATTTGGAAACTCAAGTGGGACCATTAGCTAACCAATTAAATGTGTGTCTGTTAGCTAATGTCAGTATCATATCACATTCGTATTTGAAGAAGCTTAGGACGTATGATTGGTGTGTTATTTAGCTTTAAAGGGTGGAGAGCTGCTAGTAGGACACAAAGCACCTACGTAGATCATAGTGTAGATATAATGGGAAAACCGTAAGCATCAGGAGTAAAATCAGGAAAGTGGAACTTGCTAGAAAATATGTGCTAGTATTGCCGATATGGCTAGAAAGGCTTCGAATACCAGCTCCCTACAACTGAAGGCGCAGTACTGTTACTATCAGTCTAACTCTTAAAGGCGACACATACGACCGAATACGAAGAGTTGAAAGCATCCATGACAATCGACATGAAGACCAACACGAAGAGTTGAAAGCGTCCATGACAAGCGACCGAATAGACCTGTACAATGCAAATGTCCATGCTCCTCTTCACTACAAAGAACATACTGTACAACTATTAAACTCCCTCTATTCCTAAATACAAGTCTTTGTAGAGATTCCACTATGGATCACATATGGATGTATATAGATACATTTTCGAGTGTAGATTCACTCATTTTGCTCCGTATGTAGTCCATGGAGAATCTCTACAATGACTTATATTTAGGTATAGAGAGAGTACTTACAAAAGAAGAACATAAGAGGAGCATAGTAAAGAAGAGCAAGCAGATTTTGGATAATAAAATGTTGGTTGGACACACATGATGAACCAGAGCACATAAAGAACGCAACTCCCTGTTGTCCCTCGATATGTGGCGCATGTGCTTTTCGAAAGTAAAGTAGGAACATTAGCTGACCAATTAAACATTCTCTATTTTAGTACATGTCAGCATCATATCAGATTCGTATTAGAGCAACTAAGTTTGGAATTATGAGTGGTATGTTGTTTAGCTTGATGGGTTGAGGAGCACTGCTTGCACGTACGTCCCGAAGCACCTATGATGATGGTACAGAATATATGGGAATGTCTACATGCAAGTCGCCTGAATTTCGTCATTTGGGTTAGTCGACCATTTTAGGCGGTTGGATGAAGATCCTACGTCTCCTAACCCTTCTTCTTCCTCGCCTCTTATTCTTCCCCTAAAGACCACCGCACGGGCCGCCGGCCGAACCACCGGCCCCCGCCCTCCCCTGAACCGCCCACCACCTCCGTTCTTCCGCCGCCCTCGGCCATCCCTCTAGCTAACCCCACCCCCCCACCCACGTCGAGTTTTGCCTCTGGCGAGGCCCCACCATAGCCCGACGACAGCCCCCCACAACCACTATCCCCACCCGAAACCCTAAGATAGATAATGGGGCAGCCCTCCGGCGAGCCCCTTCCTTCCCTCTGGCGAACTCCCAAAAATGGACTGACCCCAATTTGAAATTCAGTCGACTGTCATTTAAGCTAATGTGGAATACAAAAGGGGAAAACCATAAGCATTGCGAGTATAGTGGTGAGCGTGCCATGGCGGATCTGAAGATGCAAACCAGATAAAGGCAACTTCGTAACCAATGTTTGGTTTCAACTAACAACTAAGATTCTAAGTGATGGACAAGAAATCACAGTAAAGCAATGGCGGTCTATTTTCTTGCTAACATAAATAACTTGAGCAGATACGAAAGAGTACTGCCTCTGGTGTGGCGCCGTGTAAGCATCTGCTGAGGCGTTGAGGGTGCTACGGTAGCGATGGCTGTCGGCAGCGTGGAAGCAGATCTAGGAGGACATATGGTGGCGGTGAGGCAAATATCCCGGTGCAGTGGACGAGACGGTCGTACGAGCGGCCTCGGCAAGGTGGACGACAGCGCGGATGAAGCGAGAGGAGGCGATGCAAGGATCCTGGTCCGAAGCCGTGGACGAGAGAGGTTGATCTCTTGTAATGGACGATAGCGTCGGGGTATCAGCTCCGGCATGGTGGAGGAGGACGGCGGTGGATGGGGTGGCGGACGGAGGAGACTGTGGTGGAGAAGGTGTTTTGGCGCCCACGGAGTACGAATGGGGAAATGGAGGGAGAGAGGTAGGGGAACCATGTCTTCAGGGCGCGCTTGTCTCAAATGCGAGGAAATTTACAAACTTAGCCCCCGTTAAAATTTCCTACATCACAGCAATATTAGTCGGTTGGGGATAGGACAGTAATCTTGCATACACCGAATATTTGCCGACGGAGATTTCGGCCGAGGAGAGTTTGTTTTGGCGCCCACCGTGTATGAATTGGGGAGGGAGGTGAGAGGCGATTTTGGCCGAGGAGAAAATGTGTTTTGGCGCCCACCGTGTATGAATCTGGGGCAGTGAGAGGAGGAGGCGGTTATGTCACATTTGAGTGAAATTACAAACCTACCCCTATCAAAACCTATAGAAATCGAGCTGATAGGCTTTGTGTGTCAGGGATAGGCAGTAATTTCCATCTTGCAGATTTTGGTTTTGGGCGGTTACTGCGAGTTTCCCCGCTTCGTTCAAATTTTTGCTGAGAAAGAGTGCACGTTTACCGTGCCAACTCAATTCGAATCTAGTTTGTATTTTTTTCGGGCATGATCCATTTTGTATTCGAATACAAATCTATATACATCATTTTTTTATATATACTTCCAAAAGCACAACACCCTTTATACGTAAATATGGTTTACAAATGGCATGATCTCAGATTCATAAGGCTAGATCCATCTTAATTTGGATTTTCAAATATTTGAAACCACTTTATGTTGAAATCCAATGTATGCATTCCTCGCTAACTGTCTCCAATTAATGTGTGTTTAATGCGGGTTTTTTTTACTTCTCAAACATGTATAATGTGTTTGACACACGCAACATATAGTGTAATCTCGTTTAGACATTAATTGCATATAAACCATGCGTTGTCTCTAATTAAGAATCTATGGATCACTAATATTGATAAACTATATAACATTACACGTGTCCCCAAATTCAAATAAATATGCATGTTTGATAGACCAAATTTCGTTATGATATTATCGATGTCGTGATCTCTAGTTTAAATATTTGAATCCCCTTTAATCTAGATATTCGTCTCATATAGCTATCACTCATGCTTATATATCTCTCTAGACCTATACGCCTTCATCGTCTCTCGGGTATCTCTCCTGCTACTTGTATGTCGATAATGATCTTTTATCTTCGTAACACACTGACGGTACTCTCTCCCTCGACCTTCACTCTATCTCTCTCTAAGTATATCTCGCTCCCTGCTATGTGTCTCTAACTATGATTCTCCCTGTGAAATCTCTTTCTCTCACACAAACACAAACTTCGTCTCCCGAGGTCTCATTTCTCTTTACTATTCCCCTGTGTGCCGCTCGCACACCCCCTCTCACACAGAGATGTCTTGCGCTCCTTAGGTATGAGAACCTATGACTCTCCCTCTTAAATATCTCTTTCTCACACACAAACACAAACTCTGTCTCCCAGGGTCTCATATCTCTCCACCATTCCCTTGTATGTCGCTCACACACACACTCTCTCTCTCTCTCTCTCTCCCTAGGGATATCTCGCGTTCCCTGATATGTCTCTCTAGCTATCACTCTCCTTGTGAAATATCTTTCTCTCTCGCAAACACAAAACTCCATCTCTCGGGATCTCATTTCTCTCTGATATTTGTTTGTATGTGACTCACATGCACCCTCTCTCTATCTCTCTCACACCCACACACATAACTCAGCCTTCTGATCCACTTGACTCTTATCTCTAACACACACACTAGCTAGCCGATCTCCCTCTAGCTAGCATCTTTATCTTTCTATTTATTTGTTTCTCCATCAACCTTCTTTCTCGCCCTCACTCTTGCTTCCTATCACGCACACTATATATGTTTCTCTCTACATGCAGTCATGCGCCCTCTTTTTATCTTTCTCTCACACACACATAACTTCACCCCTCTGAACCACTCGGCGGTCATCTCTAACACACAAACTAGCCGATGTCCCTCTAGCTAGCATCTCAATCTCTCTATCTATCTGCAGTTTCTTCGTCAACCTTTCTTTCTCGCATGCACTCTTGCTTCCTATCACGCACACTATATATGTCTCTCTATACATGCATCTATAGGTTGATCTCTTTTGCACAATCGTTGTGTCTCGCTCTCTCTGCTCGCCATAGATGCATGCTCCATCCCATGCTACTATCTCTTAAAGACAAAAACACATGCTCAATTATCGGGCCTTCTTCCCTCCACTCTCACATGCATGCATATTGTCATACGGATCCGTCTCTCCCATGAAGTTGATCTTATGACTTATGTCTTCTTTCTTTTATCTCGATCATGCGCACGCACACACACACACATCCCACATATACATGTATACCTCCCGCACATGCACATTCAAGGTCTCCTATCTCTCCATACGTAGTTAATTACCCTTAGCCCTCACCCCACATCGAATCGTTCTATTCTTGTGTGCACATGGCTTCCGCCTGGATGGGTCTCTTCTCTAAAACACACACTCACACTTAACAATCTCCTTCTAGCTACCCCCTCTCTCACTCTTCCCCTATATCCCCGGAACCAATAAGACCATCCCTTCGTTTAATTCCCGCCTACATGCGCCACCGAAGACTCCACTTCACACACATACACACTACACACTGGTACAGCGAGGTGCTATACAAACAGTTTTTAACCCCTTTCCTCGACGGCGTTTCGAACGGTCGCCAAGTGAGTGACTGCGATAGGGGGGTCCTTCCCACATGACCCAGAAATCATCGGGGATAGGCCCTCCTGGCACACACGCTCGGCAAAATGAGGTCATGTGCGACGGGCGAGCGATGAAATACAATTATATAGGCCCAATCGGTTCCGGTCATAAGTACATCCCACATAGTCAGTCCCAAACAAACGTTTCCGTTTGTTATGTACATTCCAACAGTCAATCCAAGGAATATGTTTCCGTTCTTATGTACATCCCACACAGTCAATCCAGGGAAAACGTTTCCGTTTGTATGTACATCCCACATAGTCAATCCAGGGAAAATGTTTCCGTTCATATATACATCCCACACAGTTTTATGTATAGCCTCGTGTGTGATAGGTGTAACTATCACACACGCTTTGCCTCGGTTAACCGTTTACTTTTATTCAACTACATCACACACGATTTGATGAAGAAAAATGTATGGCATCGGGCTATCCATCACAAGAGCTTTTACTGCTAGAACCGTTTGCAAAGTTCCATGACCCATTTAGCAGGTTTATTAGTTTATAATTAATAATTCCAGTATTACGCAAATTCACATTTCATATCAAACAGCTATTTGCCAATTTCATATCAGGCACATAAATATATTTTAACATCACAGTAGGATAGCAACCTGAAAATAGCACAGTACAGCATATAGCTAGTTCACCTTCATAAGAACAATATTAGAACAATATATTCATTTCCCTTATCGAGATCATCCAGGCTCGTCTTATCCACCTCTGCATTTAGTTCAGTAAGAACCTATTTTGCACTGGCCAACTGGGAAAGTGCCTCCTCCTTCACCAACACCATCTTAGCAAAGTCTGATTTAAAAAATCTGAGCTCATTCTCCATCTTCCTCTTTTTATCAAGCATTTTCAAATATTCTTCTGCGTTGATAATACTTTCTCTAAGCCTACCTCTGTTCTCTTCCTCATACATGCTCCAGAGCTTTGCTAGGCACATCTTCAAAGACTGTGGTCACTCTTGATCAACCCACTCCAGGTAAGAACACTTCCGTTCATCCTATAATATTTAAAACTAGATAAGTAACAATTGTAGGGGAAATGGGTTTCTAGCAACATAGAAAATCACCAAATACATGTTTTGATAAACTGAAGAAACATGTTAGTTATGACATATCTTCTCAAAAAGATCAATGTGCAAATGAATTAATTGCTACTGAGACAATAACAAAATTCTGAAACACCAGAAGCTATAATTAACTACAACAACGCTACAAGTTCTTAGTCATGTACTATAAATAACAAATTGAACATTTTATGAGGAAGCTAAATATAACTGCAACAGCATAGCGACAGTGTTTGGATGACATCAAATTGATACTAACAGGTGTGTACATTCACAAATTTAGTAACATAGAACTAATAGCACTAAGGTCGTCCACTGTGTATGCCAAAACCGGTGTACAGACAACTGTTGCTACATTTGGCACCGGTGCCCTGCACTGGCGAGCCGATGCAGTGGAAAAAAATTAGGGACCCGGACTGCGGAGCACCTAGTTGCTCCAATGCCCAGTTCCTTCGTGCCATAAATATGTAGTATTTTACTGCTTGGCTGCTCGGATGTGTGGACCAAAGTTGGCTGCACAAACTGCTGAAGCGGAGCCAAATAATTTTCTAATGGCACCGCTGATGAGATGGCAACATTTTTAGATACTAGGTACAAACTGTGACACTGTCTTAACATCCACAATAACATAGCACAGTGGCAGTGTCTGAATCACATCTAACAAATGATTTGTAACAACAAAAGTGGGGCTAACCTTCTCTGCACATGCCAAAAACTTCCTCCCACTGTCCATAGATTCAAACACAACTAGCTTCATGCATGGAGATTGATGGTGACAACGAGCAGGCATATCTTCAGCCACCTCGCTCCATTCATTGCAATTGATGGTCCTAGGGAGCTACAAGGGGAAGAAATGACTCAAATCGACCGCTAGGTTAATATCCTTCATTCCAAGTCATAACCCGAGAGAGAGAGAAGAGAGGCATACCCGGGTGCTGAAAAATTCGTCGTCGGAGGAGGAACTGCTGGAGAGGTAATTGAAGAAGACCATGGCAACCCCAACGGTAGGATGCAAGACGGCGAGAGCGAGGAAGCAAGCGAGGAAGCGGCTATAGCTTTGGAAGGAAGGAAGGAGGAAACAAGGAAAATGTGACTTGTGGTCGGGGAGAAAAGGGGGTGGGGAAGGGGAGTAGATATTTCGACGGTAGGCCAAAATTTTCGAAATGTGGAGGGAAACTTTGCGCGCGGTGCCACCGGACACAATTCACTTTGAACGATTGTGTGCATCACAAACGATTCTTCTGCTTTACACACATGGGATGAGTTTGATAATTCAAATTTTGGTGGAAAATTCCCTGGGTACTGACCTCATCCACGTCATTGCATAATTTAACATCGCTTGCTAATTTGGGCACACAAAAGAGCGCACAGCACACATACCACACTTACTGAATCAAGCAATTCTAGTAATTAAACAGAGCCAGTTGACCTAAACATTGCTCTAACAAAAGACCAACATTAAAAACAAAGCCTAAGTACGCATAATTTTAACAAAGCCACCGCCGCACCGGCCTATGAATCGCCGGTGTGTGGTGAGACGTCGATGACTTGTCCTGTCGACATGCCGCCGTCGGTGGACTCCGCGTCCCCCCTGCTGAAGTCGACCACATCCTCATCATCGTCCTCGTCCTCGGTGACGCCCTCAAGGTTGTAGTACTCATAGTAGTGGCTCCGCCAGAGCTCACGTTGGTACTCCACCGCCGATTCCTCAACGGACAGACTCTTCTCTACCTTGACCTCGGCCACGCACAACTCCTCCTCCCGGCACTCCTCGATCTTCACCGCCTCCTGCATCTCCAGCTCCCGCTCGGCGATCTCATGAGGAAGCACGTGCTCCATGGCCACCGCCGCCTATTCAGACGTGGGTTGCATGCTGCATTCCGAGGTGGCCTAGAATATCTTGGCATGTGCATCCTCGATCTGGGCGTGGATGGCCTCGACCCGGGCTAGGGCGACATCGGCGGCACGGATGGCAGCTCGAGCGCTCTCGGTGTTTGCAGTCGGAGCAGCAGCTGCAGCCGTCTCGGCTGCTGCTGCTGCCCTGTCGGCTGCCACAGATGTCCTCTCGGCGGATGCGGCCACGCTCAATGCGGATGGGGCGGCACTCTCGGCATAGGCGGCGGCGCTCTAGGAGGACAAGGCCACCGTACGGGTCCTCATAAAGTGTTTCCACGGCGTCACCTTTTGCAAGAAGGGGTTGCGGGAATGGGGATCGGGATTCGTGGATTCGGGGGTTGCTGGCACTGGAGCAGACGAGCCGGTGAAGCTTAAGGAGGAAGACTTAAATAGACCCACGAATTTTCATTGCAAACGGTTCCTGCAAAACAATTGTGTGTGATGTTGTTGATATTTTTTATTAGCTGCGAAAGACGAATTTGAAGTAAACTGGCAACGGATGGTGTTTTAAATGTACGAGAAAATTGGTAGTACTAATACAATTGTCATTTGAAAATTTGGAAAATTCCATTGGGCATTTGACCTTTTAAGACATTTAAGTGATTTTCTAGCCATTTAATGACCGTAATTCAAATTTGAACTACATCTACATGAAATGGCTAACCACAACGGTTTGAAAAATCATATTTGTGTACTTGTGTGCGAGTTAATTCCATGTGCAGTAAATTGGAAGGAATTTTCAAACATATTGGTCTCACGGCTATGACACAAAGCATGGGGTGCCATGGCATTTAAATTCCAAAAAGTAAAAAAAAAAGATCTGAAACACATGAAACCTTGCTTGATGTAATGTCATGCCACAAAGATGACGTGGTAAATTTTTTGGCATGTTTGATGAAAGTTTGGGCACACACCCCTCACAAACCGGAGCAACTCACTAGAAGGCTCATGGTTCCGAGAGGGAACAATGCATGTTTGATGATGAACGGGCGATAGCTTCCTCTTTCAGCCTTTAAAATATTTCTACAGTTAATGTGCACTAATACAACTATCATTTGAAAATTTGGAAAATACCAGGGGTCATTTGACCTTTTAAAGACATTTAAGTGATTTTCTAGCCATTTAATGACCGTAATTCAAATTTGAACGACATCTACATGCAACGGCTAACCACAACAGTTTGAAAAATCATATTTGTGTAGTGATTTTCTTGCCATTTAATGACCGTAATTCAAATTTGAACTACATCTACATGCAACGGCAAACCACAATGGTTTGAAAAATCATATTTGTGTACTTGTGTGTGAGTTAATTCCATGTGCAGTAAATTGGAAGGAATTTTCAAACATATTGGTCTCACGGCTATGACACAAAGCATGGGGTGCCATGGCATTTAAATTCCAAAAAGTAAAAAAAAGATCAGAAACACATGAAACCTTGCTTGATGTAATGTCATGCCACCAAGATGACGTGGTAAATTTTTTGCCATGTTTGATGAAAGTTTGGACACACACGAATCACAAACCAGAGCAACTCACTAGAAGGCTCGTGGTTCCGAGAGGGAACAATGCATGTTTGATGATGAACGGGCGATAGCTTCCTCTTTTAGCCTTCAAAACATTTCTACAGTGAATGAGCACTAATACAACTGTCATTTGAAAATTTGGAAAATTCCAGGGGCCATTTGACCTTTTAAAGACATTTAAGTGATTTTCTAGCCATTTAATGACCGTAATTCAAATTTGAACGACATCTACATGCAACGGCTAACCACAACGGTTTGAAAAATCATATTTGTGTAGTGATTTTCTTGCCATTTAATGACCATAATTCAAATTTGAACTACATCTACATGCAACGGCAAACCACAATGGTTTGAAAAATCATATTTGTGTACTTGTGTGCGAGTTAATTCCCTGTGTAGTAAATTGGAAGGAATTTTCAAACATATTGGTCTCACGGCTATGACACAAAGCGTGGAGTGACATGGCATTTAAATTCCAAAAAGTTAAAAAAAATATCAAAAACACATGAAACCTTGATTGATCTAATGTCATGCCACCAAGATGATGTGGTAAAAAAATTGGCTTGTTTGACGAAAGTTTGGACACGTACCCCTCACAAACCGGAGCAACTCACTAGAAGGCTCATGGTTCCAAGACGGAACAATGCATGTTTGATGATGAACGGGCGATAGCTTCCTCTTACGGCCTGCAAAAATTTTCTACTGTTAACGTGCACTAATACAACTGTCATTTGAAAATTTGGAAAATTCTTGGGGTCATTTGAACTTTTAAAGACATTTAAGTGATTTTCTAGCCATTTAATGATCGTAATTCAAATTTGAACTACATCTACATGCAACGGCTAAACACAACGGTTTGAAAGATCATATTTGTGTAGTTGTGTGCATGTTAATTCCATGTGCAGTAAATTTGAAGGAATTTTCAAACATATTGGTCTCACGGCTATGACACAAAGCATGGAGTGCCATGGCATTTAAATTCCAAAAAATTAAAAAAAGATCAGAAACACATGAAACCTTGCTTGATGTAATGTCATGCCATCAAGATGACATGGTAAAAAAATTGGCATGTTTCACGATAGTTAGGACACACACCCCTCACAAACCGGAGCAACTCACTAGAAGGCTCGTGGTTCCGATAGGGAACAATGCATGTTTGATGACGAACGGGAGATAGCTTCCTCTTACGGCCTTCAATTTTTTTCTACAGTTGACTTGCACTAATACAACTGTCATGTGAAAATTTGGAAAATTCCAGGGGTCATTTGACCTTTTAAAGACATTTAAGTGATTTTCTAGCCATTTAATGACCCTAATTCAAATTTGACCTACATCTACATGCAATGGCTAACCATGACGGTTTGAAAAATCATATTTGTGTACTTGTGTGCGAGTTAATTCCATGTGCAGTAAATTGGAAGGAATTTTCAAACATATTGGTGTCACGGCCTAGACACATGCATGGAGTGCCATGGTATTTAAATTCCAAAAAAATAAAAAATGATCAGAAACACATGAAACCTTGCTTGACGTAATGTCATGCCAATAAGATGATGTGGTAAAATAATTGGCCTGTTTGACGAAAGTTTGGACACACACCCCTCACAAACCGGAGCAACTCAGTAGAAGGCACGTGCTTCCGAGAGGGAACAATGCATGTTTGATGACGAACAGGAGATAGCTTCCTCTTATGGGTTTCAAAAAATTTCTACAGTTAACATGCACTAATAAAACTATCATGTGAAAATTTGGAAAATTCTATGGGTCATTTGACCTTAAAGGCATTTAAGTGATTTTCTAGCCATTTAATGACTCTAATTCAAATTTGAACTTCATCTACATGCAACGGCTAACCATAACGGTTTGAAAATCATATTTTTGTGTACTTGTGTGCGAGTTAATTCCATGTGCAGTAAATTGGAAGGAATTTTCAAACATATTGGTGTCACGGCCTAGACACATGCATGGAGTGCCATGCCATTTAAATTCCAAAATATTAAAAAATGATCAGAAACACATGAAACCTTGCTTTACGTAATGTCATGCCACCAAGATGATGTGGTAAACAAATTGGCCTATTTGACGAAAGTTTGGACACACACCCCGCACAAACTGGAGCAACTCACTAGAAGGCTCGTGGTTCCGAGAGGGAACAATGCATGTTTGATGACGAATCGACGATAGCTTCCTCTTATGGGCTTCAAAAAATTTCTACAGTTAACATCCAGTAATACAACTGTCATGTCAAAATTTGGAAAATTTCAGGGGTCATTTAACCTTTTAAAGACATTTAAGTGATTTTCTAGCCATTTAATGACCGTAATCCAAATTTGAACTATGTCTACATGAAGCGGCTTACCATGACGGCTTGGACACATGCATGGAGTTCCATGGCATTTAAATTCCAAAAAAAAATTAAAAAATGATCACCCGATGTAAATATCTGGTGTTCAAAAAATAAAATGTAAAGATCTGGCAAGATAACCGGGCCCCACACGATTGGCACTCTATTTTGCGCCTCGAGATTTGGAATGTGAGTGGCGCAGGTTATTAATCAGACAAAATTTTGTATTGGAAACCATCATCTATTAAGTTCACACACGGAATTTGCTGCGGGAATCATGTGTAATTCAAACTACAGTACTCGTAAATTCTAGCGACTGGCATGTGTACTGTTCCCGTTGATCTAGATTCTGGTCACCAATAAATACTACCTTCCTCATGTCATCCCGCCTGCATTCTCATCTACATCCTCCGCTCGCTCGCCCTCTCTCTCTCTCTCTCTCTCTCAAATCTCTGCCATGGCGCCGCTGATCAGCCCACGCTCCGACGAGGAGGCGCCACCCCCCGAGGACACTCAGTCGAAGAGGAGCGACGAGGAGAACCCCTATGCGCCGCCGGACGAGGTTGCGCCAGACCCCCCAACTTTGGAGTGGTTTTGGGGCCAGTACAATCTATGTCTGTGGAAGTCGCAGCCGCCAGCTGAGAAAGCCAGGCAAGTGGCGTTCAAGAAGGAGATGGCGGAGGAGGAAGCCAGGTACCAGGCGGCCTGTGAAGCCCGTGATGCCACCTGGAAAAAGAAGGCCGTGGAGTTTTGGGGGCGGGCTCATCGTCGTGCGGAGGAGGTGTACGAAGACGGGTACTTCGTGAGGAAGGTCAAAGGCGCTAGGCGCCTCATCGCTGCTTGGAGGTGGGCCGATAAGCTCCAGCGTGCCACCGACGAGGAGCTCCGGTGGGCGCCCAACGAAATGGCAAGATCATTTGCACTCGTCCGCCAGCAAGAGGCAGATCGGTACGTCAAGCGCTGCGAGGCGGAGGAGGCAGAGTACTGCCTCCGCGTTGGGAAGACACCGCGCACCAGGGAGCTGCTGGCGAGGGGCTACCGGAATACTGCCCCTAGGAGGGATTATTAGTTTTAGTATTGTTCGTTTTCAATTTTATGCATTGTACCTAGTAGTTAAGTTTCATCACGTATATGTGATGATATTATATATATTCTGCGTGAACTAATGAACAATTAATATATATTATGAATTCCACTTTCTATCTGTTTTCATATACTAATTTGTATCTAGCTGTTATCATCCACATATACAGAATGGAAAGCCTATACACACACATTGAAGCAGAACATATAAGAACGGAAAATAGAGTAAACACATTGAAACAGAGGAATAAACAGTGCAATATTATGATTGCTGTGAATACATTGCGACGCATGTCGAAATGACTCAACAAAATAGAACGTGTCCATGAGACCATGACCAGCAGCCCTTGCCTATGGTAGCTCTTGGCTCTGCCTGAACTCGTGCAGGCATTCATCCAAGCAGTTGACACGCTCGCGGTACATCTGGAGCGCGATCTCGAGCTCCAAGTTGGCTATTTCATCGGAGATCACCAGCTCGAGGATGTGACAGCCATGTTCCTCTACTGTGCCTAGGTGGACACCTGGACCAAGGAGGCGGTCGAGCCTAGCGACCAGCGCGTTGGCATCGAGCGGGCCGCGGACAAGGCGAACGGCATGACCCATGCGTACGGCGCGGTGGGCGTCCGGTGCAAGTACGGCACGGCCGGCCTCTGGTGCAAGTACGGCGCAGACGGCCTCTACCCACTCCTGGCGAGGAATGGGGGTACTGACAGGACGTGTACCCAGTTGCGGCGCCCTGTCGACAGTAGGCAAGCGCCGATGGATCCGCTCTTGCTGTGCGGCACGCCGCGCCTCTCGCTGTGCGGTGCTCCAACGGTCTCGCTGTGTGGCGAGCCGCAGCCTATCGGCATAGACGCACCTAGCTTGCTCTGCGGCGCGCTATCGATCATGTTGTGCGGCGAGCTGCAACCTCTCGGCGCTGACATGCCTATCTTGATCCGCGGCGCTGAAGCGCCATGCGCCAAGGGTTTGCTCAACCCTGGCGATGACGCGCATCACGGCGTCGTCCATCGCGTTGCCGGGGAGCGCCTCAGCCTCGTCGGGCCGTGGCGCCTTCTCGTTTTCCTTGTCGAGGAGGTTGATGGCAGAGGCGGCGCTTTGGTGGGTTGGCATGCTTGGAAAAGTTGGATATGCTTGTTGCCTTCGTGCGTCGCTCGCCGCCTAGGTGTATGCGCAATATCGCTGGGTGGCGGCGGGAAACCGGTGAGGAAATGGAAGGAAATGGTGACGTGTTCATAAAACGCCATCAATTAGTGGAAACTTAGCATAGAAGGAACATCGAGCTAGCACGACACATGCAGGCACATTGCTCACCCAAGGCTATGATCCATATACTTGTGTGCCCAACAGAGCACACTATTCATAGTTAAGAATACTGTTTTGTATGCCGTATATCGCACATACCTTGATCTGGCTAACCATTTCTTTTCTGTTGCCTAATCACAAACAGTTCATCCGAGTGAACTGTATGCCATATATCGCACACACCTTCATTTGGCTGCCCGTTTTTGTTGTTCCGCCTCATCACAAACAGTTTATCAAAGTGAACTGTATGCCGTATATCGCACACGCCTTCATCTGGCTGCCCGTTTCTGTTGTTCTGCCTCATCACAAACAGTTCATTGAACTGAACCATATGCTCCGCATCACACACGTAACTAAAATCTGAACCGTGTTTGATGTCTCCGCCATCGCAAACGTTTTGCATCTTTTTGACTGTTTTTTACATCCCCGTTTGCGATTAATGCATCGCACACAGTTTCATCAAAGAGTCTCTGATCGTAGTGTCGCATTAGCAGCATCCTGCAGTAGTGTAAAACTCCATCTCACACACACATGCTCTAGGTGGAGCATTTGTTCCTACCACCCTTCGTCCAACCTTACTCGCATGATAAACAATCACCTTAATTAACTTATATAACATGGACAAATTTCACTTTATTTTAGTAGTTAGCAAACTTCTCATAATTATATAACACAAATCACGAGCAGGAAGTGACATTTTTTTACACAACCACGTTAACATGGCCATGTAAACCACAAGCTAAAGTGTAATACCATTGTACTTATATCCCGATGCAAAAGGTGGAGTACATGTCCGAAGGGTAAAGTCGCACACACGCACTCTGCCTCTCAGAATCTCACACACGTACCAGTTACGTGACGCCCCCTAAGCAGACCTGTATGTTACAATTTGTGCACCCACGGGTACATGTGATGGTGCGCATTTATTTAAGCCGGACGGCGAACCCAAATAGTAGCTGCATTCATTCCCCACCTGCCGCCTCTTCTACGGTCATTGTTGCCCAATAGCCATGGCCCGACCGAAGGTAATGACATACGCCATGCTCCCGCCGAAGCGACACTTTTGAGCTTCTTCCAGAGATCTGGAGGCGGCGTGTCGGAGAAACGACACCTATGGGATCGGGTGGATCCCTTCTACGGTTTGGCAGGGAGGAGGGGTGCACGAAGAGCAGATCTAGAGATGAACACGAGGGATTTTTACCCAGGTTCGGGCCGCTGAGAAGCGTAAAACCCTAGTCCTGCTTTGAGTGTATATTGAGTGTTCTTGAGCTTCGGCTAGCTGCTTCGCATGCAAACTGGGCCAGAAAGTCCCAAAATCCCTTCCTGTATCACCTTGAGCCTCCTTTTATACCAAGGGGATACCACAGTGGCGTACAGGCATACAGGAGGTGTAAAGTGCTACAGTACACATGCTTATCTCTGGCGTCTTAGGACAAGTGCATTAAATGCACTGCTTATGTGCCCTCTAACTTTATCGGGGACGGAAACAGAGCCCGTCCCATCCGTCGCCGCCTCACCCCGTCTTGACATGCACCCAAGATGACGAGGCATGCAAGTGCCAAGCTGACTAGCTAGCTGCTGCGCTGGAGTGGTGGCAGGATCTTCACGAAGATCTGCATGCCACCACGCAGGTGCTCGCCTGGTTGGCTGGCTAATTGCTATGCTGGGACGGTGGCTGGGCGACGGAGCCTTTTCGTGCGTGAGCCTTGCCGTGGCCTCGCGATCGTCCCCTGCAAGAGCCTTGCCGTGGCCTCGCAGTCGTCCCCGGCAAGAGTCTTGCCAGGGCCTCGCAGTCGTCCCCGGCAAGAACCTTGCTGGGAACTTCGCTTTCTGGTCTCCACGAAGAACTGCATGCCACCAGTCTTCACAAAGATCTGCATGCTACCACGCATGTGCCCCCTGAGTCCTGGTCTTGATGTTGTCGAGGTGTCAGAGCTCTCAACCTCAAGGGTGGTGGTCTAGCTGAGGCTTCGCAAACCATCCCGGCAAGCAGCTTGCCGGGGCTCGCAAATCGCCCCGGCAAGAATCCTTGCCGGGGGCTCAGCTTGTCTTCTACTCTCTGATTACTGGCTCGGATGCCGCCTTGGTAATCTTGTATCTTGCCTCCAACTGCCCCCGCCAAGCCTCGCCGCAGGCGCGGTTACAACTGCCCATGCACAAGTGAGAGGTACTTGTCGGGGATATCGTGTGACATATGCCAGGGGGTGGCTTATCATGGATGGGGACAAGAGTACGTCGCCGGGCTCTAGAAGTGGGAGTGAGCGAGACCGCATACGCCTGCGAATCTTACCTAGGTTCAGGGCTCTCCTCGGAGATAACACCCCTAATCCTGCTCTGTGGGGTCTCCGCATGATGACTATGATCAACAAAGTAGCTACAAGCTTGCTCCTCGAGCTGTTTCGGCTAGAGGAGGGAGAAGGGCAAGGCTAGCTCTACTCCTCTCTCTACATGTATGTGTGAATGGCGTGGGTGCTGAACCCTTTGCATGGGTGAGCCTGGGGGGTTTATATAGGCCTACCCCCCAGGGGTACAATGGTAATTCGGCCGGGTGTAGGACCCGGCCGTCAGCGTCTCTGGTCGCCGACTTCTCCGCCGACAGCTGGAGCCCGCCGCCTGTGGGCTATGTTGACTGTTTTATACTGTAGCATTGCCCCTGATGACAAAGGCTTTGTCAAGGGGAGCGTGGCTACAGTCCCGCCGCCTGACGGGTGCTCACTGTAGCCATACCCCGTCTCATTCTATTGATGGCGCACAGACTTCAAGGGGGAGAAGGGCCGCCTTCTTGAGGTTTGCCGCCTTCGGGTGGCTCGCGGACAGGTAGGGCCCACAGCCTGCCGGCCATACTGACCGCCCGTCGTGGGAGCGTGGCTCCCTCTGGCGCTAGTGATGTCACGGACTGCGTGGCTACAGTGTCGCACTGGCGTGGGGTGTCCGCCCAGTACACAGCTCTGCGGCCAAGTCCCATCCTGGGTTCGGGGGTGGCAGGCCGCACTGTAGCCATGCCTTGTCTTGTCGTGGTAATGTGGTGCTGACTTCGAGGGGGCGAGGGGCCGTCTGCCAGGAGTCGGCCCTCTTGCGGCCGCCTTCCGTGGTCTTGCTGCTTTCTAGCAGCCGGCCCTTTGGACCTGCCGGCCCAAGAAGGCGGTCGTGCTTCCAGAGGGTGTGAGGGGCGCAGCCGGCCCCGATGTCTTGAAATACAATGGGGGGCTGATGTGGCTACCCATGGTTATTTACTCCGACAGTAGTCCCCGAAGCTGGTGGGGCACCACGGCTGAAAAACAAGGAGCTTCAGCAGATTCCTACTCTGAGTGGTCTGGTAGTTGGGCTTCGTCCCTCTTCAGGAGAGGCCGATTGCCAGGAGCCGGCCAAGGCCAGGCCGACCGCCTGGCGAATTTGAATCGTCGTGGCGGAGGCCGGGTTAGGTGCCAGCCGGACAATAGGCTTGCCGCCCGTGGCTCGCTCGCCATGTGGCGCCAGCAGGCCAGGCCGGCCTGCCAGCCCGCGTGCATGACGAGACATCACCGCAGGCCTGGGCCCGCCACTCTAGGGCCTCGGCACGCGTGCGGATCCGCTATGGCCGAGGTGGGTGGTTGCGATTCCCGGGTGCGATTAATACACGCCATCACGGCGCTGTAATTGCGGGGTCATGGGGGGAGTTGGCGCAATTAATCGTGCGCCCCCCCACGTCCCGCCCCCTCGGCTCCGCCGCCCGAGGGCTATAAGTAGGGGGAGGAGGGGGGCGGCAGAGCGCACGCACGCCCTCCTCTCCCTTCTCTTTGCTTTTCTCCTTCCTCTTCTTCTTGCTATTGCCGTGGCCTCCCCTCTCGCCGGAGTGCCACCGTAGCCCGCCGTCGCTGGACCTCCTCGGGCCGCAGCCACCTTGCGCCGCCGCCGAGCACGGAGCCCATGGCGCAAAGCGGCCGCGTGGGTGACTGGGACGGCTCCAATGTCCACGACGGGCACTTGGAGTTCCTCCGCCAGACGTGGTGGCTCCCCCATGCATCGAACGTCAAGGTGCGCGTCCCACCCGAAAGGGGGATCTCGCCGGCGCCGGAAGGCGGCGAGCACGTCATCTTCCGGTCGCATTTCCTCCGCGGCTTCGGCCTTCCGGCGAGCGAGTTCCTTCGCTCGTTTTTGGACTTCTACGGAGTGCAGCCCCACCATCTCGCTCCGAATACGGTGGTGCTGCTCTGCACCTTCGTCACCCTGTGCGAGGGCTACCTCGGCATGCTCCCCACACTCGAGCTGTGGGGAGAGCTTTTCTATCTCAAGCTCGGCACCGCCGCCAAGAACGAGGCGGCCCAGTGCGAAGCCTACGTCGTGGTGCGGTGCATAGGATTCGGGGTCCGCTTCCCAGCTCTCGCCCTGCTGCAGTCGGCCAAACTATGGCAGAAGTCGTACTTCTACGTCGAGAATATCCACTCGACGCGGGACTACGTCAACCTGCCGGCCTACGCAGCCGGCCCGCCTGTCGAGCCTCGCACCAATTGGAAGTTCCGGCCGAGAACCCTGTCGGCCGCGTGCTCTACCGCGCTCCTCCGCCTCCAGGAGATGACGGCATCGGAGGGCCTCAAGGCCTCAGACCTGCTGGCCGCGTTCGTGAAGCGCCGAGTGCTGCCCCTCCAAGCCCGGCCTCACTTGATCAGCGACATGAGTGGGCGCCGGGACCCGTGTCGGATGTCCACCAAGGTGATGCCGGACATGGAGGTGGTCCGCATGGTGAACTTCTTCTCCGACTGCAAGCTGTCGGAGATAGAGTGGCAATTGGGCAAGCCACCGTACAGTTGGGCCAACCCGCTGCCTCTGGTACATCTCCTTATTCTTTTTTCCTTTGTTCGTCCAAGTTCTTTCTTGCTGCCTGACCAGTCGGTCTTGGTGCAGCACTTCCCAGGCCAGACGGCCACTGACACGCCGGCCCCGGGTCACTAGTACATGGCGGACCGGTCATTGAGTGACGTGGACGACCCCGACTTGGGGGCGGCCGCTCAGGAGGAGGATGACGCCACAGGCGGTGGCGGCGAGGGAGCAGGCAGCTCCTTAGGAGGCAGCATTGGGGATTGGCCGGATGACGATGAGGAGGACGAAGAGCCGCGCCATGCCCATGGCGCCAACAGGGCGGGCGCCAGCTCCTCGGCCGCGCCGACCGCAGCAGCCGGCGCACCGAAGTGCCAGGTCAACACTGGGTTGTTCGGCAGCTGGCCCAAGAAGGCTAGGGCCTCGGCCGCTGCGACCAAGCGGCAAGAGGCTACCGCGAAGGCGGCCCTCTTCCAGAAGGCCCCGAAGCGGCTCCCGCCGGTGTCCGCGTAAGTGCCTTGTCCATTCTTGCATCTTACTTTGCGTTTGCTTTTCTTCTATCTTTGCGATCTTTTTACTCTCTTCCTCCCTTGGGGCGCAGCGCCCCACTTTCCTTGTCGCGAGCCCCGTCCGGCTCGGTGATCGGGGCGGCAAACGACGTCACAGGCCCCCTCCGCGTGGATCCACTCGCCGCCCTCCAGGAGGCGACGGAGGAGAACGCGCGGGAGGCGCGAGAGGAACGGGAAGCTACGGCCCGGGAGAAGGCGGAGGCCGATGCGGCGGCCAAGGCCCAGGCCGATGCCGCGGCCAAGGACCAGGCCAATGCCGCGGCCAAGGAGCAGGCGGACGAGGCCGCCAAGGCGCAAGTGGAGGAGGCGTCCCGCAGCCGGGCTCCAGAGTCCACCGGTCCGCAAACTGCGGAACCTGTGGTGCTGGAGGTCCAGGCTCCAACTGGAGGGGCCGGCGATGACCAGCCGGTCCAAGAGAGGGGAGGGGACCCTGGGAGGCAGAGGTGCCCCCACGCACGCCGGCTGTCGACGCCCAGGAAAGGCGTCCTAACGCGTCGCTGGTGCCACCAGCCAGCGGCGAGTTAATGGTGGGTCCAACTCCTGCAACCCGTATCCCGGTGTGTCGGCGTGCGGGGAGGGCGGCCTCAGCACCGCGGCCGTTGGAGGTTGGGGCCGCTAGCTCGTCGGCCCTCGACGCCGAGGCTACCAGCGCCGCCCCACCGGGTTGGACGTCTGGGGGTGGTACGGGTGTTTTGAACGTGGCCTCGCAGGAAGTCCTGGCCCGGTTCAACGCCCAAGGCGCCGCTCTCCAGTAGTACACGCAGGAGTTCCTGGCGATGCGGGCGGCCGTCCGTGTACGTTTCTTGTTTTCATTTCTTTGTAATCTTCCGTGGGGGCGCACCAGCGCACCCACTGGGTGTAGCCCCCGAGTTCCGGGCCGGCTGCTGAGCAGGCGGCCCGGAACTTCAGGTCGAGCTCCGAGTACTGACTTGGTACCTTCTTCTGTTGTCTTTCTTGCAGGATTACCACAACATCCGTGCGGCCGCCTACAACTCTCAGCTCCAGGAGCTGACCAAGCGGACCGCCGATCTGACGGAGAGCCGAAGTAAGTACTTGGTCTTCTTCCTTGCGGGGGCGCGTCAGCGCACCCGCTAGGTGTAGTCCCCGAGATTCGGGCCGAGTGCTGAGCAGTCGGGCCGGATCTCCCGGCAACTACTTTCCATTGGTGTTGATGGTTTTCTTTTTTCTTCGTTTTTGGCAGAGGCCGCCGGAGATCTGCGGCAGCGCCTGGGTGAGGCCGAGTCCGCGCTCCATACCAAGGAACAGGAGCGCAGCCAGGCGGCCCAAGAATGCGACCGCCTTGCCAAGGAGCTAGCGGACGAGGCGGAGCGGCACAAGGCGGAGCTCCAGAAGCTGAAGGAGGAGGAAGACTCCCTCAAGGCCGAGTTCGAGACTCAACGCTCGAACTGGGCCGAGAAGGAGAGACTCCTGACCGATGGCTACAGCAAGATCGAGGACATGATTGATGGTAAGTTACTTCTTCTTTTGAACGGCCGTCGACTGCAGCAGGAGTCGGCCTCTGGCTTCTAATCTTTGATCTTGTTCTTGTGCAGAATACTTTCCCGGTCACTCCGTCATCGTCAGCCAGGCCATCTAGGTGCGTCGCGACATGCGGAGGAAAGCAGGCATGGACATTGCGCCCAACGCGCCCCGGAATCTCGGCAAGTAGCTTCTGGCCGTCAAGACGCGCCTGCAGCTGGCTCACAGGATGCTTCATCGCCTGCAGCGTGCCGGGGATCAGGTGTTGGTCACCTTTTGGCCCGACGCTCAAATTCCACGCACCCCCAGTCGGACTGCCAACTAGCTGGAGGTAGCGGTCGGCCGCTTCAAGGCTTGGAAGGGCGCCGCGGCTCGGGCGGGTGCGCGGACGGCCTTGGAGTTCGCCAAGGCGTGGTATCCTGGGCTGGACCTGGCCCAGCTGGCCACCTTCCGGCAGGAGGCCGGACCGGAGCTGGCGGCGGTGGGCCCTGCGCTTACTCAACACGCGGCAGCGATCGCCGAGTACGCCGACACCACCGTTTTCATCCCCGAGCTGGATGAGGAAGACGCTGAGGTGCCGCCCGACTGGTTCGGGCTGAACCCGGGGGATGCGGGGGACTCGGCGGAAGAGATCGCCTCCAGCGACGAGGGCGAGGACGAAGAGGACGAGAACGGCGAAGACGACGCACCGGACGACGGAGCAGACAGCCGGCCTCAGCCCGACCAAGCCTCGACCAATGAGCCATGTGCTACCGCACCGACTGCTGCCTGGGGCGATCAGGACGAGACCCTTCAGTCAGCCGCTCCACCATCCGGTGCCGCCACCTCTGCCAATCCGTCGGACCCGCCTGCTGCTCCCTTGTCCTAGATGGCCACTTTATCTTATCTTTCCTGTTCTTGTAATCTTTTGAACAAGTATGTTAAATTCACGCAATTCCACCCGCTGGGGGTGTATTCAAACTTTGTTGAATGCTGGCTATGAGCTATGCTATGTAAATTAACTTTATTCGCACATGTTGTGCTCTGCCGGGTTCTGACTTTGCCTTGTTTTTCTGTTCTTTTTTGGCTTTTTCCTTTGCCGCCTTCCTTTGGCTACCGCCCTGCCAGCCGGACAGCCGCTCTGCGGTCTGTGGCTGGGTCCGGTGCTTGGCCGTTTAGGAAGACAAGTACTTTGGCCGTTTTAGAACGTAGCAAGTCAAGTGAGAAGCTGGCCGGTGAGGCGAGGAGCCGACTTAGCCTATGTTAATGCTTTTTTCCTTAGTCATTTTTCGTGTGGACACCGTTTCCTGCCTTTAGCTCTTGCCAACCGAACAGTCGCTCTGCGAGCTGCGGCTTAAGGAAAGAGAGGGCTTAGATGTCGGCACCCTACTTGTTCGACTGCAGGTGGCACCAACATAGGACAAGGCGGCGAGCCCCTGGGCCGACTGGTCGGAACCCGGTGCCAGGCGGAGGAATGAAACAACACATTCTCAGGCATAAACTTATCGTACAGATAAAAAGGGTAGTCCCCGAGTGCTCCTCGAGGGACCCGATGCCTTCACTCTTAATACGAAAGATAGCGTGGTACATACTGCATTAGCTGTAGTGAGCCACCGCTTGTTGTGTCACTGAAGTCCCCGGGCCGACTGCTGCAGCCCCCGGGCCGGGTGCGACTGTTGCAGTCCCCGAGCCGTCTGTCGACGTCCTTGGGCTGACTAACACAGCCCCCGGGCCAGGTTCTGAAGTCCCCGGGCCAGGTGCGACTGCTGCAGTCCGCGAGCCGCCTGCCGAAGTCCCCAGGCCGGCTGTTGCAGCCCCCTAGTCGGATCCGACTGTTCCGGGAGCAGCCGGCACGAAGATGGACACTGATTCTGGCGAAGGCTTGATAGACAGCTTGCGGAGGCATTGGAGGGAAACGCCGGCTGGTATCGCTTGGCGGGTGGAGCCGATCCGTGCCAGGGCATCAGCTTGATCTGGTGGTAGCCAGAGTAGGCATCCAAAAAACTCAACAGCTCGCATCCGGCTGTGGACTCAATCACTTGGTCTATCCGAGGCAGAGCAAACGGATATTTGGGGCAAGCTTTGTTGAGGCTGGTGTAATCAATGCACATGCGCCACTTGTTGTTCTTCTTCAGTACAAGGACTGGGTTGGCAAGCCATTCTGGAAAGAACACTTCCATGATGAAGCCGGCCGCCAGATGTCGGGCGATCTCTTCGCCAACAATTCTTCTCTTCTTTTCTGACAGGCGGCGGAGGGGTTGCTTAACTGGTTTTGCATCTGACCTGACATGTAGCTTGTGCTCAGCGAAATCCGTCGGAACACCCGGCATGTCCTTGGGAGACCATGTGAAGATGTCCTGATTCTCACGCAGGAAATCGACGAGCTCGCTTTCCTATTTACTATCGAGGTGGGCCCCCATGACAGCGACTCTCTCCGGGTGCTCAGGGTCCAAGGGAATCTTCTTGGTTTCTTTGGCCGGCTGGAAGGAGCCCTGGGCCTCTGACTCCTTGGGATCCGGTGACAGGTCCGGCTGCTTGCTGTCCATGGCCACAACCCGGTCAAGGAGCCGCCTTTCCACAGCGATGACAAGGGACTCGGCCAGCCGACTGCTAGCAGCAGCACACGTGGCCGACTTCTGGTAGTCGCCGGCTACGGTGATAATGCCCTTGGTACCCGGCATCTTCATCTTCAGGTAGGCGTAGTGTGGCACCACCATGAACTTGGCAAGAGCAGGCCGGCTAAGGAGCGCGTGGTAGGGGCTCTCCAGGTCCACCACCTCGAACCAGATTGGCTCGCGGCGGAAGTGATCTTTGTCTCCGAAGAGGACATCTATCTTGATCTTGCCGATTGGAGAGCAGGAAAGGCCAGGTACAATCCCATGGAAGACAGTCCGACTGGGCTGGAGCTGCTTCTCCTTGACGCACAGCTTCTCCAGGGTGTCACGATAGAGGATGTTGATGCTGCTACCGCCGTCTATCAAAACTCGGGAGAAGCGACAGGCTCGCCGCTCCGTTGAAAAGGTGGCATCCAGCACCAGGGCGTAGGATCCCGGAGAAGGCATCACCTCCGGGTGGTCAGCGCGGCTCCAGCTGATAGGCCTCTCGGACCAGTGCATGAACTCTGGTACCTCAGAAGCGACCACGTTCACCTCGCAGTGCTGCTGACGCCGGCTGTGCCTAACGTCGGCCACACTGGTGAAGACGATGTAGGCTCTGTGTTCTTCAGGGAATTCATCTTGGATTGCGCCGATGGGGCGGGCCACCGGCTGCTGAGGAGGCGGAGCCGGCGGGCCAGCAGGCGGAGGGGGCAGTCCTTCGCCTTTGGCAATGTGGGTGAGCCAGTGGCACTTCCGGGTGGTGTGATTGGATGGCTTCGCGCCGCTGTGGAACTTGCAAAGAGCATCAAGGGTTTGCTCGAAGGAGAAGGCGGGCAACCAAGCAGGCTTGCCGCCTTTTTGACGCTTGGGGCCAGGCTGCTCTTCCGGCTGTTGGTCTTCAACTGCTGCCACCTGCCGGCTGGTGGAAGCTGGCTGCTGGGCCTTGCGTTTGTTGTCGTTCGACTGCTGGCGCCGACTGGAGTCACCGGCAGGTGTCTGAGGGGCCGGAGGGAGCATCTTTCCAGATGCGTCCACTCAGAGCTCCGACTTCATGGAGGAGTCGGCGGTGGCATACTTGTCTGCTATGATTAGTAGCTCGTCGAGTGTGGCCGGCTCGTCGCAGAGGAGTCGGTGCTTGAGTAAGGTGCCCTCTCGGCACCCGGTAGTGAAGTACTCTATGGCCTGCACCTCATGCACCCCTTCGCAGGAGTTGCACAGTTTGGCCCACCGCGTCAAGTACTCGCGGGTGGACTCGGTTGGGCCTTGGACGCACAGGGAGAGATGGCGAGGCTTGGGCGGCCGCTTGTAGGTGCTGGTGAATTTGCGGATGAAAACTTCGGTAAAGTCCAGCCAGCTGTTGACGCTGTAGGGCTTGAGGCTGTTCAGCCATGTCCGGGCCGTGCCTTGGAGCATGAGCGGAACGTACTTCACGGCAACGCGCTTGTTGCCGTTTGCTATGCTGACGGTGGTGGAGTAGTCAACCAGCCAATCCTCCGGCTTCATAGAACCGTTGTACTTGGGAGTGTCTCGAGGAAGTGAGAAACCGTTGGGGAAGGGCTCATCCCGAATGCGGGGGCCGAAACAAGGCGGGCCGATCGCATCTTCTTCTTCTAACGCCAAGGATCGAGCCAAGCAGTCGATCCGGAGGCAGGCGTCGTTCTCTCCGACTCCTTCACGGGGTCACAGCTGGTCTCCGAGAATCGGATGCTCAACAGGCGGGGGGGCGGCGCGCCTCTCCCTGCGCGTGGGAGGCGGTCGATCGTCCCGCCGTTCCACTGCTCATGGGCGGCCGTCTTGGTCGCGCTCGATGGTGATGCATGTGTGGCCGTGGCTAACAGCCGGCTCTCGATCTCCTCGGTCGCGGGCGCCGGCTGTTGGCGTTCGGGAGGTCACGCCATGTTCTCGGCGAGGGGGAAGGTTCTCGTCCTGCAAGCCGGGTTCCACCACGCGGCGGCCAGCTTCTTGCTGCGCAGTGGCCGCGTCGTTGAGTTGCTGGACGCGCTCCGTCATGCAGCGGTGCTCGTCGCCCTCCATGCGATCCAGCTCGTCTGCTGCCGCCTGGGCGGCACGTAAGTTCTCCATTGGTGTGGCGTAGACCGGGCGGTTGGCCCCCGGCATGCTGGCGATGGCTGCGCCGTGCTGCCAAACCATGCCCACGCGGCTGGGTTTGCTGGTAGCCGGCGTGCCATAGACGGCGCGGTCGATCTTGTGCTGGTAGGCCTCGGTGAGGCATCTCATGGCTGCAAACTTGTTGGCGCTGTCGAGGAGTGTAACACGGCACGCCTCCAGCGTTTCACCGTTCGCACCGGGCGCTATGTGCGCGGACAGGTCCCGCATTGCCGCCTGCAACGGGTCCCGGCCGGCCTCATCGGAGGCTCCATCGTGGCTGATGACCAGCACCTCGGTGACGGTACTGGTGCTGGCGCTGCTGTCTACAGCAGGGAGTGGGTCGTGAAAGATCACCACGTCACCAGGGAAGGCATCAGAAGGCATGGCGTCGGTGTTGATGACCATGTCGACGGGTGGGTCAGCGGAGCCAACGGACTCCAGGTCAGAGGCCGGCTCGTTGGCGACGTGAAGCTTGCCGAGGAGGTCGACAAGGCAGCTCTCGGAGCTGGCAGAGCCCGCGTCGGGTGCGGGCTCGTCGGAGAGGCGGATTCCGCCGATGAGATCAGCGAGGCAGCTCGCGGCACAGGCGGCATCCGCGCCACGCAGCGTGTTGGCGCAAACGCCGTCAGGCGTGCCGGGCTGGCTGCGTTCGCCAGGAAGGAAGAGGGTTCCCGTCCAGAACGTGTTTCCGGACGACGGTGCACCTTGCCCCACGGTGGGCGCCAAATGTCGGGGATATCGTGCGACATATGCCAGGGGGTGGCTTATCATGGATGGGGACAAGAGTACGTCACCGGGCTCTAGAAGCGGGAGTGAGCGAGACCGCATACGCCTGTGAATCTTACCCAGGTTCGGGGCTCTCCTCGGAGATAACACCCCTAATCCTGCTCTGCGGGGTCTTCGCATGATGACTATGATCAACAAAGTAGCTACAAGCTTGCTCCTCGAGCTGTTTCAGCTAGAGGAGGGAGAAGGGCAAGGCTAGCTCTACTCCTCTCTCTACGTGTATGTGTGAATGGCGTGGGTGCTGAACCCTTTGCATGGGTGAGCCTGGGGGGTTTATATAGGCCTACCCCCCAGGGGTACAATGGTAATTCAGCCAGGTGTAGGACCCGGCTATCAGCGTCTCTAGTCGCCGGCTTCTCCACCGGCCGCTGGGGCCCGCTGCCTGCGGGCTATGTTGACTGTTTTATACTGTAGCATCGCCCCTGATGACGAAGGCTTTGTCGAGGGGAGCGTGGCTACTGTCCCGCCGCCTGACGGGTGCTCACTGTAGCCATACCCCGTCTCATCTGGTTGATGGCGCACAGACTTCAAGGGGAAGAAGGGCTGCGTGCTTGAGGTTTGCCGCCTTCGGGTGGCTCACGGACAGGTAGGGCCCGCCGCCTGCGGGCCATACTGACCACCCGTCGTGGGAGCGTGGCTCCCTCTGGCGCTAGTGATGTCACGGACTGCGTGGCTACAGTGTCGTGCTAGGCGTGGGGTGTCCGCCCAGTACACAGCTCTGCGGCCAAGTCCCATCCTGGGTTCGGGGGTGGCAGGCCGCACTGTAGCCATGCCTTGTCTTGTCGTGGTATTGTGGTGCTGACTTCGAGGGGGCGAGCGGCTGTCTGCCAGGAGTCGGCCCTCTTGCGGCCACCTTCCGTGGTCTTGCCGCTTTCTAGCAGCCGGCCCTTTGGACCTGCCGGCCCAAGAAGGAGGTCGTGTTTCTAGAGGGTGTGAGGTGCTCGTCCGGCCCCGATGACTTGAAATACCGTGGCGGGCTGATGTGGCTACCCATGGTTATTTACTCCGACAGTACTAAAGGGCCCAAACTTTAGTACACCGACAGGAGCCCCCGGGCCTGGGCCATACACGAGTGCGAAGCGTCGTTGGGCCAGGCCGAAATAGTGCACGGGCACGCGTGGCAGGGATTAACTACCATAAACATCTCGTCTGTTGCGCTTCCCCATGATCCGCATTGGGTGTGCGACGTGGGAGTCGTTCGTGGAACGGTCGCAGCACGCCTGCGAAAATGCCTTCATATCCAATAGTAAAGAGGCAGCCCCACGCCTTCCCCACAAAAAGAGGAATCCGCAGGGGCGCTGCTCATTTACCCCCTTGCCTTTCCCAATCTAGGAACCGCCACCGTCTTCTTCTTCCTCGAGCCTAGACCAGAGTTTGCTCATCTGCTTGCCCCTTCCACGCTCCCGCCGTCCTCGGCTTCCCCCATTCTCCCCAGTCGCCATGCCGCCCAAGGCGCCCAAAGTGAGCAAGGGCAAGGAGGTGCCCAAGGCGAGCAAGGGCAAGGACATGCCGGAGAGCGAGCTGGTAAAGATGCGGAAGTAGCTCGCCGTCTTCCCCCCGACGCTCGACGCCCATGCCTTGAGGGACAAGTACCTGCTCATGTGGGGGAGGGTGAAGAATGGGCATGCTGCCACTCACGTGACCCCAACCGCCATGTCTAAGGGTGGCCCAAACAAATTCCCCTTTTTCGTCGACTATTTCTATTGCAGGCTCTGCCCCCCTTTCTCTAATTTCTTTAATGACATCATGTTCACCTTTGGCTTCCATCTTCTTGATTTCACAGCAAATGCCGTAACTTGCATGTCTGTCTTTGCTCATCTCTGCGAAAACTTTGCCGGGGTGGTCCCCAACACAACCCGTTTCCGCCACTTCTTCATCCCTCGCATCCAGGCCGGAGAGGCCCTCTCTGGCGGCATCGCTTGGATCCCTAGGTTAGGGAGCTAGGACACATATCTGGATGGGGAATACCACGAGAAGTGGGATGAGTGGCGGAGCAGATGGTGTTGGATCACGGAGGAGGAGCCGCACCCGTTTTTCCCACTCCGGCAAACGAAGCCGACACGCGGCGGTGATTGGAGCACTCTCGACCCTCAGGACGCGAAGCTCACCATCGTCGTCAACAGGATTCATCACCTCAAGGCTGCCGGGCTCACTGTCGAAATGGTGGGCACCGATTTCCTCCGCCGCCGCATCGCCCCTTTGCAGAACAAGGGGAGACCAGCCTGGGATTTCTGGAATGCGGCGGATATCATGAGGCTGCGCCCCAGCCTAAACAACAACTGGACGGTCCTTCAGCACGCAGTCCTCTATCACAAGCTGTTTAGGCCGGACGGCGTGTTCAAGCTGCCGGCAAGCATCGTCCCTCTGTGCAACAATTCTACGCTGAACTCGATCATCGCTATGATGCCGGTGTTCAATGCTCATGGCCTTGACCAAACCTGGGCCAAGCCATCCGCGGAGCGAGCACAAGAGTTCTTCGACAACTTGTCAGAGAAAGCCATTTGGGAAGAAACACGCCTCATCCGCGAGATCACCGACGAAGAGTTGGCGTACATCGCCAGCAGGGTGGAAGAGCTGGCCCTTGTCGAGGAGGCCGGCAGCGTTGGCTTTATGGGAGATGACGCCGATGCAGAGGAGGACCGCGCCAAGCAGGAGGAGCCTGCCGGAGAGCATAGTAGCACAGCCGCCGGGGGCTCACTCACCGAAGAGACAGCCAAAGAGACTGATGAAATGGAGCCCCCAGCGCCAATGATGAAACGCGTCCTCCGGCGAGCCATCTTCGATGAGCCAGTCCAGCAGGCCTCCTCGTCCGAAGAGGTTCCCGGCAAGGCGCCGGCCGGCAAGGCTGTGGAGCGGCAAGGTGCTCAACAGAAACCCGGGCGCGAGACGAGGGCGACGGCAAAGAAGGCAGCGGGGGTGGCAAGCTCACATCAGGCTACCGCTCCCACCACAATAAAGCGGCCCAGGTCCCCTTCCCCATCCCCTCAAGCGGACACCATAGCAGAGGCCGACTTCGACCTCTCCTCCTTCAGCCCGAGGAGGGAGAAGGGGCCAGAAGAAGGAGATGAGTAAGTATCTTGCCGCTCTCTTTATTTCTTGGGTCCCTGATTTGCTTCATCTTATCTTACTTCTGCCCTGGCCCGTCCCCGCAGAGACACAGAAACGTTGGCGCAGAGGATGGGGAAGAAGGCCAAGACCTCAATGGGCGACAGGCCCCCGGCAAGCTCCTCAGGTGCGCCGGAGATGATCACAATCAGCCCGGATCCTAGCCCACGACGCAGCCCCCAACCCAGCCCCCAGCGTGAGTCTGTTACTCATTTCCCACTGGCGGGCGTCGGGGTGTGTATCTTCGCTGCTAATCTCACCGGGTTTGCAGGAGAAGGACAGCAACAGGAGGGGCCAATGAGGGCCACCCCCGACATGCCGCCTCCGTCGACCATACCGCTCAGGGAGGGATCCCCGGCAAAGGCTTCCACCGGCGAGCCCCCCCTCATGGGGGAGGAGCCGGAAGGCACGGGCGCTGGCGGTCCTACGCCAGTGACAAAGGTTGCCGGGGAGGGAGTCACTTCCCAACAAATCGTCACATGTAAGCCGCCTGCTTCCTGGCACTCGTCATCATTCATCATTTTTTTTGAACTTCAGCTTTGGGTTTGTCTCATTTCTCCTCTTTGGCTTTCAGATCTCCTCTTGGTGGACCAGATTGATGTTGACGCCACCATCGAGGAGACCGCCAAGGACGCCGCCACCGAAGCCGCCAAATACGCGCATGAAGAGGCCGCCAAGGGTCCTGCCGGGGAGGCCGGCAAGGGGATCGGCGACCGAACTGATGGCATTCCTGCCGCAGGAGCGCCTGGTGCTGCATCAGTCCTGGAGCCCCCAGTTGCCGGGGAGACGGTGGTCGAGGACCAACCGTCGACATCCGAAGCCCCCCTCAAGCAGATACCTGAAGATTGGCGACAATTTGTTCGTCAGCATCCCGGGGACGGCAAGCACCGGAGCGCCAACCGAGGGGGAGGCTTTCGACAAAGAAGTCATCACCGCTGCCGGGCTCAAGGTCGTCGACAAGCCGAGCACCAACAGCAGCGTATCCAAAGAAGACCAGCTCCTCCAGGCCATGAGCGACAACTTCCAGAAGCTCCAGACGCTCCACCGTGCCCGTAAGGAGAAACTGGACTCCAGGGCAGCGGTTGTCGACGCGGCGGAGGCAGACTTCCATAAGCGTGTCGAGCAGATGCAGGTCTAGTTCACCGAGGCCCGGCAGGAGCTGAGGACTAGCCAGGAGCAGCTAGGCCAGCATTGGGATGAGCTCCTTCTGAAGCAGTTCGATATTGAGAAGGCACAGGAGGAGGCCGCTGTATAGGCCGCCAAGGACAACGCCAATCTAAGGGAGCGCCGCATTCTGCTCGATGCCCAAGAAGAGGACCTTGCCGCCCGTGAAGAGGTGCTTACCGCCAAGCTCCACAGCAAGGATGAAGAAATTGAGAAGCTTGTCGCGCAGCGGACCCAGGAGCTGGAGCAGAGGCACAAGGACATACTCGACGCCCAGGTCCTGGATCACACCGGCAAGTTGAAGGAGGCCGTCGACGCTGCCGAAGCCGCGGAGGCCGCCAAGAACGAACTGGCTGGGAAGGTGAAGAAGTTGGAGGTGGAGCTGGAGAAGCACCGCAAGGAGGTCTCGATGCTAAAGAGTGACAGAGAAAAAACTGTCCACACCTTGGCGGAGCTGCAGGTCGCCATATCTGACAAGACCAAACTGCTCACCGAAGCCAAAGACTCTATTGCCGATCTGAATCTGAAGCTGACCACGCTGAAGGAGTCCCTTGAGAGCAGCAGGACTCATGAGAAGACTCTGGCTAAGGACCTCTGGGAGAAGAAACAACTGCTTGAGAGGGCCGCCGCTACCTACAATGACTATGAGAAAGGCGTGAAGATCTGGACTGAACGCCTTGTCGATGTCGTAGAGAGGCTCACAGCACAACTATCCACCATGGGCCTACCGACTTTCAGGTATTCCCACGAGGAGAGGGTGTCTACGAGCGCCAGATTGACCATGTTCTTCGAGGCTGTCCTTGAAGCCCTGAAGCTGCTCCACTCTAGCCGAGCAACCCAGCTGGCCAATGAGTCCCGCAAGCTTTGCCGGGGCATCCTTCTCAAGTTGCTCACCAAGGTGGCGTACAGGAACCCCGGCCTCGACCTGAGCCAAGATAGCTTGCCGGCAGATGCGGACCGCAGGGCGCTTGAAGAGCTTGTCGCGCCCATCGTCAGCATGGTTGACCAAGTCAAGAGGGTGGAAGGGGAGCGCCGGGACTAGCCACTTCTCCTTTCCTTGCCGCTATGAACTTGTGCCCAAGACAATTTATATTAAGTTAGAACTGCGGCAACCAGTGATGTAATATAACTTGCTATATTTCAGATTGAATGCATGCTATCTTCCTTGCTTGATCCCTCCTCGTATGGCATACACCCTACGCTTTTTTGGAAAGGCTTGCCGGTGCGCGCAACCTTGCCGCGAGCGCTTTGAGGAACGGATCCTTAGCAGCCTGCTGGGGGTGTCGCTGCCGGCAAGACACCTTGCCGCTATTAGTGCAGCTACTTGAACTGCTGAGCGGACTCGAAACAGAGCAAGGGCGCAACCAATTGCAACGAGGTTCCTTCGTGTGCAGGTTTTCCATACATGAAATGAAACCATTCGAGGGAAGTAACCTTACATTTAAAAAGGAATCGCTCAAGGTTTCACAACTTAGCTTTTTTTGCTGCTGTACTCTTTCCCGCAAGATGCCACTTTGAACGTCGCCTGCTGGCGCCCACACTCTCTATCCCCCCGGCAAACTTGTAAGCGAGGGAACCTTCTGTCCTTTGAGAAAAAGAAAGAAGAGAAAATAGGAGCATGGAACCTTGGCGGTTCATCAGTACTTACTGGAAACGAACGTAGTACAATATCCTGGACAGGCATGCATATAAATAAACATGGAAATCCACAAGAACTGTACATACTTAAACTTATTCAACTACGCACAGGGTCTGCGCCTGGCTTTGTACATAGGATTATATGCCTTGCCGGCAAGGCTAGTACAAAAGGGGGTTGCCGGGGGTCCCGGCAACCGCGCCTCATGGGTAAAACTTGCGAAGATGTTCGATATTCCAGGAGTTGCTCACTCGAATGCCATCTTCGGTCTCCAGGAGGACTGCGCCAGGCCTGGTGACTTGTATCACCTGATAAGGGCCTTCCCACTTTGGCGTCAACTTGTTGGAATTCTTGGCGGACTGAACGCGCCGAAGAACAAGGTCGCCTTCCTCAAGGCTTCGGGCATGAACCTTGCGGCTGTGGTAGCGGCGCAAGGCTTGCTGGTAGCATGCGGCTCGCAAAGCAGCCTGAAGACGATCTTCCTCGAGGAGCGGAGCATCATCTTGCTGCAACTGCTCTTGCTCAAGCTCATCATAAGCGAGCACTCGAGGTGACCCGTATATGAGTTCTGTGGTGAGAACTGCTTCCGCCTTGTATACCAGGGAGAAAGGTGTCTGGCCACTGGCTCGATTTGGTGTCATCCTGATTGACCAAAGGACCGCCGGCAACTCATCAATCTAGCGCCTTCTGCACTTGTGCAGCCTGTCGAAAGTTCTCGTCTTGAGACCCCGCAGCACCTCAACATTTGCCCTTTCCGCTTGGCCGTTGCTTCTTGGATGGGCAACAGAAGCAAAACAGATTTTGCTGCCAAGGTCTTGGATATACTGCATGAAGGTGCGGCTCGTGAACTGTGTGTCGTTGTCGGTGATGACTCTGTTTGGCACACCAAAACGGCAAACCAATCCTTTGAAGAACTTGATGGCTTACTGCGCTGTCACCTTTCTCACTGCTTCCACTTCCGACCACTTTGTGAACTTGTCGATTGCGACGTACAAGTACTCAAAGCCCCCAACAGCACGGGGAAAGGGGCCCAATATGTCGAGCCCCCAGACCGAAAATGGCCAAGAAAGAGGGATCGTCTGAAGAGCTTCGGCTGGCTCATTAAGTTTCTTCGAATGGAACTGGCACGCTTCGCACTTGGTTACTAGTGCAGTCGCATCCTGGAGGGTAGTGGGCCAAAAGAAACCTTGCCGGAATGCCTTGCCGGAAGAGCTGTTGACCCATTGTGAGAGCCACATATGCCTCCATGTATCTCTGCCAACAGCTCCAGTCCGTCCTCCTGAGGAATGCACTTCAATTTCACACCGTTCGGTCTTTTTCTGTACAGGACATCGTCCACAAACTGGTACATGTTAGACCGACGGGCTACTTTCTCCGCTTCTTCCTGTTCCTCAGGGAGTTCCCCTATTTGGAAGAACCGAACGGTGTGCTGTGTCCATGCTGGAGCCTGGGGCTCGACGGCAAGGACTAAAGGCGTGTCTTCTGCCATGGGAGCAGTTGTCTCTACGGCAAGGGCTTGAGGCCCTGCCGGAGCCTGTCGCCCCCGGCAAACTTGGCGTCGTCCCCGGCAACTCCCTTGCCGGTGGCTCCTGGGAGCTTGGCGGGAAAGTACTTGCCGGGGCTCAACTTCCTTCGCTTATTCTGTCCTGCCGATGGTTCAATGGATGGCTGAGTTAGTTGGAGCACAAAAGTTCCTGGTTCCACAGGTAACTTGAGGGCAGCACGTTTTGACAGGTCGTCAGCAATACTGTTCTCTGCTCGAGGAACATGCTCTGCTTGTAGACCGTCAAAACGCACCTTGAACTTCCTCACTTCATCTACACATGCTTCCATCAACGGGCTCTGATAATCTTTGTTGACTTATCTGACGACAAGTTGTGAATCACCTCTGATGATGAGCTTCGTAATTCCAAGGTCTGCCGCGATCCTGAGACCGGCAAGCAGTCCCTCATACTCCGCAGTGTTGTTTGTTGATCTCTCCCGGGGAAAGTGCATCTGGACCACGTACTTGAGGTGCTCTCTGGTGGGTGCAATAAGTAGCACACCAGCACCGGCGCCTTACAGCGAGAAAGCCCCATCAAAGTACATAATCCAGTCGCGGCTCGTTTCCTTGCCGGGGAGAGTGGTCTCTTAAATTTCCTCGTCAGGCGTTGAGGTCCATTCTGCAATGAATTCCGCCAAGGCTCTGCTCTGAATCGTTGACGTGCTTTCAAACCTGAGACCAAAGCTTGATAGTTCCAACGCCCAGTCCACAATCCTTCCAGTTGCATCTGGGTTGTGCAAGATCCGTTGCAACGGGAAGCTAGTGATGATGGTGATCTCGTGTGCCTGAAAGTAGTGGCGCAGCTTCCTCGAAGACATAAGAAGGCCGAAGAGCAACTTCTGTACACCAGAGTATCTTGATCTCGCCCCTTGCAAAAGGGAGCTGACAAAATAAACTGGGTGGTGCACCATCTTCTTCTTATGTGTCACTCCATTTGCTTGCGCAGATCCTGCCTTGCCGGCATCCGACTCTGCCGAGGGCCCTGCCTTGCCGGTATCAGAACCTGCCGGGGGTCTTTCCTTGCCGGCATCAGACCGTGCCGGGGAGAGCTCCGGCTCGTCATCCGACGGTCTTGCCACTGTCGCTACTTCTTCATCAACTTCTCTCTGCACCACTAGTGCAGCACTGACCACTTGATTTGTTGCCGCTAGATACAACAACAACGGCTCTTGTGGCTTAGGCGCGACTAGCGTTGGCGTAGAGGAGAGGTACCTCTTCAAATCTTGCAGCGCTGCCTTCACTTCCGGAGTCCATTTCATTGGACCTGCCTTTTTCAAGATCTTGAAAAAGGGCAGGGCGCGCTCAGCAGATTTGGAGATGAACCTGCTCAAACCAGCAACACAGCCAGCAAGTTGACGTACATCTTTGACTCGTCTTGGTGCTTCAATCTGCTCAATCACCTTGATCTTGTCAGGGTTCGCCTCGATCCCACGTTGAGACACAAAGAACCGGAGAAGTTTGCCGGATGAGACGCCAAACACACACTTCTCAGGGTTGAGCTTCAGATTGATCTTGCGCAAATTTGCAAATGTTTCTTCTAGATCTTGTATGAGCGTTGCCCTGTCCTTGGTTTTGACCACTATGTCATCCATATAAGCTTCCATATTTCTATGTAGCTGAGGCTCGAAACCAATTTGGACTGCTCTCGCAAACGTTGAACCAGCGCTTTTCAACCCGAAAGGCATTCGTATAAAACAATACGTACCACATGGGGTGATAAACGCGGTTTTCTCTTCATCTTCCTTCGTCATGAAGATTTGATGGTATCCTGAGTAGGCGTCAAGGAACGACAGCAAGTCGCACCCGGTAGTGGAATCCACGATCTGGTCGATGCACGGCAAAGGGAAAGGATCCTTTGGGCAGGCTTTATTGATATCTGTATAATCAATGCACAGCCTCCATTTCCCGTTTGCCTTGCACACCACCACCGGATTGGCCAACCACGTTGGGTGGAGCACTCCTCTAACCAAGCCTGCTGCTTCCAACTTCCTAATCACTTCAATGATGAACTCTTGCCGCTCCAAAGCTTGCTTCCTGACCTTCTGCTTGACGGGCCGCACATGAGGACAGACAGCAAGATGGTGCTCAATCACCTCACTGAGAACGCCGGGGATGTCAGATGCTTGCCATGCAAACGCATCGACATTCGCCCGCAGGAAGGAGATGAGCGCGCCTTCCTATTTGCTGTCGAGGGTGGACCTTATAGTGAAAGCCCCGCCCGTGCCGTCCTCCTTGACGGGCACCTTCTTAGTTTCTGGTGGTGCTGCCTTGGATTTCTTGCGCTTCCCGGTGGAGCTCTCTGGCACGTCCTCCACGGGAGCGCAGCACTCCGAAGAGGCGCACTTGCCGGAGTGGGTGCAAGAGGTCTTGCCGGAAGGGGTCTTGCCGGGAGAGGTCTTGCCGGTCTTCTTCCCTCCCGGAGCTTCAGCGGCAGGAGCAAGTGCCTTGGCGGCCGTTGCTGCAACTGCTTCTCGGTAGAGTTGGTCAGCGCAGATGAGCGCGTCTTTCTTGTCAGAGTGGATGGTGATGATGCTCATTGGTCTGGGCATCTTCAACGTATTGTAAGCGTAATGTGATGCCGCCATGAACTTGGCCAGCGCCGGGCGGCCGAGGATCCCATTTTAGGTCAAGGGGACCTTGGCGACATCAAAAATGATCTTCTCCGTCCTATAGTTCAGCTCGCCACCAAACGTAACAGGTAGCGTAATCTTGCCCTTTGGCTAACTCCTTCCCGGATTGATCCCTTGAAACGTGCCCGTCTCTTCGAGATCTCCATCAGGAATTTGCAGCCTCTTGATCACAGTGGGCGAGATAAAGTTCAGACCGGCCCCACCGTCAACTAACACTTTTGTCACCTTGAGGTTGCATATCGTTGACGAAACCAACAATGGCAAACACCCAACCACCGTCGTGCGATCAGGGTGATCCTAAGTGTCAAAAATGATTGGCGTGTTGGACAATTTCAGTGGCTTCTGGGCATCGAACGATGGCTCTGCCGCATTGATCTCATGCACCCACTATTTCAGTTGGCGGTGAGAGGCATGCAACGAGGCGCCACCGTCGATGCACATTGCCTCTGTAGCCTTCTGGAAATCATGCTCGCTGGACTCGTCGTCCTCATCATGATCATCATCTCCCTCTTTCTTGTCGCGGCCTTGAGCGGGCCTCTCTGGTTGCTTATCCTTGCCGCGGCAACCCCCTCGGCCGCCACACTTCTTGCCGGACCCCTCAGCACTGTCCTGGCCCTTCTCCTTGTCTCGCCTCTCATACTCAGCTTTCCACTTCTCTACAAGCTGCTCAACTTGCCGGCAATTTTGGAGGTCATGGCCTTTGGTGCGATGGATCTTGCAATACTGCTTGTCGGAGCCCTCTGGCTTGTCGGCAGCCGCCAAGGCCTGGCAGGCGGCGCACCCAGCAACCTCCTTGCCGGGGTCGTCAACCTTAGCCATCTTGGCGGTGCCGAGGTTGCCGGATTCCTCGACAGGAAGCACGGTTTTACACTTGCACTTCCTGTTGCGCCGTCGGCCCTTCTTTGCCGGGGCGGCGATGTCTTCATCTGCAGAATCACTTTCTGCGCCCGCATCTTCGCCAAGATACTTCCTTCCTTCTTCAGCCTGAGCACATCTATCGGCCAAAACATAAAGCTCGGCAACAACTCTAATCTTGTTCATTGCAAGCTCTTCGCACATCTTGCGGTTGCACACATTTTGATGGAAAGCGCTGATAAGAGCGGCATGATGAACGTCTGGGATGTTGTACTGCACACGGCTGAACCTCTGTATGTATTTGCGCAAGCATTCGCCATCTTTCTGGGGGATGATATGCAAATGACTCGCCTGGCCAGGAGCTTGGTGGCCTCCAGTAAAGGCGCCAACAAACTCGTGACACAGATCCGACAAAGAAGAGATGGAATCCTCTGGCAGGTGCATCAACCACGACTTGACGTTGGGCTTGAGTACCAACGGGAAGTAGCTGGCTAGTACTTTGTCGTCTCGAGCCCAGGTAGCTTGCATTGCAATAGTATAGATGCTCAGGAACTCCGACGGGTGAGTCTTGCCGTCGTATTTCTCTCCGACCTCAGGCTTGAACGTGCGATGAGTGGGCCACTGGAATCGCCGCAGCCCACGGGTAAAAGCTGGACAACCCACCTCGTAAGGTAAGTTATCAGAATCCCCCGGCACGGGCCGATCTACAGTGGGGCCAGCGCGCCTATCAGACTGATGGCACGCTTCCCGTCGCCGCTCGATAGTGGTTTGAGCGTCTTCCTTGACTCGCTCTCGAAGAACTTGGCATTGATCGCAGTGGGCTCGTGGGTCGGACAACGCTATGGAACCATTATCACAGGCCTTGACCCGACGAGCCGGCGGCTGCTGTGGCTAACGTGGAGGAGGAGAGTGCACCGTGGTCGCAACACCTCCGGTCCTTCCGCCTTTGGCACGCGCCGGCTCAACAGAGCGCCGGCATGAGCTCCCCGCCTGCTGTGGTCCATCCTTATTGGTGAAGCCAACGAGGCTCCGGATGGTGGCTCTCCACTCGTCGAGCTTCTCCGCAGCAGGAGGGAAATCGAGAAGCAGCTATACGTGCGCCAACGCTTCTGTTGGCGTGGGCGGCGGCGACAGCTGCGTGGATCATGAAGCGCTATGACTTCTAACCATGTTAGAAGTGGCTCTATCACGGTCCCGCGGCCACGTGACGTTTCCGCCAATGTCTTGGCGTGCATGCTGGCCCAGCGCATCTCGAGAATGATGCAAAGGGGCCCTTCCATGGGAACGCTCATGATCACCCACGCTGTGGCGCTGCTCATCGCGCACGACCTAGGAAGGCCGCGGCATATGCGCCGGCGGGGGCGTCTTGGAGGTTGCACTTCCGTCCCTAGGGTTCGCCGCGCCACCCGTAGACAGCACAGCTCCGTCCCTGGACCGGGCGACGTGCGGGTCCTCACCGCTCGCGTGGCTCCGACCGCAGGAGCGTCGTGGAAGCCCATGGCCTCCACCCACGTCCATCCCATCGTCTGTCCGCGCTGGTGCGGGCAGATCGACTAGAGATGAACCAATGGCCACGATGCTCTTTCTCTTTGGAGACATGACGATGAAGATGTTGAAGAAGTCGACGCGCTGACGCCTAGATCAGTTTTGTGCAACCTCTGTCCCCCTACCTGGCGCGCCAAAGATGTTGGAGAAACGACACCTATGGGATCCGGTGGATCCCTTCTACGGTTTGGCAGGGAGGAGGGGTGCACGAAGAGCAGATCTAGAGATCAACACGAGGGATTTTTACCCAGGTTCGGGCCGCTGAGAAGCGTAAAACCCTAGTCCTGCTTTGAGTGTATATTGAGTGTTCTTGAGCTTCGGCTAGCTGCTTCGCATGCAAACTGGGCCGGAAAGTCCCAAAATCCCTTCCTGTATCACCTCGGGCCTCCTTTTATACAAAGGGGATACCATAGTGGCGTACCGGCATACAGGAGGTGTAAAGTGCTACAGTACACATGCTTATCTCTGGCGTCTTAGGACAAGCGCATTAAATGCGCTGCTTATGTGCCCTCTAACTTTATCGAGGACGGAAACAGAGCCCGTCCCATCCATCGCCGCCTCACCCCATCTTGACACGCACCCAAGATGACGAGGCATGCAAGTGCCAAGCTAACTGGCTAGCCGCTGCGCTAGAGCGGTGGCAGGATCTTCACGAAGATCTGCATGCCACCACGCAGGTGCTCGCTTGGTTGGCTGGCTAATTGCTGTGCCGGGACTATGGCAGGGCGATGGAGCCTTGTCGTGCGTGAGCCTTGCCGTGGCCTCGCAATCGTCTCCAGCAAGAGCCTTGCTGGGTCCTCGCAGTCGTCCCCGGCAAGAGTCTTGCCGGGGCCTCGCAGTCGTCCCCGGCAAGAACCTTGCTGGGAACTTCGCTTTCTGGTCTCCACGAAGATATGCATGCCACCAGTCTTCACAAAGATCTGCATGCTACTACGCATGTGCCCCTGAGTCTTGGTCTTGACGTTGTCGAGGTGTCAGAGCTCTCAACCTCAAGGGTGGTGGTCTAGCTGAGGCTTCGCAAACCATCCCGGCAAGCAGCTTGCCGGGGCTCGCAAATCACCCCGGCAAGAATCCTTGCCGGGGGCTCAGCTTGTCTTCTGCTCTCTGATTACTGGCTCGGATGCCGCCTTGGTCGTCTTGTATCTTGCCTCCAACTGCCCCCGCCAAGCCTCACCACAGGCGCAGCTACAACTGCTCGTGCAAAAGTAAGGGGTACTAAAGGGCCCAAACTTTAGTACGCCGACAGGAGCCCCCGGGCCTGGGCCATACACGAGTGCGTAGCGTCGTTGGGCCAGGCCCAAACAGTGCGCGGGCACACGTGGCAGGGATTAACTACCGTAAACATCTCGTCTGTTGCGCTTCCCCACGATCCGGATTGGGTGCGCGACATGGGAGTCGTGCGTGGAACGGTCGCAGCACGCCTGCGAAAATGCCTTCATATCGAATAGTAAAGAGGAAGCCCCGCGCCTTCCCCATAAAAAGAGGAATCCGCAGGGGCGCTGCTCATTTACCCCCCTTGCCTTTCCCAATCTAGGAACCACCACCGTCTTCTTCTTCCTCGAGCCCAGACCAGAGTTTGCTCATCCGCTCGCCCCTTCTGCGCTCCCGCCGTCCTCGGCTTCCCCCACGCTCCCTAGTCGTCATGCCGCCCAAGGCGCCCAAAGTGAGCAAGGGCAAGGAGGTGCCCAAGGCGAGCAAGGGCAAGGACATGCCGGAGAGTGAGCTGGTAAAGATGCGGAAGCAGCTCGCCGTCTTCCCCCCGACGCTCGACACCCTTGCCTTGAGGGACAAGTACCTGCTCATGGGGGGGAGGGCGACGAATGGGCACGCTGCCACTCGCGTGAGTCCAGCCGCCATGTCTAAGGGTGGCCCAAACAAATTCCCCTTTTTCGTCGACTATTTCTATTGCGGGCACTGCCCCCCTTTCTCTGATTTCTTTAATGACATCATGTTCACCTTTGGTTCCATCTTCTTGATTTCACACCAAATGCCGTAACTTGCATGTCTGTCTTTGCTCATCTCTGCGAAAACTTTGCTGGGGTGGTCCCCAACACAGCCCTTTTCCGCCACTTCTTCATCCCTCGCATCCAGGCCGGAGAGGCCCTCTCTAGCGCATCGCTTGGATCCCTAGGTTAGGGTGCAAGGACACAAATCTGGATGGGGAATACCACGAGAAGTGGGACGAGTGGCGGAGCAGATGGTGCTGGATCATGGAGGAGGAGCCGCACCCGTTCTGCTCACTCCGGCAAACGAAGCCGACCTGCGGCGGCGATTGGAGCGCTCTCGACCCTCAGGACACGAAGCTCACCATCGCCGTCAACAGGATTCATCGCCTCAAGGCTGCCGGGCTCACCGTCAAAATGGTGGGCGCCGATTTCCTCCGCCGCCGCATCGCCCCTTTGCAGAACAAGGGGAGACCAGCCTGGGATTTCCAGAACGCGACGGACATCATGAGGCTGCGCCCCAGCCTAAATAACAACTGGACGGTCTTTCAGCACGCGGTCCTCTGTCACAAGCTGTTTAGGCCGGACGGCGTGTTCAAGCTGCCGGCAAGCATCGTACCTCTGGGCAACAATTCTGCGCAGAACTCGATCATCGCTATGATGCCGGTGTTCAATGCTCACGGCCTTGACCAAACCTGGGCCGAGCCATCCGTGGAGCGAGCACAAGAGTTCTTCGACAACTTGTCGGAGAAAGCCATTCGAGAAGAAACGCACCGCATCCGCGAGACCACCAACGAAGAGTTGGCGTACATCGCCAGTAGGGCGGAAGAGCTGGCCCTTGCCGAGGAGGCCGGCAGCGTTGGCTTTATGGGACATGACGCCGATGCAGAGGAGGACCCCGCCAAGCAGGAGGAGCCTGCCGGAGAGCATAGTAGCACAGCCGCCGGGGGCTCACTCACCGAAGAGACAGCCAAAGAGACTGATGAAGTGGAGCCCTCAGCGCCAAAGAAGAAACGCGTCCTCCGGCGAGCCATCTCCGGTTAGCCAGTCCAGTAGGCCTCCTCGTCCGATGAGGTTCCCAGCAAGGGGCCGGCCGGCAAGGCTGCGCAGCGGCAAGGTGCTCGACAGCAAACTGGGTGCCAGACGAGGGAGATGGCAAAGAAGGCAGCGGGGGTGGCAAGCTCACATCAGGCTGCCGCTCCCGCCACAATCAAGCGGCCCAGGTCCCCTTCCACATCACCTGAAGCGGACACCATAGCAGAGGCCGACTTCGACCTCTCCTCCTTCAGCCCGAGGAGGGAGAAGGGGCTAGAAGAAGGAGATGAGTAAGTATCTTGCCGCTCTCTTTATTTCTTGGGTCCCTGATTTGCATCATCTTATCTTACTTCCGCCCTGGCCCGTCCCCGCAGAGACACAAAAACATTGGCGCAGAGGATGGCAAAGAAGGCCAAGACCTCAATGGGCGACGAGCCCCCGGCAAGCTCCTCAGGTGCGCCGGAGATGATCACAATCAGCCCGGATCCCAGCCCACGACGCAGCCACCAACCCAGCCCCCAGCGTGAGTCTGTTACTCATTTCCCGCTGGCGGGCATCGGGGTGTGTATCTTCGCTGCTAGTCTCACCGTGTTTGCAGGAGAAGGATAGCAACAGGAGGGGCCACTAAGGGCCAGCCCCGACATGCCTCCTCCGTCGACCACACCGCTCAGGGAGGGATCCCCGGCAAAGGCTTCCACCGACGAGCCCCCCCTCATGGGGGAGGAGCCGGAAGGCACGGGCGCTGGCGGTCCTACACCGGCGACAAAGGTTGCCGGGGAGGGAGTCACTTCCCAACAAATCATCACAGGTAAGCCGCCTGCTTCCTGGCAGTCGTCATCATTCATCATTTTTTTTTGAACTTCAGCTTTGGGTTCGTCTCATTTCTCCTCTTTGGCTTTCAGATCTCCCCTTGGTGGACCAGATGGATGTTGACGCCACCATCAAGGAGACCGCGAAGGACGCCGCCGCCGAAGCCGCCAAAGATGCGCATCAAGAGGCTGCCAAGGGGTCTGCCGGGGAGGCCGGCAAGGGGACCGGCGACCGAACTGACGGCATTCCTGCCGCAGGAGCGCCTGGCGCTGCATCTGTTCCGGAGCCCCCAGTTGCCGGGGAGACGATGGTTGAGGACCAACCATCGACATCCGAAGCCCTACCTCAAGTAGATACCTGAAGATTGGCGACAATCTGTTCGTCAGCATCCCGGGGACGGCAAGCACCAGAGCGCCAACCGAGGGGGAGGCTTTCAACGAAGAAGTCATCGCCGCTGCCGGGCTCAAGGTCGTCGACAAGCTGAGCGCCAGCAGCAGCGGATCCAAAGAAGACCAGCTCCTCCAGGCCATGAGCAACAACTTCCAGAAGCTCCAGGCGCTCCACCGTGCCCGTAAGGAGAAACTGGACTCCAGGGCAACGGTTGTCGATGCGGCGGAGGCAGACTTCCATAAGCGTGTCGAGCAGATGCAGGTCTGGTTTGCCGAGGCTCGGCAAGAGCTGAGGACTGGCCAGGAACAGCTAGGCCAGCGCTGGGACGAGCTCCTTTTGAAGCTGTCCGATATTGAGAAGGCACAGGAGGAGGCCGCTGCATAGGCCGCCAATGACGACGCCAATCTAAGGGAGCGCCGCATTCTGCTCGACGCCCAAGAAGAGGACCTTGCCGCCCATGAAGAGGCGCTTACCACCAAGCTCCACAGCAAGGATGAAGAAATTGAGAAGCTTGTCGTGCAGCGGACCTAGGAGCTGGAGCAGAGGCACAAGGACATACTCGATGCCCAGGTCCTGGATCACGCCGGCAAGTTGAAGAAGGCCGTCGACACTGCCGAAGCCGCGGAGGCCGCCAAGAACGAACTGGCTAGGAAGGTGGAGAAGTTGGAGGTGGAGCTGGAGAAGCACCGCAAGGAGGTCTTGACGCTGAAGAGTGACAGAGAAAAAACTGTCCACAACTTGGCGGAGCTGCAGGTCGCCATATCTGACAAGACCAAACTGCTCTCTGAAGCCAAAGACTCTATTGCCGATCTGAATCTGAAGCTGACCACGCTGAAGGAGTCCCTTGAGGGCAGCAGGACTCATGAGAAGACCCTGGCTAAGGACCTTCCGGAGGAGAAACAACTGCTTGAGAGCGCCGCCGCCACCTACAATGACTATGAGAAAGGCGTGAAGATCTGGACTCAACGCCTTGTCGATGTCGCAGAGAGGCTCACAGCACAACTATCCACCATGGGCCAGCCGACTTTCAGGTATTCCCACGAGGAGAGGGTGTCTATGAGCGCCAGATTGACCATGTTCTTCAAGGCTGTCCTTGAAGCCCTGAAGCTGCTCCACTCTAGCCGAGCAACCCAGCTAGCCAATGAGTCCCGCAAGCTTTGCCGGGGCGTCCTTCTCAAGGTGCTCACCAAGGTGGCGTATAGGAACCCCGGCCTCGACCTGAGCCAAGACAGCTTGCTGGCAGATGCGGACCGCAGGGCGCTTGCAGAGCTTGTCGTGCCCATCGTCAGCATGGTTGACCTAGTCAAGAGGGTGGAAGGGGAGCGTCGGGACTAGCCGCTTCTCCTTTCCTTGCTGCTATGAACTCGTGCCCAAGACAATTTATCTTAAGTTAGAACTGCGGCAACCACTGATGTAATATAACATGCTGTATTTCGGATTGAATGCATGCTATCTTCCTTGTTTGGTCCCTCCTCGTATGGCATACACCCTACGCTTTTTTGGAAGGGCTTGCCGGTGCGCGCACCCTTGCCGCGAGTGCTTTGAGGAACGGATCCTTAGCGCCCTGCTGGGGGTGTCGCTGCTGGCAAGACACCTTGCCGCTCTTAGTGCAGCCACATGAACTGCTGAGCGGACTCGAAACAGAGCAAGGGTGCAACCAATTGTGACGAGGTTCCTTTGCATGCAGGTTTTCCATACAAGAAATGAAACCATTCGAGGGAAATAACCTTACATTTAAAAAGGAATCGCTCAAGGTTTCACAACTTAGCTTTTTTTGCTGCTGTACTCTTTCCCGCAAGATGCCACTTCGAACGTCGCCTGCTGGCGCCCACACTCTCTATCCCCCCCGGCAAACTTGTATGCGAGGGAACCTTCTGTCCTTTGAGAAAAAGACAGAAGAGAAAATAGGAGCATGGAACCTTGGCGGTTCATCAGTACTTGCTGGAAACGAACGTAGTACAATATCCTGGACAGGCATGCATATAAATAAACATGGAAATCAACAAGAACTGTACATACTTAAACTTATTCAACTGCGCACAGGGTCTGCGCCTGGCTTTGTACATAGGATTATATGCCTTGCCGGCAAGGCTAGTACAAAAGGGGGTTGCCGGGGGTCCCGGCAACCGCACCTCATGGGTAAAACTTGCGAAGATGTTTGATATTCCAGGAGTTGCTCACTGGAATGCCATCTTCAGTCTCCAGGCGGACTGCGCCGGGCCTGGTGACTTGTATCACCCGATAAGGGCCTTCCCACTTTGGCGTCAACTTGTTGGAATTCTTGGCGGACTGAACATGCCGAAGAACAAGGTCGCCTTCCTCAAGGCTTCGGGCATGAACCTTGCGGCTGTGGTAGCGGCGCAAGGCTTGCTGGTAGCGCGCAGCTCGCACAGCAGCCTGAAGACGATCTTCCTCAAGGAGCGTATCATCATCTTGCTACAACTGCTCTTGCTCAAGCTCATCATAAGCGAGCACTCGAGGTGACCCGTATATGAGTTCTGTGGGGAGAACTGCTTTCGCCCCGTATACCAGGGAGAAAGGTGTCTGGCCAGTGGTTCGATTTGGTGTCGTCCTGGTTGACCAAAGGACCGCCGGCAACTCATCAATCCAGCGCCTTCCGCACTTGTGCAGCCTATCGAAAGTTCTCATCTTGAGACCCCGCAGCACCTCAGAATTTGCCCTTTCCGCTTGGTCGTTGCTTCTTGGATGGGCAACAGAAGCAAAACAGATTTTGCTGCCAAGGTCTTGGATATACTGCATGAAGGTGCGGCTCGTGAACTGTGTGCTGTTGTCGGTGATGACTCTGTTTGGCACACCAAAACGGCAAACCAATCCTTTGAAGAACTTGATGGCTGACTGCACTGTCACCTTTCTCACTGCTTCCACTTCCGGCCACTTTGTGAACTTGTCGATTGCGACGTACAAGTACTCAAAGCCCCCGACAGCACGGGGAAAGGGGCCCAATATGTCGAGCCCCCAGACCGAAAATGGCCAGGAAAGAGGGATCGTCTGAAGAGCTTCGGCTGGTTGATGAAGTTTCTTCGAATGGAACTGGCACGCTTCACACTTGGTTACTAGTGCAGTCGCATCCTGGAGGGCAGTGGGCCAAAAGAAACCTTGCCGGAATGCCTTGCCGGCAAGAACTCTTGACCCTATGTGAGAGCCACATATGCCTCCATGTATCTCTACCAACAGCTCCAGTCCGTCCTCCTGAGGAATGCACTTCAATTTCACGCCGTTCGGTCTTTTTCTGTACAGGACATCGTCCACAAACTGGTACATGTTCGACCGACGAGCTACTTTCTCCACTTCTTCCTGTTCCTCAGGGAGTTCCCCTGTTTGGAGGAACTGAATGGTGTGCTATGCCCATGCTAGAGCCTGGGGCTCGACGGCAAGGACTAAAGGCATGTCTTCTGCCATGGGAGCAGTTGTCTCTATGGCAAGGGCTTGAGGCCCTGCCGGAGCCTGTCGCCCCCCGGCAAACTTGGCGTCGTCCCCGGCAACTCCCTTGCCGGCGAATCCTGGGAGCTCGGCGGGAAAGTACTTGCCGGGGCTCAACTTCCTTCGCTTATTCTGTCCTACCGATGGTTCAACGGATGGCTGAGTTAGTTGGAGCACAAAAGTTCCTGGTTCCACAGGTAACTTGAGGGCAGCACGTTTTGACAGGTCGTCAGCAATGCTGTTCTCTACTCAAGGAACATGCTCTGCTTGTAGACTGTCAAAACGCTCCTCCAACTTCCTCACTTCATCTACATATGCTTCCATCAGCGGCCTCTGATAATCTTTGTTGACTTGTTTGACGACAAGCTGCGAATCACCTCTGACGATGAGCTTCATAATTCCAAGGTCTGCCGCGATCCTGAGACCGGCAAGCAGTCCCTCATATTCCGCAGTGTTGTTTGTTGATCTCTCCCGGGGAAAGTGCATCTGGACCACGTACTTGAGGTGCTCTCCGGTGGGTGCAATAAGTAGCACACCAGCACCGGCGCCTTGCAGCGAGAAAGCCCCATCAAAGTACATAATCAAGTCGCGGCTCATTTCCTTGCCGGGGAGAGTGGTCTCTTGAATTTCCTCGTCAGGCGTTGAGGTCCATTCTGCAATGAATTCCGCCAAGGCTCTGCTCTGAATCATTGACGTGATTTCAAACCTGAGACCAAAGCTTGACAGTTCCAACGCCCACTCCACAATCCTTCCAGTTGCATCTGGGTTGTGCAAGATCCGTTGCAACGGGAAGCGAGTGATGAAGGTGATCTCGTGTGCCTGAAAATAGTGGCACAGCTTCCTCGTGGTCATAAGAAGGCCGAAGAGCAACTTATGTACACCAGAGTATCTTGATCCAGCCCCTTGCAAAAGGGAGCTGACAAAATAAACTGGGTGCTGCACCATATTCTTCTTCTGTGTCACTCCATTTGCCTGCGCAGATCCCGCCTTGCCGGCATCTGACTCTGCCGGGGGCCTAGCCTTGCCGGTATCAGAACCCGCCGGGGGTCTTGCCTTGCCGGCATCAGACCCTACCGAGGAAAGCTCCACCTCGTCATCCGACGGTCTTTCCACTGTCGCTGCTTCTTCATCAACTTCTCTCTGCGCCACTAGTGCAGCACTGACCACTTGATTCGTTGCCGCTAGATACAACAACAACGGCTCTTGTGGCTTAGGCGCGACTAGCGTTGGCGTAGAGGAGAGGTACCTCTTCAAATCTTGCAGCGCTGCCTCCGCTTCCGGAGTCCATTTCATTGGACCTGCCTTTTTCAAGATCTTGAAAAAGGGCAGGGCGCGCTCAGCAGATTTGGAGATGAACCTGCTCAAAGTAGGAACACAGCCAGGAACTCGACGTACATCTTTGACTCGTCTTCGTGCTTTAATCTGCTCAATCGCCTTGATCTTGTCGGGGTTCACCTCGATCCCACATTGAGACACAAAGAACCTGAGAAGTTTGCCGGATGGGACGCCAAACACACACTTCTCAGGGTTGAGCTTGAGATTGATCTTGCGCAAATTTGCAAATGTTTATTCTAGATCTTGTACAAGCGTTGCCTTGTCCTTGGTTTTGACCACTATGTCATCCATATAAGCTTCCATATTTCTATGTAGCTAAGGCTCAAAACCAATTTGGACTACTCTCGCAAACGTTGAACCAGCGCTTTTCAACCCGAAAGGCATTCGTATAAAACAATACGTACCACATGGGGTGATAAATGCGGTTTTCTATTCATCTTCCTTCGTCATGAAGATTTGATGGTATCCTAAGTAGGCGTCAAGGAACGACAGCAAGTCGCACCCGGTAGTGGAGTCCACGATCTGGTCGATGCGCGGCAAAGGGAAAGGATCCTTTGGGCAGGCTTTATTGATATCTGTATAATCAATGCACAGCCTCCATTTCCCGTTTGCCTTGCGCACCACCACCGGATTGGCCAACCACGTTGGGTGGAGCACTCCTCTAACCAAGCCTGCTGCTTCCAACTTCCTAACCTCTTCAATGATGAACTCTTGCTGCTCCAAAGCTTGCTTCCTGACCTTCTGCTTGACGGGCCGCGCATGAGGACAGACAGCAAGATGGTGCTCAATCACATTCCTGGGAACGCCGGGGATGTCAGATGCTTGCCATGCAAACGCAATGACATTCGCCCTCAGGAAGGCGATGAGCGTGCCTTCCTATTTGCTGTTGATGGTGGAGCTTATAGTGAAAGCCCCGCCCGTGCCGTCCTCCTTGACGGGCACCTTCTTAGTTTCTGGTGGTGCTGCCTTGGATTTCTTGCTCTTGCCGGTGGAGCTCTCTGTCATGTCCTCGACGGGAGCGCAGTACTCCAAAGAGGCGCGCTTGTCGGAGTGGGTGCAAGAGGTCTTGCTGGAAGGGGTCTTGCCGGGAGAGGTCTTGCCAGTCTTCTTCCCTCCCGGAGCTTCAGCGGCAGGAGCAAGTGCCTTGGCGCCCGTTGCTGCAACCGCTTCTCGGTAGAGTTGGTCAGCGCAGATGAGTGCGTCTTTCTTGTCAGAGTGGACGGTGATGATGCTCATTGCTCCGGGCATCTTCAACGTATTGTAAGCGTAATGTGATGCCGCCATGAACTTGGCCAGCGTCGGGTGGCCGAACGTAATGTAATTGGTAGCGTAAGGGCAAGGGGATCTTGGCCACATAAAAAACGATCTTCTCCGTCCTATAGTTCAGCTCACCACCAAACGTAACTGGTAGCGTAATCTTGCCCATTGGCTGACTCCTTCCTGGATTGATCCCTTGAAATGTGCCCGTCTCTTCGAGATCTCCATCAGGAATTTGCAGCCTCTTGATCACAGTGGGCGAGATCAAGTTCAGACCGGCCCCACCGTCAACTAACACTTTTTTCACCTTGAGGTTGCGTATCGTTGGCGAAACTAACAATGGCAAACACCCCACCGCTGTCGTGCGATCAGGGTGATCCTCAGTGTAAAAAATGATAGGCGTGTTGGACCATTTCAGCGGCTTCTGGGCATCGAACGATGGCTCTGCCGCATTGATCTCACGCGCCCACTATTTTAGTTGGCGGTGAGAGGCATGCAACGAGGCGCCACCATCGACGCACATGGCCTCTGTAGCCTTCTGGAACTCGTGCTCGCTGGACTCGTCGTCCTCATCATGATCATCATCTCCCTCTTTCTTGTCGCGGCCCCGAGCGGGCCTCTCTAGTTGCTTATCCTTGCCGCGGCGACCCCCTCGGCCGCCACGCTTCTTACCAGACCCCTCAGCACCGTCTTGGCCCTTCTCCTTGTCTCGCCTCTCATACTCAGCTTTCTGCTTCTCTACAAGCTGCTCAACTTGTCGGCAATTTTGGAGGTCATGGCCCTTGGTGCGATGGATCTTGCAATACTGCTTGTCGGAGCCCTCTGGCTTGTCGGCAGCTGCCAAGGCCTGGCAGGCGGCACACCCGGCAACCTCCTTGCTGGGGTCGTCAACCTTAGCCTTCTTGGCGGTGCCGGGGTTGCCGGATTCCTCGACAGCAAGCACGGTTTTACCCTTGCGCTTCCTGTTGCGCCGTCAGCCCTTCTTTGCCCGGGCGGCGACGTCTTCATCTGCAGAATCACTTTCTGCGCCGGCATCTTCGCCGGGATACTTCCTTCCTTCTTCAGCCTGAGCACATCTATCGGCCAAAACATAAAGCTCGGCAACATCTCTAATCTTGTTCATTGCCAGCTCTTCGCGCATCTTGCGGTTGCGCACATTTTGATGGAACGCGCTGATAACAGCGGCAGGATGAACATCTGGGATGTTGTACTGCACACGGCTGAACCTCTGTATGTATTTGCGCAAGCATTCGCCAACTTTCTGGGGGATGATATGCAAATCACTTGCCTGGCCAAGAGCTTGGTGGCCTCCAGTAAAGGTGCCAACAAACTCGTGACACAGATCCGACCAAGAAGAGATGGAATCCTCTGGCAGGTGCATCAACCATGACCTGACGTTGGGCTTGAGTACCAACGGGAAGTAGTTGGAAAGTACTTTGTCGTCTCGAGCCCCGGCAGCTTGCATTGCAATGGTATAGAGGCTCGGGAACTCCGACGGGTGAGTCTTGCCGTCGTATTTCTCTCCGACCTTAGGCTTGAACGTGCGATGAGGGGGCCACTGGAATCGCCGCAGCCCACGGGTAAAAGCTGGACAACCCACCTCGTAAGGTAAGTTATCAGAATCCCCCGGCGCAGGCCGATCTACAGTGGGGCCAGCGCGCCTATCAGGCTGATGGCGCGCTTCCCGTCGCCGCTCGATAGTGGTTCGAGCGTCTTCCTTCACTCGCTCTCCAAGAACTTGGCGTTGACCGCAGCGGGCTCGTGGGTCGGACGACGCTGTGGAACCGTTGTCACAGGCCTCGACCCGAAGTGCCGGCGGCTGCTATTGCTGCCGTGGAGGAGGAGAGTGCACCGTGGTCGCAGCACCTCCGGTCCTTCCGCCTTTGGCACGCGCCGGCTCAACAGAGCGCCGGCATGAGGGCCCCGCCTGCTGCGGTCCATCCTTATTGGCGAAGCCGACAAGGCTCCGGATGGTGGCTCTCCACTCGTCGAGCTTCTCCGCAGCAGGAGGGAAATTTAGAAGCAGCTGTACGCGCGCCAACGCTTCTGTTGGCGTGGGCGGCGGCGACAGCTGCGTGGATCGTGAAGCGCTCTGACTTCTAACCACGTTAGAAGGAGCTCTATCACGGTCCCGCGGCCGCGCGCCGTTTCCGCCAACGTCTTGGCGTGCATGCTGGCCCGGCGCATCTCGAGAATGATGCAAAGGGGCCCTTCCATGGGAATGCTCGTGATCACCAACTCCGCGGCGCTGCTCATCGCGCACGACCTGGGAAGGCCACGGCGCATGCACCGGCGGGGGCGTCTTGGAGGTCGCCCTTCCGTCCCTGGGGTTCGCCACGCCACCCGTAGACAGCACGGCTCCGTCCCTGGACCCGGTGACATGCGGGTCGTCGCCGCTCGTGTGGCTCCGACCGCCGGAGCGTCGTGGAAGCCCGTGGCCTCCGCCCACGTCCATCCCGTCGTCCGTCCGCGCTGGTGCGGGCAGATTGACCGGAGATGAACCAATGGCCACGATGCTCTTTCTCTTTGGAGACATGACGATGAAGATGTTGAAGAAGTCGCCGCGCTGACGCCTAGATCAGGTTCGTGCAACCTCTATCCCCCTACCTAGCGCGCCAAAGATGTCGGAGAAATGACACCTATGGGATCGGGTGGATCCCTTCTACGGTTTGGTAGGGAGGAGTGGTGCACGAAGAGCAGATCTAGAGATCAACACGAGGGATTTTTACTTAGGTTCGGGCCCCTGAGAAGCATAAAACCCTAGTCCTGCTTTGAGTGTATATTGAGTGTTCCTGTATCGCCTTGGGCCTCCTTTTATACCAAGGGGATACCACAGTGGCGTATAGGCATACAGGAGGTGTAAAGTGCTATAGTACACGTGCTTATCTCTGGAGTCTTAGGACAAGCGCATTAAATGCGCTGGTTACGTGCCCTCTAACTTTATCGGGGACAGAAACAGGGCCCGTCCCATCCGTCGTCGCCTCACCCCGTCTTGACACGCACCCAAGATGACGAGGCTTGCAAGTGCCAAGCTGACTGGCTAGCCGCTGCGCTGCAGCGGTGGCAGGATCTTCACGAAGATCTGCATGCCACCACGCAGGTGCTCGCCTGGTTGGCTGGCTAATTGCTGTGCCGGGATGGTGGCAGGGCGACGGAGCCTTGTCGTGCATGAGCCTTGCCGTGGCCTCGCAATCGTCCCCAGCAAGAGCCTTGCCGGGGCCTCGCAGTCGTCCCCGGCAAGAACCTTGCTGGGAACTTCGCTTTCTGGTCTCCACGAAGATCTGCATGCCACCAGTCTTCACAAAGATCTGCATGCTACTACGCATGTGCCCCTGAGTCTTGGTCTTGACGTTGTCGAGGTGTCAGAGCTCTCAACCTCAAGGGTGGTGGTCTAGCTGAGGCTTCACAAACCATCCTGGCAAGCAGTTAGCCGGGGCTCGCAAATCGCCCTGGCAAGAATCCTTGCTGGGGGCTCAGCTTGTCTTCTGCTCTCTGATTACTGGCTCGGATGCCGCCTTGGTCGTCTTGTATCTTGCCTCCAACTGCCCCCGCCAAGCCTCGCCGCAGGCACGGCTACAACTGCCCATGCACAAGTAAGGGGTACTAAAGGGCCCAAACTTTAGTACACCGACACGACGCGAAGACCGGATCGCAGCCGCCTTGCCTCCGGAGTCTGGACTAGCTGGAGCCCGACGAGGAGGCGTTGGAGGTGGAGCAGCATGCGGAGCCGGAGGAGGAGAACGACGACGCGGAGCCGGAACAGGAGGATGATGACGCGGGTGAAGCGGAGCCGGAGGAGGACGATGATTTCCATTATACTCAGACTTAAAGGGCTTTGAGTTTCACGCCACATTTATTTCATAGAGATAAGAGAAAGAAAATTTTAGTGGTCATGCATGCATCTTTTTGTGCTAGCACTCCTATATAAGGGTTGACCGGTCGCTTACCGCGGACGAACACGGGCGGTGGAAGAGGAAGAACGGAAGCGTGCTGTGGAGTATGCCAGTTGCAGCACGAGCTCGAAGGAACGTTCGTGCCAAACAATGCGTAGTAGTACAGTATAGTCCAGCGGAGTATGAATTGGCCTTTAGGTTGCGTGTGGATGACATGGCTACAACATGCAGGCTGCAGTTCGACAGCCTACCGCTCCGCTTCGCACGTTTTGGTCACGCAAGATTTGCATGCACATACTTGTCGAAGGCATGCTCAAAAAAGGACGACCAGGTCCGCTAGTCCGCGTTGGTCCATGCGCCCGGAAAACAACTAATCCCAGTCGTTGTAAATATTGTGCATGCTTTAATTCCGGACTAGTGGATGGACGCGAACGTGTCGTACAAAGAACCGCCTGCCAGCTCCCTAATCTCTATCTCTACTCTTATAATAATAATAACTAGCAGGGTTACCCGCGCATTTGCGCGGCTAGCTTTTAAGCAAGCATTTGTTCTCCTTTTTTGGAAATTAAACACTTTAAATTATCATTATTGTTAATTTTTAATGATTTTTAAAAATCATTTAAAATAACAATAATTAAAAAATCATTAAAAAATTAACATAATGATAATTAAAAATCATTAAAAAATAACAATAATGATAATTTAAAGTGTATATGCATTCGCATTGGAGCTGCCTTTGTCTAGGTACATTATCTAAGTACATATCTGTTACTTTATGCAGGACATTTTATTACTAAGTTTGTGAAAAAATATTTCTTTCGAGAGGAACTTGGAATATTTTATGTTGTCAATCTCAATGCAAAATATGTAGATGTTCCATATATAGTTATATGACGACATGCGTAGTTGTTTCAAAATTTATTTGTAATTATAGTTGTATTCTCTAGGAGTAAATTCTTTTGACCTCGTGTCGTATTTGCGATTATGTTATTTATACTTTCATGCCCATCTCCATTTTCCGGCAGTAAGCCTATATTTATTCATTTCCATTTTGGTTTGATTGTGCGAGCTCAGACGTTTAGCACTATCTCATTACGCATCAATATAGAATAAATCTCGACCCGTTGTCTCACTTGCTCACCTCTCTGCGCCTGCACCATCCATCTCAGATTAGCCCCTTGACCGATATCCCAGCAGCAAGCATTATAGATTAATGGCCCTATTTGTCCTCCTAACTGACTTGCTTTTAATTTGCACATGAGACCTCCATATTTACTTCATTAAACCGCAAGCTTTGCAATTAGCTTTAGACTTTGGGTCCTTTTCGCAGTGGCGGAGCTGACATCGGATTACGCTTAGGGCTAAGCTAGCTTCAGTGATGCACTCTAGTAATTTCATACTCCGTATATTTTTAAGAAGAAAATACAAATGCTATTTTTTCTAGGCCTAGGGCTATAGCGTAGATGTTCCGCTATCTTATTCGTTTTGTCATATTGGTCTCTATCTGACTTGTACTTTGATCTGTATAATATGAATGAGACACGTGTTACCATGAAAAAAAACTGCCCTGGGCCTGCCTCTGCCATTGCCTTTTTCCCAGTTCCAAACCCAAGATGATATGGCTTGGAGATGGAATTATTATCCGGTTGGTTTCCATATGTGTTGAGTGGTGCTGCTGAGTTGGCTACCTAAGCCACGCATTGTCGCATCATCTTAATCGTACTGACTCACGTTAGTACAGAGAACTTGCATCAGTTTGATTTTGTAATTATTTTCTTCTCTAGTGTAGCGAGGTTAGCACATAGAACTTGCATCAGTTTGATTTAGTAATGATTTTCTTCTTTTGCATAGTGAGGTTAGCACATAGAATTTGCATCAATTTGATTTATTAATGCCTTTTTTTATTTTCATTGTGTGGTATGTCCAAGTTTTTTTATGAGAAGTGATATGTCCCGACTGGGCGTTTCGCACTCTTGCCCCCATTAAATGTTGGACAGCCCCGCTATACTCCGCTAGATTCATTTCCTACGCCTGAATGATAGTTCCATTTGTTTGTACAATTTATATTGTAAAAAGCAGCTTGTAAATTAATGATTTCATGATGGTTATCAAACTTGATCGATCTATACAATATATGAAAGTTCACATAATTCATTACAAATTAATACTTTCGTATCGGCGCATGTAGTATTTGATAGGCAAATGTATTTTTGGTATTCACTCGCAAAAAAAACTGTATTTTGCTAATCTTTTTGCCCCCACTTTCTTTGCTATGTAGCGTACACATCTTTTTCCCTATTTTTTGATGGACGCCGATATCCACCACACGTGTGGCATCTAGGGGGGTGTGCCGCACGCCCCCTGTGGCATCGACACAACCCCGCCCGCACGACAGCGTCCGGGCGCACCCAGCCACAGCCCGCACGTCCGGTGTGTGGCGCGATCGCCCACACGTCCGGGCGAGCGACCCCGCGACCCGCACAACCTCTCTCACCCATCGTCCCTATCCGCCTGCGAACCACAGTGCCACCGTCCGTCGTCGTCCCCAACCTCTGAATCGGCCAATCTTCCCCTACCTCCATCGTATTCCTTCTCTAGTTGCCATGGCAACCAGAACAGATCTCTAGTGCCCCCCCTCCCCATCGACGGAAAACACGGCAACGAGCTAACAGGTCGCTCTCCTATCTCCTCCTCCTTCCCCTCCTTCCCCTGGCCCCAATAATTTCACTTCCAGATTGCCAACATAGATGGCGACTGGATACACACTGTCTTGGCAAACACACCCACAGATTTGTGTCGCATGGATCTACAACTAACATGAAATCCGGCCGTTCATGTTTATTCCCCTTTGCCCTCAAACGAACACAAAATCTGCCATGCTGTATCCTAGATCTGATCTAAGCTTTTATGTTGGGGTTGCTACCAGTAGGTGGTCGAGAAGGATGTGTAGGATTCACTAAGAGTTAGGAATCACTAAGATCATGGCAGAAAAAACAGCAATCGGGGAGGTACATATGAAGGGGAAAAAATTAGTTGCCACCTATGTTTGTTGTTAGTTGCCATCATGTTATGTTGTTACTTGCCATCAAATTTTGTTGGTTGTTGCCATCAGTTGAGCATGATATTTGCCATCCAAGTTGTAGAAAAGAGAATGAATGTGCATGCCCTCTCAACAAAAATGCATGGCTGCGATGTTTTCCTACTTGCCATGCTGTTTTGGTTGTTTATGCAAGAAATGTGATAAGATTGCCGTGTTTCCTTTTATTTGGAAATAGCAAAATGCAATTCGAATATTAATGCGTTCTTGTTCATGCAGTGACTGAAAACACATTGGGAGAAGCAGAAAAAAATGAACCATGAAGACGGGACTGATCCTTGGTTTTCTCGAAGGCCGCAAGCGCCCCCTTGGGATCCAATAGAGTACAATCAACTCATTTCCGCAGGACCGTTGCTGCCACTACTTGAGTAGTACGCGAACATAGGTACGATGCATGATCAGAAAAAGGACAGTTGACATGTTTCTGGGCTTGGAAATGGCATTCTACTAATGTACTACAATGTCATTGTTCGCAGGTTCTTATGACACAACCACACAGGCAGGGATACCGTGGCAAGTTGCAACACAGGGGGCTATCGGTGATAGATATACGGGAGACCAACTTCAAGTAGCAAATGTGGCAAATCAAGGTAACGCATAAAAAAAGCATACTGGTGTGGTAAAAAAAACTTGCAAGGATGGCAGTACTTACGAGTTCTTTGAAAAAACTCAGGACCATCATGCAGCACGTGGCAACAGGCGCCAACCGAATACCTGCCATCAACGTCGTACGCAGGTGAGTCGTATGAAGTGATCTTGCGGGCAGCTTATCAGAAAAAGGAAACTAGGTGACATTGGTGTTTACGTGGTGTGAGGAAAATTGAAAAAAAAGATGACATTGTCGTTTGTTGCTGATAGAAATAGAAAAAAATGATGGAAAGTGCGTCTGGCAAGTCTGTTCACCTGTATTTGCCACATGTGGACAACTGCATGTGTCAAATTGAATGTATGACTCACAGTGGCCACACATGATTGCACACAATTGCCATGTATTAACAACTGCAGTTGCCATGCCATGACTAAACAACTGTGATTGCCATGTGTGAACAACTCTGGTTGCCAAGTGTGAACAACTACAGTTACCATGATTGAACAACTACATGTGCCATGTTATAGAAATTATGGTTGCCATGCATCGACCAAATGCACATGACCGCAGGTTGTTATGGTGGAACCACAGCAGCAAAGGTCTCGTGGCAAGCTTCACCATTACATGCCATCACTATTTCAGATACAGAACACCAACTTGGAGTGACACACGAACTTCGATTAGCACATGCGGCACAACAAGGTAAAAAATGTGAACTAATAAAAATCATGCATTTGCTTTTGTCGAAAAGCATTGGGGAAAGTGGATTTGTCACGGTGGTGGTGGCAAACTACGATTGCCACCAAGTGAATACGTCCATTAGTCGTCTATGATCATCTGTATTTGTCAATTACTGTCTGCGTGTATATGCCATTTGTGATTAACTGCATTTGCCTTGTGGGCCCGTATCTAGAATGCAAGTTTTGATGTTAAGATGCTGGTTGCCATGACTTGGCAACCGCAGCTGCCATACTTGGTCAACTGTAGCTGCCATGGCTGAAAAACTACAGTTGCCATGCATGGCCAGATGCAGATGCTCAGGGCTTGCATGTATGAATGATATCATGCCAAATCAGATGCAGCTGCTATATTTCATTACGATGAATATGCCATTCAAGCAATACTGCTTGCACACGTACCTGATTTTTTGCAGGAGCTTCAACTACAATCAACAGCGGCGCAGGAACATCTACTGCGGGAACCTCAGAGCACACGAAAGGGGCGTTCCACAAGCAAGTCACCGATGCTGCCACAAACAATGCAGAATCAGTGTCAGAACTGGCAATCGTTGCAGCAATGATGACAAGCACGCCTGTGCACACCAGCACAAGCAACACTCAAGCAGATGAAACAGCCGCCAATACTGAAGTGAATGATGAAACTGATGACGAAGCGCAAGGGGAAGAAGAAGATGGACAATCAGAAATCAAGATACCTCAACCACCAAATGTTGGGCAGAGATTTGGTTCGTTTGAAGATGCCAAGGAATACTACGAGAGATATGCAATGTTCCATGGATTTGCGGTGAACACAGAATACCATAGGAAAATAAAAAAAAACTAATGAGTACAGCAGAGGTGAGATAAGGTGCTACAAGGCACAAAAGAACAAGAAGGGTAAAGGTGTTGTGCCTGTCGTGCCGGAACGAAAGAGAGGCATCATTCTCAAGACGGAATGCCCTGTCCGGATGAAGCTAAACGCAAATGGAGCATGGTGGGTGGTCACCGAATATTTCGATGAACACAACCACGACCTCATAAAGAAGTTTGACCTAGTAAAATTTCTGAGCGCCCACAGAGGATTCAGTCCCCTCGAGAAGAAATTCATAAGGTTGCTACAAGACTGTAACGTTGGTCCATCAAGAATGGTCCAAATACTGTCCCTGATCCACAGTGGAGATGGTAGTCTGAGTAGCATGCCCTACATACCAGCAGATGTCACAAACCTAAAAGTAAAGTACCATAGAGAGAGCAGGTTGGCTGACATAGAAGACAGAATAGCCTACTTCGAAGAGAAAGCAAAAGCAGATACTGATTTCTTCTACAGGATAAGATTGGACAATGAGGACCGTGTCAGAAACATGTATTGGGTGGATGGTGCTGCAAGAAGATCCTACAAACATTTCCGTGATTGCATTTTGTTCGACGCGACATATCTCATGAATATGGACAAGATGCCCTGTGCTCCATTCATAGGAATAAATAACCACAATCAGTCCTTGCAGTTCGGTTGCGGTCTCGTTCGGAACGAAGATACAGATGGTTACACTTGGCTGTTCAAAACCTTCTTGGAGTGCATGGATGGACTTTCTCCGATGAACATAATAACAGACCAGGATTTTAGCACGCGTGCGGGCATAGAGGAGGTCTTTCCGTTGGCAGTGCACAGGCACTGCAGGTGGCATATTATTAAGAAGGCTGAAGAGACGCTAGGACCATTCTTTGCTGACCGTCCAGAGCTACACAAGGCATTCGAGTTGTGTGTGGACCACAGCTTGACGGTGGAGGAGTTTGAACGGAGCTGGACGGCTATGATTGAAACATACCAAGTCTAAGACAACGAGACACTAAATACCCTGTGGGAGAAGCAAATGTACTGGGTGCCGGCCTACTTCATGTGGTGCTTCTTTCCATTTCTGCAGACTACACAACACAGCGAGGGGTTCAATGCTGTTTTGAAGCGTTACGTGAGCCCTGGCAACTCATTGCTGCAGTTTGCCAAGCAATATTCAGCTTTGCAACAGAAAATACTGGGATCTGAGCTACAGCAAGAAGCAAACACCGCACTCAAGCAGCCTAAATTGCTAACATAATTACTAATGGAGAGGCAGATGAGCAAGATATACACCAACAAGATATTTAACAAGTAAGCGATTGCTCTTACAGTCTTATTTCCATGTATGACACGGCACATTCAACATTGAAAATTGCTAAAATAAATAAATAAATATGTTTGCCATATCTGCTGGTTTGAAGCTGACATCTGTAGTGAACACATGAATGCAAAAACAAAATGAGGAAACTGAAATTAAAATCTTGTTGCAAAAACAAATATTAGCTGCTGCTTGTTGTGAAACAAAGTGTAGCTGCCATTTTGAATGTGCTGTGGTTGCCATGTGGGATGTAGTATAATTGCCATGTATAATGTAAACTATATTTCACATGTAGGATGAACTCATGTGCATTGAGAGCAGCATGATGCAGTTGCAGTACCATGAAGACAGTAGTTGCCATATAGAATGCAATGGTGTTGCCATCTTTTGACATGCTGATCGTTTGAAAAATAGCCCATGATTACGTTAGACACATAAACTGTAGGTGCCATGTGAAAGAAACTGCATTTGCCATGTGAAAGAAACTGTAGTTGCCATGTGAAAGAAACTGCATTTGCCATGTGAAAGAAACTGTAGTTGCCATGTGAAAGAAACTGCATTTGCCATGTGAAAGAAACTGCAGTTGCCATGTTAAATAGTCTGCAGTTGCCATGTTAAATAGTCTGCAGTTGCCATGTGGGAAACAATCAATACAAAAAAATATTTGAAAAAAAAGCTTTCTCTGCCATCGTTGATTTCAATACGTTTGCTATGTTGTGACCTACCTCAACAAAAGGTGCTACAAAAAGGATATAAGAATTTAACGAGCACAAAACATGCAGATTCCAGGAAGAAATAATGTGTGCAAACATGTACACAGCTTACCAGGTTGACAAACATACCTTCAAGTTGTGTACTCTCATGGGCATGTCCGATTCAGAACTTGAAGACCCGGACAAGGGAAGAAACTACTTTGTGAAGGCCTCAATAAACGAAGGTGAATACTAATGCCAATGCTGCAAATAGGAACGGGACGGGATTGTGTGCTGCCCCATACTCAATGTAATGGACATGCACGCGGTCACGCGATTGCCCCGCCATTTCATACGATGGCGATGGACTTGTGACGCTGACGATGCGTTGGGGCCACAAACATCAACTGAAGTTTTGGCTGTACATGATGACAGACCAGAGGCAACCATGGACTCCGTGAGGCACGTTGTATTGACCAAGAACTATGCTGAAGTAATAGAATAAGCATGCAAGAGTGATGAGACAGCCAGGGTGGCAGAAAAGCACAGGAAGGCCCTGAAAAGAGAGCTTGATGAGATCAAGAAGAGGAAGGCTGAAGAAGCCTTGCACAGGTTCCCCCGCACCTCAAGTGTGCCTTCGTCCACGGGTCCATCCTCTGAAAACTCGGAGGTAGGGTCTGGAACAGCAAGCACACAGACTCAGGTCAGGAACCCGCCCCGTTCCATCACAAAAGGGCGTCCAAAAGAGATAAGATACAAATCGGGGTTGGAAATTCAAGCAAAACACAAGAAAGCAAAGAAAGGGACGGGCAATCCATAAGCAACTGTGGAGGATTATAATTTGGGTGTTGCTGACAATTTTGTAACGTAGGTGATCATAGTTTAAAAAATGCAAGAATGACTATTGGTGGACAACAGAAATTGAAGTAAATGCCATGTATGCATGACTGAATATGCCATGTAGTTGCTACTAAATCCGCCATGCAGCTTCCACTGAATCTGCCATGTAATTGCTACTGAAACTGCCATCGCGTAGATTTCCGTTTTCAGTCCACGCATTTTTGTTTCACACGTATTGTATTGTATACATACTCTGTACGAACCAGTTGAAATGATCACGTGCAAAAACACGAGAGAGAACAGTTGCTTATGAACTACCATGCTAACCGATACAGTTATCAGTGCAAAAACCCAAGAACAAATGAAATGATTACTTGCACTAACCGTGCATGATCAACTATATTTGCCGTGTTTCAGGCATCATAAATGCATTCAAACTCTCAGTTGGTACTCACATTCATAAACACATAATGATAGTGAACATGAAAGTAGTTCTTGTCACACCTAAACAGGTTCAGGTCCACACTTATATTACAAAATATTCAACGGCACATACACGCCACCACTATATACTACAGCTACAGGGGATGCAGTCATAACAAAGCACACGGACATAGTTTCAAAGAACAAGGTGATACCTTACATTCCTCAGCCATAGAATGTAAGGTAGGCATGTGTATGGAGCATCACGTGATCACTTGTACTTCTTGTTCGCGGATTTGACAGCTCCTTCTATAAATTCTCGTGCTGAAGCCCGCTTGTTGAAATCTTCATTCATCAACCAGTTCCATGTATGTATTTTACGGAGCTCGACGACCATTGCAGCTGTGATCACAGGGACCCGTCGTCCTTCCCACTTTGCAAGGTATTCCAACATGTAAAACCCGCAATCATGCCTAGAACGAAACAAACAGGTGAACACATGCCAACAGAAACATAATAAACTTTGATGAAGAGACGAAAAGGTGGAGAACACATGAAAAAGATAGTAATTACCCGTTTCCTTGCTTCTCAGTCGTGACGTACTCGATTGGAAAATGACTGATCTGGACCTTTGAGTTTTCATAATGATGGTTCCAGGTCTCTTTCAGGTTATTGATAAAGAATTCAGCATGAGTAGTAAGGTCTTCATCATCTCCTGAACGGATTGAATCAAGCACCTCAAAACGTTGGTTCTTCAGGTCAAGGCAAATGGCGTAGTGGTGACTACACTTATCATCTGGGTCATCTGGTGCAAGCAGCTGGAACATGGGGAACATGACCTGCAAGTAAAAAAGAGGCAATAAAAAACAGAGTTCACATCAAAAACAGAATGATGTAGTTGGAAAAATGATATGTAAAAATATTTCCAGATGTAGTAAGAGATATATGAAAAGGCAAGCATCAAGTGGCCAAGTGCACACATGAAAAAGGTTCATTTGCCATGTGTAATTATAAGAAGTTGCCATCCATCGATAAACAAAGTTGCCCAATATTTTAAGTGAAGTTGCCACATAAGTTGCATTAAAATTTCACACTTATTTTACATGGCAGCTGTTACCACATGAAATGTCTGTCACGAACAGTATGTAACCCACATATGAAGTACTCCCTCCGTTCCTTTATCTAAGGTGCATTTTTTTTTACAAATTTTCCACAATGTAAGGTGTATTTGCTGTAATCTTATATAATCCCTCTTCTACCCCTCCACCATCACGTACATGGAAACTAGCCTCCTCACGCTAAAATCAAGCCAACCCATGAATGCAATTGTTGGAAATTAAATGCTCCTATCCTTAGTTAGGAAAAAGATCCTCACGTACCATGCTATCCTTTTTTTACTATTTCCTCTTGGCGAGCGTACAGAACGTATTTCTTCACCAGATCGAAGCCTTTCTCTAGGATAGTAAACAGAAAACATCTGACGAACAAAAAATTCCGAAGCGACATCCTTTCTCATCCACCATGGATGCGTTCACGCTAGAGGAAGAAAGGTTCAACTCGTTGCTGCACGTTTTCAGCCAAGAGGATGATCCCGCTATGGAATTGTTTAGTCAGGTGGAAGAAACGGATGAGTCCTTGGGTCTGTTTAGCGAGGTAGAAGAACGTGGCCAGCGTCTCGCCAAGGACTCCTCGCCTGCGTTGTCCAGCGACATCAAGCTCGCTGACCAGATTTTTCATTACGCGACCGCGGACGATGTCGGACCTGTCCGACATGCCGGGTTATTGCGCACAGATGGTGCTCGACATCTTGTGTGCAACTTCTTCCAAGGCGGGAATCGCCGCCGTCGGCGAGGCCGTGAAGTGTGCAGCACCGGAGCCCTACGCATCATGGGCCATAAATTTAAACATGGCAAGTCAAGCAATGCTCGGCTCGCTGACCTTTGCCGTAGCTATGGAATATCTGTCACGTCAAGCAAAATTATAGAGTTCGGGTTAGTTGCATTTATACCTTTGTGACTAACTTTAGTTCCTGTTGATATGTGTGCCAAGTAGTAGTTCTGAGTACCTTTAGTGCGGTAGAACCACTTCTCATCAATATGGATGACATTGTACATGCCTTTAAATGTGGGTTCTTCAGGCACGCTTAGTTCATCCAACATGGATAAACAAAACCGAATCCGACCTAGCTTGTTGTCATCAGTCAATGTGGATTTAATTGAATTTGTATGGCGCTTCAGTCTGCCCTCCTTCAACCTTCTCCATAATGTTGTCTTCGCCATTTGAAGCTCATTAGCAAGATCTTTAAGCGTAGTTCTTTTGCTCAAATCAATCTGTTTTATAGCATCCGAATCAAATGGCAGCTTCTTCTCCTTCAGAGCCATCGCATCCACCACCAACATCTACTCCGTGGCCTGAGTCGTGTGCGGACATAGAACCTGCCGCATCAACTCCTTGATCACCGGTGGCGATGTTCGCGAGATGGCAGGGGAACATGACAACAGTTCCCTGGCTGAATACTTCACCGGTACGGCGCGCACGAGAATCTATGAGAATTTGTTCACCATCAAAGAGATAGGCCCTCGTGGTACCAAGACGGATCGTCCCCGGATAGAAGGTCTGCCAACTTCTCAGCGAAACCGTCGTGCAAAAGGACACCAGCCACCACTTTTCCGCTGGATTCACCGGCGGCTTGCACTGTATTCCGTCCTCTGCGTGGCCTCGTCCACCAGTGCCTCGGCGATCGAACTGTGCATAGATGGTGACACAACGGGTCAAGTACTACATGATCTGGTTCAACGACTATGGAATACATACAGTACGTACCTGTGAAGACGGCGTTGCATCCACTGCGTGGCCGCGTCCGTCGGCACGTTGGCCTCGCGCGCGTCCGCGACCGCCGGCGCGTTGGCCGTGCCCATGCCCACGTCCGCGCCCGCGCCCGCGCCCGCCGGCACGTTGGCCGTGCTCGCGTCCGCGCACCCCCGCGTCTTCCGCCGGCGTGCGTACGTCAACTCGCCCGTGCTCGACAGAAGCACCTCGCTTTGTGTGTTCAAGGAGGTCCGCCTCATCGTCGGCTTCATTGCAGGCATTAAGTCGATCATGCTGGCGTCCGTTGCCGTCATGGAGCACATGCTCAACTTCTACACGGAGCCCACAGTGAAAAATTATCCCGCTGATACTGCAGAAAGGTGAGATTGCACAAGAACAACATACCGTCGCCGGAGTCATCGGAAGCTAGCCAGTCCTAGTCGTATCCAAGATCAAAGGCGCTGTCATCATTCTCCTCAATTGAATCCCAATTTGGTGCTGGATGCAAGTCTAGATCAACCATTTTTTTTGTTGGCCACGTACTGGAAGAAGGGGGAAATGAAAAGAACCAGCAGGAGTCGACTCATTTTGTACACAAAAACATAATTTAAAATCTTCATTCAGTTGGCGCCAAGCCACTTCCCTCCCTTTTCCTGATGGCCGCGCACGTACATGGGTACCCATTTTCGTATACAAGGAAAGACACTTGTTTCCATCCCTGATTTGCTGGGATACACCGATTGCATGTGCCATGCAAGGCCGGCAGCATATCTGCATGCAGCGGTCAAATCAGTGGACGCTCACGTAATTGATTTCTACCGCTAAACTAATATCAGGGGTAGTATTGTCTCGGATGCTCCAAAAATTGCTGCCTTGGTCACCGAGCTGGAAATAATGCACCTAACATAAAGGAACGGAGGGAGTATATTATAACTGCTGACAGAACATAGCATGGAAAAAATGTACAACGAGAAGAAACACTCACATATTTCTTCAGTGTGAGCTTAAATTCACCATGCGCGGCAAAATGCTTCCTCAAGATTTTATGGTGGAAGTCACCATCCCATATTTTGTAGGTCATGTTGTACTGCATGATCGTCTTGTCGGGACAGATGTCCACATGCTTGTTGATGTAGTCAATCCCACACGCAACTACATTCTTCGACATTTTACCAGTAGGCCTCACAGACTCGGCAAGATCGCCCAGGTCGACGTATGTCGCTTTGCATTGTATGATTTTGGTTCTGTCCAAACATGAGTTGTATGAAAATGATATAACATGAAAGAATCATGTCTACTAAAAAAATTAAAAATAAACAACGCATGGCCAAAAGGGCAAAAAAGCAAGTAAGGGGTTATGTGGTGTGGACATTACGCTTTCAACTCCTTCATGTGCTTGCTGTTCGACCTCGCATTTCCAAAACGCTTGACAATATCGAATAGTTGGGTCTGCTCCTTTGTAGCCTTAACATCGGGCTCAAACTCATCCACTGGTGGTGCATGAACTACCCTCGTCTGCTTCGCAGACCCAGGGGTTGCACTTCTGACGGTATCCTCAGATACTACATCAGCAGGCACGTCAGAACTTGTTTTGCCCACATTCCGTGAGGACCTGCTGTTTAATGCTTCCTGCTCAATCCTACGGTAAGCTTCATCGAGGGACGGCGAAATCTCCTCAGGGGTGGCTGGTAGAATAAAACAGTGGGATAAGAGACTTGGCAACAGCAAGTTATTGTGCAGAAAGTTCAAACTGTGAAGTGTAAGTGCTAGTAAGAAAGTATCAATGTCAAATGTTAATTCGTAAACAAAGTTTGCCATGTGGAAAGTACAATGCAGTCTCCATGTGCAATGCAAAGCAGTTGCCATGCGCAATGCACCGCACTTGCCATATGGCAACAACTATGGTTGCCATTTGCAGTGCACTTCATCTGCCATATGGCAACAACTGCAGTTGCCATCCGCAATGAACAATAGTTGCCATGTGTCAGCAACTTCAGTAGCCATATGCAAAATGCACTGAAGTTGCCCTGTACAATCAACTTAATTTGGCATGTGGCAGCAACTACAGTTTCCATGTGCAACTAACTACAGTCGCCATGCATCAACATCTACAGAAACCATCGGTTGTTGTCTAGTAAAAATAAAAAATCAGTTGCCATGTATATATGAACAACAACTGCCAAATTAGGTAACCTGAAAATGACAACTACATGTGCATCCCATAAGATTTGCCATCACAATTCAGAAACCAAAAAGCTTGTGACAAATGTCAAACAAAACATGTAGAAACAAAAATGATAAACACAAAAAAGTTTACCTTGCACTATGGGCTCTGCAAACTTCACAGCCTTCCTGCCATCAGCCATTGGCTGCGCCATCATTGGGACCGTGCCTGCCGGGAAAGCAAAGGCAACAGGCATAGGATCGTGCACTGGTTCATCCTGAGTGCGATCGATGCCAAGACTAAAGCTCGGTGGGGTGAAAGCCATGGGGTGCCTCTCCTGCCTACCAGCCGGATTGCGAACAAATTGTTTGGCAGAATATAGAGGTGACAAATCAACAAACATGCCTGCCTCATCTGCTGCAGGATCATCAGGCTTATTAGTAGGTCGGGGCATGCTGTCAGGGATCTCAGCCACAACTTTCTTGCCTATCTTCTTGTTTGGGCTGTAGGGGACACCAATGTTGACGGGGAGCTTGGAAGTGCGCAGATTTAAGCTAGTGTTCTCCATGGCGGTAAAAGATGCAGTCTGCTCTAAACATCCACCTCCTTCAGTGGTGGACAGCTTACCAGCTGCATCTGTTGTATTGCGGACTTGCGTCTTCTCGACTACATTGCTTTTGGCAGAAGGTGGGAACAGTGTGGAAGTAGTCACGTAACCAGAGTCACCTCTGCTGCTCTTAACTACCTTAGGTGCATTGGATAACTGTGCAGGATTCTTGCGGGGGCTACGCTGCCTAGGTGGCAGGCCAGCTCGCAAAACGGTTGTAGTAGTAGACTCTGGGCCACCAACCGCTGGAGCCGTTGTGAGATGAGAGTCATCTGTGGATGGCATGTCATTCTGAAATGTGGCCGCAGCCCCTTGTTTCGTGGACACAGAAGTGCCACCAGCCACACGCTTGGAATCCGCATCAGATGAGCGGGAATCTTCCTTGTTTAGGTTGAGCTCGGGAGCGTCCACTTCAACACTTGCTGATCGGGTGGCATGGGTCACAACAGCATCTCCCATTGCCACCAGGGTAGGCAATATCTCAGCAGTCCTGGCAGATACTGACTCATCACTCCCAGATGTACGGATGCCTGTCGTTGTAGTCTGCACATCTGCAACCGGCGGAGATGGGCGGCCGCTTGCATCAGAGCTAGCGGGAACAGTGGATGGTGCAGCAGCAGATTTGTCGACTGGCGGCTCATGAATACCTGCATTATCAGATGTCAACAACTTGGAGTGAATGCATTCAAGTGGGTCTTTGGTAGTACGATTGGTCAAGCGTGCAGTAGGCTTCTTCACCCTGCAAAAAATAAATGTGTCGAATGATAAGATGGCCATTCAAGAAAACGCATGAAGTGAACAAAAACGTGAGCGCCAGGAACAAAATAATTGCCATGGTAGTCATCATAAAAATGAAAATGTGTGATATGCCAGAGCTGCCATTTGAAAACAAGGTATGTATGAACACACATGAAGTGCAAGCGGGTGAAGTAAGTGGAAGCTACCAGTTGCCATATGAGTGGACAAGATTTGCCATGTGGTCTAGTGAGCAGTTGCCATGCAGAAGAAGCGGGAGTTGCCATGAAACAAATTTAGATCATAAAACAACAGTTGCCATGTGGGGCAAACAGGAGTAGCCATGTGTCAAGTTAGACAGTTGCCATGAGAGGCAGACAGTAGTTGCCACAAAAATGGGTCAAGTAAAAAGTTGTATATGATTTAGAATGCATCAAACAAAATTAGCATTAGGACAATAAATAACTTGGCAAGCTCATCACATGCAATTGCCATGAAAGATTTCAAAGAGAATGCATTTCCGTATCGCGACGTAATGAAGATAGCTCAATCACAAAAAAAAGTAGATAACAAACAGAGAGAACCCACCTCTTGATTGTCTTCCTCAAGTCTTCCATCACGACAGGATCCCTGGTGTTGGACGTCGATGTACGAGGAGACGACCTAGTTGAAGTGGTGGCACCAATAGTGGGAGCCCCCTTGTTCAACCGGGCAGAAACACGGGTTGGCGTAGGTGCTTGTTTCTGCTTAACTGATCGTCCACCAACTGTCGCCTCACTACACATACAAAAATGCAAATCATGGCACACATAGGAACAAAAAAAAGTCAGGCTGTTAAAAAGGAAGAACAAATAAAATGATAAATAAACATCGAACCTCCTCCTAGTAGCTACGGGATCGGTCCTATGCATCTTGCCAACAGAGCCTTGGCCAGCATCCTCTGGAGCCCTGCCCCTCTTTGAGAGCAAAACCCCCGTGTCTCTCGCAACATTTGGATCAATGCCTCCCTCCGGTAGAGGAACTTTCGGTGCAGCCTTATCGTTCTTACCCCCTACACGAACTTCATGATGTTCATCATGGTCAGTGTCATGTGGCACATTCTCCATGTCATCGTCACCGTCCTTGTCGAGACCAGCATCCACGCCACCAAAACCATCCCCATCTAGCTCATCTTGCGTGTCAGGGAGCTCCTGAGAGCTGTTGTAGTCATACCGGCCACGACAACCAGTTGGTCGATGTGTCCGTTCTCCAACAAATGATGTGAACTGCCTCGCAATCGCGTCGCTATCAGAACCATTAAGTGTTGTCACCCCCTCGACCAACTTCCCAAGCAAGCCAGTCATGCCGGAAGCAAACTGCCCGACTAGATGCTAAACAGGTGCCCTCGCCTAATCAGAAAACAAAAAGTAACAATTACCAAACATATTAGAGACACGTGCATAAGAAAAAATAAGGCAGAACAACCGTAAAGAGAAATCAAATGCAAGAAAATATAATTTAAAAAAACAAATAAACATGCTTGATTACCTCAGCGGGACAAGATGGAGCTGAATGCACATCCATCCACTTGCCAAAGTTATGGGGCCCACCAAACACACTGTAGTCTATAGCATGCTTGGCCATCAGCTGAAAAATAGCAAAAACATCTAAGATGTCAAAAGAAACAAGAAGCAGTGACTACAATCATGGATTACAAGGAAAAAAAGGAGTATCGACGGGAACAGCAGAGTTGCCGTATGGAGACAAACATGGTTGCCATGTGTAGTCAACCATGGTTGCCAAGTTCTTTATGACTTATTAGCCATAATGGAAGCAGTGAGGTGGTGGAATGGAATGCACAAACAAAATTGACTGCAGAACAAATGGAGTATGGATACCAATTAAAAGTGTTGTGCATTTCCCACGCAAAACCAAACGTATTTGCCATGCTGTATACGCTATAGATTTGCCACTTTGAAAAGAAAGAAGACAAAACTAACCTGCAGTTTCCCATATTTTGTATCAGATATCCTATCTACGGCAAGCACAGCCTTGACAGCATTATACATCCACGCAGAGACAACAAACTTATGTGGAGGCGGTAGGCCTCCTATCTCAGTAAAGTCGACAGTGGACAAATCAAGACGATCGACGTACATGAGCTGGTTTACACAATAAAGCAAGCAAGTAAATCAGAATACAACAATGATCGGTGTTGTGCAGGAAAGGAAAACAGATAAAAAACTGGGTAAAAAGAAAAGGAAAATGACCACGGTTTAAACATCGTTGGCAGTACAGTCTCCCTTGAGTCACAAGTTGAAAAAAAAGGGAAGAAAGATTTGCCATCTATCTATGTTGTTAGTTGCCACCTATATATGTTGCTAGCTGCCATCATGCTATGTTGGCAGTTGCCATCTTATTATGTTGTTAGTTGCCACCAGTTCAACATGATAGTTGCCATCCAGATTGTATAAAGAGAATGAATATAGGAAGTGAACACTATGTGTGTTATAGAAAAATGCAATTGCCTAGTATACAACAACTACAGTTACCATGGATCAAACAAACTTCACTTTGACATGTAAAATCACAAAAAAATGAAACAAAAGGTTGGCATGCACGTTCAACTATGGTTGCCACAAAAAAAAGCAAAAAATCGGTTAAAAGCTCTGTCAAAACAATGGGTTGTCAGATTATGGCCAAAACAGAGATACCAAAATGCAAAACAATTTGGTTGCCACTTATGAACAGCTGCAATGTTGATTTAGGAAAGAATGAACCGTGGTAAGAGCATTTGCATAAGAGTAGGGAAAAAATACCATATGGTGCAAGCGACAGCCCTTCTGGTACATCTTATTTGAGAATGCATCATGCAGGAAGTCGGCAATGAATTTACACCAATTCATGTTTTTAACATCTTTCAGCTTCGCCTGCACAACAAAATTCAGAACAAAAAGATGCCCCATCGGCATTCAATAAAAACATCAAAACTGGCAGTGGCTAGCTTCTGCATGACATCAATAACAAAAAGATTGTAGGGAAAAGAATAGAAAGAGAGCATTCACTAGGATAGGGAAGCACTTGTTGATTGGGCGAAGAGATGTGGTAGGCGCAAAGACAGCCGAAATCAAGTACATGAGCAGCTTCATCTTAAATACCTCGCCATGGGTTGTCATGCTCTCCAGCGAAGTTGCCAGCACAGTCGTATTAGGCATGGATGCCATTCCAGGAAACAAACGGGCGAACAAAACTTCCTCAATCTCATTGTTCACCTCATACGGGACTTTGATTTCTCCACGGGGGACACCCAAAGTGCAGAACACAGATTCCTCATCCAAAGGCAGTCTTCCATGTCCCGGAATCATGAATTCCCTAGACTCAGGCTCATATATCTTACCGAGCCAGTCGCATACAGGGTTTACTAGGTTCATGCATCGAACATCCATCAGAGCCTGCATCCCCATCTCACCGGCAGCTCCCTTCTGGTCATCGGTAAATCCCTCGGTCAATATAGTCAGGTGTTCTTGCGAAGCCCTATTGCGCTGAAGTTTCTTCTTCTGCATAACCAAAAGGATCATTTGTTGCCATGTTCAATGTAGTGAAAATTAGTTCTAACAAATTAATGAAAACTCAGTATCAAGTTAAAACATAGGGGGAGAGTGACCTCATCGCCATCTTTTGTACGACCGGTCGCACGACTCCATGGCGGTAACTCCATGAAGTCGTCATCATCATCTTGATGGTCACCACGAGCCATTGTGCTACGGTAGGAACAAAAACACGTTAGTGTAAAATGAAAACACAGCCGACATATGCGGAAAGAGATGCACGAAGTAAAGATTCACTGCATATCATCGATAACAAAAATGAAATCTGCCACGTTTACCCCAAAGTTTTAGCATGTGAAAGGAGGTAATTGCCATGTGATGAACATGCACAAATAGGCAAAAAATAACCAAGTGCAAAAACATGGCAACTGGATATGTGTGTGCTTCTTAAGAATGCATATGCCATGTAGCAGATTCAAATTGCCATGTTGGCACTAAACAATGTGGCAACTGAGGCAGTACAGTGGAACACCCAACTACCATTATCCAACATGTAATGTGGCAACTAACACATTGGCTTAATAAAAGTACAGGTCACATCTACTGGGTTCAAGTTGCCATGTTAACAAACAAAAGATGTGGCAACTAAGGTAGTTCAATAGAACAGACAACTGCCAGTCTACAACGTATAATGTGACAACTCACACATTGGCCTCATATAAAAATGAGTTGCCATGTAATGGAATCAATATGTTGTGCTATCACAAAATAGCATGGCAACGAAGTGAGTACACGGTACAAACAAACTGCCATTACTCTACATATGACATGGCAACTGGCATAGTTGATTCACAAAATTAGTTGCTACTTAGAAGGATAGTTGTAGGTAAACAAATGCAATGAAATTGCCATGACTGCCGTTATCCCACACTTCAAATATGCATCTACCTAGATATAGGGATCATACACAACTATCACTCCCTGAGTTGGATCTCATAAACTGACATTATCCTACATATGACATGGCAACTGACATAGTTGATTCAGAAAATTAGTTGCCATCAATGAGGATAGTTGTGGATAAAACAAGTGTGTTGAAATTGCCATGACTGCCATTATCCTACACATTAAAAATGCACCTAACTAGATCTAGGGTTCATACACAACTATCATACCCTCAATTCAACAACAACATCGCCTTAAAACAGTGATGATCATAGCCTTCGAGACAATCAGAACTAACAATTGGAAATCGCTCACACATGGAATTGCAGGCATCTAATCTCTCGTACATAGAAAGGTGGTCGCCGACCGGGCGAGCCTCACCGGCTTGAATACCACCGCGACGGCGACGGAACTGCACAATGCCGCCCTAAATGGCACACACGCGACTCCCTCGCCGATGGGGACACCGGAGCGCCGCGAATCCGCCTGAATCTCGAGAGGGCTTGAGAGGAATGTGACTAGGGAGGAAGGGGGACAAATTGCACTAGTACAAAAGCTTCGATAGCCTTACCTTCTCACTGTGGCTGCTCCGACGATGACGCTCCGGTCCGGTGAACACCAGCAACGGTCGTGAATGCCGTCGACTCTTCCGCCGCCGCCGCCGCCTCCTCCTCTCGGCTTCTGCTCCAATCGAATGGAACTGCTGTGGATGGTGGGTTGGGGAGTAATGAAGGGGATGGGGAGAAACCGCAGCACCGCTGAGGGGGAAAATGGCCAGTCGTGGGAGACGAGAACAGAAGTCATGCGCGACGTGCGGGCGCGACAGCAGTTCTACCGCACGTCCCGACTCGTAACCGGTGTCGTCCGAGGGAGAAACGGCGTGCGTGCGAACTGAGAACACACCACACACTGGCCTTGTCCTACGTGGCACACAAAAACTGCCTCGCCGTGTCAAGATTCATGCAGATTTGAATTGACGGCAATCCAGGCGTGTGGGTGAGTTGCAGTAGTGCCACACGTGTGGGCGTTAGTGTTTCCGTATTCCATTTCGATACAAAAGTTTGTCATCCCAACGTAAAGCTCTGAAGCAAGAGACTAGATTGATTTTTTTAGGCAGAAAAAAGAGTCCAGATTGATTAAATGCTGAAATCACATGGTTGGACTCTTCCATCAGCAAATGTATTCTACTACTCTCTTTTTTCTGTTTTTGGACTCTTTCATGGTTGGCTGTGCTGTACCTTTTTCTTGGTATATATAAACATCATGTGACTATTCTTTTTTGTTTTGCATCGATGCACGTGACTAATCACTACACATCGTTCACACACGACAAAAAAATCTGTATGCCTCGTTTGCGTAAACCTTTACGCAAGGCAAACTTGGTACGGGTACGCTCCGGAAGCCAGCTTTTTTCTAAATCGGAAGCCAAGTTCTAATTGACTTGTATATATTTAGGCAGGTTAGATTACATGGCCGATTAAAAAAAGATTCTAGCACGCGGATTGTGACTTGTGTGGTATTAAATCTAGTCCGTTGAAATATCATAACTTAAGAGTATTTAATCTGTACCGTTCATTTTCTATCGTCTTAATAATATAATAGATAATAATAATAAAATATAAAAAACCAAGTTGATGATGATGGTGTGCCTACCATCCTGCAATATAGACCGTCCGATCTATATCTGACGGATAGAAAGCAAACTATGGCAATTTTGCAAAAAGATACCCGCACCCCTCTCCACATTTGCAGATAAGGCCTTGCCTCGTTCATCTTCGTCTCCCACGAGATAAACAGATCATATAAATGCATTTTGATGTTCCGTGCAACGCATGTGCCTCTTGCTAGTCTCAAATATAAACTGCACTAGTGCGCGCCCGCAGATCATCCTTTCCGAAGGGACGAAGCCCTGCAGTTACCACCTCCTCTCGTGTAAACCAGCTCCACAAGGGAAAAGGCAGTTGGTCACCATTGCCATGGATTTGCAGGGCGGTGGTGCTTCTCGTCCTCGTCGAGGCTGGGAGACATTGGACGACGATCCTTTGGGACAAATCGTAAGTCGCTCCGACTTCCTCACATCCGCAACACTTAGCGGTACTTGCACCAAATATTTTAAGAGGGTGCGTAAATATGCGTGGGAGAAGGCCATGCTAGTTGGTCTGCCATGCGTCCTCGAGGACGAGGATATTTCCTTGGGGGTCTCTCCAGCGCGGCGTGGCCGTATTTGCAAGTTGACGCCCCTTGAGATGCCGACGTTGAGGGGCACTCGGATTTTGTCCGATGAGCAGGTAAGTGATGAGTTTGATCACGTAGTAAATGCATTATAAAGACTACTTCCGTGTCCATTTCCTAATTCCTCCGCTGCCCACTGTTTCACAGGTTAGGCTTGGTGCCAGTGGAGATTGGCTTACATATATACGGGAGGGTACCAACATCAATTTGCACAACATCTACAAGGGTGACACCGTTCCCGTAGAACCTTTGTCCAACATTGGGATCAGCCATGCAATGGGCCATCGCCTGAATTGGTACGATGGAACCATGGTGAAATTGAAGAAGACAGCAATCCTGAAAGCCCTGATAAGGTCATCCACCAAACAAAATTACACTCTCATCGCGGTGTTTGACATCGCGATTGCTTCCACGAACCCTGCACATGGTGGTCAAAGGTGGACCATGCTGTCTGCGGCCGATTTATTGCCGTACGAGTACGAAGACGCTGTGCTCCTTGCGAACCGCATCTTCGCGGTGACAAACCAGGGGACTTGTTTCGTATAGGACACATCCTACGATATACTCCCTCTCTTCTAGTTTTTTTTTTGAATTTTTTCATTTTATAAGTTTCAACTTCAAATTTAGAGCCCCCATCACATGTTGAGATTACAATGTGCATTAAATCGTTGCGTGCATGTAGTAGTTTTTTATTGGTCATTTATATCGGTCATGCATGCATGCATTGCAAGTAACGTTTTTTACCACAATTTTTGAGGAAACTGAGTGCAATAATTGAGTAGTTTTGCAAAATACCAGTACTACACCTGAAACGGTACAAAATCAATACCACCACCACGCCCGCGTCTGACCGCCCTGGCCGACCCAAACCCCCTCCCTTGTCGGCGTGCGCTTCCCGCCTGAAACGGTCAACGCCGCCTCGGAGCGTCAGTGCCGCATTAATGCCCGGCCAGAGCGGAGGCTACCTCTCACTGGCGCTGGCTTTGAAGCAGCGCGACGGCCGAGAGAGCGCCGCTTCCCGGTGCACGCGGCTGCTCCGCATCGAGGTTGGCCATAGTGGTGGTAACTTAGCTGGTACATACACTCGGGAATAGCAGACATGGTGATGTGGCAGAGAATTAAAGAAGAGACAGGGGGTCATGCATGGCAATAAATATGATCATCTATGCTACTACTCTATGAGACTATGCACTATAAAAGTAGTATATCATACACTAGTATCATGCACTAGTATATTGTATATGATACTCCCCACTATGAGTAGCCTCAAACGACACCACGGCCGGCCATCGTCCGTGCGCCGCCCACATTACAGTTGCAACTTATTTAGAGTAGGTTTTACTCCGGTTTGTGTGAAAATTGTAATGTATCTTGTCCGGTTTATATGAAAAGTCTTCGAAATGTAATGATTTTCGTCCGGTTTCTATGAATTCCACCTTGTTTGCACGATTATGCAGGGCAAAGTCATCCCCCGATCAAAATCAGATCACCAATCGTGGATGTGCATGGGGCATTTGGTCTAACTTGGAACCTTGTAGTTGACGACACCCAGTTGGGACGTACTATCTTAGCAGTCGTTACCCATGGTAGCATTGAAGGGCTACAAGGTGCCACGATCGGACCCTGATCACGTACCTAGGTAATCCCTTCTCTCCGATCCAAGAGTAGTAGAGCCAGGAACTATCGTATGTCTTATTGCCATGTCATCTTATAACATTTTAGTACATGTCTCTTTGTACTCCAGGAGTAGGAGTAGTTCTTTCCATCTTTTTTTATTGATTGGGATAGTCATCTACGCAACTTTATAATGCCAGTTGTATAAACTATAAAGGACTTAACAATTTCAATTCCGTGTAGTACTAGCTAGGTAGCCATAATCCCATCAAACAAAATTACTCCTACTTTAATTAATGTACATGGCCCAGGTAACACTCTCAAATTGTTTGTCGTCGCCCGTGCCGCAGCTGGTCTATACATTGCTTCCCTTCCCCCTCATAGAAATAAGCAATATAAAGTATTTTATTTTAATCCGTATCCTCTGCTTACGTCACCTTATTATACTGCATGGACCATAACCATGCACGTGAACATGAATCCAGGTTAGAGATGCCAGGTGTACCAGATGGACGGCGGCGTGTTCGATCCCCGTGATGCTACCTGGGTGCGGATCAACACACTTGAAGAGTACTCGATTTTCATCAGGGACAACTACCCCATAGTGCAAACGATGCCACCTTCCGTGCACGACGCCGATGGCCTGCCGTTCATGAAGAACGGGTGCATTTTCATTACGCACTGACGGATTCATATCTTGAACGCCCCTATCCCTGATCTATGCCACTTCAGTTTGGATGAGTCTCCATCATGGGGAGCCACACTAAGCAGCTGCGATGATATGGACTCCCGTTGCCCACCGTTATGGATCGTTCCATCTGTGAAGAACATGTGGGATTGGAACTAAGAGACGGACATGTACCCAGGGATGTACGAACCTGAGTAATGTAGCGCAGTAAGTGAAGTAGAAAGGCACAAATAGTATGAACATGCGTGGCATATAGGCATTTGTCTTACTACCACTAAATGTTTTACGAGCAATGCACAGTGATATTATGATGTACGTGCCTAAGTACTCTACTACTATATTAATTCGAGGCACATGTTAGGTTTTATATTTGTTTATGTGTATGGCCCAAGACCTTCCAACTAGACGCGTCTTTCTCTCCGGGTCGCATTTTGTATCGTTACATACTACTAGTACTATGTGTGGTCTCCAACCTAGAAGTGGAAGAAGTGGAGACGCTCTACCACGCTATTCATGTCCCACTCCTTTCACTGACATGTGGGACATCCAGCACGTGCCGTGTTTGGCACTCCTTCGTCGTAAGAGTTGAAACGCTAGCTTTCATCAAAAATAAAAAATAAATATAAATCAGCAGTGATACTATACCACGCGGTTTCCTTGCTCCTCGATATCGGAAAGAATACTTCTGTTCGCCGACATGTGGGACGTCGACCATCCTGGTCCACTTGCCATGCACGCAGAACTCTAAGGGAGAGTCACCCCGGTCGTCGCGTCGCAATAATATTGACTAATGAGCCATCAAATCACAGGCCCAACCTTTCCCACTGTAAAGTTGCTCGGACGAAGGAAACATCATGACTTTGTTGAATTCTGCTTCTTGAAGAAAACTACTGTACCAGCAATACTGCTAGCTACAGTAGTACTGTACTCTAGCGGAGGCCTCCTTTAGTTCATAGGATAGGAATTTTATAGGATTATGAAAATCATAGGAAGTGAGATGACATGCATCTCAATTCCTGTAGAGAAAGAGATGCCATTTGATGCATAGGATAGGAATTTTTCCATTGAGTCTAGGCTAATGTACTGGAAATTTGCTCTAAAAACTACAGTAGTAACTAGTACTGGTACATGCTCATAATTAATTAAACAAACGTACGGGCGACACAAACACACATACTAACTACTAGTACTACTACTTCACACATGCTGGCCTGACGTCGTCGTTCTCCTTCCCGGCTTTGTCGGCGACACCCCACCGTGCTTGGATCTCCGCCGAGCTCTCCGCAGCAGCGCGTGCGTCCTCTTCTTTCTTGCGGTGGCATGACTCTCTTTTCTTGAGTGCTTTCTGCCTTTTCCGCTCCCTCTGTGCGGCTTTGGCCGCCTCTTGCTCTACCGCCCATTCGGCCTTGGCAGCTTCAAAGTCCGCCCATGTAGGTGTGAGGTCGCGAGCGGCGATGAACTCGGCACGGCGGGATGCCATCGCTTCCCTACCATTTTGTGTGCGGTCGTGAGCGGCGAGGAACTTGGCGCGGCGGGATCACATCGCTTCCTTACCGGTTAGTGTGCGGCGCGGTGGCATGAACGACGCTTGGTGAGAGCTCTGGTGCGTAGTGGCCGCACAACCGTATAGTGCATTGGTTTGTCAAGAGCTCAAGGATGGACGACGAAGGAAATTTGGATTCCCCTTCAATCCTGGTCATTTATTACTGAGTAAAATGCAGTGGCGGTCATCGAACTTGTCTTGATAGCTCACTTTGATCATTGTACTTAAGAATATGGTCAATACGGTCATTATATACGAGATATGGTGATTATATGGTCACTGGCTCAGCGTATAGCTCCGTATTTGTCTGGTTGACCAGTCAAACAGTCCACATGCGCCTCATCAGCTCATGTTCTGTATCTATCTATCTATCTATGCGGGCCTACCTGTCAGTGGAGAAGGAAATAAAAACCAAAAATATTCGTATGTGAGGAATCAAACCACGGACTCGTTGCTGCAACGCACACTCGTCAGCCAAATGAAAATGAAATACTTTGCGTTAAATGCACAAACCAATTTTTTTATATTATACGTGATGCACACATTAGCGCACACCGTCCACAGACGCAAGTAGCATGTACGCGTGCAGACACTCACGCTCACGCTGTCAAACCATGGTAATGCATGCACGTCGCCCTCTCAATCAAAGTCCTACTCATGGCGCAATGCAAACGGCGAGCCCGTCACCTACGCGCCCCGGCGGTGCCTGACATTACTGTTTAGACGTTTGCTGGCGGCCTCCACGAACACCGAGCATGTATTCACCTCGATAAACACCAACGTCATACTCGTGCTTGGGCGCCGAGCTGCTCGACATTAGCCATGGCTCAGCACACGACGCGACGACATGACTCGGCGCCTTGCTCATGTATATCATCCATCACAATGATAATCTATAAACAGCCTAGCTAGAGAGGGTACTATGGTACCTATATATGTATCGTGAGCGACCAATCATAGTGCCACTGCACACGAGTGTGTGTTTGATCGATTCATCCATTATTCGTAAGTTATGCATGGTTGTGTGTGTCTAATGGTGGTCGTCGAAGGCTAGCTGGTGACAAGAGCAGTTGCATGGACACCTGGTTGTCTATACGTGCCGCATACGCTTCAAAGGCGCATCATCCATGAGATCACATAATTTATTTCAGTACAATCATAAGCGTAACTGCATAAGTGTGTCCGCGTGCGTGCTAGTATGTATTGTGTGCGTGCGCGTGCATACTGCGTGTGTGTGGGTCGTCCGCATGCATGCATGTGCGTCGTGTTTGCTCCTTGCAAAAATACCTCATTTGGTTAGCTCGTGGGGCTTTACTGGAGATGTTCGGGGTTAATTCCCCACTCATGCAATGCATAATTTAGCTTTTCTAATTTATTTATTTTTGACCCATTGACGGGTGGGGCCGTAGAACCTGGATGAGGCGCATGTGGACTGTTTGACCAGTCAACCAGACAAAATACGGAGCTATATGCTAAGCCAGTGACCGTATAATCATCTTAAGTCGTATATAGTGACCATATTGATCGTATTCTTAAGTATAGTGACCAAAGTGAGCTATCGAGACAAGTTCGATGACCGCTAGTGCATTTTACTCTTTATTACCGCACATGGTTACTTTCCGTTGCCTGTGGAAACTGTGTGCACTGACCCTATTGTGGGTTGCTTTCTGATTGGCCATCACCTTGGCCACGCGGATCGCGCGCGTGCACCGTGATCGAACGGCATTCCACGTCCCTATCATCACATCCGTTTAGCTATAGCTGGGATTTGATGTTTCTGCACCTCCGTCCTGGTTGATGCATGTAAATACAAATAATATCAATAGAAACTATGTTTCTTAGTAAGGTACACGTGCATTGCACACATGAGATTTGGCAACCAAATTATGGATAAATACCACACTATAGCATGTAAGCTTTGAGTTATATATGCATGATGTAGATGTTCGTTTAATTCTTATAGTGGTAGTAAATTTCTACAAAATGCACATAATGGCCTAAATATGGTAAATGAACCCGGAAAAGTGCCAAATTTAAACACGGTGCTTTGTAGGGTGTATGTTGATCATAGAAAAAAAAGTGAACTACCACATTAAGTGAGTACTTTTGCAAACTACAAAAACAATATACCACCACGCTAGCGTCTGACCGCCCTGGCCTACTGAAACCCTTTCCATCGTTAGCGCGCGCTTACCGCCTGAAACGGTCACCGTCGCTCCAGAACGTCAATGCCGCATTCACGCCCGACGCGACCTCTCACTGGCGCCGGCTTTGCAGCAGCGCGATGGCCGTGAGAGCGCCACCCGCGCGGCATCCCGGTGCAAGCGACTGCTCCGCTTTAATGACACCACGGCCATCCGTCCGTCCACCGCCCACATTAATGACACGCGGTTGCCGACGAACCTACTCCGGTGCCAGCCATCCACCCGTCTGCCGCGGCTCATTGCCATTCGCCCGCTATATTAACTTTAGCCCCAGCCATAGCCAAAGACCCATAGTCATTCTCCTCCGGTCCCTTCCTTCTGTCAGCACCACTCCAACCATGGCCTCCTCGTGCTCCAAAGCTCTCTTGGACATACTGTCGTAGGAGCAGACGAAGGACATCGCCGGCTCTACTCCGGGCGCGCTCCAAAGCTCTCTTGGACGTACTGTCGCAGGAGCAGACGAAGGACATCATCGGCTCCCCCCGGCCGCCCTCCGCCGCCACGACCATGAAGCCGGCGCGCGTGCGCAGGTACAGCCGGCAGCAAGGAAGGGTAGTACATGGTAGGTCACCGCCGCTCTGGTCCCAGGAAGGCCACCACTCCTCCACTGAGTCGATGCCAAGCTTGGTGGGGTAAACATCGACGGCCGATTAGACGCTTGACGATGACGTGGAGGCGGAAATCTTCAGAACCTTGTGCTCCGGAGGAGGAGGTTATTGAGGCGGAGCTTGACAAAGTCGAGGTGGATGAGGAGGAGGCAAAGGCAATAGCCGGAGCGTCAATTCTCGGGGCTCATGGCCAGACATGCTGGTCGGGCGCCGGCGATCATTTAGATTAGGTTTACAGTAGGTTTTAGTATGGTTTGTGTGAAATATGTAATGAATTTCGTCCGGATTATAGGAATAGTTTTTGAAATGTAATGAATTTCATCCGGTTAATTTGAAATTTGCTTTGTTTGCACGTATTTCGTCTGGTAAGTTCATATAGTTGTCAAAAGGAATGCGGGCAGCATTGGATGGCATCCTCTGGCATCAGTGTCCTCGGACAGATGTCGCTGTAAATTTGTGGGTCAGCGTTGGAGATGCCCTAACTATCATGCTATAATCGTAATAGTTCTCCATTATTTCACAGGGAATAGTTATCCCTCGATCAAAATCAGATCCGCCGTGTTTCGCACTCCTCCCACGTAAGAGTGGAGACGCTTGCTTACATAAAAATGGAGCAAGTGGATGGCACTATTGCACGTCATATCACTCAAACCCACTAGGCCAAACTAGCCCGCCTAACGCGCGGGAAAGCCCCACCCTCGTCATTTTGTTCTGGATTTCTATCGATCGATCGCATGAAAATGTTACACTTTGCAAGTTCAAAAGGAAAAGGCGGCACACTTAAAGCACGTCTATCGCGTTCGCGTCGCACCCCCGACAGTCCATCTCGCACGCCGCTCACCAAATGGGACACGCGTTGTCTTGCATTTTCACTGACATGTCGGACTGCAATTGAATAAACCGTCGATAGCTGAAATCTAATTGCTGGACGGGCATTGGTTGAGAAGAGAGAGACGGGGGAGGGAGAATAGATTGCCCACCCGTCGTGCATGGACTCCAAGAAATATGGTGATAATGTGAGGTTGGCCATGCGGGAGTCCAGACCGCTTCCAAGCCCGCTTCTGACCGCCCTGGCCCACTAGAAAATCCCTCCCCCCTCCTGCGCGCGCTCCCCCCAAGGCGCCAGCTGCTCGCATTCATAGCAAGTACAATACTGGGTATAAGCCCACTTATGTTGAGGAGAGATGCATTGAAAAAGTGAAGGAGTGGACTCTGCAAGAGCCCGTCTCTACACGTGCTCCTAGGTATAAAAAAACAATTGTGTCTAAAAAAAAGAAGGTAAAAAACAGTTGAGAGGAAATAGATAGAGAGAAAGTGAGAAAAAGTTGTAACCTTATAGCCAACTTTATAGTCAACACTATGGTACATGAGGAAGGAGGGAGTTGTGCACATGCCAAGTTCAGTGGGCTGCCGTGCTTCACACTCCTCCATCGTAATAGTGGAGACAATAGCTTTCATCAAAAATAAACAATGAATACTCCTTGCTCGTCCTCGATATCAGAAAGAATACTTTCATTCGCTGACATGTGGGACGTCGACCATCCTGGTCCACTTGCAATGCACAAAATTATACTGTAGTGCACCAGACAGTACTATAGGGGAGAATCACCCCGGTCGTAGCGCAGGCCCAACCTTTCCCACTGTAAGTTGGTCGGACGAAGGAACCATCATGACTTCATTGAATCCTCTTCTTCAAGAAAACTTACTGTACCCGCAATACTACTACCACACGCGAAGACTGGACGGCACTGTAGCACATGATATCACTGAAACCCACTAGGCCAAATTAGCCCGCCTAGGATTTGTACGTCTCTGTACTGCTATGATTTTGTGTTCTCAAAAAATATCCTTTGTCAATCTAACAACTAGGAGTAGAAAGAAATGGAGGGTCCTTCTCTCTCTCTAGATCTCTCTCCATCCCACAACCCCTCTAGCACACGTACACACTCTCCGTAGCCACTCTGAAAGTACGACATCACTACACATTCACGCTTCCAACAAAAAAATTACACATTCACGCATGTTACAAGTACGTGCCAATTTTGCTGGCTATTAGTGTGAATGTATCCGTGAACCAACTCTTTGAGTTTGATGTGAATTAATGTATAATTGTGGACTATTGTCTGGTCGATCGCTAAGCCTACAATTTTAGGAGCTTGGGCTATTGGCCGAGCGACGACGGATCAGACCTATAAGCGTACCACGAGCTCATCAGCCCCAACGTTTCTCTTCGGTGAGTGTTTGCAAGTACTATAGCTGGCACAGTAGCTAGCCTACTAACACCAAGAATCATCAAACAAGCCCTTCTGATATGATAAACAGTTCAAACTTACATCTAAGCATGCCATATATTACATCAAAAGCTGGTGAGGATACATCTGTTTCCATAACTCGGAGAGGGTTCGCATGATTCACTATCAAACAAAAGTAGCAAGTACCGCCCACACAAGATAGTGCACTAGCCCTAAGATGGTTTGATAACATGCATCGTTCTGGTAATTAAACACAATGCAAACTACCTTGAAGGATTAGCACAACCAACTATTTCTTGTCATCGATCTCTCAGGCAATGACCACAGCACGGACAGCGGCATGGGAATCGATCTCTGGGGCGATGTCCACAGGACGGACCGTGACATATGAATCAATCTCTGGGGCGATGTCCACAGGATGGACAGCGGCATGGGAATCGATCTCCGGGGCCATGTCCATAGGACGGACTGCGACATCAAAAACGATCTCTAGGGCGATGTCCACAGGACGGACCACGACATCTGAATCATCAAGGACGTCCACCGGCACCTGCACAACCCTAACATATTAGCAAGCACATTGCAAATAATCAAAAACCACAACTATGGTAAGCCATTTTTTTACCTTGTGCAGCTCACCGGGGGATTCCATCACTTTGGGGGCCATCTCCTTGATGGGGGCCATCGCCTTGCCAGGGAAATACTGCTTCTCAACGGAGACTATATCCTCAAACTCGGCCTTGAGCCTCTCATAGGTGGCCATTAGAGTTTCTGGGGTAGGCACGGTGGGGCCCTTGCTGTTCTTCCAGCTTTCTTTGAGGAGTTCGTCCACCAACGTCGTCAACTCTTTGGTCAGTGCTTGTTTCTTGGAGTTCTTCGTCTCCATGGGTTGGCCCACCAACATGGCCAACTCATTGGTCGGTGCTCGCTTCCTGGAGATCTCTGTCTCGAGTGGGTTGTCTGCTGGCAACTCTTTGCCTAGTGCTCCAGGATCCATCAATAAACCGACAAACAAAAAGCAATCGAAAGGAAACCACAATCGCAATGAAAACGGGAAAAGAATAGGCTGAGAATCGGTCGGTGCTTCGCAAAAATAAGATTCTTGGAATGAAAATATAGTAGCATCACTGATTCGCCCACCTTTCCTTCGTCGGTACAGTAGAAAAATGGCAGAAGTGAGTAGCCTGGAGTGAGGTTTTCTTCAAGATAGGGAGAAATGGCTTCAAGAAGCATTCCAGTGAAATGATGGTTGCTTCGTCCAGTACAACTTCGAGGCCACTTTTACCACTGCTGGTAAAGGTGTGGGTTTTGTGATATGACGGGCGGGGTGACTGGTGAGTCTCGACTGTAGCACCTCGCTGTGATTTGGTGGATGGCACGCGGGCCCAGATGCTTGATGTCCCACATGTAATAGAGCGGCTAGTCATATAGTAGTTTGGACGATAGACGAGAAGCTCCGTCCTGGTTTATTGGTCCCTATGATAATCTGTGCCAAATTTTGACTATAAATTTAACTAACCAAATGTTCATGCATGTCACAAAAAATTACATCATTGAAAACTATGTTCAAATACGAATCCAAGGATATAATTTTTGTTAACATGCACTAACATTTTGTCAGTTAAACCTTTAGTCAAAATTTAGCACAAATTACAAAGGGGCCCAATAAAGATTGTACTCTCACATTTTGTTTTGAGGATACTCCCACATAGAAAATATAAATAATAATGCATGTTGGTGCAGCCCACGTTTCCGATAATTTTAGCTGTGGGCTTGTTCACAATTTTTACGAGGCGGTGGTTGTTCACTTAATGGAGGGTCCAGTACCAGACTTGAATGATACAAAGTGCGACCTGGCACACCGTTAGGGCTGGAACCAAAGCTCGTAGCTCGTGAGCAAAGATCCCTCGATAGTTCGGCTTGTTATCCTCGTGGGTCGCTTCTTAATGAACAAAGCCAATCATCAATTTGTTAAGGTGCTTAACGAACCAGCTAACAAGTTTCACGCTAAGTTCGTTAGTAAAAACACAACACATGTCTCATCTTACGTGAATTTTCATTTAACGAGCTTCGAACGAACCAAGCCGAGCAGCTCGTTAATCCACCCCTGTACACCACTTGGAATAAGCGGGTAGCTATCTCAAAAAACAATCAACAACTAAAAAAAACGGCGACCTGGCACGTACACAATTTTAAACGATTGTTTTGATGGAGTGAAAAAGAAAACTACCCCACTATACGTATATATATAGGCAGGAGCCTCCGCGCTTGCTTTCTTGCTAGGGTTGCTCTATTCACACACTCTCATCCTCTCTAGATCTATACAAGATAGCGGTGGTAACATTGTCTTTCTATCCTCACCGCTGGTTACATATCCGGACGTATCCCCCTCCGCTGGTGATGGGGAGGAGGGGCAGCGTTTAGGCCGTCGACGACAGCGAGGGAGGAGACCCACTGCCGCCGCACCGTTATCTCTGGCCGAGCGTCGGTGCAGGAGGTCCTTCGATCCCTTCATCGCTGCCCTAGTGTGGGCGGATCCGGCCTCCCGCCGCCCACCTATCCACACCCCGACGACCTTTAGGTATATCTTCCTTCAAAACCGGCCTAGCTCTACTTCCCCAGCTCGCTACGTCGCTGCATGTGCATCATTTTCTACCTCTCAGCCCCCTCGTAGCTAGGCTCGATCGGATGGTCCAACATCACCTAAATTTTTTTCTATTTTTAGAGGTAAAGCTACTTCATGGAGTCAAATCTTGTACTTGGTTCAAACAAGAAATAAAGGGGGGAAATTTAGTGTGTACATCGGACTTGGTACAAACAGGAAAGAAAGGGGGTGAAAGTAGTACAGACTGGTCATCCAACCGGTCTGTTGGTCGAAAAGGGAAATATAGGGGAAACGGTGTACACCGTGGTATGATCAGGACTAGATTTGCTATCCACACACAGGAATAGGTGGCTAGAGTGAACAAAAATGGGACCAACCCAGATATGTTTCTTGGATGTTTGTTTCTCGGGGCAACAAACTCTCAATCACCACTTTATGCCCCGGTTTAGGTACATGGTGCTGGACTGCTGGTGCACCCACTGTCCCATGCCCTTATAGCAAATATTTAGCTATTCTTAATCTAATGCCCCTGGTAAAATGAAGCCATGCCACTGTTATAAGCCATGACAAGTTTAACCAATTGTTTTTGCCAGTAATTATTTGAGACTCTGACTATTTCCTCTATAGCTTTTTGTGCAAATAGGGATATCCATTTCACCTCGTTGTTATTGCGACCTTTTGGTGCACTGCACAAAACACTTCTTAAAAGAAGTGACTTTTGTGCTGTTTAACTGGAATGTCAACCGTTGGTTCATTTCGGTGGAACTGCACAAAGGGAGATCTGTGTTCCAATCTTCATCCTCCATATTGGCACCATAACCTTCCTTTAGGTAAGAATGATATTTAATGCATGTGTTCACCTCTATTTTATGACTGCCATGAGAAAATAATGCTATTGTTTACTAGTACACTTGTACTCCCTCACTGATAAAATCAAATCTGAAATAGAAGGCCAATCATGTACTTGGTTTCACCAACTGGTGAGGAGAAAGAGAAACAGAGCATGAAGAGGAAGACGAAGAAGAAGAAGAAGAAGAAGGAGGAAATGAAGAAGGTCACACGATGGTACCGTCCTATGTTATCCTGACATCTTGCTAGTGGTATTGTATTGCTGTGTTGCTACTAGTCTTAATTTACTTGGAAGACTAGCAAGAGGTCTGTGCGTTGCACGTAACATCAAGATGCATTTGTATGAGTAGTTTATCTTGTGAGAGAAAAGGATGAACGAGGGAAGGCCTCATTTGCAAATGTGGAGAGGGGTGTGGGTATCTTTTTGCAAAATTGCCATAGTTTCCTTCCTATCCGTCAGATATAAATCGGACGGCCTATATTGCAGGATGGCAGGCACACCATCATCACCAACTCTGTTGTTTATAAGAGTCTTATATTTACTAATTGGATGCACCATTTGAGGCTCCATGTTAATCCTCGGTAACTAATCAAATTATTCGTATGATCTCAGTATTAATTAGAAATAGCCGTCCGATGGGTTACCTTGAGGAGTCCTTTCCCATTGTCCCATGTGCAAGCTCCATTGTTGTAAAAAAAAGAAACATCTTTCTCTTTGCAGGAAAAAAACCCTCTCTTGCAAATTCCTTCCTCCCCCTATCCTACGCCGCTGATGCACCTAGGGTCATCAACTGACCCATAGCATTGCTCCTCCCCACAATCTGGCTAGCCTCTTCCCGATCTCCTTCCTCTTCACGCAACAATCTCCCATGTCACAACCACACTACAATCCATCTTGGCTGAGGAGGAGGAGGCCCATCCAATCTCATCGAAATCCATGCCCCGACAAAACTGCAATACACGATAGATTATGGAGTGGAGGAGGAGGTGAATCGAAGGCAGTTTGAATCAAATCGAACATCAGCCGTTGTTTGTGAAGCTGCATAAAGGAGGAACTATGGTGGACTAATGGCACCGCTGCTGGAGTTCGTCAAGTCATTGCTGTCCGCAAATGCAGGCAAGTAATCATTTACCATTAAATCTTTGCTCTATTCTGCAGCCCATTCAAGCAGTCACAGAACCCACCTATAAATCAGATTTGTGCCTGTACTGTGTGCATCTCCTCTAGCACATTCAATCCCTACAGTACAACTGTAGTGTTTGCACTCTAACACCAAGCTACATGTTTTTTTCAAATTCGATCCCCTGTGTGATGTCATAGTTATAAATAAATTTCAATACATAAATGTCTTCAATAGTTTTAGTTATGTTCTCTATACAATTAGCAATGGTTTAGATGATAATTCAGAACAATATCAATGTTAGAGACTTATTCATTGTTTCCACTAGCATTTTTATCTCTGTCTTCACCAATTAATACAAATAATCTATGAATTATCAACTATGAGGCTGACAAAGCACATAAGAGATTCGTTATTTCGGTTGTATCCTGTTGCACTGATGTATTTAGGCTTTAGATTTTTGTAGTTTTCTGCAGGTTTTTTTTGACCTGGAAGACTGCAGGGCTTACACCCCACAGCATTTTATTGAAACTGGCAAAAGAATAAACAAAAGGTTCCTTAAAGTTTTCTGCAGATTTTTGTAGTTTTCTGCAGGTTGTCAAATAAATTCTTCCAGACATTGAGATCTAATCACAACAACTTTGAGTCTCTTACCTTTTGTTTTGCTATGTCATTAGATGTTGTCATCTCTAATGCCAATGAATAGATTCCTCGAAAAAACACTAGAATGAACTGCTCGGTGTGTCCCATGACTTCAAAAGAAAGAATTTGAATAAACTGAGATTTATCTGCAGTAGAAAAGAGATAAATAAAAAACTGGGCACCTCCTATTGTCCTGTACTGCTCTTTGTCTACATGTGAGAGCATAACTAGGAGCTTCATAATCCCGGATTCTAATCTCACGCAAACATATATACATGTGCATAAGTTAGTAGCTCCCAACACTGTCTGTTGTAGATGCTACATGTTATTACCTCCTTCAAATTAAGATGTCCTTTGAATAAAAATTACAACATGTTTTGATCTATAGGTTCAACCTATATTTGGATACTTATACAATTTGTTATTAAATAAACTCGCTCAAGGCCGAAGATATGTTCTCTCAAGCCAAGCTTCCATGTACTGTACGCATGATTTGTTTGATTCTATAAACAACCATGCCTCCTAGGCTACTATGAGTTTACTTGAATTATCATGTTATTATTTACTTGCTCTTTTTTACTTTATATTTCCCAACAACAATCATGTTCTTTTATTGTCATTTTATTCCAACAATTCCTTTCAGACTTTATGAAATCAAGTGTTTTTCCTCTTTCTATATGCCATTTTATATTTTTCTCCTATCAAGTAATTTCATTGTATTAATGTTTTACCATTTTATGAGAAAGTTATTTGTAATTTTGATGCATTGCCATTCTCCCTCACTTACATTGATTATATGGCTTTATTGCTAACATTGCTTTGTGGACCATGAAGTTGATAATTGCCAGTCAGATCATCTTAACTAAGCACGCTGGAACAATGAGTAAATGAATTGGTCAACGGGGAGATGGTTAATCAATGGGCAGATTGTGTACAGACGACAATTTCTGAATTAGATTGAGCGTTTCCAGTGAGCCTATTGGGTGTAAAAACTACACTCCTGCCCCAGCTATGCAGGCAAGTGAACCTCATCCTTCAGTTCACTTCTCTAATTTCCAGTTTGATGCATTCATCGCCCAAGCCCCACAAATCAGCTGATGTCTGATGTAGAACGCAATAAAAATCAGTTTTGTAGTTCTATCGACAATAATACTTTTGGCCAGATTATGAGCGGAAGGAAGGAGATTTTATCTCCAACGCCCCAAGCAGCACTAGAAAATTCTTGCAGTAGGGTTGTGCCCCCTGAATTAACAAATCAAACACTGGACAACCTGTTCACTTCGACGCCAACTCACTTTGATGTTTACTGAAGGCTTTGGAGATGTTTTTCCATTTAACCTTAACTAACCTGACCTTCATTGTGGGTACTAAGTAGAACTATGGTTTCAGTTATGCTACATTGCTACCCAGCATATATAAATTTGAATATGCATGAACTTTGCTAAATCGCACTTTGCAGCACAAACTTTCAGAGAAAGGTATTTTTTTGCAAAGTTATATTCATAATAGCCTGGATATATAGCACAAATACGTTTTGCATATACTAATATAATCTGTCTACATTTTTCTATTAATTAATAAACACCAATGGACCGTACATTCTAAATATCAATACCAATGGAAATGCATATGCCGTTGTAGATTCAACTGAAGAGCCTGCACTCATGTAGGTATGGCACTGATTCATCTCTAGACATGGTTCAATCTTCTTGTTACAAGCAAATCTTAGTAAAAAATATCATTGTTCTTCGGGATAGGTGACAAATAATGTGTTCTTTTCAGAAGAGTACAGATGAAAATGTTTTGATGTAAAATTTTCTGTCTACAAATGCTCATGCCCTCATGTGATTTTGGAATTATTATTCTGTTTTTTTCTTATGAGATCTGGGTGACTAGATAAAAGTTTCTCTTGAATTTGGTTTGTAGTTTGCTTGAATAGGAGGTTTTGCCAATCAGTGCACATGCACAGCGTATAGCATATAGTGTGTCAATGTTATGAATAAATGGTTTGTCAAACTGAAATAATAAATCCATAGTGTTTCTTATTTACAAAAAAATTAAGAAGAGCCAAAGGTAAAGGATGGTGAGAGCCTATTATAACTTAGCAAACATGTCAAGTCATATTAAGAACCATGTATATGTGTAGGAAAACTGGGATGGATGGCCAAAGCTAAGATCGTCCGCCAAGATTTTTGTATCAAGAAGGAACACTAACTATGATCCCTCATGGCTTCCTGCCCAAGTGCCCATGGTGGCATCATCTAGCGACCCTCACCATTGATCTTGCTGCATGTATTCTTTACCCTGTCCTAGAATCGATCCCGATTAAATCATACGTGCCTGGATTGCCTGATCATGTTCCTCTCCAAACTCTGAATCTTAGTTTCCAAGTTTAGCTTTTCATCATGGATATTCCGATATGTTATTTTGTCCCACGATGGTGATTTAGAAGGTACGGATCCAATCAAGCATGTATGACTCTCCTATTTTACTATATTTAGATTTGTTCGGATGCTTGCAGCCTAATGATCCTCCTGCTTGCTGTTGCTAAACTCTATATTTTCCCTGAATGATTGTGATTGAAATTCATTGCTTTTACCGAGTTTGTGGCTGCTTGAGTTGCGTAGTAGATCATAGAAGAAGAGGAAGTGAATAACTAAATGCCACATTATCATGGCATGTGTTGAATTCAGGTTTACATGTTTGCTACTATAAAGTAAGAACATAATAGTGCAAGGAGATTAATGATGTACGAGTACTTAAAAGGAAACTCTGAATCCCTTCCATTGGGGTTGTCGGAGGAGTTGACTCGCAGAATATGAAAGGAATTAATTCTTATAATTTTTCCATAATCCTTTGCCTGGTCAACATTTTCTTGGTATAATTTCTATGTGGGTCGCTTTGTTCAGCTATATATTAAATAGGATACCTGACTACAACATTTCAAAGTGTGTCGCAAGTATTTCATGTGTCTAAATGGCTGATGAGTTACAGATTCATATCTTTGCATTCAGAGAGTTTAATTTCGAGGCACTAATGAGTTCCTCCGATTTTTCTTCATTTTTTATATCAAGAACTTCGGTCCATAGTAAATGTTTAATCTTTTTCTCTTTTCAGGGAACATCCATCAGTATTTTGTGGAACAACAAGAAAGCACCAGCGCATATGCGACTGAATTGTAGAACGTTAAGATGGGTTAGAGTTACGCATCATTGTATACTGTACAGTCTCCATATTCCCATGTCTTTGCTTTCTACTGCATCAGCCATAAGGGCCTCAATTAAGTACACATCTAAATTAAATAAATACAGTTTCTATTCCCACTGTAACTAATAAATATATTGTAATCATCATGAGGTGCATTACTAAGTACTAATGTGTTCGCATATTTACCCGCTTAATTTGATTTGAATGACTGTTTTTGTTGTCGTCCCTTCTTTTGGAAAAAAGAGGAAAAGGAATACAACTCAAAGCCTCATGTCCAAATTTATATCCTCATAAGAATTTCAAAATTGTTAGTCTCATATTTCAATACAATGATACGATGATTTCTTATGCATGTACCATTTGTGTTAGTAAAAAACATGCTTAGCGTGTTATATATCCAATCAGATTGAACTCATATTCCTTTCGCAAAAAAAAAAGATTGAACTCATATTCGATAAGGGGCTGCCCTCGGTTTTATTTCTCAGTGGAACAGATAACATAGATAGTTAGGACCATATCCACAATACTGTTCTGGAATGGAAATTATTGAAGAACTACTCAACCTAGGAATCAAAAATAATACTTAAACTGGTATATGATGTGGTCAGCCTATTTGTGCGCCTTTTAGGTGCCATGATTATTCCCCTTACTTCTCATATTATTGCTATTTTGAACAAGAATTATATCTTGACAATCATGTAGTCAAGTACTTATATTAGGTCTATTTTTTTTTGAGGAACCGGCAGGAGCTCTGCCTTTGCATTAAGAAGAAGAGAATTTGTTCTTACATTTAGTCAAGTACTTATATTAGGTCTGCCTCTGCGTTTGCAGGAGGTCTGTTTTTCTTCTATTGTACAACAATTATTTCAAATAAATATGAAGTATTTCATATATATACATATATATGAATGTCTACTGCTATTTAGTCCTCCCATGCAATATTTTTGGCGTATTAATTATTTTGATAAAATAAAAATAAATTGTTGAAAATTCCTAAAATATGACCAATCTGTCTTTTTCTCTATGTAAAAATATGTTTGTAGTGCAGACTGCATCCAACTATTGCTATACTATTATCTTGCTTCTTTACCTCAACTTTTACATTTGACCATGCTATTTATTGGTTTGTCCATGAAAATGGAGTTGTCTTAGCACAACACTAACTATACTCCTACCAGTTCTGCATAGAATCACTACAAGTTAGATTTGTATTTGATATTTCAGAGACTTATTTATTCCAAACTCTATTACTGAACTAATTGGTTTCTTTCATCCTTTGATGGAAGGTAAAAAGGTTATATGTCTATATTTTCCCCTTTATGCTGCCGTTATACTATGTTCACACTGCATGCAAGGAGAAGAATTCTGGTGAAAGGGTGCACATACAAAGCACTGAATGTGGCTATCGTAAGAACTTAGGACTAATGCTAGACTACTATTACTATCTTATTCAAAATATCATATGCTCTATGAATGACTATGATGGAGACAATATACCATGATACTATTGGAACGAATTAAGTGGAAACCACATAATGATATGTCAAAGTGTAGTCTTTTCTAATTGGCTTGATCACTGATTACCAACCAAATCATCATATTTTCTAGAGATTAGATAAATCTTACTAGCTTTGTACTGCTAGAGCCTTAGTTCTGCTTACGACACAACTTATTTCGTAAGTATGTAGCCAATTCACGATAACTACACCAGTAGTTAATTATTTCTAGGTAGATTCAAGGATTGATAAGGTTTTTGGACCTGGATCCTTTGCTCATGTTTACTTATATTTGTGAACCAGGATAACACGTGTTAAAATATATTTTCCCTCATTCAACTATGTTTCCAGGTCCAGCTAAAAAACAAGTTTGGTTGTGGAACTTCACTAAGGTTTAACCTTCATATTTGCTTATTGGACAAATCCTTAAAATACATAACAAAAACAATATAAAAGGAAAACTACAGAAGTGACATCGTTATTATAGAATTATCAAGCCCGTGCAAGTGCACGGGGTTGATGACTAGTAAAGATAGATAGAGAAATGCAACAGAGTAGTACTTGGCTTGACGACACATCATACTAATTAACTGGATTCTTCTGGATGCATGTGTGACCCAGCTTTACACGATCAACAGTGCCAAGGTGATCTTGGTGAAGCCGAGGCCTCAGTCGAGGCCATTCAAGGGCTCCGGCAATGTCTCCCTTACATGTGAGACGATCCTCCAGGAGCCCTTCCACTTCTGCTGTCTCTCCTGCAAGGTCACTTAATTAATTAGGAGTACTTAAGTAGCACTAATTAATGGCTGCCTAATTTTCCTGTCGGAGTTAAACAAATCTTTAGTAGCACCCTATGCTGAATCATGTACGTGTGTATGTGTGCCTGTGGAGGTGAACCATGTGGTGGAGCAGGGAGGGAATCTTGGTAGTGTCATGACATAATAATGCTATTGTTTTGTATGTCAATTTATTGCCACTGGTTCAATGAGGCAATGTTTTGCGTATTGTCCATCATGAATTTGATGCTACTATTAAAGTAATATGCTAATGTCTTTCTATCCTTTCTCACTAAGCTAATGAAGGATTCACCTTGTTCCTACTTGTGCAAACAGGGATCATGTTGTGCCAATCGTACATTTTAGTGGAACTAAACAAGAGAATACAATGAACTGTATCCCAACCAGTGCTTTAACTCTGCTGGAAGTTCTTGATAATATTTCGATATAATGTTACCACTGGTAAACAAGAGTGATGTCAACCATACATTTGAAGTGAACAAAAATATATACTATTGAATGATTCCAGTGAGTGCTTTATCATCTCTTCTAGGACTACTTGAATAAGCTTCTTGCTCAGGTTGGTACCGGCCTAAGACCTTCATCCATATTAGTTTGTTGTCATCTCTATTTGTATCGTGCTACTGTGTTGCTACTATCATGAGAAACTCCTTTATCTTTGCACGTTAAATTTTTGCAACCTATGATACATGGTAATGCTTTCAGTGTTGAGCTAATTGGCACTGATTAAATAAACTAATACCTCTCTTTAAGGAAGATTACTATGTTGCTAACTTTACCCATTAAGATAATGAGGGCGCTTCTATTTGTTAGTGTATGTTTCATCAACTAGTCCCACTATTGCAGTAATCTCACTCTCTCAATATATGTGCCAACAGGGATGCTCGATTTTGGTGGAACTGCACAAAAGCTTTGGGTGCTTCATTGCCTCGACTGCATCCTTCCTTTCCTGTCAGTCGCTTATCTCGGCTTCCAGTCAAAAGGAAATAGTAATTGATATGCTTCCTCACACAGGTTGGTACCGGCCTTTATCCTGATTATTGTGCTTGTCATATGTATTGGTACTTTGGTATTGTGCTACTGTTTGCCATTTTCATAAAGGAGTAACTTGGAGCCTGAACTCGTAGGCAAATCATTACATTGGGCGATTTTAGGAGAACTGCACAAAAAGATCAGATGGACAGATACTTATACTACTGCTATGTACTCCAAAGTTCACTCAGACAAGCATTGATGTTGACAAGAAGAAGTGCTAGAGTGAACACCAACAATATTGCTTGGCGCATAGCCCAGAAAAATGCTGTCCAGTCTTTGGTCCCAACTTGTACCTTTTGGTTATCGGCACATATGGTAGCGAACTATATGGCATGGAGTCTAAAGATTCCAGACAAGTTGGTTGACGCGTATATTCATCTGGCACTTAATCAGTCTGCATGCCAGGGATGCTCCATTTCAGTTGAACTGCACAAAAAATTTGGGTGGTTCGTTTTATCGACCGCCTCCTTTCTTGTCTGCAATGTAGAATTTTGGCGAGCTACAGGACCAAGATGAGCCAGTAAACTAGTTGGATGAAAGTAGTGGCCAAGTTGCTCAAACCTCCCTCGGCATCGAGGCCACTATCTCAAGGATAAACCTACAAGCAAAGTTCAGATTGTCTGTGTTGTCTCTTATGTACTCAAAAGTTTGCTCGTACAAGCATTAATTTTAGCAAGAAGTACCACCGAGTGAACACCATTTACCAGTCTGTACCCTAGGTAATTAAAGTTTGTCCATGGATGATATTGGTTGTGATCTCTCAATCATTTGGATGCATAAACATGCTGAACATGTGTATATCAAAATATTTTTGTGAATTATCTATGAATATTGTCTTGTGATCTATCAATCATTTGGATGCATAGACATGCTGAACTTGTGTATATATGAATCTTTTGAGTTGTTGATTGCGAATGTTGGCTATGCATATAAATGTGTCCTGTGAACCTGACTTTGATACGAATGTTTACCTTTTCTGTTTTACTTGTGTGTGAACTTGTTAGAATGTCTACTGTGGGATTGTGGCGTGTGAGTGTCAACGGCACACCTTCTTCCGAGAAGAATTGCACCTTCTTGTTAGGGTAGCAACGGCGCATCAAATCTTTTTTTATCTTTTTGCTCTGTCTTCCCCCCTCCCCCGCTCAACCCCTGTCGTAATGTTTTCGGCCTCAAAACAAACATAGTACTGTGTTGTTTTTGGGCCCTGATGAAAAATCAAGTACTGCTTTCTGTAGGTTGGCCCGCCCAGCAAATGGGCTGCTGGTCCACCACGGACTGGGAGGCTAAAAATACAAGTTGTCTGGTGCAGAGGCAAGTAAAAAAACGCCATCGAGAGCCATCCACTGAAAAATAAATCGCGTCTGATGTGCTTCTTCAGTCACGCCGCCGGCCCCCTCTTTAATCCAGTTCGCTCCATTCCCCAACTAGCAGCACGGGACGGAAGTTTATTTCCCCCTCGCGCTGTCGGGGGATTGAAGAAGCGCGGCATCGAATCCAACACCGGCGATGGCTGCTTGTCCAAGTGATTTTCAGATAAGTAACTGCATGTTTCAGAGGAAGAGCATTTAAATCAACACGCACTTTTGAAACATGGATAACAGAATGTTGGAAATTTTATTCATGGTAAACAATAGAACTAACAAAAATTTAACATCATGCTAATCAACATTCATGTATAGCACTTCTTCATATGATGCAAAGTCAAAAAGATATGCTATTTTTAAAATGGCAAGAAAATGTTGAGTGTGCGAAAAATTGGGTAAACTAGGGACAAAATTTTGGCAAGTGTTAGATATTTTTCAACTGCACCAGTTGGAATCGAACCCGGGCAGTACAGCTTTTGAGTGAGAGGGCTGCAGCCACCGGGCTAGTGCAGTATGTTCAAAAGAATGAAGGCGTCTTCCCTGGCTCCGGTTCTTTCCCATCCGTGTGCGCTCGCCGTGGCGCCGCCGTATGCCATTGTCAACATGCTCAACAAACGAGAGGAATCCGGAGAGGACTGTACGCCGAGAGGCTGACAGTGGGGACCCACCAGGTCCAAGCCGTACGCAAGCAAGTGCCTCATTGAAAAAAAGCTTCCTCCTAATCGTATACTGACGTTGGGGCCCACGGGTTTGTCAACCTAGTCAATAAACGAAATAAATTTCCAACGATGACTGTCATCGGGGAGCTTTTTTTCAGGGGTATCGGGGATCTTTTTTTGTTGTTGTGGGAAAGGGGTATCGGGGATCTAGCTGGTATCATGTTTTTCAGAGGGCGAACAAGTATCAGCTAATCCTAGGTTTTGATTTTTTAACATGCATATCCCACGACATACCGAGACAGTGGTTTCAACTTATTTTTTGAGGTCCATCATGTACATACCAGCCTATGGGCCTCCCAGCGTAGGTTTTACTTTTTCTTAAACATCGGCAGCCCAATGTATTTTTTTATAAACGCAAATCTCTGTTCTATTTATCTATATATAAGAATAATAATGCAGTGTCCAATTTATGTTTTCCCTTCTAACCACATTATATATATTTATATTATTACTATTATCGTATATTTAATAGAGACTTATATATACATTATAAAAACATCACATGTCTTATTAACTTATAAAAGTAAATGTTTAACAGAAGTTGGCAAGAAAAATCTTTGTTGTTTTTGACTCATAGACAAGGAAAATCCTGGTGATTGCGTACAAAAGCTTGCGAATATTTTAAGGACCAATGTCATAATAACGCACTCGTTTTTATTTTGAGCAATAACTCGCTAATTTATTAATTGTATATATAATAAAATGTGTAGCTCCGGTTTATTTTTTGATATTAATTGCTCCTTCTAACCTAACATTAAATATAGAACATGCCCAGCTAATTCGTGTATTTCAAGAAAGTGCAAATGGGTTGGGATTTCTTAGAAAATATTAAATGGGCCACATTGAGGCGAACTTATTTGTTCACCTAGCCCAGCAAATGGACTGTTGATACGTCCATTTTGCATCATGTTTTCCTACTGTTATTTATAATGTTTTTATGCATAATAATGCTTTTTGGAGTAATTCTAATGCCTTTTCTCTCATAATATGCAAGGTTCACACAAAGAGGGAGAATATCGGCAGCTGGAATTCTGGACCTGAAAAAGCTATGTCAGGCCACCTATTCTGCACAACTCCAAATGAGCTGAAACTTCACGGAGATTTTTTATGGAATATATAAGAATTATTGAAGCAAATAACTACCAGAGGGGGGGCACCTGGTGGGCACGCCAGGGCCCCCACGCGCGCCCTGGTGGTTTGTGCCCTCCTCGGCCCACCTTCGGTGCCCCTCTTCTGGTATATAAGTCATTTTGACCTAGAAAAAATGGGAAGAGGACTTTCGGGACGAAGTGCCACCGTCTCGAGGCGGAACTTGGGTAGGTGCACTTTTGCACTCCGGCGGAGTTATTCCGCTGGGGGAACTTCCCTCCCGGAGGGGGAAATCATCGTCATCATCATCACCAACAACTCTCTCAGCTTGGGGAGGGCAACCTCCATCAACATCTTCAATAGCTCCATCTCCTCTCAAATCCTAGTTCATCTCTTGTGTTCAATCTTTGTACCGGAACCTTGGATTGGCGCTTGTGGGTGACTAGTAGTGTTGATTACATCTTGTAGTTGATTACTATATGGTTTATTTGGTGGAAGATTATATGTTCAGATCCATTATGCTATTTAATACCAATTAGATCTTGAGCATGATTATCATTTGTGAGTAGTTACTTTTGTTCTTGAGGTCACGGGAGAAATCTGGTTGCAAGTAATCATGTGAACTTGATATGTGTTCGATATTTTGATGATATGTATGTTGTGATTCCCTTAGTGGTGTCATGCGAACGTCGACTACATGGCACTTCACCTTATTAGGGCCTAAGGGAATGCATTTTGGAGTAGTTATTAGATGATGGGTTGCGAGAGTGACAGAAGCTTAAACCCTAGTTTATGCGCTACTTCGTAAGGGATTGATTTGGATCCAAAAGTTTAATGCTATGGTTAGATTTTATCTTAATACTTTTCTCATAGTTGCGAATGCTTGCGGGAGGGTTAATCATAAGTAGGAGGTTTGTTCAAGTAAGAACAGCACCTAAGCACCGGTCCACCCACATATCAAATTATCAAAGTAGCGAACACGAATCAAACCAACATGATGAAAGTGACTAGATGAAATTCCCGTGTACCCTCAAGAACTTTTGCTTATCATAAGAGACCGTTTTGGCCTGTCCTTTGCCTCAAAAGGATTGGGATACCTTGCTACACTTTTCTTACCATTACCGTTATTTGCTCGTTACAAATTATCTTGCTATCAAACTATTCATTACTTATAATTTCAGTGCTTGCAGAGAATACCTTGCTGAAAACTACTTGTCATTTCCTTCTGCTCCTCATTGGGTTCGACACTCTTACTTATCGAAAGGACTATGATTGATCCCCTATACTTGTGGGTTATCAAGGCTCTTTTCTGGTGCCATTGCCGGGGAGTGAAGTGCTCTTGGTAAGTAGAAATCGGTAAGGAAAAACTATTACTACGTGCTGAAATTTATTGTCACTTGTTACTATGGAGAACAATCCTTTGAGGGGTTTGTTTGGGGTATCTTCACCTCGACCGAAACCACAATTAGTTTCCCCTCAACCTACTGCACCTACTGAAAATATTGGTTATGAAATTCCTTCGGGTATGATAGAACAACTGCTAGCTAATACTTATGCAGGAGATGGAACCGAACATCCTGATATGCATTTGATATATGTGGATGAAATTTGTGGATTATTTAAGCTTGCAGGTTTACCCGGAGATGAAGCTAAGAAGAAGGTTTTCCCTTTATCTTTGAAGGGAAAAGAATTGGCATGGTATAGGCTATGCGATGATATTGGATCATGGAATTGGAATCATTTGAAATTGGAATTTCACCAAAAAATTTATCCTATGCATCTAGTTCATCATGATCAGAATTGTATATATAATTTTTGGCCTCGTGAAGGAGAAAGTATTGCTCTAGCTTGGGGGAGGCTTAAGTCAATGTTATATTCATGCCCCAATCATGAGCTCTCAAGAGAAATTATTATTCAAAAAATTTATGCTCGGCTTTCTCGTGATGATCAATCCATGCTCGATACTTCTTGTACTGGTTCTTTTATGAAGAAGACTATTGAATTCAGGTGGGATCTTTTAGAAAGAATTAAACGCAACTTTGAAGACTGGGAACTCAACGAAGGTAAAGAGTTAGGTATTAACCTTAGTTTGATTGTGTTAAATCTTTTATGAATACCGATGCTTTTCAAAAGTTTAGCACTAAATATGGACTTGACTCTGAGATAGTGCCTCTTTTTGTGAATCATTTGCTACTCATGTTGATCTCCCTAAAGAGAAGTGGTTTAAATATCACCCACCTATTAAAGAATTAATTAAAGAACCGATTGTGGTTAAAGATGGAACTATCATTTGTAATGTTGACCCGGTTGTTCCTACTACTTACATCGAAAAACTACCTTTCCCTGTTAGGATAAAGGAACATACTAAGGTCTCAACCATGGTCAATAAAAGCTATATTAGAGCACCTAAACTTGCTGAACAAATCAAGGTCGAACCTAGTGTTGCTATGGTTAAAGATCTCTTGGAAGAAAATATTGATGGGCATGTTATTTACTTTTGTGATGAAGCTGCTAGAATTGCTAAACCTGATGAAAAGGATAAACATAGACTTGTTGTTGGCATGCCTGTTGTCTCAGTCAAAATAGGAGATCACTGTTATCATGGTTTATGTGACTTAGGTGCTAGCGTGAGTTCTATTCCCTTTACCTTATATCAAGAAATTATGAATGACATAGCACCTGCTGAAATAGAAGACATAGATGTTACTATTAAACTTGCTAATAGAGACACCATCACACCACTTGGGGTGGTCAGAGATGTTGAAGTCTTGTGTGGGAAAATAAAATATCCTACTGATTTTCTTGTTCTTGGTCCCCACAAGATGACTTTTGTCCCATTATCTTTGGTAGACCTTTCTTGAACACCGTTAATGCTAAAATAGATTGTGAGAAACAAACCTTCGGTGTTAGTTTTGGTGATGAGTCTCATGAGTTTATTTTTTCCAAGTTTAGTAGAAAACATCATAAGAAAGAATTGCCTAGTAAGGATGAAATAATTGGTCTTGCTTCTATTGCCGTGCCTCCTACTAATCCACTAGAACAATATTTGCTAGACCATAAAAATGATATGCATATGCATGAAAGAAATGAGATAGGTAAGATTTTCTTTGAACAACAACCTCTGCTTAAACACAATTTCCCTATTGAAAATCTAGGAGGTCCTCCTCCACCTAAAGGTGATCCTGTGTTTGAATTAAAACAATTGCCAGACACTTTGAAATATGCTTATCTTGATGAGAAAAAGATATATCCTGTTATTATTAGTGCTAACCTTTCAGAACATGAAGAAGAAAGATTATTGAAAATTCTAAAGAAGCACCGTGCTGCTATTGGGTATACTCTTGATGATCTTAAGGGCATTAGTCCCACTCTCTGTCAGCATAAGATTAATATGGAACCTGATGCTAAACCCGTTGTTGATCACCAACGATGGTTGAATCCTAAAATGAAAGAAGTGGTAAGAACTGAAATACTGGAGCTTCTGGAAGCAGGTATAATTTATCCCATAGCTGATAGTAGATGGGTAAGTCCTGTTCATTGTGTCCCTAAGAAAGGAGGTATTACTGTTGTTCCTAATGATAAAAATGAACTTATTCCACAAAGAATTGTCACTGGTTATAGAATGGTAATTGATTTTAGAAAATTAAATAAAGCAACTAGAAAAGATCATTACCCTCTGCCTTTTATTGATCAAATGTTAGAAAGACTATCTAAGAACACACACTTTTGTTTTCTCGATGGATATTCTTGTTTTTCTCAAATACCTGTTTCACAACCTGATCAAGAGAAAACCACCTTTACTTGTCCTTTTGGAACTTATGCTTATAGACGTATGCCTTTTGGTTTATGCAATGCACCTGCTACCTTTCAAAGATGTATGACTGCTATATTCTCTGATTTTTGTGAAAAGATTGTTGAGGTTTTCATGGATGATTTTTTCGTTTACGGAACTTCTTTTGATGATTGCTTAAGCAATCTTGATCGAGTTTTGCAGAGATGCGAGCAAACCAATCTTGTCTTGAATTGGGAGAAGTGCCACTTTATGCTTAATGAAGGTATTGTCTTGGGACATAAAATTTCTGAACGAGGTATTGAGGTGGATAAAGCTAAAGTTGATGCAATTGAGAAAATGCCATGTCCTAAATATATCAAAGGTATTCGTAGTTTCCTTGGTCATGCTGGTTTCTATAGTAGATTTATTAAAGACTTCTCTAAAATTTCTAGGTCTCTTACAAATCTTTTACAAAAGGATGTTCCATTTGTTTTTGATGATGATTGTGTAGAAGCCTTTGAAACACTTAAGAAAGCCTTAATTTCTGCACCTATTGTTAAACCACCTGATTGGAACTTGCCTTTTGAAATTATGTGTGATGCTAGTGATTATGTTGTTGGTGCTGTTCTAGGACAAAGAGTTGATAAGAAACTAAATGTTATCCATTATGCTAGCAAAACTCTAGACAGTGCCCAAAGAAATTATGCTACTACTGAAAAAGAATTTTTAGCAGTTGTGTTTGCTTGTGATAAATTTAGATCTTACATTGTTGATTCTAAAGTGATTATTCACACTGATCATGCTACTATTAAATATCTTATGGAAAAGAAAGATGCTAAACCTAGACTCATTAGGTGGGTTCTCTTGCTACAAGAATTTGACTTGCATATCACTGATAGAAAAGGAGCTGAGAACCTCGTAGCTGATAACTTGTCTAGGTTAGAAAATATTCTTGATGACCCACAACCTATTAATGATAGTTTTCCTGATGAGCAATTAGCTGCAATAAATGTCTCTCATAACACTCCTTGGTATGCTGACTATGCTAATTATATTGTTGCTAAATATATACCACCTAGCTTCACTTACCAACAAAATAAAAAATTCTTTTATGATATGACCCACATCTTTATAAAGAAGGAGTAGATGGTTTTATTAGACGTTGTGTACCTGAGCATGAACAGGGACAAATCCTACGAAAATGTCACTCCGAAGCTTACGGGGGGCATCATGCGGGAGACAGAACTGCTCACAAGGTATTGCAATCTGGTTTTTATTGGCCTGCTCTCTTCAAGGATGCCCATAAGTTTGTTTTATCTTGTGATGAATGTCAAAGAATTGGTAATATTGGTAAGCGTCTGGAAATGCCTATGAATTATTCTCTTGCTGTTAAACCATTTGATGTCTGGGGTTTCGATTACATGGGACCTTTTCCTTCCTCTAATGGGTATATACATATTTTGGTTCCTGTTGATTATGTTACTAAGTGGGTAGAAGCTATTCCAACTAGTAGTGCTGATCACAACACCTCTATTAAAATGCTTAAGGAAGTTATTTTCCCAAGGCTTGGAGTCCCTAGATACTTAATGACTGATGGTGGTTCACATTTTATTCATGGTGCTTTCCGTAAAATGCTTGCTAAGTATGATGTGAACCATAGAATTGCATCCCCCTATCATCCTCAGTCTAGTGGTCAAGTTGAACTTAGCAATAGAGAAATAAAATTAATTTTACAAAAAACTGTCAATAGGTCCCGAAAGAATTGGTCTAAGAAATTAGACGACGCACTTTGGGCTTACCAAACAGCATATAAAAATCCCATGGTTTATGAAAAAGCTTGTCATTTGCCTCTTGAGTTAGAACATAAAGCATATTGGGCGATTAAAGAACTCAACTATGATTTCAAACTTGCCGGTGAAAAGAGGTTATTTGATATTAGCTCACTAGATGAATGGAGAACCTAAGCTTATGAAAATGCCAAGTTATTTAAAGAAAAAGTCAAAAGATGGCACGATAAACGAATCCAAAAGCATGAGTTCAAAGTTGGAGAATATGTTCTTTCGCACAATTCCCGTTTCAGATTTTTTGCAGGAAAGCTTCTCTCTAAATGGGAAGGACCCTATGTTATCGAGGAGGTTTATCGATCTGGAGCTATCAAAATAAATAATGCCGAAGGTACTAGCCCGAAGGTTGTCAATGGGCAAAGAATAAAACATGATATCTCAGGTACGCCCATTAATGTTGAAAGCAATATTATCCAAACTATGACACCGGAAGAACACATAAAAGAAACCTTCCAGAACACTCCAGAATCATGAAAAAAGAGGAGGTACGTAATATGGTAAGTAAACGGACTCCAAAAAATCCGCAAAAATATTTTCTATCAGTTTTGGAATATATTAAAAATTAGGAAAATAAGAAACAGCCAGGAAGGTAACCCTGGTGGGCACAAGACAGCAGGGCGCGCCTGCCAGGCGCACCCAGGTGGGTTGTGCCCACCTCGGGTACCTTTCGGACTCCGTTTTTCTCCCGTTTGCTTGTTTCCCAAGATAAAAAAATCTTTATATACTCCCCAAACCTATTGACCACCGTATCACGGAGAAATCTTCTGTTTTCTTTCCTTGCTATTTTCTAACAAATCTGAAAATATGTCATCCCAAGACTCGAAGGGTGAGAGCTATGTTGCAGATTATATCTCAAACCCCAAGGTTTCTGGTGATGAGGAGCACTATAGTTGGACTTCAGAGGAGGAAGAAGACTATGATCCTGAAGGGGAGGAGGAGACAAGCTCAGATGAAGATGAAGTTCCATTGCCTCAACCTGGGGACATGCACGTGGAATTCAAGAAGTCAAGTCTCCCCAAAAAAGCAAAGAAACCTAAGATCCAGTTTATCCCCTTTCGTCTCTTGCAGGAAAACAAGCAAGAATTATGCAAAAAGATATTAGAGCTCAAGTATGAGATCGGTGACTTAAAGGAGGAAAATTTCATCCTCAAGCGTAAGCTGAGGAAGAAAGACAAACCTACCACATCATCACCTCCTTCTTCATCACCAAAGGAGACTTGAGTATCGGGTATGGGCACTCCCCTTGGCTTGTGCCAAGCTTTGGGGAGGTGCCCCGGTATCGTATCACCATCACTATCTTTTGCCTTTATTTATCTTAGTTCGATCGTTAGTTATCTTTCGATTTAGTTGAATAAAAGTTTAGTCTGATCCTTTCTTTTCAAGTGCTTGCTTAGTGATCTATCCTTGTAATCGTGTGCAAGATATATAATAAAGTTTTGTTTGAGTTTTGTTTTCTTTACTTTCATATTCACAAAAAGGAAAGGAAATAAATGAAAAATATCATATGCTAATCTTATGGTAAGTAATGACATCACATAAGGAAGAGTATAAGTAGAAAATTTTATTGGAGATTTACAAACATTGCATAGGTCAATGATGCAATTCATGAAAGAATTAATAAGGGAAAGAAGATTCACATGCAAATACACTATCTTGGACATCTTTTATGATTGTGAGCCCCCATCAAAATATTATATGCCAAAATTGTTGACGTTGGACAAGGAAGACAACGTAATGATTTAAGTTTGTTCATATTCACATAGAAGTTATATTGTCATAGATCCTTTAACATGTGGTGCTTGCCCCCATCCTTGCTAGCCAAAAATTCTGCACTAAGTAGAGATACTGCTTGTGCATCCAAAACCCTTAAACCCAAATCTTGTTTTGAGAGTCCACTATACCTACCTATGGATTGAGTAAGATCCTTCAAGTAAGTTGTCATCGGTGCAATAAGGCAATAAAAATTGCTTCTAAATGTGTTAGATCATTTAGTGTAAGAGAAAATTGAGCATTGTACGAACTTGTGATGGCAAAGAATAAAAGTGATAGACTGCATAATAAAGGTTGCTATCATAAGGGGCAATATAACGTGACGTTCTTTTGCACTAAGAGATTGAGCATACAACCAAATAGCGCATGGCAACCTCTGCGAAGGGCCTATGTTTTACTTTTATGTATTTACTTTTATGCAAGAGTCAAAGTATATCTCTATTCCTTTTTATTTTCTCTTTTGGCAAGCACCATGTGGTGAAGAAAGATCTAGGCACATATATCCAGTTAGATATGTGTGGGCATGCATTATTATTGTTGACATCACCCTTGAGGTGAATACATTGGGAGGCGAAACTATAGGCCCCTATCTTTCTATGTGTCCAGTTGAAACTTTTTTCTCATGTGTATGCGGTGAGTGTTAGCAATCATAGAAGACTATATGATGGTTGAGTATGTGGAGTTGCCAAAAAGGATCCGATACGTGACCCTTCCTGAAAAGATGATGAATTGTAGTTGCAAAGTTGACTGAGAACAAAGTTTGTTCATTTTCAATAGAGTTTATGCTTTATACTTCAATGTTGTGATGAATTGTTACTTGTTCATGAGAAGTTTATGATAAAAGTTATATAATAAAGTTTGTTGCTATTATAATAATATACCTGATGCTTCTATGTCTGTATTTTGTTTTTATCGACACTTCTCTCTCTAAGCATGTGGACATGTTTTTCGATTTCGGTTTTCGCTTGAGGACAAGAGAGGTCTAAGCTTGGGGGAGTTGATACGTCCATTTTGCATCATGTTTTCCTACTGTTATTTATAATGTTTTTATGCATAATAATGCTTTTTGGACTAACTCTAATGCCTTTTCTCTCATAATATGCAAGGTTCACACAAAGAGGGAGAATATCGGCAGCTGGAATTCTGGACCTGAAAAAGCTACGTCAGGCCACCTATTCTGCACAACTCCAAATGAGCTGAAACTTCACGGATATTTTTTATGGAATATATTAGAATTATTGAAGCAAATAACTACCAGAGGGGGCCCACCAGGTGGGCATAACCCACCTGCGCGCGCCAGGGCCCCCAGGCGCGCCCTGGTGGGTTGTGCCCTCCTCGGCCCACCTTTGGTGCCCCTCTTCTGATATATAAGTCATTTTGACCTAGAAAACTGGGGAGAGGACTTTCGGGACGAAGCGTCGCTGTCTCGAGGCGGAACTTGCGCAGGAGCACTTTTGCCCTCCGGCGGAGAGATTCTGCCGGGGGAACTTCCCTCCCGGAGGATGAAATCATCGTCATCATCATCACCAACAACTCTCCCATCTTGGGAGGGCAACCTCCATCAACATCTTCAACAGGACCATCTCCTCTCAAACCCTAGTTCATCGCTTGTGTTCAATCTTTGTACCGGAACCTTAGATTGGTTCTTGTGGGTGACTAGTAGTGTTGATTACATCTTGTAGTTGATTACTATATGGTTTATTTGGTGGAAGATTATATGTTCAGATCCATTATGCTATTTAATACCCCTCTGATCTTGAGCATGATTGTCATTTGTGAGTAGTTACTTTTGTTCCTGAGGTCACGGGAGAAATCTGGTTGCAAGTAATCATGTGAACTTGATATGTGTTCGATATTTTGATGATATGTATGTTGTGATTCCCTTAGTGGTGTCATGTGAACGTCGACTACATGGCACTTCACCTTATTAGGGCCTAAGGGAATGCATTGTGGAGCAGTTATTAGATGATGGGTTGCGAGAGTGACAGAAGCTTAAACCCTAGTTTATGCGCTACTTTGTAAGGGATTGATTTGGATCCAAAATTTTAATGCTATGGTTAGATTTTATCTTAATACTTTTCTCGTAGCTGCGGATACTTGCGGGAGGGTTAATCATAAGTAGGAGGTTTGTTCAAGTAAGAACAGCACCTAAGCACCGGTCCACCCACATATCAAATTATCAAAGTAGCGAACACGAATCAAACCAACATGATAAAAGTGACTAGATGAAATTCCCGTGTACCCTCAAGAACTTTTGCTTATCATAAGAGACCGTTTTGGCCTGTCCTTTGCCTCAAAAGGATTGGGCTATCTTGCTGCACTTTTGTTACCATTACCGTTATTTGCTCGTTACAAATTATCTTGCTATCAAACTTCTCGTTACTTATAATTTCAGTGCTCGCAGAGAATACCTTGCTGAAAACTACTTGTCATTTCCTTCTGCTCCTCGTTGGGTTTGACACTCTTACTTATCGAAAGGACTACGATTGATCCCCTATACTTGTGGGTCATCAACTGTAAATTCTAGAAAACATGGGTTAAATATATGCCACATTTTTGCAGGCTGACATGTGGGCCAATAGGTCGAAGCGTACGCAAGGCGTTGCCAACTTAGTCAACAAATCATTCTGACATCCACACCCATTCGATTTATATCCAACGGCTGGCATGCACCTTGAATCTCTCGTCTTCTTCCTCCAGCGTTGCCAGGACCGCCTGCTCTGGCCTCCGGTGGCTAGCGGCTCTGCTTACAACGCATCGCTGCGAAGCGCTACCCCACCGCCGGCCAGGCTATCCCTCCACCCCTCCACACATCTTGTTATTCTCCACTGACTGCAGCCCCACGCCGCACCACAACTAGTTATAACCCTTGTACTCTTCTCAATCTGTGACTCCACTACCGCGTCTTCCCATCTCCGGGTCGTTCCCGTCCGGGGCCTCGCCGTCGTCCACCGCCTTGCTGCGCTCGTCGCGGCGTGGTCAACAAACGAGTGACATCGGAAGAGGACTGTACGTGAAGAGCCTGACAGCTGGGACCCACGAGGTCCATGGTCGCACGCAAGGAAAGTTCCTCCTTATTAAGCTGAAAAAATGTTTCCTCCCCCTGACAGCTGGGACGCACCAGCTACATCTTCGCACGCAAGGAAGTGCCTCCTTATTATGCGGAAAAAATGATTCCTCCCCCTGACAGTTGGGACCCACCAGCTACATCTTCACACGCAAGGAAGTGCCTCCTTATTACGCGAAAAAAAATGATTCCTCCCCCTGACAGCTAGGACCCAGCAGCTATATCTTCGAACGCAAGGAGGTCCGTCCTTATCCTCCATGACAGGTGGGACCCACCCGATCGAAGCGTACGTAGCGTTGTCTGTCTTGTTGCGAACGTGTACGTACATACTAGTCGATCGGTCGCTCTGCAATGATGAACCATGGCTGAGTAAGTAGTGGCACATGTCATAGTAGAGCCCCCATGTAGTAGTTCAGACTGTCCCTTCTAAACCGTGTACATGTACATATAGCCACATGCCAAAAAAAATGGCCACGTACGTACATACGAGCGGGGTCTTGAAACGCGTACTCGTGCATACGGACGGCCAGGGCTCGTGTACATGGAGAGGCAATGGACGGTAGCGATGTCGGCAGCCAACCGGCTGGGTTGGAATGGAGGAAACATCGTCGTGTTCACCGGGAGCCAAGTGACTGGGTCGGAACACGTCCTGTTCATCTGGAGCGAAGCCACAGGGTCGGAACACGTCCTATTCATTGGGAGCCAACCGGCTCGGTCGGAACAATCGAAACGGGATCTGGTGTACCGCAAAACAGAGGAAAACGGCCTTCTGTTCGACCATGTATGGTCGAAACGGGGTCCTGTTCATCGGGAAGGGTCTGGCGTACCGCAGAACAGAGGAAATGAACTTGTGTTCGAGTGCCTATGATCGAAACGGGGTGCTGTTGATCAGGTGTGGCATACCGCAAAACAGAGGAAACAGACTTGTGTTGGAGCGCCTACGGTCGAAACGAGGTCCTGTTCATCGGGAGGGGTGTGGCGTACCGCAAAACGGGACTCCACGAGCTACTGTTCATCCACAGTCTACTGCCTCGCTCCAGCCTCCACGAGCTACTGTTCATCCACCGTCGAATTCCTCCAGACCCCACCTGCTACTGTTCATCCTCCATCGACTTCCTCCAGCCTCCACCAGCACTGTTCACCATGGAGTCCTGTTCATCCAGCCTCTACCGGCTACTGTTCAACCAGCCCTCCACACGGGGTCCTATTCAACCAGCCCTCCACGGGATCCTGTTCATCCACCCCCAACCGGCTCGGGTGTGTGCCGGCCTCCTCTCACTACTGGAATCAAAGAATTTTCCATCAGCCGGTTCTTTGCCGTCTGCTAGCGGACAACAAAGAAGGTCTTTGCCGTCTACTTACAAAAAACAGACGATAAAGAACGGGCTGATTCCTATAGTGTCTCGATTGGGGTCCTGTTCATCCAGCGGCAACGACCTCTACTACCATGGGGTCCTGTTCATCCAACCCCCACCGGGAACTGTTCATCCAACCCCAACAACGGTCACTGTCATCAAGAGGCAGCAGCAGGTTTGGTCGACTTCAGTTAGCAGTAGTAGCGAAGGAATCACTCGGGTTCAGTTAACAACCAGGGATCGATCGCTCGGGTTCAGTAACGTAGCTAGTGCAATCGCTCGGGTTCAGTAAGCGAACGCCTTGCTTGGGTTCAGTTAGAGCCCAATGCCTCGCACCCACGCGCGTACGTGTACGAGAGAAACATGCAAACCTCCGTGCATCGCTCGGCCCCGACCACCCACCGTAACCGGGAACTTGTCGGGGCCGGATTCCGGGAACACAACATATCCCAGAAATTTAACCCCTCGTGTTACCACCAGCCTAGGATTTCTGTTACTGGTGGACACGTCCTTGTTACAGATTACCAAGCTATTACAAGAATTGGATACAAGACCATAAAGGTCTAAAGATACAATAGTGATTCTGGTGGTGGATGATGGGAATGACTCGTGGTTCTCCAACGTCGATGGGGCTCCATTCCCACGGGACCAGCTGGCCCGGATAACTCCTATCCGCGTAGTCACTAATCCTATGCTCCGCACGGGTGTCGCGGTGGTACTCCTCAAAGAAATCCTGACCTGGCCAAGTAAATAGCCAGGGACAAGCCTGTGAGTACATTTGAATGTACTCGCAAACATGATGAACAAAAGATATACCGAATGCAGGAGACAAAATATATAATCATGATGAACTACACTATATGCGTATGCTCATGATGGACTTAAATGCATGCTGTCAGGAATTAAATCATGGCATGATAAAATATTAGCATGTGCAAATAAATGGATATATAAAAATGTTAGTGATAAACTAGGAAAGTTAAAGGAAAAAAAAATAAAAGAAATGCCGGTCGGATGTCTAAAGTGACACCACGGTAGGTCTTGAAGAGAAATGCCAAACAGGTGAATAAAAGAGAATTCGGACGAGACAGGACCATCCGAGAACTCAGGCGACACCACGAGAGGTCTTGAAGAGAAATGCCAGTCGGGTGTCAAGTGACGCCACGGTCGGACTTGAAGAGAAATGCCAAATCGGGTATCCACAAGAGTAGTGGCGTGATAAACCGCCTGTGATCTCGAGGGACGCCACGAAGAGGTCTTGAAAATAAAATTGAGTGCCCGGGGTAGTCTAGCCAACCCCTGAGACACTCAAGAAAATATAAAATAAGAGAAACGGATTAGTCCACAATAATATTCATAAGGCAGTAATATTATTATGCATAACTATCTCATTCATGATAACAAAATATTCAAGGCAGCTTTAGTGGTGACAATAATTATCCTGCCAAGTAACTCATGCTTAGTTTAATTATTTCCTCCGAAGACCGACACTTGACCAACCCAGACTATAGTCCTTAACCGCGGACATGGCTATTCGAATAGGTTTAAACTCTGCAGAGGGTGTACTCTTTACCCACAAGTAAAAGACTTCTTTAGTCAGTACTGTGACACTGACTAATTCCCATTACGTTCTTTGGGTTGAAAACACACCTAACCAGCACACACCAGATTAACTTTCCGGATGCCAGGAATCACCCAAAGCATCGTTCAAGAAAAACTCTAAGACGAAGAGACCAACGTCCTGCATGGGATCACTATTCATACGTGCGGATTACAAGGGGTGCCCCCCTCTCAGTCACAACTGGAAACACCCATGCCCCCTGACCCGATGACAGGATTTAGTCCGCGGCCATGGAAACCCTCATCATGGCCCTCTGTATGGTGTGTGCATGGAATGGGGTTATCAACTTACTGAACCATACCCTACCTGTGGCAGGGACCTGTGGTAGTACGGAACAAGTATGGGGGTTACCGGAACAAGACTCGATCTACGGTCGACTCAGGAGGTTCAAGTTTTCCGGCAGTGTTTAGCTCAACAAAGCATCTTTTTAAGAGTAACACCAAACAGGGCCACAATCCCTTGCATGCTCCTACATGCATAACCAATAAGGCATGATCACGCTTCAACGTGGTCACCCTTCTGCCAGAACTGTATTTTACTTATACCTGCTCCTGCAAGTTAGTCATGACAACACACGATGCATGGTAGGATGAAACATGCCAACACTACATGCATGCAAATTTTACTCGAATTCAAACCATGCAAGCACTACTAACAATATGCCAATTTAATTTGAATCCTACATTGTAATGTTCAAATTATTCTAGCAAATAATCTACCATGCATTCACCATATCAAATGTTCAAGATGCTTGCCTTGAGCATGCAAAGGATATGGGTGCACTCCAAAAGTTTTGAAAATTCTCTTCCGTCCATTTTCCTATTTTCAAAAAATATTGCAATTACCATATAAAACAAAAACAGTGCTAAAAAGTGTTTCAAATATTTTTGAAATAAATACTAAAATAAACTAGATGAAAAATAATAAATTACAGAAAAGATTCAATTTATTTGGAGTTATTATGAATTACTAAGAGAATTTATAAGTTGGAAAGAATAAAGGAATGGAGTATTTAAAATATCCAGTAGTAACAGTGTGTAGGAAAAATGTTCACCTAGGCTGGAATACAAGAGCATGATTTTTGGATTCTATAGAAATTTGAATCATCCAATTTGGATTTGAAAAGGACACCGTGGGATTATTTGAAACTGCATAAAAAAAGAAAAGGAGTGGAGGTGCGTGGTTTAGTCGGACGGCGTCACTGGGCCGTGGCTGCGGGGCTGGCCCAACTTTGCCGACTCAGAGAGAGAGCGGTGAGGTCAGTGATGGTGGGTCCCGCGGGCCCACCAGTCAGGTTTGACTGGTCTTCGTCCCCCCTCCTTGCGCGCATCTGGACCAAACAGAGGGGGAGCTCCGGCGTTGCTCGCCGCCGTTGATGGAGGGCTCGGTGGCCTCGGGCGACGGTCGGGACGGAACCTCCACTACATCCCGCGCCCGTAGGTGGTCTGGCCAGCATCGGGGATGGCCGGAGTGGAGTGCGGTGCGGTGCCCGGTGGACGGCGGCATTGGATAGGATGGAGTACTCGTCTACGATGGCTCCTGAGAGCAATTGAGAGGAGGGTTGGGTTCGTGGAGTCGAGGGAAGGCTGCTAGAGAGGGAGACGGGGGAAGGGATGCTCTGGTGGTGTTGGCAGGTGATTTCGCCGCTGATGAAGAAGAGGGGAGCTCCCGGTCTGCTGTCTGCTCCAGGAGGTCTACGTAGAGGAGGGAGGTGATCCTGTGGGGTTGGGTGAGCTCGGGAGTGCTTTATAGGGAGGGAGAGGCAGTTCCCATGGCGTCCAGAAGAAGGCTCGGCGGCGGCGGCCATTAATGGTGATAGGTGAAGCCGGTGAGGACTTGATGGTGGACGGTGAGGTTGGTGAGGACGGTGGCCATCCATATTAATGCCAGGAGGAGTTGGTTGGCCCGGGGCGACGCCAGATGGCTTGGGCGGTGTCGTGCCCGAGCAGAGAAGGATGGCGGCGGCTGTGGTCGGTGCTCTTCGGTGCTGGGTGGCACCAGGTGACAAGAGGAGGTGTCGGCGAGGGCATTGGCTTGCCCATGAATCTATCAGAGGAGGGACACGAGCGAGGGAGGTGGCAGAGGCACGGTGCTAGGGCGATGCCGATGCCTGCAATACCGGTGCTCTGGCCGCGCTCTGAGCATGCACTTGAAGTGCTCGATGAATTGCCAGGGTGGGCCATAGTGACCCAATCAAGCTAAATTTTGGTAGGACCATGTTTACAGTGATGGCAGGGCTACTTGACATGCTTGTTTGGGTAGGAGAGCAAGTTCCTAATGTAGTTTTGGTAGATAGCCAAATTCTATTATGCACACAATCTGTTTGATAAAATGCTAGGGTTATCTAGGCATTTTTGCTAACTGTGAAAATTAGCAAGATCATGCTTCATTACATGATAGATGAAATGGTGGGGTTGGATGGATTAGAGGGAAGACTTGCTAGTGCAATTTTTGGAGAAATTCTGTTCTGGACCAGTTTTTGAGGGAACCATTTGGTGGATATAAATGATCCCAATGGAGCTGATATTCTGGAGTTAAGAGTTTGGTTGGAAGAACTATAGGTGGGAAAAGTTTCAGGATTTTTGGGGAAAGGAAAATTGGGGTTGTAGTTATAACCTAGAAAATGGATAGAAATGAAAGGAGGATGGTTTGCTCAAAATTTTAAAAAGACAAAGTTGGGTTTTTGCATAAAAGTGATATATAGGCATCACATGACCTCTCCTAATTTTTGTGGAAATTTAAAATATTTATTTAAAATAGCTGTAGTGCAACAGAGGCATTTCAGAATTTGAAAATGTTATTAAAAGAATAGTTTTGGGGCAAATTTTATTATGAAAATAATTCCTATAGTTATTAAAGTAGTAATGAAATGGTTTTAAGAAACTCCCAAATCCACAATATCATTTTCAAAAAAAATTATATGGAGGGAAGAATTTTGGAAAACAGAAACAGAAAAGACCCTGAAAATATCAAAAGACTTAATATAATTCAAAAATTTATTTCTGGCCAAATTTTATTTAATAAAAATCCTGGTTGAATTTTTGGGTTTTACAAACTCTACCCCCATTAAGAAAATCTCATCCTCGAGATTTGTTAAGGACGGAAGAATTAAATGCGTATCAAAGCAAACAATAATATGCAAAATGCAAACATAGCAATGCACTTATGATATACGCCCTAAAATATCATACAACGGTTGCGTTATGTAAACTAGCATTAGACACAGCAACAACCAAACTCGTGACCCTCTACGGTTCCGGATGAGACGTTCTAGCTCTGACCCTGGCTGTGTACTCTCCAAACACTCGACGAGAGTAGCCAGAAGAGGGGGACGGGCCATTCTGCTGGTCGTCCCCTGGGATTCTTGGATTACTTCCCAGGACTACTGACAGAATAACTGATGGTTTTGCACTCCCCCTTACTAGTGGGTGTTGAGCAATGGCTCTCCTTGTAATGGAGAGTTCCCTGGCAACTTGGGTGAGCAGTGACTCTTGTGCAGCCACAAAATGCACCAAGTTTTCCAGGGCAGGGTTTTGCTCGTGCTCGGAGTTAGCAAAATGCATCCCTCAATCGTAGCTGGATCTGGATGGATAGTAGAAAAATGAGCGATTGTGAGTTCTTGAATCTTGGTGGCGAAGTTGGGCAATGGCTTCTCTAGCGGCATACTGGATGGCTTGATATTCACCAGCTATTACTCTTCCCGTGAATCAGTGAGAGTGTTCTTGTGCCAAAGCCCTTCCATTAATAGATACTATGGCCCAAAAATGGGTGAGGCCATTGCGATCCCTTGCTTGGTACACCACATATCGTGGTGATTCTTCCAAACCATGGGCACGTCGGGTGATGTTAGAGATTATGCGGATGAAGCCATCAAGCTCCGGCGCGGTGGTCTCGTGTTAGATGAGGGAACGAGGCATCTTGGTGGTTTGGATTAAAGTGAGAATGAAGGCCGTGCTGTGCTGTGCGGAGGCAGGGCTTCCTTTATAGGCTAGCTGAGTCTTCCATTGCACACTAGCGGACGGAACAACGCAGGTATCGGCCACAGGCACATGGCCTATGGCCTAGGATTGTAGGTTCGGCACTGACTATCAATAAAGATGTTGGCTGGCCACTGTGCAGGCTCTATCGGATGGAATGGGCTGACTATGGATAGGAAAGGATGTGGATGGTGTGGAAACCTAGGGATAGTGACTAGGCTAAGATAGGATTAGCCAATGGTCAGCCTGGCTCTGATACCAAGGCTGTCGGGGCTGGATTTCGGGAACACAACATATCCCAGAAATTTAACCCCTCGTGTTACCACCAGCCCAGGATTTCTGTTACTGGTGACACGTCCTTGTTACAGATTACCAAGCTATTACAAGAATTGGATACAAGACCATAAAGGTCTAAAGATACAACAGTGATTCTGGTGGTGGATGACTGGAATGACTCGTGGTTCTCCAATGTCGATGGGGCTCCATTCACACGGGAACAACTGACCTGGATAACTCCTATCCACGTAGCCGCTAATCCTAGGCTCCGCACGGGTGTCGCGGTGGTACTCCTCGAAGAAATCCTGACCTGGCCAAGTAAATAGCCAGGGACAAGCCTGTGAGTACGTTTGAATGTACTCGCAAACATGATGAACAAAAGATATACCGAATGCAGGAAACAAAATATATAATCATGATGAACTACACTATATGCGTATGCTCATGATGGACTTAAATGCATGCTGTCAGGAATTAAATCATGGCATGATAAAATATTAGCATGTGCAAATAAATGGATATATAAAAATGTTAGTGATAAACAAGGAAAGTTAAAGGAAAATAAAATAAAAGAAATGCCGGTCGGATGTCTAAAGTGACACCACGGTAGGTCTTGAAGAGAAATGCCAAACGGGTTTCTAAAAGAGAATTCGGACAAGACAGGACCATCCGAGAACTCAGGCGACGCCACAAGAGGGCTTGAAGAGAAATGCCAGTCGGGTGTCAAGTGACGCCACGGTCGGACTTGAAGAGAAATGCCAAATCGGGTATCCACAAGAGTAGTGGCGTGATAAACCGCCTGTGATCTCGAGGGACGCCACGAAGAGGTCTTGAAAATAAAATTGAGTGCCCGGGGTAGTCTAGCCAGCCCCTGAGACACTCAAGAAAATATAAAATAAGAGAAACGGGCTAGTCCACAATAATATTCATAAGGCAGTAATATTATTATGCATAACTATCTCATTCATGATAACAAAATATTCAAGGCAGCTTTAGTGGTGACAATAATTATCCTGCCAAGTAAATCATGCTTAGTTGAATTATTTCCTCCGAAGACCGACACTAAGGCCGACACTTGACCAACCCAGACTGTAGTCCTTAACCGCGGACATGGCTATTCGAATAGGTTTAAACTCTGCAGAGGGTGTACTCTTTACCCACAAGTAAAGGACGTCTTTAGTCAGTACCGTGACACTGACTAATTCCCATTACAGTCTTTGGGTTGAAAACACACCTAACTAGCACACACCAGATTAACTTTCTGGATGCCATGAATCAGCCAAAGCATCGTTCAAGAAAAACTCTAAGATGGAGAGACCAATGTCCTGCATGGGATCACTATTCATACGTGCGGATTACAAGGGGTGCCCCCCTCTCAGTCACAACTGGAAACACCCATGCCCCCTGACCCGATGACAGGATTTAGTCCGCGGCCGCGGAAACCCTCATCGTGGCCCTCTGTACGGTGTGTGCATGGAAAGGGGTTATCAACTTACTGAACCATACCCTACCTGTGGCAGGGACCTGTGGCAGTACGGAACAAGTATGGGGGTTACCGGAACAAGACTCGATCTACGGTCGACTCAGGAGGTTCAAGTTTTCCTGCAGAGGTTAGCTCAACAAAGCATCTTTTTAAGAGTAACACCAAACAGGGCCACAATCCCTTGCATGCTCCAACATGCACAACCAATAAGGCATGATCACGCTTCAACGTGGTCACCCTTCTGCCGGAACTATATTTTACTTATACCTGCTCCTGCAAGTTAGTCATGACAACACACGATGCACGGTACGATGAAACATGCCAACACTACATGCATGCAAATTTTACTCGAATTCAAACCATACAAGCACTACTAACAATATGCCAATTTAATTTGAATCCTACATAGTCATGTTCAAATTATTCTAGCAAATAATCTACCATGCATTCACCATATCAAATGTTCAAGATGCTTGCCTTGGGCATGCAAAGTTGTTGGGTGCACTCCAAAAGTTTTGAAAATTCTCTTCCGTCCATTTTCCTATTTTCAAAAAATATTGCAATTACCATATAAAACAAAAACAGTGCTAAAAAGTGTTTCAAATATTTTTTAAATAAATACTAAAATAAACTAGATGAAAAATAATAAATTACAGAAAAAGAATCAATTTATTTGGAGTTATTATGAATTACTAAGAGAATTTCTAAGTTGGAAGGAATAAAGGTATGGACTATTTAAAATATCCAGTAGTAACAGTGTGTAGGAAAAATGTTCAACTAGGCTGGAATACAAGAGCATGATTTTTGGAATCTACAGAAATTTGAATCATCCAATTTGGATTTGAAAAGGACACCGTGGGATTATTTGAAACTGCATAAAAAAAAGAAAAGAAGTGGAGGTGCGCCCTGTGCGCGGTTTAGTTGGATGGCGTCACTGGGCCGTGGCTGCGGGGCTGGCCCAACTTTGCCACTCTGAGAGAGAGAGAGGTGAGGTCACTGACGGTGGGTCCCACGGGCCCACCAGTCAGGTTTTATTGGTCTTCGTCCCCCCTTCCTTGCCCGCATCTGGACCAAACAGAGGGGGAGCTCCGGCGTTGCTCGCCGCCGTTGATGGAGGGCTCGGTCGCCTCGGGCGACGGTCTGGACGGATCCGCCACTACATCCCGTGCCCGTAGGTTGCCTGGCCAGCACCGGGGATGGCCGGAGTGGAGTGCGGTGAGGTGCCCGGCGAACGGCGGCGTTGGACAGGATGGAGTACTCATCTACGGTGGCTCCCGAGAGCAATTGAGAGGAGGGTTGGGTTCGTGGAGTCGAGGGAAGGCTGCTGGAGAGGGAGATGGGGGAAGGGAGGCTCTGGTGGTGTTGGAATGGACCGAGAGGTGGTGGCGGGTGATTTCGCCAGAGATGAAGAAGAGGGGAGCTCCCGGTCTACTCTCTGCTCCGGGAGGTCTACATAGAGGAGGGAGGTGATCCTGTGGGGTTGAGTGAGCTCGGGAGTGCTTTATAGGGAGGGAGAGGCGGTTCCCATGTCGTCCAGAAGAAGGCTCGATGGCGGCGGCCATTAATGGTGATAGGTGAAGCCGGTGAGGAGTTGATGGTGGACGGCGAGGTTGGTGAGGACGGCGGCCGGCCGTATTAATGCCAGGAGTAGTTGGTTGGCCCGGGGCGACGCCAGATGGCTTGGGCGGTGCCGTGCCCGAGTAGAGAAGGATGGCGGCGGCTGTGGTTGGTGATCTTCGGCGCTGGGTGGCACCAGGCGATAAGAGGAGGTGTCGGCGAGGGCGGTGGCTTGTCCATGAAGCTATCAGAGGAGGGACACTAGCGAGGGAGGTGGCAGAGGCATGGTGCCAGGGTGATGCCGATGCCTACAATACCGGTGCTATGGCCGCGCTCTGGGCATGCACTTGAAGTGCTCGATGAATTGCCAGGGTGGGCCACAGTGACCTACTCAAGCTAAATTTTGGTAGGACCATGTTTACAGTGATGGCAAGGCTACTAGACATGCTTGTTTCGGCAAGAGAGCAAGTTCCTAATGTAGTTTTGGTAGATAGCCAAATTCTGTTATGCACACAATCTGTTTGATAAGATGCTAGGGTTATCTAGGCATTTTTGCTAACTGTGAAAATTAGCAGGATCAAGCTTCATTGCATTTATAGATGAAATGGTGGGGTTGGATGGATCAGGGGGAAGACTTGCTAGTGCAATTTTTGGAGAAATTCTATTCTGGACCAGTTTTTGAGGTAACCATTTGGTGGATATAAATGATCCCAATGGAGCTGATCTTTTGGAGTTAAGGGTTTGGTTGGAAGAACTATAGGTGGGAAAATTTCAGGATTTTTGGGGAAAGGAAAATTGGGGTTGTAGTTATAACCTAGAAAATGGACAGAAATGAAAGGAGGATGGTTTGTTCAAAAATTTAAAAAGACAAAGTTGGGTTTTTGCATAAAAGTGATATATAGGCATCACATGACCTCTCCTAATTTTTGTGGAAATTTAAAAGATTTATTTAAAAGAGTTGTAGTGCAACACAGGCATTTCAGAATTTGAAAATGCTATTAAAAGAATAGTTTTGGGGCAAATTTTATTATGAAAATAATTCCTATAGTTATTAAAGTAGTAATGAAATGGTTTTAAGAAACTCCCAAATCCACAATATCATTTTCAAAAATTTCAATATGGAGGGAAGAATTTTGGAAAACAGAAACGGAAAATACCCTGAAAATATCAAAAGACTTAATATAATTCAAAATTTTATTTCTGGCCAAATTTTATTTAATAAAAATCCTGGTTGAATTTTTGGGGTGTTACAGAACTCGCCGATATTTTCCTCGCCCTCGCTTCTACCACGATTTTTTCCGTCATGGACGGCCCAAAGAATGTCATGCAGGTGCGTCCCCGGCCCGCCCAGGACGAAAAGCCCATTTTCTGTCATGATTTTTTGTCATAGAAGTAGGAGCCCACCACATCTATGATGATACGTGCTTTTGTCACAATTATCGTCATAGAAGTGTCATAAGCATGACAAAAAAAATTTCGTTCTGCCCAAAATGTCACGGATGTGTCTTTTTTTTGTAGTGGTTACAAGTCTTTGAGACTATGCTTGTACAAAACGGGTTGCTGGGGCAGGGCCTGGCAACCATGTCTTCTGGGTAGAACTTATGAAGATGCTCAATATTCCATGAGTTTTGCACACGAATGCCATGTTCGGTCTCCAGATGGACTGCGCCAGGTCTGGTGACTCGTACTACCCAGTAAGGGCCCTCCCACTTCAGCGCCAACTTGTTTGTACCCTTGGTGGACTAAATGCACCAAAGGACAAGGTCTCCTTCCTCAAGGCTCCAGGCATGAACCTTGCGGCTATGATAGCGGGGCAAGGCTTGCTGGTAGCGTGCAGCAGGCATAGCCGCCCGAAGACAATCTTCCAGAAGGAGCACGACATCATCATACCGCACCTGCTCTTACTCAACTTCATCGTAGGCAAGTACTCCAGGTGACCCGTATATGAGTTCCGTGGGGAGCACCACTTCTGCACCATAGACTCGGGAGAAGGGTGTCTGGCCAATAGCTCGATTTGGTGTCACCCTGAGTGACCAAAGAACCACCGACAACTCATCAATCCAACACCTCCCGCACTTGTGCGCTTGTCAAAAGTTCTTGTCTTGAGCCCGTGCAACACTTCAACATTTGTCCTCTCCGCTTGCCCGTTGCTCCTTGGATGAGCAACAGATGCAAAGTACACCTTGCTCCCAAGGCTCCGGGTATATTGCATGAAGACGCGGCTCATGAATTGTGTGCTATTGTCGGTGATGATCCCGTTTGGTACCCTAAACCGGCAAACTAATCCTTTGAAGAACTTGACGGCTGACTGTGGAGTTACCTTTCTCACTGGCTCTACTTCAGACCACTTTGTGAACTTGTCGATGGCGACATACAAGAACTCAAAGACCCCGGTAGCGTGAGGGAAGGGGCTCAAAATATTGAGCCCCCAGACCGAAAAGGGCCAGGAGAGAGGAATCTTTTGGAGGGCTTGCGCTGGTTGATGTATGCTCTTTTAATGGAACTGGCATGCTTCACATCTCGCTACTAGCTCAGTTGCATCCTAGAGGGCAGTGGGCCAATAAAAGCCTTGCCAAAAGGCCTTCCCGACAAGGGTTCTTGCTCCTATGTGAGAACCACATATGCCTCCATGTATCTCTACCAACAACTTCAGTCCATCTTCCTGGGTAATGCACTTCCATTTCGCTTCGTTTGGTCTCTTTCTGCATAGGATGTTATCTACAAACTGGTACATACTTGACCGACGGGCTGCTTTCTCAGCTTGCTCTTGTTCTTCGGGAAGTTCTCCTGTTTGGAGAAATTGAACTATCTGTTGTGCCCATGTCGGAGCTTGGGGCTCGACAACAAGGACTAAAGGCATTTCTTCGGCCACAGGAGTGCTGATCTCATCGGCAAGAATCTGGGATTCTGCCTGAGGCCGCTGCTCATCGGCAGGCGCATCACTGCTCCTGGCAACTACTTTGCTGGTGGCTTCTGGGAGCTCTGTCGAAAAGTATTTGCCGGCGATTATCTTCCTTCTCTTCTTGGCTCTTGTTGATGGGGTGACTATGGGTCGAGTCAAGTGGAGCACAAAAGTCCCAGGTTCCACAGGTAGCTTTTGGGTAGCACACTTTGACAGCTGATCAGTGATGCTGTTTTCCGCACGAGGGATGTGCTCTGTTTGCAGACCGTCAAAGTGTTCTTCCAACTTTCTCACTTCATTCACATATGCTTCCATCAACGGGCTCTGGTAATCCTTGTTCACTTGCTTTATTACAATTTGCAAATCTCCACGGACGATCAGTTTTTTGATTCCAAACTCTACCGCAATTCTGAGGCCGGCAAGCAGTCCCTCATACTCAACAGTATTGTTGGTAGCTTCCTCACAGGGGAAATGCATTTGAACCACGTGCTTGAGATGCTCTCCGATGGGCACGATAAACAGCACTCCAGCACCGGCGCCTTGCTGTGAGAAAGCACCATCAAAGTACATGATCCAATTCCTTGTGGTTTCCCTGCCGGGGAGGGCTGATTCTTGGATCTCATCATCTGGTGTTGGTGTCCATTCTACAATGAATTCAGCCAATGCTCTATTCTGAATAGTTGATGTACTCTCAAACTTGAGCACAAAGCTTGACAGTTCCAATGCCCACTCTACTGTTCTGCCGGTTTCCTCTGGACCTCAGAATGCGCTGCAACAGGAAGCGAGTGACCACCAAGATATCATGTGCTTGAAAATAGTGGTGCAACTTCCTTAAAGCCATGAGCAGGCCAAAAAGCAACTTCTAAACAGCCGAATACCTCGATCTAGCTCCCAGCAAGAGAGAGCTGACAAAGTATACTGGCTGTTGCACCACTTTCTTCTTCGATGTAACTTGCCGATCAATCACCTTCTCTTGCACCACTTTTTCCTTCCCGACATCTAGCTTTGCCGGAGAAGATGCCACTTCATCGTGGGATGGCTCTGCCGCCATTGTTTCTCCATCGTCAGCTTCCCTCTGCGCAACTAGCGCAGCACTGACCAGCTGATTCGTTGCCGCCAAGTATAGCAGCAACGGCTCTTGCGAGTTAGGTGTGACTAGAGTCGGCGCAGAGGACAGGTATCTTTTTAGGTCTTAAAGCGCAACCTCCGCTCTCAGAGTCCATTTTACCAGGCCTGCCTTTTTTCAATATCTTGAAAACAATAGGGCGAGCTCAACAGACCTTGAAATAAACCTGCTCAAAGCTGCGACACAACCGGCAAGACGCCTCAGATCCTTGACAGTCTTGGGTGCTTGGATCTGTTCAATGGCCTTAATCTTGTCGGGGTTTGCCTCGATTCCATGCTGAGATATAAAGAATCCAAGGAGCTTTCCTGAGGGGACACCAAACACACACTTCTCAAGGTTGAGCCTCATGTTGATCTTCCGCAAGTTGGAAAAGGTTTCCTCCAAATCTTGAATTAGGCTGGACTTGTCCTTGGTCTTAACCACAATATCATCCATGTAAGCTTCTATGTTCCTGTGCAATTGTGGCTCAAAACCGATCTAAACTGCCGTCGCGAACATTGAACCCACACTCTTTAGTCCGAAAGGCATCCGTACAAAGCAGTAGGTGCCACATAGAGTAATGAATGCGGTTTTCTCCTCATCTTCCTTGGGCATGAATATTTGGTGATATCCGGAGTAGGCATCAAGAAACGAAAGCAAATCACAGCCGACAGTGGAGTCCACAATCTGGTGGATGCGCGGCAAGGGGAAAGGATCCTTTGGGCATGCTTTGTTGAGATCAGTGTAATCAATGCAAAGTCTCCATTTCCCATTCGCCTTGCGCACGACAACCAGATTCGCCAACCAGGTTGGGTGTAGCACTCCTCTGACCAGGCCAGCTGCCTTGAGTTTCTTGATCTCTTTTGCTATAAATTGCTGCCGTTCCAAAGCTTGCTTCCTGACCTTCCGGTTGATGGGCCGAGCATGAGGGCAGACAACAAGGTGGTGCTCAATTACCTCCATGGGAACACCGGGGATGTCAGATGGTTGCCATGCAAACACATCTACATTCGCCCGCAGGAAGGCAAGGCTTTCCTATTTGCTGTCTAGGGTGGCACTGACGGTGAAAGTACCACCAGTGCCATCCTCCCTTGCCGGCACCTTCTTTGTCGCAGGTGGAGTGGCCTTGGATCTCTTACCAGCAGAGCTTTCCGACAAGTCCTCGACGGGTGCGCAGCACTCCGAGGAGGTGCGCTCCCCGGAAGTCTTGCTGGATATCTTGCCGGGCTTTTTGCTATTCCCTGGCTTGGCGGGAGCTATTGCCTTGTCGGTTTCCACTGCGACCGCTTCCCTGTAGAGTTTGTCCATACAAATAATTGCGTCTTTCTTGTCGGAGTTGATGGAGATGACACCCATGGGCCCTGGCATCTTCAATGTGTTGTAAGCATAATGTGATGCTGCCATGAATTTGGCCAAGGCTGGGCGACCAAGAATTCGATTAAATGGCAAGGTGATCTTAAGAACATCAAACACAACCTTCTCTGTTCTATAATTTAGTTCCCTGCCAAACGTCACAGGCAGCGTGATCTTTCCCTTATGTTGGCTCATTCCTGGGTTGATTCCTTGGAACGTCCCCATTTTCCGGAGCTCCTCCTCAGGGATTTGCAGCATCTCGATCACCTCGGGGGAGATCAGGTTCAAGCCGGCCCCACCGTCAACTAGTATTTTTGTGAGCTTAAGGTTGTGTATAGTTGGTGAGACCAACAATGGCAAGCACCTAATCGCGGTTGTGCGATCAGGGTGATCCTAAACATCGAAAATAATAGGCATGTGAGACCACTTGAGGGGCTTTTATGCATCCACTGCTGGCTCCGCCGCATTGACTTCTCGTGCCCACTGCTTGGGTTGGTGGTGAGAGGAGAGCAAAGATGCACCTCTGTCAATGCACATGGCCTCTGTTACCCTTTGGAATTCATGCTTGTTGGACTCTTCATCATCTTCCCCATCACTTCCTTCATCTTCTTGTTTCTTCTGTCTACCCCTGGTGGGCTTTTCTTTCTTCTGGTCGGCGTTGCCGTGGTGTATGCCTCGACCACCGCGACCTTTCTTGCCAGACCCACCTGTACTATCCTAGCCCTTCTCCTTGTCCCGCTTCTCATACTCAGCTTTCTGTTTCTCAACGAGCTGCTCGACTTGATGGCACTCCTAGAGGTTGTGGCCCTTGGTATGGTGCATCTTGCAGTACGGCCCATCGGACTTGCCAGCTTTCTCTCCCACCACGGCAACCTGGCAATCAGTGCATGTAGCTGCTTCCTTGCCGGTACTCTCCGTTTTGGGTTTCTTGGCGGGGCTAGAGTTGCTGGATCCTTCTACGGCCATAATTGACTTGTCCTTGCGCTTCTTGTTGCGTCTTCGACCTTTCTTTTTCGGAGTAGTCGCGTCATCGTCAGAAGAGTCGACTTCGACGCTGGCCTACTCCTCGGAAAGCCTCCTCCCTTCGTATGCATGTGTGCACTTGTCCGCCAAGGTGTAGAGCTCATTGACGGTCTTTGATAGCCGAATATTCATCTTCTCCCTCATCTTGCGATTGCGCACATTCGTGTGGAATGCAGCAATCACAGTCGCAGGGTGGATATCTGGTATATTGCGGTGCACACGGCTGAATCTTTGAATGTACTTGCACAGATACTCTCCTTCCTTCTGCGCGATCGCTTGCAAGTCGATAGGTACCGCTGGACTTTTCTGTCCCCCGATAAAGGCACCAACAAACTCATTGCAAAGATCAAACCACGAAGAAATGGAGTTCTCTCTCAGGTTCATCAACCAGGATCTCATGTTGGGCTTAAGCACCAATGAGAAGTAGTTGGCTAGGACTTTCTCATCCCTTCCCCCGGCAGCCTGTACTGCGATTGTGTAAATGCCCAAGAACTCTACCGGGTTTTGACTGCCATCGTACTTTTCTGGTACCCCAGGCTTGAACGTGCGGACGGACGGCCAGCGGACTTATCGTAGCTCATGTGTGAAGGCAGGGCACCTGACCTCGTAAGGTAAGTACCCGCCAACAACGGGCGCTGGCCCATCGACGACTGGACCGTTGCGCTCGTCTAATTGAAGGCGCGCCTCCCGGTGCAGTTGGATGGTGGTGCGAGCATCTTCTGCTCGTCTATCCAGCAACACTTGCCTCCGATTTCGCTGCGCCTGCAGGTCTGAGGAAGCCATCGATGCATCGTCGGGCTGTGCGTCTCATTGGGTCCGCTGCGAGTGCCAGTGTTGCCGCTGAGGTTGTTGCCGAGGAGGGGATTGCACTGTGGGTGCACCATCTGCCACACGACCCTCTGTTTGAGGTGTAGGCATAGTTGGCAGACACCGCAAGGGCTCCACCAACTGGGACCTATTTGCATCAGCAAACTCGATCAAACTCCGTATAGTAGCTCTCCATTCGTTCATCTTGTCGGCCACTAGAGGGAAGTCCAGTAGCATCTGCGCGAGTGCCATCACCTCTGTCGCCGTCGAAGGAAGGTTCGAACGCGAAGAGCGCGACATCACTCAACTCCTGGCAGAGCCAGCAGGAGCACCATTGCAATCTTGTCACCGTGCCATGGGGGCGACGACGACTTGGCGTGGCGGGAGTGATGCCCAAATATCTTGGGCCTGATCAACGGGCGATTTGTCGTGCGGGCACTGTTGTGGGGGTACAACAACATCGCTCGGTGTCACGTCATGCCCATCTTGCGATGGACGCGGCGTGTGCCTAGATGTCATATCCCATGCAGCCGCTGGGGTCGGCGCAGTAGGAGGATCTCGGCTCACGCCCGTCCGGGCGGGGTTGCTCCGGTGGCTGCGTTCGCCATCGCGCGAGGGAAGCGGGAGTTGCGCGTCCGCATCGACCGCGCCATTGTTGCTACTGTCGCCAGAGGGTCGAGGAAGTCGACCAACTCTGGTGTTTCCATTGTCTGCTCCCACCGCAAAGGGCACGGAGACCGCACCTCCTCTGCCGGTCATGCCCCGCGTGGCGTCCGCACCGTCCGCCACGGCGGCGCCGCCTGCGCCACCTGCAGGCGAATGTGGTGGGAACTTGGATGAGGACGGTTTCGTTGTCATGGAGCCCTTCTTCTTGGGCGCCATGGATGATGAAGAAGATGCTAAACTCGATGGAGCTGACGCACTGCTCGCTGTCTTGATTCACGCCGATGGGTTCCCCTACCTAGCGCGCCAAAGATGTCGATGTGGAGCCGACGATCTATGGGGCAATGCAACCCCTTTCCTGGTTCGGCAAGGGGGAGCAATCAACGCAAAGAGCAAGGGAAATGAGAGGCTTCACGGTTTTACCCAGGTCCGGGCCGCTGAGAAGCGTAAAACCCTACTCCTGCTTTGGTGTATTGGATGAATGTGGAAGAAAGTACGCGGAGTGCTCTCCCCCGGCAAGTCGCTAGGAGAGGGCAGCTGCACAAATACCTAGGCATGAAGGTTGCAAAAGGTTCCAACCCTTGTAAAGGTTGCCTTGGCCCTCCTTTTATAGCTCAAGGGGTTACCACAGTGGCAAAAAGGTCTTACAGGGTGAATAGACTGATACAGAACTATCATACCTAACTCTGCTAGTTAGGACAAAGATGCATTAAATGCACTGCTAGGTGTCATGAGGAGGAGGAGCCCAGCAAGGCTGCCACACCACTTGCTCAACTACATCCTATTAGCTTGACACGCCATTAGGACGGGTGTCAATAAAGGTAATCCTCCTTCCCAGCAAGCTGACACGTACGAGCTGTCTCCACCTAACCACCTGAGGGATCGACACCTCACTGATCAGTGACCAGCTAGCCAGAGAGATGGAGCGCTGGTGTTCGGCGGGAAGTCCATTCTTGAGGGGCTTGCCGGGCCTTGTCTTGCCGGCTCGTTCTTGCTGGGGTCAGCTGCTTCTGTTGTGAATCTTGTAGCTTGTTCCAAGCCTTGGTCTTCTTAATGTGCTCTTTGATCTCACAAAGAGCGAATTCTCTGGTCTGGTTGTCTATGAAACTTGATACTTGACAGCGGAGCTACAACACGTCTGTGCATAGGTCACGGTAGCAAACGCCTGTGTTTACTGCATCTACATCAATACTCCTTGGTTTGCAGACTATGCTAATTACATTGTTGCTAAATTTATACCACCTAGTTTCACATACCAACAAAACAAAAAGTTCTTCTATGATTTAAGGCATTACTTTTGGGATGACCTACACCATTATAAAGAAGGAGTAGATGGTATTATTAGGTGTTGTATACCTGAGCATGAGCAAGAGCAAATCCTATAGAAGTGTCACTCCGACGCTTACGGAGGACACCATGCGGGAGACACAAGTGCACACAAGGTATTACAATCTGGTTTTTATTAGCCTAATCTTTTCAAGGATGCTCATAAGTTTTTCTTATCTTGTGATGACTTTCAAAGAATTGGTAATATTGGTAGACATCAAGAAATGCCTATGAATTATTCACTTGTTATTGAACCATTTGATGTTTGGGGATTTGATTATGTGGGACCTTTTCATTCCTCTAATGGGTATACACATATTTTAGTTGTTGTTGATTATGTCACTAAGTGGGTAGAAGCTATCCCAACTAGTAGTGTTGATCACAACACTTCTATTAAAATTCTTAAAGAAGTTATTTTCCCGAGGTTTGGAGTCCCTAGATATTTAATGACTGATGGTGGTTCACACTTTATTCATGGTGCATTCTGTAAATTGCTTGCTAAATATGATGTTAACCATAGAATTGCATCTCCCTATCACCCTTAGTCTAGTGGCCAACTTGAACAGAGCAATAGAGAAATAAAGTTAATTTTGCAAAAGACTGTGAATAGGTCTCGAAAGAATTGGTCTAAGAAATTGGATGATGCATTATGGGCCTATAGAACTGCTTATAAAAATCGTATGGGTATGTCTCCATACAAAATGGTTTATGGAAAAGCATGTCATTTACCTCTTGAGTTAGAACATAAAGCGTATTGGGCAATTAAAGAAATCAATTATGATTTTAAACTTGCCGGAGAAAAGAGGTTATTTGATATTAGCTCGTTGGATGAATGGAGAACACAAGCTTATGAAAATGCCAAATTGTTTAAAGAAAAGGTTAAAAGATGGCATGACAAAAGAATCCAAAAACGGGAATTCAAAGTGGGTGAGTATGTTCTATTGAACAATTCTCGTTTTAGAATTTTTGCAGGTAACCTTCTCTCTAAATGGGAAGGACCATACATCATTAAGGAAGTTTATCGTTCTGGAGCTATTAAGATCAATAACGCCGAAGGCACTAATCTGAAGGTGGTCAATGGCCAAAGAATTAAGCATTATATCTCAGGTACGCCTATAATGTTGAAACTAACGTTATTCAAACTATGACAACGGAGGAATACATAAAACAAACCTTCCAAAACACTCCAGAACCTTGAAAAGGAAGAGGTATGTGATACGATAAGTAAACTGACTCCAAAAATTCCATAAAAATATCTTCTGTCAGTTTTGGAATATTAGAAAAAATACAAAAATAAGAAACACCGGAGGGGGCCACCCAGGTTCCCACTAGGCACAAGGGCACGTTGTCGGTGTCAAAACCAGCGGATCTCGGGTAGGGGGTCCCGAGCAGTGGATCTTGGATCAATGGGTAACAAGGGACGGAGGAGACGATGTTTACCCAGGTTCAGGCTCTCTCAAAGAGGTAAAACCCTATGTCCTACTTGATTATATTGAAGTGTATAGGATGATTACAGAGTCGATCTACCACGAGATCAGATGAACTAAACCCTAGGCGAGTAGGATGATGGTTGTTGTTCTAGCCTATACGAACTAAACCCTCTGGTTTATATAGACACCAGGGGTACTAGGGTTACATATGGTCGGTTATGATGAAGGAATAAACAAGCCGATTCTCTTAGCTTGACTTGGAGGACACACCAAGGCTTCCAAGGCTCCCTGTCCGGATACAGAGTCACCTTATAGCTTGGCCTTCAGGTGGTTGTAGAGCGGCCCACCAGTCCGGCCCTTAGAAGAAAGGCCAGCAGCCCGAGAACCCCTTAGTCTAGGACTCCCTCAGTAGCCCCGAACTAGTCTCCAATGCTGGGGTTCATGATTTCCTGCCGCCCTGTGCGCTCAAAGTCTCCGGCTTGCGAGATGATTTCTTCACCCCTTCCATCTTTAGCTGTTGATAGTTCGGCCGCTGATGACCTTTCAATCCATCAAGTCGTCGTGGGGCCCTCAGCATCATTTTTTTATTAAGGGTTAAAGACACCCCTCGATTTCCGTGCGCTAGTAGGAGGCGAACAACCCAGTAATCTGTTATAGAAATGCCCCTCTGGGGCCAGGTAGGACGAACCTATTTAATAGGTCAGGAGCGTGACAGGTAGTTCATCCATCCCAAATGAAGAAGCCAAGACAAGACCAGAGAAATCTGGAAAAAATGGCTGGTGCCCTAGGCTCATCCTCATGCCCTCATGGCCCTCTCCCCGGTGACTGGGCTAGGTGCTAAGTTTCACACCTCCAGTTAAGTGGACTCCAAATGCAATGACATCTTCCCGCTTAAAATCTTACATCTATTGGCGCAGGATTAACTTCCGTGAACAGTGAAGCTCTTGCGAAGAACTTCCCTGCCTCAAGCAAGGAAGAGAGGGTATGCTTCATGCCCTTTATTTTATGAGGTCTGGGCTTCCCTATTCACCCCTTCCTGAGGTTCTTGCTAGATTTTTATGGGATCCAGCTCCATCATCTCACCCCCGGATCCATACTGCACATCTCGGGCTACGTCGCCCTTTGCGAGATGTTTTTGGGTTGCGAGGCCCATTTCGAGTTATGGAGAAAATACTTCTGTCTTGTCCCCCGTACCCGCGGGGGATCAATTCTTGAAGTGGGCCGAGCTGAGGTATGGCGCATAGATGGGACGGGGTATCCAATCGGGACCCCGAAGAAGGATTTCGAAGAGTGGACCTTGGAATGGTTTTATATCGAAGACGTTCCCCTATTCGAACCAGTTCATAGGGGTCTGCCCGAATACTCAGGTGCTCCTTTAAAGAAGTGGTTCAACTGGCGGCAAAAAGCCCTTCTCTAGAAGAAAGTGCCGAGGTGCAATGCCTGGCTGCCAAGGTGAGGCTGTTGGCCCACAGTAAATTAACCATTATTGATTTAATGGCTGCCGCCATTACTCTATGCGTGCAACCTCTTCAACAAAGGATGCATCCTCTGTGGTGTTATAATGGGACAAATGACGCGGCCCATTACAAACGGAAGGGGTCCGATAACCAGGCGTCAATGGCAGCCATACTAGCCGATCTCTTCAAAGGAGAGGAAGAAGAGTTCGCCCGTCTAAGGAACAGGGAGGCTATTCGAGCTATAACCCCATTGAATGGTTAAGTTCAACTTTCATTTTCATAGTCCAGACATTACATCCGTATCTATTGATCGGATCTTCCATTTTTCCGAACAAAATTGGAGGCGCGTGGTCAAGACCATCAGTTGCCTCTCTCCACAACCAGAGAGACATTCCCATGACAACAACCCAAGATTCCATGATGATCTAGAGACGTCAATCGATTTCGAGGACGGGGTCTTTTACCATGAGAGCCTTGATGGCTCTAAGGTGGCCCTTGTAGTCGATCACCTTGGGACACTTCATTATTTCGCTGTAAGTAGTAAGAAGGCCTCTTCCCAAAAAAGGTGTTTGCCTCACACCATTCTGAGTATGCTGGCTTCTACTCCCAAGGGTTGTCGTACCACGCGCCGAACACCGACGAGAGCGGTGCCGAATATGTCAGCACCAACCAATGTCAGAGCTTCCAAGCGCAAGGTAGCCATGGGAGCTACATCGACTGCGCCCCCAACCAAGAGGTAATATATTTGAGCTTATAGTTCGGTCATTAACATGGCCGTTGCGAGTACTCATTATCTTACTGAAACCTGCAGAAGAAGCGCACCGTCACCATCATCCGAAGACGTGAAGGAGGTGTCAGGGGGTAATCCCCAACTGAGATCTTCGGCACGGGCCGGGTCAATGCAGGGACTCCTGCCGCAGACCAGCCTCCAGAGGATCCTGGGGATGTCTCATTTACCAATTCTGAAGTCGAAAGTGTGATGAATCATTGACGGCTGAAGGAGTCCCTGCGTCACATCACCTTTTCCGACCAGGAGTTTAATGCATTTAGTTCGGTAGACGCATACCTCGGAGCAGCCCGAACCGACCTTGAGGGAGTTGCCACCCTGTGGTCAACCAACATGCAGGTACGAGATTGGTTTTGAGAACCGAACATAAATCGTAACCCAGTAGCCCCGGAGCCTTAATTCGGGCGGGATGGCCGAGTTAAGGATCTGAGAGTATATATATTTGTGGATTGTTCAGTCCTCGAGGGAACAAAACAAAAAGTTGTCCGAGGACCTTGAGCTAAACCGAACATAGTTGGCCGCTGAAAAGGCCGAACTAGAGGAAGTCAAAAGGTTCACCAGGGAAGCACATGGTGAGGAAAAAGCTTTAATATGGATGAATTGTGTGGGGTACTTTGTTTAACACATGCTTCCCTTGTAGCAGCTGAGTCCATAGTTCAACTACAAAAGGACCTGGACACAGGCAAAGAATCCCAAAGGTATGCTGAATCACAGCATGAAGCTGGCCGCCGAGTATTCGCCCAAAGCCATGAGGAAAAGAACAAGCTCAAGGCGAAAAACCAGCAGCAGGCCAAAGAAATTGAGAGTTTGAAAACTCAATTGTCTGAGGAGAACCAGAGATTAAGAGGTGACATGTTCGGTAAGTGATATTTCGACTTGTGATCACAGAGAATATGTGTATTGCGTGAATGTAAAAGACATGCCATTCCTCGTGTTAGGTCTCCTCACCGGGCATCCTGAAGAAGAAGTTAACTCATTTGGAGGGAACCTTTTAAAGGAACTGTCCATCGTGCACGAGCGAGCTCAGAAAGCTATGAAGAGCATGGTCAAGGCGTTATGGCTGACCGAGACGCCTCCAGAAGGGATGGCCTAACTGGCCAATCGATTTAAAGGAGCTCGGCGATGCTTTGAGCTATGGAAGATATCAGCTTGTTGAGAAGGAGCACGGGAGGTATGGGCAATGGTGAAGACCCGTTTTACCAAACTCGAGCCAGAGCATATGGCTCGTGTTGGACCGGCAGGGCCGGATGGGCAAGAAATACCTCTCCACTTGGTATACGACCAAGTGATGCCTGCAGCTCAGTACTCCCAGGAGGATTGCGCCCTAGATAGCATAATAGATAATCTGGACAAGGAATAGGGTGTTTGATTCTATGTATCTATTTACTTTGCATCAAATGTTCTCTATCCGTACTGTAAACATTGTCTTAACCGGCCACCGGCTTCCGCCTCCCCAGTCAATGGCTGGGGAGTGTTCCGTACTATGTGACCTGAGGGAACAGGAAATCACTATGGGTAACAAGGCAATCCGGCCATTTGGTGTGAACGGACAAAACGTGTGTGGGGAGTTATGTTATATTACTTTTTTAAAGTAAGAAACATCTTTCGAAGAAAATAGTTCCTCCATGGGTTCCTTTCTTTGGGTTGGGTTGGTGATATAACCCTACGATATGACCCGCCATGATGGGCCGGGTCATTCAAGTGGTGATTCACGATCAAGATTCGAGATGGGCCATGACATTCAAGATCTCAAGACCTATAGGGTGGTTCATAAATTGGGCCGGCTTGAGGCCCAGTGTTTGAAGACGGTGGCTCATGGCCCAAAAGTACAAGTCGCCGCCTGGAGCTTCCTTACTTAGGAAACAATACAAGTACGAAACATACTAGGTCACGGATCATAATACGACCCGGACTCTATTGTAAACCCAGGGTTTCCGCCTGTATATAAAGGGGAGCCCCTGAGGCAGAAAAGGTTAAGTTACGAGCTATCGAGTACTAGGCTAGCCAAGTTGCACCGTTGTAATCGAGATCATCATCATCAATATCAGTCAAGCAGGAGCAGGCTTTTACCTCGACCGTGAGGGGCCGAACTTGGGTAAACCCTTGTCTCTCGATTCCGATCAAAACCATTCAAGCAATCACCTAGCGGCAATGACCTCACGACTAAGTCCTTTCACGGGGACAAGTGTGGTGACAAAACCACGACAGTTGGCGCCCACCGTGGGGCTATCGCTCGGTGGTGTTGAGTTCTTGGAGCGAGCTCTCCCATGGACCGAGGGATACATGATTGGCTACATGACAAAGAGTCGCCCCGGCAAGCTCTACATCGACGACTCAGGCTGGGGCCCCGAGGCCGACTCAATCGAGTACGGGTAGTGGGTCCCCTTCGGAAAGATCCATGTCTTCAACGCCAAGATCGGCGAGTCAGGACCCGAGCTGGACATCTGCACCGACATCGTCAAGCCGGCTTGGCGCACGCAACCCACCCCAGCTCAAGCCGGTCAGAAACACGTCTTCGTTGGCTTTACCCAGGGAGTTGACCTCGCCAACGACTCAGTGTCTGGCGGCGACACTCTGGTCTACTCCGACAGCGAGTCATCAATCGGGGAGACAGAGTCGATCCGCCCTTTGTACGACCACAGGCTCGGGGGCCGCTCTCACGATGAGTCGGCCCTGTCAGACCATTAGTCGCCCCGTTGGACCGCAATTTACATGGTAGACACCACCCCGGACCTTGAATCCACCGCGGCAGGCGCTGGTGTATCGGCGACTGGTCCGAATGCGAATGGCCATGTCAAACCGCCAACTCAAGTCCTCTCAGAATTAATCGCCTCATTAACGGCTCTTCTTGAATCCCCCTTAACAGTAGAAAACCAGGAAGAGCACAATGCAGAGGTAGCTAAAATCCATGAGCAGATGACCAAAGCTCAGGAGGACGTCAAGCCTGAGAGTATTCGTCGGGCACAGTTACAAACCCAGACCAGCAACGAGACAGAGGGCCTAAGGACAGAGGTGTGGCGTCTGAGCCTTTGTCAGGATGCTTCAGAGGAAATTCACAGGAGACATCACGAGACTCGTTTGCCTCCTGGCTTCGAGGGAAGGCAACTTTTCAACATGCCAGGTGCTGGTGCGAGCACTCCTGCGGAACTAGTCTTGCCCCAATTGAACCGGGTCATACCTCCAGACGGTGTCAGTGTTCTCGGAACTAGGGTACCCAGACTTGCCTGCCTGCGGCCCACGGCGTGGCTCCATCAACGGCCTGGTACGGTCCAGTTTCAACACCAACAAGACAAGGCCCTTGCGAGGGGCCAAGCCTCGCGAGGCAGACAGTGCCAAGACCTCCTAAAGGAGCGGCCTTCCCAGGCTGCCTCCTGAGGAGCGGATATTTCTATGCAGGTATCCAACCTCACGAGGTTGTGGTGACGCAAGCCATGACAACCACGGCCAGGCGGGCGCTAGCAGGCGCAGAAGAGCAGGTTTCCTCTTTGGTGCTAAGGAGGCAAGTGCAGGCGTGGGTTCCCGAGGAATCAAGCAAAGGTTTCCATTCTAGTGCAACGAGACCAAGACCGCCAGGATGGCAGGATGGATGTCATCGCCGAGCCCACCGCGGCGTCACGACCAGAAGCTTTGCAGGCGAAGACCACCTTTCGTCAGGATAAGATATACTACTTGTGCCCTTTCAAATTGGCCGTTGTGGAATCCCTTCCCGCCTATGTTTTGGGGGAAGAGGACCAAGGCCACTATAAGTATAGGTTAACCACCACCATAGAGGGGGGTCAGATCCTTTCCACCCTCACCCCGGAGCAGACCTCGCGAGGTTGTTCATCCCCTGTACTTGTTCATCCTCAGACCCTCGAGAGGCAAATCCACCACAAAGCAGGAGTAGGGTCTTACACCGCAAGGTGGCCCGAACCTGGGTAAACTGCCATGTCCATCTCCTTCCTTGATCCATCGAGCTAGGCTGTAGGGCGATGGGTTGGTTGGCTGGATAGGTTGAGTTCTTCGCACACGCCCCAGAGTTCGAACCTTCTTTGGGTCTGCGAAGCCCTGAATCCGACATTTGGCGTGCCAGGTAGGGGCGTGTCGAGGTCCTCCTTCCATCTTTGTTCCGCTTCCGTTCCGTCGCTCCCATGGCGGAGGCTCCCCAAGCTTGCGCTGAGCATTGGGCCACTCGCGTCGCCCAGGCAGCACCCTCCGGCCGCGAAGCTCATCACCCCATGCTCCTCGCGGCCAACGCGGCAGCCGGTATCGCCAACCATCAGCAACACAGGCCGCTCCCGCCCTCTCCCAAGTGGCGCCGCAATCGTGCCACCGCGCGGTCTTCCAGTTACGCCGTGGCATCGTCCCTGCGCGCTCGCTGGGAGCAGGCGAACATGCGGGCTGCATTCCTCGTGGCGCGGGAGTTGTTGAGATGCCGGCTAGCGGAAGGCAGTCATGATGCCTTGCTTGGCCTAGTCACTGAGCTGCTCGACGCCGCTTGCGAGGGTGCAGAGCCCTTTCGTATCCTGCCTACATCACGGACATCGTCGGGGATCCGCGCCTGCCCCTGCTGCGTGTGCTTGTCTTTCCGGCGGGGGCCCGAAGGGTCTCGCGTGTGTTGTCGCCCGCCCGGCTCAAGGCACGTCCCCCCAGAACACGACCGGGATCGGCGGCCCCTCCAGGAGTCGCGATGAAGGACCACCCCCTAGTCGCCGCGACCAGACACCGGAGATGGTGGGCGACAGGCTGGAGGGACTGGGGGCTGGTCTCAGGATGAGGACCTCTGCTGCCTCTGTGCCGCCATAGGTGGGCCCGCTGTACGAGCAAAGGAGAGGCTCGCGCGTGTTCCCCCCATCGGCCCGGGCGACGGGATCGGTGAGGCCACGCGGGGCCGGGGCCCCTTACGAGCCGATCCAACGACTCGCCGGTGCCTTCGACAGCAGTGGTCGCCAGTTACAACCAATATCTTTGAAACACGTCGCACTAACCTTGGATCGCAGGTAAACCGCGCCACGGCGGCGAACCTCCGGACGTTGGCCCCGCCTCGGGATAGGTGGGGCACGCCGGAAAGTCGCACGAGGGGGAGCTCGGCGGCAGGGCTCCCCTCGCGTCACGAGGCATAGGGCGTCACCACTGCGATGGCGCGTGCCATCCATAAGTGGGTACTCCGCCGGGGAAGGCGCCGGCGAGCCCTCCCCCGATCGAGGGCCCGCGACCGCCTGACCACCGCCCACGTAGCCCTTACCCCTTGGTCCTGTCCTGGTTTCCGGACGCCCCAACGGTGGTCGGGGCATGCACAGGGCGGGGTCCCCTCCCAGGGAGCAAGGAGTGCCCCTCAAGTCTCCGCTCGTGACACTCTCACGTAATAATGAGTTGGGGCTGTACACGCCCCGGAGTCTCCTGAGTGCTGCCCCTGAGCCTCACGGGGGCTCCCACCCACGCCCAAGTGGAAGCACCATGCTAAGCGCTGGCAGACGACACTGTCCCCCAATGACTATACCCACGCCCAGTGGAAGCACTGAGCTCCGCGCTGGTGAGAAGACTAGTGTAGACGCCGGATGCGGTGGTCTTTTCTTTTTGCCCTCTTCTATAATCCGGTTTGCTGTTTTTGAATGAAATTCGAAGTTTCGTGCATTTGCTAAAAAGAAAAAAGGGGGGGTATTTTTTTGATTCGCGGTGTTACCCTTTTTCTCCTATTTGTGTTTTGGAGGCGCGGCTACTGCCCGCTGTCCCCTCCCAAGCGCCCCGCGAGTGGGGGCTGGGTACGGTGTCCGCACCTGAGCTAGCCCTAGCGGCATCAGGGCCCCCTTGGGGCCAAAGACGCAATTGCTACAGGTCCGCCCGTGCGCACACCTCGCCAAAGCTTTGGCGCCAGGCTCCTCGTGCGGCGCTCTCAAGCGAGCTAGCAGGCACGCACCATGCCCGGCACTCCGCTCTTAGCCTCAGGAGTATTCAGCTCTTGGCCTTGGGAGCACTCAGCGCCAGGCGCCTCTCACGCTCCCGCAAAGCTCAATGCCCGGCAGGGGCACATCAAGAGACCGGAAGCTCCCGCAAGCCCCTCCTGAGGCTACGCGGACAGGGGGCTCCGGAGGGCCCATCTCAGGAGAAGCGCGTCTCTGCGATACATGAAATTGTCCAAGATCGCGAACACCAAAAGCTAAGTCATACCAACTACTTCAGTCAAGAGCCTCCCAGCTCACGGCGGCATATCTCCAAAAATAATTTGGAAGGCATATCATTGTTTCGTACATCATAGGAGAACTCTCTCCAAAAAATGCTTTCGCATCCCCTCAGGGTCACCTTCAAAGTTCTGACAGGAAGGCAGGGAAACACAAGCTTAGCAAGGAGCATCATCGTCATCATCTTTGCTACCACTATCATCTTCAGCAGCTCCGCCCTCTTCGCCCATGGGCGCAACCGCGTCATCGACAGGGGTGAATTCCGCGATCAGGTCATCCACGTGATTATTCACCCAGTTCGCTAGGACGCCTTGGATTGCCCCAGGCATGGGGGCTATCACGGCATCGAAGTCAAAGTCGGGGTTGGAGCAAAGAAGGTGGCTGAAGACGCGCGAGAACGCACGCCCGAGAAGGTCACGACTCTTCTCCACGATGAGCTGGCGCACCGTCACGGCCCCGCCCTTGAGGCAGGTCACGACCTGGGTGAAGAAGTTGAGGTAGCCGGTGTCGTGGTCTTCGTGTGGGTGGGGGACGTTCTCATCGCAGATGTCGCTCAAGGCCCGGTTGGCCCTGAGCCCGAGGGCCTCAAACATCAAGGAACGCTCACGCTGCAGCGTCCGGCGGCGACTCGCCTCGTCCGAGGCTTTCTCCACAAGGGCCATAGCACCTTCAATCTACTAATGAAGGGAAGACAGCTCGGCCTCAGCGGTAGTCCGAGCTGCCTCAGCGGCCTCCCCGCCCCACTCTGCCGTGGCTAGCTTCTCCTCGAGGGCATCGGCCTTGCCCTGCAGCTCGACGCGCTGCTGCTTGAAGCGAGCTTCCTGGAGCTCCAGCTTCTGGCGATATTCCTCGTCGAGGGTCTCGTAGATCCTCGCCACCTTCTGTTCGACCTCTTGCTAGATCCTCGTCTCCCGAGAGGCAAGGGCATCCTTGGCTGAGGCCACTTGGCACTCCATCACCTCCAGCTGCTCGCGCTCCAGGCTTAGCTCCACTGCCTCCAGTGCCAGCGTGTCGTCGGGCATGCGAGGCTTCGCCTCGCTCGTGGGCGGCCTGGTCGTTGAAGCGGTGAGTGTGGCCACGCGCGCCCGGACTCGGTGCTCCAGGATGGAGTTGGAAGCTTGGAGCTCCTTCTTGCGCGCCTCCGCCATGTCACACCGACGGTCCGCAGCTGTGGCTTCCTCCAGGGCGTGATCGCGGGCCTCCCGCGATGCCGCAAGAGACTCCTCTGCCTCCACACGGGTGTGCTCGTGCTGCAAGCGACCAAGGTTAATGTCGACTTTCAGCTGGAGCCATTCGCGTGCCAGGCGAAGGCCCTCCGCCTCGAGGCGCATGTCAATGTCGGCAAGCTCCGTCCCAAGGTGGCCCAGTGCGCTTGTCGCCTCTCGGAGAAGGTCGTGACGGACCACACTACGCTCGCGCGCGAGCTCCAGCGCCTGGCCAATCCCTTCCTCCGCGCCCCGGTCGGGTTGAGGAACACGTGATGACTCTCCCATCTCCGGCGGGGGACTGGGGGCTGGAGCTCCTTCGACCGCTCCCCGTGCCGGGGACGGGGCACGGCGCAGGCCAGCCCTGCTGCTTGAAGATGGAGCCATTGCATGGGTCACCCAGCCGCCAGCAAGAACCAACGGAGGAGCCCTCGGCACAGCCTCCGTGCCCCAGAGGCCCCTCTGGAAGAAGGATGCTGGGAATGCAGGCCTGCTGCCCCCCAGGGGTGGCCTCGGCTCATGTGTAGATGCCACCTCGCACTCCGCCACCCGTCTCGAAAGGCTTAGGGTCACGACCAGACCGGAGGCCTTCGGAGGTCAGGCTCTGGACAGGCTCGCCACCGTGACGGGAGGGATCCTGAGGGGTAAAATTCAGAAGAGGATGCAATATGCGAAAGTCAAGGAGGGCAAGGTACTTACTCATCCACGGCTATCCACTTCCTCTTTTTCAGGGTCCGTGGGACAAGGTCGCAGCGGCTCCCAAGCCCTTTCCGCTTGCAGTGCTCTTAATTGTTTCAACAATCAAGGTCATCACGTTCAACTTCTCTGGCACATCAAACATACGTAACAAGTTGATTGAGTGCCCTCTAATCATCCTGTCATCTTCTGATTTGGGTAACAAAGTATGCCTCAATATAGTGTTTATTGTAGGCAGCCCTGACAGTAGATAGTAAATGGACCCAAACTTGTGAGTCGCCAATGCAGCATCTGGAATTTCCTTGTACATGTGGGCCATGGAGTTATGATCTTTCCTGGGCTTGGCATAAACATCTGTGTCATCCTCTGCCTCTTTAGGGGCATTGATCAGCTTGGCCCACTCAGCAATTGAAGATTGGTACCTTGTACCTTCAGTCATCCAAACTATCTTGCCATCTGGGTAGAAGTGGGCAGTTGAATAGAATTGCATCACCATCTCATCATTCCATTTAGTCAGCTTTTGACCAACAAAAATGTCAACCTCATTCATCCTAAAACTCTCATGAACTTCAGGGAAGTAATCTTCATTGTCATCAATGAATTTCCAGTCAACACATCTCATGTCACTGACTATGGGCTTCTTGTCCAAAAGTATTGTTTCATAAAAGTCTTGCTGCTCCTTGGTGTGAAACCTGTAATCCACAGCAGTCCTTCTCCTTGTAGCATAGGGGTCTGTCTGCCTCCATAGTCTGAGACCTGCATCTTTTCTCAACTTCATGTTTTCAGCTATGGGATGATTGTCATCATGATCTGGAATTTTTGGCTTGAGTTTCCTGAGCACTTGCTGCTCCTCATCCTCTTGAACTTCAGGCACTGGGGCCTTGTTCTTCTCTGCAGCTGAGATATTTCTTGTGCTTCTCTTGGGTGATGTTGGCTTTGGAGCTTGAGCTTGTGATGGTTGCTTGGGAGCTGTCTTGGGCTTGGATGGAGCAGCCCCAGACTTGATAGCATCTCCCATCAATTTCTGAGATTTCTGGGCTGGTGCAACATCTTCTTCCTCATCATCTTCATCTGGATCTCTCATCATTGATGATTTGCCAATCACTCTGGCCATGGTATTCTTGACCCTTTCTTTCCTTTACTTGCCTCCAGCAGCCTCTTCTTCTCTTGGTTTAGCAGTGAACTCCATAGTTTCCTGAGTGGAGGCTCTGGCTTTTGACATAGGCACTCTCTTGGCAGGAACTTTCTTCTTCATGCCAGGCTTGATGGCAGCAGCAGCATCAGCATACTCCTTCTTGACTACCTCCTTCTTTGAGGTGACCTCCTCATCAACCACAAAGTCCTCATCTTCAGAATCTGAGGTTCTCTTCTTCCTTTGCCTAATTGCAGCCTTAGGCAAGTTGCTTGGGGTGCTTCTGCTACCCTCATCATAGCTGCTATTGGAGGGACTAGTGCCCTCACTGAGATTTGCTTGCTCCTCTGACCTGTTCTGGCTGTCACTATTATCTAACATCTCTGACACTGAAAGCTGACCCTGTGAATAGATAAGTTGAGATAGAGTGGATAAGCATCACAAAGTACAACCATTTTGCAAAACAAATGAGTCAAAAACTTAGTTTTAGTTTTCTACAGAAAGCATTTCGGAGCTACCGATATTACAAACTCGGTGATACTGAAGCAGCTTTAGAGTCTAAACATGTGAAATCGGTCAGACCGAGACATAGTTTGGTGACTCCGAGATGCTAGGGTTTCATAGAGAAATGAACTCGGTCACACCGATTGGTATGTTTTGGTCAGACCGAAAAATACTTGTGATATGGCCTGAGCCAAATCGGTGAGACCAAAATCCTAATATCTATCGGTCCGAGATGAGTTCGGCGGAAAGCTAAACCTAAATTTTTGCATCAAATCTAATCTAACGGAGTTTCCAGTGGATAGAATAGTCTCAAACATGGAAAAAATATAGGCATTGATCTTTGTGCTCGAAATCGGAGTGGGGAAGGCACAAAGGGACGAGTTCATACCCTAACTTGGTGATGAACTCGCTATGGCGACAACGGCGGTGAAGATTCCCGTTGACGGTGGTGAAAACCAGCGGCAGGAGGATGCTGGCGATGAGGAGACGATCCGGAGACCTCAAGTCGGCAGAGCTGGACAGGCGCGGGCGAAGCGTTTGGAGGAATTTCCAAATTTTCAGCCCGTGGGTATATATGTCCATTCACTGTCGGTGTGACCGAGTGGAACGACTCGGTGGCACCAAGATGCAGAATCGCAAGCGGTTGCTGCAACTCGGTGTGACCGAAAGGTTCAAATCGGTTGCACCGAGATTAAAACTTAGATCAACTTAATGAACTCGGTGTGACCGAATGGGATGGATCGGTCAGACCGAAATGCACTAAGAAGTTTTGGAAGTTAAGTCTATGACGAATTGGTAGCTCCGAGTGCTCCTCACTCGGAGGGTCCGAATATGACTTGATCAAACTTTGTGATGTAGCATGAATAGAGTTTGAGACGAGAAAAGCATAGATAGCTAGAGGGAGTACTTAGGCATTCTTGTCCATCCATTTGGCAGAAAGAAGAAAAACCAATCAATCAAAACAACAAATGGATGTCCTCGAATGGAGAAAAATTATGCATCCAACATGCTCACACAATAAGATAGCAAATGAAATATGTGTCAAAGCATGCACAAACACTCTAGCATCTATCAAGCAATTGGCGATGACTAGGTCATCTATATATGAGTATATTGACTTAGGAGTCAAATGAGAACATTTGATCATAGGTCATACTCATCGTTTAGGCACAAGTGGGGTTACCACTTTTACATAAAGCATTGTTGTGTTCACACCATTAGAGTTGCTTTAGCTCAATTCTTAGAGTAAAGCTCCCCCTAGATGTGATATCCCCCTTAAGAGGGATGAACTAACCTTGGGTTTGTCTATGATGACTTCATGTAGATGTTGAACATGTGGATGCTCAATGTTGATGTAGATCATTTGGAGCAATCCATTGGAGTGAGTTGCACTTTCAATACCTACATGGGTTAGTCCCACAAGGAACATGCGAGAATATCCATAGACATAGAGTGAAGTACACACATGATGATGTCCATGAAAGCATTGGGTTACTTTGTCCCTTGTCTTACCAACAAGAGGGTTTGTGACTCCTTGAACCAGTGCAGGATATGGAAGTTGATTGCACTTGTCCTTGCCAAAATGAATATGAGTGAAGTATGTTGGCGGAGTCACCCTCAAGAACTCTCTAGTTCTTCATCTTTGGGATCCACATCAGCTTGATGGGAATCCTTGGAGTTGTAGTCGTACTTGATGAAGTAGAACTTGATGCAGTCTTGGGAACCCACTTGACCAAGGCCTTAGGAGCTTCTTCAAATGCATCAATTTCCTCTTGAAGCTTGTCCTTGCCTTTTAGCTTGTGGTCTTGTTGTGGAAGATCATCTTGAGCTTGTGTTCCCTTGAAGGAAGTGGGATCATACTTCTCTCGTTGAGGAACAAACTTCGTCTTGGGGTATAGATCTTCTTCCCACTCAACTCCATTGGCATTGAACTTGCGTTCAAAACCAACACCTTGATTTTTTCGGTGCCTTCCTTGCTTGCGTACAATTTCCTCAAATTGCTTACTTCCGGCAAGGCTCTTGTAAACACCTTTCTCTATAATTCCCTTCAATAAGCTATTTTCTTGCTCAAGTGTAACTTGGTTAAGAGAATCATTATTCGAATCACGAGAACTACTAGAGGCAACAATATTGGATTTAACATGATTATTGTTACTACTAGAAGAAGAATCTTTCTTGCTCTTGTTGCTAGATTTTACTTGTGGCATGTAAGTAGACAAGAGTAAATGCTTGGCAATGTAAGAAGAACTTTTCTTACGAAGATCATCATTGATTGCTTTTAAGAACCCATGCTCTTGCTCTAGATTGAGCTTTTCAAAGTGTAGCTTCTCATGAGTCTTTAAAAGCTCTCGATGATCCTCTAAGGTAGTTTCATGATCTAACTTAAGAGTGTTTAGTTCTTTAGTTAGATGCTCAATCTCCTTCTTATCATCGTCATTCATTTTATCTTGATTAACATGATTAATAGCAATTTCATCATAGTTTTCATCACTAGAGTTGTCAACAAGTAAATCATCATCACCTAGCAAATCATCTTCATCACTATTGAAATCAACATACTCGGGGTGTGATACCTTGGGGCCTTTAGCCATGAAGCATCTTCCAATCCCTTCATTTGGTGAGTCAAATATGTCGTAGGAGTTGGATAACACAAGTGCAAGACCGGCAACACCTTCATCTTGAGTATGTTCGGAGTCGGAGCGATAACTTCTCTCGGAGTGGTTGTCAGAGTCGGAGCCAGATACCCATTCACCAATATGAGCTTGATGTCTTCGTCTTGTGTAGCTCTTTGATGACTTGTCCTTCCTTTCCGAATCCTTGCTTCTGCGAGAGGGTCTTCGTTCATAACGATCATCTCTACTCCTTCTCTCTCTAGGCGGTGATTCCTCTCTTTTACTTCTCCTTTTAGGTGAGTCTTCTCTTCTTTTGTTGGGCGCCGTACACTCATTGGAGTAGTGTCCGGGTCTTCCATAATTGTAGCAATTTCGTTCACGACTAGAAGATCTTTTGTCATAGTAGGACCTCGACTTGGAACTTCTCTCTTTGCTTCTACTCTTGTAGAACTTGTTGAAGTTCTTCACCATTAGGCTCAATTCTTCATTGAAGACTTGTTTCTCACTTGATGATGTAGGAGCATCACATGAGGCTTTGTAAGCACCACTAGACTTTTTGTGAAGCTCTTCTTTATCCTTGAGTGACATCTCATGAGCAACAATTCTACCAATGACTTCCGTTGGCTTGAGGTCTTTGTAATTGGGCATCATTTGGATCAAAGTGCACACGGTATCATATTTTCCATCCAAGGCTCTTAGGATCTTCTTGATGATGAATCTATCGGTCATCTCTTCACTTCCTAAGCCGGCAATCTCATTTGTGATGAGAGCAAGCCTAGAGTACATTTCAGCGACTCCTTCACCATCCATCATTTTGAACTTGTCAAGTTGACTTTGAAGCACATCCAATTTGGATTCCTTGACGGACTCGGTACCTTCGTGCATATCAACCAAAGTATCCCAAATTTCCTTTGCACTCTCAAGATGGCTGATTTTGTTGAATTCTTCGGGGCACAATCCGTTGAAGAGGATATCGCAAGCTTGAGCATTGTATTGCAACATCTTCAATTCTTCCGCGGTTGCTTCACGATTCGGTTCTCTTCCATCTTCGAAGAATTCACCTTGCAAACCAATACATACAATAGCCCAAACGACGGGGTTATGTCCAAGAATATGCATTTTCATCTTATGCTTCCAACTAGCAAAATTTATACCATCAAAGTAAGGACCTCTACGGTGGTAATTTCCCTCTCCTAGGTTGTGAAACCAAGGCTATGATCACCAATGCTATGGAAATCAAGGCAAATAGAGACCAAAGCTCTGATACCACTTGTAGGATCGAAAGTAGGTCTAGAGGGGGTGAATAGACTACTTGACCAAATAAAAATCTAGCCTTTTCCCAATTTTATGTCTTGGCAGATTTTAGCAACTTAGCACAAGTCAAGCAATCAACCTACGCATGCAATTCTAAGAGTGTAGCAGCAGAAAGTAAAACATTGCATATGAAGGTAAAGGGAAGGGTTTGGAGAAGGCAAACGCAATGTAGACACGAAGATTTTTGGCGTGGTTCCGATAGGTGGTACTATGGTACATCCACGTTGATGGAGACTTCAACCCACGAAGGGTAACCGTTGTGCGAGTCCATGGAGGGCTCCACCCACGAAGGGTCCACGAAGAAGCAACCTTGTCTATCCCACCATGGCCGTCGCCCACGAAGGACTTGCCTCACTCGGGTAGATCTTCACAAAGTAGGCGATCTCCTTGCCCTTACAAACTCCTTGGTTCAACTCCACAATCAAACGGAGGCTCCCAAGTGACACCTAACCAATCTAGGAGACACCACTCTCCAAAAGGTAATAAATGGTGTGTTGATGATGAACTCCTTGCTCTTGTGCTTCAAATGATAGTCTCCCCAACACTAAACTCTCTCTCACAGATTTGGCTATGGTGGAAAGATGGTTTGAGTGGAAACCAACTTGGGGAAGGCTAGAGATCAAGATTCTTGTGGTAGGATTGGAATGTCTTGGTCTCAACACATGAGTAGGTGGTTCTCTCTCAGAAAATGAGTAGTGGAAGTGTAGGCACATTCTGATGGCTCTCTCTTGAATAGAGAAGGGGATGGAGGGGTATATATAGCCTCCACACAAAATCTAACTGTTACACACATTTGACCCAACTCGGTCAGACCGAATAGAAGAACTCAGTGAGACCGATTCGGTTCAAAATGTGAATGCTAGGATTTTCGGTGCGACCGACATGATCAACTCAGTGGGACCGATGTGCTAGGGTTAGGGCAAAACCTCATCTCGGTGTGACCGATTGCATGAACTCGGTGAGAACGATTTTAGCAATGAGCAAACAGAGAGTTGGTCAGGAAAACTCGATGGGACCGATCGCTCCTTTTGGTGAAACCGAAACATTACAAAAGGGAAACAGAGAGTTTGCATTGCAAACTCGGTGGGACCGATCGCTCATTTCAGTGAGACCGAAATTTTACGAAGGGAAACAGAGAGTTTGCAATCCCATCTCGGTGAGACCGAAATCCCTATCGGTGAGACCGAACTGATTAGTGTTTCTGGCTATGGCTATGTCAAAAGAACTCAGTGGCGCCGGATGGATCAAATCGGTGGGGCCAAGTTTAACTTTAGGTTTAGGACATATTTGGAATTGAGAAAGTGGTTGAGGGCTTTGGAGCATATCATTAAGCATTTTGAGCAAGTAGACCATTAAGCAACACATCATCCCCTTTTAATAGTATTGGCTTTTCCTATGGACTCAATGTGATCTTGGATCACTAAAATAGAAATGAAGAGTCTTGAGCTTTTGCCAATATTTGTCCTTAGCATTTTGAGGGGTCCACATCTCTAGTCCATGTGCCATGCCAATCATTGAACTACCTGAAATATTTAACTTGAATGGATATTAGTTAAATGAGCTATATGTTGTTATGAATTACCAAAACCACCCAGGGATTAGTTGCACTTTCATACGTCTCCAACGTATCTATAATTTTTGCTTGTTCCATGATGTGATAATATCATTCTTGGATGTTTTACAATCATTTTATAGCAACTTTATATCATTTTTTGGGACTAAACTATTAACATAGTGCCCAGTGCCAGTGGCTATTTTTTGCTTGTTTTTTACTTCGTAGAATATCAGTACCAAACGGAGTCCAAACATAGCGAAACTTTTTGGAGAATTTTTATGGACCAGAAGGAACAACTTGGGCTAAAGAAGTACCAGAGGGGTGCCCCGAGGGGGGCACAACCCACCTGGGCACGCCCGGGGGCCCGGGCGCTCCCTGGTGGGTTGTGCCCACCTCGGTGGCCTCCCGCACCGCCTCTTCGCCCTATAAATGTCATCGTTCTTATTGCATTACCCCATTCCTCCATGAACTTAATACACTAGATGCATGCTGGATAGTGGTCGATGTGTGGTGTAATAGTAGTAGATGCGGGCAGGAGTCGGTCTACTAATCTTGGACGTGATGCCTATATAATGATCATTGCCTGGATATCGTCATAATTATTTGATGTTCTATCAATTGCTGAACAGTAATTTCTTTACCCACCATATGCTATTTTCTTGAGAGAAGCCACTAGTGAAATCTACGGCCCCCGGGTCTATTCTTTATCATATTTGCTTTTAGATCTATTTTTATTTGCTTTTATTTTCAGATCTATTATTCCAAAAACCCAAAAATACCTTGCTGCACTTTTTTATTACTTATTTTGTTTTGCATTTTATCAAGATATATTTATCCAATCTACACAATTTTTATCCCATGAACTTGACAATTTCTGGCGCCGTTACCCATAGAGGGATTGACAACCCCACATAAGTGTCAGGTTGCAAGTATTTGTTCTTTGTGTGTAGGTACCGTTTACATAGTGTTGCTTGGTTCTCCTACTGGATTGATACCTTGGTTTCATAACTGAGGGAAATACCTACCGTAGCTGTGCTGCATCATCCCTTCCTCTTTGGGGAAATACCGACGTAGTTCAAGCGACATCAAAAGGAATTTCTGGCGCCGTTGCCAGGGAGAATCAAATCAAGATAGTCTCCCGTCCACGTGCCAATTTCTAGCGCCGTTGCCGGGGAGACATCATCAACATCTATCAGGTTCCTAATCACAAATCTCATCTCCTTGCAATTTACATTATTTGCCTTTTGCCTCTCATTTTCATCTCCCCCACTTTCACAAAAATTTGCCATTTTATTCGCCCTCTTTTTCTCATCAGATTTGTTTTTGTGTGCAATCTTGTTTGCGTAGTCATGATGCCTCAAAGAAAATATTATGATGTTCCTTATACCAATATTTTTCTTGAAATCGAGAAAAGTACTAAGGAATATATGACTACACAATTTGAGCACAATAAATATTTTACCGAAGAACTTAAGGAACACTCTGTTGTGTTAAATGCCATAACAAAACAGCTTGATGATATTAGTAGAGAAGTTTTCAATCTCCGATCCATGTATGCTCATGCTGAAAATTTGCTAGGCAAAATATCCGATGCACAAGCTACGCTAGTAAATCAAATGGTCGCCAAGCCAATTTCTTTTGAAGATAAAAGTGATTAAGATCTTAAAGTAATTGGTGTTTCTTATATTGATTCTTTGTTTAGTAAGATTAAAATTGATGATAAAGGGACTGAAGAAGAGTCAACTTTAGCTAGAAGGCATCCCGATAATTTGGAGGGTGAAAATCTTGATGAAAAAATTGATAAAAGTGGGTTTGGAGAGGTCAAAACTTTAACTAGTGATGTGCCCACTCTTTTGGATTACAAAGACTTTAATTATGATAATTGCTCTTTTATTGATTGTATTTCTTTGTTGCAATCCATGATAACTTCACCCCATGCTTATGAACAAAATAAAGCTTTTACTAAACATATCGTAGATGCCATGATGAAAGCTTTGGAAGAAAAGTTGGAATTAGAGATCTCAATTCCTAGAAAATTGCATGATGAATGGGAACCTACTATCAAAGTCAAGATTAAAAATTATGAGTTTTTTGCTTTATGTGATTTGGTTGCTAGTGTTTCCACAATTCCGAAATCTTTATGTGATGTGCTTGGTCTTACCGATATTGAAGAATGTTCTCTTAATTTGCACTTGGTAGATTCTACTATTAAAAAGCCTATGGGAAGAATTAATGATGTTCTTATTCTTGCAAATAGCAATTATGTGCCTATAGATTTTATTGTTCAAGATATTGATTGCAATCCGTCTTGTTCAATTATACTGTGTAGACCGTTTTTACGCACTATAGGTGTCGTGATTGATATGAAAGAAGGGAATATTAAATTTCAATTTACACTAAGAAATGGAATGGAACACTTCCTTAGAACAAGAATTAGGCCACCATATGAATCAATCATGAGGGCATCCTATGGATCTTGAACTAAAGATGACAATACTTGAATCTATGTATTATGCCTAGCTAGGGGCATAAAACGATAGCGCTTGTTGGGAGGCAACCCAATGAATAAAATTTATTTTTGCCTTTTTATTTCTGTTCTTGACTGTTTGAACATTTATGCTTCTGTTATGATTGTGTTTTTTATGTTTTAATTAGTGTTTGGGCCAAGCAAAGCCTTTGGGATCATGTTGGGTGATAGTTGATTTGATCTTGTTGAAAAACAGAAACTTTTGCGTCAAGTAAAATAATTTTGAAAAATCACAGAAGAGACGAAAAATTCTGAATTGTTTACACAAGATTGATATAAAAATTGCCTACGTTATCCTAATTTTTCAGATTTTTTGGAGTTACAGAAGTATACAAAGTTGCCAGATTACTATAGACTGTTCTCTTTTTGACATATTCTGTTTTCTTTGCATTGTGTGCTTATTTTGATGAATCTATGGGTTGTATCGGGTGGTATGAGCCATAGCAAAGTTGGATAATGCAATAATAAAATATGAATTGGTTTGCAATAGTACTTAGAGTGGTGATTTGCTTTGTTATACTAACAGATCTCATGAAGGTTTTTGTTAAGTTTTGTGTGATTGAAGTTTTCAAGTTTTGGGTGCGATCATGATGGATGAAGGAATAAGGAGTAAGAAGAGCCTAAGCTTGGGGATGTCCATGGCACCCCAAGTTAATATTCAAGGAGAAACAAGCATCTAAGCTTGGGTTTGCCCCGAGTGGCATCCCCTCCTTCTTCTAACAACCATCGGTATTTTACTTGGAGCTATATTTTTATTCGTCACATATCATGAGTTTTGCTTGGAGCGTCCTGTATTATATGAGTCTTTGCTTGTTTTCCTTTTTAGTTTGTCACAAGTACCCTTGCTAAACACACCTATTTGAGAGAGCCAAAATTATGCTATGGTTTAATAGAATTGCTCTATGTGCTTCACTTAAATTTTTTGAGCTATGGAATTGCTCTAGTGCTTCACTTATACCTATTTGAGCACGGTGTGCTTTAATATTTTTGAAGAAATGCTCTCATTCTTCACTTAGATCTGTTTGAGAGTTAGTAAATTTTTGAAGAAATTCTCTCATGCTTCACTTATATTATTTTGAGAGACGAAAAATTTTATGCTCATGTTCTTCACTTAGATTTGTTTGAGCTTGTCAAAAGCAATTGCAATATATGAAACTAGTCCTAGAGTGATAGATATTAAAGAGGGATATAATAAAAATTTCATGAAGATCATTGGACAAAATAAACTTGATTCTTTGTAATAGTTTTGAGATATGATGATAGTGATATGTGAGTCATGTTGGTGAGTAATTATGCTTTAGTAAGAATATTGGTGTTAAGGTTTGTGATTCCCTATGCAAGCACGAAAGTCAATAGTTATGCAATGAAATTACATCCTATTTATGGTGCATTATTCGGTGTTAGTTATGCTTAATGCTCGCTTATGTGATTTTTTGTTTCTTGGTTGGTTGCTTCTCAATCTTTTTGCTAGCCTCCACTTGTACTAAGTAGAAATATTACTTGTGCATCCAAAATCTTTATTCCCAGTTTTGCAATATGAGTCCACCATATCTACCTATATGCGGTATTCCTGTGCCATTCTAAGCAAATTTGTATGTGCCATCTCTAATTTTCAAAATAAATTTCCTTTTTGTGTGCTCGTACCGCTCATGAAGCGGCAGGGGGTGGCTAATATTTTCCATGCTAGATGTGTTATTCTCAAGATGAGTGTTTATTCACTTGTCATTGCACGAGAGTGCGGCGGTAATAGGGATGCCCAGTTCCAAAATGAAAAAGATTTACTTTATGTTGTCAAATAATAAATTTCTTGGAAAGTGTTGGTATGGACGGTACCCGTGGATATGGCTAGCCATGGAATGTGAAAGAATGGTGGAAAAAGGAATAAACTTTATTTTCTGTTTGGGAACCACCTATGATATATCTAGCATGGAAAGTGTTGGGAATTAATCTGTCATTTTCATTGACAGGAAAAGTATGCCTCTCAAAAAATTTATCTCTCAATTTAAGCTTTAGCTCTAGCACCTCTACAAATCCCTACTTCCCTCTGCGAAGGGCCTTTCTATTTAATTTATGCAATTTTTATTTTTATTTGAGTCTCCATCTTCTCTTATAAAGCCAACTAAGAGGCACTATGATCGTACTTAAGCATTGGGTATAGCTAATATGCGAGTGTGTTTCATGAATGGATCAATGACTGAGCATGATGGGCTAGGGATAACTTTCTTTAGTGTTGATATTTTGAAAGACATGGTTGCTTGTTGATATGCATGAGTATTGAATTCTTCATGTCAAAACTAGACTATTGCTTTGAACCATATAAAAGTCCATATGTCCATGCTACAAAAGAAAAGAATATGTGATGAACATGTTAGGCAGCATTCCACATCAAAAATTCTGTTTTTATCATTTACCTACTCGAGGAAGAGTAGGAATTAAGCTTGGGGATGTCGATACGTCTCCAATGTATCTATAAGTTTTTCTTGTTCCATGCTGTTATATTATCATTCTTGGATGTTTTACAATCATTTTATAGCAACTTTATATCATTTTTTGGGACTAACCTATTGACATAGTGCCCAGTGCCAGTTGCTATTTTTTGCTTGTTTTTTACTTCGCAGAATATCAGTACCAAACGGAGTCCAAACACAGCGAAACTTTTGGAGAATTTTTATGGACCAGAAGGAACAACTTGGGCTAAAGAAGTACCAGAGGGGTGCTCTCCTTCTAGGGAGTCCAGGTCGTCCTGCCGATCTAACTCGGCTTCCTTTTCTTCGTACATGCGCACTCTGGGCGCGTCATGAGTGAGGTCGCTGGGGAAGACTGCTTCTGCGCCGTACACCATCAAGAATGGCGTGTATCCCATTGACCGGTTAGGGGTGGTGCGCAGTCCCCATAATATGGAGTCAATCTCCTCCACCCAGTGGCAATTGGATTCTTTTAGGGAACGGACTAAACAAGGCTTTATACTGCTCATGATTGGTCCATTAGCCCGTTCGACCTGCCCATTGGTCTGTGGGTGATATAACGAAGCATAATCGAGATTAATACCTCTGTTGGTGCACTAGTCTTTTACCTCATGGGCTGTGAAATTGGATCCATTGTCCGTTATTATGTTGTGGGGGACACCATAACGGTGGACCACGCCGGATATAAAGTCGATGACCGGTCCAGATTTGGCTGAAGTTACTGGTTTCGCCTCAATCCACTTAGTGAATTTGTCGACCATGACCTGTAGGTATTTCTTTTTCTTGGTCCCCTCATTAAGTGGTCCGACCATGTATAGCCCCCAGACCACAAAGGGCCATGTAATCGTTATTGTCCAGAGAGCTGTTGGGGGCATGTGGCTTTGATTTGCAAAAAGCTAGCATCCAACGCAATGTTGGACTAGTGTGTGTGCGTCCGGATGAGCGGTGGGCCAGAAAAACCCTGCTCAGAAGGCCTTTCTTACTAGGGCCCGAGCTGCCACATGGTGAGCGTCCATGCTAGCGTGTATCTCAGCCAAAAGTTGTTGCCCCTCCTCTTCAGATATGCATCTCTGGAGGATTCCGGTAGTGCTTTTCTTGTACAACTCGCACTCATGGACCATATAAGCTTTAGAATGCCAGATTACGCGTCGTGCCTCGGTCTGGTCATCGGGGAGCTCTTGTCAAAGAAGATAGGCAAGGAAGGGCTCGGTCCATGGCGTGATTATAGCCATGACTTCGTGAGCCGAAGGTGTTTCTTTGAGTGCCGAGCCTCCGATGATTTCTTCGTTTGGCTCAATGTCAGGAGGGATGATCTGTTCTGGGCCATTGGCTCCTGCGTCCGTGCCCTCGTCCTGTCACACCACGGATGGCTTGAAAAGCTGTTCTAAGAAGGTGTTTTTAGGGACTGGGTCACGCTTGGCGCCTATGCGAGCGAGGATGTCAGCAGCTTGATTGTTGCCTCTGGAGACATGGTGAAATTCCAACCCTTCAAATCGGGTGGATATTTTGATGATGGCATTTCGATATGCCGCCATCTTTGGGTCTTTGGCATTGAATTCACCATTGACTTGGGAGATGGCGAGGTTAGAGTCTCCCCTCACCTTGAGCCGTTCTAAGCCCATTGACATTGCCATCCGAAGACCATGCAACAAAGCTTCATATTCGGCTGCGTTATTGGAATCAGTGTACATAATTTGTAGTACATACCGGATATTGTCGCTAGTGGGGGATGTAAGGATCACCCCAGCCCCCAGCCCGGCTAACATCTTGGAGCCATCAAAGTATATTGTCCAATGTGAATATGTACTATATTCCTGAGGGAGTTCGGCTTCAGTCCATTCGGCAAGAAAATCGGCCAGTACCTGAGATTTAATAGCTCGGCGTGGTTTGTACACAATTTCAAAAGGAAGGAGTTCTATGGCCCATTTGGCGATGTGGCCAGTGGCGTCCCGGTTGTTGATGATGTTGTTTAGTGGTACCTCAGATGCCACCGTGACCGAACACTCTTGAAAGTAGTGTCGGAGTTTTTGGGATGCGATAAAAACTATGTAGGCTATCTTCTGATAATGTGGATACCATGATTTACATGGGGTAAGAACTTCTGAAACATAGTAGACTAGCTTCTGCACCCGGAAGTTGTGGCCCTCCGCTTCTCGTTCTACCACGAGAACCACGCTCACTACTTGTTTTGTGGACGAGATGTACAACATCATGGGTTCGCCGACGCTTGGTCTTGCTAGTATAGGATGCCAGCTAATAACGTTTTTATTCCTTCTAGTGCGGCAGTTGCTTCATCGGTCCACTCGAAGTTCTTTGTCCATTTGAGCAGTCTGTAGAGCGGCAGTGCCTTTTCACCAAGGCGGGAGATAAAGCGGCTCAAAGCTGCCATGCAGCCCGCCAATTTCTGGACGTGTTTTAGCTCCGCAGGTATTGCTAGCTGGGATAGAGCTTGGATATTAGCCGAATTGGCCTCTATTCCTGTATGGGAAACAATGAATCCGAGCAGCTTTCCGGCGGGAACCCCGAAGACACATTTGTCTGGGTTGAGCCGTATATCGTAAGCCCGCAGATTTTCGAAGGTTTGGCGGAGGTCGTCCACCAACTGGTTGACATGTTTGGTTTTGATGACCATGTCGTCTACATATGCTTCCACTATTTTGCCGATTTGATTTTCTAGACATGTTTGAATCATGCACTGGTATGTGGCACCTGCATTTTTCAGCCCGAAGGGCATTGTGTTGAAGCAAAATGGCCCGTAGGGGGTGATGAATGCGGTTGCGGCTTGGTCGGACTCCTTCATTTTGATTTGATGGTATCTGGAGTAGGCGTCGAGGAAGCACAGTGAGTCATGTCCGGCGGTGGCATCAATGATCTGGTCTATCGAGGTAAAGGGAAGAGATCCTTAGGGCTGGCTTTATTTCGGTCGTTAAAATCGACGCATAGCCGCTAGGATTTGTCCTTCTTGGGCACCATGACCAGATTTGCCAACCACTCGGGGTGTTTTATTTCTCGGATAAATCCGGGTTCAAGTAATTTTGCTAATTCTTCCACCATAGCTTGACGCTTGGGTTCAGAAAATCGGTGCAGCGCCTGTTTAACTAGCTTGAAGCCCTTGATTATATTCAGGCTATCCTCCGCTAGTCTTCGTGGGATTCCTGGCATATCTGACGGGTGCGAGGCGAATATGTCCCAGTTCTCATGCAAGAACATGCGCAAAGCTTCGTCGACTGCGGGGTGCAGCTGGGCTCCAATGGAGGCTGTTTTGTTGGGATCCGTTGGATGCACTTGGAATTTGACGATTTCGCCTGCTGGTTTAAAGGATGTGGATTGGGTATTTTACTGAGGACTACATCGTCCCTATCCACCATTGTGCGGAGTGTGGTTAATTTCTTGGTTGCGAGAGCCTTGGATAATGCTTCGAGGGCGAGCAATGTTGTTTTGTTTTCGGCTCGAAGGGCTTTCTCCGGATCGCTTGCAATTGAGATCACACCATTGGGCCCTGGTAGCTTGAGTTTCATATACTCGTAATGTGGTATGGCCTGAAACCTTGCGAATGCATCGCGCCCCAATAAGGCGCGGTATCCGTTGTGGAAGGGCGCAATGTGGAAGAGTAGCTCTTTGGACCTATAGTTTTCAGGAGTGCCGAAGACCAAGTCGAGAGTAACTCGTCCGGAGCAGCGTGCCTCTCTCACTACAAAAAAATAAACTTCCGTGATGATACGTGTTTGTCATAGTAGGTCACGTTTTCTGTCATGCATGTACATCCATGATGATTTTATGAAAGAATCAAGATAGTCATACCTGTGTTGTTGTAGAAGTGTTCCATGACATTACCAAAATTATCATCACGGAAGTGTCCACTTCCATGACGATAAATGCCGCATCATGGAAGTGCTTTCGTCAAGGGTAACCGACACATGGCATCCACTGTAACGGGTCGCCGTTAAGCTATCGGGTTCTGGTTTGGATCCGATAACCCGTTAACAGCCTGGACCAATGGCGATTTTCCATGTGTAAAATTCTCATTCGCCGATGATCAACATGTCAGCTCAGCGTTGGGACAGATGTCAACCATCCATTGGACAAGAATCGCCAATGAAACATTGACACGTGGGACGGCCCAATAGAGGCCCATATAGGTTTAAAAGCCGGCCCAGGAACAGGCCCACAAGATTTCATCAGATCTAATGGGCCGGCCCATTAACAGCCTAACATTTTCTGGACCAAATTATGGCCCACATCAGATACGGGCCGTTAAAGGACTGCAATATTCTGGGCCAGTTTATGGCCCATATCAGATCCGGCACGTTAACAGCCTGCAATAGTTTGGGCCAAATTATGGTCCATACCGGATCCGGCCTGTTAACTGACTTTCATTTCTTGGGCCAAATTACGGCCCATAACAGATACGACCCTTTAACAGCTACTGTGCCATCGGGCCCATTGGGGGCCTGATTTGCTCTTCGGCATCTTAATGGTCCGTTTAATAGTTCGGGCCGATATTAGTTTCGGCCTGTCAGCGGCTCTGTCTACATATGGGCCTCTTTTGGCCTGCTTTCCCTTTCGGCCATTTAAAGGCCCGAGTTGCACCTGGGCCTAATTCTGGTCCGTAGTTACTTTCGGCCTCTTAACGACCCGTAGTCTTCGTGGATACATTCTAGCCCAAACTACCTATCGGCCCATTAAAGGCCCTTGAGAGTGTTGGGCCTAATTTTGGCCCGTTATACATCCGGCATGTTTCCCGCCCGTCATGTAATTGGGTCAGCCAAGGCCCGAAAACATTTCAGCCTGTTAATGGCCCATCACACAAATGGGCCAATAATGGGCAGATGTATATTACAGCATGCTGTCGGCCCGTGAATTGTTCGCCACAATTAAGGCTCAATCTAGTTCTCAACCTGTTAAAAGCCAATTTAATTTTCTGGCCCAATTAAGGCAAGCGGTTTAATCGGCCTTTTAAAGGCCCGAAACTAATAAAGGGCCAGATTAAGACTAGACCTAACTAATGGCCCAAGATGATTGTAAGCCCACGGTTCGGCCCGTACTAGCGATTGGCGACCGACCAGTTTTAGTACCGAAATTATTTTTTTATAAACCTAACCTATTGGCTCATTGTGCTTCGATCGAAGATTGCGACCTTTTCTCAGAGCGATGACAGCATAAACAACAAATAAATTACAGCATCATGACGAAGAATAAACCTAGACTATACAACAAAGAAATTACAGCATATTACATCCCCTGGGCATCAAAGTTCGCCGCCAGTGATAATAAAGGGCAACCAGACAGCAGATTCCATAAACTGGGCAGGTCGCCACCAGTGGAAGTAAACAGGCCGACAAAATAATAGACAGAACCGATAGTACTTCAACAAAGTTCAAGAAAGGTTAGCCCGGCCCAAGAGCTGCGGCGCAAGCAGCTTAGCAACCTGATGAGACTGCGCTTGTTTGACGCTTATATCCACCAACTTAAGCTGCATAGCATCAATAGACGTCCTGTACTTATGGTTAATCTTGCATAGAGATTGGAGTTCCAGTCGGATGTGAGCGGAAGCATGTCTTTCTGCTTGAATTTCAGACTGAAGAAGTCAAACAGATCCATGCGGCAACTTCATTGAGCTTGTGTCACTGAGTAAGTTCAACACTACATCAAGACATGACTTTGTGGTTGTATCCCTAGCCTCAAGATGTGTTGCCTTCTTCTCTAGAATATATGTTAAGAGGGACAAACAATGGGTTCTTCTCACTATAATTGTGGCACTTCTTCCTAGCATCAGTGTTGTCACCCTGAAAGAGAAACAAGTAGGTAGATAACAGGTTTTGCACGTATAAGCATCAGCGCTGTCAATTCATCTCATTTCTTTGTCAGAAATAAAGAGACATGGTTTAAAATAGCATTAACATAATAGGCATAGTTCATAGTGAAGACGGCAGGAAATGGTATTGTGCAGGAGCGGCCAGCTTCACCATACCACTGGATTACAGATCAAGAACACAAGCATACATGTAATGCTAAACAACGTATAAGCATGAATGGTGAGTGTACTGTCAATTTATACCATTTCAGATTGGTAAATAAAGATACATGATTTAAATAACATTAATATAATATGGCATTGTTCATAGTTGAGACATAGCAGGATATGACATTGTGCTGGAGTTGGTAGTTTCACCACACCACTGGATTACAGATCAAGAACACAAGCATACACACAGTGCTAAAGAAGATAACTTGCTATGTTTAGTTTAATTTACATGGTATGAATAAGGAACTAGGTTGTACAACTAAAGACTGAAATTGAGAAGGACAAACTTATGTTTATGTACTTCTTGGTTATAAACTTTGAACAATCAATTTGATGTAGACGACAAAAATAAATAGCATTTGCACTCATTGCTATCCAAATATACACAACAAAGTTTGAAGGCTCGAGGAGGACAAACTTACATTAGGAGTGAAGACCGGCTCTATAAAGCCCTTGTCCATATTGATGGGTGGGTGGGTGCAATTCAAGAAGTTTACAGCACACTCTTCTTCAAGAGCATTGCCTTTATTCTACATTTTGTTATGAGTAAATGTAGATGTGAAAATATAGGAACAAATGACGATTATTTAACCTAAGATGCAGAGTACAAATGTAAATACAGCATACAGGCAAAAGGCACTGACAAGAGCAATGCAGAGCTAAACTTCTTCGGTAACATCGATTTTATTCAATATTTTTGCAAGAGTAAATGTAGATCTGATGTGCAGAAAATGGAGGGCAAGGGAAAATAAGCTGCAAAGTGTACATGAAGAACTAGCTGACAATATAAGTACAGTAATGAACGACAGTAGATACTTACAAGAACAATGTAGAACTAAATTTCTTCATAAGCATTGGGTTTATTCTACTTTAATGTAAGCATTAATATAGATCTGATAATTGGGAGCGAACAGTGGATAAGAAAGCTATAATGTACAATGATGTCACATATTCCACCAGGTATGAATGTAAGTACAGCGATAGGACAATAGGTACTCACAAGAGCAAAGTAGCGACCAGCATAGTTGAGATATCCTAGGTTTTGCGGTGCTGGTTCTATCGCCAATATATATGGGGTGCTATCTGATTTCTCCGGTAGCACCACCTTTTTCAAGGACTTTGCTTGTACTCCTTCAGGTTCTGCAATCAACCTCTTCCTTTTGGATGTCTGAAACACAAGAACAGCATTTGAATGGAAAAACATGGTATGAAGACAAATGGAATAGGTATTGATAATGGATGGGCATGGCATCTTCACATATATCATGAGTAAACTAAGCAGATGGCGGTGCAATGAAGCAAAAGAAATGCAAGACACCTTATGCAAGATATGTGCAACCAATAAAACCTTGCCAAATTAGAACAGGTACCTTATTGGGTGAACAGGACAGGCCATCTGCCTTTGACTCCTTGAGCTCAGAATAGTCATTAGGATCATATTCTGAATACGAATCTATAGGTCGGGAGCATGTGGGTTTCATTGCATCCACAATGGACCTCAATCCCTTGATGCCAAGTTTATTACCCATTGAACTGTTCCGCAATATTTTTCTGATGTGCGCATTCTTATATTCATTGTGATTACGTACAATATCTGAAAAGCATGAAAACATAAATAGTAGTGAGATTATCTTTGTAATTAAGAGAATATTGTAATATAATAGGGGCTCCCTGTAAACCCTTGTGTGCTATCACTGGATTCTGAAGAGAGAGCCCATGTGTGCTGTAATATGGTTAGTAGATTAATATAATCTGGCACAACTACACAAAAAATAGGCTCCCTGTTGGGAGCTCCAGATGTAAGGATAGTTGGCAGATGACAGGTTCATAATATACCGTATAGAAAGTTTATTGCCAAACCATGATAACAAGAGCGCACAGCCACTAGGCAGATCGTAGTGTAGATAATAGGGGTACACCATAACTACCATAAATAAATCGAGAAAGCGGAACTGGCTGGAAAATACAGGGTTTTGCCGCTACTAATATGCAGCCTATCGATCACCTACAGACCAGCTCTATTCATCTGAAGGCGCACAGCTGTTACTATCAGTCTAGTCTATCAAAGACCGCGCGGCTCCCACCATTTCCGGCATATTATGGTAGACCAACACGAAGTGCGAAATCATGTAGCAGAATCGGCCCAATAGAGCTGTCGACTGTAGATGTCCCTGCTCCCCTTCCTGACAAGGAACATACTATACTTACTAAAGAAGAACAGAAGAGGAACATGTTAAAGAATAGAAGGGAAAGCATATTATTGGGATTCCCCTTCTTTCTATACAATGTTGGTTGCCCACCCATGATGAATCAGAGCGCCCAAAGAAATGCCATTCCATGATGTCTCTCTATATGTGGCCACATGCATTTGGAAACTCAAGTGGGAGCATTAACTAACCAATTAAATGTGTGTCTGTTAGCTAATGTCAGTATCATATCACATTCTTATTTGAAGAACCTTAGGACGTATGATTGGTGTGTTCTTTAGCTTTAAAGGGTGGACAGCTGCTAGTAGGACACAAAGCACCTACGCAGATCATAGTGTAGATATAATGGGAAAACCCTAAGCATCAGGAGTAAAATGAGGAAAGTGGAACTTGCTGGAATATATGTGCTAGTATTGCCGGTACGGCTAGAAAGGCTTCGGATACCAGCTCTCTACAACTCAAGGCGCAGTACTGTTACTATCACTCTAACTCTCAAAGGCGACACATATGACCGAATACGAAGAGTTGAAAGCGTCCATGACAATCGACATGAAGACCAACACGAAGAGTTGAAAGCGTCCATGACAAGCGACCGAATAGACCTGTACACTGCAAATGTCCCTGCTCCTCTTCACTACAAAGAACATATTGTACAACTATTATACTCCCTCTGTTCCTAAATACAAGTCCTTGTAGAGATTCCACTATGGATCACATACGGATGTATATAGATACATTTTAGAGTGTAGATTCACTCATTTTTCTCTGTATGTAGTCCATGGAGGAATCTCTACAAAGACTTATATTTAGGTATGGAGGGAGTACTTACAAAAGAAGAACAGAAGAGGAGCATGCTAAAGAAGAGCAAGCAGATTCTGGATAATAAAATGTTGGTTGGCCACACATGATAAACCAGAGCGCATTAAGAACGCAACTCCCTGCTGTCCCTCGATATGTGGCGCATGTGCTTTTCGAAAGTAAAGTAGGAACATTAGCTGACCAATTAAACATTCTCTGTTTTAGTACATGTCAGCATCACATCATATTCGTATTTGAGCAACTAAGTTTGGAATTATGAGTGGCATGTTGTTTAGCTTGATGGGTTGAGGAGCACTGCTTGCACGTATGTCTCGAAGAACCTACGATAATGGTACTGAATATATGGGAATGTCTACATGCAAGTCGCCTGACTTTCCTCATTTGGGTTAGTCGACCATTTCAGGCGGTTGGATGAAGATCCTACGTCTCCTAACCCTTCTTCTTCCTTGCCTCTTATTCTTCCCCTAAAGACCACCGCATGGGCCTCCGGCTGAACCACCAGCCCCCGCCCTCCCCTGAACCACCCACCACCTCTAGTCTTCCGCCGCCCCCGGCCTTCCCTCTAGCTAACCCCACCCCCACCCGCGTTGAGTTTTGCCTCCGGCGAGGCCCCACCATAGCCCGAAGACAGCCCCCCACAACCACGGTCCCCACCCGAAACCCTAAGATAGATAATGGGGCAGCCCTCCGGTGAGCCCCTTCATTCCCTCCGGTGAACTCCCAAAAATGGACTGACCCCAAGTTGAAATTCAGTTGACTGTTATTTAAGCTAATGTGGAATATAAAAGGGGAAAACCATAAGCATTGCGAGTATAGTGGTGCGCGTGCCATGGCGGATCTGAAGGTGCAAACCGGACAAAGGCAACTTCGCAACCAATGTTTGGTTTCAACTAACAAGTAAGATTCTAAGTGATGGACAAGAAATCACAGTAAAGCAGTGGCGATCTATTTTCTTGCTGAGATAAATAACTTGAGCAGATACGAAAGAGTACTGCCTCTGGTGTGGCGCCGTGTAAGCATCTGCTGAGGCATTGAGGGTGCTGTGGTAGCGATGGCTGTCGACGGTGTGGAAGCAGATCTAGGAGGGCAGACGGTGGCGGCGAGGGAAATATCCCGGCGTGGTGGACGAGACGGTCGTATGAGCGGCCTCAGCAAGGTGGATGATGGCGCGGATGAAGCGAGAGGACGCGATGCAAGGATCCTGGTCCGAAGCCGTGGATGAGAGAGGTCGATCTCTTGTAATGGACGATGGCGGCGGGGTATCATCTTCGGCATGGTGGAGGAGGACGGCGGTGGATGGGGTGGCGGATGGAGGAGACTATGGTGGAGAGGGTGTTTTGGCGCCCACGGAGTACGAATGGGGAAATGGAGGGAGAGAGGAAGGGGGGAACCATGTCTTCAGGGCGCGCTTGTCTCAATTGTGAGGAAATTTACAAACTTAGCTCCTGTTTAAAATTTCCTACATCACAGCAATATTAGTCGGTTGGGGATAGGACGGTAATCTCAGATACACCGAATATTTGTCGACAGAGATTTCGGCCGAGGAGAGTTTGTTTTGGCGCCCACCGTGTATGAATCGGGGAGGCAGTTGAGAGGCGATTTCGGCCAAGGAGAAACTGTGTTTTGGCGCCCACCATGTATGAATCCGGGGAGGTGAGAGGCGGAGGCGGTTATGTCATGTTTGAGTGAAATTACAAGCCTACCCCTATCAAAACCTATAGAAATCGAGCCTATAGGCTTTGCGTGTCAGGGATAGGCAGTAATTTCCATCTCACAAATTTTGGTTTCGAGCGGTTACTGCGAGTTTCCCCGCTTTGTTCAAATTTTTGCAGAGAAAGAGTACACGCTTACCGTGCCAACTCAATTCGAATCCAGTTTGTATTTATTTTTTCGGGCAGGATCCATTTTGTATTCGAATACAAATATATATACATCTTTTTTTATATATACTTTCAAAAGCACAACACCCTTTATACATAAATATGGTTTACAAATGGCATGATCTCAGATTCATAAGGCTGGATCCATCTTAATTTGGATTTTCATATATTTGAAACCACTTTATGTTGAAATCCAATGTATGCATTCCTCGCCAACTCTCTCCAATTAATATGTGTTTCATGCGGGTTTTTGTTTTACTTCTCAAACACGTATAATGTGTTTGACACACGCAACATATAGTGCAATCCCGTTTAGACATTAATTGCATATAAACCATGCATTGTCTCTAATTAAAGAATCTATGGATCACTAATAGTGATAAACTATATAACATTACACGTGTCCCCAAATTCAAATGAATATGCATGTTTGATAGACCAATTTTCGTTATGATATTATCGATGTCGTGATCTCTAGTTTAAATATTTGAATCCCCTTTAATCCAGATATTCGTCTCATATAGCTATCACTCATGCTTGTATATCTCTCTAGACCTATACGCCTTCATCGTCTCTCGGGTATCTCTCGTGCTACTTGTATGTCGACAATGATCTTTTATCTTCATAACACACTAACTTTACTCTCTCCCTCGACATTCACTCTATCTCTCTCTAAGTATATCTCGCTCCCTGCTATGTGTCTCTAACTATGATTCTCCCTGTGAAATCTCTTTCTCTCACACAAACACAAACTTCGTCTCCCGGGGTCTTATTTCTCTCTACTATTCCCCTGTGTGCCACTCGCACACCCCCTCTCAAACAGAGATGTCTTGCACTCCTTAGGTATGAGAAGCCGCGACTCTCCCTCTTAAATATCTCTTTCTCACACACAAACACAAACTCTGTCTCCCAGGGTCTCATATCTCTCCACCATTCCCTTGTATGTCGCTCACACACACTCTCTCTCCCTAGAGATATCTCGCGTTCCCTGATATGTCTCTCTAGCTAACACTCTCCTTGTGAAATATCTTTCTCTCTCTCAAACACAAAACTCCATCTCTCGGGATATCATTTCTCTCTGATATTTGTTTGTATGTGACTCACATGCACCCTCTCTCTATCTCTCTCACACCCACACACATAACTCAGCCTTCTGATCCACTCGACTCTTATCTCTAACACACACACTAGCTAGCCGATCTCCCTCTAGCTAGCATCTTTATCTTTCTATTTATCTGTTTCTCCATCAACCTTCTTTCTCGCACTTACTCTTGCTTCCTATCACGCACACTATATATGTTTCTCTCTACATGTAGTCATGCGCCCTCTTTTTATCTTTCTCTCACACACACATAACTTCACCCCTCTGAACCACTCGGTGGTCATCTCTAACACACAAACTAGCCGATGTCCCTCTAGCTAGCATCTCTATCTCTCTATCTATCTGCAGTTTCTCCGTCAACCTTTCTTTCTCGCATGCACTCTTGCTTCCTATCATGCACACTATATTTGTCTCTCTATACATGCATCTATAGGTTGATCTCTTTTGCACAATCGTTGTGTCTCGCTCTCTCTACTCGCCATAGATGCATGCTCCACCCCACGCCACTATCTCTTAAAGACAAAAAACATGCTCAATTATCGGGCCTTCTTCCCTCCACTCTCACATGCATGCATATTGTCATACCGATCCGTCTCTGCCATGTCGTTGATCTTATGACTTATGTCTTCTTTCTTTTACCTCGATCATGTGCGCGCGCACACACGCACACATCCCATGTATACATGTATACCTCTCGCACATGCACGTTCAAGGTCTCCTATGTCTCCATATGTAGTTAATTACCCTCAGCCCTAACCCCACATCGAATCGTTCTCTTCTTGTGTGCACATGACTTCCGCCTGGATGGGTCTCTTCTCTAAAACACACACTCACACTTAACAATCTCCTTCTAGCTACCCCCTCTCTCACTCTTCCCCTATATCCCCGAAACCAATAAGACCATCCCTTCGTTTAATTCCCGCCTACATGCACCATCGATATATAGTAGTCTTCCTCGGTGTCTCTAGAACAAACACATTATCTCGATGTCGACTCCTCTCACGCGCACACACCTTCTCTTCCCTCTTTACGGGCCTCTTCTCTCTCGCACCCCCCTCGTTGGTGGCCTCTGCCATACACATCACCTGTCTACGATGAAGCCACACACACTTAAATTACTTTCGCCACCGAAGACTCCGCTTCACACACACACACACACACACACACATTAAGACTCCATCTCACACACACATGCTCTAGGTGGAGCATTTGTTCCTACCACCCTTCGTCCAACCTTACCCGTATGATAAACAATCACCTTAATTTACTTATATAACATGGACAAATTCCACTTTATTTTAGTAGTTAGCCAAGTTCTCATAATTATATAACGCAAATCACGAGCAGGAAGTGACATTTTTTTACACAACCACGTTAACATGGCCACATAAATCACAAGCTAAAGTGTAGTACCATTATACTTATATCCCGATGCAAAAGGTGGAGTACATGTCCGAAGAGTAGAGTCACACACACGCACTCTGTCTCTCCTAATCTCACACACATACCAGTTACGTGACGCCCCCTAAGCAGACCCGTATGTTACAATTTGTGCACCCGCGGGTACACGTGATGGTGCACATTTATTTAAGCCGGACGGCGAACCCAAACAGTAGCTGCATTCATTCCCCTCCCGCCGCCTCTTCTCTGGTCACCGTCGCCAGATAGCCATGGCCCGGCCGAAGGTAACGACATATGCCATGCTCCCGCCGGAGCGGCGCTTTGATTTGGAGGCGGCGCGAAGCCCGGATCGCGGCCGCCCTGCCTCCGGTGTCCGGACTAGCCGGAGCCGGACGAGCAGGCGTTGGAGGCGGAGCAGCACGCGGAGCCGGAGGAGGAGAACGACGACGCGGAGCCGGAATAGGATTACGACGATGTGGGCGAAGCAGAGCCGGAGGAGGACGATCATTTCCATTATACTCGGACTTAAAGGGCTTTGAGTTTCACGCCACATTTATTTCATAGAGATAAAGAAAGGAAATTTTAGTGGTCATGCATGCATCTATTTGTGCTAGCACTCCTATATAAGGGTTGACCGGTCGCTTCCCGCGGACGTGCGCGGGCGGTGGAAGAGGAAGGAGAAGGGAAGCGGGCTGTGGAGTACGCCAGTTGCAGCACGAGCTCCAAGGAACGTTCGTGCCAAACAATGCATAGTAGTACAGTATAGTCCAGCGGAGTATGAATTGGCCTTTAGGTTGCGTGTGGATGACATGGCTGCAACATGCATACTGTAGTTCGACAGCCTACCGCTCCGCTTCGCATGATTTGGTCACGCAAGATTTGCATGCACGCATGTCACGCACGTACTTGTCGAAGGCGTGCTCGAAAAAGGGCGAGCAGGTCCGCTAGTCCGCGTTGGTCCATGCGCCTGGAAAACAACTAATCCCAGTCGCTGTAAATGTCGTGCGTGCTTTAATTCCGGGCTAGTGGATGGACGCGAATGTGCCGTACAACGAACCGCCCGTCAGCTCCCTAATCTCTATCTCTACTCTTATAATAATAATAATCTATCTATCTATCTATCTCTCTACTCTTATAAAAAACAGAGTTGGTGATGATGGTGTGCCTGCCATCCTGCAATATAGGTCATCCGATTTATATCTGATGGATAGGAAGGAAACTATGGCAATTTTGCAAAAAAGATACCCACACCCCTCTCCACTCTTGCAAATAAGGCCTTCCCTCGTTCATCCTTTTCTCTCACAAGATAAACTACTCATACAAATGCATCTTGATGTTACGTACAACGCACGGGCATCTTCCTATTAATAAATAATAATAAAAATATAAAAAACCGAGTTGGTGATGATGGTGTGCCTGCCATCCTGCAATATAGACCGTCCGATCTATATCTGACAGATAGAAAGCAAACTATGGCAATTTTGCAAAAAGATACCCGCACCCCTCTCCACATTTATAGATAAGGCCTTCCCTCGTTCATCTTCGTCTCCCACATCTTATTGCCATGTCATCTTATAACATTTCAGTACATGTCTCTTTGTACTCCAGGAGCAGGAGTAGTTCTTTCCTTCTTTATTTATTGATTGGGATAGTCATCTACGCAACTTTATAATGCCAGTTGTATAAACTATAAAGGACTTAACAATTTCAATTCCATGTAGTACTAGCTAGGTAGCCATAATCCCATCAAACAAAACTACTCCTACTTTAATTAATGTACATGGCCCAGGTAACACTCTCAAATTGTTTGTCGTCGCCCGCGCCGCAGCTGGTCTATACATTGCTTCCGTTCCCCCTCATAGAAATAAGCAATATAAAGTATTTTATTTTAATCCGTATCCCCTGCTTACGTCACCTTATTATACTGCATGGAGCATAACCATGCACGTCAGCATGTATCCAGGTTTGAGATGGCAGGTGTACCAGATGGACGGCGGCGTGTTCGACCCCCGTGATGCTACCTGGGTGCGGATGAACACACTTGAAGAGTACTCGATTTTCATCGGGGACAACTACCCCATAGTGCAAATGATGCCACCTTCCATGCACGACGCCGACGGCCTGCCGTTCATGAAGAACGGGTGTGTTTTCATTGTGCACCAACAGATTCATATCTTGAACGCCCCTATTCCTGATCTATGCTGCTTCAGTTTGGATGTGTCTCCATCGTGGGGAGCCACACTTAAGAAGCTGCGATGATATGGACTCCCGTTGCCCACCGTTATGGATCGTTCCATCTATGAAGAACACGTGGGACTGGAACTACCACTACAAAAAAAACCACTTCCGTGATGATACGTGTTTGTCACAGTAGGTCGCGTTTTTTGTCATGCATGTACATCCATGACGATTTTATGACAGAATCAAGATAGTCATACCTGTGCTGTCATAGAAGTGTTCCATGACAATACCAAAATTATCATCACGGAAGTGTCCACTTCTATGACAATAAATGGCGCGTCATGGAAGTGCTTTCGTCAAGGGTAACTGACATGTGACATCCATCGTAATGGGTCGCTATTAAGCTATCGGGTTCCGGTTTGGATCCGATAACCCGTTAACAGCTCGGACCAATGGGGATTTTCCACGTGTAAAATCATCATTGGCTGGAGGAAACACGTGTCGGCTCCTCGGTGGGCCAGATGTCGCCCGTCCAATGGAGGAGACGTGCCTATGATACGTCGACATGTGGCAGGGCCCAACAGAGGCCCATATTGGTTAAAAAGGCCAGCCCAGTCAAAGGCCCGTAGTATTTACTCAGGTACTAGTGGGCCAGCCCACTAACGGCCTGTTTAAACATGGCCCATTTCTGGCCCGAAGCCAGATCTGGCCCGTTAATTGTTTGCCGAATATTTGGGCCCAATTACAGCCCAGTGACATTTCGGCTGTTAGAGGCCTGATGTAGACATGGGCCCATTTCAGCCCGGTGTGTCTTTCGGCCTGGGAATGGCCCGTGCTGCCCATGGGCCATATATGGTCCGACGCGACATCCGGCGCTCTAACGGCCAGTGATCAAGGTGGCAACAGTTCAGCCCAACGTGACTTTGGGCCTATTAAAGGCCTGTCGTATAATTCGGCTAATTAATGCCTCTACTAAGCTTTCGGCCTCTTAAAGGCCCATGATATCAATGGGCCAACTAAGGCCCAAGATATGTTTCGGCCTGGTAATGGCCCGTCATATAACTGGGCAAATAATGGCTCGGTCTACATTTCAGCCTGCTGAAGGCCCGTCGACGACTAGTGAAAATTGAGGCCCAACATGCATTTCGACCTGCTAAAGGCCCATGGTTTCTTCTGGGCCATAACAGGCCAGCAAAATATTCAGCCTTTTAATGGCCCGAAGCTACATGGGCCCAACTAAGCGCTGGGTCCACTAAAGGCCCAACTAAACTTTGGGCCGAATATAGGCCTGTGTAAGTTATGGGCCTGGCGGAAAGTGTGAAGGCCCCAATGGCCTTTCAGGCCCAAGAAAGTTGCAGGCCGGCCCAATTGTGGCCCGCTAAAATGCAGGCCTGTTAGAGGCGAATGTTTTGGCCTGGTCGACTACATCAGATTTTCGCCCTTTTTTTCAAATAGCGAATGATGGCCTATACGGTAACTAGTAGGAATTAAGAACAAACCTACTCTATATAATAAAGAAATTACGGAATAGTAACTTAGAATAAACCTACACTATACAATAAAGGATTTATGGTATATTACATCCACTGGGCATCGAAGTTCGCCACCAGTGATCATAAAGCGCAACGAAGAAGCAGATTACAAAAACTGGGCGCCATTGCAGCGTAACAAAATAATACTGAACCAAGACCACTTCCAAGACAGTTCAAGAAAGGTTAGCCTTGCATGAGAACTGCTGCGCAAGCTGCTGAGCAAGGCTGTGAGATCGGCCTAGCATGTCGGTCATAGCTTCCAGGTGTAGCTATTTAGCAATGAGGTTCTCATTGGTGTTCTCCACAATCTTTCTTAGAGATAGGACTTCAAGTTGAAGTTGAGTTGCAGAATGCCTTTCTGCTAGAACTTGGGACTGAAGAAGTTGAACTGATTCATACAGCGAATTTTGTGAGCTTGTCTGACAGCTAGTCTCAAGTAACTTGAACACTGCATCAAGACAAGACTTTGGGGTTGTCTCGCTATCTTCAAGATGTTTTTCCTTCTTTGCTGCAATATATGTTGGGTTTGTCTCACAGCCTTTAGCGGGCTTGTGCATGCCATCAGGCACATCACCCTGAAACAAGTAGAGAGATGACAGGTTTTGCATGTGTATATACAAAGATGATAACTGTGCCATCAATTCCATCCAATTTCAAATTAGAAAATAAAAATTAAGTTCAAAATATCAATAGCATAATTTGGCATTGTTCATAATGTGGGGAGTTTCACCACACTACTAGATTACCATGTCAACAAAACAAGCATAGATGAAGGGCAAAGACAATCATTGTATCTATTTTGGTTAATGTGCATGGCATGTTGTTCATATCATCAGCCACATCAGTAAGATAAAACAGGAAGGTGCAAACGTGGGCTGCTTCACCACACACTGGATTATAGATCCACAAAAACAAGCATACATATAGGGAGTATTGAGTAATGTGCATGGTATGAATAAGGAATTTGGTTTTACAAGTAATACTCGGAACTTACAGTTGTTGCGAACATGCATTTTGATAGAAACAGCAAACTAAACAGCAGTTAACGATAGGGAGTATGAGAGAATTAAACAGCAGTTGAGGATAAAGGCTTTAGAAGGACTGACTTGCATTAACAGTTAACACCGGCTTTATAATGTCCTTCTCCATGTTAAGGGAAGGATAACTCAAGAATTTCAGCACAGAATCTTCTCCATAAGCGTTTCCTATACTCTACATTTTGTAGAGAGTAATTATAGATATGATAATACTAGAAGGGATAGAGGATAATGAAGATAAGATGCAGATTGGTGCTACATAATCAACTACCAATCCCTGGAAGTACAAGCGTTATAGCACAAAATGTACTGACAAGAGCAATGGGCTACACTTCTGCACTGGCATTGTCTGTGTATTCAACTTTTTGGTAAGATTAAATATAATCTGATATTTTTTAGTAAATGGTGGCCGAGGGAGATAAGATGCAGAATGCTACACAATGAACCAATCCCTCTTCCCATAATATAAGAGTGTTTTGAACACTGGTGTACTGTACAAAATGCTCTTATATTATGGGACTGAGGGAGTAGATGTTAATGTAAGTACAGTGATAGACGATGTTCAGTCCTTACAAGAGGACTCCAGAGCTAAACCTCTTCAAAAGCATTGGGTTGATTCTAAATTTATGTAAGAGTCGATACGGATCTTATAATGTCCACCAAATGGAGGATAACGAGGCTAACATGTGTAGTGATGCTACATAATCAACCAGCTATGAAAGTAAGTATGGTTATACAGGGCAAGAGGTACTCACAAGAGCAATGCAGTGTGCAGTATGGTTGCGAGATTCTGTGGTCCCTTGAGAATGAATGTTCTTATGCAAACAATTTTTGTACAAGTGAGACGTTAATGCACATGCAGAAATTTAGTTCAAATTGTGATGTGATATCATAGACAGTACCTTACGCTGCAGACGATACCAATGTGTAACAAGATTATTCCAGTGACTATCTGATAAATGTAGCACCGGAGACTTTACAGAAATTTCATTTAGAGGCTTGCCACCGAAGTGCGCTTGCCTCAGGTAGGAACGATACTTCATCAATGAGTGCTTGAAAAGCGCAACAAACCCTTGCTCATCTTGACTATCCAGTTTGGTCCTCGCCTATTTAAAAGAATGAAATCTTGTGTCTTCTGTCAGCAAAAACATATGCAGTAATTACCATGAATAACATTAGTACATTACTTACGCGTAAGTTGCGGAGGAAGATTGGAAATTGTTCTTTGTCTGTTGTATAATCTTTCCATGAAGGAAACATGCGCACAAAGTTCCTGACAACAATATAAGCTTCGTCTTCTAAACTGGGAAGAAGTGGAACAGGAGTCCTATTTGCTGCAATTGGGGCTCTCTCTTGTTCGAAAAGGGATTTGGCAACTAGATTTGGTGTACTCTTTGCTGGAATGGGGGTTTTGCGTCTTAGAGCTGGTGCTATGTCAACTGGCATCATCATACTGTTTGCGGCAGTTGGGGTCTGCTGAGTTGGGGCATCAGAGATGGCCAGTGTAGTAGGGCTAGAGACTGCTAGAGTTGTGGCCGTGTTTTATGGGTCTGGTGATATTGCAACTACACCTAATGGGCTATTTGATTTATCAGGTGTCACTACCTTTTCCAAATACTTTGTTCGTGCTCCTCCGCGATCAGCAATCGCCCTCTTCCTTTTGAATGTCTGATACACAAGAACAACATTTGAATGGATAAATATGGTATGATGACGGATGGAATATGTACTGAAAATGGATAGGCAGGGCGTATTCACATACATGATGTGTAAACTAAGCTAATGGCAGTGCAACAAAGTAGAAGCAATTCAAAGCATCAGTTGTAAGATATGTGCGACCAATATAACCTTGGAAAGTTAGAGCAAGCACCTTGATGGGTGAATAAGATAGGGCATCTGCCTCTGACTCCTCCACTAGGAAGCTGCATTGACTTAGGTCTCGCTCTAGATCAGAATCACTGTTAGGATCATATTCTGAGCATGAATCTATAGGTGGAGAGCGTTGGCATTGCATTGCATCCAGACTTGATTTCAGTCCCTTAATGCCAAGTTCGACAACCATGGCATTGTTCTGCTTTATTCTTTTCATGCGCGCAAGCTCATAATCATTATGATGCTGTTCAGTATCTGAGATTCATGAAAACATAAAAAGTAGTCAGATTATCTGAATGCATTGCGGATTCAACTCGAAGAGTGTCTCCCTATAAACCCCTGCGTTTGCAAAGTTCACCCCCAACCGTGCTAACCAGACCACACACAGAAATACAAACCTCTTATGTCTCTATAACAGGCGGACACACATTTCAATACTGAAGTAGGAACATTAGAATCATATCAAATTCGTATTTGAACAAATAAACTAAGGAGTTATGAGTGGCATGATGTTTAGCTTCAAGGGTGGAGTGTTGGTAGTGCGACACAAAGCAAGTAGGCAGATTCTATTCCATGTAAAAGATCGTAGTCTATGTAAAAGGTGGAAATGACACTTTCTTTCTATACAATGCAGTGTTCGTTGCCCACACATGATGGAAGAGATCACACAAAGAAATACTATTCACTCATGTCTGCGGTTCCAGTATTTTGAAACAGGGTGGTCCACCCTAAAAGACTATTGACAACAAATATGACAAGGCAAGCATAGAGGTAGTGAATTAATCATTACTTGTGAGCTTACTAGGACAAGTATGCAGAATTGTAACTGCAGTAAGAGACCGTCCAAAATCTGAATCAAGAAGTTGGTCTATCACTTATTGACCTTGGGTAGCGGCGACCGAGGGAACTGAACCATGCTCGGCACAGTAGGTAATGTTGTCTAGTTACTAAAGCATCCCTCCATTGTTCATCAGTAGTCATAATGGACCGGGGACATGAGGGGAATTTCCTATGGCTGGAATTCTGGCCGCCAGATATTTCGATTCGAAACGTGGAGGCTCGAGTGGTTGGGGTTGGCTAATGTGCGTACCATGCACGCCACCAGAAGGACACGAGCCTGGTTTTTTTTTGAGGATCAACACGAGCCCGGGTCTGGCTGGTACGTCGTTGGGTGCTACCATTCGAGAATACGAAAGGAATCTTTTAAATTGCCGAACGAATCTATATGTATTACAATGCCCGTATTTTCCTTGCAAATTACTGGTCATTCCAAAAGGCACGGTAATTGATTTATGACGAGTTCTTGAATTAGAGTGAGTTTGTGATATAGTGATCTCAATGTGGATTTCACATTTCATGGTATCCCTAGTAAGGTTTTCATTGCAAATTCAAATTTAAAAGATGAACGGTATGGTGGTGAGAAAACTTTGTATGTATCAAGCATATGACCACACACACACACGAATACAACAACAATCCAGTAAGTATAGTGCATCTATTTTTCCAAACCATGCATGTATGACACGAATTCAAAAATACTCCCTTTGTTCCTAAATATTTTTCTTTTAGAGATTTCAACAAGTGACTACATACGGAGCAAAATGAGTGAAACTATACTCTAAAATATGTCTATATACATCCCTATGTGGCAGTCCATTTGAAATCTCTAAAAAAGACAAATATTTAGGAACGAAGGGAGTAAAATGTAAGCCATGCATGGTCCTCAATTCAATATTTAAAATGAACAGGAAACTGAAACATGAATATTAAGTCTAGAACTACATACATGCGAATGTTGTGTTTAGGTCTCTCCATCGACCCCCCCCCCCAACCCCCACGCACACACTCACATACTTCATGTATCGATTGATGTTCATTTCTTTGTTAATAGAGCTATTGGTATCCGACTACCGCGCGCTCATTATTGATCTTCACATTTCGATCTCCATTTATGTCATTCCTGCCCTCACACTCTCAACAAATGTATTTCTCACACACAACCTCGTCATGCCCTCCATGACAAACGCTCCCTCTCTCTCTCTCAAGACACATGTGTTGCCTTTGTAAAACACCTTCACCGTGCACGCACACACAAAGTCTATCTAGGCCACTCTCTCGGTAACTATCTCCCTCCAGCCCTCACCACAGCTTCGCCGCACAATATCTCGGTGTATCTTCTTTAACATTTGAGTGTACGCTAGGCCACACTCCCTCGATCTCTCCCTATATAAATGACTCGATTGACCTCGCTTTTTTGCGTCGTCTCTCTCACACATAGACACTCACACTACACCTCTTGCATAGGCGGAGCTATGTAGATTGTCAGGGGTTACCCCTTGACCTTAGATAAAATTGTGAAGCTCTGTTTAGGATTGTTTAGATTATATTTTTTGAACATTATATTTTCCCCACCCTCCCAAACACCGATTGGTTGTGCACCCCCCCCCTCCCTGGGAGAATATTAGGTGCCCCCACACCTTAGATGCTATATGCTGATACGAGTTCCTTGGACCTTGTAGATCCGAGATATAGCAGCTCATAGGATGTCTTAATATTTTTACAGGAAACCTTAATGAGTTTGAGAATTGCACACAATTTGTACAAAAAACTACTCAGATGCGCTTGGATCCCATATCGAATGACCTCGAAGATCATATCACCGAAGCATCTAAGATGAAGGAGGACCTCATATTCTCCTGTATATAAGAATATCATGTGCTACCACACCTTAGATGGTTTGGTGATACAAGCTCTTCAGAGATGTTGGATCTGTGATCCAACAACTCCTTGGTGGTTCGAATGTTTTTTTGCAGAAAAGCCCCCAAAGAGTTCGGCCACTGCTTCCAAGCACAAAGACTGCTCAGATGCCATTGGATCTCACATCGAACGACCTCGAAGCTCGTATCACCGTAGCATCCAAGCTGCGAGAGCACCTGATGTTTTCTCGCATGGGAGAATATGAGGTGCTCCCGCACCATAGATTCTATGGTGATACGAGTTCTCGGGAGATCTAACGGCTCACAGTAGGAGGTTTGAATGTTTTTGCAATATAGGCCTCAAAGAGTTTGAAAATTGCGCAGAAAGTACAAGTACTACGCATGTGGCATCTGATCACAGATCATACGACCTAGATGCTCGTATCACCATAGCGGCTAATTAAGCTACTGGGAGCACCTAATATGCGCTACTGGGAGCCGTTGGATCCAAGATGCAGCGGCACACACGGGACTAAATGCTTTATTTGCAAAAAAAACCTTGGAGAGTTTGGAAATTGTGCATAATTACAAAGACTACTCCCAAGCCATTGGATCTCATATCCAACGACGTAAAAACTCGTATCACCATAGCATCTAAGCTGCTGGGTGGATGTGATATTCTATGCCGCTGTCATTTTTGTTCCTAAACTTGCAAAATACGTGTAACTGGTGCCATTACTTGTCTAACCGCGCAAAGTGTTTGTGCAAAAAAAACCATCCTACACTGAAATATCGGAACAACACACGGGGGTCCCACTTGTCATTGATCAAATTTGGACCTAAAACTAACAAATCTGAAAGACGAGATTTGAACTGGCAACCTGGACTACAAAGCGTAAGTCGATAGCCTGAAACAGCAACGGTTGTTGGCTTTGTCGCATAACTTAATTTTATATAGTATTACATTGAGTAGAGTATAGGGAGTGGCTCGTCAACACATGCATGACCATTGACTTACTTACTGGTGGGTCCCATGTCTGCAATCTCTCTCTCCTCTCCATTGTCTAACCTTTAGACGCACGGGCACACACGAAGAGCGGCGCGAGCTTGCCCTGGTGTTATTATCTCTATTCCTATAAAATACTTAGTTGGTGATGATGGTGTGTCTGCCATCCGTCATTTCTGACCATTAGATCTGCATCTAACGGCTGTGAGGTAAGTTGTGGCATTTTTGCAACAATAGCCCACTTCTCTGCTCCAATTTGCAGAAAACCCATTATTATCTTATAAGCAACCACATCCCTCCCTCACCTCATCAAAACGGCCTAAGAAATATATTTTGAGTGAAAAGTAATATATTTTTAGTGGTATATATGTATATCAAAACAAGAGTGTTTTCTTTCAAGTTTGTGAACAAGTACTATTCTACTTTGGATCCGTTGCAACGCACGGGCACATTGCTAGTAACTAAAAAAAATGCTTGTAAAATAGAAGAATCGCCTAGAACAAGAGACGTTGTGGTTGGTCGAGACGGAGCTAACCACACCTATCCTCCGTGCCACGTTAGCATGACGAAGCTGTGTGGCTAGTGGGGTGTTTTCGATCGACTTGCTGGGTCCCGAGGTCGAACCATAGGTAGTACGTGTGATACAGTATATTTTTACACACACATTTTTCCTCTGTGCCGAGACGTGGCACACCCTACCACACGGTTTCTAGGTCCTCCCGGGTGGTGTACGCATATTTTCTTCCTTGCCGAGACGTGGGACGCCCTACCGCGTGTTTTCTGGGTCCTCCTCGGTCGTAGCATCGAAGCAAGTAAATGAGTTCAAATCACAAAAGCCCACCTTTCCCGCCGAGTACATCAGTGAAGCACAGTGGCTAGCTAGTTGGGCTAGTGCGACCGATTAGCTAGGCCGCTGCCACATTTGTTTTTTCACCCCTTTTTTCTCTCCTTGCTGGCAGGTAAATTTAAATATCCACCGCGGTGTTGCTCTGGTCTTTGGGTGCGGCATAAGCGGCAGGATTTTTATTTTTTTGATTGATGGGAGCAGGCACGGCAGCAATTAGTCATGATGACTCCGCCTATAAAACCCACTGCTACCGGATGTGAAAAGTCGTCGACTGGTGTTTTCCCATGGTGAAAACCAAAAGATTCACCCCTTTTCTTGGCTGGCTCCCTCCGCCTTCCCGTAGATTGCATTGCCTTTCAGCCGTTTCGCCCCCTTTGCTTCCTTTCCCCATTGCTTCTACCTGGTTCCATGGCGACGCACTAGATCACGGAGTTTGAGGTGAGGCGCCTGACACAGGAGCTCCAGGCCAAGGATCCGGAGCTCATGGCCAAGGATGTGGAGCTCCATGAGCTCAAGGAGGAGAGGAGTGCCATGCTCCTCCTTTATGTGCGGGAGTTTCACGGAACTTCAAAAGCGGTAGGCGTCCACCACAAAGATGCTCGAGGCGTCGGTGGCGTTGCTGCAGAAAGCGAGAGATACGATAGGTGGTCAGGCAAGCCGGCTAGAGTGTGAGCGGGCCGATCGTGACGAGGTGGAGGATCGCCTCAACCACTTGGTGGACCATGTTGCCATGCACGTGTTGCAGCTGCGCGATGCCTACCGTCGTGCCACCGCGACCATGCCGGCCGTCGGGCTAAACCCGTTTAACCACCCCGTCGACTTCAATGAGCTGCGGCTTCCTGACCTGGTCTCCTTCTTCACCTATATCTCCGAGGAGCTGAGCCGTCTCCGCGCGATGGTGGGGGCGGAGCTGGACAAGGAGGGGTTGCGGGCTGCCGTCGCCGTTGCTACGCGAATCCTGTCAGGGCTTCGTCACCGGAATCCATTCGTGCCATTGGATGCTGTCTTTGATGAGCTGGCTCCCATCGACTGGGAGTGGGCTCTGCGGGCGGTGGCACCCTGCATCACCAACGTCGTGCGCCTCGAGAAGCAGAGGGACTTTGGTGGTGTTTAGGCGTTACCGATTTTTGTGCTGTTATTCCCTCCTAGGTTTTCTTTCCGAATTTTTCCTCTAGAATCTGGTGAGTGACCAGGTGAATCCAGACAATCCTCAGCCTCTCCATGAATTTTCCATGCTCTTGTGCCAGTCAAGTTCCCGTCTGTAAACCCCGAACCTCATTTAAACCCTAGTTCCAAAATATCGGAACTAGAAATCCTGCCTTTGCGTTTACAAAGGAGCTATCATTTTTCTTGCTCAATGATCCTCCCAAAATTTTCCAGAGATCATCCTTCACCCATAAACCCTAGATGTGCAAAAATATTGCCAAGTCATATGCAATATTCCTCATCTAGAATTAATTCCTTTTTCTACCTTTCCGAGGAATTAAATCCAGAAAAATATCTATCAATCTCCAAAGTTCATAAAAAACTTGTGGCGATATTCTTTATGATCATATTGAGCTCCCATAAAAATATTGGCCATAATTAAATTGGGGAAATTGCATTTTCCTATTTTAAGCCAATATTTCAAATTGGGGCCTTTCCAAAGGAACTACCATTTTGGTAGTTAAGAAAAATCCCAAATAAATTGTGGAGCTTGTTCTATCCATATATTCACCATTTCCACCAACATTATAAGTTCCACCAATTAAATTTTGAGCACAACACCACTTTGTAAATTCTGTCCAGATTTTCAGTTTGCAAAGGAAGTGCTTGATTCCTTGATCTCCTTGAGCTGAAATTTTTCATGGTGATTCATTATGATATATTACCCCTAGACACCAAAATTCAGCTCATTCCATCTAGCCAATCTTCCCCAGTAAATTATCTAAGTTTCTATTCAGATTGCAACATTGTGAAGGAAGTACCCTCATAAATGATCAATTTCAGCTGAAACTTTTCCAGCTATCTCTAATGACCAAATCATCACTCTACACCAAAAATCATCCAAATCCAACTAGCCATTTGACCCCAGCATCATCATTTGCATTTCTGATCAGTGGGCAAGGTTACAAAGGAAGTACCAGCTAGCCTTGTCCATTTGTGCCAAAAATTTTGCCAGCATGACTACCTTAGTATGTGACCAAACCCTGCCCAAGATCAAGGCAAGAGCAGCAAAGAGCTGTCCATATCATCAATCAAACACCTTGCTGTTCATCAGCAGTTGACCTTGGTGCAGCCACATCTGAGCTTCATGTTCCTGTCTGAGGCCTCACATCAGCTGTTTCAGGTCTGACCCACGCGGCAGACATGGTTTTGTGGCGTTATGGTGCCAAGTGCACATGGTGTCGGTGGTGACCACGGACGTTGTCGGCAGAACCAGAGCCCTATGCCTTGGACGCTTCGGGAGGCCGTCTCCAGCAAGCTCCGGCTTGTGCGGGAGCACCGGAGAGCTCCCCACCGCTCGTTTACGCAGTCCGGTCACCTCTTCCCCTTGTATTTTAGCTTTTGGATGGCCGTGCCGACCTCGGTGCTCCACCGGAAGGCCGCCACCTCGCCGTGCCTCTCGAAGCTCCGGTCGCCATCGCGAGACCTCCTCCCCGAGCCTATTTAAGGCGTGCCCGAGCCCTCCTCCACGCCAACAACTCCCCAGCCCTCTCCCGCGAGCTCCCCGAGCTCTTCTTCTCGCCCATGGCCGCACTCTGCCGCCAACCTCCCTCGATCGTCCCCGCGCCTTGGCCCTTCCCCCTCCTCCTCTCTGCCCTCAGCCTCTCCGGAGCCACCGCAAGCCGCCGCCGCTCTCCATTTCGCTGGGGAATTGCTGCAACCCTGGCTCCCCCTGAAGTTCTCGGGTCGCCCACAATGAATGGTGGGGGCGGCGCTATGAGCCGCCGGGCGCGGCCCCGTGAGCATCTCCAGGTGCGGCGAGGAGCACCGGTTCCAGAAAGCTCGTCGGCTGGTCCTCTCGCGTCCCCCTACCGCGGCTACGCCGGCAGCCGGCCCGCCTCTGCTCTGCTTGGTCGGGGGGAAAGAGACAACCAGAGGAGGAGAGAGAGAAGGAGAGAAAGAGAAGGGATTAGGTGGGCCCCACTAGAAAGTCAACCCGGGCCCGCGCGTCAGTTTAAGTGGAGGCGCATTTCACAAAAGGCGTTTCCGGTTTGTCGAAGACGTATTTCCGAAAAGGCGCTTTCACTTTCTCAGCCGCCGGCCCAACCTGTTATTTTGTGAACGTTCGCTGGTTAAGAGCTAAAGTGGACAGTTTCTGTCCGTTTCTGCGCTTAATGAACGAACGGCTGTTTCTCCGCGACCGTAACTCCGATTGAGGTAAAACCAACACCCACGTCTTCAGATCGACGAGCCCGTTCCGATGGCATCATTTCCATAATGTTTTCACACTATGAAAATGACCATTTTGCCCTTGCCCTTAATCAGCCCCTTCAAGAGGGAAACTTTCCCGGCAAATCTTCCCGGAGTTTTATTGCACTTCCACCCGGTGTATTCCTTCACCCCAGTCAAGCCAACCTATTACCATGAGCTCCGGACTTGCGTGATGACTTTGCTTGCACCCTATGTGTTCATCGTAGTACATCTGAATCCCCTGCTAGTCTGCACTTGCATACACCTATGTCATGCCATATGTATTAGATGTTAGCATTACTTTTCATCTAATATCATGACTTGTTTTCATGCCATATCCTGCCATGCTGGTAACAATATTTTGTATACCGTTATCATGTGAGTGCCACGATTTGATTCCTTGCCATGTTTATCAACGTTATAGTGATTCTGCTATGCTGATGTTAAGTGGCTGTTCACACTTATAATTGTTGAGGTAATGGTGGGATGGTGGAGGTGTTGAATTAATTACATTGATAAATTTAGTGGGTTGATCAAGAGTCACCTGTCCGGGCTTATCCGTGCAGCCACATTTGCCGGTATGGGATGGCCTTGACTTGGTCTGATCACGTGCTCTTTCACCAGTACCGCTCGACCGGGAGGGTTATGCGCGCGCGCTGCCCTGGCCCGGTAGGCGGCGATAACCCTGTGAGCCCAGTTGAGTTGTTTGGGTACCCGTCCCCGTTTGGGACAGTTTTGTTTGGCCACGACGGTGGCAGGTGTCAGGAGTGACACAGGGGCCACCCAGGGTAGGACTCCGGGGGAGGATGATTGCCGGTGGTACGATGGGAGAGTCACGGGTCAGGCAGGTTTCGTTAGAGCAATGCTGGTCCACCCGAATGGGATCACGAGGTCAGTGCTCCATAGTGTGGGTAAAGTGCGCAACCTCTGCAGAGTGAAAAATCTATTTGAATAGCCGCGTCCACGGTATTGGATAGCCTATCCAGACCTCGCTAGGTGATCAACCGTAATAATGATAATAATGGTGAAAGAACCTGCCCTGCATAGACATCAGATGTTGTCAAGAATGTGGTATGTTAGCCATGGGATGGCTATGGAGGAGATGGTCCGACGACCAAGAGACTTGGATTTGGATCAGTTTCAGATGGGATCATGAAAATGTTCGGGATATGGATTGTATACTTAATATGCTTTACTATACTGTACTCTACTACAGTAGATATATTGCTAGATAACCCTGTTTTGTCATGATGATCATTGCTGCTAGAAGCTTAATCATGCCAGGTAATCTTACTACAACATGATAACTAGTGATGCTAGTAGGGTATGCTATGCCATGTTGATTCACGCTTTCTTGTTAATTCCATGTCATGTTCAGAATAAATTGTTGCATAACATAGGGCTTGCTTTGTTATCTGCTTGTTTGGATGCTATGTATTTGGTTGTCTTGCGAGTACATTCAAAGTACTCACCTGGCCTTGCACGTGGCCAGTTGCAGGAGAAGATCCGTCGTACTAGATCGTAACCCAGCCAGTCCTGTGAGTTATGGAGCCCAGCCAGAGACGTTGTTGCCGCCGAACCAAGACCTCCGCTGCCATTTTAGTTAGCCTTGGAGCTATGTGATATTTGTGTAAGCAACAATATTGTAATACTCCATTTCATATAATAAAGCCATTTTTGTGCCTGGAATTGCTGTATCATCTCTTTGACGTGCGCCAGGTCTTATCCTGGGGCTGGCGTGCGTCGGCCCTCTATCGGGGTGCCACAAGAATTGGTATCAGAGCTAGGCTGGCTATAGGTTACCCTAGCACCAAACCACCCCTATCTTTTACCCGGTAATGAGCCCAATAGATTTAACCCATCCCTAGCATCCGACATGACCACTGTTGATCAACAAGCGGCGCAGTCAGAATGGACATGTCCCTACCCAGCTATCCGCCCACCCAGCCACCCCGGATTAGACCGCGACCCTACCCAGCTGTCGGCCGTGCCGGCGTATCTTCTACCCGGCACGAGAAGGATCCACGCCATGCTGGTGTGTTCCAGCCTGACTGCCTATTTAAGTCCCTCTCACCTGTGAGCTGAAGCCCTCTCCATTCAGTAAGCCAGATCCGCGCAAGAGAACCCAGGCTAGCCTTCTCAAACCCGCAACCATGGCTAGCTCTTCCAGAACACCCACTTTTCATAGCCGAACTTTGGCTGATGGTTATCCTGGCTTTCCACTCCTCCTTTCGAGTATGCTCACCCAAGGCCTTGGCCATAGTACTCCTCCGGTGTATCTGGTGTTCCAATCGGAACCCGTTCCCCACCTTTGCTGATTCTATGCGAAGGTGCATATCAACCCAGGTCCAGCAGCGGATGGGAAACCCATGAAGTTTCGGGGCAAACCCATACCCATCCCCGCGTTGGCTGTCCAGACAGCTGCCGCGGAAGCCATCACCCGTCTCCGTTTCCAGTTTCCGCAAGTAGCGGAGATGCAGGAGCTCCGCTATTTTCCCTCTTCGTTCAATGCAGGATGCGAGTTCTCCAGCGCAGTTGGAGACGCTGACCCAGCAATAGCTTGTCTAGTTCAGTTCATTACTGCTCAGGGACTGCTACTTGCCAGCATTCTTACAGAGTTTAACGCCATTGACCGTGACACCACCCGGGTTATAACGGAAGCATACCGTGCGGCCCGTCAAGCTGCATCCCAGACCACCCTTTCCCTGCTGCCAAAACCAGTGCCACCTTCTCAACTAGTGCCACCCTCACAGACAGTGCTACCCTCGCAGCCCGTGAACCCATGGCTACCCGGCATCATCCACCCAAATTCCATTCGAGGAGCTAGCCGGCGTCTTCGTCATCGGGACGTGTTCCGTCAAGTTCCAGCCGCAACCCAAGCAGTTGTGCCCCAACCCATTGTGGTGTCCGATGATGAAGATAGAAGTTGGCTCAGCCTGCGTCCCCCAGGAGAGCCCCAGCAAGAGTAGGCCCATTTGTGGCTCTGGCAGGGAGTGTAGCCAGTTGAGGCCGGAAGTGTGTGTGTGTTGCAAAGACTGTTTCTTCGTCCTCATCTAGGATTAGGACCCTGTAGTTCGGAGTGAGTTGTTAGCTGTCTAGTAAGGTTGTGCTTTCTTGCAATGCTTGTATTGCCTGTATCTGTGTGTTGTTGTAATATTATGTATGCTTACTCTGTGTGTGTGGTTCGTCTGTCTATCTGTTAACAGAAATGTTTAACAGAGTTAGAAGTAGATTCTTAACAAGATTTTAGTCAGTAGAGCACTTACACCTAATAACTTTGGACTCGCCCAGAGTCCCTAATAAAATGCGAGCTGGTATAGGTGTATGTATACCCGGAGTACATACACCCACTAGCATTAAAACACCTTAGTGTAATCTGCTTGATATGTTTCTTTCCTCTATCTGTATTTTGCTATGATGTGCATTCCGTATGTGCTTGCATATTAGTCTGAATGGATTGCATGTGTATCGTGTGGGCAACGTCTGCATGCCAAGTTCTTTCTCCTGAGTACAGCCGCCGCAGTACTCGGGTAGAACACAAAGCCGCCCATCCATACCCATCTATGCATACTCCATTTGCCAGTTTTCCTGAACTCGGTGTGCTGGAAAACCAGCTCTATCCAATATTTTTCCCCGATCCCAAAATCTTTTCCCAGAACTCGGTTGCAATCTCGGAGAAATTCTGAGAAATTTTATTACAGCACAAACCGTTACAACTCTTCCAGTCTAAGATCTAAACCCCGATTCTACCTCAACCCCCGCTCGTTGTGGATGTCGTTCAACGAGGAGCAACCAGCAGTGTGGCCTCCACACTGGTAGAGCTCCGCTAACCACACCGCACTAACCACAGACCCAGCGGCGCCTCTATCACCATCCTGTGTGATGCTGACCGGGCACCCCCCCTTTCGCCCCGCCGCAGCCCGCGCTTATTCCGCCGGCCTAAGACGGTGTAGATAATCACCAGCCACCACTCGGTTAGCGGCATCCCGATGATCATCGAGGATCATCGCACACAGCAGCAGCGAGGAGCCAACAAATGCCGCCAGCAGACCGACCAGGAGGATGATGATCAGCTCCGAACCCACGTCCGCCATTAATGCTTCGCCTCGCGCCCCTGCAACCAGAAGGAAAAGGAGAAGAGGAAGAAGAGGTGAGGTAAGATGCGAGGTGTAGGAAGAAGACTACGGTCATTTTTATCGCCCGAGTTCGGTGTACGGTGAGCGAGGTCCAGGAGAACCGCGCATCGCTCGATCACTGGCGTCCAGGAGGCGAATCCGCGAGCAGTGCCGACTGGCACTGGCCCACGATGGGAGTGCTCTCTGCGTTGGTCCCGTGCACGCCGCACACTATCATCGTAGGGTGCTCAGTACCCTAGGAGCTAGGCGTGCGCAATGCCTAGTCGCCCTCAGGACAGCGCGGGAGCAAGAGAGAGAGCTGTTGGCCGGAGAAAGAAGAAGGAGGCTGCCAGTGGGCCCTAGGCCCACCTATTAGCGAGAGAGGCCCCTGTTCATTGTGGTGCCCCAAGCATTTTCGGAAGAAGGAAATTTTGCTTTTTCTAAAACTGACAGGGCTACCCGATGGCCCCTACCCGTGGAGTAAATCCCGCAATATCCATATCTCGATCTGGGGGTACCAATTTTCTGTACTCTTAACTTGGTTGTTTTCAACCACAGGGTTAAAATTCAACCCAGAGGTTTCTCCAGGAGGCGTAATTCTTGTTCTGAGTTAACCCTAGGAATCTCGAGGACGAGATTCTCTTAAGGGGGGAAGGTTTGTAACGCCCCAAAAATTGGGTTATCGATTTTTGTGCTGTTATTCCCTCCTAGCTTTTCTTTTCGAATTTTTCCTCTGGAATCTGGTGAGTGACCAGGTGAATCCAGACAATCCTCAGCCTCTCCATGAATTTTTCATGCTCTTGTGCCAGTCAAGTTCCCGTCTGTAAACCCCGAACCTCATTTAAACCCTAGTTCCAAAATATCAGAACTAGAAATCCTACCTTTGCGTTTACAAAGGAGCTATCATTTTTCTTCCTCAGTTGATCCTCCCAAAAATTTTCAGAGATCATCCTTCACCCACAAACCCTAGATGTGCAAAAATATTGCCAAGTCATATGCAATATGTCTCATCTAGAATTAATTCCTTTTTCTTCCTTTCCGTGGAATTAAATCCAGAAAAATATGTAGCCATCTCCAAAGTTCATAAAAACTTGTGGAGATATTCTTTATTATCATATTGAGCTCCTATAAAAATATTGGCCATAATTAAATAGGGGAAATTGCATTTTCCTATTTTAAACCAATATTTCAATTTGGGGCCTTTCCAATGGAACTACCATTTTGGTAGTTAGTAAAAATCCCAAATAAATTGTGGAGCTTTTTCTATCCATATATTCACCATTTCCACCAACATTATAAGTTCCACCAATTAAATTTTGAGCACAACACCACTTTGCAAATTCTGTCCAGATTTTCAGTTTGCAAAGGAAGTGCTTGATTCCTTGATCTCCTTGAGCTGAAATTTTTCATGGTGATTCATTATGATATATTACCCCTGGACACCAAAAATCAGCTCATTCCATCTAGGCAATCTTCCCTAGTAAATTATCTAAGTTTCTGTTTAGATTGCATCATTGTGAAGGACGTACCCTCATAAATGATCAATTTGAGCTAAACTTTTCCAGCTATCTCTAATGACCAAATCATCACTCTACACCAAAAATCATCCAAATCCAACTAGCCATTTGACCCCAGCATCATCATTTGCATTTCTGGTCAGTGGGCAAGGTTACAAAGGAAGTACCAGCTAGCCTTGTCCATTTGTGCCCAAAATTTTGCCAGCATGACTACCTTAGTATGTGACCAAACCCTGCCCAAGATCAAGCCAAGAGCAGCAAGGAGCCGTCCATATCATCAATCAAACACCTTGCTGTTCATCAGCAATTGACCTTAGTGTAGTCACATCTGAGCTTCCTGTTCCTGTCTGAGGACTCACATTAGCTGTTTGAGGTCTGACCCACGCGACAGACATGGTTTTATGGCGTTTTGGTGCCAAGTGCACGTGGTGCTGGTGGTGACCATGGACGTTGTCGGCAGAACCAGAGCCCTGTGCATTGGACGCTTCGGGAGGCCGTCTCCAGCGAGCTCCGGCTTGTCCGGGAGCGCTGGAGAGCTCCCCACCGCTCATTTACGCCGTCCGGTCACCTCTCCCCCTCGTCTTTTAGCTTTTGGACGGCCGTGCCGACCTCGATGCTCCACCAGAAGGCCACCACCTCGCCGTGCGTCTCGAAGCTCCGGTCGCCATCGCGAGACCTCCTCCCCAAGCCTATTTAAGGCGTGCCCGAGCCCTCCTCCACACCAACAACTCCCCAGCCCTCTCCCTCGTGCTCCTCGAGCTCTTCTTCTCGCCCATGGCCGCACTCTGCTGCCAACCTCCCTCGGTCGTCCCCGCGCCTTGGCCCTTCCCCCTCCTCCTCCTCTCTGCCCTCAGCCTCTCCGGAGCCACCGCAAGCCGCCGCCGCTCTCCATTTCACCGGGGAAGTGCTGCCGCACTGGCTCCCCCTGAAGCTCTTGGGTAGCCCGCCATGAATGGTGGGGGCGGCGCTACGAGCCGCCGGGCGCGGCCCCGCGAGCATCTCCAGGCGCGGCGAGGAGCGCCGGTTCCAGAAAGCTCATCGGCTGGTCCTCCCGCGTCCCCCTGCCGCGGCTATGCCGGCAGCCGGCCCGCCTCTGCTCTGCTCGGTCGGGGGAAAAGAGACGACCAAAGGAGGAGAGAGAGAAGGAGAGAAATAGAAGGGATTAGGTGGGCCCCACTAGAAAGTCAACCCGGGCCCGCGCGTCAGTTTAAGTGGAGGCGCATTTCACAAAAGGCGTTTCCGGTTTGTCGAAGACGTATTTCCGAAAAGGCGCTTTCACTTTCTCAGCCGCCGGCCCAACCTGTTATTTTGTGAACATTCGCTGGTTAAGAGCTAAAGTGGACAGTTTCTGTCCGTTTCTGCGCTTAATGAACGAACGGCTGTTTCTCCGCGACCGTAACTCCGATTGAGGTAAAACCAACGCACACGTCTTCAGATCGACGAGCCCGTTCCGATGGCATCATTTCCATAATGTTTTCACACTATGAAAATGACCATTTTGCCCTTGCCCTTAATCAGCCCCTTCGAGAGGGAAACTTTCCCGGCAAAGCTTCCCGGAGTTTTATTGCACTTTCACCCGGTGTATTCCTTCACCCCAGGCAAGCCGACCTCTTACCATGAGCTCCGGACTTACGTGATGACTTTGCTTGCACCCTATGTGTTCATCGTAGTACATCTGAATCCCCTGCTAGTCTGCACTTGCATACACCTATGTCATGCCATATGTATTAGATGTTAGCATTACTTTTCATCTAATATCATGACTTGTTTTCATGCCATATCCGACCATGCTGGTAACAATATTTTGTATACCGTTATCATGTGAGTGCCATGATTAGATTCCTTGCCATGTTTATCAACGTTATAGTGATTCTGCTATGCTGATGTTAAGTGGCTGTTCACACTTATAATTGTTGAGGTAATGGTGGGATGGTGGTGGTGTTGAATTAATTACATTGATAAATTCAGTGGGTTGATCAAGAGTCACCTGTCCGGGCTTATCCGTGCAACCACATTTGCCGGTATGGGACGGCCTTGACTTGGTCTGATCGCGTGCTCTTTCACCGGTACCGCTTGACAGGGAGGGTTATGCGTGCGCGCTGCCCTGGCCCGATAGGCGGCGATAACCCTGTGAGCCCAGTTGAGTTGTTTGGGAACCCATCCCCGTTTGGGACAGTTTTGTTTGGCCACGATGGTGGCAGGTGTCAGGAGTGACATAGGGGCCACCTAGGGCAGGACTCCGGGGGAGGAGGATTGCCAGTGGTATGATGGGAGAGTCATGGGTCAGGCAGGTTTCGTTGGAGCAATGCTGGTCCACCCGAATGGGATCACGAGGTCAGTGCTCCATAGTGTGGGTAAAGTGTGCAACCTCTGCAGAGTGAAAAATCTATTCGAATAGTCGCGTCCACGGTATTGGACAGCCCGTCCAGACCTCGCCAGGTGATCAACCGTAATAATGATAATAATGGTGAAAGAACCTGCCCTGCATAGACATCAGATGTTGTCAAGAATGTGGTATGTTAGCCATGGGATGGCTATGGAGGAGATGGTCCGATGACCGAGAGACTTGGATTTGGATCAGTTTCAGATGGGATCATGAAAATGTTCGGGATATGGATTGTATACTTAATATGCTTTACTTTACTGTACTCTACTACAGTAGTTATATTGCTAGATAACCCTATTTTGTCATGATGACCATTGCTGCTAGAAGCTTAACATGCCAGGTAATCTTACTACAACATGATAACTAGTGATGCTAGAAGGGTATGCTATGCCATGTTGATTCACGCTTTCTTGTTAATTCCATGTCATGTTCAGAATAAATTCTTGCATAGCATAGGGCTTGCTTTGTTATCTGCTTGTTTGGATTCTATGTATTTGGTTGTCTTGCGAGTACATTCAAAGTACTCACCTGGCCTTGCACATGGCCAGTTGGAGGAGAAGATCCATCGTGCTAGATCATAACCCAGCTAGTCCTGTGAGTTATGGAGCCCAGCCAGAGACATTGCCGCCGAACCAAGACCTCCGCTGCCATTTTAGTTATCCTTGGAGCTATGTGATATTTGTGTAAGAAACAGTATTGTAATACTCCATTTCATATAATAAAGCCATTTTTGTGCCTGGAATTGCTGTATCATGTCTTTGACGTGCGCCAGGTCTTATGCTGGGGCTGGCGTGCGTCGGCCCTCTATCGGGGTGCCACACATCTTCATGGGCATGTCCATCTCTCGGCGTAACATGACCGTTGGATAAAACTCAGACGGTGCAGATCAGTCAGTGTAGCACAAAGCGTGTGGGTGTGTTTGGTTGCATTCTCATCTCAATATAGTTGTTCCCTCTTCGTGCATGCTCATCTCAGCACCCTTCTTCATGCATGGTCCTAGTGTATTTGTGTTAACCTACTAGTGTGGACTCAAGCACCCTTCATGCACTCTGCCAAACACCCAAAAGTGGGTCTAGAAGGGAACTTTTGATTCCATCCCATGCACCCTTCATACACCCTGCCTAACACTGATTCGTGCTTCATATGGTTCATGTTCCATGGAGTACTGTAGCACCGTACCCTCCATGCGATATAGACCTAGTTCTGTTAACATTGATCTCACCGTTCATTCTCGACCGGACAGTCAAAAAAGGGGTATGTTACATTACTGTTCATATAGTTGACATGCGCACAACATCATTTGTTATTGTCATATCTTGCTACACTAGCAACAAGATTATGTAGTACTGACGTATGCACCACTGCAGATGCCTAGTAGTAGGAGTACTGTGTAAGTTCAAGTGGCTGCCGTGTTTCACACTCCTCCATCGTAAGAGTGGAAACGCTTGCTGTAATCATTTTTTTTCTTCAGAAATAGTGGACACGCTCTACCATGCGGATCCTCCACGACGGTCATCGGGAACCTTGCTACTCACTTTCGCCGACGTGTTTGACAGCCAGCATCGGGGTCCACTTGCCATGCATGAAATTACTCCATACTAGAGTGCACAACTGCATGGTAGACTACCCCGGTCGAAGCGCCGCAGTAATGCCCAATGAGCCGTCAAATCACAAAACCCCTACCTTTCCAACAGTAAGTTGGATGGACGAAGCAACCATCATTTCACTCTTCTCCCTCAGCTTCCTCTCTTGAAGAAAACCCCAACTCGCTTCTCCCTCATATTGTTCCTCATTTCTTCAAGAAAACCCTGACGCGCTTCTGCCATTGTTCTTCTCTCCCAAAGAAGGAAAGGTGAGCACATCAATGGTGTTGATTCTGGCCAAGGCCCGATCTTGCAACCCCGAGACTAATCCTATAACTCCCTCTCTGTTCTTCTTTTGGGTTTGTGATTACGGTTTCTTTTCTTTTACTTCTATTTGACAGTTTCTTGATGGACCCTGGAGCACCAGCCGAAGTGATGTCTATGGCTCTGGCCAAAACCTTCAAGGCTCAGGGTACGAAGAAGCGCAAGCACCCCGCCGGGACTACCGCAGACAAGCTCAAGGCCATCGCCCTATCCAATCCCCCCTCTCCAGGATCCCTCAGTAAGCAAGTCTAGGTAATATCTCTTCTTGACGATCTTTTTGGCAATCTTGATCGTGTTTTTTCATCTAACACGCAGTACTAGTACTAGTAGTACAACTTTCTGGGTAATCTTGCATGTGATTTTTATGTGCTAAATGACGGTTCTAAATTGCTCTTTTGACCAAAACATGCGAGAGGTTGACATACATATGATTATTGCACATAACACTGATTTCTTATATATTACTTTCAACTACTTTATGAACATCAATGCTAGCTATAGGAAATGCAAGATTTTAGCTCTCATGCCTTTGAAGAGAGTATATTAGCCTCAGGAACTTGTGTTATGGATATTGCAAGTAATCCCTCTGCTCTCATGCCTTTGAAGACATGTTCTAGTGTCTTTGTTCACTCATTTCTGTGCGTATATGTAGTCTTATATGGAGTAAAATATCGAAAATCATCTTATATTCTGAATGGAGGTAGTAATAAAATATTTGGTTTCTATTTGAATTAGAACCAGGTCTGCGGTGGAGATGAAGTTCTCAAAGTCATGCCGTGTGAACTAGAAGACCTGAGGATGAGTTCTACTACTAAACTATCCAACTGCTGTGTCCTTGTCGCCATGTGTCATGAACTAGTGTTTTCCTGTAGCATTGTTGTTAGGCGTGTTCTCGAGGGTGTACTTCACCACAACAATTTCCTAACTGTGCCTTCGATTACGAAGGGTGTGGTTCTTGTAAAGCTTCCCGACAAATCCAATGTGGACTGTCTTCATCATCATGTTTATGAGTGGAAAGACCACTCTGTTAGGTTCTCCAAGGTCGACGAGCTGGCGATGGTGCTGGTAGAAATCTCTCACAAAGTCCATGGCCTAGTTAGTTATGTGGGGTACATCCTGTAGGTCGGTGGCAAGAAATAGTCTGCAGAGTTTAATTATTGCAACTTTGCTTGTCTGTAGTAAGTACTATTGTCCAGTACTTGATTTGTGTGTGTGAACCCTGTATTATTTAGTACTGCCGCTTTTGTTGTGTGGTGAGTCCTGAGAATAGTCTATGTTAATGTCTGTCCACTCAATTCAGTACGTATATTTTGAAGTATCCAGATCATCTTTTTTGTGAGGACGATTTATCAATTATGGTTACACTCCAATATCTGTATGCATTGCTGGTTTATCGCACCCACCAGGATTTCCAGTACCATGGATGTTCGGTCCATATGATTTGTCATGACCTTTGGACTGTCCTCCTTGTGGGAGTAAGTGGGGGCCCTGCATGCCACCCGTAATTGGAAGATCAACCTTCTGTTTAGAACTTGAACATAGTGATTTCCTGGTAAGGATTCACTCATGTCACATCAAGTAAATCTTATTGATTTACTGTCATGTTTTCTTACTTTTGCTGCAATTTTACAATGCAGGTTTTGCCATGTGACATTCGTTAAATAATAAACCATTTGGTTTGCTCTATGATGGTTATTTTTGCAGGTTTCACTTCTTATGTTGTGTCAGTAACGAAGGCACTGTCCATCACTTATATTACTGGACACAATTGGATCAGTCTGTTGTCTGAGTACAATCTGAAGCCCTATGATGAACTGCAGTTTGGTTTAACAAACAAGCCACAATTAGTCCTTCTGGTGTTTAAAAGAAGTGAAGAAAAAGACTGGATCAAGGTCACGGACCTAGTGAAGTTAGAAAGCTGAAGTATGAAATCATAGCAGACCAGAGACGATCACTGATGTCTCGCACATCGGTACCACCTTCAGCCTCGGATCGAGCACCGGCACCTTCTGAGACAACACTGGCTCTAGCATTGACAGTGGCAGCAGCTCAGTCTGATCCACCAAAGGATTGGGCACCGACTATGTCAGCGGATCAGGCTGATATACCGGAGGATCGGGCACCGACACCGGCAATAGCTCCACAAGGAGCACCATCTTTGGCAGCAGCAGCGGAACTACCAGTCGCACCGGCACGGGCACTTGCAAAGGCTCCAGCACCTGCACCAACACTTGAAGTTGCACTTGCATCTGCTCCGGCCCATGCAGCAGCAACGGAACCAGCAGTTGCACCGGCAACAAACTGGGCTGTAGTTCGCACTGCATATACCAAAGTCCTTACAAAAACCAAGATCTCCACCTTCTTGGTAAGCATTGGCCGCCCAAGTGCTTCGTTCTTTTTTCTTTCCATGTTGTTTCACATGATTCACTGTGATGATTTAACTGTTTGTGTATGTCTTCTTGTTTGCAAACAGAGAATTCCTAGAGCAACGAGGGAGTCGTTCAATAATCCGGGCGACCATGGCCAAGTTTCTCTTACCATGCGCAGCCTTGGTGTGAATGAACCTGCTCAATATACCGTAAGTACAAAGGATGGTCGCATGATGATTGATGCTAAAGGATGGTCAAGGTTCAAAACTCTATCAAATCTTGCGGTAGGGGATGATGTCAAAATTGAACTTTCTCCGCAAGGAGACCTGGTCCAAATCAACTTTGAAATTCTTCAGTAGCAGCACGCAGCATGCAACTGCCGAACTGATCTATCCTCCAAGAGCTTTTGATGTAATAATATGACATGGTAAAACAAGTGTCCTGTGTGTATAAGTTGTACGACAGTATTATTTATCACGTAGGATATCGTGAAAGAATTGCAACTCTGATTGCTGGTTAGGAACTGTCATTCGATTTCATTCTAACAGCTGCCATGCTTTACTTAATTTTCTGTATTCACCTTGCGACAGCATCTAAAACCAGTGCCATACAGATCACTTGCAATATGAAATGTGCTGAGTTAGAACACAAGGGCCCCCAAACATGCAGGCCCACCGGCCTGTGGCCCAAGGTCCAGAACCATGAGCCTGTCTGAGTATTATAGTCTAAGCTGAACCCCCATATTATGTTATATATATTTCCCTTCATTTTTCTTATGTATAAAGTTGTGATCTAAAAGATTTTTATATTTCTTTATAAAGGGAGTATCTCTCTATCAAAAATATATTTATGTGTAACAAGTTACTCCTGCCTTTCTACTTCCTTTCGCTGATATGTGGGGCATCCGGCAATGGGGTCCACGTGCCATGCACCAAATTAGAGTGCACAACTGCACGGTAGACTCACCCCGGTCGTAGCGCCGCAGTAATGCCCAATGAGCCATCAAATCACGAAAACCCCCAACTTTCCAGCTTTAGCAGTAAGCTGGACGGACGAACCAGCAATATTTCACTTGGCCTGAATCCCCTTCTCCCTCGTTTGCTTGTTCAGAGAAAACCCCCTCTCGGCGATTGCATAGGGTTTTCTCATGGAGGACCAGGTACGAATTCTTCATCCATCCCCGATAAATCCTAGTCCCTTGGTCGCGGGTAATCCTAGGATGGCAGGCGCCGCCGTTGATGCATTTTTCTTCCTACTGAATCTAGTGTGTTTCATTTGCAGTGCTCAAACTGCGAGGACCCTACAGGTTTCTACGCCCTCGGCGAGATGCCACACTTGTTCCTTCTCATCCTAACACAGGATTTTAAAACGCGCACAGTATGTTCCTAGAATTCTCTTTTCTATCTGGGAGGGTGGGGGTTTTTGAACATGCTGTCGACTAATTTGGAAATTTGGATTGCTATATTTGGATAAAAGGTACTAGTACCATGGTCAACACTGACGTGAAGGAGGAAATTATTTCTAGATTTGGATAGCGAATACATTGTGTTCTCATATTATTTTTCCTGCAGTGCATTCCTTGCTCTGCCAGAACACATGTACTCAAGATGGTCGGCCTTGCCATAACTGAATACACCAGTTTAATGGTCACAATGAAGACAAGCCATGGACATAAGTTCCGAGTTGGGTTCATGAACCAAGAAGATCGCTGCTTTTTTTATGGCCGAACTTGGATAAACTTTCTCAAGTGTTACGGACTGAAAGTTGGCGCACGAATGTTGATGGAAATAGCAGAACCTGGTCTCATCTTCACTGTGATCTTCCACCCCGACGTTGTTCCAGTAGTTCATCCATGTTAGTTTTGTATCTGGTTCTTGCATGTTGCCTCGATTACTTCTTAATCCACCTACTCTGTCTAACTAATCACAATTTAACTTTAGAAGTAGCAACGATTTGTGATTCCCTTCTCTCATGAAGATGCTACTTCTAACTAATATTTCTTATAATTGGTAGCACGTGTAGGTTATTTCACAGTTAGGCACGCTACTCGTTTGTTATTCTATAAGAACTCGACTATTACTGATGGCACTGAAGTTGACTGGGACAACATCCACCAGTTCCTACACTTTATTGATCGTCTTGAGGTCCTTGTGGGGCGTTTCAATGGTGGAAGGCCACGTGGGATATGTGTGCCACTGCTGCACACGTTGAACAGGTCCAACTGTGTCAAGAAACTTATGGTACGAGCTGTTTTCTGTTATATATGTTGTTCATAAATTCTTGCTTATACACAATTTTACAGCTGTGATCTTCTTGAGATAGAAACTGCCCAGTTCTATTGTTCCTATAGAGATGCCTGACCAGGGTCGGGTCAGACTTGCGCTTGGTCACAACATGATGTTTATGTCGACCTACTCCATTTCCCTTCGAGGTGAAAAGATACTTATTAATGGGTGGTCTCAATTAATAAAGGCCCGTCCATCTTGGAGAATAGGACAGAAGGTTATGCTCGTGCTTTTCCATGGCTCTAAAGTGAATATCCTGTATATTGACCACATTGCGAGATGAACCCACTTTCAGAAGGTTGTGGATGCGTGGGGTGGCGCCTGGGCCTTGTCCTGGGGCTTGGTGGCCTCACCCTTGGTTAACTGTAGGCAAAGTAGCACTGTTCGAGGCGTGCTTTATACGGTTGAACCTGTATAAGTACTCATACTACTTTCAGCTATGGTTGTTAAGTGCCCCTACTGGTTTCAGTTAAGGTTGTTACGTACTCCTGCTGCTATTATAGTCTGTCGTGTTTCTTCAGTCCTCTCTTCCTCCAGCCGCCAAAACCAAACCAGTGCCGGCGGGGCCGCCTGCTTCCGCCTCCCACGGCTGGCTGCGCCTCAGCGCACGCATCGCCACCCCACCATCTCCTAAATCGTTAATGCTGACGTCCGAGGCCTCGCCGTCGTCCTCCGCGCGCTTTGGTGTGCTCACCGCGGCACCGCCCTCTCGCATTGTCAGCATGGTCAACAAACAAGAGGAATCAGGAGAGGACTGCAGGTGGAAATGATGATAGTAGGGGCCCACCATGTCCATGGCCGTACACAAGCAAATTCCTCATTTTTTTGTTATATACTCCATTGTCAGCATATAGAAAAAGAAAATGCTTCCTCCTAGTGGTTTGCTGACATCTGAGACCCACGACATTGTCAGCGTATAGTCAATAGACAAGAGAACAGCACAAGATCGGCTGACAACTCAGACGTAGCTGCTCGACCAGTATTTTTGTTGTTGTTATTGTTGAGACCGAGCAGGGTTTCAACTGGGCTGTGGCCCATCTAGTGCAGACTTCTATTTTACGTTCATCACATGACCAGCCCAGCTATTTTTTCTTTGTGAAAATGAGCCCAGTTTATTTTTTCTGAAGAATACCCAATCCAGGCCTACTTATTTTTCTACGCCCTGCTGGGCTGCAACTCTTTCAAGACGGCTGCAAATCTTGAAAGTAATATGAAATGGGCTGTAAATATAAAAAACAAACAACAAATTGGCAATTACTTTCAAATTTCTATAAAAAATCACATTTTCATATTCCAATTTCGCTGGGCTTTAACATAATTTAAATATATTTTCAAAGTACTTTAAATCTGGCTCGACATTTCGGTATTAAAAATAGTTTGGACCCCACCGAAATATGCGAAATTTCGTTTAAATTTTTAACCCTGGCCCTGGCCAACAAAAAAACGGACTGCAATAAATTGCATAAGAAGTTGCAATGAGCTGTAAATTATTAAAAAAGTAGGGAATGGTCTGACTTGTGGGCCTATTAAGTTGACGCGTATGCAAGATTTTTTTACTTATTATATACGTCAACAAATGATTCTAGCGGACGTGACCGTTGGATGTCAATCCAACGGCCGTCGTGCTTCTTCAATCTTTGATCTTCTTGCTCCAGCCGCCAAATCCAGCGCCAGTGGGACCGCCTGCTCCCACCTCTCGTGGCCGGCTGTACTGCCGCGCAGGCCTCACCGCCCCTACTACTCCCACCGCTGGCCAGGCCATCCCTCTACTCACCCACATCCCTCCACTGTTGTGGCTTCGTCGCCTCCGGGTCATTCCCTTCCTGGGTCTCGCCGTCGTCCATCGCGTTGGTGTTCTCGGCACGGCGTGGTCAACGTTGTCAACAAATGACAACATTGGAAGAGGGAAGTACATGGAGAGGCTAACATTTGGGACCCACATGGTCCATGGCCGCACGCAAGCAAGTACCTCCTTATTACGCCAAAACGAATGAATCCTCCCAATGATAGCTGGGACCCACTAGCTATATCTTGGCACGGAAGGAAGTGCCTCCTTATTAAGCGAAAAATAACGAGTGCTCCCCATGACAGCTGGGGCCCACCAAATATGGAGGCTGACTTGTGGCCCTACTAAGTTGACGCGTACGTAGGGCTTTGTCAACTTAGTGAACAAACGATTCTATCACCAGTGACCGTTGGATTGTTAACATCCAACGGTCATCCTGCTTCTTCAACCTCTGATTTTCTTGCACCAGCCATCCAAACCACCGCGTGCTCCTACCTCCCGTGGCCGGCTGTGCTGCCGCGCAGGCCTCACCGCCCCCTACTACTCCCACCGCTGGCCAGGCCATCCCTCTACTCATCCAAACCCCCTGTTATTCTGCGGCGATGGCAGCCTCACACCGCAGCCGAACCAGTCAACCCGCGTACTACCCCCCGCGTGTTCCCAGGCTCCACGTCGTTCCCTGCCTCACCGTCATCCACTGCCTGGTGCTGTCCGCGCGGCGTGGTCAACGAACGACAGCCTTCGGAAGAGGACTGTACATGGTGAGGCTGACAGATGGACCCACCAGCTACATCTTCGCATGCAAGGAAGTGCCTCCTTATTACGCACAAAAAAAGAATCCTCCCCCTGTCAGCTCGGACCCACCATCAATATCTTCGCACGCAAGGAAGTGCCTCCTTATCCTCCCTGACAGCCGGGACCCACCCGGTCGAAGCGTACGTAGCATTGTCATTCTGTTCGCAAACATGTATGTACATACTGGTCCATCGGTCTTTCTGCCACGATGAACCGTGGCCCAGTAAGGAGCGGTAGCTGTTCAGGCAGTCCCGTCTATATCGTGTACACGTTCGTACAACCATGCTGCAAGAAAGTAAATACAGTTACGTACATACATACGGGCACGGTCTTGAACGCGTACAGCGACGGCGTCCTGTTCATCGGCAGCCAACCGACTGGGTCGGAACGGAGAAACAGTGGCGTGTTCATCGGGAGGCAACAGACTGGGTCGGAATGTGTCGTGTTCATCGGGAGCCAACCGGCTTGGACGGAACAGCCGAAACGGGGTCTGGCATACCGCAAAATGGAGGCAATGGACTTGTATTCGAGCTCCTACGGTCGAAACGGGATGCTGTTGATCGGGAGGGGTGTGGCGTACAGCAAACCGGAGGAAATGGACTTGTCTTGGAGCACCTACGGTCGAAACGGGGTCCTGTTCATCGGGAGGGGTGTGGCGTACCGCAAAACGGGACTCCATGGGCAACTGCTCATCCACCGTCGACTTCCTCCAGCCTCCACCTGCTACTCTTCATCCACCGTCGACTTCCTCCTGCCTCCACCAGCTACTGTTCATCCACGGGGGTCCTATTCATCCACCCTTCATCGGCTACTGTTCAACCATCCCTCCACAGGGTCCTGTTCATCCAGCCTCCACGGGGTCCTATCCAGCCAGCCCACCACGGGGTCCTATTCAACCAGCCCTCCACGGGGTCCTATTCAACCAGCCCTCCACGGGGTCCCTCCACCGGCTACTGTTCATCCACCCCCACCTCCTCGATCGGGGTCATGTTCATCCAGCGGCAACGGCCTCTACTACCACGGGATCCTGTTCATCCAAACCTCACCGGGAACTGTTCATCCAACCCCCACAGGGGACTATTCATCAAGAGGCAGCTTTGATCGGCTTCAGTTAGCAGCAGTAGCGAAGGAATCGCTCGGGTTCCGTTAACAGCCAGGGATCAATCGCTCGGCTTCAGTAATGTAGCTAGTGCAATCGCTTAGGTTCAGTAAGCGAATGCCTAGCTCGGGTTCAGTTAGAGCCCAACGCCTCGCACACACGTGCGTACTTGTACGAGAGAACCGCACAATCCCTCCGTGCATCGCTCGGCCCCGACCACCCACCATAACCGGGAACTCCCCGAAATTTTCCTCGCCCTCGCTTCTACCACGATTTTTTCCATCACGGACGGCCCAAAGAATGTCATGCAGGTGCGTCCCCGGCCCGCCCAGGACGAAAAGCCCATTTTTTATCATGATCTTTTGTCATAGAAGTAGGAGCCCACCACATCTATGATGATACGTGCTTTTGTCACTATTATCATCATAGAAGTGTCATAAGCATGACAAAAAAAAATTGTTCAGCCCAAAATGTCACGGATGTGTCTTTTTTCTGTAGTGTACAAGACGAACATGTACCCAGGGACGTACTAACCTGAGTAATGTAGCGCAGTAAGTGAAGTAGAAAGGCACAAATAGTATGAACACGCATGGCATATAGGCATTTGTCTCTTACTACCACTAAATGTTGTACGTGCAATGCACGGTGATATTATGATGTACGTGCCTAAGTACTCTACTACTATATTAATTGGAGGCACATATTAGGTTTTATATTTGTTTACATGTATGGCCAGAGACCTTCCAACTAGATGCGTCTTTATCTCTGGGTCGCACTTTGTATCGTTCATCTATACCCCTATATAGTGTGCGAATAACTTTGAAAGATGGTCGTTGGATGAAGCCAATCCGACGGTGCAGAGATGGCAAATCCGAGCACTACTGGCCATTGGATATCATCTAGGTTCCACCAGATTCTGCCACATGTACAATATAGAAGACTCTTAGGTTCAACTTAAGCATAATGCACAAACCTCAAAACACAAGCACTTCTCCTTTGTTCTAGAATCTTCCAGATCATAATTGCCCAAACTTTTTTTTCAAATGAATTGCCATTATTTGTTTTTTAATTTATGCTTTACAATGCACAATTCCATGAATCTTAAAATATATTAATTTTTTTAGAAAACTAATTGATTTTGAATGAGATGAACTATAAGAATTAAACGAACATCTAGATCAGGCATATATGACTCAAAGCTTACATGTTATAGTGTGGTATTTATTCATAATTTGGTTGCCAAATCTCATGCGTGCAATGCACGTGTACCTTACTAGTACTACGTGTGGTCTCCGACCAAGAAGTGGAAGAAGTGGAGATGCTCTACCACGCTGTTCATGTCCCACTCCTTTCGCTGATGTGTGGGACATCCAGCACGTGCCATGTTTGGCACTCCGTCGTAAGAGTTGAAACGCTAGCTTTCTTCAAAAATAAAAAATAAATATAAATCAGCAGTGATACTATACCACGCAGTTTCCTTGCTCCTCGATATCTGAAAGAATACTTCCATTCGCCGACATGTGGGACGTCGACCATCCTTGTCCACTTGCCATGCACGCATAACACCAAGGGAGATTCACCCCGGTCGTCGCGCCGTAGTAATAATGACTAATGAGCCATCAAATCACAGGCCCAACAATTACCACTGTAAAGTTGCTCGGACGAAGGAGCCATCATGACTTCGTTGAATTCCGCTTCTTGAAGAAAACTACTATATCAGCAGTACTGCTAGCTACAATAGTACTGTACTCAAGCAGAGGCCTCCTTTGGTTCATAGGATAGGAATTTTATAGGAATATGAAAATCATAGGAAGTGAGATGACATGCATCTCAATTCCTATAGAGAAAGAGATGCCATTCGATCCATAGGATAGGAATTTTTCCATTGAGTCTAGGCTAATGTACTGGTAATTTGCTCTAAAAACTACAGTAGTAACTAATACTGGTACATGCTCGTAATTAATTAAACAAACGTACGGGTGACACAGACACACACATTAACTACTAGTACTACTACTTCTCACATGCTGGCCAGACACCATTGTTCTCCTTCCCTGCTTTGTCGGCGACACCCCACCGTGCTTGGATCTCCGCCGAGCTCTCCGCAGCAGCGCGTGCGTCCTCTTCTTTCTTGCGGCGGCGGGCCTCTCTTTTCTTGAGTGCTTTCTTCCTTTTCCGCTCCCTCTGTGCGGCTTTGGCCGCCTCTTGCTCTACCGCCCATTCGGCCTTGGCAGCTTCAAAGTCCGCCCACGTAGGTGTGAGGTCGCGAGCGGCGACAAACTCGGCACGGTGGGATGCCATCGCTTCCCTACCATTTTGTGCGGTCGTGGGCGGCGAGGAACTCGGCGCGGTGGGATTCCAACGCTTCTTTACTAGTTAGTGTGTGGCGCGGTGGCATGAACGACGCTTGGTGAGAGCCCTGGGGCGGAGTGGCCGGACAACCGTATAGTGCATTGGTTTGTCAAGAGCTCAAGGACAGACGACGAAGGAAATTTGGATTCCCCTTCAATCCTGGTCATTTATTACCGAGTAAAATGCATTGGCGGTCATCGAACTTGTCTTGATAGTTCACTTTGATCATTGTACTTAAGAATACGGTCAATACGGTCATTATATACGAGATATGGTGATTATACAGTCCCTATCATCACACTCGTGTGGCTGTAGCTGGGATTTGATGTTTCTACACCTCCGTCCTGGTTGATGCATGTAACTACAAATAATATCCCTAGAAACTATGTTTATTAGTAAGGTACATGTGCATTGCACGCATGAGATTTGGCAACCAAATTATGAATAAATACCACACTATAGCATGTAAGCTTTGAGTCATATATGCTTGATGTAGATGTTTGTTAATTCTTATAGTGGTTGTAAATTTCTACAAAATGCACATAATGGCCTAAATATGGTAAATGAACCCAGAGAAGTGCCTAATTTGAACACGGTGCTTTGTAGGGTGTATGTTGATCGTAGAAAAAAAAGTGAACTGCCACATTAATTGAGTACTTTTGCAAACTACAAAAACAATATGCCACCACGCCAGCGTCTGGCCGCCCTGGCCTACCGAAACCCCTTCCATCGCTAGCGCGTGCTTCCCGCCTGAAATGGTCACCGTCGCTCCAGAACGTCAATGCCGCATTCATGCCCGACGCGACCTCTCATTGGCGCCGGCATTGCAGCAGCGCGACGGCCGAGAGAGCGCCACCCGCGCGACATCCCGGTGCAAGCGACTGCTCCATGTTAATGAAACCATGGCCATCCAACCGTCCGCCGCCCACATTAATGACACGCGGCTGCCAACGAACCTACTTCAGCGCCAGCCGTCCATCCGTCTGCCGCGGCTCATTGCCATTCGCCCGCTATATTAACTACAGCCCCAGCCCCCAACCATAGCCAAAGACCCACAGTCATTCTCCTCCGGTCCCTTCCTTCTGTCGGCACCACTCGAACCATGGCCTCCTCGTGCTCCAAAGCTCTCTTGGATGTACTGTAGCAGGAGCAGACGAAGGACATCACCGGCTCTGTTCCGGGCGTGCTCCAAAGCTCTCTTGGACGTACTATCACAGGAGCAGACGAAGGACATCACCGGTTCCCCCCCGGCCGCCCTCCGCTGCCACGACCACGAAGCCGGCGTGCGTGCATGGGCGCAGCCAGCAGCGAGGAAGAGTAGTACATGGTAGGTCACCGCCGCTCTAGTCCCAGGAAGGCCACCGCTCCTGCACTCAGTCGACGCCAAGCTTGGTGGGGTAAATATCGGCGGCCGATTAGCCGCTTGACGGCGACGTGGAGGCGGAAATCTTCAGAACCTTGTGCTCCGGAGGAGGAGGTTATCGAGGCGGAGCTGGACAAAGCCGAGGCGGATGAGGAGGAGGCAAAGGCAATAGCCGGAGCGTCAGTTCTCGGGGCTCATGGCCGGACATGATGGTCGGGCGTCGGCGATCATTTAGATTAGGTTTACAGTAGGTTTTAGTATGGTTTGTGCGAAATATGTAATGAATTTCATCCAATTTATAGGAAAAGTTTTTGAAATGTAATGAATTTCATCCGGTTAATTTGAAATTTGCTTTGTTTGCATGAATTTCATCCGGTTAGTTCATATAGTTGTCGAAAGGTATGCGGGCAACATTGGATGGCATCCTCTGGCATCAGTCTCCTCGGACAGATGCCGGTGTAAATTTGTGGGTCAGCGCTGGAGATGCTCTAACTATCATGCTATAATTGCTAACAGTGCTCCATTATTTCGTAGGGAACAGTTATCCCTCGATCAAAATCAGATCCGCCGTGTTTCAATCAATCAATCGCACGAAAATGTTACACTTTGCAAGTTCAAAAGGAAAAGGTGGCACACTTAAAGCACGCCTGTCACGTTCGCGTCGCACCCCTGACAGTCTGGCTCACACGCCGCTCACCAAAGGGGACACACGTTGTAACACCCCCGGTGGTTAACTACAGTAACCACCCTTTTGATTATGCCATGTCATCATGTTAAACAGTGCATGATCATCATTAGCATCATATTGCATTTCAACTCCTAAGTCAAATTCAAATTTAAATGAAAGTGAAATATAAAAGTTGTCCAACATAAAAACTAAAATGTTCGACAAATAACACATATTGCAGAGACCATTCTAAAATTGTAACCAACATTTACTAAATTGGGTAAGTGACTCAAACCACCTCAAACAGTGGCTGAAAATAATATTTAGTAACCTTTTTTTATATTTAAAACAAATATGAAATGATGTTTTGCCCAAACTAATTTTAGTTGTTAGGGAATAAAGCACTGGTATTAATGGACTAGGTCTCCCTTTTTACAAAAACCATTTGGGGCCTGAACAATTAACAAAACAGAAAAGAAATGAATAAAGAAAAAGAGAAAGAAGCCCACCGCCGCCTGGGCCTAAGTGGCACAGTGGCCGGCCCAGCCCACCCCGCACCCTCTCCCACCTCGCTCACTGCTCCCCCTCGCCGTTGTCATCCCCACGCGCGCGCGCGCACACCCGCAACCCGGCCCCCCTCGCTCCCTGGACGACAGCGCGCTGCCGCGCCCTCCGTGGAGGTTAAGGGTAGAGCCCCACACCCCCTGGTTCCCTCTGGCCTCACTCTCCCCCACGTTCTCCCTCTCTGTCTCGTCCTCCCCGCGCCACCGAACACGCCCGCCACTGCCGTTGCCATGGACGCCGCCACCGACCTCCCCCTCGCCTGAGATCGCCTCCAGGAGCTCCGTGGAGCTCGACTCCTTCGACTGCCCGCACAAGCTCGACCGGGAGGCCCTCCTCCGCCGCACCTGCGTTGTCCCCTTCCTCAGATCGCCGCCGCCGTTCTCCTCCAACTCCGGCCACACCACGCCTCCCCCGAGCCCATGTCAACGGCTACGCTCACTGTGAGGATCCCCTCCCTCCTCTGCTCTTCTTCTGGCTCGCCCGCTCACCGTGGCTGCCTCGCCGCGTGTGACCGCTCCGGCCGCTGCGGCGCTGCTCCGTCCGGTCGCCTCGCTCGACGTTTCGGCCTGGCTTTTGCTCCGTTCGTCACCGCGTCGATCACTGGTTCAAATGGCGTAGTTGGCGCGCGCAAAAACCCCCTCGAAGCACCGCCCGCACCACTCACCGGAGCACATCTCCGCCACGCTCGTTGCCGGCACCTTTTCCGGTCACCATTGCCACCGCCACCACCACCGTTCGACGCACGGCACACGTGCGGTTCGAACGCGCCCGGCCGCACGCCAAACGGCGCACCACAGCTCGATCCCGCCGCTCGCCGGCGCTCTGCCGCCGTCTCTGGCGCGCGCCGGGGTGGTTCCGGTGGGTCTGGCCGACGTGGCCGCCATGTGTACCTCCCCGGGCCCCCCTGGGCCGATGACATGTGGGCCCGTGGGGCCACTGTTGACCGTTGACCTGGTCAACTGGTCTGACTAGTGGGCCACATGGCCCTGTTAATTAACTGCGAATTAAAATGTTTAATTTAATTAGTTTTAGTTAGATGTCTCAATGACATGTGGCCCCCCCTGATTAGATTAGTTTAGATTCAAAACTAACTCTGGATTAACTCTGTGTCAATGACATGTGGGTCCCCCGTGTCAGTTTGACCCAGTCAACTTCCCTGTTGACTGCTGATATCAGTATTGCGTCATGCTGATGTCATCAATCACTGTTCTGGATAATGTTGATTTAAATAATTAAATAAATTCCAGAAATTAATAAAAACTTTAGAAAATCATATAAAATAATCCCGTAACTCAGATCGAAAAACTTTATACATGAAAATTGCTCAGAACGACGAGACGAATCCGAATACGCGGTCCGTTCGTCCGTCACACGTCCCTAACTATCCGAACATGCAACCGTTCCCCTCCGGTCATCTGTCCGACAAATGTCCGAAACCGGGAATACTTTCCCGGATGAATTCCCCCTTCGCCAGTATCACCCGGCACTGCGTTAGGTCACCTCCGTCACCGCGTATTGCCATGTTATGCTTTGTGCTGCACTTGTTCGCTGTGTATTTATACTGTTTCCTCCCCCTCTTCTCTCTCGGTAGTCCCCGACACCGACGTCGTCCCCGAGACCGACGCAGGTCCGGAGACCGAAGACACCATTGACAACCTTGCCCTTGCCGCCGAGCAACCAGGCAAGCCCCCCCCCCTTTGATCATCCCAATATTGCCTATTCTATTTTCTCATGCTTGCATTAGAATTGCTGCTGCTACTGCTTTACCTATTCTGACGCATAGCCTGTTTATTGTAACCTGCTGTTGATAATTACCTGCATATCCTAAACTGCTTAGTATAGGCTGGGTAGAGACCTATCAGTGACCCCACTTATCCCGACTGCCGCGCTGGATCGTCAGAAGACCCGACCAATGGGATTGAAGACCAGCCCCCGACACCGCACATCACCCCCCTTAGTTGTAACGACACCGCAACGTTAATATCGAGTGCCGAGGGTGAAACCTCTTGTAGCACTTCTGATGTTAACTCTGTAGAGTAGCTATTCGGTCGTGTTCATCGAGGGTGATTCCTCCTTCACCACTTCCGGTAACGACGCTGTCATACAACACCTCAAGTGTGAACCCAGCGAGGGTGATTCCTCCGAGCTCACCTTGACGGATACATCGAGTAGGAATCCAACGAGGGTGATACCTCGGATTCCCCTGATGTTATGAACACACGATAATTGGACTTTACACTGTTACTTGGATAGGCGGGTCGACCCTGAGGGGTACCCGCGTGCGCCTGAGAGGCGAGTGTTGTGAAGACGGGTGCCTGTATGGTGCCCGAGTGATGAATACGAGGCGCGGCCGGGCATTCTTAACCCTTGCAGCAAGTCCTCGAGACGAGGCGACGGGGTCACATCTGTCGTGAGTCTCTGCTCGTTATCGCAAGCCCCTAGTCCTAACGATTTGGATATTTGATCCGAGCAGGCCTCTGGTCTGATAGCACTAACCATCACGTGGGCATAGTATGGGCGTTCTGCATCATAAGCATCAGCCGAAAGCTCTGTCAGATGTCCAGTTCAGCAGTGCGGCATGGAGTGATTGGCGCCATTGCGGTGGTGCTTGGATCTGAGCCATGTGCGCAACGACCTGGAGGGCGAGGGGCGATGGCCAAGACCCCCTTGCGCTTAGGATGTAGACTGGCGGGGACCTCTCTGCTGAGCTGTAGGTAGGGTTGCGATGTGTCGTTTGGCCGAGGCCAGGCATGACCCAGGAAAGTGTGTTCGGCCGGAGTTAATCGAGCGTGTTGGGTAAGTTGGTGCACCCCTGCAGGGAAGAACACTTCTATCGATAGCCGGTCCTACGATAAGGACACTCGGAGTTGTATCCTGATTGATACAATTTTTAGAACTGGATACTTGGATACTATGGCTCTGGGATTGCTTCTCGCAGGGAGTCGAGAAGGGATCTCCGGATGAGGTTGATGACTGTATGGCTCTGGGATTGCTTTCTCGCAGGGAGTCGAGAAAGGATCTCTGGGTGAGGATGAGACTTAATGATACTGCTACAATATATTGTACTGTTCTACTCTCTTCTACTGCTGCAAGACCGCTGAAGATGCTAGTCTTCAATAGGACTAGGCCTTCTCTCTATTCTGGCATTTCTGCAGCCCAGTCCACATATACAGCCATCCCTTTGAAAATGTTGCATATCTAGTGTAGATCCTTGCTTGCTGAGTACTTCTGAGTAGTCATGATTGCTTTGTTTTCCTTTTCTCCCCATATCAGTTTGACGTGACCAAGATGATGGAGCCCCTGAGACAGATGCCCCGTCGATCGACTACTACTACTACCCAGAGGATGGATTCTACTACGAGTTGACTGACGACCAGGAGTAGGATCGGAGGGTCCCAGGCAGGAGGCCTACGCCTTTCGATCGTAGTGTTTTATTTTGCCCCGCCTTTCTAAAGGCCTTTCTGTTTCTGTTTCATATCTGTACTCAGGTATCTGATGCTTCCGCTGACGCTTGATCGCAAGCTTATGTATTCGAGCCCTCGAGGCCCCTGGCTTGTAATATAAAGCTTGTATGACTTTATTTATGTTTTAGAGTTGTGTTGTGATATCTTCCCGTGAGTCCTTAGGCTTGATCGTGTGCATTTGCGTGTATGATTAGTGCACGATTGGGCCGGGGGCGTCACAAGTTGGTATCAGAGCCGACTGACTGTAGGAACCCCCCTTTCCAACTCCTTGGCCGAAGTTGAGTCTAGTGGACCAAAACTGTTTTACTAACTTGGCTGTGTGGCTTACGGGCCCACGTCGCCAATTGGGTGGTATTAGGATCTTTTACTCCTCGACCTTTACTCTGGGCCTCTGACCTCTCTTCTATTCAGGTTAAAATTTTACTAACTCCAACATCAGGTTCTCGTGATCACATCCACCAGGTGTTCTGAAATATTCCCCCCTTGCTCCAAGATTGTGGACCAGGTTCTGCTTACAGGATCCTCTTATCGAGGGCACCCTGTGTTTCACTTGCAGATTCCTCGCTCCAATAGTTTTCTCCGACGTTGATGTAGACTTTGCTATGTCTCGTTGTGTACTTCCCTACCGCGTGCCTGCGCGCCGCCTAGATGTCTAGCCCTCCCTTTCCAACTGTCGTAATGCCGGATACTAACCAAGGCTATGTGCGGATTCGAATGTCTGGTGCGAATATGATGAAGTGTCTATCTACTGCACCTCCTTCTGTCATGCGTGATACTTCATGAATCATTCCATACACATGCAGTTTTTCTTGCTAAACTGCCCCTGTTGATTTGGCAGGATGGCTGACGATCCTCCACCTCCACCCTATATTGCCGCCATGATGCAGCAGTTTGAACTCAACCGTCAGCAGTTTGAGCTTAACCGTTAGTTTATGACCGGAGTATTGGCTAAATTCCCAACTCAGAATGCTCAGCAACAGAATGCTCCAATAACTCTGCCAGAATTTGTGCACCTCAGTCCATCTATTTTCCGCAACTCCACCAATCCTATGGATGCTGATGATTGGCTTCGTGACATCCTGTTTGAGAGGGAGTCAGCTAATGTTGCCCCTGACAGTCACGTCACCTTTGCGACATTCCACTTAAAGGGTCCTGCTGCTCAATGGTGGGAAAGCCACAAGGCTATGTTGCCTGCAGAGACTGTAACCACTTGGCAGGAATTTCAGTCAGCTTTTCATGCACGTTACATTCCTCAAGGTCTGATGGACCAGAAGAAGCAGGAGTTCCGTAAACTCTCACAGGGCACAATGACTGTGGATGAATATCAGAGGAAATTCCTTGAATTATCCCGCTATGCTGCGGATGACGTCGACACTGACACTCGCAAGCAGGAGAAATTCCATGGAGGACTACGTACTGATATAAAACTTGCACTTGCTGTCCATGATTGCACAGAATTCGCAACGCTTGTCAGCAAATCTTTCCAAGTTGAAACAGCTCTGACTGAGTACCAGGAGTCACTCAAGCGCACTCGTGATGTTGGTTCGTCTTCGGGTCGACCTGTTCAGAAGCATCGAGTGTGGATCCCTCACAATGTTCATCACCGACCTGCTCCAACACCAAGACCGTCTTATGTTGCACCTCGTCTGCCTTCACCGCCGAGACAGCTTACGGTTCATGATGGACCGCCTAATGCTATGGATTCTCATCAAGTTGCGTCATGTCCCCCAAATGGTCGTAAGAAGGGTTGTCGAAACCGCCGATTCAGAAACCGTAATACCATACCGTCTGCTGTTGTGCTTGGCTATGCCAATCACGTTAATGCTGAAAAGGCTCAGAAGGAACCGACTATCGTGCTGGGAACACTCTCTGTGAATTCAGTACCAGCCTCTGTTCTCTTCGATTCAGGAGCATCGCATGCTTTTGTGTCCCAACAATTTGCTCAATCACATGAGTTATACTTGAGAGAATTACCCACTCCTCTAATGGTTCAGTCCCTGAGATCCAAGTGGCAAACCACAATGCTAAGCCCTCACAACCACATCGAGATTGAAGGTCTACTTTTTCCGGTTTCTCTCATTGTACTTGGACCTTCCGACATAGACATTATTCTCGGTATGGACTGGTTGAAGCCTCATAAAGCTTTGATTGACTGTGCCACTGAAACAGTCCGCCTCACACACCCTTCCGGTCAGACTGTTAGATACTCAGCTCGTACAGTGCAGGATGCCGAAGCTCAGATATATGTTCTAAATGCATTGAACGCTTCACCTCTTGAAGGCATCGAGAACGTTCCAGTTGTTCGTGATTTCCAAGACGTCTTTCCAGAAGAACTTCCAGGAATACCCCCTGCTAGAGCTGTTGAGTTCTTCATCGACTTGAAGCCTGGCACAACTCCTATTGCGAAGCGTCCTTATAAAATGCCTCCGCACCACCTTCTTGAACTTAAGGAGGAAATCGACACGTCACTTAAGAAAGGTTTCATCCATCCCAGTTCCTCTGCTTGGGGAGCACCTTCACTCTTCGTCAAGAAGAAGGATGGAACTAACTGATTGGTTCAGGATTATCGGCCCATTAACCAAGCAACAATTCAGAATAAATATCCGCGTCCCCGGATCAATGATTTGTATGATCAACTTGCCGGTTCCTCAGTATTCTCTAAGCTTGATTTGAGATTGGGATACCATCAGATCCGTGTTCGTGAAGAGGATATTCCCAAGACTGCATTTGTTACTCGCTATGGCTCTTATGAGTACACTGTCATGTCATTTGGCTTAACAAATGCTCCAGCCACATTCTCCCACCTAATGAATTATATTTTCATGGATTACCTCGACAAATTTGTCGTGGTATATCTGGATGATATTCTAGTCTATTCAAAGAATAAGGAAGAACATGCCGAACACCTCCGTCTTGTACTGGAAAGGCTCCGAGAACACCAGCTGTATGCCAAGTACTCCAAATGTGAATTCTGGCTTTCTAAAGTAACATATCTCGGTCATGTGATTTCAAAAGATGGAATTGCTGTTAACCCAGAACGAGTTCAGGCTATTCTTGACTGGACTCCTCCGAAGAATGTCAAGCAAGTGAGAAGTTTTCTCGGCCTTGCAAGTTATTGCCGTCGTTTTGTCGAGAATTTTTCAAAGATTGCCAAGCCTTTGACTGATCTGCTTCACAAAGGCATTAAGTTCGAATGGACAGAAAAATGTCAGGAAAGTTTTCAAACACTCAAAGACAAGCTGACATCTGCCCCAGTACTATCTCCTCCAGATACCCGCAAAGACTTTGTGATCTATTGTGACGCATCCCGTGAAGGATTAGGCTGTGTCCTAATGCAAGAGCGTAAAGTGATTGCTTATGGCTCTCGTCAGTTGCGCCCACATGAAGAAAATTATCCGGTACATGATCTAGAACTAGCTGCTGTGATCTATGCATTGTAGTTGTGGCGACATAACCTTCTCGGTAATCGTTGCAAGATCTACACGGATCATAAAAGTCTGAAGTACTTGTTCACTCAACCTTCTCTAAACCTCCGTCAGCAAATATGGATGGAGGCCATTGCGGACTATGATTTGGGTATATCCTATACCCCTGGCAAGGCTAACGTGATGGCTGATGCCCTAAGCCGCAAGTCCTATTGCGACAACCTTATGGTTAGGCGAGCTCAACCTCTTCTTTTTGAAGAACTGTGCAAGCTGAATCTGTGTATTGTTCCACAGGGTTCTCTTAATAACCTTGTGATACAACCAGATCTTGAGAAAGCTGTTAAGAATGCGCAAGCGAAAGATGCTGAAATTGATCTGATGAAGAAAGACCTTCACCTTGTAAAGTACAGGGATTTCTCGCTGTCTGAAGATGGAACCTTGTATTTCAGAAACCGCATTGTCGTACCTCGCTTCGAACCCATGACTGACAAAGTCATGAAGGAGGCACATGATACCCCGTTGTCTATTCATCCGGGTAGCACAAAGATGTATCGTGATCTCTGTCAAAGGTACTGGTGGTCTAGAATGAAGCAGGACATTGCTCGATATGTTGCTGAATGTGATGTGTGTCGTCGCGTTAAAGCAGAACATAAGAAACTAGCTGGAATTCTGCAACCACTTCCTATTCCTCTATGGAAATGGGATAAGGTTCAGATGGATTTCGTTACAGGACTTCCCAGGTCACAGAAGGGTCACGATGCTATACTTGTCGTCATCGACCAACTCTCTAAAGTTGCACACTTTCTGCCTGTCAAAGAAACTATCACTGCTAGTCAGTTAGCAGAGTTGTATATCTCCAGAATTGTTTCACTCCACGGTATTCCGAAGGAGATCAGTTCGGACCGTGGCGGTCTTTTCACTTCCAAATTCTGGGAAAGTTTTCAAACAGCTATGGGAACTCATATTACCTGGAGTTCAGCTTATCAGCCCCAATCTCAAGGCCAAGTCGAACGAGTCAATCAGGTTCTTGAAGACATGCTTCGGGCTTGTGTTATTTCATTCGGCAAGAAGTGGGAAGAATCTCTCCCGTATGCCGAGTTTTCCTATAACAGCAGCTATCAAGCCAGCTTGAAAATGGCCCCCTTCGAAGTACTCTATGGACGTAAGTGTCGAACCCCTCTGAATTGGTCAGAAACTGGGGAACGACCGCTCGTGGGTCCGGATATTATTCAATACACCGAAGAACAAGTTCGAATTGTTCGGGAAAATCTCAAGGCGGCTCAGGACCGCCAGAAGAGCAACTATGATCGCAAACGATGGGGTTTGACTTATCAACCTGGTGATCAGGCTTATCTGTGAGTCACCCCGATGAAAGGCGCTCACCGTTTTGGAATCAAGGGCAAGCTAGCTCCACGCTACATTGGTCCTTTCCGCATTATTGCTAGACGTGGTCAGGTGGCGTATAAATTGGAATTGCCGCCGCAATTCTCCCATATCCACGACGTCTTCCATGTGTCGCAACTTCGTCAATGCTTCAAGGAATCTCCGCACCGAGCAATGGATCATGAGGTGCTCGAATTGCAAGATGATCTATCTTATAAGGAGCATCCGATCCGCATTCTCTATGAAGCTGAACGTCGGACCCGTCAGAAGGTTACCAAGTTCCTCAAAGTGCAGTGGTCAAATCATACTGAAGATGAAGCCACTTGGGAACGCGAGGATAATCTTCGTGCGGAATACCCCGAACTTTTTCCTTCTACTTCTTAATTCTCGGGACGAGAATTCTTGTTAGTAGAGGAGATTTGTAACACCCCCGGTGGTTAACTACAGTAATCACCCTTTTGGTTATGCCATGTCATCATGTTTAACAGTGCATGATCATCATTAGCATCATATTGCATTTCAACTCCTAAGTAAAATTCAAATTTAAATGAAAGTGAAATATAAAAGTTGTCCAACATAAAAACTAAAATGTTCGATAAATAACACATATTGCAGAGACCATTCTAAAATTGTAACCAACATTTACTAAATTGGGTAAGTGACTCAAACCACCTCAAACAGTGGCTGAAAATAATATTTAGTAACCTTTTTATTTATTTAAAACAAATATGAAATGATGTTTTGCCCAAACTAATTTTAGGTGTTAGGGAATAAAGCACTGGTATTTATGGACTAGGTCTCCCTTTCTACCAAAACCATTTGGGGCCTGAACAATTAACAAAACAGAAAAGAAATGAATAAAGAAAAAGAGAAAGAAGCCCACCGCCGCCTGGGCCTAAGTGGCACAGTGGCCGGCCCAGCCCACCCCGCACCCTCTCCCACCTCGCTCACTGCTCCCCCTCGCCGTTGTCGTCCCCACGCGCGCGCGCGCACACCCGCAACCCGGCCCCCCTCGCTCCCTGGAAGACAGCGCGCTGCCGCGCCCTCCGTGGAGGTTAAGGGTAGAGACCCACGCCCCCCTGGTTCCCTCTGGCCACACTCTCCCCCACGTTCTCCCTCTCTGTCTCGTCCTCCCCGCACCACCGAACATGCCCGCCACTGCCGTTGCCATGGACGCCGCCACCGACCTCCCCCTCGCCTGAGATCGCCTCCAGGAGCTCCGTGGAGATCGACTCCTTCGACTGCCCGCACAAGCTCGACCGGGAGGCCCTCCTCCACCGCACCTGCGTCGTCCCCTTCCTCAGATCGCCGCCGCCGTTCTCCTCCGACTCCGGCCGCACCACACCTCCCCCGAGCCCACGTCAACGGCTATGCTCACTGTGAGGATCCCCTCCCTCCTCTGCTCTTCTTCTGGCTCGCCCGCTCGCCGTGGCTGCCTCGCCGCGTGTGACCGCTCCGGCCGCCGCGGCGCTGCTCTGTCCGGTCGCCTCGCTCGACGTTTCGGCCTGGCTTTTGCTCCGTTCGTCACCGCGTCGATCACTGGTTCAAATGGCGTAGCTGGCGCGCGCAAAAACCCCCTCGAAGCACCGCCCGCACCACTCACCGGAGCACATCTCCGCCACACTCGTCGCCGGCACCTTTTCCGGTCACCATTGCCCCCACCACCACCACCGTTCGACGCACGGCACATGTGCGGTTCGAACGCGCCCGGCCGCACGCCAAACGGCGCACCACAGCTCGATCCCGCCGCTCGCCGGCGCTCTGCCGCCGTCTTTGGCACGCGCCGGGGTGGTTCCGGTGGGTCTGGCCGACGTGGCCGCCACGTGGACCTCCCCGGGCCCCCCTGGGCCGATGACATGTGGGCCTGTGGGGCCACTGTTGACCGTTGACCTGGTCAACTGGTCTGACTAGTGGGCCCCACGGCCCTGTTAATTAACTGCTAATTAAAATGTTTAATTTAAATAGTTTTAGTTAGATGTCTCAATGACAAGTGGCCCCCCCTGATTAGATTAGTTTAGATTCAAAACTAACTCTGGATTAACTCTGTGTCAATGACATGTGGGTCCCCCGTGTCAGTTTGACCCAGTCAACTCCCCTGTTGACTGCTGATATCAGTATTGCATCATGCTGATGTCATCAATCACTGTTCTGGATAATGTTGATTTAAATAATTAAATAAATTCCAGAAATTAATAAAAACTTTAGAAAATTATATAAAATAATCCGTAACTCAGATCGAAAAACTTTATACATGAAAATTGCTCAGAACGACGAGACGAATCCGAATACACGGTCCGTTCGTCCGTCACACGTCCCTAACTATCCGAACATGCAACCGTTCCCCCCCGGTCATCTGTCCGACAAATGTTCGAAACCGGGAATACTTTCCCGGATGAATTCCCCCTTCGCCAGTATCACCCGGCACTGCGTTAGGTCACCTCCATCACCGCGTATTGCCATGTTATGCTTTGTGCTGCACTTGTTCGCTGTGTATTTATACTGTTTCCTCCCCCTCTTCTCTCTCGGTAGCCCCCGACACCGACGTCGTCCCCGAGACCGACGCAGCTCCGGAGACCGAAGACACCATTGACAACCTTGCCCTTGCCGCCGAGCAACCAGGCAAGCCCCCCCTTTGATCATCCCGATATCGCCTATTCTATTTTCTCATGCTTGCATTAGAATTGCTGCTGCTACTGCTTTACCTATTCTGAGGCATAGCCTGTTTATTGTAACCTGCTGTTGATAATTACCTTCATATCCTAAACTGCTTAGTATAGGTTGGGTAGAGACCTATCAGTCACCCCACTTATCCCGACTGCCGCGCTGGATCGTCAGAAGACCCGACCAACGGGATTGAAGACCAGGCCCCGACACCGCACATCACCCCCCTTAGTTGTAACAACACCGCAACGTTAATATCGAGTGCCGAGGGTGAAACCTCTTGTAGCACTTCTGATGTTAACTCTGTAGACTAGCTATTCGGTCGTGGTCATCGAGGGTGATTCCTCCTTCACCACTTCTGGTAACGACGCTGTCGTACAACACCTCAAGTGTGAACCCAGCGAGGGTGATTCCTCCGAGCTCACCTTGACGGATACATCGAGTAGGAATCCAACGAGGGTGATACCTCGGATTCCCCTGATGTTATGAACACACGGATAATTGGACTTTACACTGTTACTTGGATAGGCGGGTCGACCCTGAGGGGTACCCGCGTGCGCCTGAGAGGCGAGTGTTGTGAAGACGGGTGCCTGTATGGTGCCCGAGTGATGAATACGAGGCGCGACCGGGCATTCTTAACCCTTGCAGCAAGTCCTCGAGACGGGGCGACGGGGTCACATCTTTCGTGAGTCTCTGCTCATTACCGCAAGCCCCTAGTCCTAACGATTTGGATATTTGATCCGAACAGGCCTCTGGTCTGATAGCACTAACCATCACGTGGGCATAGTATGGGCGTTCTGCATCGTATGCATCAGCCGAAAGCTCTGTCAGACGTCCAGTTCAGCAGTGCGGCATGGAGTGATTGGCGCCATTGCTGTGGTGCTTGGATCTGAGCCATGTGCGCAACGACCCGGAGGGCGAGGGGCGATGGCCAAGACCCCCTTGCGCTTAGGATGTAGACCGGCGGGGACCTCTCTGCTGAGCTGTAGGTAGTGTTGCGATGTGTCGTTTGGCCGAGGCCGGGCATGACCCAGGAAAGTGTGTCCGGCCGGAGTTAATCGAGCGTGTTGGGTAAGTTGGTGCACCCCTGTAGGGAAGAACACTTCTATCGATAGCCGGCCCTACGGTAAGGACACTCGGAGTTGTATCCTGATTGATACAATTTTTAGAACTGGATACTTGGATACTATGGCTCTGGGATTGCTTCTCGCAGGGAGTCGAGAAGGGATCTCCGGATGAGGTTGATGACTATATGGCTCTGGGATTGCTTTCTTGCAGGGAGTCGAGAAAGGATCTCTGGGTGAGGTTGAGACTTAATGATACTGCTACATTATATTGTACTGTTCTACTCTCTTCTACTGCTGCAAGACCGCTGAAGATGCTAGTCTTCGATAGGACTAGGCCTTCTCTCTATTCTGGCATTTCTGCAGCCCAGTCCACATATACAGCCTTCCCTTTGAAAATGTTGCATATGTAGTGTAGATCCTTGCTTGCTGAGTACTTCTGAGTACTCACGGTTGCTTTGTTTTCCTTTTCTCCCCATATTAGTTTGACGTGACCAAGATGATGGAGCCCCTGAGACAGATGCCTTGTCGATCGACTACTACTACTAACCAGAGGATGGATTCTACTACGAGTTGACTGACGACCAGGAGTAGGATCGGAGGGTCCCAGGCAGGAGGCCTACGCCTTTCGATCATAGTGTTCTATTTTGCCCCGCCTTTCTAAAGGCCTTTCTGTTTCTGTTTCATATCTGTACTCAGGTATCTGATGCTTCCGCTGACGCTTGATCGCAAGCTTATGTATTCGAGCCCTCGAGGCCCCTGGCTTGTAATATAAAGCTTGTATGACTTTATTTATGTTTTAGAGTTGTGTTGTGATATCTTCCCATGAGTCCTTAGGCTTGATCGTGTGCATTTGCGTGTATGATTAGTGCACGATTGGGCCAGGGGCGTCACACGCGTTGTCTTGCATTTTCACTAACATGTGGGACTGCAATTGAATAAATCGTCGATAGCCAAAATCTAATCGCTCGGAGGGCGTCGGCTGAGAAGAGAGAGATGGGGGAGGGAGAAGTGTAACAACCCAAAATTTTGGTTTGATTTTTACCAAATTCTTTATTTGATTTGAAGGAGGTTATTTGGATTTTTCTAAAAGAGGGACTCTCCTCCTCAAATCCTTTTTTTTATGACAAATCTTGTATGAGTCCTTCTCGATCTTGATTCTGGTCTTGAGGGTTTTTCAACATGTGTTGGTTCAACACAAATGCTCTTGGGTTGTTTTACTTTTTCTTTTATTAAAAAAGAATTCCTATAATTTTTGGATTTATCTTTCTCTATTCAAAAATACTCTCTTGCCATGACCTACGTTGTAAATTTTCCTCCTAAACCCTCCTCCCCACTTTGGGTCAAGCCAAGCATCCAACTCCAGCAAGTTTCAACCTCTTTTAGATTTTATTTCTATTTATTTCATCATCAAATCATTTTCTGCCATTTATTTTGGACCCTTGGGATTCACAAAGGAAGTACCCGATTCCTTGAGCTTTTAATCCCAAGTAAATTACCCTAGCTACTCCTTGGTACCCTCAACCTAGATCCATCAAGAGCTGCTGGTCCATAGTTCAAATTTTTCAAAATTTGCTTACTGCAAGTTTGGACCAGTTTTGCTATTTTTGGTGAAATTCATTCTTTTCCCTTTCCAAAAATTCTGAGAAAATTTAGGGAGCCTCTGGATGCATCAAGAGGCATCCCCTCCAAGTTTCAGTTCCAGAAAATTTTTCCACGTGCATCAAACATTTCATCGAGCAGGTGACATGCACTGTTCCAGTCAAATTCAGAGTTTCAGTGTTAGGATTCATATGGCAGTGTCGTTTCCGGCGAGGTTCAGTGTCCATCTCGCTAGTAACTGCTTTGGCTCGTTGCTCACTGCTCCTCCTTCTTATCCTGGGCATCGCACGGTCCCTTGGCCGGTTGCGAGCGTCGATGGCGAACTGTCGCGTCGGCTCCGGCGTCTTCCGCGGCGACAGTACCGCCCGTGGCGGCCATCAGAGGCCAGCCCTGCAGTACGGCGCCCCTCTGCACCGCCCAAGCCACCGGTGGCCTCCGCGTGTTCATCTCCTCCCCTGAGCGCGCTGCAGAACCGTCGCCATGGCCTGAGAAGCGCAGAGCGCGCTCTCTGCCGCCGACGTGCCCGTGAGCGCCGTTCCGTCAAGACCATGAGTTCAGGCCAAATTTGATCAAGCTTATCTCAAATATGGAACCGGTGAACCAATCCGCAGCTGCCCAGTCGCCTAAACCTCCAACTCGACCACCACCTCGCTGTAATTTCTCGCCGGAGATATTTTGGCTGCGGCACTCCCCTAGCCAGTCTATAAATAGGACCCCAGAGGCATTGTGAAGCCACCACATCCATCTTGCCTCACCACAGCCTCGCCAAAACCCCTCAGAGGGCCTCGGGAGGGTCTTCTCCCTCAGCTCCGGCCGCCTCGATCCGCTTCGGGCACCAGCACGATTCGCTTTGGTTACTCCATCTCCTCAGCCCAAATTTGGTCAGCAACCTCCTAGTCCACCACCTCTTCTAACCCAAGCCTCAATTTGGCGTCTGCAGCCCTCCTCGGCGAGATCCCTCATCACCCGACGCCGCCGTCCGCCGGAGAGGAAGTAGCCGTCGACGTGGTGCTCCCCGACGCCTCCTTCCACCACCCACTGACACGGAATTGTCCCGTGAGTGCAACCATACCCTTGCCCTCCCCTGGATCGCCGTCGATCGCCGCCGGCGATCATCGTTTGCTTCTGTCGCCGGTGGGATTTTTAAACCTCACATGCGGGACCCCCTCGTCAGCCTCTACTCTTCTTCTTCAAACTGTTTTCTAAAGACGCCTTTGGGCAGAATACGTTTTCCCTTTGGTTTGGCGTATTTCTATCCGAAACGTTTTCTGTTTATTCAAACTAGCCCCTGGATAATTTCTGTTTATAACAGATTAGTCCCTTGACTAAAACCCCCATAACTTTTAAACAAAAGATGATTTGGAGTTGATTCTTTTTCTGTCATCTCTATTTTTCTGTCTAGTTTTTTATCATATTTATTTGAAAAATATTTGGAACTATTTTTATGCACGCACGGTATTTACGTTAGAATCTGATATTTTTATGTAACGTAGATACCGAAGGAGGTGACGGTGCCGTCAACTTCACCGAGCTAGACTCCGACTACTCCAAACCAGGCAAGCATGTTTGAACCTTTGATATGATGAGTGTCTTTCATGTTTGTTTGAGTGGTTTTCTCATGGCATGTTTATATAAGCATTTGTTGAATGTTATATTTCATGCAAGGTAAGTTGTAAGTGAGCTACAAAACTTGATGTGATCATAAGATGGTGAAACAACCTAATCATGTGGTGGCATGATAGGTTGCAAGCTCGTATTATTGGAGCATGCCAGTTCTAAATCAAACTGTTTAACTCCAGAGTTGACGTGGATCGAGTCTTGTTCCCGTTCGCCTTCTTTTCGTACTGCCACATGTTTTCTGCGAAGAATGCGGTTTAGTAAGTTGCAAACCTCTTTCCATGTACACACCAAATAGAGGGGCTGTGATGAGGGTTCCATGGCCCTAGATTAAAGCCCGTCATCTGGTCAGGGGGCATGGGTGTTTCCGGTTGGGACCGAGAGGGGGGCACCCCTTAGAGCACGCGATATAAATTTGATCCCATGCTATTCGAGGTGTTGGCCTCCCCGTCTTAGAGTTTTTCTTGAACCTTGCCTAGGGTGATTCCTGGCATCAGGATGTGGAATGGGTGTGTACTTGATTGATGTGTTTTCTTCTAAAATACCGTAGACGGAACTAGTCCTTGTGGCTACTGAAATCCGTTGGCTGTGGGTATAGAGTACAAACCCTGTAGAGTCAAAACCATCCAAGTAACCATGTCCTCGGTCAAGGATGTTGGTTGTCAGATCAAGTGTCAGTCTCAGTCTCAGTGTCAGTCTCTGGAGAACAAACTTGTTAACTGACAGTGGTAAACCCAACTGAATGTTATTCCTGTGGTTGGACTAACCTGTTTATTATTATGTACCGAGTATTCCTTGGGATGGTGCTACTCCATGGACTACTCGAATTCGAATGATGAAATATAAGCCCTTTATGTGATGTCGCTCAGACGTCCGACTGTCGCATTCTTGTGATTTACTTTTGATATAAGCCCTTTATGTGATGTCGCTCAGACGTCCGACTGTGGCATTCTTGTTATTTACTTTTGATATAAGCCCTTTACGTGATGTCGCTCAGACGTCCGACTGTGGCATTCTGATTATTTACTTTCATTATAAGCCCTTTTCGAGATGTCGCATTCAGACATCCGACTGTGGCACGTACTGTCATTTACTTTTCAGTATAAGCCCTTTATGTGGTGTCGCCCTGACGCCCGACTGCGGCATGTTAATTTCTTTCTACCTTTCGAGGCGTCGCTTCAGACACCCGATCGGTCTTCTGCTATTTTATTGGGATTTCGGGAGGACTACCGCCTGACTTCTTTTTATTAATTTATCTTGCAGTGCAAACTTGTTACCTAAGTGTGTATTACCAATTTGCTCATGTGCATCATGTTTTCATTTGTTATATCTTATGTCCAAACTGTTTTGCGAGTACATTCAAAGTACTCACCTGGTTTGTTGATTTGGCCAGATGTTGACGAAGGCGATCTTATGGATGAAGAGTATGATAGCGAGTCTGACGCCTAGAGGAGTCCCAGTCAGTCCCTTGCGATCCTGGAGTTGGTCACTTGTATTATATACACTTCCGCTACCCTAAATAAAATCATCGAGCCTCACTCCGGCGCTTGATGAGTTGTAAGATTTTGGAGTCATGTCACCCTCTTCACTATGACATATCCACCACCACTTTTATTGCGAGTCAGTAGTTATGCCACCACACCCTCTGTGTCATTCCGCCTTTATGTGTAATATTGGCGTGCTTGTAATAAATTGTTGAGCAGCCTCAGCTCAACCCTGTATAATATTTAGTACTACTGGATTTCTGTATCAAGGAATTGTCTACCAGTAAGAAAGCTTTTTTTTTTTCTGTACTGGTCTGACGAAAGGGGCGATTTTGCAATAAATGTTTGTTGAAAAACCGGTCCTGACAACCTTGGCACCAAAGCCAGGCTGACTGTAGGAAGCCACTAGGTGCAATCGCTAATCGGTTATTAATGTTATTAGTGCTATTTAGCACTTTGCAAATTGTAACAATTTTCTGCTAGTCATCATAAATTTATGATTTGACTATCTGGAATTTTTGTCTACTTTTGTAGATGGCTGGCCGCGACTGTGAGTCACAGGTGTTCGCCAATGTACCTGAGGGATTTATCAAGCTCCTCGCCTCCATCGCCAAGGTCGCGATCGGGCCATCAACTCGTCCGGAGTTCACACTCTACCAGCACAAGCTCAGCGACAGCGTGTCTATGCACCAGGCCGCGGTGCAATTCAAGGGAGGGCGTTCTGAATCACGCCGCTTCCGATTTGTTGGAAGGGCCATGCCTACGGAGAGGCATGCCATGCAGATGGCTGCCCGTGAGGCAATAGCTCATATCCGGGATGCTCTTCCTTCAATGAAGTCTCGTCGCTACCGCTACCTCCCATGCCATGTGCCATACACTTGTCACTATGCTTTTGCTTGTTCTAGGGGAGAGAGAGATGAGGCTATTGAGATGCTTGTTGAGTACCTCAAAGCTCTTGAGGCAGCGTTTGATAACCTCGTGGACGACTTTGTGGCTGCGTGTATGGACTTAGTTCAGGGTTGTGCCGCCAACAGGAGGGAGCTCCTCCATACAGCACCACCACTGTCATACATCTCGTCCTCAGCATCCTATGCACCTGCCATCTTAGCCACCGCTCGCTGCCTGCCTACCACTGAGGAGTTTGACCAAGTCATTGCTCCTACCCCAGTTAGTGTTGCACCACCTGCCACACCCGCACCAGCTGCACAACCCAGTGCTTCGCGCCTAGAGCCTATTATTGAGGAGGAGGTTGAGTCTCCAGCATCACTGGGACTTACCCTCGGCAGGACGAGGGAAGTTTTTGCCATCTCCGATTGAGTGCGCCGAGTAGCCGTGTGATGTACCAGTTTGTATGATATGTTTATATGTATATAAGCTTGGTGAGAAGTAGTTTGTATGCGCATCATGTAGGAACTCGGAGAAGCGCACTAGCCTAAATAACATGTCAGGAATGTGTACGCACATCCTGAGTGATGTACTGTATAATTACGGCTTGCTTGTAAGATATGTACTGAGCGGTCCTTCTCCTTGCACAATCAAGTGTTTTCTGGAAAAATCTTGGAGTTTTTAAATCTCTGCATTTGCAAAATTATTTATTTTTGCTACTCAATTTTTTTTTTCTCATGAGTTCTGCAATAATACCACAGAGTGGAAATGCCTCGCCCCTGGACTCGTTCCATGCCAAGTCTGCCAGAAGAAAATTATGGTACCCAAACAAGTAACAATTTCACACAGGGGCAGTCAAGTCAACAAGGCAGTGAAGCAGCGTTTTCTCAAGTATGCCGCCTTTATGAGCAAAGCCAACAGCAGCATCAAGAAATGATGAACCATATTATCAATATGGGAAATCATCGCGAACCGTACCAGCAGCATTCCAAATTGTCTGAACTACAAAAGACACGTCCCCCAACTTTCTCTCACACGGATAAACCTCTTGAGGCCGATGATTGGCTTCGAGACATTGAGAGGAAATTAATTATTGCACAATGTTCGGACCGTGAGAAGGTACTTTATGCACCTCACTACCTCACTGGAGCAGCTGCATCATGGTGGGAAAATTTCCTACACATGCACCCTGTTGAAAACAACATCACCTGGGAGGAATTTAAGGAAAATTTTCGTGGGGCGCACATTCCCAGAAGTGTTATGAAGATAAAAAAAAGGGAGTTTGATGACCTCAAGCAGAGAAGCATGACAGTGACTGAGTACAATAGTCAATTTACACAATTATCTCGTTATGCCAACGAAGAACATATGACTGAAAATAAAAAGATGGAAAAATTTCTGGACGGTCTGGCACCAGCACTTAAATGCCAGCTGGTCGTGCACACCTTCCCATATTTCAAAACGCTTGTGGACAAGGCTATTATATTAGAAAATGTGTGCCGCAGCTTGGAGGATATTTGCAAGCGCAAAAGGGACAAGACTACTCATTCTCGCAACAACAGGAACAAGAAAGATTTCCAGAAAAATGGGGCGAACAAATCCGCAACCAATGTGCTACGCCCAAACAAAAAATTTCATGCAAGGGACAAGGATTTTACGTATCACCCGGGCGTTACTTGCTTCGCTTGTGGTGAGGAAGGACATTATGCCAAGCAGTGCCCAAAGCCAAGAAACTCGGCCCTCAAGCCGAACAACACTGGAAATAATTCAGCCCCTAAGCTCAATAACTTCAACCCCAATAACAATCACAGGAAAGGTCACGTGAACCATGTGACCAAGGAGGAAGCACAGAATGCTCCGGACATCGTACTCGGTACGTTCCCTGTCAACACAATACCTGCCACGGTTTTGTTTTGGAGCTTCTCACTCGTTCGTTTCCAAGAAATTTGCTTTGCAACATAATTTTCCGATTCTTCCCTTGGAAAATTCCATGACCATCAAGTCCCCCGGGATTAAGCAAATCACTCAGAGTTACTGCCATGGTGTGGTTATTGAGATTGAGGGATTAAAGTTTCAGGCAAACCTCATTGTATTGGAAAATAAGGGACTGGATGTTATCCTAGGAATGGACTGGTTAACCACCAACAAGGGATTTATCGACTGTTTCAATCGGATTGTGATTCTCACCCATCATCACGGGAAGACAATAAAAATTGCAGCTCAAGAAAGACCAATATCACTGCGACCAAGATTGAACAAGGTGGAAATTTCAGAGTTAAGTAAAGTTCTAGTGGTGTGTGAGTTTCCTGATGTGTTTCCCGAAGAACCACCAGGCATGCCACCAGACCGGGAAATAGAGTTCATCATTGAACTAGCACCTGGAACCACTCCCATTTACAAGAAACCATACAGAATGGCACCCTCCGAGTTGGTAGAATTAAAAAAGCAAATAAAGGAATTGCTGGACAAAGGTTATATCAGGGCCAGCTCCTCACCTTGGGGTTCACTCGTATTGTTTTCCAAGAAAAGAGATGGGACACTGAGATTATGTATAGACTATCGAGCACTCAACATGGTCACCATCAAAAACAAATATCCGATGCCTTGGATAAATGATTTATTTGACCAGCTCGCACAAGCCAAGGTTTTCTCAAAAATTGATTTAAGGTTAGGATATTATCAATTAACAGTACGAACAGAAGATATCCCTAAGACAGCATTCACCTCCAGATATGGGTTATATGAATTTACAGTAATGCCGTTCGGACTGACAAACGCCCCCGCATATTTCGTCCACCTCATGAACAAAGTGTTTATGAAATTTATCGGCAAATTTGTTGTGGTGTTCATTGATGATATCTTAGTATATTCCAAGACACCAGAAGAACATGCTGAACATCTCAAAATTGTACTGGGAGAATTAAGGAAACATCAATTGTACGCCAAATTCAGCAAATGTGAATTTTTGGTTAAAACAAGTTGGTTTTCTAGGCCACGTATTAACCCAAGAAGGTGTTGCCGTGGACCCAAAAAAAGTCAAAGCCGTACTTGACTGGAAACCACCAGCCAACGTAACAGATGTACAAAGTTTTCTGGGAATGGCTGGATATTATAGAAGATTTATTCAAGGATTCTCCACCATAGCAAAACCTATGACGCAGCTACTCAAGAAGGATAAGAAATTTGTGTGGACCGAAGCTTGCGAGAGAAGTTTCCAAGATCTCAAAAGGAGATTAACAACAGCACCAGTATTAGTCGTGCCAGACATACACAAATTTTTTAAAGTATATTGCGACGCATCCAGGAAAGGCCTCGGATGCGTATTAATGCAAGAAGGCAAGGTAGTCGCATATGCTTCCAGGCAACTACGAAGGCATGAAGAAAATTATCCTACTCATGACTTGGAATTAGCAGCAGTTATTCATGCACTCAAAGAATGGAGACACTTTTTGCTTGGGAATCGTTGTGAAATATATACGGACCATAAAAGCCTCAAATATATTTTCACACAACCAGAACTCAATTTACGACAACGACGCTGGTTGGAATTAGTGAAAGATTATGATGTTGGCATTCACTACCATCCAGGAAAGGCGAATGTAGTGGCAGATGCTCTCAGTCGAAACCCAAGCTCGGGCAACAATAGTTTACAAAACTTGAGACCTGAGTTTCAGCGGGAGTTTGCCAAAATCAACGTGGTGTTGGTCACTGAAGGCACTGCGTCAACTTTGGAAATACAGCCCACCCTAATGGAACAAATTAAGAAAGCTCAGCATGGACACCCCAACATCAAAGGCATAAAAAGATAAGTGAGCCTGGGCAAGGCCTCAGAATTCGTCATAGACGACAAGGGAATATTATGGTACGGAGACAGGCTATGCGTACAAAATATAGAGGACCTCAAACAACAAATTTTGACCGAAGCCCACACCGCTCCATATTCAATCCACCCCGGAGGAACCAAAATATACAAGGACATTCAGGAAAGATTTTGGTGGCACGGTATGAAAAGGGATATAGCCACATTCATTGCATGTTGTGATTCATGTCAGCGCATTAAAGCCGAGCACCAAAAACCAGCAGGACTATTACAGCCAAACAAGATACCTGAATGGAAATGGGACGAAATTGGAATGGATTTTATTGTCGGGCTACCTCGGTCACGACACGGAAATGATGCCATATGGGTCATCACAGATAGATTAACCAAGGTGGCACATTTTATTCCAGTAAAGACAACCCACACCACTCAGAAGCTTGCCAGGCTTTACCTCTCCCGTATTGTTTGTCTGCATGGAGTTCCAAAGACTATAATATCCGACAGAGGCACTCAATTCGTCTCCAGATTTTGGGATCATTTACAACAAGCTCTGGGAACTCAACTAGTATTCAGTATAGCATACCACCCCCAGACTGGAGGACAGACTGAACGTGTGAACCAAATTCTAGAGGACATGCTGAGAGCATGTGTTCTCACCTATGGAACCAGTTGGGAAGAAAGCTTGCCGTATGCCGAGTTCGCGTACAACAACAGTTACCAAGCCAGTCTACAAATGGCACCTTTTGAAGCCTTGTATGGGCGAAGATGCCATACCCCATTAAATTGGTCAGAGACAGGAGACAGTCGTATCTTCGGCCCAGACATGCTCAAGGAAGCTGAGGAGAAAGTTAAACTAATCAGGGATCGACTCAAGACAGCCCAGAGCCGACAAAAGAGTTATTACGATCAAAAACATCGTGAAGTCAGTTTTGAACCCGGTGAATATGTGTATCTAAGAGTATCCCCTATGAGGGGCCTGCAATGATTCAAAGTTAAAGGGAAGCTGGCACCACGATTTATTGGACCCTTCTGTGTAATTGCACGAAGAGGCACAGTGGCCTACCAGCTAGACCTACCTGAAGAACTGTCAGACGTCCATGACGTGTTCCACATCTCACAGTTGAGGAAATGTGTAAACAATCCAGAGAAGCATGTATCTCATGAGAACATTGACGTACAACCAGACCTCACCTACGGGAACATCCAATAAAAATATTGGAGGAGTGTGAAAGAAGGACCCGTCAGAAGACAATTAAGTTTTTCAAGGTTCAGTGGAGCAATCACACCGAGGATGAAGCAACATGGGAAAGAGAGGATTTTCTTCGGGCAGAGTACCCACACCTATTTGAGGATCAGCTGAAATCTCGGGGACGAGATTTTTCCTAAGGGGGTAGGTGTTGTAACACCCCAAAATTTTGGTTTGATTTTTACCAAATTCTTTAATTGATTTGAAGGAGGTTATTTGAATTTTTCTAAAAGAGGGACTCTCCTCCTCAAATCCTTTTTTTATGACAAATCTTGTATGAGTCCTTCTCGATCTTGATTCTGGTCTTGAGGGTTTTTCAACATGTGTTGGTTCAACACAAATGCTCTTGGGTTGTTTTACTTTTTCTTTTATTAAAAAAGAATTCCTATAATTTTTGGATTTATCTTTCTCTATTCAAAAATACTCTCTTGCCATGACCTACGTTGTAAATTTTCCTCCTAAACCCTCCTCCCCACTTTGGGTCAAGCCAAGCATCCAATTCCAGCAAGTTTCAACCTCTTTTAGATTTTATTTCTATTTATTTCATCATCAAATAATTTTCTGCCATTTATTTTGGACCCTTGGGATTCACAAAGGAAGTACCCGATTCCTTGAGCTTTTAATCCCAAGTAAATTACCCTAACTACTCCTTGGTACCCTCAACCTAGATCCATCAAGAGCTGCTGGTCCACAGTTCAAATTTTTCAAAATTTGCTTACTGCAAGTTTGGACCAGTTTTGCTATTTTTCGTGAAATTCATTCTTTTCCCTTTCCAAAAATTCTGAGAAAATTTAGGGAGCCTCTGGATGCATCAAGAGGCCACCCCTCCAAGTTTCAGCTCCAGAAAAGTTTTCCACGTGCATCAACCATTTCATCGAGTAGGTGACATGCACTGTTTCGGTCAAATTCAGAGTTTCAGTGTTAGGATTCAGATGGCAGTGTCGTTTCCGGCGAGGTTCAGTGTCCATCTCGCTAGTAACTGCTTTGGCTGGTTGCTCACTGCTCCTCCTTCTTATCCTGGGCATCGCATGGTCCCTTGGCCGGTTGCGAGCGTCGGTGGCAAACTGTCGCATCGGCTCTGGCGTCTTCCGCGGCGACAGTATCGCCCGTGGCGGCCATCAGAGGCCAGCCCTGCTGTACGGCGCCGCTCCGCACCGCCCAAGCCACCGGTGGCCTCCGCGTGTTCATCTCCTCCCCTGAGCGTGCTGCAGAATTGTCGCCATGGCCTGAGAAGCGCAGAGCGCGCTCTCTGCCGCCGACGTGCCCGTGAGCGCCGTTCCGTCAAGACCGTGAGTGCAGGCCAAATTTGATCAAACATATCTCAAATATGGAACCGGTGAACCAATCCGCAGCTGCCCAGTCGCCTAAACCTCCAGCTCGACCACCACCTCGCCGTAATTTCTCATTGGAGATATTTTGGCCGCGGCACTCCCCTAGCCAGTCTATAAATAGGACCCCAGAGGCGTTGTGAAGCCACCACATCCATCTTGCCTCACCACAGCCTCGCCAAAACCCCTCAGAGGGCCTCGGGAGGGTCTTCTCCCTCAGCTCCGGCCGCCTCGATCCGCTTCGGGCGCCAGCACGATTCGCTTTGGTTACTCCATCTCCTCGGCCCAAATTTGGTCAGCAACCTCCTAGTCCACCACCTCTTCTAACCCGAGCCTCAATTTGGCGTCTGCAGCCCTCCTCGGCGAGATCCCTCATCACCCGACGCCGCCGTCCGCCGGAGAGGAAGTAGCCGTCGACGTGGTGCTCCCCGACGCCTCCTTCCACCACCCACCGATGCAGAATTGTCCCGTGAGTGCAACCATACCCTTGCCCTCCCCTGGATCGCCGGCGATCACCGCCGGCGATCATCGTTTGCTTCTGTCGCCGGTGGGATTTTTAAACCTGACATGCGGGACCCCCTCGTCAGCCTCTACTCTTCTTCTTCAAACTGTTCTCTGAAGACGCCTTCGGGCAGAATACGTTTTCCCTTTGGTTTGGCATATTTCCATCCGAAACGTTTTCTGTTTATTCAAACTAGCCCCTGGATAATTTTCTGTTTATAACAGATTAGTCCCTAGACTAAAACCCTCATAACTTTTAAACAAAAGATGATTTGGAGTTGATTCTTTTTCTGTCATCTCTATTTTTCAGTCTAGTTTTTTATCATATTTATTTGAAAAATATCTGGAACTATTTTTATGCACGCACGGTATTTACGTTAGAATCCGATATTTTTATGTAACGTAGATACCGAAGGAGGTGACAGTGCCATCAACTTCACCGAGCTAGACTCCGACTACTCCAAACCAGGCAAGCATGTTTGAACCTTTGATATGATGAGTGTCTTTCATGTTTGCTTGCGTGGTTTTCTCATGGCATGTTTATATAAGCATTTGTTGAATGTTATATGTCATGCAAGGTAAGTTGTAAGTGAGCTACAAAACTTGATGTGATCATAAGATGGTGAAACAACCTAATCATGTGGTGGCATGATAGGTTGCAAGCTGGTATTGTTGGAGCATGCCAGTTCTAAATCAAACTGTTTAACTCCAGAGTTGACGTGGATCGAGTCTTGTTCCCGTTCGCCTTCTTTTCGTACTGCCACATGTTTTCTGCAAAGAATGCGGTTTAGTAAGTTGCAAACCTCTTTCCATGTACACACCAAATAGAGGGGCTGTGATGAGGGTTCCATGGCCCTGGATTAAAGCCCGTCATCCGGTCAGGGGGCATGGGTGTTTCCGGTTGGGACCGAGAGGGGGGCACCCCTTAGAGCACGCGATATAAATTTGATCCCATGCTATTCGAGGTGTTGGCCTCCCCGTCTTAGAGTTTTTCTTGAACGTTGCCTAGGGTGATTCCTGGCATCAGGATGTGGAATGGGTGTGTACTGGATTGATGTGTTTTCTTCTAAAATACCATAGACGGAACTAGTCCTTGTGGCTACTGAAATCCGTTGGCTGTGGGTAAAGAGTACAAACTCTGCAGAGTCAAAACCATCCAAGTAACCATGTCCTCGGTCAAGGACATTGGTTGTCAGATCAAGTGTCAGTCTCAGTGTCAGTATCAGTGTCAGTCTCTGGAGAACAAACTTGTTAACTGACAGTGGTAAACCCGGCTAAATGTTATTCATGTGGTTGGACTAACCTGTTTATTATTATGTACCGAGTATTCCTTGGGATGGTGCTACTCCATGGACTACTCGAATTCGAATGATGAAATATAAGCCCTTTATGTGATGTCGCTCAGACGTCCGACTGTGGCATTCTTGTGATTTAGTTTTGATATAAGCCCTTTATGTGATGTCGCTCAGACGTCCGACTATGGCATTCTTGTTATTTACTTTTGATATAAGCCCTTTATGTGATGTCGCTCAGATGTCCGACTGTGGCATTCTGATTATTTACTTTCATTATAAGCCCTTTTCGAGATGTCGCATTCAGACGTCCGATGTGGCACGTACTGTCATTTACTTTTCAGTATAAGCCCTTTAAGTGTTGTCGCCCTGACGCCCGACTGCGGCATGTTAATTTCTTTCTACCTTTCGAGGCGTCGCTTCAGACACCCGATCGGTCTTCTGCTATTTTATTGGGATTTCGGGAGGACTACCGCCTGACTTCTTTTTATTTATTTATCTTGCAGTGCAAACTTGTTACCTAAGTGTGTATTACCAATTTGCTCATGTGCATCATGTTTGCATTTGTTATATCTTATGTCCAAACTGTCTTGCGAGTACATTCAAAGTACTCACCTGGCTTGTTGATTTGGCCAGATGTTGACGAAGGCGATCTTATGGATGAAGAGTACGATAGCGAGTCCGACGCCTAGAGGAGTCCCAGTCAGTCCCTTGCGATCCTGGAGTTGGTCACTTGTATTATATACGCTTCCGCTACCGTAAATAAAATCATCGAGCCTCACTCCGGCGCTTGATGAGTTGTAAGATTTTGGAGTCATGTCACCCTCTTCACTGTGACATATCCACCACCACTTTTATTGCGAGTCAGTAGTTATGCCACCACACCCTCTGTGTCATTCCGCCTTTATGTGTAATATTGGCGTGCTTGTAATAAATTGTTGAGCAGCCTCAGCTCAACCCTGTATAATATCTAGTACTACTGGATTTCTGTATCAAGGAATTCTCTACCAGTAAGAAAGCTTTTTTTTTCTGTACTGGTCTGACGAAAGGGGCGATTTTTCAATAAATGTTTGTTGAAAAACCTGTCCTGACAAGAAGAGATCGCCTGCCTGCCACGCACGGACTCCAAGAAATATGGTGATAATGTGAGGTGGGCCATGCGGGAGTCCGGACCGCTTCCAAGCCCGCTTCTGACTTCCCTGGCCCACCAGAAAACCCCTCCCCCCCCTCCCGCAGCGCTCCCCACTCAGGCGCCAGCTGCCCGCATTCATAGCAAGCACTAGACTGGGCTATAAGCCCGCTTATGTGGAGGAGAGAGGCATTGAAAAATTGAAGGAGTGGGCTCTGCAAGAGCCCATTTCTACACGTGTTCCTAGGTATAAAAAACAAATTCTAAAAAAAAAGGTATAAAAAAACAATTGTATCTAAAAAAAGAAGGTAAAAAACGTTTCAGAGGAAATAGATAGAGAGAAAGTTAGAAAAAGTTGTAACCTTATAGTCAACACTATGGTACATGAGGAAGGAGGGATTTGTGCACATGCCAAGTTCACTGGGCTGCTGTGTCTCACACTCCTCCGTCGTAATAGTGGAGACAATAGCTTTCATAAAAAATAAACAATGAATACTCCTTGCTTGTCCTCGATATCAGAAAGAATACTTTCATTCACCGACATGTGGGACGTCGACCATCCTGGTCCACTTGCCATGCACAAAATTATCCTGGTCCACCCCGGTCGTAGCGCAGGCCCAACCTTTCCCACTGTAAGTTGGTCGGACGAAGGAACCATCATGACTTCATTGAATTCCGCTTCTTCAAGAAAACTTACTGTACCTGCAATACTGCTACCGCACGCGAAGACTGCACGGCACTGTAGCAAGTCATATCACTGAAACCCACTAGGCCAAACTAGCCCGCCTAGGATTTGTACGTCTCTGTACTGCTATGATTTTGTGTTCTCAAAAAATATCCTTTGTCAATCTAATGATTAGGAGTAGAAAGAAATGGGCCTCCTTTGGTTCATAGGATAGGAATTTTATAGGAATAGGAAAATCATAGGAAGTGAGATGACATGCATCTCAATTCCTATATAGAAAGAGATGTTATTTGGTGCATAGGATAGGAATTTTTCCATTGAGTCTAGGCTAATTTTTTCCCTCCAAAATATGAAGGATTGATTCCTATCCTACATAGGAATAGGAATCCATTCCTATAAACTAAAGGGCTTCAAAGAAATTTTTCCTTTGCAAATCCTATCCTATAGAGTTCCTACAAAATTTCTACAAACCAAAGGAGGCCGGAGGGTCTTTCTCTCTCTCTAGATCTGTCTCCATCCCACTACCCTCTAGCAGAAGTACACACTCTCTGTAGCCACTCCGAAAGTTCGATGTCACTACACATTCATGCTTCCAACAAAAAAATGGTACAAGCTTGCTCCTAGAGCTGTTTGGTGCAGGAAGGAAGGCTGGCCAGGGCTTAGGCTGCTCCTTCTCCTTGCGTGTGTGTGTGTTCTACTGATCATCCACCCTTTGCACAGAGGCCTCTGGGGTTTTATAGGTCAACCCCCAGGGCTATAATTGTAAAGTCACATGGGCGTGGGGCCGGGATGTCAGTGTCTGGGAAGTCGGCACTGGGGCCCGCCGGGTACCAGGGTACGCCGGGTTCTCCAGGCGCAGGCCCCATGCACCGGGGAGCACTGTTCTCCGTCTTGTCGTGCGTCACGGAGTGGTCGAGTCGACAGGGCTATAGTGGCATGTCGCCTGGTCGCCATCGGCGTGCGTCAGCAGGACGAGGGGTGCACTGTTGCCATGCCGGCCCCGGTCAGCGGAGTAGGTGGGCCACTATTGCCACGCTCCTGCCTGTTAGCGGGGTTGGTGGGCCACTGTAGCCATGCTCATCCCCCTTACGGGGACTTTTTCCGTCGTACGCCCCGGATGGGACGGGAGCTGACCCGCGGCCGGGTTGAGGGGCGCACCATGGTGGCTGTCGGATTTCGGGTTCCGCAAACCCTTGAGAGGTTCGAACTCTGGGGTGCCTGCGAAGAACTCATCCTCCCCAGTCTGCCTACTCCCTAATCTCATAGCCTAGCTCGACAAACTATAAGGAAAAGAGACATAGTACTTTACCCAGGTTCGGGCCACCTTGCGGTGTAAAACCCTACTCCTGCTTTGTGGTGGATTGGCCTCAAGGGGCTAAGGATGAACTAGTACAGTGGCGAACAGCCTCAGGAGGAGGGGTGTTCTTGAGCTCGAGTGAGCTGGTGGGGTGAGGGTGATCTGAATGATCCGTCCGGGGGTCCAATCCCTCTATACGGTGGTGGCTAAGTCCTATTTATAGTGGCCTTGGTCCTCTTCCCAAATGAAAGGCGGGAAGGGATCCCACAACGGCCAAATTCGAAGGGAGACAACTAGTACATGCTATCCTGACAAAACTAGTCTTCGCCTGCAAAAGCCTCTGGTTGTGACGCCGTGGTGGGCTCGGTGATGACCTCCGTCTTGCCGTCCTGGCGGTCTTGGTCTTGTTGCACGGGAATGGAAACCTTTGGCTGATTCCCCGGGACTCCGCGCCTGCGCTTGCCTCTTTAGCACCAAAGAGGAAACTAGTACACTGCACCCACTGGCGCCCGCCTGGCCTTGGTCGTCATGGGTCATGTCATCCAGACCTCATGAGGTGAGGCTTGCATAGAACTCTCCGCTCCTCAGGAGCCAGCCTGAGGAGGCCGCTCCTCGTGGGGGTCTTGGTGTCGTCCGCCTCGCGAGGCTTGGCCCCTCGCGAGGGTCTTGAGTTGTTGTCGCTGAAGCTGGGCCATACCAGGCCGTCGATGGAGCCACGCCGTGGGCCGCAGGCAGGCAAGTCTGGGTACCCCCTTTTCCAGAACAGCGACAGTAGCCCCCGGGCCCAAGGCGCGCTTGAACTTGGCTTCGAGGCGAAGCCAAGGGGCAAGTGCCGAGCGCCGTAGGCCCTAACCGCCTGTGGCCTTGGTCGACGCGTGGCGATTGATGGGACATGGGTGTCTCCGCTTCCCCATGCCGCCTCGGCAACTGTCCCTGGCTGACAAAAAGGCTGGTGCTTGCCGCTAAGCCTTCATTTCCTTTCTTCCATCTTGCTCCAGATCCCCTTCTCCTTCTGCTTAGCACGCCTCCAGATCTGGTGAATCCTTTCCCCGGACTCGCTACCGATGGTCACCGACAAGGCGAAGTCATTGTCCTCTGCCGCGCACTCGGCTCCCTGGTTTGAGCCGGCCTTGAGCGCGTCCTCCATCGCCGAGGAGAAGCACCTTGCCGCTGTGCTCCCGCTTACGGCGGGCGGCGACAATGAGGGAGGGGAGACGACGCTCCGGGTTGGCTCCGCCCAGCCGGAAGCATTGGGTGGCAACTTCTACCCCTTCTTCCTGCATAGCGTCTTCGCTGGGCTGGTTCCCCCTTTCTCCCGTTTCTTCTACGCCGTCCTCAACCACTATGGTCTCCATGCCCTCCATCTTCATCCCAAGTCCATCCTCCTCCTGTCGATCTTTGGCTTCTACTGCGAAGCGTTCGTGGGGGTGACGCCCTCCGTCGCGCTGTTCCGCCACTTCTTCTACCTCCGGATAAGCAACGGCCAGTGCTCTGGGCGCGCCAGCTTCATCGCAGCCAATGGCAGCAATGCGATCTCGTGGGCCGGGAAGAAGGTGGAGGACTTTCGGAACAAGTGGATCTTCATGGACGCCAAGCGCTCCCATGCTCGGCTGGAGCTGCCGACCGTGCTGCCGACGCCCCTGGATCGATGGGCTCACGAGAAGCTCACCGACCCTAGGGTGGAGCAGTTGGTGGAGAGGATGACAGCCGACCTGAAGGCAGAGGACCCGAAGGCGGAGAAGCTGACAGGGGCCATGATTGTCAAGGAGTTCCTGACGCAGCGCCTGGCTCCACTCCAGGCGCACTCGCGCCCCCTGGAGCTTCAAGGGCGCGGAAGACGACCTCCGGTTGCACCCGGACAACTTGTCTGACGAGGAGCTGAGCAAGGTCATGCGCACCTTGCTCGAGAAGGACCAGGGTGGCCCCTCGGACGCCCATCTCCCGTTGTACCATCGCACCGACGGGGAGAAGATAGTCGCCGCCATGCCTGTCTTCAACGAGCGGGGGCTCGTGCCGCTGGAGCCTTCCCTGCCCGCGGGCTCCCCGGTGCCGGTGTCCTCCAGCGATCCCTCCGGGGAGGAGGAGAACGAGAGCTCGGAGGCGACCTTAGAGGAGGTGGGGGAGACTTCTCCCCCACGGTGGAGCGAGCTTCTCCGCGCCTTCTCTGACGACGACGCAGGCGAGCACCCAGTCAGGGAGTCGCTGCGCTCCGCCGGGGTCACAACGAGGTCCAGGGGCACCCCTCCGAAGAAGGTGAAGCAGGGTGTCCCAAAGAAGGACAGGTCGTCGTTGGTTCCTTGAGATGGCGCCTCTGCCCCGCCGTCGGCCGCCGCTGCTCCAGATCTGGCCGCCGCGCGCTCATCCGCTCCCGAGAGCGTGGTGGGGCTCGCGCCCACGAAGCTTGTGGGCATCGCGCTCCTGAAGAGGATGAGGGAGTACGTCGCCATGGATCAGTAAGTGCACCTTCTTGTCTTTGCTTTCTGCTCTTGACGTAGTGCTCCGACATTTTCCTCTCTGCGGCCAGGCCAATGCCGGCGGCGAAAAGGAAGAAGGAGGAGGTGAGGGCTCCTGAGGCCAAGCAGCCCACCTCGGCCCCGGAGGTTCTGGCGCAGACGGACGAGGCTAGCTCGCGTTATCCTGCCGCAGGGTTGCCCTCACGAGGTTCAGGGGCCTAGCCTCAGGAGAAGGATGCCCCTGCGGCCACGCCGGCTTCTGAGACGCTTGCCTTCAGCGTGCCTGCTGATGACCCGAGGGCTCCGGAGCCCCCGACCATCCTTGCTGCTGCTGCTTCGCCAGTCTTGATGCCGTCGCCGTATCCTCTTCCAGCCGCCACGCCGGTGGGCTGCAGCTCTTCTACCGCGCTCGATGCTCTGGAGCAGGCCTTCTCCGCATTGGATCAACTCCGGAACAATCTTCGGGGCCCCGACCGGAGCTGGGCGTCGAGGCGCCTGGAGCTGGTCTCGGGGTGGGTCTAGGCTGACTCGTCCTTCAGGGCGACCTGGGACCAGGCCGACGCTGCTGAAGAGGAGAGCCAGAATGTGGCCGGTGTGGCCGCCGCCGCCCGTGACATGGCGTTGAAGGATGTGAAGGACACTGAGGAGTGCTGCCGTGTGGCGAAGGACGAGCTGAAAGCCCTCCGTGACAAGCAGGCCACCCACGCCCGCGAGCTTGATGAGCAGGAGGAAAAGCTGAAGGAGCGGGAGTCTGCGGTCGCCGGTCGTGACGCCGAGCTGGAGCAGGCCAGAGAGCGCGGCCGCCTGGAGAAGCTGAAGGAGGAGGTGGAGGCGGCCCAGGCGGCCCACGCCCAGCTTATGTCCGACGAGAAGGCTCGGCTGGAGGCCAGGGAGAAACTCCTTGCCAAGGCTGAGGAGGCGGCCACCGCGGGGCGTGCCGTCTTCGACTCCCTCGAGAAGAGGTCCCGCAAGGCACTGTAGGATCTCTACGGGAGCCTGGTACAAGGAGCCGCTGGTGACTCCGGAGGAAGGCCCCACCGGGCTGCTCCCCAAGCTCGTCGCGGCGCTCGAGGGCATCATCGTCGGAGTGGGCCCCATGGTGGAGGGAGAAGCTCGTGCGCTTTCGGCCTCGGCCGCAACGTGCGTCTTCAGCCACCTCCATCTTTGGGACTCCAGCTTCGACTTTGGTGCCCTCCTCGAGCCCGTGGACCCTGAGCTCCAAGACGCTGCTGCCGAGGCCGTGAAGGGTCAAGTGGAGGCCCTGCTGCGGAAGTTCCTCGCCGTTGACCCCATGCCTATGGCTGATGGCAAGGACGGCAGCGACGTCGTCGGGGACGGGACACCCCAAGCGGGCAACGGTGGCGTCCAAGGCTGAAGGAGATGGCGGCGCTTTCCCCTTGTTCTATTCCTGCAACATGTATCATGCCTCGTGGAGGCGTAAGAACTTATGCTTTGGAAGTTTAAGAGATAGTATGTTTTGTAATAATTTGCTAAGGTTCTGCAGTTTCCTTTCCGTTTGCTTTGATGTTCTACGTCACCAGGGCCCGGCCCCGTGCATACCTCAGCCGCCGTTGGGTTGTCCGGATCGCCAGGACGAGACCAAGGGGTGAGGGGCTATGTGGCCAGTTAGGCTCTTGAGTCGCGATCTTAGGAGTCCCCCTTGACGTACGAACAACCCTCGGGAAGGAGACGCAAGAGTGGGTCTTGGCGTTCTGAGTCGGCAGGGCCCGGCCCCACGCGTACCTCAACCACCGTTGGGGTGTCCGGATCGCCAGGACGAGCCCAAGGGGTGAGCAGCTACGTGGCCAGTTAGGCATCCTGAGTCGCGATGCTCAGGAGTCCCCCTTGACGTATGAACAGCCCTCGAGAAGGAGACGCAAGAGTGGGTCTTGGCATTCTTCGTCGGCACGGCCCGACCCCGCGCGTACCTCAGCCGCCGTTGGGGCGTCCGGATCGCCAGGACGAGACCAAGGGGTGATGGGCTACGTGGCCAGTTAGGCTCCTGAGTCACGATGCTCAGGAGTCCCCCTTGACGTGCGAACAAAAACCCCCATACTTGTCCTTGTCGGGCTTTCGCTCGGGAGGGATGCGCGAAGACCAGGTCCGAGGGACCTGGCATGGTGGCGTACGCTAGGCATGACCTGAGCGTAGCCCCCGTGCCCAGTCCCCTCGCGCTACTCTCTCGAGGGGAAAGCAGCACGGTAAGGCTGAACACCGAGCCTGGTGGCTCTCCTGAGGTTAGTGCAGCCGTTAGGCTGCCCCCAGTTGTTTATCACCAGCGCGGAGCATGGCGCTTCCGCTCTTGCACATGCATAGCCGCTCCTCGACCGTGTCGACTGCCAGCGCGAAGCATGGTGCTTCCACTGGTACGGTGGTGCGGGCTCCCTCTGAGGGGAGACCCCGGGGCGTGCACAGCCCCGCCCTAACACATGGCTTGCACGGCAAGTCTAGAAGAGGTGTATATGGGCACTCGTGAGCCAGCGCGGGACTCACGAGGCCCTACCTCAAGGCGGGTTGTGCCTGAATTTGATTCGTAGCACTTGTGATAGTCCTGCGGGATGGTTAGGCAACCTGCGCCGAGTGAATCTCCTGAGGTTATCGCATGAGAAGGCCAAACACCAACGACCCCACGAGGTGACGTGAACGGGTCTGGCCCGCCAGACAGAGCTCAACCGTTGGGTTTGTCGACGCTGCAGGGACGGACCCGAGCACAGACGCCGTGCCCAGTCTTCTCATGCGAATGTCTTGAAGAAAGAACACCGGCGTGCGGCTCCCGCGGTGGCGAGGCACCGGGTCGCACGCCCTAACTTACCCGCCCCCGATTAGTTCATGCGAGAACAAGGCACCAAGGACCATGTGAGGTGACGTGCACGGGAGCTGGCCCATGAGCCAGAGCTTGGCCACTTGGGTTTAGCGACGCTGCAGGGACGGACCCGAGCACAGACGCCGTGCCAGTCCTTAATCATGAGGCGGTCATGGGTGGGATTGCAAGGGCGTACGACGTTCGTGGTGACGAAGCACCGGACAGTCAGGTGATAATCATAAATAAACTCATGGATAGTGTAGAGCTAGTTTTGATAGATGCAAAATAATACATGCCGCAGGGATGGACCCACGCGGCTTGGGGATAATGCAGCCCGAGGGGCGCCCCAACTGAACAAACCAGAAAATGTCACCTGGCACCGTTGCTGAAGAGATGTTGGAGTAGCTGAAGACGCGCGCCGCAGAGGTCGCTCCTCATGAGCCGCCCAGGCCCCGAACCTCGGGAGGCTCTGGGAGCCCGGGGGGCTCGCGAGGATCCATCTCCTCCTCTGACAGGATCGCCTGGCTTCTGGCCTCATGAGGCGCCAGGATGCCCCGCATGTGGCGCTGGAGTGCAGCAGCTGCGCTCGACAATCCCAAAGGCATGCTAACATAGCTGTGAGGGGGACCCTCGCACCGGCCAGCGCGGGACGGCCAGAAGCTCTCCTGAGATGCGGCCCTGTTGACCCCAGGGATGTTGATGCAGACGCGCAGCTCGCTGTCCTCGCCGGGACAAGGAGCCGCGCCGGGTGGTGGGCGATGGTCGCCTCACATAGCTCTTGCCTCCTGAAGCTCCTCAATCGCCTTGGTGATGAACTCCTGAGCACCTAGCACCTCGCGCCTTGTACCCTCCTGGCGGAAGCGCGCACTGAAGCACGCCTCCACATGGTGCCCGAGCGCCTCCCTCGTGACGTTGGCTATGTCAGAGGCCCTCCAGAGGAGAGCCCCCAAGCCCAGCCTAAGAGGGGCGCCGGGCGTGCCTTCCTATGCGAGAGAGGGAGGCGCCCCGTTAGTGGGCGCAGGCCCTGAGGTGGTGCCGCTGGACACCCCGCTCTCTTGAGGTCCTTGGTGGAGCAGCTACTTCTTCTTCTTGGGGACAGCCTCAGGAGGATAGACGGCACCTTCATCATCTGGGTTCTCGACCGCCACAGCCTGGTAGGCGCGCTCGAGAGAGCACACCGCGTTCTTCTCCTCGCAGGCGACCGTGAAGACGCCCCAGCTCCCTGTCATCTTGAGGACATTGTAACCATGATGAGTCACCGCCATGAACTTGGCCAGGGCCGGATACCCAAGGATGGCGTTGTATGGAAGGCGAATGTGGGCAACGTCGAAGTCGATGAGCTCGGTACGGTAGTTGTCGCGCTTGCCGAAGGTGATAGGGAGGCGGATCTGCCCTATCGGGGTGGTGGAGCCGTCGGTCACTCCTGAGAAAGGCTTGGTAGGCTGCAGCTGGTCATAGGGCACCTGGAGTCGGTCGAATGTCTCGATGGAGAGAACGTTGAGCCCCGCACCGCCATCGATGAGAGTCTTGGTGACGAGCACGTTGCTGATGGTAGGTGAGCAGAGCATCGGGAGAGTGCCGGCAGTTGCCGCACACTTGAGCTGATCGGAAGGGCTGAAGATGATGGTGCACTTGGACCACCTGAGCGGACGCGTTGCCTCGAGCTTGGGGAGGGTCGTGTTCACCTCATGGGCAAACTGCTTGAAGATGCGATGAGAGGCAGGGGCCTGAGCGCCGCCCAGGATGCAGGCGATGGCACGAGGCTCCTGGAAGCCCCCAGCCCCCTTGTCCTGGTGGTGGTCATTGCTCCTTCTTGGTGGTGGCGACAGCGGAGGAAGGTCAGCATTGCCCTGAGGACGGTCCTCCCGAGGCTGGTCCCTCAAGGGGCCCTCGTGAGGCTGGCCCTGCCAACAGTCCTCACGAGACTGATCGCGCCATTCTTGGCGGGGGTCGCAGCCGTCCCAACGTCCTCCACCTCGGCCTCCTCCACGGCCGTAGCCTCGGTCGCTGCACTTGGGGCGTCGACCAAGGCACCCGTCGCAGATGGCCCTGAGCTCCTGGTAGTCGTTGGTGTTGTGGTTGTGCATGTTGTGGAAGACGCAGAACGGGCAGCTGCCCTTGGATGACTCTGGGTGGTCACAGCCGCGCTTCATCTCTGGTTCGGCCGCGAGCACGGCCGATCCCTTGCGTTTCACGTCCTTGGCTTTGGCCTTCTAGTCTTCTGGGTCAGCCCCTGGGAGCTCCAGGAGAGAGAGGCGACCTTCCTCAGCTCTCGCACACTTGGTTGCCATGTTGAACATCTCCAGAGCCGTGCACAGGTCCTCATGTATGGCGAGCTCCTCCTTCATCTTGACGTCACAGACGCCATCAGTGAACGCCGAGATGATGGCCTCGTCCGACACCTTGGGGATCTTGAGGCGGACGCTGTTGAAGCGCTGGATGTACTTCTGCAAGGTCTCTCCTGGCTGCTGCTTGATGCGCCGCAGGTCACCCGCACCCGGTGGACGGTCGCGAGTGCCCTGGAAGTTGGCAACGAAACGCTCTCGCATTTCGTCCCAGGAGGAGATCGATCCCGCGGGCAGGTTCAGGAGCCACGAACGCGCACCATCCTTGAGGGCCATGGGAAACCAGTTCGCCATAACCTTCTCGTCGCCGTTGGCTGCATTGATGCTTAGCTCGTAGAGCTGCAGGAACTTGGTAGGGTCGGGGGTGCCATCATAGCGCGGAGGCAGGTCGGGCTTCAACTTCCCCGGCTAGACGACGCTGTGTAGCTCTAGAGTGAATGTGCGGCAACCCGCTGTGTCACGGGAGCCCGTCGTGGAGGTGGAGCCTGGTCTTAGCGCTCGCGCGCCACCGTTGCAGGCGGCGCGCGGTCTTGACGTGGCGGTGCTGGGAGTGCACGAGCATCTTCTTGTGGCCGCTGCACCACCTGGCAGCTTTCCTCTTTACGTGCCGGCGCCCTACGCGGCGGGTCGCGCCGCGGGGCTTCGCGCCTTGGCCCGAGGGAAAGATCTTGACGGGGAGGTGGAGGAGGTGCTCCGTGGGCTACGTCACCCGCAGCAGGCGGCGGGTGAGGCAGTGAGCGAGACAGTGCAGGAGAGTCCCCGGCGGCGCTGACAAGCTCGGCGATGCGGTCCAGCCAGTCTTCGTAGTGGTCATCGACGGGGCGGTAGCACAGGAGCTCGCGCGCCATGAGAAAAGCAGCCTGCACGTTCGCCGTCCCGCGACGAGCATGAGACGACGAACCAGCCGGAATCAGCGACGGGGTGGCGGTGCGCCCATCCCGCCGCACAGAAGGGTGCAGCGACGAAGCTTGCTACTCGTGCCCCGCGGGGCTGGTGGCGGTGTTCGCCACTAGATACGGGGGACGGCGAGGGCAGCCATCACCCGCAGGCGCTGTCTAAGTGATGCGGGCGGCGAGGGCGGCCCGACGCTCAACACGAGCTCGACGAGCGTCAGCCATGGAAGCGGTGGAATGTTGGTGGATCGACTGGCAGGGGAGAGGCTCCGACGCACATCTACCTGGCACGCCAAATGTCGGATTTCGGGTTCCGCAAACCCTTGAGAGGTTCGAACTCTGCGGTGCGTGTGAAGAACTCGTCCTCCCCAGTCTGCCTACTCGCAAATCTCACAGCCTAGCTCGACGAACTGTAAGGAAAAGAGACACAGCAGTTTACCCAGGTTCGGGCCACCTTGCGGTGTAAAACCCTACTCCTGCTTTGTGGTGGATTGGCCTCGAGGGGCTGAGGATGAACTATTACAGTGGCGAACAGCCTCAGGAGGAGGGGTGTTCTTGAGCTCGAGTGAGTTGGTGGGGTGAGGGTGATCTAAATGATCCGTCCAGGGGTCCGATCCCTCTCTACGGTGGTGGCTAAGTCCTATTTATAGTGGCCTTGGTCCTCTTCCCAAATGAAAGGCGGGAAGGGATCCCACAATGGCCAAATTCGAAGGGAGACAAGTAGTACATGCTATCCTTACAAAAGTTGTCTTCGACTGCAAAAGCCTCTGGTTGTGACGCCATGGTGGGCTCGGTGATGACTTCCGTCCTGCCGTCTTGGCGTTCTTGGTCTTGTTGCACGGGAATGGAAACCTTTGGCTGATTCCTCGGGACTCCGTGCCTGCGCTTTCCTCTTTAGCACCAAAGAGGAAATTGGTACACTGCGCCCGCTGGTGCCCACCTGGCCTTGGTCGTCATGGCTCATGTCATCCAGACCTCATGAGGTGAGGCTTGCATAGAACCCTCCGCTCCTCAGGAGCCAGCCTGAGGAGGCCGCTCCTCGTGGGGGTCTTGGTGTTGTCCGCCTCGCCAGGCTTGGCCCCTCGCGAGGGTCTTGAGTTGTTGTCGCTGAAGTTGGGCCGTACCAGGCCGTCGATGGAGCCATGCCGTGGGCCGCAGGCAGGCAAGTCTGGGTACCCCCATTCCAAGAACGCCGACAGTGGCGCTTGCTTGTTGTAGGAGTCTTGGCTGGGTTGCGGTCTTGGCCGGGTTGAGGGACTTGGCCGGGTCGAGGAACCCAGCCAAGTACGAGCCAGATTGAGGGGCAATGCTGGCCCCGAAGTTTTTGAAAAGGATCCGTGTTCTGTTGCCTGCCCAGGGTTCATCCCCCCGGTAGTAGTCCCCGATGCTGTGAAGGCTCGCCGGCTTCAAGCAGGGGGGCGTTCGCAATTCCCCCCCTGAGGAGACGGCGGATGTTGATGAAGCTTGTGGCCGCCAGGTCTGGCAACACCCACTGAGTGCCGGCTTCCAGAAGCTGGATCGTGGCATCCCGGTGTGGGCGGGGTACTGGAGAGTCTACCGAGTCTTGGAGGAGAAGGGATGTACCCCCTCGGTTTTGGCGCGGGCGCCACATCGTGAATGGCAGCTGAAGATGCCTGACAGGCCACACGCGCGACAAGACTTGACAGCGGGCTGGGGCCTGCCACTCCGCGCCCTCGGCCCACATGCGGGGATTTATTGTGGCGGCCGCAGGCGGTTGACCTTCTTGGCATAGTTAATTGGCGCGTGGATCGTGCCCACTTAATGCGGGGAAGTGGGAGGGGCGGGCGCAACTGATCCCACTTCCCCACATTCTATCCGTGGCTTATAAATCGGGGGGAGGGGTGGCGGAAATCATTCACGCACGCGCCCCCTATCCCCTTCTTCTTCCCAAGCCCTGCTCTTGAGCTCACCGCCCACTGGAGAGACAGACGACGCCTGCGCCGTTCACCAACCGTGCCACCTTCCTCTTGCTCTTGCCCGCCATACTCTTGCCGAGCCATCCAAATGGCGCTGCCAAAGGGCTCATGGGAGGGATCCCTCATTGTCGAGGCCGACATCCAGCGCCTCCGTGAGACTCGGCGGCTACCCCCGGTGGTGGATGTCACCGCGCGCGTGCCTGGAGAGGAGACGGAGCCACAGCCGCAGGAAGGGGAGTGCGTGGTCTTCTACGCCCACTTCCAGCGCGGCTTTGGCCTCCCCGTGAGCAACTTTTTCCACTCCTTCCTCAATTTCTTTGGGCTGCAGCCGCACCATCTTGGCGCGAACGCTGTGCTGCAGCTTTCGGGCTTCATCACCCTTTGCAAGGGGTACCTTGGGGTGGAGCCGGACGTGGAGCAGCCGCTCGCCAAGTTGAACTGGGGCCACTCGCCCAGGAACCCGCCACAGGGGATGCAGAACCTGTGCGGCCGGGTCCGGGAGATGACGGCCCGGGAGGGGCTCAAGGGAACGAACTTGATCACCGCCTTCGTCACGCACTGGGTTCTCCCGCTGCAACACCGGGCGCACATCATCGGCTTCATGGGGGACCGCCGGGATGTGACCCGGACGTCGTCCCTGAGAGGGTGAACGCCATCTCGAAGGCCGGGCTGAAGCCGGACTGGAGCTTCGGCAAGGCGCCCTACAACGCCGAGTACCCGGCTCCCGCGGTGAGTCCTTGGTCTCCTTTTTTCGCAATGACTCAGCTTCTCCTTCGTCCTGATGCGATGCGGGAGGTAGTGCTGAACGCAATCCAGCCGATGCATGACGGGCCGAGGACGCAGGTTTTGGCCGTCGAGCCGGCCTGCTCGGGGGGGGGGGGGCGGAGACCTTCGCCAAGAACCCGGAGGGGGCCGATGTTGGAGACGGCGAGGCACCTCGGGTGTAACACCCCAAAAATTTAACCATGATTTATTAATTAAAATTTTGCCTGGAAATTAAATTTTTATTTTCTGGATTATCTTCTGATTTCAGGATCACTCCTTCTGAATTGTGGAGTTTTTCCCTCCAAATGGAAACTTTTCAAAAATATTGTTGGACTTGTATACCTTCTCAAAAAAAAACATTTCTCTTATCAGTGGAATTATTTCTATAATTATTTTCCTAAGTTTTATTTCTTTTAAAATGGTTTCTCATAAGTTTTAGAGTCCCATTTGCACTACATCCCTTTGATAACTTCATTTAAAGATTCCACAAAAATTTGGGGATGACATGTGATGCCCCTGGATCACTTTTATGCAAAAACCCAGGCATGTGTTTTGAAAAATTTGAGCAAACCATCCTCATCTTCATTCTGGTCCAGTTTGGTGTTTTGCACTGCAACCATATTTTATTTTGCTCTATTAATCTTGGGATTTTTCCTGCTTGTAGTCCACCTTACCAAACCCTTAAGTCCAGAAGATTGGACCCATTTGAATATTTTTGACACATGCAATAATGGCATATATTTTCTGTCCAGATCTGGTTTTCTCAAAAACTTGCACTAACTAGTTTCTGTTTTTGTCAAACTAACCTTACCACCCTCTTTACCATCTAAAGAGACTCTGATCTGGAGATTTTGGCCACCAGAGGAGATGCCTAGATGCCCATGGCAATCTGTCGAGCACCTTGTGTTCATGGACAGAGTTGGCATAGTTTTTAGTTTGCATTATGAACCTGCTTGCTTTGCCTAACCAGCATGTCTCATAGCTCTACCTTGGCCTGAAACCCCACCCTGCTAAACCCCTTGTGCATTAGAGACTCCTGGAGGGCCTGGTCATTTCGCCAAGCACCTGGTAGGCATGCGCTGGGCGCGCCCAGAGCGCGTCTATTGCAGACAAGCGCATCCGAGCCGCCGCGCTCCACCTACCCCGTCCCTGGCCCTTCCCTGCCCGTAGGGACACGCGCTCGACCCCTCCAGAGCCGCAGAGGTACCCCGGGCCCCCTGGCTCACCGCAGCGCTGCCGTCAGGCCCTTCTTGGCAGCACGCCGACGGTAGCAGCCGGCCCCCACCGCCGCAGCATCGCCCCGACCACCCCAGCTCGCCAGCTGCCCCTGGAACAGGCCATCCTCATCTCCAAGTTCGTCGGATAGCCCGATCAGGCCCATCGCCGCAGAGCCACCACCGCAAGCCGCCACTGCCATCCCGCCAGCCTCTGCCATGGACGGCGCCGCCTGAGCCTTCCCCGCGCGCCAGCTACCCTCTGGTACAGCTCGAGCTCATCCGCGAGCTCGTTGGTTAGCGCCGACCAGCGCCACGTCGCCCTACTGCAGCACAAGCGGTCGGCCGGCGATCTTAGCTCTGGCCGTCACGGGAACCGCCTCACCGCGCTATTAATAGAGATCTCGAGCTCAACCAGACCCTCAGACGACCTCCTGACTCCCCTCTAAAGCCCCCGCAGCAATCAGAACGACTGGAAGGAGTCTTCATCCTCGTCTCTGGTCAGTTCGGCCGCCGCCGCCCCATGATAAATTCGAGGCCACCCGAGCCCCATCCTTCCCTCCGGCGCCTATAATAGGTAACCTCTGCCTCCCCTATGCCCTTTCCCCTGTTAAATGGTGCTCGGGAGCCACCGTAGGTGAACCCCCCTTTTGGCCGTGACCACCTCCCGCCGTTATTGATGCTCCGCTCAACCCTGAGCCTCTCGGTATCCACCTCCCCCACCAACCGACGCGGCATATCCCCCTAAGCACGCCAGTGTGCCCAGCGCCGGAGATGGTGCCCCCTAGCGCCGGCAATCGTTGCCGGAGCCGGCCTCTGTCTCTGGCCAGGAGCGCGCCTGAGGAGGAAGACAAACCCGACAGGTGGGCCCCACCTGTCGGTGTCACAACCCAACCGCCAGAGGCGCTGGCCCTTGAGTACGCCTTCTCCGCGAGTACGCGTACTTCTGGGTATACGTTTTCTGTCACTGGAAAACGTATTCGTCCCCGAACCGTTTTCCTTTTTTCTGTTTTATTTAAAAACAGATTTTGACCTGAACTTATACTGGCTATAACTTTTTAAAAACAACTCCGTTTGACTTGATTCGTTTTCTGTTGATTCTCAAATTCTGTCTAGTTTATTTTCATATTTATTTGAAAAAAATTCGAACAACTTTTTTGTACTGTTTTGAAACTATGTGTTGATTTGAATATTTTTTTCAAAATTAGGAAATGGAGAGGGAAGCAACCTTCAAAAGTTTTGTGGTGCACCCTACCTCTCCACACACTAAAGGCAAGCATTCTGAACCCTAGTATAATATTTACGGTGTGTTGTTTTGATATAGCTACAACAGCGAGCTGATTGGAACAAGCATTATTTCATGTGATGTTATGATCATGTCCCTGTGTGCATGATGGAAATTCCTTGCTGTTGGAATTGATATACTTGTGATAGTAATCACCCTCGTATGCCTTTCGTGCCTACCGGAAGAAATCCGGGAAAGTCTCTGTCTTGGGTGGACACGAGCTTGTCACTGATATTTCGCTGAGACGGGTATATTCAGTGAGGCATGGTGAGGCATGATGAGTAGTGATTCTGTCTGTTGGTGGAAAAATATCTTTGTTGTACTAATCATGCAGGGAATACTTAAACCTCCTGAGACGACCATAGATCGAGTCTTGTGCCAGTAACCCCCATACTTGCATCATGCTACCACTTGTCCCTGCCTTAGGTAGGGTACGGTTCAGTAAGTTGTCAACCCCTTTCTTAGCACACACCGTACAGAGAGGCCATGGTGGAAGATACCGGCTGCATCCGGTAGACATGCCATCTGGTCCGGGGGCATGGGTGTTATCGGTTGGAGCCGAGGGGGTAGCTCCCCTAGTTTGCGCGCGTTATAAAATTTGTGATCCCATGCTAGTCGAGGTTGTAGCCTCCCCACTTAGAGTTTTGCTTAACGGGTGTCGTGGGTGATTCCAGACACCGGTAAGTTAAGCTGGTGTGTGCGGGTCAGGTGTGTTTTCAAGTAAAAGACCGTAAACGGAATTAGTCCCGATGGACTAAAGGAATCCATTACTCGTGGATAATGAGTACACCCTCTGCAGAGATTATATCTATTCGAATAGCCGTGTCCATGGTTAAGGACTATAGTTTGGGATAGGTCAAGTGTCCGCCTTAGTGTCGGTCTTCGAGAAAAACTGCTAAACCGGAACATTGATCGTGACATGTGACATATGATGATTATGATTATTATTATTATGGACTAACCATTTGTATTATTTGAATTATTGAATATCCCTGGGACGGTTCTACCTCCTGGATATTCACTGTGTTTATTCCTATATAAGCCCTTTATGTGGTGTCGCTCAGACGCCCGACTGTGGCACGCTTGTTATTTAATTCCTTTATAAGACCTTTATGTGGTGTCGCTGAGACGCCCGACTGTGGCATGCCTGCCTTTTATTTCTTTATAAGCCCTTTATGTGGTGTCGCTGAGACGCCCGACTGTGGCATGCCTTCTTTTTATTTCTTTATAAGCCCTTTATGTGGTGTCGCTGAGACGCCCGACTGTGGCATGCTGATTATTTAATTTTCTTTACAAGCCCTTTATGTGACGTCGCTCAGACGCCCAACTGAGGCATGCTTCTTATTATTATCCTTTCGAGGCGTCGCTTCAGACACCCGATCGGTGCATTTTATTTGTATTCTCTGATTGCTCATTCATGTTTTATATGAATAACCTGCTTGCGTGCGTCATGAATTTATTTTTCGTGACTGACGAAGTGATCATGGAATATTTCAGAGCATGATTACCATCTGTTATATTATACCTGTGCTCATAATGTTTGCGAGTACATTCAAAGTACTCACTGGCTTGTCCCTGGCTATTGTCTTGGCTAGATTTCTCGCTTGGAGAGGAGCGCTGCATTGACAGCCCCGGAACCTAGGCAATGATGATAACAGCCTCGCGAAGATAGGAGTTATCCAGGTCAGCTGTTCCTGTGGGAAATGGAGTCCCATAGACGCTGATGAACCGCAAACCGCTTCCGCCATCAACCACTAGAAACCATTTGTTGTACTCATAGGCCAGAATGGTCTTGTACTTCATATTTTGTATTTTGCTTGGAATTTTTGTATCAAGTTGGTGTCTCATCAGCTAACAGTAATCCTGGGGCTGGTGAGCACAAGGGCCATTTACTGGGAAATTAATATCCTGGAAAACCGGTCCCGACAACCTTGGTATCAGAGCCAGGCTGAACATTGGCTAATCCTATCTTAGCCAGGTCGATAAACCTAGGTTAACCAACCTACCAGACTTTAACCTAAACCCAGCCAAGCTTCTCTTGTAAGATAGCCACACAGTGACCCCGACACCTTTTTGGCAGTCGGTGCCTAAACTATCGGCCTAGCCTGTCAATCACGCGCCAGTGACCGACACCTAAATTGTCACATTCACAAGCGTGCGAAGGAAGACCCCGTCCTCTTTTTCTATAAAAAGGGAACGCTAGCCCCAACCCAGCACCGCACAGCCTCTACCCCAAAACCGAGCCAAGATGCCTGGCCCCATTGTTCACAATGAGACCACAGCAACTGATCTTGGAGGTTTTGTGACCGTGCTAGCAAACCTCACCCGTCGTGCCTTTGCATTAGAAGAGCCCCCAGAGTATGTTGTGTACCAAGGGCCCATGAGCGGTGAGAGCCATCAATTCTGGGCCACTGTGCACGTCTATGGTAGGGGTATGTCGCCAGAACGCCCCTACAGGTTCACCGGAAGGACAACTTCCTTTGAGCCACAAGCCATTCAGCTAGCTGCTCGAGAGGCTATATATCAACTCCGGCACCTGTCGCCCAGAGTTAACTGCCGCTCGTTCTACTACTACCCCAGCCGTGACAGGTATGGTAGGCCACCCCAGGTTGCCAACGGAGACCACGAGACGGACCCGGCATTGCTGCATCTGGTGCGCTATGTAAGTGCACTAGAGGCACTATTCAATCAGATCACCCTTGATCTGATCGCCGCTCGTGGAGAGCTTGTTCTCCGAGCCCCGGCAAGAGGAGAAGAGGAGCCCAACGCCGACAACCCAGTTGTGTTGTTCGGGCAACCAATCGACTCCTTGAGGTCTGCCCCTGCCATCGACCGAAATGCTTTGGTATCCCCAGAAGTGCTTCGTCGCCTTTTGGGAACACGCTCCAACGGGATTGTGGCCAACAACCCCCGCGATGGTCATCATCACTACCCCGACCCTACAGCTCCTCAACCCCATCCAACTAACCCCGATGGTGAAGCCCATGGAGAAGCCTCGACGTCCACAAGGCACGCCCACTTAGATATTAACGAGGTAGACTAAGCCACTCGAGTAGTACCGAGTCTTAGTATTTCTACGCCTTGCAATAGTGTGACCTTGTACTCGCCTTGAATGGATGCAGACTGCTTGTGCACCTTTGTTTTATTTAGTAGCCCCGCATAAGTCTGTTGGCGTGCGGTTGCATTTTTTTATTCCGGGCGTAGCTACCAAAAACCACCCCGACGGCACCCACAGTAACACGTCACTTTTGTGAGATATGTGTATCTGTGGCTTTGACCCCGACTCCATAGAGCAGGACCAACAAACTAGTTGCCCCCACACCGCTATCGGTAACCCAGCCCTGATGCAATATAAGAGGCCACCCCGTGACCTTACCAAGCATCCCTCCCATTTTGCACAACTCTCACAGCCATTTCTTTGCCATGCCGAGCCCAAGTATCCATCTGAGAACTCCAGATGCAACCCCAGGAAGTTTTGTAAAAATATTGTGGGACTTTACCTGCAGTACGATGAGTTCTACTCATCCACCCCAGTACGAGCTGCTCAAATCGAGAATCACCCCATCCACCTCGAAATATTGGGCAGTAGTGCACATCCCTCCCGCAAACACAAACCAAGACCCTACGGAAGTTTCCTTCGTGGGGAAATCTATGCCGACTCCCCAAATGGCCATAGAAGCTGCTGCGTACGAAGCAATCACTCGTCTTCGCTTCGCAGTACCCTATGCCAGCGAAAGGGGGTATTCTTACTTCCCGAGTCGTGCAGCACCCGGAGAAGTAGCATCTTTTCCCGGTGGGCGATTTGAGAGGGACCCAGTACTGGCCAACCTTGCCCAGTATGTCATCGCTCAAGACCGTTTGACCCAACGAGTAATGGGTTATCTCCAGAGCCTTGCCGATTTGAATCCTCAGATCGCTATTGGCAGACCACTGAGGCCAGACCAGGAGAGACGCATTCTTCGACTAGTCAATCCGCTTCCCCCGATAGAAGAAGAGTGTGCCCCAGTGCCGGAAGCTTTTTCTCAGGACCCAGCATATTTTACGTTTGCGTCATAAACGCCAGTTCTGTGTTTAATAGCCTAGCATGTGTTGCAGCTTATGCGTTGTATCCTAAGTTTGTGCGATGAATTAATTGTTTGGTTTCAATTAATGTGAGCAATTTACTTACTGTTGTTATTTTTTATTAACTGTTTTTCGCACTCGGTAAATTCTGAGGTGGGTTTTTCCTTGAGTTATTGCAGCAATTAATTCTCCACGACATAAATTTTAATTCACGCAGCACCGCGACAGCAGGATCACAACCACAACCACTCAACCACAGGCACTAATTACTAAACCACGTACACATTTTGCACCCAACTGATCACCTCACTAACACACCACAGTTTCTGAAGGAGAAATTTGTGGGTAATTATTCTAGTGCAGATTGCCTTTAGCACACGGACAACTGTTAGCACCCGACACTAGCACCTAATCCTCATGATCACCGCCGCCACGAAGAGCTAACACTCGAGCAGCAGCATCACGACGATCATCGAGGATCATCGTGCACAAGAGCCCGGAGAACCCCAGCAAAGCCGCCAACCCTCCGCACATCAGGATCATGTACCAATCCGGCATCACCTCCGCCATTAGAGCCTCGTCTCGAGCTCCTGCAGACATCAATGGAGGAGAAGGAAGGAGAAGGAGAAGCGAGGCTAGGTGTGAGGAAGAGGAGTGGAGCACCACGGTCATTTTATAGCTCGAGATCGGTGTACGGTGGGCGAAGTCTACCAGCGCCGCTCGACGCTCGATCGCCGGTGTTCGGAGGCGAATCCGCGAGCAGTGCCATCAGCGCACTGGCCCGCGAGGTGGGTGCACGCTGCACCGGCAGCTAGCGCGCCATGCACTACCGCAGTACGGCCTAGGTGCCCTACTCGCTAGGTGTCGCAGGTGGAGAAAGCGCGGACGCGCGCGAGAGAGGGAAGGAAGAAGAGAGATGGAAGAGGAAGAAGAGACTGACAGTGGGCCCCGGGTCCACCTGTCAGTCAGAGAGAGCACTATGCACTCCGGTACGACCAGCGAAATTTAGAAATTTATTCTAAATTTACCCTAGCCAATAGTAGAAATTTCTCGGTTTCCCCAACCGTAGAATTTTTCCACGCAGCGCCAGTACCCCACTGTAGTTGTACCAATTATCTGCCCTCTCACTGTAGCCTCAGCAGTTTATTTAATCGTGGAGTTATTATTGCATGACAATAGGAGTAGTATTTTCTTGAAACCTTTCTCAGCAAATCTCGAGGACGAGATTTTTCTTAAGGGGGGTAGTGTTGTAACACCCCAAAAATTTAACCATGATTTATTAATTAAAATTTTGCCAGGAAATTAAATTTTTATTTTTTGGATTATCTTCTGATTTCAGGATCACTCCCTCTTCTGAATTGTGGAGTTTTTCCCTCCAAATGGAAACTTTTCAAAAATATTGTTGGACTTGTATACCTTCTCAAAAAAAACATTTCTCTTATTAGTGGAATTATTTCTATAATTATTTTCCTAAGTTTTATTTCTTTTAAAATGGTTTCTCATAAGTTTTAGAGTCCCATTTGCACTACATCCCTTTGATAACTTCATTTAAAGATTCCACAAAAATTTGGGGATGACATGTGATGCCCCTGGATCACTTTTATGCAAAAACCCAGGCATGTGTTTTGAAAAATTTAAGCAAACCATCCTCATCTTCATTCTGGTCCAGTTTGGTGTTTTGTACTGCAACCATATTTTATTTTGCTCTATTAATCTTGGGATTTTTCCTGCTTGTAGTCCACCTTACCAAACCCTTAAGTCCAGAAGATTGGACCCATTTGAATATTTTTAACACATGCAATAATGGCATATATTTTCTCTCCAGATCTGGTTTTCTCAAAAACTTGCACTAACTAGTTTATGTTTTTGTCAAACTAACCTTACCACCCTCTTTACCATCTAAAGAGACTCTGATCTGGAGATTTTGGCCACCAGAGGAGATGCCTAGATGCCCATGGCAATCTGTCGAGCACCTTGTGTTCATGGACATAGTTGGCATAGTTTTTAGTTTGGATTATGAACCTGCTTGCTTTGCCTAACCAGCATGTCTCATAGCTCTACCTTGGCCTGAAACCCCACCCTGCTAAACCCCTTTTGCATTAGAGACTCCTGGATGGTCTGGTCATTTCGCCAAGCACCTGGTAGGCATGCGCTGGGCGCGCCCAGAGCGCGTCTATTGAAGACAAGCGCATCCGAGCCGCCGCGCTCCACCTACCCCGTCCCTGGCCCTTCCTTGCCCGTAGGGACACACGCTCAACCCCTCCAGAGCCGCAGAGGTACCCCGGGCCCCCCTGGCTCGCCGCAGCGCCACCATCAGGCCCTTCTTGGCAGCACGCCGGCGGTAGCAGCCGGCCCCCACCGCCGCAGCACCGCCCCGACCACCCCAGCTCGCCAGCTGCCCCTAGAACAGGCCATCCTCATCTCCAAGTTCGTCGGATAGCCCGACCAGGCCCATCGCCGCAGAGCCACCACCGCAAGCCGCCACTGCCATCCCGCCAGCCTCTGCCATGGACGGCGCCGCCCGAGCCTTCCCCACGCGCCAGCTACCCTCTGGTACAGCTCGAGCTCATCCGCGAGCTCGTTGGTTAGTGCCGACCAGCGCCACGTCGCCCTACTGCAGCAGAAGCGGTCGGCCGGTGATCTTATCTCTGGCCTCACCGCGCTATTAATAGAGATCTCGAGCTCAACCAGACCCTCAGACGACCTCCTGACTCCCCTCTAAAGCCCCCGCAGCAATCAGAACGACCGGAAGGAGTCTTCATCCTAGTCTCTGGTCAGTTCGACCGCCGCCGCCCCATGATAAATTCGAGGCCACCCGAGCCCCATCCTTCCCTCCGGTGCCTATAATAGGTAACCTCTACCTCCCCTAGGCCCCTCCCCCTGTTAAATGGTGCTCGGGAGCCACCGTAGGTGAACCCCTCTTTTGGCCGTGACCACCTCCCGCCATTGTTGAAGCTCTGCTCAACCCCGAGCCTCTCGGTATCCACCTCCCCCACCAACCGACGCGGCATATCCCCTTGAGCACACCGGTGTGCCCAGCGCCAGAGATGGTGCCCCCTAGCGCCGGCAATCGTCGCCGGAGCCGGCCTCTGTCTCTGGCCAGGAGCGCGCGTGAGGAGGGAGACAAACCCGACAGGTGGGCCCCACCTGTCGATGTCACAACCCAACCGCCAGAGGCGCTGGCCCTCGAGTACGTCTTCTCCGCGAGTACGCGTACTTCTGGGTATACGTTTTCTGTCACTGGAAAACGTATTCGTCCCCGAACCGTTTTCCTTTTTTCTGTTTTATTTAAAAACAGATTTTGACCTAAACTTTGACTGGCTATAACTTTTTAAAAACAACTCCGTTTGACTTGATTCTTTTTCTGTTGATTCTCAAATTTTGTCTACTTTATTTTCATATTTATTTGAAAAGAATTCGAACAACTTTTTTGTACTGTTTTGAAACTATGTGTTGATTTGAATATTGTTTTCAAAATTAGGAAATGGAGAGGGAAGCAACCTTCAAAAGTTTTGTGGTGCACCCTACCACTCCACACACTAAAGGCAAGCATTCTGAACCCTAGTATAATATTTGCCGTGTGTTGTTTTGATATAGCTACAACACCGAGCTGATTGGAACATGCATTATTTCATGTGATGTTATGATCATGTCCCTGTGTGCATGATGGAAATTCCTTGCTGTTGGAATTGATATACTTGTGATAGTAAACACCCTCGTATGCCTTTCGTGCCTACCGGAAGAAATCCGGGAAAGTCTCTGTCTTGGGTGGACACGAGCTTGTCACTGATATTTCGCTGAGACGGGTATATTCAGTGAGGCATGGTGAGGCATGATGAGTAGTGATTCTGTCTGTTGGTGGAAAAATATCTCTGTTGTACTAATCATGCAAGGAATACTTAAACCTCCTGAGACGACCATAGATCGAGTCTTGTGCCAGTAACCCCCATACTTGCATCGTGCTACCACTTGTCCCTGCCTTAGGTAGGGTACGGTTCAGTAAGTTGTCAACCCCTTTCTTAGCACACACCATACAGAGAGGCCATGGTGGAAGATACCGGCTGCATCCGGTAGACATGCCATCTGGTCCGGGGGCATGGGTGTTATCGGTTGGAGCCGAGGGGGTAGCTCCCCTAGTTTGCGCGCGTTATAAAATTTGTGATCCCATGCTAGTTGAGGTTGTAGCGTCCCCACTTAGAGTTTTGCTTAACGGGTGTCGTGGGTGATTCCAGACACCGGTAAGTTAAGCTGGTGTGTGCGGGTCAGGTGTGTTTTCAAGTAAAAGACCATAAACGGAATTAGTCCCGATGGACTAAAGGAATCCATTACTCGTGGGTAAAGAGTACACCCTCTGCAGAGATTATATCTATTCGAATAGCCGTGTCCATGGTTAAGGACTACAGTCTGGGATAGGTCAAGTGTCGGTCTTAGTGTCGGTCTTCGGAGAAAAACTGCTAAACCAGAACATTGATCGTGACATGTGACATATGATGATTATGATTATTATTATTATGGACTAACCATTTGTATTATTTGAATTATTGAATATCCCTGGGACGGTTCTACCTCCTGGATATTCACTGTGTTTATTCCTATATAAGCCCTTTATGTGGTGTCGCTCAGACGCCCGACTGTGGCACGATTGGTATTTAATTCCTTTATAAGCCCTTTATGTGGTGTCGCTGAGACGCCCGACTGTGGCATGCCTGCCTTTTATTTCTTTATAAGCCCTTTATGTGGTGTCGCTGAGACGCCCGACTGTGGCATGCCTGCTTTTTATTTCTTTATAAGCCCTTTATGTGGTGTCGCTGAGACGCCCGACTGTGGCATGCTGATTATTTAATTTTCTTTACAAGCCCTTTATGTGACGTCGCTCAGACGCCCGACTGAGACATGCTTCTTATTATTATCCTTTCGAGGCATCGCTTCAGACACCCGATCGGTGCATTTTATTTTTATTCTCTGATTGCTCATTCATGTTTATATGAATAACCTGCTTGTGTGCGTCATGAATTTATTTTTCGTGACTGACGAAGTGATCATGGAATATTTCAGAGCATGATTACCATCTATTATATTATACCTGTGCTCATAATGTTTGTGAGTACATTCAAAGTACTCACTGGCTTGTCCCTGGCTATTGTCTTGGCCAGATTTCTCGCTTGGAGAGGAGCGCTGCATTGACAGCCCCGGAACCTAGGCAATGATGATAACAGCCTCGCGAAGATAGGAGTTATCTAGGTCAGCTGTTCCTGTGGGAAATGGAGTCCCATAGACGTTGATGAACCACAAACCGCTTCCGCCATCAACCACTAGAAACCATTTGTTGTACTCATAGGCCAGAATGGTCTTGTACTTCATATTTTGTATTTTGCTTGGAATTTCTGTATCAAGTTGGTGTCTCATCAGCTAACAGTAATCCTGGGGCTGGTGAGCACAAGGGCCATTTACTGGGAAATTAATATCCTGGAAAACCGGTCCCGACATCGGGCGGGTGAGCTTTCGCATCGAGACCTTCTTCAAGATTGGTCAGATGATGATGACGTGGAGGTGCTGACGCATGCTGGTGATGCAGCGCCGGAGGGAATGGCCGGGGCCGGGTCATCCCGCGCGCCGGCCGCGACGGGCCGGCTGCACGGGAAAGAGGACGCAACGCCGAAGCCGAAGCTAGCCACGAAGCACACGGCAGACCCGGCCGCGGGAGGGAAGTCAGATGCCAGGAAAAGGCGATGCATCACCCCGGCGGCGCCGGAGAGATGGACCATCCCGAGGGCGATCGGGTATGCTTCCTCGCTGGCCTTCGTCTACCGCCGGATCGCTCCCTTCTCATAATTTTTGGCAATATTCAGGAATCCACTGGATCTGGCGCTGGCAGCGACAGATGCCACGTTTGGGGGAGGCTTCGTGTTCTAGAATACCCAGAGCAGTGCCGTCGTTTTGCCCGAGGGGTCGACCGTGGAGGACCTCGGCCTGGACCTGGCGAACGTGGAGCTTTGCGCCTGGAGAGACCGCAACAAGGCCCTCGAGGAGCTGGAGGCAGAGGCCTGGCTGGCATGGCTGGAGACGATGGCGGGCATGGAGACGGCGGTCGTCGTGCTGCCGATGGAGGGGTGCGGCCGAGACGGCTGGGTGGAGATGGAGGTGGACGACCGGGAGGTCGTGGTGATTGGCGACGACACCCCACCGTAGACCGACATGGTCGAGCGGGTGGAGGTGGAAGGCGGCCGGAGGGGGACGGCCCCTGAGAGGGCATCGCAAAGGGCGTCGGATGGGGCGCCGCAGGGGGCGCCGGAGGCGACACCGGCTGAGACACGGGAGGGACACCAGCCGGCGTGCCAGAGCCGAGGCCGGCCGGTGAGGGAACGACGGTCGGCGGGAATGCCCTGGTGGTCAGTCCACCGCAAGCAGCGCCGGGCGGCGGCCTTTTCATTGGGTTGCAGCCGGCGCGGGCCGGGTCAAGCTCGGCGGCCGTCTTTGGGCCGCTGACGTAGGAGGAGGCGGCTATGGCCGTCGTGAGCCAGCGTCTCCGTGGGCGCGCGGAGCGGGTTCAGGCCTTTGCTCAGGCCGAGACGGAGCGGGCGCGGGAGCTGGAGCACTTCGTACTGGTGAGTCTTTCCTCCAGCTTTCCTTTGTAGCCGGCTAGTGGGGGCGCTCGAGCGAACCCACTGGGTGTAGCCCCCGAGATTCGGGCCAACTACGTTGTAGTTGGTCCGAATCTTCAAATGCTTCGTCTTGTGTTGACTCTTCCTTTTTGTAGCAACTGGACGCCTTCCGGGTCGGTGTTTACAACCGTCTTCTGGAGAAGCACCAGCAGCTCACGGCGCGGCTTGCTGCCAAGGAGGAGGTGCTCTGCCTTGCCGAAGGTATGTTTTGCGTGCTCTTAGTGGGGGCACGCGAGCACACCCACTGGGCGTAGCCCCCGAGATTCGGGCCAACTACATAGTAGTTGGGTTGAATCTTAAAGCATTCCTATTCTCTCGTTTTCTTGACTTTGAATCTTGTCGCGCAGCTGCCATGGCTGAGGCGCTGGTCTGGCGAACCCGGCTAATCAGGGCCGGTCAGCAGCGCGACCTGGCTGTTGCCTACGCCGGCCGGCTCCGGGTCGAAGTAGGGGAGCTCAAGGTGGAGGACATGAAGGTGGCAGAGGCCTAGCGGACGCTTGTCGAAGCTGACCATCTGCATAAGCAGCTGGCCAGTAATAAGAGCTGGCTCCAGGCCGAAGTGGAGCACCTGATGGCGGAGGTGGCCAAAGCGGCGGAGGCCCAGCAGGTGCTTGCCGAGGCCGGCCAGCAGCGCGATCGGCTAGCCGACGACAAGGGCCAGCTCCAGGCCGAGGTGGAGCGCTTAAAGGCGGAAGCCCACCAGGCGGAACTCCTCCGCCTAAAGGAGGAGCACAGGACGGCGGCCGCCACTAAGGACGCCGAGCTGAAAGCGGCCGTCGATTAGAGCGTCGAGCTGGAGAAGGCGCTCGACGCGCGCAACCGTGTCGGGGACTTGGAGCGGCACGGTACGTTGCTCGAAGCGCAGCACCTGGACGAGACCTTCGCTAGTAAGTGCTTCTTTGCTGACTTTGCTGGGTTGTGAAGCCGGCTTCGTCTTTTCACTGTTGACCATCTTGCTTTTCTTCTTGACAGCGCACTTCCCAGAGACGCGGAGGACGGTGGAGGAGGCTCTTCGAGCTCAATGATCGCCTCAGGGGAACCCGGGCGTTGGGCTTGACCCGAACGTCGCCTGGAGCTTCTCGGAGATCATGTAGGCCGCCGAGGCCCACCTGCAGGTCTTGGGCGAGCAGATGGGGTGGGTCTCGGCAGCCGGCGTGGAGATGACGGCAGCACTCTTACCTGGCGCTGTTGTGCCTAATAGCTTCACGCGGCTGGCGTGGTGGCTGGAAGCCGGGCCGGCGCAGCTTCACGCATGGCGCATTTCTGCCGCCCGTGCCGGCGCCGACGTGGCACTCAGGTTCGTCATGTCCTGGTACCCGGACCTGGCGCTAGACCGGCTAGTGGCCTAACGAGCCAGTCCAGAGCCTCAACTGCAGGCAGAGGTGGGCCGGATCACCGCCAGGGCCAGCCACCTGGCCTCGTTCACGCTCCACGATGAGTTCCAGGTAAAGCTGAATGACGACGGCGGGGTGGTGCCACCTGACGACTTCGGCTTGCTGCTCGATGACCCGTTGGGCAGCTCTGAGGAGTCAGGCTTCTATGCGGACGAGGACGCCTGGTTGTCTGATACCGGTACCTCGATGAACCCGGAGGCCACTAAGGAGGAGCCGACGGTCGCGCAACCCGACGTGGGAGCCGTCTGAAGCCGCCCTGTTTATCTTTTTTGCAATTTGGTTAAGTAGCAGGTCCACCCACCCACTGGGTGTTTTTGGTGAATGTAATGAACTCTGGGCTTGGGCCCACATCATTGTAATGTAAATTTTTTTGTGAATGTTTGTGCTTTTGCTCTTTGTCTTATAAGCCTTCTTTCTTGCTTGACCCTTCCTTGGACCTCCCCCCCGTGAGTCGAACAGCCGGGTTTCGGTCTGTGACAAGGAGTTCGGTCCTTGGAAAGAGCGCGCAGTACTTAGGCCCTTCGAACGTTGAGTGCGAGCGAAACACCCACTGGGCCAGCTGGCGAGCAGCCGGTCATGCGGCAACTTTGTGTGGTGAGGCCGGGTCAGCCGATCCGGCGGATCCGACTTAGTGTTTCACGACGTGTAGGTGCTTTGGCCCATAGGTCTTGCCGGCTGACAGCCGAAGCCGGACCGTGGAGTAAGGCGAAGTGGAGGGCCTCGGTGACCCGGACACGCCGGGATGTGCTAAGACGGATGGCGGGTTGCGACCAAGCCGGTCGGACCCCGAGCCCCCGGGATGGTCGGGCCAACCCGGCGGTGGAGGTTTAAGAAAAATCATAAGGATGTGTTGAACACAATAACTTGGGAGGAAAAGGTAGCCCCCGAGTGTCGTTCGGGGGTCCCATTGTCTTTTATAGAATTACAAAAGGCAGTGATACAGACGTGCATATAGCTAACTTTAAACAGGCGGAGGAGCTCTGCATTCCAGGGCCAGGTTGTTTCTTCCCAGGCGGTGTCTCTCTTGCGTTTTTTCGTCTTGCGGGCGTCGATGAGGTATTATGCGTTGCGGTCACACAGGGCCTTGCTAACGATGAAAGGGCCCTCCCATGGGGAGGCCAACTTGTGCTCGCCGGCTTGCTGCTGGACAAGCCAGAGGACGAGGTCTCCTTCGCAGAATGCGAGGGGCTTGATCTTTCTGCTGTGTAGTGCCTTAGGCCTTGCTGGTAGATGGCAGATCAACTGAGGGCCAAAAGACATGATTCTTCAAGTAGGTCGACGCCGTCTTCACGGGCTTCCTTGGCTTGTGCTTCGGTGTACATGGCAACTCGTGGTGAGTTGAACTCGATGTCGGTCGGGATGATGGCTTCCGCTCCGTAGACGAGGAAGAATGGGGTGAACCCGGTCGACCGGTTTGGCGTTGTTTGGAGACTCTAGAGGACAGCCGGCAGCTCGTCAAGCCAGCTGCCGGGTGAACGTATGAGGGCTCGACGAGCCGCGGCTTGATGCCGGATAGGATGAGGTTCTTGGCCCGCTCGACCTGGCCGTTGGATTGAGGATGAGCTACGGAGGCCAAGTCGAGCCGGATGCCAGAGATGGAGCAGTATTGCGCCAGAGCGCCCTTGGCGAAGTTGGTCCCGTTGTCCGTGATGATGTTGTGCGGGACGTCGTAGCGTGCCGCGATGTCCTTGATGAACTGGACGGCCGTTGGCTCGTCCAGCTTCTTGATCAGCCGCACCTTGATCCACTTGGCCCACTTGTCGACCGCCACCAGCAGATGCGTCATGCCGCCTCGGGCGGTTTTGAAGGGTCCCACCATGTCGAGCCGCCACACCGCGAAGGGCCAGGTGATCGGTATGGTTTGCAGGGCTGAAGTCGGCTGGTGGCCGCGCTTGCTGAAGCGTTGGAAATCCTCGCACTTGAGGACGAGCGACTCGGCGTCTTTGAGGGCCGTGGGACAGTAGAAGCCATGACGGAAAGCCTTGGCCACCAGGGACCTGGAGGCGGCGTGGTGCCCGCGCTCTCCCTGATGTATGTCGAGGAGGATCTCTAAGCCCTTGTCTTGCTTGAAGCAGCGCTGGAAAACGCTTGTCGCGCTGCGCTTGACGAGCTCATTGTTGATGATGCTGTAGGTGGACGCCCGGCGTTGCACTTGCCGGGCCTCGGTCTCGTCCGCGGGGAGTACTCCGCTCTCCAGGAATGCTAAGATGGGTTGGGCCCATGACGGAGCCGTCACGATAGTGAAGGCGGCCACTAGGACGGGCTCTGGGGTGGCAGCCCCCAAGCCGGAGGCGGCAGCCCCCGGGTTGAAGATGGCGGCGGCCGGGTTGGGGACGGAAACCCCCGGGCGGGGTTCAGCAGCCCCCGGGCGGGGTTCAGCAGCCCCCGTGCCGGGTTCAGCAGCCCTCAGACCAGGTTCAGCAGCCCCCGGGCCGGGTTCAGCAGCCCCTGGGACTGGGTTGGGGAGGGCAGCCCCCGAGCTTGGACCGGCAGCCCCCAGGTCCGGGTTGGGGAGTGGCGCTGCAAGGTCGTTCGGGACGAAGATGGACTCGGAATCCAGAGACGGCTTGACAGATGGCTTGCGCAGGTGCTCGAGGGAGACGCCGGATGGTATGGCCTGCCGGGATGAGCCAATCGTGGCTAGCGTGCTGGCGGCTTCGTTTTCTGCGTGCAGGACGTGGAGGAACTCGCAGCCGTCGAAGGCGCCGTAAAGTTGCAGGACCAGGAAACGGTAGCTTGCCATGTTGGCATCCCGGGCGTCCCACTCACCGGAACACTACTGCACCACCAGATCCGAGTCGCCGTAGCACAGGATGCGTCAGATGCCGAGTTCCTTGGCAAGCCAGAGGCCGTGCACAAGGGCTTCGTACACGGTAATGTTATTGGAGGCGGTGAAGTGGATCTGGAGTGCGTACCGCAGCCGGTCGCCCTTCGGTGAAGACAGCACGTTGCCGACTCCCAAGCCGGAGCGCATCTTGGAGCCGTCGAAGTGCATGCGCCAATGCGTCAAATCCGGCGGCGGTGGTAGGTACTGGGTCTCTGTCCAGTCGACGAGGAAGTCGGCTAGGGCCTGGTCTTGATCGTGGTGCGGGGATCGTAGAGGATGGTGTGGCTGGCCAGCTCGATGTCACACTTGGCAACCCGGCCAGAGGCATCCAGGCAGCCCATGATCTCACCGATGGGGGCCGTGCTGACCATGGTGATGACATGCTCTTGGAAGTACTACTTCAGCTTCTTGGCGGTAAGGTACACGCCGTAGCACATCTTCTGGTAGTGCGGGTAGTTCTGCTTGGAGGCGGAAAGCACCTCGCTCAGGTAGTAGACCGAGCGCTGGACAGACTGGGTCTTGCCCTTCTCTGGTCACTCATCCACCAGCACTGTGCTGACCGACCGCGAGGTGGCGGCAATGTATAGCAACAACGGCTCCTTGTCTGCCGGCGCGGCCAGGACGGGTGCGGTGGAGAGCATGCACTTGAGATCCCGGAAAGCTTCGTCCGCCTGGTCGTTCCACTCGAACAATGACGTCTTCTTCATCAACTAATACAGGGGCAAGGCCCTCTCGCCCAGTCGGCTGAGGAACCGGCTGACCGAGGCCAAGCAGCCGGTGAACTTCTGGACATCTCGCAGCCGGGTTGGCTTGCGCATGCGCTCGATGGACTTGATCTTATCCGGGTTCGCCTCAATGCCGTGCTCCGACACAAGGAAGCTGAGCAGCTTCCCGGCCGGCACGCCGAAGACGCACTTCTCTGGGTTGAGCTTGATCTGGTACTCGCGCAGATTGGCAAAGGTCTCCCTCAGGTCATCAAGGAGCATGAGGTGCTGCTTGGTCTTCACCACGATGTCGTCCATGTAGATGTGGATGTTGTGGCCGAGTTGCGTCAGCAAGCATTTCTGCAAGCAGCGCTGGAAGGTGGCGCCGGCGTTCTTCAAGCCGAACGACATGGTGATGTAGCAATACGCCCCAAATGGTGTGATGAAGGATGTCTTCAGGGCGTCGGCCGGGTCCAGCTTGATCTGATTATAGCCGGAGTAAGCATCCAGGAAGGACAGGAGCTCGCAGCCGGCGGTGGAGTCAATGACCTGATCTATCCGCGGGAGGGCAAAAGGATCCTTGGGGTAGGCCTTGTTCAGGCTGGTGTAGTCTATGCACATGCGCCAGGTGTTGTTCTTCTTCAGGACGAGGACCGGGTTGGCCAGCCACTCGGGATGAAACACTTCCATGATGAAGCCGGCCGCGAGTAGCTTGGCGACCTCTTCACCGATGGTTCTTCTCTCCTCTTCTGAAAAGCGACATAGGGGTTGACGGACAGGCTTGGCGTCCTTGCGGACGTGTAGTTTGTGCTCAGCGTACTTCCTCGGAATTCCCGGCATGTCCTTTGGGGTCCATGCAAAGATGTCCCGATTCTCACGGAGGAAGTCGACGAGCTCGCCTTCCTATTTGCTGTCGAGGCGGGTGCCCACGACGACGTACTTGCTGCAGCTGGGGTCTTCCGGGTTCAGCTTGACCTTCTTGGTCTCCTTGGATGGCTAGAAAGAGGCCTCGCCGGCCGGCTCCTTGGCTGAAGCCGGCACGGCCGGTGTCTCGTTGGCCAGCGTGATGATCCGATCGAGTTGGCGCCGCTCCTCGGCTATGGCCAGTGACTCGGCCAATCTGGCGCCAGCTTGAGCACACTCCAGAGACTTGCGGTAGTCGCCGACGATGGTGATGAGGCCCTTGCGACCCGGCAGCTTCATCTTCAGATAGGCGTAGTGGGGGACCGCCATGAATTTGGCGAGTGCAGGTCGGCCCAGCAGCGCATGGTGTGCGCTGGACAGGTCCACCACCTCGAACCAGATTGGTTCACACCGGAAATGGTCGCTTGTGCCGAAGATGATGTCAAGCCGGACTCGGCTGATGGGGGAGTAGGAGAGACCCGGCACGATGCCGTGGAACACCGTCTGGGACGGCTCTAGGTCCTTGGCCTCGAGGCCGAGCTTGGTCATCGTGTCACGATAGAGGATGTTGATGCTGCTACTGCCATCTATGAGGACTCGCGAGAACTTGCAGGTGCGTCGGGTTGCGACTATGGTGGTGTCGAGGACGAGGGCATAGCCACCTGGGTTTGACATGATGGCCGGGTGGTCCTCCCAGGTCCAGCTGATCGGGCGTTCCGACCAGTGCATGTACTCCGGCATGGCCGGGACGACGGTGTTCACCTCCTGCCGGAGCAGGCGCTCGCTACACTTGTCGTCGCCGAGGCTGGTGAAGACGATGTAGCACGCGTTCTGGTTGGGGAAGAAATCATTGCGCATTGCGCCATTTGCCGAGGGCGGGGGAGGAGGAGGCAGAGCCAGCTGCCTTGCGCCCGGAGCCAGAGCTGGAGGGGGCGGGATGTCTCCCCTCATGATGCGCTTGGTGATGGTGCACTGCCGGAGTGTGTGCGTAGACGGCCTCGCACCGCTGTGGTGCTTGCAGGGAGCGCCGAGCATCTCCTCGAAGCTCATGGCAGGTTGCCACGCCGTCTTCCCGGTTTGCCGGCGCTTGCCGGCCAGCTCGGTCGCGGGCGCCTGCTCGGCGGTCACGACGAGGTGGCTGTCGTAGCGCGGGGCCTGCTGATCGGCCTTGCGCTTGTTGTTCTGTTGGTTGTTCTGCTGGCAGCTGCTCTCGCCAGCCGGCTAGGGGGGTGGTGCCGGCATTGCGTTGCCGGCTACATCCAGCACCACCTGGATCTTCATGGGGGAGTAGGCGTTGGCGTACTTGTCTGCGACGACCATGAGCGCGGCCATGGTGGTTGGCTCGGAGCGCAGGAGCTTGTGCTTGAGAAGGGTGCCATCCCGGTAGCCGCTCACAAAGTACTGGATGGCTTGGACTTCATGGACGCCCTCGCAACTATTCCGGAGCTCGGTCCAGCGTGCGAGGTACTCGCGGCCGATTTCCGCCGGCCCCTATATGCACATGGCGAGCTGGCTGGGACGGCTGGGACGCTTGTAGGTGCCAGTGAAGTTGCAGACAAAGGCCTGTTCGAAGTCGACCCACGCATTGATGCTGCCAGCTGGCAGGCTGTTGAGCCATGTCCGGGCCGAGCCTAGGAGCATGAGCGGGGCGTAGCGCACGGCAAGGCGGTGGTTACAACCAGCGATGCCGATGGTGGTGCTGTAGTCGATGAGCCAGTCCTCTGGCTTGACGGTGCCGTTGTACTTGGGAGTGTCGCAGGGCAGCGTGAACCCTTTGTGGAAGGGCTCATCCCGGATGCGCGGGCCGAAACAAGCCGGACCGACGGCGTTGTCTTCCTCCAGCTCGAAGGAGAGGGTGAGCTGGTCGAGGCGATGGTGGGTGTAGGCGTCGTCGATGGCGCGCGGACCCAGCCGGCTTGCGACGGGACCGCGAGGCACTGGGTTGGCTGAGGCTGGGTTGCCACGCCGACCGGATGGTGGAGGAGGGTCTTGTTGCAGCTGGACTCTGGTAGCTGGCTCATTGCCCAGGCCGACTCCAGCCGTCGGGGCGCGGTTGCGCCGGGTTCGGGTCTGACCAGACTGGGCTTCGTCCGTGCGCGGGGAAGACGCCGTGTTTTGTTGCTCGTGCTCAGGATCCTTGGTGTGTCGCGCGGCGGACGCAGCGGGTTGGTCGAGGCAGTCTTGGTGCATGTTCGCGGCGCCAAGAAGCTCGTTCAAGCGCTCCTGCATCTCCTCGCCCTGCAGCTGCTCCAGGCCAACAGCGGCCGCCTCCGCGGCGCGCATGTTCTTGACCGAGGTGTCATAGACGGGCGGGTCTACGCCCAGCGCGCGGCCGAAGGTAGCGCCACGGGCCCACACCTCAGCGACCCAGCTGGGCTCGGCATTGATCGTAGTGAAGCCGTACGCGGCGTCGCGCTCCCGCTGGGTGGACTCCAGCCGGCGCTGCATAGCAGCAAGCATCTCGGCCCTGTCCAGCAGGCGCTTGCGCTCCTCCTCGAGCGGGGCCTTGGCCTCCGCGGCGTTGGTGGCGTCGATGTCGGTCGCGATGGGGATGCTGAGGTTCTGCATTGTGGCGCGCAGTGGGTTGGCCACGCTGGTGCGCTCCGCTGCGGCCCTGGCAGCGGCGGCCTTCTTGCTAGATGAAGAAGAGCTGGAGCCGGTGACGAATAGCTCTACCCGAACGCAGAGGTCCGTCGCCCCAGCGGAGATGTCGTCGCCGAGGGGGACGGGCGAGTCGGAGACATCGAGCACCCCGCTGGGGTACTCATCAGCCGCAGGCACGTCGGAGATGTGTAGCACGGTGATGGAGGTGGTGAGCGCGTCGATGACATTGGCCGCCAGTGCGACGGGCTCGGGGGACGCGTAGCGCGCAATGCGCTCACCGGAATCGATGAGGAGACCCCTCTGGAACATGTCTCCGGCCGGGACCTCGAGCTGCCCCACGGTGGGCGCCAACTGTCGTGGTGGGCGCACGGTAGATGCCAAAGGATGGCTAAAGATAGGGACAAGCTCGAGGGCACCGGTTGGCTCCAGAAGCGAGGTCGGCATGACACTACTAGGAAAATGCTTATAGGTAGACATTTAGCCGTAGCGTTGGTTATATACCCCATGCTACTCCTACTTAGCAGTAGCGCCGGACAAAACAAGCGCTGCAAGCGCATGTTAGCAGTAGCGTGTGATTTCCCGGCTAGCGCTGCTGTTAATGGGCCACGCACTCTCGGCCCCTGTTGCAGCTTTAGCTATAGCGCTGGCCTCCTCCCCCACGCTGCTGCTAAGCCCACCTCTGCTTCCTCCCCGCGCCGACCCGCGCGCGCGCCCCTCTCTCTCTCACTCACTCTCACACTCACATGCTCACACTCACAGACTCCCTCAATCCCCCGCTCCGGCCGCCGCCCCCGCGTCCTACGCCAGCCGCCCTCCCCCGCGCCGGCCCTCCCCCGCGTCGGCCCTCCTCCCTTGCCGGCCGCCCTCCCCCGTGCCGGCCATCCTCCCCCGCCGGCCGCCCCCCCCCACGCCGGCCCTCCTCCACAGAGAGGTACTCCTCCCTCCTTCCTCCTCCTCCCTCCCTCCCTCCCTAGTTATAGTTATTAGAGAGTAGTTATTTTGAACCCTATCTAGTTGAAAAAATGTAGCTTCTTAGAATAATGTAGGTTATGATCGAACCCTAGCTAGGACAGATTAGGTAGTATGAACCCTAGTTAATTCGTATGAACCCTAAGTTTTTAAATTAGCTAGGTTTTGAAATTAGAACAGAAATTTAGCTAGGTTTTTAAATTAGGACAGAAATTTATCTAGATTTTTAATTAGGTGTAGTTAATAGAATTTAGGTGTTTTAGGTGTATTTAACAGAATTCTAGGTGTTTTAGTTGTTTTAGGTGTAGTTAATAGAATTCTAGGTATTTTTTTAGCTAAAGTAATTGTTGTTATTTTTTTAGTTAAAACAATTTTTCCTGTTATATGCAAATTTGCAGTGGACATGTCATATTTTGAACATGTCACATTTTGGACATGTCATATTTTTCCGAGTGGCCTATTTTTGCCAGAATGTCGATTCGTTTACATTCTAGCAAATTTCAGGCGCTCGATATGTCCTTCTTTTAGCAAAGGTCATGCCGAATTTTACTAAGTGTTTATTAATTTTGTTTTCATAATTAAGCATTTGTTCTCGACGTTGACGATGCCTATCCCGCATCCTCGTCGTCGACTCGGCGGAGGAGGCCTGCTTGAATGCATACTAATTTGAATACTAATTTGTTTTATGATTTAGTTTTGCTTATTGAATGCACGTCTGTTTCAACTATGAACATAGGAAATGTCTGACGACGATAGCGAAATGGAATTCGGTATGTGCGAATACTGCGAAGATGAGCGCGGTCTATGCGACAGGCCTCACATAGAAGATGGTAGGCGCTTCAGCATCGTGCTGGATGAGAACTTCAAAGTGGATACAGTAAGTCACAACGACAAGTCTTTTTTCGTAATTAAGCATGACTTCTGCTTCTTTTGCTTCAACTTTTAATTTTAATTTTTTACTATTCTACTAGCGTATCCCCTGCCATGCAAGAATTTTTGTCTTGGATAAGATTGGTTTTAGTCCTATGGAAACTATGGAGGTAAAGAGAGTTAATTTGAGGACCGAGCATGGTTATACTTTTGCCGCAAAATTATACAATGCAGACACCTACACCTACTTTGAATGCAAAAATTGGAGAGCACTGTGCAAGGCTTATGCATTTGAGCCTGATATGCTTATCACCTTTGATATTCGTCCGGAAGATGATATTGAAAATAATATCGACATCTGGGTTGATGTGCAGACGCCTCCAGTTCTACCATTATGTGAGTTTCTCAACCATATTTATTAAGTAATTTATATTGTTTATTTAAAAATAGTTGACAACTAATTTCTATTGACAGCTTATTTCCATTCAAGCAAACATGTCCAGCGCTTGGTAGACAGCACCTACTACTGTCCCGGGGCTGAACTAAACTGCGAGGAGATAGGTCATTATGTTTCATGGCTTGAGGATCTTGATACCATCAAGACAGGTTATTTTCCTAGACTTCGAGATATTAGTACTCAAAACGTGCGACCACTAGTGTGCGTATTGAACTACGGTCACATCTATTTAGGAAAGATGGTAAGATTTTTAATTACTATTTGTCCTCAGTGCATCTTTTGCATACATTATTTTTTAAGCTAAACTTCATTGCTAAGTATGTCACTACGATGTTTTTCAATAGGGACTCCCGATGAATGTTGTGCCTCATTGGATCGAGGCTAAAGGTCGCATGAGAATGGTTAGCTTACGGCCAAGACATCCTACATTGCACATGAGTGCATTCAGGATTTCTCGAAGCGAGCAAGTCTTAATAGTCAAAGATTGGAGCAAAATTGTGAAGGATCGCAGAGAAGTATTAGGGGGCAGCAATCAGAAGCGCAGCCCACAATTAGGAGACAGGTTCATCTGCATGTTCCAATATGATGAAGCAGGAGTGCTAAACATGTTCTATGCTATTTTACCTGAGAGAGAGCAGCAGGAGTGATTAGCTAGCTAGAATGAGTTTGAAGATGATGATGCTCTACACTGTGACTAGCTATGATGATTAGACAATGTGGTAATGACTATGATGATTATTAGCTAGTGTTGGTGGTAATTTTCCCTTGCTTGCAACTCCTATGCTGAATTAGAGGGTATGTTGATGCTACTACTAATCATTGTTGGTGAAGCAAATGCATCTGAATTTGCATCCATGAATACTGCATTTGAATTTTAATTTTTTTAATTTCTAATTAGTTAGCTGTAGCGTGGGGTGGAAATGCAGCGCTACTAGTACATACAATAGTAGTAGCGTAGGAGGAGAAAGCAGTGCTACTAGTACTTAGAATATCTGTAGCGCAGGATAGAAAACGCGCTACTGCTAAAATTTAGCTGTAGCGCCGTAGCAGTAGCGCGGGCACCCACGCTACTGGTATGCAAAAAAACCAAGCTACTGGTAAGGTTTTTCCTAGTAGTGTGAGCGAGTGAGGGACGCAAGACATACCCAGGTTCAGGGCTCTCCGGAGAGATAACACCCCTAGTCATGCCGTGTGGTTTATATCAAGATGGTTCAAGCTTGCTCCTAGGGCTGTTTGGGGGAGGAAGGAAGGCAGGCCAGGGCTTAGGCTGCTCCTTCTCCTTATGTGTGTGTGTTCTACTGATCATCCACCCTTTGCACGGAGGCCTCTAGGGGGTTTTATAGGTCAACCCCCCAGGGCTATAGTGGTAAAGTTACACGGACACGGGGCCGGGATGTCAGTGTCTGGGAAGCCGGCGCTGGGGCCCGTTGGGCACCAGGGTACGCCGGGTTCTTCAGGCGCGGGCCTCGTATGCCAGGGAGCACTGTTCTCCGTCTTGTCGTGCATCATGGAGTGGTCGAGCCGATATGGCTACAGTGGCGCGTCGCCTGGTCGCCATCGGCGTGCGTTAGTAGGACAAGGGGTGCACTATTGCCATGCCGGCCCCGGTCAGCGGAGTAGGTGGGCCACTGTTGCCACGCTCCTGCCTGTCAGGGGGGTTGGTGGGCCATTGTAGCCATGCTCATCCCCCTTACGGGGACTTGTTCCATCGTACGCCCCGGATGGGACGGGAGCTGACCCGCGGCCAGGTTGAGGGGCGCACCATGGTGGCGCTTGCTTGTCGTAGGAGTCTTGGCTGGGTTGCGGTCCTGGCCGGGTTGAGGTACTTGGCCGGGTCGAGGAACCCGGCCAAGTATGAGCCGGATTGAGGGGCAATGCTGGCCCCGATGTTTTTCAAAAGGATCCGGGTTCTGTTGCTTGCCCGGGGTTCATCCCCCGACAGAAATTATAAGCCCATATCATTCTATGTATCTGGCTTAAACTTTTTGCTCCAAATATAAGGTGTTAGGAATCATAGAAGACTAAATGATGGTTGAGTAGGTGGACTTGCTAAACAAAAAACTCCTACATGAGACCCTTCCTGAAAACATGACGAATTGCAATTTCATTGTTGACTGAGAACATAATTTGTTAGTTTTCAAGAAAGTTTATTCCTTATACTTTGATGTTGTGATGGATTGTTACTTGCTCATGAGAAGTTTTATGATAATAAATATTGTTGTTATAATAATGTTCATGATGCTACTATGTATGTATTTTGTTTTTATCGACACCTCTTTCTCTTTCTAAACATGTGGACATGATTGTCGATATCGGTTTTCACTTCAGGGCAAGCCTAAGCTTGGGGGAGTTGATACATCCATTTTGCATCATGTTTTCCTACTGTTATTTAGAGTGTTTTAATCATTATAACACTTTGTGGAGAAATTCTAGTGCCTTTTATCTCTTAATATGAAAGGTTTAGATGAAGAGGGAGATTGCCGGCAGCTGGAATTCTAGACCCGAAAAATCTACGTCAAACATACCTATTCTGCACATCTCCAAATGAGCTAAAATTTCACGGAGATTTATTTTGTAATAAAAAAATTTATTGGATAAAGAAGTACCAGAGGGGGCCAACTAGGTGCCCACTAGGCACCAGGGCGTGCCTACCCCCCTTGCGCGCCCTGGTGGGTAGTGGGGCCCCTGGCTAGCCTTCGGTGCCCATCTTCTGGTATATAATCCCATTTACTCTAGAAAAATAAGGAGATGACTTTCGGGATAGAGCACCGCCGTCTTGAGGCGGAACTTGGGCAGGAGCACATTTGCTCTCTGGCGGATATATTCCGCCCGGGATACTTCCCTCTGGGAGGGGGAAATAGAAGCCATCGTCATCACCAACAACCCTCTCATCCTGAGAGGATCAATCTTCATCAACATCTTCACCAACACCATCTCATCTCAAACCCTATAGTTCATCTCTTGTGTTCAATCTTTGTATCAAATCCTCAGATTGGTACATGTGGGTGACTAGTAGTGTTGATTACATCTTGTAGTTGATGCTAGTTGGTTTATTTGGTGGAAGATTATATGTTCAGATCCATTATGCTATTTAATATCCCTCTGTTCTTGAGCATGAATATGATTTGTGAGTAGTTGCTTTTGTTCTTGAGGACATGTGAGAAGTCTTGTCATAAGTAATCATGTGAGTTTGGTATTTGTTTGATATTTTGATGATGTGTATGTTGTGATTCCCTTAGTGGTGTTGTGTGAACGTCGACTACATGACACTTCACCATCTTTGGGCCTAAGGGAATGCATTGTGGAGTAGTAATTAGATGATGGGCTGCTAGAGTGATAGAAGCTTAAACCCTAGTTTATGCGCTATTCCGTAAGGGGCTGATTTGGATCCATATGTTTAATGCTATGGTTAGATTTTATCTTATTCTTCATTCGTAGTTGCGGATGCTTGCGAGATGGGTTAATCATAAGTGGGAGGATTGTTCAAATAAGAACAAGACCCAAGCACCGGTCCACCCACATATCAAATTATCAAAGTAGCAAACGCGAATCAAACAAACATGATGAAAGTGACTAGATTAAATTCCCGTGTATCCTCGAGAACGTTTTACTTATTATATGAGATTGTTCCAGCATGTCCTTTGCACCAAAAAGGATCGGGCTACCTTGCTGCCTTATTGTTACTCTTGTTACTTGTCACTTGTTACAAATTATCTTGCTACCAAACTATCTGTTACCGATAGTTTCAGTGCTTGCAGAAAAGACCTTGCTGAAAACCGCTTGTCATTTCCTTCCGCACCTCGTTGGGTTCGACACTCTTACTTATCTAAAGAACTAAGATTGATCCCCTATACTTGTGGGTCATCCACCTTAGTCAAATTGTGAAATCAATAGGATCCAGGTCAAATTTGGACAATAGTACTTCATAGTTTGCTCTTTATTTTTTCTAAAAATATTTTTTAGATGCACAAGTAGCTACTTTATCAGAGATACTCCAAAAGTTTTGCAAGATTCTACCCCTAGCTACGAACGGTTATGCCCGCCGTTTTGACTGCATTTTGCAACGGGTAAAAGAAATTCAAAAAAATTGAAAACCTTCAC